>JAHQRK010000001.1:2523486-3785229 GCA_019828595.1 Aphanomyces cochlioides
TACGAGTCGTTCAATTGTCATTTGTTTGACTTCAGCCAGGAGAAAGCGGCGCAATTGCTCAGGATTCTCCATCGACTTGAGTGTTGCTCCGTTGCTGGTCGATGCACCGCTACTGGATGCGGATGCAATGTCTGCATTTGAAGTGCTTGGCGCAAGCCCTCGTCGCTTGGCACTAACGCCATTAGACGTCGAGCGAAAGTCGAGTTTGATCTTCTGCGACCCAGGACTCGTAGCACTCGGTGAGCCGATCGGACGTTCACCAAGGCCAAACTTGTTGGCTTTGCGTGTGTCTTTCTTCTTTACTTGATGCGGCGCAGGTGGTGGATTTGTTGCTGTGGTTGTTGTTGGGGTTATCAAACGTGGACCAACAGCCGCTGGCGTGATTTTCACTTGGGGTATCAGTTTGCCCTGCCCACCTTCCAGACTCCGCTTGCGCAAGTGGAACCCGCCTCGGTTCTCGGCTAGCTTTTGATCAGTCGATTCGTCCCAGACGATATTGTCGTCCTCGTCGCCATCGTCGTTCTCGGCCCATTGCGCCAAGTCGCTCATAGCACAAATACCTGCTTGGATATTTTTCGATGTGCCGGATAAGCTCTCGTGGAATCTATATGGTCAACATGAAACTGCCGCTCATGGGAAGAACGTCATTCGACAGTGAGGATCATGGCGATGTGTTGGCTGCAAGATCTTCCACAGAGGTCGACTCCATCTGAGGTGCTTGCTCACGCTGGAGGTTCGTAACCATGTTGGTATTACCATGGGTGCCGTACAGACTGGTATATCACTCGAGCCACATTAACGCCAGAGTTTAGATCACAGGACTCATGTAAGAGTCGCGTCGCTTCCTGAACCGCATCAATGTCAAGCGATGTGGCTTGGCCTCCTTTGACTCTTATGAAGACACAAGAAAAGGGTCAATACACTTGCATGAATCAAGTTGGTCGTCCGGTCGCCATTGGGTGCGTGGTTGAAGCCACTTTTTTTAAACGTACAGCACGTAACCAATTGTGGAACGTGCGCCAGAAGCTCCATAATCCTGCAAAGGACATGAAGTGGAATTAGTCAAGGCTAGCGACGAAGGCATGCCATCACTGATTGTTGTGCTTGGGGCGATTGATCCCTCTCGTCTCTAGTGTCCCACGGCGGCCGTGGTTGGTCACAATCACCCACGCCATTGCCGTGTCTCGACCTGGTTGCACGAACAAGAAGCCAGCAGTTGCAGCCACGATAGATGCGCCGAGATCATTTTACTGCCAATATGGAAATATGAGTTTTGTGGTCAGAATTTGATATCATTAAATTATTATCCAATTAATTAAAATTCTATATTTAATCGCAATACATTCTGATTGGCTAATTTTAAATTCTAAGGAAGAATTCAATCCTGCACATTTGTCGCTGGAATATGGCAGTAATTCGATAAGATTCTAGTAGCAAGAACTGACGAATTGTTTGTTTCGGGTCCCGTGGTTTTGGCAGATTGGGTTTGGTAAAGAAGCGTGGAATCGACATGAAGCACACGTCCGTGGACGGCGCGGATGTGCAGGATCCTGCGCATGACAACTACAACTTGATGTCATCCCCTACAAAGAAGAAGATGTTGTCGAAAGACACACTCAAACTCGACATTCCAATCACGATTGAAGACGACGACGAGGAAGGAGAACAGTACCGATTTGTGCACATCAATAATCCGATCGAGAACAGCAAGCTCCAGTACGTCTCCAACACGATCATCACATCGCGTTATACGGTCTTTACGTTCCTGCCCAAAGTCCTCGTGTACCAGTTTAGCAAGTTGGCCAATGCGTATTTTCTCATCATCTCGATCATGCAGTGTATCAAGCGCATATCGAACACGGATGGTTTTCCAGCTTCGTTACCAGCTTTGTGCATCATTGTCCTGATTGATATGATCTTTATCGCTATGGAAGACTATCGGCGACACGTCTCCGACAAAGCGACTAATGATACTCCAGTCCATCGTTTTGATGAGACAACACGAACGTTTGAGCAATGCAAGTCTCGTTCCTTAGTCGTCGGCGACATTATCAAGGTATGGATATCTCTGCGCTTCTGTATCCGATCTTGAAGCGTAGATTTTCAATCGCGAAATCATCCCAGCTGACTGTGTTATCCTTGGTTGTTTTGAGCAAAATCCCGATGAGCCATCGGGTATTTGCTACGTGGAGACAAAGAGTTTGGATGGCGAAACAAATCTTAAGTTGCGACAAGGCATTGAATGTATTTACACTATTATTCGCAACGATGCTGATCTGGGGAAGCTGCGCGGTCATGTGGTAAGAAAACTAGGTCTTTATATGCCAACAACTCTTCTACATAGGAATGTGAAGTCCCAAACAATTCAATTCATCGATTCAATGGATCTCTCACGTTGCAAAATGGCAAGCAAGAAAGCATCAGTGCCAATTCTGTCTTGTTGCGTGGGAGCACATTGCGTAACACCGACTATGTGTACGGCCTAGTTGTGAATACTGGCCCAGATACAAAGATTATGATGGCATCGCAGGTAAGCAACATACCGCTGTTCTTTCGTGAAAGCCGTTGCAGAGTAAAGACACCGTGAAATGGAGTAATATGGAACTCCGCTTGAACAAGCAAATTTTATACATTGTGACTCTCATGGTTATCCTTTGTGTTCTTGGTGCATCTATCGGAACAACTTGGAATCATCATCATTTATCTCGCAACCCACGTGAAAAAGCTTGGTACGTACGAAATGTACTTCAATTTCTAATGGATGTAGGTATTTATTCAAGTCCAAAAATGACAATATCCTGACGAAGCCCGTGTGGAATTTCGTTACCTTGTGCCTGTTCTACTTCTTACTGCTGAACTCATTCATCCCAGTATCTCTGTACGTTAGTATGACAAGTGTCAAGTTCATCCAAGCTTATTTTATGAACTCTGATTTGAAAATGTATCACGAAGAAAGTGACACTCCATGTCAAGTCCGCACGATGTCACTGAACGAAGAACTCGGACAAATTAACTATGTCTTCAGTGACAAGACAGGAACCCTCACTTGCAACGTTATGGAATTCCGAAAGTGCACTGTTGGCGGTGTATCGTATGGTCTTGGAGATACTGAAGTGGGTCTTGCTGCCAAACGACGTCAAAATATTGAGCACGAAGCCTGCTCCATAAAACAAACTCGTCCCGTTGTTGCTCCTTATGTGAATTTTCAAGACGATTCCATATTTGATTCCAAGTCTCCAATGTTGCCACTCTTTTGGGAGCATTTGGCCGTTTGCCACACTGTAATGCCAGAAACCGCCAGTGATGGATCTCTGCGACTATCTGCATCGTCTCCAGATGAGCAAGCGCTTGTAGCTGCTGCTGCAAGCTTTGGTTATTCTTTTTGTGCGCGTTCTCCTGGTGAAGCATTTGTCGACACACCATTTGCCAAACGCGTCTCATATAAAGTATTGGATGTATTGGAATTCAACAGTACGCGCAAACGCATGTCTGTCATCGTCGAAAAACCCGATGGATCTTTGTATTTGTTGTGCAAAGGCGCTGACACCGTTATTTATGAACGCTTATCTGTACGTAAATTATCGTGTAATCGAATCTTACCAAACTCTTAGGAAACCGAGGATTCTGAAGTAGATGACATTCGGCAGAAGACTTTAGAACACATGGAAACCTTTGCTTCGGAAGGACTGCGTACCCTTGTTATCGCACATGCCAAAATTGATCGTGCCATGTATAATAATTGGTAAGACTATCGAGGCTTCATACGTGACGACTAAATTGCATACAGGTCTGCTGAATTCAAAAAAGCATCGAATAACATGGTGGAAATTGAAAAACGTCGTAAAGGAGAAGAAAACATGATTGATTCTCTCATGGAACTTGTGGAGAAAGATTTAGAAGTGCTTGGAGCAACAGCGATTGAGGATAAATTACAATGCGGCGTTCCAGACACAATTGCAAAACTCCGTGAAGCTTCCATTAAAGTGTGGATGCTCACTGGTGACAAGGAAGAAACTGCTATCAATATTGGTTTTGCATGTCAATTGCTGCACATGAACATGGGTTTGATTGTAATATCGGGAAGTAATCATGTTGACATTGACGAAATCAAAGACACCTTGGACAAGTACGAAAAGAGACCAATCATGAGTGATGAAGACGAAGAAACCCAGGAGAGAGCATTAGTTGTGGATGGCGAAACTTTGGAATTGGCATTGTTGCATTGTCCAGAATTGTTCCTAAATGTGGCTGATCAATGCACTGCCGTTATTGCTTGCCGAGTATCTCCTGCCCAGAAAGCTGAACTTGTTACCCTGGTTAAAGATAATGTCGAAGGATCGATTACTCTAGCAATTGGTGATGGTGCCAACGATGTGTCAATGATTCAAGCTGCGCATGTTGGTGTTGGTATCTCTGGTCAAGAGGGAATGCAAGCTGCTAACTCGAGCGATTACTCAATTGCCCAATTTCGCTTCCTGAAACGTTTGTTATTTGTCCATGGCCGATGGAATTATGTTCGTATGTCGACTTTGATTTTGTACATATTTTACAAAAACGTCATGATGAATATGACGCAATACGCCTTCATGGCATATTCAGGATTTTCAGGCCAAAAATATTTCCTTGAATGGGGTCTCCAAGGCTACAATCTGATATTTACCGCCCTTCCGATTGTCCTAGTTGGTGCTTTGGATCAAGACATTCCTGATTATTTGTGTGAAGAATTTCCAAAGCTTTACAACGTCGGCCAACGCAACAAAAAATTCAACAGTCGTATCGTGATGCAGTGGATTTTATCATGCATTTGGGAATCTGCAGTCATTTGTCTCTTCACTATTTATGGCCTCAAAGTTGGTGACGAAACTGTTCCAATGTGGACATTCGGCTCATCGGCCTTCACTTGCGTCGTTATTATAGTCAATCTGAAGTTGATGGTGAATCAGCACTTGCACACAATTTGGCACTTCCTCATCTACATTGTGTCGATTGGAATGTGGTGGGTCATTGCCTTTATTGTCTCCTCATCAACATTCAACTTTTTCTGGCACAACGCCTTTTCAATGGTGAAAGGCTATGGCTTCTGGATGCTCCTACCGCTAATTGTTGTCACAGCATTGTCCCGCGACATTTACTGGAAAGGATTTTTGCGAAACTTTTATCCAACTTACACAAATTTGGCCCAAGAGGTTCATTGCTCAGGATGGAGCGATCGTGCGGCGTATCTCTTGTCGTATCCACCTCCTGAGAACTTCACGTCACCAAAGGCAGACATTGAAAGACCAACTCCGGTGGTCCGCCATTCTGAAGATAGTTTCCAACAAGTGCCTGTATTGACAAAAGCTCATACAACTATCAACGGATCTACTATTCGTGGTACAGCGTTCAGTTATGATGCTGAATCGCTCATGGCATTGTCATTTTTGGTTACGGAAAGAGAATCGCACAATCTTGGACCTGGTGTACAAGCTAGCTTCCGACGTCATGCCAGTATTGGTTCCCTTGCTTTCCAACAAGATCATGATGCGACTCGAGCTCCACCACAGCAACTACGAGCTACATCGAATTCCATCTTCGGTCTGTCCAGCCGCTTTAGTACCTTCAACAATGGCTCAAGTGGGTCGCGGACATCTCAGAGACGAAGAGGCTCAGGTGGGTTACGGCGACAGGCAGTCAGTATGGGCGATGATTTATCGTCGGCTTCGGGTCGATCCAGCGACCTCATGAGCAACCTTCGGCGGCACTCTACCGCAGGGCGCACACGGCGTCATAGCCTGCAGGACACTCCAAGCATGGACTTGCGAGCACGTTCGACGACGATGCTTTGAACACACAATGGAGTGAATATTTGATTGTAGGAGAAATGCATAATAACTAATCGAGAGCTAATGTGACTATCTAGTGTTACTTTTCGGCGTGGATATCCAAAGACAGTTGATACACTTTTTGAGCCCGTCGAGCGCGCAGCAGTGACACGATGCTTGCAACGAAAGTTACCAAATACAAAAATGCGGCCAAAAAAATACTGGCGGCCAGAGACGACTTGGAATTGCCTTCCTTGGGCTTCACTCGGATAAAAATGGAATTGGATGCGACCGTAGAGCCCAAAAAGAGGAGGAAGAAGAAACCAAAGGCGCTGATGATCGCACAAACGATAGCACACGGATGTGGTGTTGGTCCTTTTGATGAATTGGACGAGACAAGATCTTCCCATCCCTTCAATTCGTCTGTATCAAAGCTCGTGTCGCTGCATGGGGACGACTCCTGCGTGAGGTGGCTCAATTGTGCGTAGCCCAGTCGCGTCCTTGCGGTGTAGACCATATCAGGTATCTCAAACTCTTTAACTGCTGCCTTCAACTTCATCATGTCGGGGAGTGGTTTTGCGTCTTGGGATTCCTGCAATTCACCCAGTTGCAGCTCCAGCTTTCGTTCGTTCCGTTCTGGGGATATTCTGGAGAGTCTCACCGGTCTTCCAGGCAAGGAAGACGCGCTACAGAACGAGTGAGTGAGGTATTGCGCCCCGCAATGTGTCCAAAATGGAATTTTATCCAAAATACGTTCGGTTGCATCCGGATAAATATCCTAATATTCGAAATCTGACCAAAATTTCGACCAATCAAATGTCGCCACCTCGTTCAACATTTCTCTAAACTGACATTTTTGAAAAGTATCAGCGAGACAACGATCGATATGAGCAGGTGACGATAAGCACCAACACTGGTATTCTTCTTGTTTATCAACGTCTTGGGAACAGCTAGCGAACGTCAGCATTAAACCATGGAATCTATCTCTTGAATGGTCTAGACGGGACAAGTAAAAGAATGTAGATGACGGTATAAAATGAAGGCCCACGAAACAAAATCGGTGAGCCTGGCAAAATTAATAGTCGAGATAAATAGCTTCAAAGGTTTTACCTTTTGAAAACTTATTTTCGAGGAAACGAAAAAAAACAGTTCAAGCTCTCCTGATTGATGGGGAGTGTGTTTTAAACATTTGTGAAGGTGGCCACCGAATGTCCGAAGAAGAGAAGGAGACGTCGGTGGCGATAGAGTATGAAATCTGCTCTGATGTGGACGATGACTACCGACCACAACAATTCACGTCAAGAGCAGCCCTCAATGAAGACATTGAAACAAGAGCTCAAAATAAAATCGGTCTAGTTGACATAGGTGTGTCACACAGTTCTGAACTTGTTTTAAACATGTCACAATTTGATTTATTCAAACTTTGAACTCCTTTTTCATGACTTTATTGTCAAATTCAGAAGAAACAGATGCGTTGACTGGAAAGTGCATGAAACAAGGAATCCAAATATACAAAAATCTCAAAAAAGATTTTTTTCGAGATTTCCCCCCCATCGACGCCCCCTCATGGCAGGGCCACATCAATACTGCGAGTTGATGTGTGTTAGATTGCTCAAATTGCAGCTCAGACACCCCCCCATAGCGTCTCATTCGTATCTCAAAAGTATCAAAATGGCAATAAGACTGATTTTGTTTCGTGGGCCTTCAAATGTCCATATTGGACGACCAACTGCATCTTGAACGGACAAACATTCAGTCGACCAAGATGTCCTGAAGGCAAAACCGCATAAAAGAGTGGCACGCTGGCAAAGAGTCATGCATCCTATGCGTCTTTCAATCACGAAGCAGAGCTCTCTGCGTCTCCCTCGAAGTGCGAATCCGCGGCATTGGATCCAGTATGATATCATTACTGCAGTTTTGACACATGATTGTGCCAGAATTATCCGGACAAACATTTCAAAAATGTCAAAAAGAAATTCAAAATAATGATATATTCTCTTTTTGTATTTTTTAAAATGATATATTTGATTGGTTTTTTTCGACGACGGCATGTCAGCATCTTGTGCATCCTCAAGCTCCACGCGCTGTAAAAATGGTGCTACGTGGCGTGACGTTGCGTAAGCGTGTTCTGGACAAGACTACTTTGAAGTTTGTTAGTGAAGATGTTCATGCTTGTTGACGGGGAGAGGGTGAAAGTGGGGACGAATGATCGCCATCTTGACTATGGTTACAAATCGTCATGACATTACAAGCTCCGTCGTGACCGCGAATTTTGAAATCTGCAACGATCATCATGGAACATCCGTGGATTTGGCTCCATGTGACCTTGTTCTTGGACACGTCGTCAACTCTGGCTTGGATTCATACATGCCGTGTGCATCGCACGTGGTTTCGTGCTCAGCATCGACAATGGAACGAGTTCCGGGCCGGGATCGCCATGGCGCATTACATTCGACGACATCTCCGAATCCAATTGCAAGTTAATAGCCAAGAAGCCCAACAGCATTCCATTCCACGAAGTGACGACCCTCGAGTACCACCTCGTGTCGAAACGTTTTGGATCGAACATGGTCCCATGGCCTCCGAGACAGTAGTTGTTCCTCCAGAGATGCTGCTGCCATTTCAACATCCTCGACGCAACTTGGTGACTCTGAACGCAGATTGCAAGGCATTATCCACGCCACCGATGCTTGTCCATGCTGTCAACGGAACAAGGCGCTTGTATTCTGTCATTAGACTTGTTCTACTCCATGGAGACGATGAAGATTCCTCGAAGGAACTTCGGAGATTCATTTATCATCCCCGAATGGGAGATCTCAAGGCAGTGCCAGTTCTCGAGAAGCATCAATGGGCACGAGAGTAAGACATCAACCAACTCCTTCACAGTTTTCACTGCACTTGATCTAGAGGACATCCGCGCTTTGATGTTGTATCCATGGACGGCGCTTGCCAATTAGAGCTCAATGTGCCAGCTCATGTGGAAGCCACCGTCGACTGCTACCACATTCAGCGCATCGAGCTCGCATTCCACAAGTTTGAGCTTTTCCCTCTAACATATCACCGCTCTTTAGCCGGCGACTGCAATCTCCAAGTAAGTCATCGAGTGCATTTTTCTTTGGAGCTTAACGTACATGCAGATGACCTTCTACGATGCAAAGAACAAATGCGTTGGCTACATCCATGCGTCGGGTTCGTTAGGTCTCGAGCCGTCGTCCTTTGTGCCCCCGGTAAAGAGCTTGATCGATTCCTTGCTCATTCTTTTCCTAGCAACCGACCGCAGCATCAGGAAGAACGGCCATTGAAGCGCTTCAAGTGTATTCTCTTCGTCCATCGGTGAAATCCATGCGGCCAGCTCATCTCGGAAAACTTTTGCGCCATCCAGGCATGGTTGTCTTCTCCATCAACTCCAACTCCTCGGTGATTTTGCATTCTTTGTGTTTGCACAATGGCACGACGACTTCCCAAGCTCTCAAGGCGAATTGGGACCTAGGATGTTTGGAATACGCTCTAGCTCCGCAAGCACTCGACCGTCGTCTCCTCAAGGGTTGGCTCTCGCTCGCATTCGACGCCGATGCAGGTTAGCTCTCATCCCCACTCTCGTCTTCTGACTAACGACGGTAGCTTCTGTGACTGACATCAACGTGGCCTTCCAGTATGTGCCGCCAGAACGACTGCAGCGATATGCCGCTCGCTTTGTGTCTGCATGTGGACTCCCATGATCAAGCGCCAGCATTCGCATCATGACGAGTTTGAAGAAGCCGAAACGTCCTGAAGAGAGATGTCCACCGACGTGACCAGGAAAGGCTCATGGAAGTCATAATTCTGCTTTTTTCATTGTAGCCGCTGCATTTAGGTCATCTCGACGTCACTTGGGGTGCAAGCACTTGATCTTCTGCTCATGAGGAACTGCACAGCTCGTTTGCGGCCTTGGCTAGCTGCGATGGCAATCGCTTCCTCGACCGACGCGGGCTTGACGAGGTCGAGAAGATATCGGAGGAGTTCGACATGGTCCCATTGAGCTGCAAGCAGCACGGACTGCACATCAAATGATGCGAGGCGGTGCTCGTTGAGGTATTGAACCATAACGAGGTGGCCATTCTCGACCTCCCATTCAGACGCGTAGCTTGACATTCCTGCCGGGCCAACTACTCCCAAGAGGTACGTGAACATGTCGACGGATCCCGTGAAAGCGGCAATGTCAAGCAAGTGATGGTGGTCAGAAGCAAGTCGCAAGTCGTAAGCTGAAGCAAGAAGTTGAACGACTGGAGTGATGCCATGATAGACGGCATGGTAGAGCACCAGAGGTAGAAGCCGCGGAATACACTCGACAAGCCGCAGGACACGACCGAAGCCATGTTGGAAATACCAAGGAGACAATGCGAGATCGATGTTGGCAAACTCGGATGGGAAGAGGTCGGAGCTGTTGGTGGTGAGAGGCATCGTGAGATATCGGAGAGGAAACATGTCGATGTGAAGACCTTGGCGGAATTGCATCATGCAACGAAGGAGATCGGGCACTTGGAGCACTTGCCTTGTTACGTGAGGGAGTCTGTACATCGTGGAAGGCAGGCAAATGAGCGATCCCGTCGTCCGCTTTTCATTCCGCGCTCCTGCGACGCCATGGATGAGACGTAAATCCACTGTGAGAGATTGCCATCCACAACGTCTGCGTCGTCGTCAACAGTTGGATATGAGTGAGTTGTTCGTCCAGTCGGCGCTGAGTGAGGTAGCTATACTGTACGCCACTATTCTTTTGCCGCTCGCTCGTGTCTGTGTCCTGAATCGAGAGAAGATCCGCCTGTGCGGAAGGAATTCACGATCACCACGGCCGTCATGACGACATGTTGCATGAACGTTTTCGCATGCGAGTTGTGGAGGACACCAAGGGTCTTCCTTGCAAGAACATCACACGATCGTCAGCAAGACCAAGCGAGTTGGATACCCTCGTGGGAACGCACATGGAGAAGACGACGTCAGCGATCCCCATCTGTCCATCTGGAACTGCCGACAACCTCAAGCATTGACTGACAGATCCAAGGATGAACTTCGCCCTCCATCCATCTCATGGCTGCTTCACGCCACCTCGTTGTGCACGAGACAAGCGAGAAGATCCCAATTCTTCAGCGAAGACGACGAATGCGATGCCAAAGCTCCTTCGGGTCTGTCTCCATGGAATCGATGACCGTCCATCGAGAAAGACAAGAGCTATGCGACGGATCGTAGGCGCGGGTCAAAGAGAGATAAGATTGCAATCAGGACTACAGCTTGTGCTTGTTGATGCCAAGCAGACACGTGCTCTTGGTGAATTTCTTCTTGGGGAAGCTCGACGGTTTGAATGCTTTGCGCTCGCGAATACTCTCTGGCAAATCTGCCGTCGCCACTTCGACTGGATTGCGTCTGTTCGGCAGCATGGCTCGCGTCACGACGCGTTCGTCGTATGGATCTGGCATGCGCTCGGGGAACTTGTCAAACGTCCTGGACGTCGCGATCACGTGAGACTCATGAAGACAGACGACATACCCAGGCTCGCCGTCTTTGCCGGCATGAGTAGGTTTCCAAGACTTGTACGTAGGAGCGTGCGCCATCGCTCGTTCCTTTGGATTCATGAGCTCTTCACGCTCTGGTGGTCTCTTCACGCAGTCGTCGTCCCATTCGTAGACGCGGGACGCTGCAACATGGTCGTTCGTGTCAAAGTAGTCGAGCTCGTGCGACATCGACTTGAATGCTTTCCGCTCACCGAGCTTCTCCTTGTGGTATTGCATGTCTTTCTACAAATGAGACTCACTCTTCGCCATGAACGTAGCGGCTCACCCGCGCGGCGTTCCGGACAGAATCAAACTCGGCAGCCATGGCCGGGATCGATTTGCCGCCAATGAGTGTTCCAGTGTACCCGAGCGTGCCTTTCTTCACCGGCGACGTGAGGACATTGCGGCGCTACATCATTGTAAGTTTTCACGGCAACGATATCGCTGACTTCGAATTGGCGTTCCTTCGGGTTTATCCTTGTCTCTGGCTGTTGCGCTATCGCTGTCGCCCTCGTCGCTTCTTCGTCTGGGTCTGGCTTTTGAAATGCGCCGAAGTAGTCGCCTTTGCCACAACTACAGCATCAATTCTTAGTCTCATCGTTTCCATCTCCCACTTGCTTCTTCTTCGTATGGGACGCGAAGACAAACCCATTGGGCTTGACGTTCTTCTTGGTGTTTTCGAGGCGGTACTGGGACTCGAGCTTGTATGCTTCTTGATACGATCCCTAGACGAGGGCGCCACGGCGTTAGATCCATCGACGTTCGTCATGGAAATACCGAGAGCCCGACAAATTTGCGCGGTCCAGGCCCCCAATTTGATCCCGTCTGGCCTTCTTTCGGCCCTGTCGTGAGGAATTGCTTCGACCCTGGAATGTGATGCACTTTATCCTCCGTTGGATTTTTATAGGGATCGCCGATCGAAATGTACGACGGCTCGCCAAAGCTTCCGTCCATGCGCATCGCCGCCATCGTTGTCGATCTCGAGCAAAGAAAACGCTTTGAACGATGCCATCAAGCTATATTTGGTGCACTTGCCATCAATTGGCTTGGCTATTCATAGAACACACAAAATCTTCCTACAACGAGGCCGCCGCGCCGAGCGCAATCTCATTGCTCTCGTCCACGTCAAAGCCATTCTCCGCCATGACTTTGGCAAACCATTTCGCAGATGCCTTGGGCACGCGCTCCATCGTCTCGTAGTCGACCCAATGCAGCCCAAATCGCTTCGAATAGCCAAACGCCCATTCGTAATTGTCGATAAACGACCATGCATAATACCCGCGGACGTCGACGCCGTGCTCCGTGATTGCCTTGTGCAGCTCAGCGAGATAAGATGCGTAAAACTCAACGCGGAACGTATCGTTTTCAGCGGCAGCACGTTCGTCGTCCGCACAAGCGCATCCATTTTCTGTGACAAAAATGCCGCCTTCAGGGGAATACCGCGCTTGAATCCACATCTAGTGACATGGTGATGAAAATCTTCTTTCGAGGACAAGATGGACATACCACAAGCTTGCGGAATCCCCATGGAACTGCGTTCCATCCCATATCGGTCTTGAGCCATTTTGGATCCGCCGACAATGTCACTCCAGTGTCGTCCCAAATTATACCGTCGGGGCTTGCAGGCTTGTCATCTTCGAAGTTTGGCGAGGGCTCAGCATAAGCAGTGCCATAATGGTTCAGCCCAAAGAAATCATTGCTTCCTGCACGGCGTCACGACCATGAAGGAGATGCTAATTCTCACCTTTCAACAGTTTTGACTCCTCGTCTGTAAAGCGCGGCAAACGATTGCCCAGACGCTTCTTCATAACTTCAGGATAATCCCCAAAGTAGACAGGATCGGCAAACCATCCAAGATCCATCAACAACGCTCGCTCGGCAGCTTCTTGATTCTTCTTGTACGCAGCAGCGTCACTTGTGGGCTTGGGTTCGCGGAAGTCGCAGTTGAGCGTGATTCCAATCAAACCATGCTGCTTTGGCTTGAAATCTTTACGGTAAATGTCGACTGCGTGAGCATGAGCAAGGAGTAAATTGTGCGCTATCGTCCACAAGTCAGTTTGAACGAAACAACTCATGCTCTCTTACCAGAAATGTACGCTTCTGTCTTCCCCTTGAGTTTGCGCCCAGGTGCCATATCGCCAGAACCATAGCCGAGGATTGCAGAGCACCACGGCTCGTTCAACGTGATCCAGTTCTTGACACGGTCCCCAAAGCGTTCAAAGCAAAGTCTCGCATATGCTGCAAAAGCATCCACAACAATCTTACCCCCGAGCCACCCATCATGTTCGGTCTGCAGAGCCAACGGTAAATCCCAATGGTACAACGTCACGATCGGCTCAACGCCATGTGCAAGCAGCTCGTCCAAGAGCGCATTGTAAAACGAAATGCCTTCTTCATTCACATGGTCTGTGAATCCCGTCGGCAAAATTCGTGGCCACGAAATCGACAAGCGGTAATGCTTCAATCCCATCTTCGCCATGATAGCCACATCCTGCTTGAACAAATGGAAATGATCGACGGCCTTGTCGCCCGTATCTCCATGCACGACTTTGCCTGGTGTCTTGCTGAATGCATCCCAAATACTCATTCCGCGGCCACCTTCATTCCATCCACCTTCAATTTGATAGGCAGCAGTGGCGGTGCCCCACTGAAAGCCCTTGGGAAACTTAATCGTCTTGGTCATCTGGAGGGAAATTGCAAAATGCTCGAAAAGTGATTCTCCCCACGATCACGAACGACCGTTGACATGCGTTTTCCGGCAGCGTTGAACAGAATTCAATTGGCAGATTGTGCAACGCAAGCGAGCGATATCCAAAACATAGATTTCTAGGACTAGTTGTCAAGCACACGCGCTCTCTTCTTCAGGCGCTAAGGAGGAAAGCTCCGCGCCACGCGGCAACGCGACGCTCGGCATCTGCTTGAACATGAACTTCAACCTGACGATTTCTCGCTCATTTTAACTGCCTCAAACACAGTGGAAGTAAAATTCACAATGGAAAATTCAATAAAATCCGAAAAACAGGATTATAATTTTATGATTATTTTTATTAAATTGTAAAAAATTTAAATCGGCCAACAATTATACTATGTAGTACGTATAATCTTGACTGCGCCATGTTATTCCAATGCGGTCCAAGACCAAGCTCGTGATGGAATGGACGTCTTGGAAATACTACTGCAGATCGATTGTTTTGGTTGTGTTTGGGTGGCTTGTTCGAGCTGCAGTATCACTTCAAAAGCTCTAGGCAGTGTTTACTTGTTGGGGCTTTTGCGAGAATGGGGCGATGGCGGTTGTATGATGCCATGTCGACCAGTGCTAGTTGTGAGTTGCGATTGGAATGATCGATTCACCATGTCGGTGGTGACATCCAATTTTTTTCGTGCTTAGATTGCATCGCAAATGTCGTGTAGAGCTCGCATGGACAACTACGTGTAAGTTAACTACGAGTAAGTTTCCTCCCCCAGCGCACCTTTCCTGCAAGTTTCGTGATAACAAACGAATTGTCAATGTCCTAAAAGAGCGAACAGCTCATCAGACCACATCATACTCCCTACCCAACTACTCACGCTTCCAAGAAACAAGATGAGTAAGAGAATCTTGGGCAAAGCAGTTGCTGCACTAACACGCTCGAGTCACATCATTTTTTCCTTTGGGCAAGATTGACTTGAGACAACGGAGACATCATTTGTTGGCATCTCAACGACACTCGACCGAAAGCACGAACAAGGTTTTCACCTTGGTCAGTGTTTTGTCCAATCTTCGCGCAAGTGTTCCTTCAACCATTGATTCTCGCAAGCCTTTAATCCAAGTCCATTCGACCCGAAGATCAGACGATCGGATCGATCGCTGAGAGGGACTGCATTGAACGACTCACCATGTACCAGAGACAAGGCATGACTCTTACTTCTTCCAGCTCAATTGTCGCGAAGAGCGTGCAACGACAAGACGTTGGATCCAAGTTTGCCAAAACATTCACATCCCCTTCTTGCTCTCAAACCCACGGCCAAAAAACATTCCAACCCACACGGCTCGACGCGCTGTCTTTCTCGTTTTGCGCAAAACATCTTCAGAGCTCATCAGGGCAATTGTATAGACACAAAGCGGGTCATGTATCTCCTCGGTCGTGCCTTCCCACGATGCCGCCGTTCGCGCCTTTTTCTTTGCAAATCTTTTTAAAAATGATTTTCGAATCTTGAGAAATATGAGACATAAACACATTTTTATGTCCTGGGGATCTCCTTGGGCATTTTTCGAATTTCCCTTTCCTGATCCAAATGGCGTCGGCGGCACTCCGCAAGAAGAAGTTGCTCGTATCTGCGACTGGCGAGGAGATTTGCCGCGGTCTTGTTCATCCAGAAGCATATCTTGAAGATCCAAGTACTGTTGACGATGAACAGCTTGATCCTGATACAGACCCGATCGAACTCATTCAAACACACATGTCGATGGTCTTTCTTCGCCGAGATGTTGTGTACAAAGTCAAGAAAAACGTTGACTTTGGCTTTGCAGATTTCAGCTCGGTGCAGAAACGCATGGAAGCGTGTCTTGCCGAAACGCAGCTCAATCAACGCCTTGCTCCGCATGTATACCTTGGAGTGGTTCCAATTTACAAGCTTGATAATACTCTCCGCATCAGCACGTATGATGTCTGGACACACGAGCGAGACAAGGACCCGGCATACTTTGCAAATGATAAACTGGGAGAAATTGTCGACTGGGCAGTCAAAATGCGCCGTCTTCCCAACGAGAACACTTGTCTCCATCTCCTCACTGTCGGTCACCTTGATGCGGCTTTGCTTCAGCTAGTCGCGTCCAAGATTGCCGCATTCCATACTGCCGCTCGAAAAAACTCTGCGATCGACGAGTTTGGCAAACCGGCCGTTATCAAGCAGAACATGGACGAGAATTTTACTCAAACTGCGACTCATATTGATGCTGGGCTTGTCCATGGCTACGTTTACAATCGGGTGAAAATGCTGTCGGAGCGCTGGTTTGCCGACCTGTTGGACGTATTTGAACACCGTGTTCAGCACAAGTACATTTCCGACACCCATGGCGATCTTCGTCTCGAGCATGTCTACTTTTTGCCCAAACATGCAAGTAAGTTCTTCCTCATATGACTTCAATCTCACACTTTCTAGATGTCACACTTCCTCCTGAAACGGCCCCTTCCATGGCTACCTATGCTCTGCCGACAACTTTTTCGACCGAGACTGTTGATGTGGTGGTTTTGGATTGCATCGAGTTCAACGAACGTTTTCGGTATTCGGATCCATTGAGCGATGCTGCGTTTTTCTCGATGGATCTTTGGCGGCTTGGACGGCCAGACTTGGCCTCGGTTTTCAACACGGCGTACTTGGAGAGGTCAAAACAGACATCCAAGGCCAATGTCGAGTTATTGCGATTCTATGCTGCTTACCGCTCAGTCGTTCGTGCGAAAGTCTCTGGCTTTCAGGCACTCGATCCCCTCATACAAGACAAAACCCGAGCATTTGCCCGCTCCAGATGCCACTGGCTCATAGCCTTCTCGTTATTAGCACCTCCTGCCGAACGCCCCTGCTTAACCCTCGTTGCAGGCCTACCTGGCTCGGGTAAATCCACTGTGGCAGAAGCACTTGTCCAAGCCGATGAGCGATGGGTTTGGGTGCGCAGTGATGTCGTGCGAAAAGAATTGGCGGGGGTCAAGGCAACAGAACCAACCCCAGAAGCAGCCATGGCTGATGTGTATTCAACTGCGTTTACACAGAAGACGTACATGGAATGCTGGGCACAAGCACAAGAAGCTTTGCAACGAGGACGCCGAGTCCTTGTCGACGCAACGTTTCGAGAGCAAGCGTTCCGGCGACTCTTTCTCGAAGGGGCAAAGAAGGAAGGCGCAATGGCATGTGTTGTTGTCTGCGAGTGCAATCGTGAACTTATCAAAGGTCGCATGACCAAGCGAGAGACCGCCACGGAGCACATCTCGGATGCCAATTGGCAAGTGTTCGAAAAAGTTGAGTCGTCCTGGACCCCATTTGAAGCAGCTACTGGTCTCTATGCGGTCACGCCTCAAGATATCTTTACAGTCAACACTGACAAACAAATCGAGCTATCCCTCCAGCGCGTCCATGGCTTTCTGCGCAAAGTGGGCGTCGAGTAAAAGTTTTTTCCCAGTATTGGCACCCGGTGCGACCAAATCTCAAGCGATGGCGACTGTCACTTTCTCGAACGATGCGTCCCAAAGATCGATTGGATCTGAAGAGATTCACGAGCGTGAGTGCCTGGTTCCTTTATTGCATTCAATCCAAGCATTGGTTTCCATACGACTGGATTTGCATGACTCACTTCCATGTCACGATGATGTGATCGCGTGGTCAAACATGACCAAAATATCACACCACGTAGATTTCAATGGTTAGTAGTTCCTTTCGTCAACAAGTTTGACCAATTAAAATTAAAATTATTGCAATCAATTTTTACATTAATCCTGTAATAATTTCCTCAAGTCTTTATAAATTTTCGCTGGTTCAGAGAATGTGATATATTGAGGACCAATGGTGAGATCATTAGTGAGCCATTTCAACGTGTGAAATTTTATTCCATGTAATGTTGGCTTATATGAGAATTTGTATGCACAATATATTAAACTCAAATATATTTTCGTCCAATGGATATGAAAAGGCGAAGCGAATCATAGCATTTGGCAATTGCTGTAGTCGACGACAACCATGGCAGTGAGTGCGACGGTGGCTTATCTGTGTCTTATCTTGACGCTTCTTGCGATCGCCGCTTATGCTTTCTACGTGACGTTTGTTTCGCCAGTCAAAGACATCAACAACTACATCAGGTATTGCGTCCCAATGCTTGGAAGTACGAACTGTTATCTTGTAGTGCGAAGAAGAGTCAAACGCCATGGGCCCTTGGTTGGTGCATGTTTGCCTCAGGCGTCGGCTCCTGGGCTCTGTATTCCTTCCCAGATACGGCTGTGCAAGTTGGCTCGTGGGGTATCATCGGCTATTGGTTGTCTGTCGTGTTGGGTTATGCTGTCTTGGCGGTACGAGATCTTACCTTGTGACGAAATTCATTTTACTCGACGCATAGGTGGTTGGACCTGCAATTTCGGACGTTTTGGGCGATGGAATTACGCTGAGTGATTATGCTGCTAGAGTAAGAGCTCATCCCTCTTTTCAGAGTGTTCTAACGAAAAGTTTTAGCGGTTTGGCGTGGCGCATCAACTCTATGTCCTCTTGATCGCTTTGTTTTATCAATTGATTTCAATTTCTGCTGAATTGACAGCCATCGGCTCGCTCATGACCCTTTTATCTCCAGAAACAGACAAAGCATGGTCTATCGTGCTCGTTTCTGTCATTACGTGCGCTTATACTCTCTTTGGTAATGCAACTTTTCGCCTTAAAACGTGAACTAATCTCTGCCAGGTGGTATCAAGGCCAGTATCGCTACGGATGCCGTCAAGGGTGCTTTTGTCCTTCTCTTGATCGTGATTATCTGCATTGCTGCCTTTGCCTACACCACATTGCCTCCAAATGCCTTTGCTGACACTAATGTCGCCGCCTTTACTGTCACGGGATTCCAGTCTGTGTTCACATTGACTATCGCCGTCGTCTCGTCGAACCTCTTCCTTACGGGATTCTGGCTCCGAACGTTCTCGGCCAAAAACAACTCGGACTTGCGCAAAGCATGCGGCTACGCCGCTCTCGCTGCCACTCCATTCATTGTTCTCCTTGCTGTGGTCGGCTACATGGGTTTCCTCACTCACCAAGACGCACCAGTGGCTGACGGTGGCTTTTTCTTCTACATTCTTCTCGACATGCCTCAAGGATGGAGTATTCTCGTGCTGATTGTCGTCGCTGCTCTTGTTTCGTCCACGGCTGACACTATCCAAACGGGCATGTCGGCTGAAATCCTTTCTCACTTCCAACACAAAATCTCGTTGCTCCACGCTCGTATCATCTCTGGTAAACTTCTGCATTTGGTTCCTTCTCACATGTGCATGCTAGTTATCATCAACGTGCCTGCCATCTTGATTGCTCTCACTGGCACGAGCGTCCTCAAGCTCTTCTTGATTGCCGATTTGCTTTGCGCAGCGACTGTCGGTCCCATCTTTCTCGGCATTTGGGGCCGCACGCACCCATCAGCGTCGCTCGTGGGTTGCTTCAGTGGCCTCTTGACGGTATGTCTTTCTGCTTTTTCTCTAGTTTGACTGATACCATTAGATCTTTGTCTCTGGCTGGTCTCGTAGTGGCCAATTCGTTGACGGCTTCAACGAGTTTGTCTTAGCTGAAGGTTTGTTCACGACGCACAGCATGGTGCTTTTTATCCTCACCTTGTTGATCCCAATCATCGTGACGGTGGTGCTCACGTTCGTCTTGCCTCCTCGACCAAAGTCTGAAACCCAAGATTGCCAGCTCATCACGACGCCAAAGAATGAAGACATCAGCTACCAGGCGACCAAGTCCCCTACGGCTGTCTAATTCATTTACGAATTCAGATGTTTGTGTGTTTTTTCATGTATTAAGTAGATAGTCTTATACTTGGCCATGAGGACGTGGCCATTGCTCCTTGTTGAACTCCACAAAGGATTCAAATGTGCGAGGAGCACGCCCCAAGATCTCCTCGACTGTAGACGTGACTTGTGCTTCGCCACCAGCTTCGTAATACTTGGCGTGGTTTATTGTTTCTCGAATGTCGTCCGCTGATTTACCTGTCAACAAATATTCAATCAAGTCATAAAATCAGTCCACGAACCTCGAATCCACATGGATGGCTGGACGACCCATAATGGAACTTTCGAAAGCCGCAGTGGTGTATCCAAGTGACGAGAGAACGTCGACGCGACCTCGTCCCATGAAAGGGCTGCTGGTCCTGTTAATGAGAGGATCGACGATGGATGTGGCTGGGCGAGTACATGATTCACTACTTCGGCAACGTCAGCTGCATCCACAAATGAAATCCGAGCTCGATCCATCGCCACAGACAGCGTGCGGTTGCAAATGCTTTCAGCCCAAAGCCCACAGAGCATCGATTGCATGAGTGTCGTGTGGTGGATAATGCTCACAGGTAGTTGAGTGTCCGACGCTTGTTTTTCCAGCTCTGCCCATGCTTGACCACTGGGGAGAAGAGACGATGGATGCGCTGCACAAGTTGAAACGAGAACTAGATGTTGAAGATTTGCGGCTTTCGCGGCAGCCAATAGCGTCTGGGACTCAGTCCATTGAGACACATCAATGGCATCTGGAAGCAACACAAGGCCTGTCGCTTTCGCTTTCACCATTTCGTTTGCAATATCATCGACGTGCTTGGGGGTAATTGATCCGCGAACAATCGAGTCAAACGTCGACTGGGTGCCAGGTTGGAGCACTTTTGTCAATTCATTCTGCAAAGTTTCAGCTTCGTCAGCTCGGCGAGACACCAGTTGCCACTCATATGGATGCGCTGATACGCTCTTGAGGCCAAGTAGAGTGCGACCAAGAGAGCCTGCAAGCGATTTCTTGTTGAGAAGCGACGCTGCGCTTATGAGATAGCGCATGCCGCTCATTGTCAGTTGCCTTCGGAATTCTTTTTGTCAATTGCATAAACACACATCTTTATCCGGAATCCTTGTGTCCGGATGATCCAAAATTATCCGGAAGATGTATTCCGGATACAGTTTGACCCAACGAGAAAACATCGCGGGAAGAGACTTGTCTGACAAGGAATCAATAGGACTTGCATGCCCAAGGAGACGACTACGCAGTCGGCAATTAAATCCATTCAAGATGAATTACAGTACTGCCTGAATAATATTTCTCATGCGACGCCAGCTTGTCAAACGACGCTCCGAGTGGCATGTCAAATGATGAACCTTAGCCTGAAATTTCGTGTCAACAAAGAAGATATTTTAACAATTGGCGAAATGGTGGCTCGAATTACGAGGTTTATTGCTCTAAAAAGCATACCAGACGATCAAGTTGTTTATTTAGACGGCCTTGCAGCTTCGCTCGAGAAAGTGCACACGTATCTTGAAGAAATGGTGGAGAAAACGCAAGGATGGAATGTTATCATGAACGAGACACAACGAGTGACTATTGCAGCTGAAATTGCGACCAAGATGGCCCACTTTCAACGTGATATTAAACGTCTCGCTGCATTCATGTGGATTGACTTGGACCTCCAAATCGTCGGTGGTGTCGATGATTTGATGCAAGATATGCATGCGATGATGGACAAATTACGCCGCGTGGAGTTTTATATTGGTGCAGCTCGTGAAGGTGGTGGTACTTTGATCAGGCAAGTCGATTATCTCGTCGAGATGGCCATCCAACTACAGCGCGGTTTGGATTTTTATCATCAAAATGTTAGTCTTCGCAATGTTCACGTAAACGCGACTTTTGAAGACTCCATTCGGACATCTATTAGTAGAGTTGTCGACGCAGCGAAGGAATCGTGGCGTGCTCAAAAGAGTCTACGTGAAATGCCCTTGGAGGATATGATAGAAGATTGGATGTTGGCATCAGAAGACATTGAATACGATCCAACCAAACAGTCAACATTTCTTGGACGTGGTGCATCCGCCACGGTATACCTTGGAAAATACAAAGACCGCCAGGTTGCCGTGAAACATTTCCATTCTGTGCAAATCGCCAATTCTATTGAATTGGAACGTATGATTCGGAAAGAAATTAAAGCATGGCGTGATGTGGCAAATGAGCGATATATCTTGACATTGATCGGGGTTTGCACCAAGATTGCCACACCCATTTTGGTTTGTGAATATTGCCCGTACACAATCACTCGATACATATATATGCACCCTGACAAGTTGATCGAAATGGTATATCAATTTGCACGTGGTGTAAAATCAATGCATGATCTTGGAATAATTCATCGGGATCTAAAAGGTGCTAATGTGATGGTGACTGACCAAGGGACAGTAGCAATTGCTGATTTCGGACTAAGTCGATCCACTGCTTCCGTTTTGACGCAATACTCAGCAGCAAGTAAATTTGTTGGTACATTGAATTGGATGAGCCCTGAGCAACGCTTTTCTCCTCGAAAAATGACAGTGCAATCGGATGTTTGGTCGTTTGGAATGACGGTATGGGAATTACTCTGTGATGAAGTTCCGTTTCGTCAGTGGAGTCAGGAAGAAATTGAATGTGCCATACGCAGTGACGACGAGCGCCCCGATAGACCAGAAGATTTACCACGCGAACTCGAGCGCTTGTGGGAGTTAATTACCTGGTGCTGGAAGGTCGACCCATTGGCACGACCTAAAGCCCACGAAATTGTTAGCTTTTTGGAAATGCATTACCATAATGAAGTAAAAGCACATGCGCAAGACAGTCTTGCAATGGAGACGAAAACTGATAATGTTTTGACAGCTCAAGGTGAAATTACGACAAGTCCAATGACGGAAGCAATTATAACCCCAGGCCAACCACCGATGATGCAAAGTCCCGACAAGTTTCAAGGAATGACCTTTGCAAGAGAAAGATCTAATATTTATCCTCTGTCAAATCATATCCCAATACATCTTGTTGGCAAATCGGACCCCGAAAACAATAACAGACGTCCAGAGAGAATTCTGAACGACCCAGACCTCCTTGCTTTACGAATCAAAGACGCTGATGTTCAATGTATTCGACAGATTTCCCAGTCAGCCAATGAAGAAATGTGGATTGGTCATCACCATGGCAGCTCCGTCATAATCAAAAGACTGCTACCTCACAAGAGTACCCTCAGTAACGCGATATCATTTGCTCGTGAAATCAAAGTCTCGTCAAAGCTGCATCATCCTAAGATCGTCAAACTTATTGGTATATCGTTTACAACTTTGACGAACATCCAAGCCATTTTTGAGCCCATGAATCGTGGTGACTTGAAAACTCTGCTTGAACTCAAAATGAAAAGCGGTGGAAGCAACCCGTGGCGAGATATCAAAATCCAATGGGCCATAGATATTGCTGAAGCCCTTGACTACCTTCACGGGATCACCCCCAAACACATTCATGGCGGTGTCAATGTACCTATCTTTTTATTTTTTCGTCGTGCTTTACACGTTGTAGACGCGAAACATCCTCATAGACGACTCAGGAAAAGTTTCAAGTCTTCAAGGGCTCACCAACGGCGCAAAATTGTTTTGTCTATGTATGCCTCGCAACTATCAACAGGATGAAGCCGAGAGCGAATGCCGATGGCTAGCTCCCGAAGTACTCCGAGGCGAAATATACGACGAGGCCAGCGATGTGTGGTCGTTTGGTTGCTTTCTAGCTGAACTTGACACTGGTGCGTGGTTCATGTATGGTTTTTGTATACGAGTGTTGCAGGATTCGAACCGTACAATGATGTCAAAGACGAGGGTGATATTCCACTACCCGATTTTGCCATCGCGTTACGAGTATCACAAGGTTTACTCAAACCAAAATTCTCAAAAAATATCCCCAGAGGTATTTTGGACTTGGCCATTGGATGTTTGGAGTTTCATCCATCTCGTCGATGGAGAATGCATCAAGTCCTACACGCCTTGCAAGAACTATGTTGGAAGCCCGAGAGAAATATGTCGCATCGGAAGACCATGAAGGATAGCTCAAGTGCACAACAAGAAGTTATTTGCATGTACTGTTCAGAATCAGTGGAAGATGGGAATTTTTTGGAAGCTCATGTTGAAGATTGCCTTTTTGGTCCATCAGAAGCCCCAGCCGATGTGGTGCAACGACTACTTAAAGCTGCATCCACCAGCGTTCCTTGGAGAGCGCGATTCCTCCGCACCCCATTGCGACCTCAAGCACACACAATTCAATGTCACATCCGAGGTCACGAAAACAATCTTTACGAACTTTTTACGCAAAATGCAGAAACCCCCCTCTGCTCAGCTGTACGACGAAGTCGGCTCGGCTTGAATGCCATCTTTTCCATCTTTCCAGCAAACTTGAACGACCAAGTGATCGCTCGCCTTGAGCGAAATTTTGTCGGATCCAAGTACACAGTCATCGATACCAAAAATGAACCATCAGAAATCGGTGCGATTCAGTATGCTGCTACGTTTGGAAAAACCCCGCGTCAGATGAAAGTTGTGATTCCCACGGTGTCTCGGACGTCTGACGATTCCAACAACATGTTTGGTACGTGGCGCACGGACTGCTACGTCTCGTCAAGCCAAAATGGCTCGATTCTCTCGCAGATAGATATACCTGACGCATTTCGAGTTATCGGTCTTGTCAATAAACCTCCCGTTTGGGTTGATTCCATGCAAGCCTACTGCCTTGACTTTGGTGGGCGCATTGATGTCGCATCAGTGAAAAACTTTGTACTTTGTCCTTCTGGTGATTTGGAGAAGAGCCTCATGGTTTTTGGACGGACTTCAGACCGACAAGTATTTGTCATGGACTTCCAGCATCCACTCTCACCCGTCCAAGCGTTTGCGATTGCGCTAAGTAGTCTAGACAGACACCTTGTGACGTTTGATTAAGTGCTTCTAGTTACGAGGTACACCATCCCAATGCACTTATTATATGTCGTCAACGTCTCCATAATCGTCGTCGAACTCGTCCATAATGAATCCCCTTGGAATCCTTCGGCCGACATCTGGATCCGACTTCTCCATAATAACGCCACGAGCTGCTCGTTGTGCTGGTGACTCTCCATAACGCTCGAGACGATCGCCTTGTGCTTCCAATCCCCTTCGTAAGTCCCGTTGCCCTGCTTTTGAGTCTGGCATTTCGGCACGTCTTTGAAACTGCCGCAGTGCTTCTTCAGCTCGCTGAGCTTTCATCTCTTCCCGACGCCTTGCATTTGCTTCCCGCTGTCTCTCTTTATCCCGTTCTTCTCGTCTTGTTGACTTTGGTGGACCTTTGCGCGGCATGTTTCGGGTGTCTGCTCGTTTGACAATATTTTTTCAATGAATTTATTGGTGGATTCAGGTATGAATCCCATCACTCATCAAGAAGTTCAGGCGTCGCTATCTCAAGAAAGAAGGTCCCAAGTGATGCTCCTGCTTTACTGCTGCTGCTCGGATATCTCTGCATAGGCCCCAAGCTATGGTCCTGTTTAAAAGACATGAGATCGTCCGAGCATAACCTCAAAGCTGACGATCACTCCTTAATCATGCAGCAGTTCACTATGAACATTCCTTCCAGTGAAAAGTGCAGCAAAGGGCAAAGTGCAGTCAAAGGCAAAGTGCAGTCAAAGGCAAAGTGCAGCAAAGGGCAAAGTGCATTCTGTTGCGATGGATTATGTCGGTAGAAAGACGTACGATGACAGTTTCATCTCGGAAGGAATTATTCCCGACGAAGGCATTCGGACGTCGCTATGGCGTTGAACAATGCAAGCATTGACTATGACAATGAGATCAACAAGCTCGACCCCAATTTGTTTGGCCCTGAGCGTCTTTCGAATCGGATGCGCCCGTTGTACCATGAACGGGCGATTGTGCTCCGAGTGATTGCCGACCAGTGCTTGTATTTCGCTCTCTTGGTCCACAAACTTCGCCAGGCTGCTGGCCACAGTACAACCAAGATCGGCATTCTCGGAGGAGGCAGTGTCGGTGTCGAGATCGCTCAGACATTCTTGAGAGCGTGCTGGCCACCAAATGGCATAGTGATTTCCACACGCCAACCCAACGACACGCGATGGATGTCCCGCGTTGATAGCGCAGTTCCCAGGTGAGTAGTGCAGCTTTCGTGCTTGCTAACTTGCATAGGTACTACGACAACGTGAAGCTCGCAGACGAGAGCGACGTCGTGATCCTCGCCATGCCACCTGCTCAACTTACAAGCGTTGGGATTCAAGTCAAACCAGCTCTGATCTCCAAGAGTACTGTAGTTGTCAGCGTACTCGCAGGCGTCGGTTGCGATCGGGTAAGCCATGTCAATGCCAAAGCGTCTAATAAACTGCAATTCCAGGTGCGCAAAGTTTGTGGATCTTCGTACACACTACAGACACGCATGGCAAACCAAGTCGATGATTGTGCGTTGGAGCAGTTTGCACGTATGTGATGGATAGCACCTCGTTTGGATGCAAATATTTCATGACTTAGAGGACAACTCGAGCGGGCTGCACTCGCTTTGCCTCGTGTTTGAAGCGTATGCGTCTGCTCTAGGGCTCTCTCCAGCACGTCAAGTCGCCGTCGATCTCGTGTTGGGCACTCACGAGAATCAACAACCATTGGATGCGCCTGGTGAAAAAGTCACTGCCATTGCTGGAGCTTCCGCAGCCGCGCCATCAGTGTGGCAAGATGTATTGGTCCAGGCGCAGCGAACATTTAGCCGCGCGATCAACCAACTCGACGTCCCAACTTAGCCGGCGACACGCAACAGATTTCATTGAACCCATTTGCCCCTTTCTTTTGCCCATCGTCGTGATGTAATGGTTGAAGCATACAATGCACTCTCTCTCATTCCTCGAGTCGCGCAGTCAATTGAGACACTCGCGTGGTGTTGTTGGCTTGTTGCGTAGAAACAGAGTCGGGGCGCTCAAACACATGGACGAGGCAGGATTACAGCCCTGGCAGAGAGAGAGAGACCAGAGCGCATCAAGACCACAGGTCGAGCTGCTATGCCATGCCGTCGATATCACAGATCGAGGACGCAACCTGTTGAAACTCAATATTCTGCTGAAAAAAACTTTTTTCAGTCGAATTTGTACGACAGGATGAGAAAAAAAGAATTTTTTCATTGGACGGGCTTGTCTCGAATTCCCTTGTTCAAGTTGTCTATGACGAAAACATAAAGGAAAGACTGCAACGAATGACACTTTGTAAGGGAATTTCCGCTTCCCATCGAACAAAGAGAGATCCGAACATGTGGGATTTAGTATGTAATGGTTCTTGCTCTCATTCTGCATTTGGAGGGTCAAAGCAAACGTTCCACGGCTCTCTTCTTCTGTCCTTCCTCGCGACGCCCAGAGATCTTCCATTTTCGCTCTCGCATTTGAATCAAGTCGTCGATCCATTTCCAGTGAACGAAGATGCAGAACGCCCATGCCCCTGCTCGATTTGCCCGACGATTGCGCGTTGTGACAGAGCCACGCCGTAGCAACAGCAACAAGATGCTCCGCACCCGCACTTTGAGCGAGTTGGTCTTCATGTCGCCTCGAAACAGTCCTCGCGTCACACCGCGCAATGCCCGATTTGACATGGATATCGAAGTCAGCTCGTCGTTTGCCGAAGGCGATGGCACAGTCGACTTGCTGTCGTCAACCATGTTTTCTGCTCCCCGACAAGACAACCAGGAGTCGCTCATCATGGTCGAAGACAGTGAATCCCCTGACGAGCTCTTTGAGAACAACAACAACTCGTCTCTTCTAGAAGACATGGAAGAACACATCTTCAGTGATCGCATGTCGGTCGACAATGACGACGAAGAAGACGCCAACCCTATCCCGGAAGACAATACAACAGCCAGCACTACTTCAGACGACAATCAGATGGAAGAAATCCGAGAAGGACGGCCGACTGGAGTCTCTGAAGTGGTCGATATGCTTTTCGAAATTCATACTGCTCTCAAATCGCGCCACATGGGTCAACGCACTGCCGCCTCTGCCTTGGCAGCTTCGAACCTTGTCTCGAGTGTCGCCTACCCAGCCGATCCTCAAATGCCTCGCGATGAGCAATTGGAAATACTCGAAAACACTCGCAAGATGCTCGAGTGTGCAATCTGCCAAGAAATCTTCACCTCTGCGACAGAAGCCACTTGCTGTGGCCAAGTATTTTGCAAAGTTTGCATCGAAAGATGGGTCAGCGAGCGTGGGTCATGCCCTATGTGCCGCGATGAGCTTACGTTTGCGCAACTCACGGCATCTCGACATGCCCAGCGTATGGCCAACGAAATGGTTGTGAACTGCCCTTACTGCTCTTCATCCATGAAGAAGGCTGTCTTGGAAGACCACGTGGACTGCTGCGCAGAAGCTCCTTTGGAACCACCTCCGCCAGCCGACGTGGCTCTTCGCCACCAGCTCATCTCAGCGGCTCGACTCAACGCCCAAATGATGACACGATTCCTCCTCGCCCCCTCGCCACCTGAAGCATTGGTCATGCAGTGCTACATCCGAACCCGAGGAAGTGGCAACTATGAATTGTACACTCAAGACACAGACGTTCTCCTCTGCACAGCCGTGCGACGGCGCCAACTTGACATGAGCGTCACGTTTTCCATTTTTGCGACCAGCTCCGCCGAATCCTCTGTCGCTCGCCTTGAGCGCAACTTTGTCGGATCGCAGTACACGGTCTTTAACACTACTGAAGAAATCCCAACGGAGCTTGGTGCTGTGCAATACGCCGCCACCTTTGGCAAGACCCCTCGTCAAATGCGCGTTGCTTTGCCAACTGTATCCCGACGAAGCAGTGACAACAACGATGACATCTTGGGCGAATGGGGTGTCGATCGCTACAACCCCACGGGCCGTGACGACTCAATGCTTGCTCAAATTGAGCGACCTGATGCCTCGCGTGCGATCAACTTGATCAACAAGCCTCCTGTTTGGATTGAATCTCTTGAAGCGTACTGCCTCGACTTCGGTGGCCGTGTCGCTGCAGCGTCGGTGAAGAACTTTTTGTTGTCGCACCCAGATGACATGGACAAGACAATGATGCTTTTTGGCCGAACCTCAGACCGCCAAGTCTACTCGATGGACTACCGGCATCCATTCTCTCCAGTCCAAGCCTTTGCTATTGCCCTGAGCAGCATGGACTCGCATCTTGTGACCTTCGATTAAGTTATGCCTCCCTCCTGGAGATTTCGCCGCGTTGCATGTCGATTTTGATTAGAGGTTGGTCTAACTGAAGTTTATGTACATTACGACGCTTTCTATCTTCTCGTGGTACATCGAACTCCAATGCACAACCTCATTGAATTCTGGCGGAGCACACAACAAAATCTACCGTTCACCAGACGGCTTGCGGCAAAGTTTGAACTCGAAGCACAGTCAAGTCAGACTCGCCTTCACATCTGTCAGCCGTCTCACTCGGTGGAAAATTCAAAAGGAGGATTGGAATGGACGGGTGGCAGACCACAAGCATGCCTTTAGCCTCACATGACAGGCAATGACCCAGCTAGGATGAGCAAAGAAATTAGTCCAGTAACATGCGTCTTTGAAGTACTTCGACTAATTGCGGACGCTTGCTGGTGTTTGCCCTTTGTAAACGAGAGCAAACTACCTCAAGACCGCAACCAGCACACATTTTCCACTTGTAGCAAACTCATGCGACCCTCACGTTGGGAAGCAACTTCAATGAGAGCAGTCAATGGAGTTTTCATTGTGCAGCTGTCGACTTGCTGTTCGACCACTTTGTGCAATGTGGGTGATCGGCGAAGTTATAACTAACAAGTTCATCGTCATGGCATATTATTATCTGTCATCAAGATGAAGCTCCCGTGAAAACCTTCTCCACTTTGTCGTTCTACCAAGCTTCAGTTTACAATCAACGCGCCCCCTTGTCTATTTCACGTTCACTGGCATGGAGAGAGACGACTCATCGGGGGCCTGTGGTTGTTTACATCCTGTAAGCATCTTCGTCTTCTCGTCCCATCGACCCTCACTCGACAGTCGCAGTCAATTCATGGCGCTCAACATTCTTTGGGTCGAGCTTTCCCCTCAATTCATTTCGCCGGCATTGAGTAACACAAAGATGTATTCATGATCGTAACAAATTCACTCAACTCCCTCGTTTCCTCAGTCCAATGCGTTGAGCAAAGTTATGCGGCAAACATGGAAGAAATTGGGAAAATCGCATGTCGGCTGTTACCGACGCGCAGGCAATTTTCGCATCTTTTCCTTCTTAAATCCGCTCGATTGAGTTGCATGGACGAAAACAAGGCATGTATAGCTATGCTCGGTGATAATCTTGATGCATTTCCACTGCGTTTCCCATTGACTGGCGGTGTATCTCGGTCTCGGGTGGGAAGACGATCTGGCGGCACTTGGAACTTTACCATCATTCCGGTAATATTCAGTTAAAATAAACAAAAAATGTATCCAAAATTGAGGAAAATGGAGAATTTTCATGTGCTGCACACACTGGACGAACTTGCAACAACCGCCCATCTTGGACTTGCACTCCGGAAATTGCGTCCAAGATCAGAGACGATGGCAGCAAAACAAAGCGACGACTTGGTTTTCGATCTGGAAGATTTGAGCGATTCGTCTGACAGTGACTGGGTTGATGTCGCGTCGAGCCCGATCAACAGACAAAGCAAACGACGAAAGACTAGCACGAGTGCTCCCGACAAACAATCCAGCACGACTGACTTGAACAGCCCATCAGTCAGCGATGAAGAATATGTGGAGAGCTCGATTGTGCGAGATTTATATGGACCAAGCGTGAAGAAGCTCAGTAAAGAGTTTACTGATAAAGTAACTCTGGTTGAAGATGCTCAAACACAGAAAAGCAATGAATTATTTGCGGCTAGTGGCGAATGCTTCGAGGGTATCAGCAATACAATTGACAAACAGGCGAGCCCGGCAGTCAAAACCGAACCTTTTGATGACTTGTACGGTGACCTTGATATCTGGGCCATCAGAAACAACTTGGAGTCAAGTTTGGAGATGAACCTCAGTCAAGAATTTACCTGGAAGGTCTCCCTTGACCAACCGATCAAACCATCGATTGAAGACAAAGGAAGCATGATCTCAGTGAGCGAGCGATACGACGCCCAACCCAAAATCCACAATGATGCCAAGACGATGAACGATTATACCGAGAAGAAGAACGATGACGCCGAGAAGAAGATGGATGTTGCTTCTCTCAAGGAGGAGTGCTCCTTGTGCGAAGATTTAGTGGATGCACTCACTCGTCTCCCAACCTGCGATCATGGCTTTTGTTCGACGTGCATGTTTCGTTGGGTCTTTTCCATCAAGGACTGTCTTATTTGCTTGGCAAATGCTCCGGTGACAACTTCTTATACTTGCTGCTATGAATGCTCGTCCTTTGTTGACAGCGACATGACCAGCACCCATTTTCAATTCTGCGGCGCTAATCCAGAAACCAAGAAATCACCTGAGAAGACTTTCTTGGATCAACTTGTCGCCTCAAGTAGCATGACTTGCCGAGGCTTCTTGATGGAATTTATCATGGCTCCACTACCTCCGGAGGTCAGGACGATCCGTTGTTCCGTTGAATCCCGAGGCCGGGAGTTTCGCCTCATGCTGGGAAAGACTCTTCTCTGCGCTGCTGTTCAATATCCTGAAATCGACCGCCGCGTGTGCCACTCATTCTACCGAGGCGACCTCGATGAATGCAAGGTGGCACGAATGAAGCGCAATGCCATCGGGTATGAATACACAATCCAGAACCTCCAAGACAACACATCCCTTGGTGCCGTGCAGTATACTGTGTCGTACCAAGGAACAAGTCGGCAGATCGTGATGGCTTTGCCTTCTGTGACCAAGTTGGGCGACAGTGGATGGACTATTGACACACGTCGTGATACCATGCTGGATGTCCTGGATGAATACGGTGCACCAGATTCAATCCATCTACTTAACAAGCCACGTCCCCCTCGTCAAGAATTTTCTTACGACGACTATGGTAACCCTATCTTTTCAGACGACGGAATCAACCCCCCCCCCGTGACTGTGGATTTCAATTACGAAACCCATGACGAAGAATTGCAGAGGGATTTGGCCCTGGTCGCTGCGATGATTTCAGCCTCACAGGACACGCCACCGACTTGTGTAGCTTCGAATGAATCCGCGTCAAAGTCCTCCTGCTTTGAGATGGTCACAGTCGAAAACATGGACACAACCGTGCTTGAATTTGGCTGGGGTCAACTTCACCGCGAAGAGTACATGTCAGAGTACTATCTGGAGTTCAGCCATCCACTGAGCCCCCTCCAAGCGTTTGCCATCGCATTGAGCAGCATGGACTCGTCTCTGGGTGAAGACGATGTCCACTAATTTGTTTGTCTACTCTGTTAATCTTACTCCTCTAATATATAGTTTGAACCAATCAAATTCAATTTCTCAGCAGATTAGCCAATCAAAATCGTCCTTTGATAATATCTTTTCTGATATGGACATTTGAAAACTGTGAAACTATAAGACCGACGTTGATTCCTTCCGTCAAATCACCCCAAGACGACGCTCGCTGTCAGCCCTGTGGCTCTCCTCCCGTCAGTAATGTGTGACGCCTGGCGTTGACGACCATCTCTCTTCTTTGCAGTCGTATTGGGATGACGGAGAATATGTCTTGAGCACACCAACCAGAAGACTTGATTTTATGTTCAGGCCAATCGAGCAACGATCTTTTCTCGACACACTTCGCACAGAAATTCTCATTTTCTTTCTGGCTATGGACGCACAACTGACCTCCGTTAGCCCAGCAGTCTTTACTAAGCGCTTTGGCCACCACGAGGAAGACTGGATCATGATTGAAGACAGCCCAACAGACGATGAGTTCGGGGGAGATGCGCTCTTCCTAGATGATTTGGACATGCAGATAGACCAAGACGATATGTCCAAGGCAGAACTACTCGACACGGTTGGTCTTGCTGACTGGGAAGTTGAAGCGACGCCGATCGTGCGCACGATTGACTTGCTTGTAAGCTCCATCGAGTGTTTTCTCTGCCAAGAGGAAATGTTTCAACCCACGGCTGTGCCGTGCTGTGGGTTTGTATATTGTCGAAACTGCATTCAGCAGTGGGTCAGCGACTGTGGCACATGCCCTTGCTGTTTTGACGACTTGATGCCGGTAAATCTTTCAACAGCACCAACTTTCCCAGTTGAGAATGCTCCCGACACGCCATCTACGCCACTTGGATTTCAACCTGGCGACATGTCTTGGCACTTGGACCTTGTGGCTGCTGCTCAACAAGATATCACAACAATGACAAAATTTCTCGTCGCACCATTGCCACCATCTGCGAATGCCGTGCAGTGCGCGATCCGTTTTGAAAATGGAGAATTCACCCTTGTCATGCAAGAACTTGGAATCATTTTATTCTCTGCGACGCAATACGACCAAGCAAACCCACTTGTGATGCAATCATTCCGTCCATTCAGTTCAACTTCCATCGTTGCTCGTACCGAACGCAGCGCATGCGGTTTGGAATTCACGCTTCGCCTTGACGACAAGACCCAACCATCCATTCTAGCCATTGTACAGACTCAAGATGTAGCAAGTCCAAACAACCGACAAGTACTTGTAACGTTGGATATCGACGGAGATTCCAAGGACGCAACCAGCATTACCAGCCAGGTTCCAAAGCAGTGGATGCAAAAGTCAGCCGGCGGAGATGGATTCAAACTGGTTGCATGCAACGATGTATTTGACGAGGGTATGTCGTTCTGTCGAGATGCTCTAGGTCAAGGCTGGCTGGTTGAATTCCGCTGTCCATTTTCCCCTCTCCAAGCATTTGCAGTATCGCTTGGCAATCTTGTACCATAGAGCGCAGCAAGTTAGTCGTATCAGTATTGTTTAGTACAAGTATAATGAGACATCCACTTTATCTCTCACTTCAGCCATGCCAGTACTCGAAACCGAGCAAGGCAGATAAGGACGTTGCATCCTCGAGTTTCAAATGTCTCTTTCATAGCAATCAGCTCTGGCAACATGGCTGTCACCACCGTTGCAACAACCCCGTAAAGTTGAATTGTCCTACGATTTGTTGCGCCGATTGGAGATGTAATATTTTTCGTTCATCTGTCGTGCAACATTGAAAACTTTTCAAATTGCTCGTGCTTGGACAAAGAATTGCTCCGAGAGAAGGCGACAGTCGACACCAAATCCAATGTCGGCGTCGTTGTTTGTTGAAGGGCGAGCAAACGCTTGAAGGCGTTTGGTTTACTTGACGAAGTGGAAAAAGATTCGGAAAGAATGTTGGTTTAGCTTGGAGTAAGACAAACCGTCCAATCGAATGCACGTCGTCAGCATTTCAAATCCTGCTTCAAACTTTATTCCCTTAAATCAAATATACCAAGCCAAGGGCTTCATCCAAAATACCTGTTCAAATATCTTTCTAAATGTGTTACGCAGGGTGCAATAAATTAAACCTCGGTAAGTTGAGCCAGACCGTCTGTGGGCAAACAAGCGATATTGACATATAAGAACAAGTTCATCTTTGAAATAACTTAGTATTTAGTGTGGTAGAGAAATGACCCCTGGAGCTACTTCAAAAAGCAAGCATAATGCTTGAATCTTGCGCTCACGCAACATATTACTGAGGTTAATAATCGTTTAGGGCCCGTCTGGCAACCGAAAATATTACAATAAATAGGCCCAATATGCCATTTTGAGGCCAAATTCAATAATTTTGGTCAAAATATGAACTTGTTTATCTCAAAGAGTTTTGCTCCAAATCCAATATTTTTGGTTGGGATATACTCACTGGAGCCCCCAAAATGCCATTTTACGAGATGGAGGTTTTACCTCCATTTTGAATATGCCATAAATCGTTGATCCCATTTTGGCTGAAAATGGCATATTGATTTTGAAATTTTGCCAGACGCACCCTTAACTATCATCGATAATATGATACTTTGCTTGGAACTTGCGTGTTCTTGCCACCGATGAAATTCCATCGAGGACAACAATCAACAACTTCGCTGATTGGAAGCAACACCTTATAAATGTATACTACGTCTAAATTTATGATTTTACCATCAACATTGTTTTGATTATGAGTTTAGATTTTTTTCTATGGATTTAAGGGAATTATGCCACGAGTGTGCCATTTCTGGTGGAAAATATATTTTTATCCGGAAAGCGGTACATTTGGGGAAAAAGGTCCTTCGACAGAGAACGGACATCCATCAACCAAGGTACGACACGCATTTCGCGATTCGTGCGGCTTACGACCGATGTTGCAGAGAACCCCCGTGGTTGGCACGATTCAGTTTATGATGAAACAGCGCAAAACAACTGGAACTGTGGTTGTAGACGAGAAAGAAGAGCAATCAGGCGTCGTGGTGTCGAAGAGCGGCGGCTTGTTCAAATCGAAAATTAGACTTCCATTCAACAGAGAGCACCGTGAAAGCAATGCGACAGAAATTCGATCTCCAGATCCAGGCGAAGAATCTGCAGACGAAAAGGAAAAGCCGGGAAAGAAGACGCCACCGAAACCAACGGGCACCAGCGAATGCCACATGTGCAAAATGCATTTGGGACTGCGACGATACAAACACCACTGCCGAAATTGCGGAAATTCAGTCTGTAGTTCCCATAGCAAGAACCAATTGCCACTGCCTCATTATGGAATCTTACGAGCTGTCCGTGTGTGCGATCGTTGTACGAAAGAGGTGCTTCAGCAACGAGTCGGTATTCGACGTGGTACGTCGCTCTTTCACGAAAATGAATCGACTGCGAACGACTCATCCATTGGTGGAGTTCTTTACAGCGGCATGGTCGAAGAGCAAGATGATACGATGGACAATGTCCTGTACCATGGATCGTTAAAGATGACAGGCCGTGCCATCGCGAGCCGAAACATGACATCAAACGTCGCAATTTGGAAAGACCGCATGTTGGTGATCACGCCAGCAGAAATTCTGTGCTTTAAACATTATGCTGACTCTGGTTTGGGCGAAGTGCGAACGACTGTTCACATGACTGATATTTTGCACGTCTATCTTGGTGAGAAACACCCAAATATTTTGTCTACAGTCCGCGCGGATGGCCGGTATGTTCACTTCATGAACTGCATAATGTAAAGTCGTATGCCCTAGGATCTTTCGCATTCGCACGAAGGACAAAGAACAATGCCAGACGATTCATGACATTCTTGTGAAGACTATGCAGCTCTTCCAGGACGCACTCTACAAGCTCCAACGAGGAATTCGTCCCGAGGATTTTTCCATTACATCTGTTACTCTACAGCACGCAGCTTCTCTGCCCGAACAAGTTGTCATGGCATTTCCACAGCTCGGTGATCTTTTGGCAGTTAAGCTGTATCCATCGACTGTCGTCCGCATTTATGTTGCTGGCCCGGTGTCGTCTGGTGTCGCTGTCTACACGTACAATATGCTTACGAAGAATTCACTTAATGCACCACTGGAAGGCCATGAAGTGGTTCGCCAATTGTGTGAGATGCCCCACGCTGTCGACGACCCTCTAGCTAGTCTAGAAGTCCACGTGACATCAGGTATTCATCATATCTTCATCTTTCATTCTAAATGGTGATAGAAAAACACGACAAACCATTGTATTCATTAGCAGAATTGATTGGCGTCGGAGTTGCCGCCACCATCGTGGCGATCGGGCAACTGCACATGCTCCCTCATACTGTTGTTGTCGGGCTACTTCTAGTTCTCGTCGTTGTTTTGCACTCCACAACCTTGGACTACACGACTTATTTCGGCATCGTGTGGGCATCTCGTAGCTGTGGAATGGCCACACACCGTTTGATCAGCATCAAGCAAGCTGGATTGGGACGCAAAGGCGCTTCAGACGACGAAAATACTGAAGAAGAGACGCCCGACAATGACATATTCCGTCGATTCTTGGAAGGTGCATCTGGGGACGTTGAGCTCGCCAAGCGTAAATATTACATCATGTTGAATTGGCGAAAAGCTGAAGACATAGACAATATTTTGAACAAACCGCATGAAAACTTTGCTGCGGTACTCTTTCCCTCGGATCTTTCGTGTATTTATCATGTGTTTTTGTAGTTCAAAGAATGTATGGTGAGCTACATCCACAAGCGAGACAAGCATGGACGCATGGTAGTTGTTGATAAGTCAGGTCCAATGAAGAAAAGCATGCAAGCTCTCTTTGCTCGAGGCATGACTGTTGACGACGCATGCTATCATACAGCGTTTATGATGGAGTACCAGTGGAAAGTACTCGATCCGCGGTCATACCCAGATGGGCAAATGATTCGCATCATTGACCTGAAGGGTATATCCATGGAAGTCATGAGTGGGGAAGTTTTCAACTTTGTCAAGAGAATGGGCTCCATCCCCGGGCAGTACAATGCTGAACGTATATACAAAGTCATTATTGTGAATCCCCCAGGATGGTTCAATATGATTTGGAAAATGGTCTCACCCATGGTCAACCCAAAAACTCGTGACAAGGTACAATGTCCCCTGCACATCGAAATTCACGAAAAATTTAGACTATTGTTGTTCGCGGTGCTGCAGAAATTACCAAGGCACTTCTAGAATTCATCGATCTCGATAGCATTCCCCCTGAATATGGTGGCACTTGTGCATGTGACGGCGGCTGTACCACAAATTCTCCTGAGGAAGTCGAGTTGCAAAACGTTGTGAACAAATTGAACAACCGTGATGTGGCTGGGGCTCAAGAATTGATGCGTCAAATCCGAGAACGACCCATTACACTGTCAAGCGTGCGAGAGGAGCCGACTGAGCTGTCGTAGTGACCTGCTAAATAATTACAAGACAATGTCATATCTACCCTGTGGGTCTACACGACTTCGCAGGTAATACAACGATGGGCATACCGTTGAAAAACAGCTAGTGATTCCATTCTCTTTATTACGCTGGGCCCATCTCTTCCGATGGAGGAACACATCGAGTTCTCGAACGGTGGCACTGTCGCCGTCATCTTGTTTGGCCATTTTCGTTGAGAATTATCCGGTCGCAGAATTTAAAATACCAAAATAATCAATTTAAAAGGCAATCAAATAAATTCATTATTTCAATGTATTTTGATTTAATTTTGTTTTTTATTTGACTCAATGGGTGCTTTGACGTAAGTGGTGAATAACAGCGCGAGGAACAAGAAGCAAAATCGAATAAGGTCCTACGATGCTGGACGCAAGGGAAATGGTGCCCTTGCTGGCCATTTTGAATGTAAGAACGAAGAGACACGCAAGCGCATGTAAGTCCCTTTACGTATAGGAAGATGAAAAGTCCCTCGAGGCCGTCGTCGCTCTCTTCCTGCGGTCATTCACAAAGAATGATCATTTTAAGGTCGGGTGCATGATCTGCTTGCTGATTGTGGACAACCTTTTGACCAACGCGCAACGGGTAGTTGGCTTTACGATCTTGAGTGAAGTGTTTCGAAACGACAACAACACGAATCCCTTCTTCCCATGCCTCGTCGAAGCAGTGGAAGCACCTTTGGTAGATCCAGCGGAAAAGCGCTTCTTGCTGCACTTGCTCGCGCGAATGAGTGGCAATTCATCCGAACCGAGCAAGAAGCACATGAATGCAAAGCAGGTGCTCAACTTCTTTCGGAACGAATCCAAGTCCGCGACAGTCAACCTCGACTTGGAAAAGCAACAATACGCTGAGAAGACTCCTCGCGTCCCAGAACGTCGTGCTCATGGCGTTCGAGGCCTTTTGTCTCATTCAGCACTTGAATTTCAGGAACATGGCAACCATAATCTGCAGTTGTCGCCTCCGGACATTAGCGCAGTGAACGCAGATGACGATGTCCCGCTCAACGTTCAAGATCTCCATTTAGACACTTGTACGCTGCTGAGCGTAGATCCGACATTTGTGCGACCACCACCAACGCTCTTAGAACCGGATTTGACCGAGTACATTTGGCTCAACCCAGACTATTGCCCTACTCTTTTGTGGGATACTGCTATGTACGAAGAAGTGGATGTCGACTGTGGACGTGAATTGCGCGATTTGATGTCCAAAGCCTTCCATGGTCCACTTGTTCCATCTCAGCAGCAAAAGGTACAAGTCTTGATGGCCTTTAGCCTAAAGAAAATATTTTAGGTCTTGGCAGATCTCGATGCAGACCCAAAGCTTGTATATTCCTGCCAGCTTACACCCGCTCGATTGCCCGACTTGGTTGAGAACAATCCAATGATTGCGATCGAATGCTTGCTGAAGCTGATGTCGTCGAACCAAATCACAGAGTACTTGAGTGCCCTCGTGAATATGGACATGTCACTCCATTCAATGGAAGTGGTGAATCGACTGACAACTGCTGTGGATTTGCCGACGGAGTTCATTCATTTGTACATCTCAAATTGTATTTCGTCGTGCGAAAACATCAAGGACAAATACATGCAGAGCCGACTCGTCCGTCTCGTTTGCGTCTTCTTGCAGTCACTCATTCGAAACAAAATCATCAATGTCCAGGTACATTATCTCCAAATCTTTCATCATGATCATGACACTTTCTACTCGTAGGATTTAATTATTGAAGTGCAAGCATTTTGCATCGAGTTTAGTCGGATCCGAGAAGCAGCGGGCCTCTTCCGTCTGTTGAAAACTCTTGAATAAAAAGAAGAAAACCACGCGTGTTATTGCCTCATCCTCCTTACTGCTCCTGCTGTTTTGCCTTCCACTCCAAGTAGAGACGAAACGCATGGATGCCATCGGGGGTAAATTCAGACGCTCGGGACAATATTTCATCCGCAGACATGATCAATACTTCCGACACTTCTTCAGGCTGTAGTTTGAGCTCGCCATCGTAGACACATTCATACATGCCGCCCCAGACAACAGTCTTCGCCTGGACCGTACAGCGAGTCAGACCACAAGCAATAGACTTGGTAAACGTACTTGGTAGAGAAATGTCGTAACGTACGTGAGAGGGACGCCCGTGACGCCCATTTCCTCTTCGGCTTCACGCTTTGCATTATCTTCGTAGCTTTCGCCAGCTTGGACAACGCCACCAGCCATGGGATCCAAATACCCAGGACAATAATCTTTGATCATAGTTCGTCTTTGGACGTAGAAATCGCCTCTACACAGTGAAGATGATAAGAATATTGCGAAATAAATAGCACACACTTGGAATTGCGAACAACAATGTAAGAAGCACGATGCGGCAGCGCAAACACACGCTACAACGATTGATTAGATGTCTTGCATCTCTCATGCCAAGCTTACCATGACAGATCGATCGGCTTTTCCAACGACGTTGTTGTTCAAATCCACAATTTCAACCTAGACGACCATGACCTCGGGGACAGACTGGAGCTTAGGCTTACCTGTTCCTTGGCCGTGAGACTGTTGAGCTTTTGTTCCAGCGTTGCTTCCATGATGCCAGCAGAAGGAGGAATGACTCTTAGCCGGTTTGTGGGACAATCATGGGAACAATAAAACGCATGTATTGAAGGCATAAAACTGCTAAGTAAAACTTTTGGGTTGCTTTGACTCTCGAGTGATGATGTGTACAAAAGTGCCTCACTTCGAGGCGACCGACATACGAACTACACTGCCATAGATAGTAAATGAGATCAAAGAGCTTCTAGCAACTTTATAACAGCGTTATCATTAAGGAAGGATAGGCTGTGCTTTCATATTCTACTTGCCTAGTAAAGACGCCTGAACGCCTTAGCGAGCGTGTTTGAGCTGCAAATTATCGTAACTTGCACTGAATGGTTCATGGAGCCTGAGTGAACAGAGAATTTTTGTCTTTTTTCAAAGCGTGTTAGCAGCAGACACAGAAACTGTCGAGACAAACGCACAGGCAGATGATGCCATTTCTAATAGCTAAGGACTTGGCGACTCCTGTTCAATTGATCATTCAGAGAAGAGTCAATATCTAGATGTAGCACACGCCCCTAAGATGAGCTTACTATGTTAAATAGACTAACATGATAAACAATAATGTAACACCAGTGTCTCTCCGGTGGTTCATTCATGAATGGTGTTGCCCAGATCAAATCTGGGCTATCTTAAATTATGGACTTAAAGCTTACTCCAACTGTATAAGCATTAGTCTTAGCCACTAGCTGTGGAAGTTTGCTTCACAAGAACAGTGTTCCTCTAGGTCGGGACTGTCATTTTGGCACTTTCACAAAGAAAAGACGTCGATGGTCAAAACCCTATAAATTTATAGTATGGGACTCTGCCCCACAAAATCCGTAAAAATTATATGTGGTCATGAAAATGTATGAAAACAACTGACAAGAAAATTTGGGACAATTTGTCCCACAAATGCTCTAAAACTTGATAAAATCGCCCACAAATGGCATTTTGGTTTGACTATCATCCGGATAATGTATTTATCCGGCTATCAGTGATGTTCCTTCTTCGCGATGTCTTGGAGTTCCCGCCATGGTGCTGGATGAGCGAGCTTCTGCCTTAATTTGAAGCGACTCCAGTGGTCGAAGCTGACATATTGTATGGTTTGTGCAATAGAATTTGATATTACGGAGTTGCTTTTGTATGCTCGGGAGAGAACGCGAAGATCTACCGAGACTTGGACTTCAAATAGGTGAGAAAAGCAAAAATGCCATCGGGAGTCATTTCGTATTGACGCTCGAGGATTTCGTCGGCTGACATAAGCAAGACTTCCGATACTTCTTCTTCTTGCATTGTCACTGGACAGTCGTAGACACATTCGTATAGACTTCGCCATGTAAGCATCGGTGGCGACTAGAGAGTAATTAAGGACGCCACGACGAGAATCTTACCGAGTATGAAAAGGTTGCAACGTGAGAGATAGGCGTTTCCCGAATGCCCATTTCTTCCTCGAGTTCGCGACGAGCAGAGTCGTCACAGTCCTCGCCGACACCAACGACACCACCGGCCATTGGTTCCAAGAAACCAGGACAGTAATCTTTCGTCCGAGATCGACGCTGGACATAGTAGAGGCCTCTATTGAAGAGCATTCAGCCAAGAAAGCATTCATGGGCATCACGTACGCTGAATTGCGGACCACAATAAAAGTCGCTCGGTGAGGAAGATGGTAGACCTTCTAACCAGCAAGTAAAAGGCCATCAGGAGCCTTTCGACCGTACCATGACAGCCCGCGTTGCGCTTCCAACGATATTGTTCTCCGCATCGACGATGACGACCTACTTGGCAAGTCACTCGAGTTTCCATGGAAAAGATCCTGCCTGCTCGTTTGCGCACGGCCCATTCAACTTCGACTCGAGCGAGGCTTGCATGGTAGCGAACCTTGGACTTTCTTTGGTTGGCGAACGGACTCGACTGCTTCAACTAAAGTGCGCGTCGAAGGAACAAGGCGAGCGAAAGGTGATAGCAAATGCGACTTCATCGTCCTCACTTTTGTTCTATTTATAGGTCCAACTTGGCCTTCCACAAACGCTATACAGCGATCAATGCCAGCTTGACAGCGAAGAATTCGCTGTAAGAGCACTAAAGGGCCGAAACTTTGTGTGCCTTCCACGCTAGCCCCACTGAGAGTTGAAGTTTATTGAAAGTCTGCATGCCTACTAACCTTGCGTTCAATTTGAACGGCATTTCAAGTGAAGCTCAGTGAAGACGAAAGAGTATGGGCTCGGATTCTTGGCTCTGTGACGAGTGCCTTTTGGAATTGAATTCTCGCAATGGTCTGAAAACTGGAATCTCGATTTGAGCGATAATTGGCAAAATGATCAATCCACGTGGCAACATTCTTATTGCTTTACCACCAGTTAAAGTTTGTCATTGCCATGTCAAAGTTAAGAGTTAAAAAGTCAATAGCATGATCATTTTGTCCAATTAGATTGTATTTGATGAAATTTCCCTTTCTCGATCTTTTACCCAATCATATTTGACCAAAAGCTACGAGGTGATGAAGCACTCCCATGCATCGCCAACGTCCACCTGCTGCATCGGGCTCATCATTTGCGGCCTCGTCAGCGCTGTAGCCCTGCTCACTATTAGCTTGATATATTGGAGTATTCCTGGCAGCCGCCCAATGTCACATCATTTCACCAAGATGACTGCGGAGCGCTTCGCGTCTGGAGAGGTCGAATTCCATGAATCTGATCCGCGGTACATGCAAGATATTCTCTCGTCAAGCCACAGCCAGGTTCTTTTGAGTTGGCAAAGTCCCCTATGTGCTGAAACAATTATCGCACCGTCTAGAAGCGCTAGCCTTGACCATGACCCCTCCCTTGCGCGGTTCCAAATCCAATACTGGACGGATGCGAGCTGGAGCGATCTTTTCCGCAGCTTTGCGGCATCTCGAGAGGCGTCAGATGTGGACACGACTACAAGTATTTTGCCAGGCAATGTATATACTGACGACTGCTTTGTTGTGCTTGAAAACGCCAAGACCACCAAGCAATTATCATATCGAGTTCGTAGCAGGGTCGACAGTGCAATCTTCCAATTTTTCAAGCCGCAATGGAGCGTCTGGAGCGATATTGTCGTACTCCCCTCTGCTATGAAAGAAGCCCCATTGTGCCAAACGAATTACTTTAGCTACTACGATGCAGCTTTGTGGTGCATCACAGTTCTAAGCCTTGGGATAGCAATTTACACTCGCTGGAGTGTCCCCCGAGGTAATTCTGCTGAAGAAGTTTCATTTCCGATCGCATCCAAATAGAATCTATGCGCGGTGCAAAGCGCAAACTCAAGGCACTTCAAGAAGAAGTGACGAACCTCAAACAGGAGCTCATCGATGCTGAGACTGAGAACAAGCAACTCATGCGTCTCAAAGGCTATGGCCTTGAAGGACTCTCGTGGAAGGAATTGCATGCTCTGGAGCATGAGCTACAAATTGGACTTCAAACGATTGAACAGCATAAAGAAGAAATGCATCCATCTCTCTTGGAAGGACTACGAAGCCGCAACGCCAGCGCGGACAGTATCGACAGCACCAGTACCACAGAGGCAATCGACGACATTGCTGCACCATTAATCCCTCAATAATATTTATCGTCCACATTACAATCTTGGAGCCAACCGGCCTGCTTACGACGAACCAACTTGATCCAATACGTCAGGGCATTCGTAGGCGAAGCCAGAAAACGTGTCAGACGTCGACCGGTCCCGTGCCCCCTTTTCTATTAATTCTACACTGGGCAGCGGCAACCTCGTAAATTCGGCTTCAAAGTTGAGTGGGGTTTCTTCCGGAGCTGTCGTGCGGCATGGACGAAATGGTGGTGGCATCTTGAGTGCCAGAAGAGCAGTCCAATCGATCGAGTCAAAAAAAGGATGTGCCTTCACATCAGCAGCTCCACGGGCTCCGAGCCGTTCCGCCGGGTTGCGGTTCAAGAGCAATCGAATCAAGTTTTCGGCTTTTCGAGATACGTATGGAGGGAAATGCAAACGCGCCGACCGGAGCCGATCAAACAATTTCTGACGATCATTTGTATACCATGGTGGGAGACCTGTGAGCATTTCATAGAGCACCATGCCTTAAAAAATTGCATCAGATGTAATGATGATGGAATCAACATACCCAAGTTCCACCAGTCTACTGCTGTTCCATGGCCTAACCGATCCAAAATCTCTGGTGGTAAGTACTCAGGTGTGCCGCAAAGCGAGTTCGTGCCGTTGACTCCGTCTGTGATGCCTTCCTTGGCGAGCCCAAAGTCAGCTGCAATTTAAAATATCAGCGACATCGATCGCACATTTACGTACCAAGTTTGACGTGGCCTTCTTTGGTCAGCAAGATATTTTCTGGTTTCAAATCTCGGTAGACAACGCCAAGGCTGTGCAAATGCTCGAGGGCGAGAGTAATTTCTGCGGCGTAGTAGCACGCCATGTGTTCTGGAAGCTTCTTCATGCGCGTCAAATGATAAAAGAGTTCACCACCAGGGCAATAATCCAGGACAAAATAGAGCCTTTGTGGAGTTTGAAAAGCGTAGTGGAGTCCGACAATGAAAGGATGCTTGGTATATCCAAGGACACGGCGTTCGGTTCGCGTGTGCTCAACTTGTTTGCGCTTGACAATGTTGGCTTTGTTGAGCATCTTCATTGCGTATAATTTCTTCGTAGCATGGTGGCCCACAAGAACCACTTTCCCAAAGGAGCCACGACCAATAACTTGAATCATCTTGAAATTTTGCAACGTCACACGGGGTTCATTTGCATTTGAATTCAAGAACGCGCTCGGTTGCTCAACAAGGAATGGTGGTTGGTCTGCCTTCCACGTGAGAAATCGAATGACATCTTCACAAGTCTGTGGAGGCACAGCAGAAGGTTCCTGGGTCAAGAGTGCTTGAATCCAAACGCCAAGGTCAGTTTGACGCTTCGAGATGAAGTCTGGATCGAACGACCCGATGATCTTTTTTGGTGGCAATGTTGGAAGTTTGAAACCGACTTTCTTCACTTTGAGCTACAAATGTAATTTTGTTAGTATGATTGAAGGGAAGGACGCGATTACTTGGTCATAGAGGGCAGTAAAATCACGATATCGTCGGTAGACGCACCATTTGTGCTCGCCACAGGTCATTTCGATGATGTAAACGGTGTACAGGCGTGACATGGCATCTTCCACAAAAGCATGGCCTTTCATCTGAACGAAATTGGCCTCTTTGCCAGCGGGGATCAAATACAGTGCCTGCGCCCGAGAGTCTTCCTCCTAAAAGGCGGGCACTTCACATGAGCAAGGAGTCCGGATCAGAGGTCGTACTTCTTTGGCTTGGACTTCGTGGACTGGACAATATCCCGACGCACGTGTGTGCTGCGTGGTACACTTCGCAAACGCGCATGGGACTAGTTTGGTCGTTCTTCCTTTCACTTCTTTAGTTGCTTCGACGGATGGATCGTCCTCAACATCCTCGTTCGCGACTGGGAGTTCAATTTCAACTTCAGTCGTTGCATCCGCTGAGTAAATCGACAGGAGATCCTCCCTGCAGAGACATTTCAACTCGAAGCATCATAACGACATAACGTACGTTTGACTGAGCTTGTCCTTGGCGCTGTCGAGTGTCATGAGGCTATAATGCTGGTCGATCTCTTCGACGCGATAACTGCGTCCACTATCAAGATCTTTGACCAAATACCCTTCCATGAGATCCTCTCCCATGTCAAACTTGTTGTAGGCGTCGTAGCTATCTTCAGACATTCCAGAACTCTCGTTAGATCCCGATGAAGAACCAGTGGGCATCGTATGGTAGTCAATGAAGGGACCGCTGCTTTCCGACAGATTCTGCCAAAAGTGGGCGTGAACGAGAGCGCTTGTACCGTGTATAAGAAGTATGTAACAATGGTTGAGATTGGTGAAAACCTCTCAAATCCTATACTTCAAAAATCATCTTTCAGAGTTTTTCCAACAACACAATAGTGAAACCAAATGTCAAGATGGGAGAGAAGTGTTAAAGTGTTTAAAACAAGTCAGCGATGAATTCCGGAGGTGATAGGGTTGAAAAATGTATGGAGAACCTCACAGAGCACAGCGAGGAGGTTGTGCAGATTGTAAGAAAAAAACAATAAAACACACCGAACGGCCGACTGAGCGAGTGAGAGGGGTGAGTCCCCCCCGTTGACTGTGCCATCTTTGTGTCGATTTGGGTACACAGGATGATGTGGAATCCAACATTGACAACAAAGTCCATCTCGAAAGCGCGCCGCGACAGAAAGATCAGACGCTTGTCAGAGGCCTTGTGTCCATCATACGAACATGCCGGCTGTTTCGTGTTTCGATAGATTCGAGGAAATCACTGCGAGTCATGTGCGCTGTGTGGTTCATTGTACCATTCGTGTTCGATCTGATTGGAGGAGACGACGGGTTTGTAGCATATCAAACCTTGGACAGCGTCGAAGTTTGCATTGTTCATTGACACTCGCGGCGTTTCATGTCCTGCATGATGATCGACGTGGATCGTGTGTCCGTGGCTTGAATTCACCGCGAATTCTGGTCGCGGAGTCATAGATGACGTTTCACATGGGTCAAGCTGCCGATCGATAAATCACTGCTTTACTGTATAAATCTATAAACTATATATATTAATATTGATAAAGTTGAAACTAAGTTGGAATATACCATCTTCATACTGTGTTATTAAATACCCGTGTAAATTTATATATTATTGGTCGAGGAGCTAGTCAGTGCCTCGGGGATGCCCCTCCAATTGTACGCCAGTGTCAATGAGTATCTCAATGAAAAGACGGCCGACAAAGTTAGATTAGAACAAGAATGCCTTCTTTGGCTTATCCAGCACGAACATCTTGTCGGGGTTCTCTAGCTCTGCTATTGCCTCTGCGACGTCGCTATACGTTTGAGCCGCTGCATTCACAATAAGCGTCGAGCCATCCTACGCAATGATGAGTTTGGTCAGCCAAAATCGTGAGCCAACCTGGCTGCTCGACGAAAAAGCAGCTTGTGTAGCTACAAGCAGATACTTGACGACCTCGAGATGGCCTTCAATGGCTGCCACTGCCAATGGTGTGATTCCTAACTGTTGGGAGGACATGCATGAGGTGGACCATAAAGTTAGTCAACGTACAATTCTATCTCGGACTTGAGGGTCCGCGCCGTTTGCTAGCAAGAGCTTTACTATTCGCAAATGACCTTTCTTGGCTGCAACATAGAGCGCTGTGCAAGCATCCTAGAGGTTAGGAATGGTAAAAGGAAATGAAGGGAGATACACATGCCTTCCGGGTTGCCTCAACGTTAGCACCTCGCTCAATCAAAACTTGGACCATGAAGACTCGCCCTTTCTGTGCAGCAACAATTAAAGGAGTCGTGCCATCCTGGTCTCAAAACGTTATCACATAGCGGTGATGCCCATGAAGCACGTACAATGCTCGCCGCCTCCAAATTAACTTTGCTGTCGATGAGAAATTGAGCGACTTCGATGTGACCTTTCTTCGCTGCAAAATATAGCGGTGTGCACCCATCCTATCAAGCAGTTTTATACTCAAAAGACGACCGCTAATGCAGACCTTTCGACATGCTTCTAAGTTTGCCCCGCGTCCTGCCAAGTACTTGACGACTTCGACGTTGCCCTTCTTTGCCGCGATTACAATCGATGTTCGACCATGCTGGGAACTATGTCAGCAGGCACTTGTCACCGGCAGTACCTTTCGATTTGATTCGATATCTGCTCCTTTCTCCAGCAGCGCTTTAACGACTTCGACGTGCCCTCGCTTTGCAGCAACATATAGCGGTGATCGACCTTCCTTCACTCACAAGCACACAATCACGCGACAGTTCCTTTTGTCAAGTAAAGTACCGTGGTTTTCCTGTCGATTTCTGCACCATTCTCCAGCAGGAACGTGACCATACGCGGATGTCCCTTCTCTGCGGCGGCATGAAGCACAGTGATTCCTTCCTGGACATCACAAATTCATGTAACTCATCACTGGATGCGAGATTAGGCGTACCGGTCCGGACGTCATATTGATATCAATGTCTTCTTTGAGAAGTGCCTTCAGCTTTGCGATGTCATTGCTTGTGGCGGCGTCAAAGAGCTGCTTTGATGCGCTTGTCCCCATGGTATGCCGTGTGGGCAATCTAAAATTACGGTCGTTCTCTGGGTCAAAATATGTCTATTTTAACCAATAGGTAATGATTTCATATTCACAATCTCAACAATGCAACACGAATCATCGACGGCAGCGACGGCAGAAGAAGATCGTTCGCACGGATTTGACTGCAATATCTGCTTGGATCATGTCAAGGAGCCTGTCGTGACTCTGTGCGGACACTTGTATTGGTACATCACGCTCGTTCCAGCTATCTCTAACGATTCTCTTCAGTTGGCCCTGCTTATACCGCGTGCGTATCGGACACTGCATCCAGCTGGACCAACTCATCTGCTCTCATGTAGTGGATCCTCAACCATAACCAATGCCCCGTGTGTAAAGCCGGCGTGACACAAGAAAACATCATCCCAGTCTACGGACGTGGCTCGAAGTCTGTCGATCCAAGGCAGAGACGAATCTGGACAAGAAACACTGATCATACCCTGTTTTAGAAAACAAGAGCCCCCCCTGGGCGATGGAGTGCCTGATCGTCCTCGAGGACAACGCCCTGAGCCAATATCTCGACGACGACACACAGTATGCGTGCGGTCTAAATATCAATCACGAAATTGCAATAGGTTGGTGTTGATGGCATGCAAGAAGTGGGTTTCTCGCCCACGATCGGCTTCTTCCCGTCTCTATTTGGCCTCCAATTTGTATCCTTTTCATATTTTCTAGTTTTAATTATCCTCTATAGCAGCATGCCACTTACCCGTTGCCAGACACAATCAGTACGTTTTTGTTACGACCAGTCGCGCTGATATGGTGTTCCATAGATACATCCGCTCAAGCTGATGCACAGCAGCGCGTTCAACATATCTTCCTGTCAAGGTTTCTCTTGATAGTTGGCTCAATCGTTCTTCTTTGCTTAGTTACCTTTTGAATCTCACGTTTTCATTAACACAAGTCTCTTTTCTACCTCAGCAAAGTCCCCAGCATCAACAATCAGCCTTCACTTTTGCGAAAAAGACTTCTTATTGTCGTTCCTTGGTTTCCTGTGGAATACATGACGCTTGCGAGATCTAAATCATCCCTCGGTCTGGAGTCTAAGTGATTCTTTTTGTTCTCCACTGCAAAGTGTTGCCGTGTTTAAGTAGGTTGATGATCATGGATTGTGAAGATATTTCTTAGACGATTAATAAGACACAAAGCCTACAATGCACTGCGAGGTCCAGGAGCGATTCAAACAAACTTGGCACCCAATGCCCAGCCCATGTAGGCATAGACATCGGCAGCTTCTTGCAATCCTTTGCTAGTTGGTTTGCCAGCACCATGGCCTGCCTTTGTTTCAATGCGAATCAACAACGGATTCTTCTGGTCTGGATGCGATCCCAATTTGTGCTGCACCTCCGCGATCAATTTGAGGGAATGCAGTGGCACTACACGGTCATCGTGGTCGCCCGTGGTCAACAAGAACGCGGGGAAACCGCCATGGTCGTTGTCCAAACCGACACTCTTTGCTTCGAACGAGGGCACGTTGTGAATAGGGGAATATTTGTACAAGTATTCGAAATCCTCAGCGACATCAGGGTTGCCGTAATCTGTGCACCAGCCATGACCGCAGGTAAATTTGTGGAAACGAAGCATGTCCATGACACCAACAGCGGCCACGGCGCATTTGAAGAGGTCGGGGCGTTGGTTTGCGCAGGCAGCAACGAGCAAACCACCATTGGAACCACCGTGAATTGCAATCTTGGACGCATTCGTGTAGCCTTCCTTGATCAAATATTCAGCCGCGCTTTGGAAATCATCAAACACATTTTGCTTGTTGCCAAATGTGCCAGCTTGATGCCAGTCCTTGCCGTATTCACCACCGCCACGTAGCGATGGCAGCGCCAACATGCCGTTGAAATGCTGAACGAAGATGGTTCGGCTTGCCGAGAATGCTGGCGTAAGAGAAATGTTGAAGCCACCGTAGCCGTACAAGTAAGTTGGGATATCGCCAGTGCGAGGAATATTCTTCTTAGAGACCAAAAACATGGGGATTTGAGTGCCATCTTTGGAGGGATACCAAACTTGCTTGGCTTCGAAGTCGTCAGGTGAGAAGCCAGGAACCGAAGCTTGACGAAACAAAGTTGGGCTACTCGTTGCTGGGTCTGTCAAATCTTCACGATAGATCGATCCAGGATACAAAAACGAGATGAACTTGAAGAAGAGTTCAGGAGAACTACGTTTGCAAGAAACTCCAACGCTGCCAATGCTGGGCAAGGCGATATTGCGCACAAATTCACCATTGAGGTTGTACAGACGGATGGTGTCGCTAGCGTCCTTGAGGTATTCCAAGACGAGCAAATCTTCTCGCACGACATGAGCAACCGTGAGGACATCTTGGTTCTCAGGGATCACCTCAATCCACGAGATGGAGTTCGCAAAAATATTTTCACACTTGATGATACGTTTGCGAGGAGCATCAAAATTCGTGAGGATGAAAAATTCAGGGCCGTTGTTGAGCACGTAGTCGTAGCTGAAATCCATGTTGTCGATGACAGTGTGAACAGGCACGCTTTGCTTATCCTTGGATGATTCAATAAAGTTGATGGCGTCGGTCAATTTGGATACAAAGAGCATGTTTGCATCCTTGCAGCCGTCAGTCACAGTGATGAGGAGGTAGTCTCCGTCATCGGACACTGACGCGCCAATGTAATATGGGTATAAATATATTCAAAGAAAATATATTTAAATATTGTGCTTTTTGGGGAAATTTCCCAATTAGGCGCGGTTTGTTCAATCGTTCCAAATTTGTTTTAAGCCATTTGATTGGCTAATAATCGAAAAATTTCGACTAATTTGACAAAATATGGTACCGTTTTTCGAATCAGCCAATGAAATCTATGGGATCGGTTTGCGGATCGATTTGCCGGCGCGATTCGATTGAGCACCAACCCAAAATTTGTATCAAATCGATAATATGTGTAAAAAAATAAATAATTCTTGGAATTCTACCTATGAATAAATTATTTCTTCATTACTGATAGATAAATATATTTCCGGAGTGTTTCTACGTTGGTGGCAAGGGCATGCGAGCAAGAAAATGCGCCTGCCACAGCAGGTGAAATGAGTTTGACTGAGCGAGCGTTGAAGCGCCACCGTCGCAACGATACTCCTAGCGTGTACATGGATTGTCGCTACGTATTTGCTTCCTACAAGCAAATTATGCGAGCGTTTTTTCTCGATTGCCAATCACCAATGGTGACAGACGCGGCCGTTTGTTGCCTTCGAATTTTGAAGCTCAAATGTTTTTGCATGAAATGTTGCTTATTGGGGAATCGACGATGTGATCGCCACACTCAACGAACATCAAGACGGATCTAAGCGACAATGAGCCATAACTCAGTGCGCGATTCATGCATGTAGACCAGGAATAATTCGAATAATTTATTCCATTGCATGTTGCTTGCAAATAAATATATTCTTTCATTCGAGTATATGGAATAATATTAAATAGTATTTTCCCCTTGACTGCTTCTCAGGGTAAGAAATGACAAACAAATCTTCGCTTTGATCGGTGCCAATCTTGTGGAAGTGAATCGCAGGAATTTCGTTCAAGTCAGTTTCCGTGCCGGCAGTCTTTCCATTGGCACTGGATTGTGCGACATAGAGCAACCCCACCGGACACGCTAAACTGCTAAATTTGGTGAATCTGGCGTTAGGTTGATTTGATACGAATTTCCAGACCCCGTCCAATCGAATCACGCCGGCTGATCGATTCACCAATCGACGCCATTGGCGATTGTGATTGGCTGAATAAAATATTAAAGAAAGTACAGTTCCCATGAGAGTAAGTACTATTCTAATTTTCATTCATCCAATGTATTGGCGCGATTGGAGATTGATACAAAAAACGAATCCAAATTGGGAAATTTCTAGCGAATCCACAACACGTGTCCGGATAATTTTTCCCACCGCACGCGCTATATTCATTGTAGACCGCTTACGCTTTAGGCGCAGTCCCCTCACATCCACAACAAAACAAACGAACAATTTACCGCGAGTATGATGAACAGCAAATGCTAAATTTACAAATACAAACTCCGTTGCGACTTTTGAAAATAACAATTCTGGATAAAAATATTCAGAATCTCTACAAAACTTTTCATAATATTGATCAAAAATTCCTTAAAATTTCTAGATGTCTTTTTAACATCATGATCGACATCAAGCTTCTTCATTTGCGAGCTCAAGTCAGAGAAGAATTATGCTTCGTTTGAAATTTTCAATCAACCAGTGTTAAATGACACTGATACATTCAGCGTCATTGTAAATTTTATATACTTGTGATAATAAGCCAATCACAAAATTTACCTTGGCCAATTTGAGAGATTGTCAAATGAATCCTACTTGTTTGGCTCGGAAATTGTACCAAATCAACTCTGTGTCTTGCCTTGACTGCGAAACACATTTTTTGAGATTTACATTTCGACCCCTGGTAAGTAAGTACAGTGGGTCACATAAGTGTCCGTACAGACGAAAAAATCATTTTTTTGGATTATTTCAAAAAATATTACTCGGCCAATCAAACTAATTACACTGTCAGAGAGAGAAAAAATAGACGAATTAAACAATTCAATTGGCGAATCACATCTTAGAATGAGGAAAGCAAAATTTCTGAAAGAAATAAGTACCACTGTCAAAAGTGTCCGTGCAAGATGCGTTTGACAGACATATCAACCAACGACCTCTTGAACTACTCATTTCTCGATTAACCTATCCTAATCATGACTTGAAACCTTTTTTTTGCACCATCTTTACCTTCCTCCAGGGCACCTCGACGCGAATATTCCGACGACTTGAAGCAACTCATTATTCGCCATCTCCTTGAAGGCAAATCTTATCGCCGAAATTGTTTTAATCCCTCGTTCAAGTGTTCAATACTACTCTGTCCCAAATTATTGTGTGATTTTCAGGGAATTTGCCTTCAAAAATCGATTATTATGTTTTACAGTGTATGGAATGAACCAATCGAAAGCCGAGTAGAGCCACTTTGCCACCTTGCAATTGGGCGAATCAAATAGCTCGTGGAATCCAACCATTTCTGTGGACAAAAATTAAAATTCACTAATAAAAATAAAGCACCGAACTTGAATATTGTATAGAAAATTTAAAAAATACATAATATTTGAGAGGAAATGGAACTGACTAGACCTGTCAAACATAATTACCCAACATCTTGCGTATGGCCAGCAAACTTTCATTTTGCAATGCGCGGCAAGGACGTGACGCCAACAGTGAAGTTGGTCATCTTGCTGGACCTCGCTGACAAGTCGTCCGACGGCAAGCTCAAGCATGGCGCCATCAAACAAGTGGCCCAACGGCACTCTGTCAGTGCTAGTCTAGTTGCATCACTCTGGAAGTCCCACTGCTCCAAAGTCTTGCTGGCCGTTGCCAGGCCAAATCTGAATCACGCTGCTTTGCTCAACGAACTGCAACCGAAACGCAATGAAAAGTGCGGGCGCAAGCCTCGTCAAGCCCACGAAGTTCAAACGCTTGTGTCCGACCTTGAGTTCGAAAAAACAGAGACATACCGATGTGCTTCGTACAACACCTGCATCCCAAAATCATCACTACATCGTTACATGAGCCAAGGCATTCTTAAGAACTCGTCGAATTCAATCAAACCACGCCTCACAGAAGAGCACAAGAAAAATAGGGTTGAATTTTGTTTAAAACACTTAATTCAATCTTATGATTCTAACTCTGATGTCTTGGCTTTCTCGTTTCCAAGTTTTCAAGACACAATTCACATCGACGAGAAGATTTTTAAAGTCGACAAGATCAAGCGATCCTTTGTTTTGGCTCCATGGGAAAATCCACCTCCAAGATCGGCGCAGAATAAGCGCTTCATTGGGCAATTGATGTTTCTTTGTGATGTCGCGCGGCCACGTTGGGATGCTCACCGTAACTGTTGGTTTGATGGAAAGTTGGGGATTTGGCCTTTTGCCGAGGTCATTCCAGCTCGACGATCGTCAGCTAATCGTGTTGCTGGTACACCTGAACTTTCTCCTCTGTCAGTTACTACTCCTGTTTTCAGGAAATTTTTGGAGGAACTTGTGCGACCTGCGATTGAAGAGAAGTGGCCTCGTGATGGTGTTCGTCATGTGTACCTTCAGTGCGACAACGCTTCCACGCATCCGCGAGCTGGCCATTGGTTCACCACGTCAAGTTTGACAGTTGAAATTGTTTGCCAGCCGGCTCAGTCACCAGATCTAAATGTACTAGATCTAGGTTACTTCAACGCAATTCAGTCGCTTCAGCAAAAGAAACGAACGAAGACACTAGAAGATCTTGTGCATGCTGTACATGAATCATTTCTAGAGTTAAGTCGTGAGACTCTCGATAACATATTTTATACTTGGTGTGCATGCATGGAGCAGGTGATGCTCCATGCTGGTGATAACCAATACAAGATCCCCCATACAAATAAAAGCCAACTTAGACGACATGGACATGGCTTGCCCAGCTCTTATGAATGTTCTCAAGAAGCGGCAACGACGGCTGCGCTCGTTCTTCTCAAATAGCACCTTGATTTAAGGCAATTCACTTTTATTTCGAATATATTTCTTCCAATCAGATTGTATAATTTAATATCTACCAATGATATTACTTTCGAATTAGGGATAGGAATAAGCCAAACCACACAATAAAATGGGACAGAGTAGTACATCGTAGAGAAGTTTAAAACTCTCAGAATGTTCTCGAATTTTGCACGCCATGGTCGTCCCCGACTGACCACGTAATCCCTCGATCGTCTTATCGTGCGTGAAGCAAAAAAAAGACCACCGTGCAAGCGCCGAGACCATAGCGGATGGTCTTGATGTCTACTACGACACTCAAGTCTTCCCAGAGACCGTTCGCCGAAGAATCCGCGAGACTGGGATGAACGGTCGGGCTGCGTTCAAGAAACCCTACCTCTCGAAAGCCAACAAGAAAAAGAGGCTCGATTTTGCCTGGGAATACCACCTCCTCTCTGCGTCCTACTGGGAAAAGGTGGTTTTCACTGATGAAAGTCCCTTTAACCTTCATGGTTCGAGCGGTAGCATCTATTTCTGGCGGAAACCAGGCGAGGAATACCTCGGCCAGTGCCTTGTCCCAACCTTCAAAAGTGGCAGGGACTTTGTCATGGTTTGGGGGCCATGTCATGGTCTGTGCTTTATCTTTCAACAAGATAATGCCCCTATTTATAAAGCTCGTATTGTTGACTCGTTTTTCGATGAAAATGCCATCGAAACGTTGCCTTACCCCCCGCAAAGTCCCGATCTAAATCCAATTGCCCAAGAGACTCGATATGGTCATTGCCAATCGTGGTGGACATACAAAGTATTAGCTTTCAGCTAAATGTCAATAAGATGCATTTTTTATTGTTTGCACGGACACTCTCGACAGTGGTTCTATAATTTGGACTAAAATTACTAATTGACGCGAGCACGCCATCCGTCATAAAGGTCTTCAAAATGCTCCTCTTTACTTCATCGAGGCATCACTGCTTTCGTTTGAACGATTCGGCTTTTATCTTGTTTTTAAGTTCAGAAAATACCCATATTTTCCATCTGCACGGACACTTATGTGATCCACTGTATATGGTGCAAATGGAGAAATTTTCGAATAGACTGTTCAATATATATGTGATTTTATGATGATTTCAAAATTAGTCGTATTATCTTTGAATAGAAATTGTCCTACTCATTTAGATATTAGATACATTTGAGAGCAATAAAATACCTCTCACAATTGACTATTTCACATTCGTCATAGTATTAATTAGTCAAAACATTGCAATATCTCTTCAAAATAATTTGAATATAAATTTCGCTTCTCACTCACACAACATAATAATATTATGTTGTGTGAGTGAGAGTTTATAGTATATTACACTACAAAGAATCTTAGAATACAAGTATATCGTATTTTTATTCATACTTAGATCAAGTCTAATGAGGACGGACAACTTCCAGACAACTCCCCCAAAATCTGCATTTTCAGTAAATTCATAAATTATGGCATATCAATATTTGAGACATCTGGATAACAATCATGACATTTAATTATCCTTTATAAATATGGATATAAAATTTATTGATAATTTTCAATTGCTTCTTGACTCTGGAATCTTTAAACTGAAATTCAGCCAATCAAAGTTCGTACGAGAGAATTCCTCCATATTTTATTGAAATGAGTTCCCAATCATACCTGTCACCAAAATCTATCATTTTCATTTTGCCTCTGGGACATCAAGAGAGATATGATCATTTGGCTGAAAGTGGATGTGCCAAAAAATTGATTTTGGATAAAGAAAATGGTTTGGTGTTTAGAGGAGTCCTTGAGATATCATCATCAAAACAATACTTTTCACATTTTTCAGAGAATTTCTATTTCGATTCCTGTTTTTGGAGGAAAGAAAATAGTCTGTCCCTTTACTTTACTCGATAAAGTAATCTAAACGCTTTACTTTAGTAAAGGGGACAGACAAACGATTCAAAATAATTTGTGTTTCTCAAATTATACGACTATTTCAAATTATCTATTTGGATATTGTGACATTTTTATAATTGTATTTTTGCTGATTTTAGTAAGATGAATAATTACACTTGAATAAAGTATTTGCAATAAAGAATGAAATAAACATTTCGATTATCATTTTTATCTATTTTGTCCTGAGATAAGCCATGACGACAAGATTACAAGAGACAAAACTGCAAAGCCCATCTAAAATCTTCACCCTAACGCAGTGGAGACTGCGAATTGAAGACCGCTTACGCTTTGGCGCAGTCTCCTGAGGACTAACAAATACAGAGTGATTTTATATGTACCATGATATTGTGTGAACTACTCAAATTTTCCTACGGCGATTGGTTCAACCAATCGCCGAATCGCCAGACCTCTGAAATATAATGCACATATCAATTTTAGAAGGTAATTTTGACTCTTTGTTGAAGTCTGATCGGGACGGTACACGAAATCGATGAAGCATTGTCGCTGCGCTGGCGAGGCCAGTGACCTCTCCGCTCAACGTGAAGAGCGCTGAGTAATGTGGAATGCTCTACGAGATGACGTCGCCCTGCGAAGTCATTCAGAGTCATAGAGATTAAGTGCCACCCCCAGCATTTTTCACACAAACTTAGGTCAGTTTTCAGCCAATCAATTGAAAGTAAAATTATTTTTATCCAATCATATCGTCTGGTCGATTTGCAGGCGATTGGAAATATCGCCTGAAATTGGCAAATTTGGACGGAAATCACAATATGGACCCCGGCAGACAAAATGATGCTTATGGGGTTTTGTTGAAGTTCGAGTTAGCTACGCAGTGCGATATAGCATTGTTTCAGCTATATGTCGATGGTCTAAGGCCCCCAGAAGTCGTAGTGGTTTCGAAGATATCGTCTTAGGCGTGACTGCCATACTGCAGTTTTCAATTTTGTCGAAATTATTTTCTTTACACCATTGGATAATATTTGGCATGGGCTATCGAATACTGGCATCCGATTGGCTTGAAACGCACTGGAAGATGCTCAAAACACAGAAAATAGATTTTTAACCGGATTATCCGTAAAGAATTTTGACGAAATTTTGGATGAAATTGTCTTCGCTAGAGCTGTCGAGTCATTTCAATATTCACTCTCGTCCGAGTCTTCAGCACACCAGGTTATATATTATATAACCTGTAAATAGAGAACATTGGTTGACATGAAGTTGAATGCAAATCACATTCAAAGCCCGCTTTCCCTCCTTGAGACTCGTGCGTGTGTGATATGTCTTGAAGTCCAAAACCTTATTTGATTGAAGGGTTTAGAAGGTTTAGGTCATTGGTCGATTTTTTGTCTTTTTTATGGGATTCTATTGTTTCCTCAAAGTTTTTTTTATTTTGTTGGATTCTTTGATTGGCTCCAAGTCATTTTTTGTTTTATCGGATTGTTTGATTGGCTCCATGTCTATAGGGGTCTAAAAGTAGATATTTCTATCCTGCTAAAATGTATATTTGTTCTTACCCATGATAAAATATATTTTGTACAGTATCCACAATTGAACTGTTAAAATTAATATTTTCAAGAATCGGCGATGTCGACACCAAAGAGATCCACATGCGCAGGCACACAAATAACCAAAGGGCTCAAAAACCAAAGGGCACAAGTAGCAAAGCACCACAGCGTAGAGCAGAATAAACCTCACAAACTCGACTTCTGTACGACAGCTCTATAAGCTCGATTATCAGCCTTCAAGGAATGTAAAGACACTGGTTTAGATTATTGCTTTAAACAACCTATCACAACCTCCAGTGCAATCACAAACAATGAATTTAACGAGAACAGCTCTAGTCTACTAGTTGCGTGTGGAAAATCACGAGTTTCTACCGGTCAGACGCACATTAAACGTAATTCGTCGAGAGAAATACTAAAAATAAGATAAAATTTTTCAATTGCTGAGAGATTTCCCAATAAATTCGTTATATTCATTTTCTTTGACATTTTTTGTTTGGGATTCAGTATGACTATGTTTCTGTATATTTTTCTGTCGAATTTGCTGAGAAGCCCCTCAGCAAAAGACTTAGCCAATAGCATTGCGCAAAATAGAGTTAAATGCACCCAATCATGCATTCTCACTTCACAAAATGCAGTCAAGAAGCGACTTTACCATCGAGGAGGCGCGACGAAACCGCATCAGCGAATCCACTCGCACTGGATATGCCTCAGGTATCAATCAAATTGTAAAATGGGCACAGGCACATGGCGAATCTCAATTCATTATTCCTTCGCCGGATTATGATGATAAATTCACGATTGATCTTACTGTTTTTACCTATTCGGACTTCTTGGCCTTTTTAGAATGGACTGTTAACAACAAGAAACCGATTTCAGCACAAACCCATCGTAGTGCTGTCAAAAGCCTTTATAAAGATCAAAAACTTGAGCTGCCTGAAGGCTATAATGACGACATGAAAGAAACATATTCAGGTAGTCAAGTTCATTTTCAAGTTCAATATAATTTCATTGATAGGAATAAAAAAACGTTTTGCAAAGGTAATGCAAACTGGTAGTAATGTCGATACGGGAAAGTGTGCTTTGATTTTCACAACTTTCGAAGACTTGTGTCAAAAGAGTTTGTTTTTGTGTGACGGAGGATTTACTCATATATTCTTGATACTTACATGGAACTTAATGTGCCGCTCACAGTCAACAGAGACAGTGCGGTAAAATTGACCCACAGTATTCGAATTAGTCAGGTTTGTAGGTTTGGTCATATTTCATCTGAAGAAGATGCAATTGGATTTACATTTTTTAAATCGAAAACAAAGCAAGAAGGTATAATAAATCACGAAATTTGGGTCATTTATCAATGTAGGAGAGACAAATAAGGATCCAAAGCATTGCTATAGCAATCCACTCAAACCGTCTGTGTGTTTATTCGTAGCTCTTGGCATCTATTTAGCATGCAACAGCCAAATTACCTCTGACAGTCTTTTTCCTGGATCACGACAAAAGGTTTAAACAATCGTAGTTATCAAAATTGATATTTATTAATTAGGATCGATTTAGCAAGAGCTTGAGCAAAATGTTGACTGAAAATGGCGATAATACGTCAAAATCAGGAAAAAGGAAATCGGCACTCACTCAATTCGAAAGGGAGTTGCCACTTATGCTTGTTCAGGGACAACTGGAGGTCCGTCAATTGTAAGCGTCTGCTTGCGATGTGGGTGGTCTATTGGTAATGTGATGGAGAGATATTTCAGATATGAAGCAGCCGGTGATGAATTCACTGGTCGCGTTGTAGCAGGTTTGCCCGTTAATAGTGCTCAGTTTGCCATTCTACCTCCTCACTTCTCAAATTCCCATCATCCTGCTGTTGTCAATATGCTTCGGCTCATGTTTCCAAATTTATCTACAATATCCCATTTGTATTGCGTCATTCGTTTGATACTGGCAAGCCTTGTGTATCATCACGATTTTCTTGTCGAAATTTTGCCACCTCAACATGCTTTGTTATCAACTGCATTATTTCGAAATCAATCGTCGCAATAATGCCTAGAGAGTCTCTTAATTACAGGTGATGAATCACCAATAATGCGCTCTACAGGAATACCTCCTCATATTGAGGTGTACAAGAAGCTTGACAGAAACTACAATTCAATTACTTCTATTCCAAAAGTTATCTACGAAGGAATTTCTAAACTACTTGATGAAAAAGGTGCTGCATCGGGAAATATCACCAAAGATGTTCTTGAATCAACGATATCTGGTGCTATGTCAAAGTTGTCCCCTCATTTGAATCAACAGACAGCTCAAATTGACGATAGCTCCTATAATATTGATTGCTCAGCTGAATAGTGGAAGGAGAAACTCATGATTTTACCCGATAATTTCGTTTTCCCCAGTGTGGACGTTGCGACAGCCTGGAAACTATGGTGGCTTGACAATCCTGCCCAAAAATTGATTCCATTTTCAAAGATGAAATTGTCTTTCTTACCTAGCAGATTGTTAAAGAATATACTGGCTGAGTGGACGTACTTGATGTCGAGGATGGAGCGACACTTTGAAGAAATTGTGGGCCACAAGATGCCCAAGAATCCATCGGAAATAAAGCGATGGAGCAGCCAGCTCAAAATCTTGACGGCAGTGAAGCTCATGAGGACGTACGAAAGGACAAGGAAGGGCACGACAACTGTCGTCTGAGCTAGTGTTCCATCTATAAACTACAATACATGAGTCATTCAATGTTTTTCCATCGTTATCGCTTACCTCTTGATTGCTGCCCATGTTGTTCATCTCCGAAAATGCAATTGTGAGTTGAGATGTAATCCACCAATCAGTAGACCAACAGAAAAATGATTGGACAAAATACTGCAGTTGTGTGTGCTCTCAGCAAATTCCGATAACAAGTCATGTAATGAGATCAGATGGCTGTGCTGACTCCTGCTCAAAAAATATAGCTATTTTAAAAATTAGTTCAATAATTATTTAGTCCGGCTATTACTTCGATAAAGTAAATTAAATAGAATAGTAAACTTATTTTGATTAAGTTAGCTATTTAATCTTGACAACACTTGATAAAGTAAATTTTGAATGTAATTAAGCGAGGGGGACAGACAAGATGACAACAGGACAACTTCCCGACAAGCACCACCCAAATCTTCACCCTGACGCAGTCATGAGACTGCGAACACTTGACACGCTAACGTTAGATCACACTCGACACGCCAAATCTAGCGTGCACGCTATCCGCAGAGCAAGCAGTAGAATACGGATACAAAGAAAGAATGAACGACTTTTGGGATGAGTGGACCTCCTTCGCGCATGAAGACGACGACGTCGAAGTGTCTGTCGCGATTGCTGAGCTCAATATGCTGAGAAGTGGTGACCAAAATAAGCAACGTGGAGGGTCCAGAAGCGGCAGAAGCGCGAACATTTTGCGCTGCCGCGGTGTCTACGCCGTCCAGCTTGAAGTTCCCTTGTGGAACACGTTTATCCGGAATGCTGATCAAGAAGGTGGCTCTCCAAGATATTCCTTGGGGTACAAGTCGAAGTTGTTCAATTCATTACTCGAGTTATCTAATAAGAAGATTCACCACTTGCACGTCCATGGGTACGAGCGGACTGCGGAGTGGCTCCTTCGAGCGCGTTTGCATCGTTGGATGCTTGGTCGATTCCAAGACGGGACGAGCTTCCCCTTGGACACTGGATCGCGCGTGGGTTCGACCTTGGACATGCGTCGTCCAAAACTGGGCAACCACTGCCATACCGCCACTGTCGTCGTGAACAACACAGCCAAGAGCTGCACAACCAACAGCATGTGAAAGTCCACCACGTTGGGCGTGACTGGATTGACGGCGGCAGCAGGGCGAGGACCGACCACCTTGGGCGGGTCGCGCTTCACACCAGCAGGGGTCTTGGATTGAAATTTCCGCTGCAGAGCCAAGCCGATGCCAGTGGTCGCATACCCATCCGCCATCAACACCGCACGAATGCGCGGCGCAGGCATATACACAAACTCCTTCACACGTTCCGGCCTGTTCGTCAGACGTCAGTACATCATGACACCAACGCAGCACAAACGTACCACGTATCGTACAGACTCGAAAAGACCTGTCGAGCTTCGACACGGACCAGCAAGAAATTGTCGTGGAGCGCTTCACGCACGAACTCCTTCAACAGCGAATACTGTGGCTCCAACTCTTCCTTCGTGCATGTCTCGACAGTGATGCCAAGCAGCTTCACGACAAGATGGCGCTTCCATCCTAAGACCACGGGTGAGAGACGCAAACACAGCCACTCTACCTCCTTCGGTACGATGATTCCGGGTTGCACGCGCTGTTTTGAAATACCCATAGAGCGTCTCGACACTCAGAAGAGTAGTCGCGGCCAACGCTTCGACACAATACGTGCTCGCCATGCTGATCGCTGCGTCATCGTCGGCCGACTTGCGACGCACACAAGCAGCGTCCAAGAGTGGCACAAGCAACACGTCCGCAAACGGTGCAAACGCTGCACCCAACGTATTGGCAAACGAAGCCACCACGCGACACGTGACTTGCACTACCGTCGCGTCCAAGCTCGACAGCAACTTGGATTTCACGCTTGCCTAGTCAGGAATAAGATGTGTGTGTGTCGACAATCCATACCGCGAGAGGTAGCATGTGGTCCACGACCACGTCCTTCGACTCCATTTTGGCGCGTTTGAGGGAGCTCCTCAACTTCTTCAACGCGCTTGTCATGGCGTACGCGCCACTGTATCCGTCGAGGGTGTCTCGGCAGGCGGCAATCTACACTTCGTGAGACCCACCGAGAGGACAGACGACCAACGTACCTTAGAAAACAGCGTGTTCATCGTAGGGAGGTCGAATTCGAAAATGACCGCGTGCGTTGAAATGGAATTTCCGAATTCTCCCATGCGACGGAGGAGGAACCACAACGCCTGAAAGCGACACCGCCGACGGACATAGTAAAAGGTTGCCATGTGTATCATCGACTGCAGTGCTATGTATATGTCGACACTGATGTCGATCATACACATGGGGGCCACCTTGTCAGCACCCAACAGAACCAGCAGGGACCACACAAGTCATTCCTATCGTCGTCGTCTGCTTCATCCATGTCATATCTACTCCCACCTGGTCTGAGTTGCATTCTGTCTTGAGACGTTTCTCGTCATTGGAGCCAACGGAGAGGCTCCATCAGCGGGGAGGATCGACGCAAGTTGGCGCCTTTCTTGCGCGTTTCCAATCTTTGGGCAATCAGGTGGTTGTCCGGAAAGATTGAACACGTTTATCCGGAATGCTGATCAAGAAGGTGGCTCTCCAAGATATTCCTTGGGGTACAAGTCGAAGTTGTTCAATTCATTACTCGAGTTATCTAATAAGAAGATTCACCACTTGCACGTCCATGGGTACGAGCGGACTGCGGAGTGGCTCCTTCGAGCGCGTTTGCATCGTTGGATGCTTGGTCGATTCCAAGACGGGACGAGCTTCCCCTTGGACACTGGATCGCGCGTGGGTTCGACCTTGGACATGCGTCGTCCAAAACTGGGCAACCACTGCCATACCGCCACTGTCGTCGTGAACAACACAGCCAAGAGCTGCACAACCAACAGCATGTGAAAGTCCACCACGTTGGGCGTGACTGGATTGACGGCGGCAGCAGGGCGAGGACCGACCACCTTGGGCGGGTCGCGCTTCACACCAGCAGGGGTCTTGGATTGAAATTTCCGCTGCAGAGCCAAGCCGATGCCAGTGGTCGCATACCCATCCGCCATCAACACCGCACGAATGCGCGGCGCAGGCATATACACAAACTCCTTCACACGTTCCGGCCTGTTCGTCAGACGTCAGTACATCATGACACCAACGCAGCACAAACGTACCACGTATCGTACAGACTCGAAAAGACCTGTCGAGCTTCGACACGGACCAGCAAGAAATTGTCGTGGAGCGCTTCACGCACGAACTCCTTCAACAGCGAATACTGTGGCTCCAACTCTTCCTTCGTGCATGTCTCGACAGTGATGCCAAGCAGCTTCACGACAAGATGGCGCTTCCATCCTAAGACCACGGGTGAGAGACGCAAACACAGCCACTCTACCTCCTTCGGTACGATGATTCCGGGTTGCACGCGCTGTTTTGAAATACCCATAGAGCGTCTCGACACTCAGAAGAGTAGTCGCGGCCAACGCTTCGACACAATACGTGCTCGCCATGCTGATCGCTGCGTCATCGTCGGCCGACTTGCGACGCACACAAGCAGCGTCCAAGAGTGGCACAAGCAACACGTCCGCAAACGGTGCAAACGCTGCACCCAACGTATTGGCAAACGAAGCCACCACGCGACACGTGACTTGCACTACCGTCGCGTCCAAGCTCGACAGCAACTTGGATTTCACGCTTGCCTAGTCAGGAATAAGATGTGTGTGTGTCGACAATCCATACCGCGAGAGGTAGCATGTGGTCCACGACCACGTCCTTCGACTCCATTTTGGCGCGTTTGAGGGAGCTCCTCAACTTCTTCAACGCGCTTGTCATGGCGTACGCGCCACTGTATCCGTCGAGGGTGTCTCGGCAGGCGGCAATCTACCCTTCGTGAGACCCACCGAGAGGACAGACGACCAACGTACCTTAGAAAACAGCGTGTTCATCGTAGGGAGGTCGAATTCGAAAATGACCGCGTGCGTTGAAATGGAATTTCCGAATTCTCCCATGCGACGGAGGAGGAACCACAACGCCTGAAAGCGACACCGCCGACGGACATAGTAAAAGGTTGCCATGTGTATCATCGACTGCAGTGCTATGTATATGTCGACACTGATGTCGATCATACACATGGGGGCCACCTTGTCAGCACCCAACAGAACCAGCAGGGACCACACAAGTCATTCCTATCGTCGTCGTCTGCTTCATCCATGTCATATCTACTCCCACCTGGTCTGAGTTGCATTCTGTCTTGAGACGTTTCTCGTCATTGGAGCCAACGGAGAGGCTCCATCAGCGGGGAGGATCGACGCAAGTTGGCGCCTTTCTTGCGCGTTTCCAATCTTTGGGCAATCAGGTGGTTGTCCGGAAAGATAGAACACGTTTATCCGGAATGCTGATCAAGAAGGTGGCTCTCCAAGATATTCCTTGGGGTACAAGTCGAAGTTGTTCAATTCATTACTCGAGTTATCTAATAAGAAGATTCACCACTTGCACGTCCATGGGTACGAGCGGACTGCGGAGTGGCTCCTTCGAGCGCGTTTGCATCGTTGGATGCTTGGTCGATTCCAAGACGGGACGAGCTTCCCCTTGGACACTGGATCGCGCGTGGGTTCGACCTTGGACATGCGTCGTCCAAAACTGGGCAACCACTGCCATACCGCCACTGTCGTCGTGAACAACACAGCCAAGAGCTGCACAACCAACAGCATGTGAAAGTCCACCACGTTGGGCGTGACTGGATTGACGGCGGCAGCAGGGCGAGGACCGACCACCTTGGGCGGGTCGCGCTTCACACCAGCAGGGGTCTTGGATTGAAATTTCCGCTGCAGAGCCAAGCCGATGCCAGTGGTCATACCCATCCGCCATCAACACCGCACGAATGCGCGGCGCAGGCATATACACAAACTCCTTCACACGTTCCGGCCTGTTCGTCAGACGTCAGTACATCATGACACCAACGCAGCACAAACGTACCACGTATCGTACAGACTCGAAAAGACCTGTCGAGCTTCGACACGGACCAGCAAGAAATTGTCGTGGAGCGCTTCACGCACGAACTCCTTCAACAGCGAATACTGTGGCTCCAACTCTTCCTTCGTGCATGTCTCGACAGTGATGCCAAGCAGCTTCACGACAAGATGGCGCTTCCATCCTAAGACCACGGGTGAGAGACGCAAACACAGCCACTCTACCTCCTTCGGTACGATGATTCCGGGTTGCACGCGCTGTTTTGAAATACCCATAGAGCGTCTCGACACTCAGAAGAGTAGTCGCGGCCAACGCTTCGACACAATACGTGCTCGCCATGCTGATCGCTGCGTCATCGTCGGCCGACTTGCGACGCACACAAGCAGCGTCCAAGAGTGGCACAAGCAACACGTCCGCAAACGGTGCAAACGCTGCACCCAACGTATTGGCAAACGAAGCCACCACGCGACACGTGACTTGCACTACCGTCGCGTCCAAGCTCGACAGCAACTTGGATTTCACGCTTGCCTAGTCAGGAATAAGATGTGTGTGTGTCGACAATCCATACCGCGAGAGGTAGCATGTGGTCCACGACCACGTCCTTCGACTCCATTTTGGCGCGTTTGAGGGAGCTCCTCAACTTCTTCAACGCGCTTGTCATGGCGTACGCGCCACTGTATCCGTCGAGGGTGTCTCGGCAGGCGGCAATCTACCCTTCGTGAGACCCACCGAGAGGACAGACGACCAACGTACCTTAGAAAACAGCGTGTTCATCGTAGGGAGGTCGAATTCGAAAATGACCGCGTGCGTTGAAATGGAATTTCCGAATTCTCCCATGCGACGGAGGAGGAACCACAACGCCTGAAAGCGACACCGCCGACGGACATAGTAAAAGGTTGCCATGTGTATCATCGACTGCAGTGCTATGTATATGTCGACACTGATGTCGATCATACACATGGGGGCCACCTTGTCAGCACCCAACAGAACCAGCAGGGACCACACAAGTCATTCCTATCGTCGTCGTCTGCTTCATCCATGTCATATCTACTCCCACCTGGTCTGAGTTGCATTCTGTCTTGAGACGTTTCTCGTCATTGGAGCCAACGGAGAGGCTCCATCAGCGGGGAGGATCGACGCAAGTTGGCGCCTTTCTTGCGCGTTTCCAATCTTTGGGCAATCAGGTGGTTGTCCGGAAAGATAGAACACGTTTATCCGGAATGCTGATCAAGAAGGTGGCTCTCCAAGATATTCCTTGGGGTACAAGTCGAAGTTGTTCAATTCATTACTCGAGTTATCTAATAAGAAGATTCACCACTTGCACGTCCATGGGTACGAGCGGACTGCGGAGTGGCTCCTTCGAGCGCGTTTGCATCGTTGGATGCTTGGTCGATTCCAAGACGGGACGAGCTTCCCCTTGGACACTGGATCGCGCGTGGGTTCGACCTTGGACATGCGTCGTCCAAAACTGGGCAACCACTGCCATACCGCCACTGTCGTCGTGAACAACACAGCCAAGAGCTGCACAACCAACAGCATGTGAAAGTCCACCACGTTGGGCGTGACTGGATTGACGGCGGCAGCAGGGCGAGGACCGACCACCTTGGGCGGGTCGCGCTTCACACCAGCAGGGGTCTTGGATTGAAATTTCCGCTGCAGAGCCAAGCCGATGCCAGTGGTCGCATACCCATCCGCCATCAACACCGCACGAATGCGCGGCGCAGGCATATACACAAACTCCTTCACACGTTCCGGCCTGTTCGTCAGACGTCAGTACATCATGACACCAACGCAGCACAAACGTACCACGTATCGTACAGACTCGAAAAGACCTGTCGAGCTTCGACACGGACCAGCAAGAAATTGTCGTGGAGCGCTTACGCACGAACTCCTTCAACAGCGAATACTGTGGCTCCAACTCTTCCTTCGTGCATGTCTCGACAGTGATGCCAAGCAGCTTCACGACAAGATGGCGCTTCCATCCTAAGACCACGGGTGAGAGACGCAAACACAGCCACTCTACCTCCTTCGGTACGATGATTCCGGGTTGCACGCGCTGTTTTGAAATACCCATAGAGCGTCTCGACACTCAGAAGAGTAGTCGCGGCCAACGCTTCGACACAATACGTGCTCGCCATGCTGATCGCTGCGTCATCGTCGGCCGACTTGCGACGCACACAAGCAGCGTCCAAGAGTGGCACAAGCAACACGTCCGCAAACGGTGCAAACGCTGCACCCAACGTATTGGCAAACGAAGCCACCACGCGACACGTGACTTGCACTACCGTCGCGTCCAAGCTCGACAGCAACTTGGATTTCACGCTTGCCTAGTCAGGAATAAGATGTGTGTGTGTCGACAATCCATACCGCGAGAGGTAGCATGTGGTCCACGACCACGTCCTTCGACTCCATTTTGGCGCGTTTGAGGGAGCTCCTCAACTTCTTCAACGCGCTTGTCATGGCGTACGCGCCACTGTATCCGTCGAGGGTGTCTCGGCAGGCGGCAATCTACACTTCGTGAGACCCACCGAGAGGACAGACGACCAACGTACCTTAGAAAACAGCGTGTTCATCGTAGGGAGGTCGAATTCGAAAATGACCGCGTGCGTTGAAATGGAATTTCCGAATTCTCCCATGCGACGGAGGAGGAACCACAACGCCTGAAAGCGACACCGCCGACGGACATAGTAAAAGGTTGCCATGTGTATCATCGACTGCAGTGCTATGTATATGTCGACACTGATGTCGATCATACACATGGGGGCCACCTTGTCAGCACCCAACAGAACCAGCAGGGACCACACAAGTCATTCCTATCGTCGTCGTCTGCTTCATCCATGTCATATCTACTCCCACCTGGTCTGAGTTGCATTCTGTCTTGAGACGTTTCTCGTCATTGGAGCCAACGGAGAGGCTCCATCAGCGGGGAGGATCGACGCAAGTTGGCGCCTTTCTTGCGCGTTTCCAATCTTTGGGCAATCAGGTGGTTGTCCGGAAAGATAGAACACGTTTATCCGGAATGCTGATCAAGAAGGTGGCTCTCCAAGATATTCCTTGGGGTACAAGTCGAAGTTGTTCAATTCATTACTCGAGTTATCTAATAAGAAGATTCACCACTTGCACGTCCATGGGTACGAGCGGACTGCGGAGTGGCTCCTTCGAGCGCGTTTGCATCGTTGGATGCTTGGTCGATTCCAAGACGGGACGAGCTTCCCCTTGGACACTGGATCGCGCGTGGGTTCGACCTTGGACATGCGTCGTCCAAAACTGGGCAACCACTGCCATACCGCCACTGTCGTCGTGAACAACACAGCCAAGAGCTGCACAACCAACAGCATGTGAAAGTCCACCACGTTGGGCGTGACTGGATTGACGGCGGCAGCAGGGCGAGGACCGACCACCTTGGGCGGGTCGCGCTTCACACCAGCAGGGGTCTTGGATTGAAATTTCCGCTGCAGAGCCAAGCCGATGCCAGTGGTCGCATACCCATCCGCCATCAACACCGCACGAATGCGCGGCGCAGGCATATACACAAACTCCTTCACACGTTCCGGCCTGTTCGTCAGACGTCAGTACATCATGACACCAACGCAGCACAAACGTACCACGTATCGTACAGACTCGAAAAGACCTGTCGAGCTTCGACACGGACCAGCAAGAAATTGTCGTGGAGCGCTTCACGCACGAACTCCTTCAACAGCGAATACTGTGGCTCCAACTCTTCCTTCGTGCATGTCTCGACAGTGATGCCAAGCAGCTTCACGACAAGATGGCGCTTCCATCCTAAGACCACGGGTGAGAGACGCAAACACAGCCACTCTACCTCCTTCGGTACGATGATTCCGGGTTGCACGCGCTGTTTTGAAATACCCATAGAGCGTCTCGACACTCAGAAGAGTAGTCGCGGCCAACGCTTCGACACAATACGTGCTCGCCATGCTGATCGCTGCGTCATCGTCGGCCGACTTGCGACGCACACAAGCAGCGTCCAAGAGTGGCACAAGCAACACGTCCGCAAACGGTGCAAACGCTGCACCCAACGTATTGGCAAACGAAGCCACCACGCGACACGTGACTTGCACTACCGTCGCGTCCAAGCTCGACAGCAACTTGGATTTCACGCTTGCCTAGTCAGGAATAAGATGTGTGTGTGTCGACAATCCATACCGCGAGAGGTAGCATGTGGTCCACGACCACGTCCTTCGACTCCATTTTGGCGCGTTTGAGGGAGCTCCTCAACTTCTTCAACGCGCTTGTCATGGCGTACGCGCCACTGTATCCGTCGAGGGTGTCTCGGCAGGCGGCAATCTACACTTCGTGAGACCCACCGAGAGGACAGACGACCAACGTACCTTAGAAAACAGCGTGTTCATCGTAGGGAGGTCGAATTCGAAAATGACCGCGTGCGTTGAAATGGAATTTCCGAATTCTCCCATGCGACGGAGGAGGAACCACAACGCCTGAAAGCGACACCGCCGACGGACATAGTAAAAGGTTGCCATGTGTATCATCGACTGCAGTGCTATGTATATGTCGACACTGATGTCGATCATACACATGGGGGCCACCTTGTCAGCACCCAACAGAACCAGCAGGGACCACACAAGTCATTCCTATCGTCGTCGTCTGCTTCATCCATGTCATATCTACTCCCACCTGGTCTGAGTTGCATTCTGTCTTGAGACGTTTCTCGTCATTGGAGCCAACGGAGAGGCTCCATCAGCGGGGAGGATCGACGCAAGTTGGCGCCTTTCTTGCGCGTTTCCAATCTTTGGGCAATCAGGTGGTTGTCCGGAAAGATTGAACACGTTTATCCGGAATGCTGATCAAGAAGGTGGCTCTCCAAGATATTCCTTGGGGTACAAGTCGAAGTTGTTCAATTCATTACTCGAGTTATCTAATAAGAAGATTCACCACTTGCACGTCCATGGGTACGAGCGGACTGCGGAGTGGCTCCTTCGAGCGCGTTTGCATCGTTGGATGCTTGGTCGATTCCAAGACGGGACGAGCTTCCCCTTGGACACTGGATCGCGCGTGGGTTCGACCTTGGACATGCGTCGTCCAAAACTGGGCAACCACTGCCATACCGCCACTGTCGTCGTGAACAACACAGCCAAGAGCTGCACAACCAACAGCATGTGAAAGTCCACCACGTTGGGCGTGACTGGATTGACGGCGGCAGCAGGGCGAGGACCGACCACCTTGGGCGGGTCGCGCTTCACACCAGCAGGGGTCTTGGATTGAAATTTCCGCTGCAGAGCCAAGCCGATGCCAGTGGTCGCATACCCATCCGCCATCAACACCGCACGAATGCGCGGCGCAGGCATATACACAAACTCCTTCACACGTTCCGGCCTGTTCGTCAGACGTCAGTACATCATGACACCAACGCAGCACAAACGTACCACGTATCGTACAGACTCGAAAAGACCTGTCGAGCTTCGACACGGACCAGCAAGAAATTGTCGTGGAGCGCTTCACGCACGAACTCCTTCAACAGCGAATACTGTGGCTCCAACTCTTCCTTCGTGCATGTCTCGACAGTGATGCCAAGCAGCTTCACGACAAGATGGCGCTTCCATCCTAAGACCACGGGTGAGAGACGCAAACACAGCCACTCTACCTCCTTCGGTACGATGATTCCGGGTTGCACGCGCTGTTTTGAAATACCCATAGAGCGTCTCGACACTCAGAAGAGTAGTCGCGGCCAACGCTTCGACACAATACGTGCTCGCCATGCTGATCGCTGCGTCATCGTCGGCCGACTTGCGACGCACACAAGCAGCGTCCAAGAGTGGCACAAGCAACACGTCCGCAAACGGTGCAAACGCTGCACCCAACGTATTGGCAAACGAAGCCACCACGCGACACGTGACTTGCACTACCGTCGCGTCCAAGCTCGACAGCAACTTGGATTTCACGCTTGCCTAGTCAGGAATAAGATGTGTGTGTGTCGACAATCCATACCGCGAGAGGTAGCATGTGGTCCACGACCACGTCCTTCGACTCCATTTTGGCGCGTTTGAGGGAGCTCCTCAACTTCTTCAACGCGCTTGTCATGGCGTACGCGCCACTGTATCCGTCGAGGGTGTCTCGGCAGGCGGCAATCTACACTTCGTGAGACCCACCGAGAGGACAGACGACCAACGTACCTTAGAAAACAGCGTGTTCATCGTAGGGAGGTCGAATTCGAAAATGACCGCGTGCGTTGAAATGGAATTTCCGAATTCTCCCATGCGACGGAGGAGGAACCACAACGCCTGAAAGCGACACCGCCGACGGACATAGTAAAAGGTTGCCATGTGTATCATCGACTGCAGTGCTATGTATATGTCGACACTGATGTCGATCATACACATGGGGGCCACCTTGTCAGCACCCAACAGAACCAGCAGGGACCACACAAGTCATTCCTATCGTCGTCGTCTGCTTCATCCATGTCATATCTACTCCCACCTGGTCTGAGTTGCATTCTGTCTTGAGACGTTTCTCGTCATTGGAGCCAACGGAGAGGCTCCATCAGCGGGGAGGATCGACGCAAGTTGGCGCCTTTCTTGCGCGTTTCCAATCTTTGGGCAATCAGGTGGTTGTCCGGAAAGATTGAACACGTTTATCCGGAATGCTGATCAAGAAGGTGGCTCTCCAAGATATTCCTTGGGGTACAAGTCGAAGTTGTTCAATTCATTACTCGAGTTATCTAATAAGAAGATTCACCACTTGCACGTCCATGGGTACGAGCGGACTGCGGAGTGGCTCCTTCGAGCGCGTTTGCATCGTTGGATGCTTGGTCGATTCCAAGACGGGACGAGCTTCCCCTTGGACACTGGATCGCGCGTGGGTTCGACCTTGGACATGCGTCGTCCAAAACTGGGCAACCACTGCCATACCGCCACTGTCGTCGTGAACAACACAGCCAAGAGCTGCACAACCAACAGCATGTGAAAGTCCACCACGTTGGGCGTGACTGGATTGACGGCGGCAGCAGGGCGAGGACCGACCACCTTGGGCGGGTCGCGCTTCACACCAGCAGGGGTCTTGGATTGAAATTTCCGCTGCAGAGCCAAGCCGATGCCAGTGGTCGCATACCCATCCGCCATCAACACCGCACGAATGCGCGGCGCAGGCATATACACAAACTCCTTCACACGTTCCGGCCTGTTCGTCAGACGTCAGTACATCATGACACCAACGCAGCACAAACGTACCACGTATCGTACAGACTCGAAAAGACCTGTCGAGCTTCGACACGGACCAGCAAGAAATTGTCGTGGAGCGCTTCACGCACGAACTCCTTCAACAGCGAATACTGTGGCTCCAACTCTTCCTTCGTGCATGTCTCGACAGTGATGCCAAGCAGCTTCACGACAAGATGGCGCTTCCATCCTAAGACCACGGGTGAGAGACGCAAACACAGCCACTCTACCTCCTTCGGTACGATGATTCCGGGTTGCACGCGCTGTTTTGAAATACCCATAGAGCGTCTCGACACTCAGAAGAGTAGTCGCGGCCAACGCTTCGACACAATACGTGCTCGCCATGCTGATCGCTGCGTCATCGTCGGCCGACTTGCGACGCACACAAGCAGCGTCCAAGAGTGGCACAAGCAACACGTCCGCAAACGGTGCAAACGCTGCACCCAACGTATTGGCAAACGAAGCCACCACGCGACACGTGACTTGCACTACCGTCGCGTCCAAGCTCGACAGCAACTTGGATTTCACGCTTGCCTAGTCAGGAATAAGATGTGTGTGTGTCGACAATCCATACCGCGAGAGGTAGCATGTGGTCCACGACCACGTCCTTCGACTCCATTTTGGCGCGTTTGAGGGAGCTCCTCAACTTCTTCAACGCGCTTGTCATGGCGTACGCGCCACTGTATCCGTCGAGGGTGTCTCGGCAGGCGGCAATCTACACTTCGTGAGACCCACCGAGAGGACAGACGACCAACGTACCTTAGAAAACAGCGTGTTCATCGTAGGGAGGTCGAATTCGAAAATGACCGCGTGCGTTGAAATGGAATTTCCGAATTCTCCCATGCGACGGAGGAGGAACCACAACGCCTGAAAGCGACACCGCCGACGGACATAGTAAAAGGTTGCCATGTGTATCATCGACTGCAGTGCTATGTATATGTCGACACTGATGTCGATCATACACATGGGGGCCACCTTGTCAGCACCCAACAGAACCAGCAGGGACCACACAAGTCATTCCTATCGTCGTCGTCTGCTTCATCCATGTCATATCTACTCCCACCTGGTCTGAGTTGCATTCTGTCTTGAGACGTTTCTCGTCATTGGAGCCAACGGAGAGGCTCCATCAGCGGGGAGGATCGACGCAAGTTGGCGCCTTTCTTGCGCGTTTCCAATCTTTGGGCAATCAGGTGGTTGTCCGGAAAGATAGAACACGTTTATCCGGAATGCTGATCAAGAAGGTGGCTCTCCAAGATATTCCTTGGGGTACAAGTCGAAGTTGTTCAATTCATTACTCGAGTTATCTAATAAGAAGATTCACCACTTGCACGTCCATGGGTACGAGCGGACTGCGGAGTGGCTCCTTCGAGCGCGTTTGCATCGTTGGATGCTTGGTCGATTCCAAGACGGGACGAGCTTCCCCTTGGACACTGGATCGCGCGTGGGTTCGACCTTGGACATGCGTCGTCCAAAACTGGGCAACCACTGCCATACCGCCACTGTCGTCGTGAACAACACAGCCAAGAGCTGCACAACCAACAGCATGTGAAAGTCCACCACGTTGGGCGTGACTGGATTGACGGCGGCAGCAGGGCGAGGACCGACCACCTTGGGCGGGTCGCGCTTCACACCAGCAGGGGTCTTGGATTGAAATTTCCGCTGCAGAGCCAAGCCGATGCCAGTGGTCGCATACCCATCCGCCATCAACACCGCACGAATGCGCGGCGCAGGCATATACACAAACTCCTTCACACGTTCCGGCCTGTTCGTCAGACGTCAGTACATCATGACACCAACGCAGCACAAACGTACCACGTATCGTACAGACTCGAAAAGACCTGTCGAGCTTCGACACGGACCAGCAAGAAATTGTCGTGGAGCGCTTCACGCACGAACTCCTTCAACAGCGAATACTGTGGCTCCAACTCTTCCTTCGTGCATGTCTCGACAGTGATGCCAAGCAGCTTCACGACAAGATGGCGCTTCCATCCTAAGACCACGGGTGAGAGACGCAAACACAGCCACTCTACCTCCTTCGGTACGATGATTCCGGGTTGCACGCGCTGTTTTGAAATACCCATAGAGCGTCTCGACACTCAGAAGAGTAGTCGCGGCCAACGCTTCGACACAATACGTGCTCGCCATGCTGATCGCTGCGTCATCGTCGGCCGACTTGCGACGCACACAAGCAGCGTCCAAGAGTGGCACAAGCAACACGTCCGCAAACGGTGCAAACGCTGCACCCAACGTATTGGCAAACGAAGCCACCACGCGACACGTGACTTGCACTACCGTCGCGTCCAAGCTCGACAGCAACTTGGATTTCACGCTTGCCTAGTCAGGAATAAGATGTGTGTGTGTCGACAATCCATACCGCGAGAGGTAGCATGTGGTCCACGACCACGTCCTTCGACTCCATTTTGGCGCGTTTGAGGGAGCTCCTCAACTTCTTCAACGCGCTTGTCATGGCGTACGCGCCACTGTATCCGTCGAGGGTGTCTCGGCAGGCGGCAATCTACACTTCGTGAGACCCACCGAGAGGACAGACGACCAACGTACCTTAGAAAACAGCGTGTTCATCGTAGGGAGGTCGAATTCGAAAATGACCGCGTGCGTTGAAATGGAATTTCCGAATTCTCCCATGCGACGGAGGAGGAACCACAACGCCTGAAAGCGACACCGCCGACGGACATAGTAAAAGGTTGCCATGTGTATCATCGACTGCAGTGCTATGTATATGTCGACACTGATGTCGATCATACACATGGGGGCCACCTTGTCAGCACCCAACAGAACCAGCAGGGACCACACAAGTCATTCCTATCGTCGTCGTCTGCTTCATCCATGTCATATCTACTCCCACCTGGTCTGAGTTGCATTCTGTCTTGAGACGTTTCTCGTCATTGGAGCCAACGGAGAGGCTCCATCAGCGGGGAGGATCGACGCAAGTTGGCGCCTTTCTTGCGCGTTTCCAATCTTTGGGCAATCAGGTGGTTGTCCGGAAAGATAGAACACGTTTATCCGGAATGCTGATCAAGAAGGTGGCTCTCCAAGATATTCCTTGGGGTACAAGTCGAAGTTGTTCAATTCATTACTCGAGTTATCTAATAAGAAGATTCACCACTTGCACGTCCATGGGTACGAGCGGACTGCGGAGTGGCTCCTTCGAGCGCGTTTGCATCGTTGGATGCTTGGTCGATTCCAAGACGGGACGAGCTTCCCCTTGGACACTGGATCGCGCGTGGGTTCGACCTTGGACATGCGTCGTCCAAAACTGGGCAACCACTGCCATACCGCCACTGTCGTCGTGAACAACACAGCCAAGAGCTGCACAACCAACAGCATGTGAAAGTCCACCACGTTGGGCGTGACTGGATTGACGGCGGCAGCAGGGCGAGGACCGACCACCTTGGGCGGGTCGCGCTTCACACCAGCAGGGGTCTTGGATTGAAATTTCCGCTGCAGAGCCAAGCCGATGCCAGTGGTCGCATACCCATCCGCCATCAACACCGCACGAATGCGCGGCGCAGGCATATACACAAACTCCTTCACACGTTCCGGCCTGTTCGTCAGACGTCAGTACATCATGACACCAACGCAGCACAAACGTACCACGTATCGTACAGACTCGAAAAGACCTGTCGAGCTTCGACACGGACCAGCAAGAAATTGTCGTGGAGCGCTTCACACGCACGAACTCCTTCAACAGCGAATACTGTGGCTCCAACTCTTCCTTCGTGCATGTCTCGACAGTGATGCCAAGCAGCTTCACGACAAGATGGCGCTTCCATCCTAAGACCACGGGTGAGAGACGCAAACACAGCCACTCTACCTCCTTCGGTACGATGATTCCGGGTTGCACGCGCTGTTTTGAAATACCCATAGAGCGTCTCGACACTCAGAAGAGTAGTCGCGGCCAACGCTTCGACACAATACGTGCTCGCCATGCTGATCGCTGCGTCATCGTCGGCCGACTTGCGACGCACACAAGCAGCGTCCAAGAGTGGCACAAGCAACACGTCCGCAAACGGTGCAAACGCTGCACCCAACGTATTGGCAAACGAAGCCACCACGCGACACGTGACTTGCACTACCGTCGCGTCCAAGCTCGACAGCAACTTGGATTTCACGCTTGCCTAGTCAGGAATAAGATGTGTGTGTGTCGACAATCCATACCGCGAGAGGTAGCATGTGGTCCACGACCACGTCCTTCGACTCCATTTTGGCGCGTTTGAGGGAGCTCCTCAACTTCTTCAACGCGCTTGTCATGGCGTACGCGCCACTGTATCCGTCGAGGGTGTCTCGGCAGGCGGCAATCTACACTTCGTGAGACCCACCGAGAGGACAGACGACCAACGTACCTTAGAAAACAGCGTGTTCATCGTAGGGAGGTCGAATTCGAAAATGACCGCGTGCGTTGAAATGGAATTTCCGAATTCTCCCATGCGACGGAGGAGGAACCACAACGCCTGAAAGCGACACCGCCGACGGACATAGTAAAAGGTTGCCATGTGTATCATCGACTGCAGTGCTATGTATATGTCGACACTGATGTCGATCATACACATGGGGGCCACCTTGTCAGCACCCAACAGAACCAGCAGGGACCACACAAGTCATTCCTATCGTCGTCGTCTGCTTCATCCATGTCATATCTACTCCCACCTGGTCTGAGTTGCATTCTGTCTTGAGACGTTTCTCGTCATTGGAGCCAACGGAGAGGCTCCATCAGCGGGGAGGATCGACGCAAGTTGGCGCCTTTCTTGCGCGTTTCCAATCTTTGGGCAATCAGGTGGTTGTCCGGAAAGATAGAACACGTTTATCCGGAATGCTGATCAAGAAGGTGGCTCTCCAAGATATTCCTTGGGGTACAAGTCGAAGTTGTTCAATTCATTACTCGAGTTATCTAATAAGAAGATTCACCACTTGCACGTCCATGGGTACGAGCGGACTGCGGAGTGGCTCCTTCGAGCGCGTTTGCATCGTTGGATGCTTGGTCGATTCCAAGACGGGACGAGCTTCCCCTTGGACACTGGATCGCGCGTGGGTTCGACCTTGGACATGCGTCGTCCAAAACTGGGCAACCACTGCCATACCGCCACTGTCGTCGTGAACAACACAGCCAAGAGCTGCACAACCAACAGCATGTGAAAGTCCACCACGTTGGGCGTGACTGGATTGACGGCGGCAGCAGGGCGAGGACCGACCACCTTGGGCGGGTCGCGCTTCACACCAGCAGGGGTCTTGGATTGAAATTTCCGCTGCAGAGCCAAGCCGATGCCAGTGGTCGCATACCCATCCGCCATCAACACCGCACGAATGCGCGGCGCAGGCATATACACAAACTCCTTCACACGTTCCGGCCTGTTCGTCAGACGTCAGTACATCATGACACCAACGCAGCACAAACGTACCACGTATCGTACAGACTCGAAAAGACCTGTCGAGCTTCGACACGGACCAGCAAGAAATTGTCGTGGAGCGCTTCACGCACGAACTCCTTCAACAGCGAATACTGTGGCTCCAACTCTTCCTTCGTGCATGTCTCGACAGTGATGCCAAGCAGCTTCACGACAAGATGGCGCTTCCATCCTAAGACCACGGGTGAGAGACGCAAACACAGCCACTCTACCTCCTTCGGTACGATGATTCCGGGTTGCACGCGCTGTTTTGAAATACCCATAGAGCGTCTCGACACTCAGAAGAGTAGTCGCGGCCAACGCTTCGACACAATACGTGCTCGCCATGCTGATCGCTGCGTCATCGTCGGCCGACTTGCGACGCACACAAGCAGCGTCCAAGAGTGGCACAAGCAACACGTCCGCAAACGGTGCAAACGCTGCACCCAACGTATTGGCAAACGAAGCCACCACGCGACACGTGACTTGCACTACCGTCGCGTCCAAGCTCGACAGCAACTTGGATTTCACGCTTGCCTAGTCAGGAATAAGATGTGTGTGTGTCGACAATCCATACCGCGAGAGGTAGCATGTGGTCCACGACCACGTCCTTCGACTCCATTTTGGCGCGTTTGAGGGAGCTCCTCAACTTCTTCAACGCGCTTGTCATGGCGTACGCGCCACTGTATCCGTCGAGGGTGTCTCGGCAGGCGGCAATCTACACTTCGTGAGACCCACCGAGAGGACAGACGACCAACGTACCTTAGAAAACAGCGTGTTCATCGTAGGGAGGTCGAATTCGAAAATGACCGCGTGCGTTGAAATGGAATTTCCGAATTCTCCCATGCGACGGAGGAGGAACCACAACGCCTGAAAGCGACACCGCCGACGGACATAGTAAAAGGTTGCCATGTGTATCATCGACTGCAGTGCTATGTATATGTCGACACTGATGTCGATCATACACATGGGGGCCACCTTGTCAGCACCCAACAGAACCAGCAGGGACCACACAAGTCATTCCTATCGTCGTCGTCTGCTTCATCCATGTCATATCTACTCCCACCTGGTCTGAGTTGCATTCTGTCTTGAGACGTTTCTCGTCATTGGAGCCAACGGAGAGGCTCCATCAGCGGGGAGGATCGACGCAAGTTGGCGCCTTTCTTGCGCGTTTCCAATCTTTGGGCAATCAGGTGGTTGTCCGGAAAGATAGAACACGTTTATCCGGAATGCTGATCAAGAAGGTGGCTCTCCAAGATATTCCTTGGGGTACAAGTCGAAGTTGTTCAATTCATTACTCGAGTTATCTAATAAGAAGATTCACCACTTGCACGTCCATGGGTACGAGCGGACTGCGGAGTGGCTCCTTCGAGCGCGTTTGCATCGTTGGATGCTTGGTCGATTCCAAGACGGGACGAGCTTCCCCTTGGACACTGGATCGCGCGTGGGTTCGACCTTGGACATGCGTCGTCCAAAACTGGGCAACCACTGCCATACCGCCACTGTCGTCGTGAACAACACAGCCAAGAGCTGCACAACCAACAGCATGTGAAAGTCCACCACGTTGGGCGTGACTGGATTGACGGCGGCAGCAGGGCGAGGACCGACCACCTTGGGCGGGTCGCGCTTCACACCAGCAGGGGTCTTGGATTGAAATTTCCGCTGCAGAGCCAAGCCGATGCCAGTGGTCGCATACCCATCCGCCATCAACACCGCACGAATGCGCGGCGCAGGCATATACACAAACTCCTTCACACGTTCCGGCCTGTTCGTCAGACGTCAGTACATCATGACACCAACGCAGCACAAACGTACCACGTATCGTACAGACTCGAAAAGACCTGTCGAGCTTCGACACGGACCAGCAAGAAATTGTCGTGGAGCGCTTCACGCACGAACTCCTTCAACAGCGAATACTGTGGCTCCAACTCTTCCTTCGTGCATGTCTCGACAGTGATGCCAAGCAGCTTCACGACAAGATGGCGCTTCCATCCTAAGACCACGGGTGAGAGACGCAAACACAGCCACTCTACCTCCTTCGGTACGATGATTCCGGGTTGCACGCGCTGTTTTGAAATACCCATAGAGCGTCTCGACACTCAGAAGAGTAGTCGCGGCCAACGCTTCGACACAATACGTGCTCGCCATGCTGATCGCTGCGTCATCGTCGGCCGACTTGCGACGCACACAAGCAGCGTCCAAGAGTGGCACAAGCAACACGTCCGCAAACGGTGCAAACGCTGCACCCAACGTATTGGCAAACGAAGCCACCACGCGACACGTGACTTGCACTACCGTCGCGTCCAAGCTCGACAGCAACTTGGATTTCACGCTTGCCTAGTCAGGAATAAGATGTGTGTGTGTCGACAATCCATACCGCGAGAGGTAGCATGTGGTCCACGACCACGTCCTTCGACTCCATTTTGGCGCGTTTGAGGGAGCTCCTCAACTTCTTCAACGCGCTTGTCATGGCGTACGCGCCACTGTATCCGTCGAGGGTGTCTCGGCAGGCGGCAATCTACACTTCGTGAGACCCACCGAGAGGACAGACGACCAACGTACCTTAGAAAACAGCGTGTTCATCGTAGGGAGGTCGAATTCGAAAATGACCGCGTGCGTTGAAATGGAATTTCCGAATTCTCCCATGCGACGGAGGAGGAACCACAACGCCTGAAAGCGACACCGCCGACGGACATAGTAAAAGGTTGCCATGTGTATCATCGACTGCAGTGCTATGTATATGTCGACACTGATGTCGATCATACACATGGGGGCCACCTTGTCAGCACCCAACAGAACCAGCAGGGACCACACAAGTCATTCCTATCGTCGTCGTCTGCTTCATCCATGTCATATCTACTCCCACCTGGTCTGAGTTGCATTCTGTCTTGAGACGTTTCTCGTCATTGGAGCCAACGGAGAGGCTCCATCAGCGGGGAGGATCGACGCAAGTTGGCGCCTTTCTTGCGCGTTTCCAATCTTTGGGCAATCAGGTGGTTGTCCGGAAAGATAGAACACGTTTATCCGGAATGCTGATCAAGAAGGTGGCTCTCCAAGATATTCCTTGGGGTACAAGTCGAAGTTGTTCAATTCATTACTCGAGTTATCTAATAAGAAGATTCACCACTTGCACGTCCATGGGTACGAGCGGACTGCGGAGTGGCTCCTTCGAGCGCGTTTGCATCGTTGGATGCTTGGTCGATTCCAAGACGGGACGAGCTTCCCCTTGGACACTGGATCGCGCGTGGGTTCGACCTTGGACATGCGTCGTCCAAAACTGGGCAACCACTGCCATACCGCCACTGTCGTCGTGAACAACACAGCCAAGAGCTGCACAACCAACAGCATGTGAAAGTCCACCACGTTGGGCGTGACTGGATTGACGGCGGCAGCAGGGCGAGGACCGACCACCTTGGGCGGGTCGCGCTTCACACCAGCAGGGGTCTTGGATTGAAATTTCCGCTGCAGAGCCAAGCCGATGCCAGTGGTCGCATACCCATCCGCCATCAACACCGCACGAATGCGCGGCGCAGGCATATACACAAACTCCTTCACACGTTCCGGCCTGTTCGTCAGACGTCAGTACATCATGACACCAACGCAGCACAAACGTACCACGTATCGTACAGACTCGAAAAGACCTGTCGAGCTTCGACACGGACCAGCAAGAAATTGTCGTGGAGCGCTTCACGCACGAACTCCTTCAACAGCGAATACTGTGGCTCCAACTCTTCCTTCGTGCATGTCTCGACAGTGATGCCAAGCAGCTTCACGACAAGATGGCGCTTCCATCCTAAGACCACGGGTGAGAGACGCAAACACAGCCACTCTACCTCCTTCGGTACGATGATTCCGGGTTGCACGCGCTGTTTTGAAATACCCATAGAGCGTCTCGACACTCAGAAGAGTAGTCGCGGCCAACGCTTCGACACAATACGTGCTCGCCATGCTGATCGCTGCGTCATCGTCGGCCGACTTGCGACGCACACAAGCAGCGTCCAAGAGTGGCACAAGCAACACGTCCGCAAACGGTGCAAACGCTGCACCCAACGTATTGGCAAACGAAGCCACCACGCGACACGTGACTTGCACTACCGTCGCGTCCAAGCTCGACAGCAACTTGGATTTCACGCTTGCCTAGTCAGGAATAAGATGTGTGTGTGTCGACAATCCATACCGCGAGAGGTAGCATGTGGTCCACGACCACGTCCTTCGACTCCATTTTGGCGCGTTTGAGGGAGCTCCTCAACTTCTTCAACGCGCTTGTCATGGCGTACGCGCCACTGTATCCGTCGAGGGTGTCTCGGCAGGCGGCAATCTACACTTCGTGAGACCCACCGAGAGGACAGACGACCAACGTACCTTAGAAAACAGCGTGTTCATCGTAGGGAGGTCGAATTCGAAAATGACCGCGTGCGTTGAAATGGAATTTCCGAATTCTCCCATGCGACGGAGGAGGAACCACAACGCCTGAAAGCGACACCGCCGACGGACATAGTAAAAGGTTGCCATGTGTATCATCGACTGCAGTGCTATGTATATGTCGACACTGATGTCGATCATACACATGGGGGCCACCTTGTCAGCACCCAACAGAACCAGCAGGGACCACACAAGTCATTCCTATCGTCGTCGTCTGCTTCATCCATGTCATATCTACTCCCACCTGGTCTGAGTTGCATTCTGTCTTGAGACGTTTCTCGTCATTGGAGCCAACGGAGAGGCTCCATCAGCGGGGAGGATCGACGCAAGTTGGCGCCTTTCTTGCGCGTTTCCAATCTTTGGGCAATCAGGTGGTTGTCCGGAAAGATTGAACACGTTTATCCGGAATGCTGATCAAGAAGGTGGCTCTCCAAGATATTCCTTGGGGTACAAGTCGAAGTTGTTCAATTCATTACTCGAGTTATCTAATAAGAAGATTCACCACTTGCACGTCCATGGGTACGAGCGGACTGCGGAGTGGCTCCTTCGAGCGCGTTTGCATCGTTGGATGCTTGGTCGATTCCAAGACGGGACGAGCTTCCCCTTGGACACTGGATCGCGCGTGGGTTCGACCTTGGACATGCGTCGTCCAAAACTGGGCAACCACTGCCATACCGCCACTGTCGTCGTGAACAACACAGCCAAGAGCTGCACAACCAACAGCATGTGAAAGTCCACCACGTTGGGCGTGACTGGATTGACGGCGGCAGCAGGGCGAGGACCGACCACCTTGGGCGGGTCGCGCTTCACACCAGCAGGGGTCTTGGATTGAAATTTCCGCTGCAGAGCCAAGCCGATGCCAGTGGTCGCATACCCATCCGCCATCAACACCGCACGAATGCGCGGCGCAGGCATATACACAAACTCCTTCACACGTTCCGGCCTGTTCGTCAGACGTCAGTACATCATGACACCAACGCAGCACAAACGTACCACGTATCGTACAGACTCGAAAAGACCTGTCGAGCTTCGACACGGACCAGCAAGAAATTGTCGTGGAGCGCTTCACGCACGAACTCCTTCAACAGCGAATACTGTGGCTCCAACTCTTCCTTCGTGCATGTCTCGACAGTGATGCCAAGCAGCTTCACGACAAGATGGCGCTTCCATCCTAAGACCACGGGTGAGAGACGCAAACACAGCCACTCTACCTCCTTCGGTACGATGATTCCGGGTTGCACGCGCTGTTTTGAAATACCCATAGAGCGTCTCGACACTCAGAAGAGTAGTCGCGGCCAACGCTTCGACACAATACGTGCTCGCCATGCTGATCGCTGCGTCATCGTCGGCCGACTTGCGACGCACACAAGCAGCGTCCAAGAGTGGCACAAGCAACACGTCCGCAAACGGTGCAAACGCTGCACCCAACGTATTGGCAAACGAAGCCACCACGCGACACGTGACTTGCACTACCGTCGCGTCCAAGCTCGACAGCAACTTGGATTTCACGCTTGCCTAGTCAGGAATAAGATGTGTGTGTGTCGACAATCCATACCGCGAGAGGTAGCATGTGGTCCACGACCACGTCCTTCGACTCCATTTTGGCGCGTTTGAGGGAGCTCCTCAACTTCTTCAACGCGCTTGTCATGGCGTACGCGCCACTGTATCCGTCGAGGGTGTCTCGGCAGGCGGCAATCTACACTTCGTGAGACCCACCGAGAGGACAGACGACCAACGTACCTTAGAAAACAGCGTGTTCATCGTAGGGAGGTCGAATTCGAAAATGACCGCGTGCGTTGAAATGGAATTTCCGAATTCTCCCATGCGACGGAGGAGGAACCACAACGCCTGAAAGCGACACCGCCGACGGACATAGTAAAAGGTTGCCATGTGTATCATCGACTGCAGTGCTATGTATATGTCGACACTGATGTCGATCATACACATGGGGGCCACCTTGTCAGCACCCAACAGAACCAGCAGGGACCACACAAGTCATTCCTATCGTCGTCGTCTGCTTCATCCATGTCATATCTACTCCCACCTGGTCTGAGTTGCATTCTGTCTTGAGACGTTTCTCGTCATTGGAGCCAACGGAGAGGCTCCATCAGCGGGGAGGATCGACGCAAGTTGGCGCCTTTCTTGCGCGTTTCCAATCTTTGGGCAATCAGGTGGTTGTCCGGAAAGATAGAACACGTTTATCCGGAATGCTGATCAAGAAGGTGGCTCTCCAAGATATTCCTTGGGGTACAAGTCGAAGTTGTTCAATTCATTACTCGAGTTATCTAATAAGAAGATTCACCACTTGCACGTCCATGGGTACGAGCGGACTGCGGAGTGGCTCCTTCGAGCGCGTTTGCATCGTTGGATGCTTGGTCGATTCCAAGACGGGACGAGCTTCCCCTTGGACACTGGATCGCGCGTGGGTTCGACCTTGGACATGCGTCGTCCAAAACTGGGCAACCACTGCCATACCGCCACTGTCGTCGTGAACAACACAGCCAAGAGCTGCACAACCAACAGCATGTGAAAGTCCACCACGTTGGGCGTGACTGGATTGACGGCGGCAGCAGGGCGAGGACCGACCACCTTGGGCGGGTCGCGCTTCACACCAGCAGGGGTCTTGGATTGAAATTTCCGCTGCAGAGCCAAGCCGATGCCAGTGGTCGCATACCCATCCGCCATCAACACCGCACGAATGCGCGGCGCAGGCATATACACAAACTCCTTCACACGTTCCGGCCTGTTCGTCAGACGTCAGTACATCATGACACCAACGCAGCACAAACGTACCACGTATCGTACAGACTCGAAAAGACCTGTCGAGCTTCGACACGGACCAGCAAGAAATTGTCGTGGAGCGCTTCACGCACGAACTCCTTCAACAGCGAATACTGTGGCTCCAACTCTTCCTTCGTGCATGTCTCGACAGTGATGCCAAGCAGCTTCACGACAAGATGGCGCTTCCATCCTAAGACCACGGGTGAGAGACGCAAACACAGCCACTCTACCTCCTTCGGTACGATGATTCCGGGTTGCACGCGCTGTTTTGAAATACCCATAGAGCGTCTCGACACTCAGAAGAGTAGTCGCGGCCAACGCTTCGACACAATACGTGCTCGCCATGCTGATCGCTGCGTCATCGTCGGCCGACTTGCGACGCACACAAGCAGCGTCCAAGAGTGGCACAAGCAACACGTCCGCAAACGGTGCAAACGCTGCACCCAACGTATTGGCAAACGAAGCCACCACGCGACACGTGACTTGCACTACCGTCGCGTCCAAGCTCGACAGCAACTTGGATTTCACGCTTGCCTAGTCAGGAATAAGATGTGTGTGTGTCGACAATCCATACCGCGAGAGGTAGCATGTGGTCCACGACCACGTCCTTCGACTCCATTTTGGCGCGTTTGAGGGAGCTCCTCAACTTCTTCAACGCGCTTGTCATGGCGTACGCGCCACTGTATCCGTCGAGGGTGTCTCGGCAGGCGGCAATCTACACTTCGTGAGACCCACCGAGAGGACAGACGACCAACGTACCTTAGAAAACAGCGTGTTCATCGTAGGGAGGTCGAATTCGAAAATGACCGCGTGCGTTGAAATGGAATTTCCGAATTCTCCCATGCGACGGAGGAGGAACCACAACGCCTGAAAGCGACACCGCCGACGGACATAGTAAAAGGTTGCCATGTGTATCATCGACTGCAGTGCTATGTATATGTCGACACTGATGTCGATCATACACATGGGGGCCACCTTGTCAGCACCCAACAGAACCAGCAGGGACCACACAAGTCATTCCTATCGTCGTCGTCTGCTTCATCCATGTCATATCTACTCCCACCTGGTCTGAGTTGCATTCTGTCTTGAGACGTTTCTCGTCATTGGAGCCAACGGAGAGGCTCCATCAGCGGGGAGGATCGACGCAAGTTGGCGCCTTTCTTGCGCGTTTCCAATCTTTGGGCAATCAGGTGGTTGTCCGGAAAGATAGAACACGTTTATCCGGAATGCTGATCAAGAAGGTGGCTCTCCAAGATATTCCTTGGGATACAAGTCGAAGTTGTTCAATTCATTACTCGAGTTATCTAATAAGAAGATTCACCACTTGCACGTCCATGGGTACGAGCGGACTGCGGAGTGGCTCCTTCGAGCGCGTTTGCATCGTTGGATGCTTGGTCGATTCCAAGACGGGACGAGCTTCCCCTTGGACACTGGATCGCGCGTGGGTTCGACCTTGGACATGCGTCGTCCAAAACTGGGCAACCACTGCCATACCGCCACTGTCGTCGTGAACAACACAGCCAAGAGCTGCACAACCAACAGCATGTGAAAGTCCACCACGTTGGGCGTGACTGGATTGACGGCGGCAGCAGGGCGAGGACCGACCACCTTGGGCGGGTCGCGCTTCACACCAGCAGGGGTCTTGGATTGAAATTTCCGCTGCAGAGCCAAGCCGATGCCAGTGGTCGCATACCCATCCGCCATCAACACCGCACGAATGCGCGGCGCAGGCATATACACAAACTCCTTCACACGTCCTAGGCTCTGGTAGGATGGTCTTTGGCATGGTAGCCTCCGTGCAGGATTTGTGTTTGTTGGGCAATCTCCAAGCAGCATTGAAATAGCAAATAGCCTTAAGTGAAGGTTGTTAGGAATGCGAATGGATAAACGCTCTTATAACAGAAATGGGAGTTAAAAAGAAAAGGCCGATTAAAGTTTGGAGTGATAGTAGAGCAGCAATTGCCTGTTTAAATATCCTGGTAATCATAAAGGAACGAAACATGTTGATATTCGACGTCTATTTACCCGAGATCTCTTTGAAAGCAAGAAAATCGATACTAGTATCATGTATTGTCCGTCCAAAGAAATGATTGCGGATATTCTAACTAAAGCACTTCCAAAACACCAATTCATATCTCTAATTCATATCTCTAAGGGCAAAATTGGGTGTTAAGGATCTATCTGTAGTCAAACCATTGAACTCTTAGTGGGAGTGTTAGCCGTACTAGCCCCGGGCTCGTGCAGGGATGTTAAGCCAGTAGGATCATGTGATTAAGTTAATCTAGGTAACGTGAGAAGAACTCATGGTATGATTGGCATCTGCTCTAAGCACGAGCCGCACGGTCTTGGCTGAACTACAATTGGCTTGCCATCGTCTTAAAGGATCAATTAGCTCACGAACTCGTTGTAAAGATAGCATTAAGAGAGTTGTCTTACACTACAGTGTATGTGTCATTAGGGAGCGTGGTTGTAAGAGCCAAACTGCATAGACTCGTGGCGATGATAAACTACACCTTTTTACATTCAAGTCGGGACAATCGGAAGTTCAAGTTGGGCTGGTCCCGAAGATATATATCCTTATAAATTTATACACTCCTCGATAAAATATTATCTACCCACCTCGACATCTTCTAAATTTATCACAGTCTCGTAAAACTTACGAGTATGAGTTAAACACTTCCAACAAAGCCCTGGTGTGATGACCGCAACAGCTTCTTCGGACGCCCGCTCCAAAATACGTGCTCTGTGCGCCTTGATGGTCGTGTTGGGAGGAATTGTCAGCAATTCCGCTCGTCGTTCACGCAGTATTCTTTTTACGTCGGCCTTGAAAGCCGAAAATACATTTTCGATCGGGTTCAGCATTGGGCTGTACGGCCCGAGGCGCAGCAAAGTTGGAGTGCCCTGTTCGGTGGCAACAAACGCGTCTTCAATCCGGCTGTGACATGGGGCATTGTCCATGACGATGACCACATCGTCTAAGGACATGTCCAGGGCCAAACGACCCAGTAATTCGGTAATGCGATTTTTCATGTCGTCGGCCTTGTTGGAACCGAAGCGCGCCTTGAAATACACAAGCCCATGACGGCCAATGCATGCGATGATCTGCATGTTTTCGCCTTTGGAGGTTGTTCTCTTGGATACCGCGCGCTGTCCCTTCTCGCTCCAACCATATTCACGTGAACACCACGTATTGTAGTTGGTCTCGTCGAGGTAAAACACCTCTTTTCCATCGCCTTCCAATTGCCAGAGCCTCAAAAGGAAGTCGCGTCGGGCGGCTTTGGTTGACATGATGTTCATCTTTTCTGGCTCATAATGCATTTTTTTCAGCGTATACATTCTGCCATCGAGGTGGACACTGATCGTCTTGGCGGTCACAACAACACCAAACTCAGTCGCGATGATAGATGCCATTTCTTCCAAAGTTAAATCTGGACTAAATGACAACTCATCGAGGATGCGTTGGATGTGTTCTTCTCTGACCTTGTGGTAGCGTGTTCCACCCCATAAAGCTCGCTCTGGCGACCAGTTTGCGCTTCGCCTTGCGGCACTAATCCAGTTCTTGGCAGTTTTTTCGTTCACATCAAACGTTCTTGCCAGAAGCTTCCAGTTCTCATGAGATCTAGCAGCCGCAAGAATGATCTTCTTGATGCTGTGGCGATCGGCTTCATAGCGACTCATCGATTTCACAAAGGTTTTGGCGAAGCAAGGAAAGTGACTGACTGACTACCAGCCTCTTTCATTGATTCGACGAAACCTTTGTAAAATCTATATCTGGTCGAATATCGACTTTCAGGACCAGCCCAACTTGAACTTCCGATTGTCCCGACTTGAATGTAAAAAGGTGTAGTTGTCCTTACTTACTTTCCAACCCCATTTGATCCACACCCTCTACCTATTGCGTGTGTGTGTATCTGCAAGCTAAGGAGCAAATACTCGGGATACGATAGTGCCAGGAAACATGCTTAGAATCAACGAAAATTCACTAAGTAAAGTGATGAAAAATATCTGTCAAACAAGGGTGTACCTTTCCCATGCGCATGAAAAATTGATCGCGAAACGGCAGCCAAAATAGAGCTGAATCCAAAGCCAAACGGCGACAAAAGAGAGGGGTTCTAATGAAAGAGTAAACAAAGGGAAAAGAGATGAACTTGGAGGCCGTTCCACAATAACGCACCTACCTGTCATGGCCCTTCGATCATCGCAACAGGAGACACTCAGCCCATGGCTGTCTAGGCCCGACATCGGTGGTATGACCAGACTAAGCTGAAAGGCGCCACCAACTTTGCGATTGGTGCGGGCGCAACACGCAGCCTAGGCAACCCCTCATCCACTGGGGGCGCACCCCCTTGAGCTAACGGACCACCACAAGCAGTCAAAGTGTACTCATCGTTCACCCCTTGACGGTAAATCAATGGGCTACAGGGCAACCACCTCCCTGCAACCCCCACCAAACTGCGTATCGTGGCCACAGTGGACTCATCGTTCACCCCTTGACGGTAAGTCAATGGGCTACAGGGCAATCACCTCCCTGCAACCCCCACCAAACTGCGTGTCGATGCGGTAGCTGATAAAATAATAGCTGACGGAAGATGTGATTGCAGGCCTTCATCTCCCCACATATCACAAACGAAGCTGCTAGTGACAATCGCCTACAAAAATGGCGACTGTGGGTGTTCATCTCCCAACTGCCTGCAAAAACTGTAACTGCTAGGTGACTGAGGGCGCCCATCTCCCTGCAGACCACCAGTGCTGATGAACTGTGCAATTGTTCTTGGCTTTGGCTGGCACGGTCGCCTAAAGTTCTCACATGAGACCAACAGCACATGCTTGGTCGCTGAACTCACCTCGCAAATGCAGCCACCTGTTACAGCGGGCGAAATCTGTTTTTGACCAATCAAAAGTCGCCTCGACAAACTACCCGAACTTTCAATCGACTGGCTCTGTGGCAATACTTGGTGACCACAGGCAATTGAGAATACACTTGAATTTACTCTCCTGTGTTAAAGGTATCTGTAATCACTTGGTGATTCTGGATTTGCTATGACTCTCCACGAAGGTTTTAGAGGACTGGGAAAACAGATTGCATTGATATAAGTTGAATAATCAGGGGGGTTACGAATAACTCCTTTGACGTGATCCATGGGCGTTCATCTCAAGAGTTGCTCCGCAAAATTTACACGAGCCTCGCGCTATTCGAACGACCGTTTCTCGACGCATGATGCAGATTCGAATAGTGATTGCACGTTAATCTGTGCTAATCTGGCAATATCGATTCACGAAGCATTTGAAGCGAAAGCACCTCGAGAAGTGCATTAAAAATCTTAAAGCAGCTTGGAAATCTGATTCTCGAATAAAAAAATATTTGGTCTGAAATGTGCATGAGGCAATTAAAATTCAACTTTGAATGCCCCTAATAAACTTTCTGTGGTTTTACTGGAGTGCAGAAAACCTGCACACAGAAAATCAGGAATCACAGGCAAATTTTGGGGAATCACACACAAGTGTATCAATAACAGTACAATGCAACTCTACGTTCCTCTCTCGTCACGCTTGTACGACAGACTGGGGATGTTTCCTGCAAACCGCTACGGTCTACAGGAATGACGAGGAAATGCCCAAATGCGGGAGAGAAGGCATTGATGACCGTTTGTTCGTCTGGACCTGGCGATTACGAGACTATTTCTGTCAGCGACAGAAATAGTGATGAAAACCAAAGAGCTTGCTTCATGGAAGTGAGTATCCTTCCGACGTGCCAGTAGTCATCAAAGTCGTCGTGATAGAACTCATTGGAGCTGAATGAGCAGCTTTAAACTTGTAAATAGAAGTTGCGCGGATTGTAACTGTAAACGCCAGTGGTGATTAATAGTTCTCCACTGGACTTGAATCTCGTGGAAAACTCGCTAAGTATGACTTTCCATACCTTGTTGTGAAAGATAGCAGTGCCGCCACCGACAAGAGACGAACTTGTCGGTTGGCAGCAGCAACAGCCAAAGTCGGTGGGCTTGTCAACTGATAATTCGAAAGGCATGATTCCAGCGCACCAAACTCAAGTCAGAATTTGAGCTACCAGCTCGTGCCAAGTGTCTACTGCGTTTGCTCATGCTGGTACTCTCGAAGCTGATGTCATCGACGCCCGGCGAAACAGAATCCAGTTCTTCTCTCACTGGTTGTCAACAGCCTCGCCTTGACGAATGCCTACAAGAGCAAAGCAAACATCGTCATTTTGGCAAGTCTTGCATCTTGACCAGTTTCATTACGGGCACATTCACAACAGTAGGTACGCGTGGTAAATATCCCATCGTGTCTGTGCCTTCTCGCATCATTTGAAAGCACATTTTTCAATTAAGTATCTAGGCGTTAACATACTGGAACTCGTGAAGGCAAGGTTGTCGACACTCAGCGAGAGAAGACTTAGATTTACAATCTCGGCGAGGTGCCGTCTTGCCTGTTCCAGTTATATATCCATATTCTCTCTCGACAAGCGTCGACGACGACAGCTTCGAGAGTACCAGCATTAGCAAACGCTCACACACTTAAGCTATCCATCAACACAAAGCTGTATGCCATGTCCTTCTCTTATGGCGACAGTCGAGTCCACATTGGCATGTCAATGCACTAGACACTTGGCACGAGTTGGTATCTCAACTTGAGCTTGGTGCGCTGGAATCATGCCCTTCGAACCATCACTTGACAACCCCACCGACTTTGGCTGCTGCTGTTGCCAACCGACAAGTTCGTCTCTTGTCGGTGGTGGCACTGCTATCTTTCACAACAAGGTATGGAAAGTCATACTTAGCGAGTTTTCCACGAGATTCAAGTCCAGTGGAGAACTATTAATCACCACTGGCGTTTACAGTTACAATCCGCGCAACTTCTATTTACAAGTTTAAAGCTGCTCATTGAGCCGATGAGTTCTATCATGATGACTTTGATGACAACTCCTTCAATTTGCACATCGCAATGGATACTCACATAGCTCTGTGTGTTTCATCACTATTTCTGTCGCTGACAGAAATAGTCTCGTAATCGCCAGGTCCAGACGAACAAACGGCCATCAATGCCTTCTCTCCCGCATTTGGGCATTTCCTCGTCATTCCTGTAGACCGTAGCGGTTTGCAGGAAACATCCCCAGTCTGTCGTACAAGCGTGACGAGAGAGGAACGTAGAGTTGCATTGTACTGTTATTGACACACGTATGTGTGATTCCCCGAATTCTTCCTGTGATTCCCCGTATTTTGCCTGTAGTTCCTGTTTTTCTGTGTGCAAAAACATTTTTCTCGTTTTACTGCGATTCGTGCTATTGTGCCTTGCAGAGATTTTGGCTATTCGACACCTTTAAACATTCCTTTATTGCCTTGTAACGATTGCTTTATACATATCTTACAAAGAATAAAGCATAATGTATCGTTTGTTTGGTCCTAATTCGATGTGAAATTGTTCTGGGGAAGAATCGAACTGAAACAACGCTTTATCGTTATTCCCGTCGTTTGACGCATGTAAATATGCAATTCTTTGTCATCTTGATAAAGCTTTGTGAAATTTGGCTAATCCAAATATAGTGCAATCCCAATTTACTTAACGCAAACCATCACCCTCTTGCCATGACTCACAGCAAGGACATGAGATGGCGATCAATTGTCTTACGCTATGTCTACGCGATATCCATCGAAGACGTAAGTGTAATCTTGGGTATGTCTGCACGTTCGATCATTCGTTGGAACCAGCAGTTCAAACAAACAGGAAATGTCAGTATGAAAAAAGTTGACAAAAGGACTTCCCGATGGCCGAAAGTAGCTGTGGACTTTGTGAACAACTACGTATCCCAACATCAATGCTTTTATCTTGAGGAGCTCAGAGCTGAACTGGTTTATCATTTTCCGAATCTTGGCAATACGAGTACATCGACAATATACCGAGCTTTGCGTTTTGATCTAGGGTTGTCACGTAAAGTCTTAGAGAAGCGTGCACGCGAAAGTTCCCAGTACAAGGTTCAAATGTATTACGATAGGTTACAGCCATTTTACAGCAATCCCAGTCAATTGGTTTTCGTTGACGAAACCTCTAAAGATGGCCGAGATGCCTTGCGTAAGTTTGCTTGGTCCCGTCGGAACACTCCAGCTATTGTTACTCTACCCTTTTCCCGTGGCCAGAGAGTTTCAATCCTTGCTGGCTTCGATTGCAATGGATTTTTTGGTTGGGATTATACCGAAGGCACATTTGACAGATCCTTGTTTCATCGTGTCCTTTGTGAGAAAATTATTCCATACATGAATCCATGGCCATTGCCAAGATCAATCTTGATTCTTGACAACGCAAAAATTCATAATATATATATATATATATATATATATATCTGAATCCTTCTCTTAAACTGACTTTTTTCTGATTCCAGTGGATAATTTCAGGGAAAACACCTCCAGCAGTCTCTGGTTTTGACTCTGAAACTGGTTCTCAGGACAACGTGACACTGAGTTTCGAGCGCCGCCACTGAGTTTTGAGCCAAAAAGTCAGGGTTTTGGGACCAAAACTCAGAGGCATTGACTTTAGTTTCATATTCAGACTTATTATGGTATACAAAATACTAGATATTCTCGTTTTATTGGCATGGATGGACGGCAAAGAGAGCTGCACTATGCCGTCACTCTCTTGATGACCTAGTTTTATAACATTACGCATATCTTCATCATCTCCTGACTCTTCATGGCGCAGGACGCAAGAACCGTCGGCAACTTGGAGCGCCAGCCAGCTGCTGGTTCTGTTCTGGCTGCATTACAGGTGAACATGTCATTGCATAAATTAATATAGTATTTAAAATGAGAGGTTTCTGAGCTTTAAATTCCGAGACTGCTGTGAAAATGTCGACACTGAAACTCAAACTCAGTTTTCTGTGCAACTCTTGCCCCTGGATCTCAGGTAAAATTCAGTTTCAGATTCAGTGACTGCTGTGAATGCTCTAAAGCTGATATTCAGGATCCTCCTCATGGTCTACATCATCAATATTCCGTGTTGGCTCATAAGCGTGGACTGGGGGACGAAATGGAGCGATCGGAGGATATGGTGGAAGTCCCAATGATTTTTGAATACAGGTCGTCCCTCGAGATAATCACATCAATTTTGAACAGGTTTTGAATAAATTTATAGCGTTACTAATTTATAAAGTTCAATAAAGAAAAATTAATTATTGTCGTTTGGGTCCAAAACTGGAAATTTGAGATGTTTTGAAAATGTTTCAAATAATTGATGCATACACTATTTAAAGTTTACGCAAACATTTTCTTGTATTGCCCTCGATCGTGACCATTAAATAGTGTAATTTCAAACGTTTTAAATGTTTGAAAACATGTTCGAAACATTCAATTTCTTTTCACTTGAAATTTGTATGCGTCAATTGTTGCGTCATTTGCTTGCGTCAAAATTTATTCCGCAAGACTCCAGTTTTTTATTAAAACCACAATACTTCAGTATTTGATTTTTAACTGTAAATGCATTTGTATTTAAGCTGATTGCAAAATTAATTACTTCAGTATTTGATTTTTAACTGTAAACTCATTTGTATTGAAGCTGATTGCTTTCAAATATTGCAATTAAATGAATCATTTAATGCATACATTCCTTCGTTAAGAATACCTGTGTGACGCCAGCAGTTGACTATTGTTGAATTAGCCACCTCTTGCCATGCAGTTTCGGCCCATTTCATCGCTTCCAAAATGTCCACCTCGAAGAGGATGATTGTTGTACTCTTCTTGGATTAATCTCTTCTGTGTTATCGTTATTCTCTGTCTTCGCGCCATGACACTCCAATAGATTCGATTAAAGACTTGAATTTCAAGTCGCGCCGTCTCCGACCCTCAAAAATAATATTATCGAAGTATAAATTAGAAAATAGAATATATTTAGTTTGAAGGGTGTGACTATCTCGAGGGATGACCTGTATCGGCAATGTTGACTCGTATTGGCAAGATAACGCCGTTCAACTCCATTCGAATTTCACATTATTCACTCGAGGAAGCTGCAATATTGGACTCGTGTGAACGATTGATGCGGACTAATTGCTCGTCAATATGTCGGAGTTGTATCAGCTTTCCAAAATAAGGCTATTCTTCTACCTTTAGAATCAGAAGTGGAGTTTGAGGCCAAGAGAGACAAAGACAGTCTTTGCATTCCTCCGGCTGTAAGTCGTCAACCGGGACGATCCAAAACAAAACGCATACGAAGTAATGGCGAAGTTGGTGAAATTTCGTCGTATCGATGCTCTAAATGCAACAAGTGTGGTCACAATAAGAGGCGATGCACATTAGGCCAGTAAATGTCTATAAAGTTGCTTGTATATTGTTATGCAGTGATCCACACTAAGTTGACATCGCGTGGCAGCATTTCTTGGCGCCACCTTGACATGTAAACCACAAGTCATCTCCGTACTTGACCGAATGCTCCGTGTTCGGAGGGATGTTCTTCATGGCTACAACAACGACTGTAATATGTCGATGATTTTGGACTTCAAAGAATTCACAATTGGCATCACAAGAGTGATTTATGAACCGGGTGATACTGTCGCAATCTTTTGCATCGATGAACAATTTTCTCCCATTCTTCGACTTCGCTTTCAATGACATAACATACGAGTTTTCTTGTCCTTCTTCAAGAGTACAATCATGGGTGGTCAAAATACCGGAATACTCCCCAACAACGGTTCCCTGTACGATGAGATTTCTTGTCTTGACTGTGTAATCAAGTGGACCAATCATCAGTTCCAGACCATTCACATCCTGCAAGCGGTTTCCACAATTTTGTAGGACGCAGTTATTGTTTGCACAAAACATGTTTTCGCAAGCATTGGGGCAAACATCGATCAAGCATCTTGATGAACACTCACACCACGACAACTTCTGGATATCTCGATTTGGGATGCCATTTGGGTTCACTTATGTTTGATTCTCAAAACATTAGTGGGCCATTTCGCTGGGGTTAATTCGGTTGCGACGACAGCCTTCAACTGACTGGCTTAAGATTCATCGGTCTAGCTAGATTCATCCATCAAAGACATCAATTTTTGGCTTGTTTCATCGTAGACGACGCTTTCTCCAATTTCGTCTTGCAAACTGATTTCATGATCTCCGTGCAAGACAACCAGATCAGTGAGAGAATCAACTACGATGTTGGATCGTCGCGATTCTGTTGCGTTGATGTCATGTCGAGGCTTGGGGGCACCATTCACATCAGAGAAGTACAAGCATTTCATCACACCACCATGATAGACGCGCTTTGAATTCTCACGGGCACTCGTTTTCCCTTGTAGCATTTCTTTCTTGACTTTGGCTTGGTGTAACCTGCCTTCCCCACACGTTGCTTCTTCGACAGCCGCTCCGTCTGCTCATATGTTGGGACAATCGTGATACTATCTTCTTTGAAGACGTCCCTCAGTCGCAATTCTTCCAGAACAGAATTATGCTCACCTGCATGTGATTCTGCATGGCTTGATCTTTGATGTCCGTTGTCGGAAATTTTCTCAAAATTCATTGTTGTCTTGAAAGCAAATGTCAAAATGTGTAAATGGCTGCCAAATAGTGTACAATGAATGGTTGTCAGTAATTTCTTGAAGTTCAATGTTGTACTAACCTCAATTTACACAAAAATGAAAAGTTTCCTAATATTATACACATTTTGACATTTTCCCAAATTATTACAGGTTACTATTAATATATTGGAGCCTACGAAAATTAATAAACCAAAGCTGAGTTCACTCGCCTTTGGAAATGGCGACAACTCAATTTTTGTAATATAGACTGGTTAGTTGTGCCCCTGATGTTGATGTGTTTTTTTTAATTTCCCAAACAAACATGTTTTTGTTTGTTTGTCAAATATTTCCAAACAATAGATGAACATTTATCCGTATGTAAGTGCATACACATCTGGACATTAATTCGTTGCTTTGACATTTCACACCCTGTCACTCTTCATAGATTTTCATTACTGTCAAATAGAGTACAGTGATCCGGGAAATATAAGACCATGGGCGATTCTTCGCTGATTGGTCAATTTCAGCCTCAACATGGACTCCATGTACTGCAATAAATTGTACCCCTTCAAATTGAATAGTGCAATTTAGAAATGAGTACGAAATCTGTATTGAACAAGATTGTAAGACTTCATATACTTTGAAACTTGCTAGAGTTTACAAATTACACAGTTTGTCTTGAAACCGATCCGACGTCATCGGATTTTTGAAAAAATAGGGAAAACTCTATAATTTTATATTTGCTGCATCCATTTCGAAGATGTCTCAATGAAAAGCCGTCGCAATGCAACACGAAATGCACACAGTGTATTGATTCAATGAACTTTTGGCAACGCTTTTCTAAAGCTAGATCTTATTGTTACGGGAGTGATTGCCTCCCAAGCCGCAATCGCCCTTTTAATTGTCGCCATTCGCTTTTCTTTGGCTGTTCGCTGAGTGGTCGTCTCAGCAAGCCACATTCGGCGCAACACACTTTTGAAAGGGCCCATCACGCCCACGTCAAGAGGTTGCAATACAGATGTGCAATTCTTGGGGAGAGGACAAAGGTATGAGCTCAGCTCCTCCTCCACAATAGAGTAACTTTGATCACTCACATGAGCAGCAAAATTGCAACAACAAATAGTGTTGGGCCTCGCACTTTAGATCTAAATAGTGTAAATATATGTATAGCTCCGTCTATGTACCTCATAAAATCAGACAAGAAATATTTCCATCCATCAGCGTCCATCCATGCCTTCTTCTGAACAAAATACGCATGGGGTTGAGGATAATCTTGGAGTTCATCTTGTTCAATATAACCTCCCTTTTCACCCTTGATGATGAAGAGTATGAGGAGTTTTTCTCCTGTAATTAGTGTTAGTAAAAATATAATGTTGTGACACTAAATACTACCGTTACTGCGGGCTGATAGCACCGCTGTCAATCGTGAGGACGACTTCTCACTCGAGTCTAATGAAGTGTCTTGGCCAATTTGGGTCCAAAGATAGCGAGGAGGGGTATCGTAGAAGATACCCGTTTCATCTACGTTAATGATATTTTCACTCGTAATGTACCGATAATTGTTCCAGAGTTCGGAACAGAATTTCTCCTTTAAATCTCGGAGCTTTTGTTTGACAACCTGTCATATCTATCTATTGTTAAATTTTATATTATTAAATTTGAGGGTTAGCAAATGGGGTAGGGTTTGTCGATGGTCTTATATTCCCGGATCACTGTACAACCTCAAGAATCTATTTTGCTATGGGAAGATCACTTCAAAAGAATCTCCCCCGTGCGCGGTGCAAACATTGTGAGCAAGACATCGCAAAGGCGTCTCATCACATTAACTGCATTTAGTAAATTACATGAAATATGACACGCATTGAATAGCTTTATGGACTCAATACATTGAACTGTCCGGACCTTTTCGATAATGACAATGAACAACTACATGCATCTATGGCTCATTGTACCATCAATGATGCCTTATTATTCAATCGACAAATTTCATTTGCATCCTTATTTAAACTGCTGCGTCCGCTATATAACCTTCCAAGTCGTGAAGTCATCGCGATCACCCACTTAGTCGATGCTGTTGTAACATGAAAACAAAGTACAACAATTTATAGCGGATCTTAGCGTTGTGCACAGCTTTGTATAATTTCATGGTCTGCACCCCATTCCCACTATTGCTTGGAATCTCTTTGCCCGGTGTGCCTAAGGTTTCCAGTTTGATATCGATGAACATGGTATCCAGATCACTTGATTGCATTAGTTATCACAGTGAGCCAATCAAATCCAATAAAACATGAAAAATAAAGAAACGTTTTAAAACAGTTTTGTTATGTTCAGTTATTTATGTTTAAAAAACAAACACATCTACTATTAATAGTATAGCCCCTGAGCGTGAATAAATGGCTGTGATTGGTCCTGCGCAGACTGATCATTTGGCTCACACCGGATGATTGAATAACTGATTGGGCCACGATGTGTGACATGATGCTGATTCGTAAAGACCCTGGAATCACAACAACACACATCCAGTCTATTTCAATTCCCAAAAGCTGAATTATACTCTTTTCGCTTTTTCACTTCCGTTGAAATCGTCAATTCGGCGGGAACAATTTACCGGTATCCAGGAGTGTTGTTACCTCATGAGCCCTCGCCAGGGATTTCATGGATAATTCGATTGATGTACAACTCTTCGTGTATTGAACAGGGGAAAAATTGCCTTCTTTATCCATTGGTGAGAAGGGCCGCGCGATTGACTCTATGCCTTCAATCTCTTCGCTCTGGGCAGCCTAGATGGAAGATTTCCGCCAGCTATCATCTCACCATCCACTGATAATGTCCTCCAGCTCGCGAGCCGAAGCTTGTGACTGTTTCCGTGTCCTTTCAGCGTTGTTTCATTGAAATCCATCGTGTAGTCAGTATCCGGACGATTGAGGAAAAGCCATTTCTCACTTCATTGTTTGATTTGATCAAAATGGCAGCCACGTATCATTATATTTCTGTGAAGCGTTCAGACCACCAAGACATTCTCCATGGCAAAGTTGTTGCCGACCCATACCGGTATGTACACTACTCACATGTTTCCCGTTTCTTATTCCCTCGAACACAGTTGGTTGGAAGACCCTGACAGTCCCGAAACGGAAGCCTTTGTTGCGGAGCAGAATGAATTGACACAAAAAGTCTTTCAAGACATTCCATACCGCAAAGAATTTCTCGCGCGCAACACGGAACTCTTCAATTATGAAAAGTATTCCACGCCATTTCAACGTGGTGGGCGCTATTTCTACTTTAAGAACGATGGGCTCCAAAACCAAAGCGTTCTCTACATGCAAGACTCATTGACGAGTGAACCATCGGTCCTTTTGGATCCAAACACACTTGCGGAAGACGGAACTGCTGCTTTGGGCGGATACAAGTTCTCTGAGGGGAAGACTGCCTCGGGCATTTTGTACTTTGTGTACGGTGTGTCCAAGGGTGGCTCGGACTGGCAAACTCTGCATTTTATTGCCATCCATCCAGATGGAAAGATTGAAAACTTGAACGACACAGTCGAGTGGGTCAAGTTCAGTTCACTGTACTTCACACACGACGACAAGGTAAACGATAAATCTTGTGGAAATTATTAACTCTCCAGCAAGGGCGTCTTCTATGTCAAGTACCCTGCTCCCAAGTCTCGCGAATCCAGTGCCAATGGAAAGACTGCCGGCACGGAAACTGACTTGAACGAAAATCCTGCGATTCACTTCCACAAGATTGGCACCGATCAAAGCGAAGATTTGTTTGTCTTTTCTTACCCTGAGAAGCCCAAGTATTACATTGGCGCGTCAGTGTCCGATGACGGAGACTACCTCCTCATCACTGTGACTGACGGCTGCAAGGATGCAAACATGCTCTTTGTATCCAAATTGACCGACGCCATCAACTTTATTGAATCATCCAAGGATAAGCAAAGCGTGCCTGTTCACACTGTCATCGACAACATGGATTTCAGCTACGACTACGTGCTCAACAACGGCCCTGAATTTTTCATCCTCACGAATTTTGATGCTCCTCGCAAACGTATCATCAAGTGTGAAAATATTTTTGCGAACTCCATCTCGTGGATTGAGGTGATCCCTGAGAACCAAGATGTCCTCACGGTTGCTCATGTCGTGCGAGAAGATTTGCTCGTCTTGGAATACCTCAAGGACGCTAGCGACACCATCCGTCTGTACAACCTCAATGGTGAATTTGTGCGCAATATCGCCTTGCCCAGCATTGGCAGCGTTGGAGTTTCTTGCAAACGTAGTTCTCCTGAACTCTTCTTCAAGTTCATCTCGTTTTTGTATCCTGGATCGATCTATCGTGAAGATTTGACAGACCCAGCAACGAGTAGCCCAACTTTGTTTCGTCAAGCTTCGGTTCCTGGCTTCTCACCTGACGACTTCGAAGCCAAGCAAGTTTGGTATCCCTCCAAAGATGGCACTCAAATCCCCATGTTTTTGGTCTCTAAGAAGAATATTCCTCGCACTGGCGATATCCCAACTTACTTGTACGGCTACGGTGGCTTCAACATTTCTCTTACGCCAGCATTCTCGGCAAGCCGAACCATCTTCGTTCAGCATTTCAACGGCATGTTGGCGCTGCCATCGCTACGTGGCGGTGGTGAATACGGCAAGGACTGGCATCAAGCTGGCACATTTGGCAACAAGCAAAATGTGTTTGATGATTTCCAAAGCGCGGCTGAATATTTGATCAAGGAAGGCTACACGAATGCGTCCAAGATTGCAATTCACGGTGGTTCCAATGGTGGTTTGCTCGTTGCTGCCTGCGCAAACCAACGCCCCGACCTCTTCAAATGCGCCGTGGCCGCTGTTGGTGTCATGGACATGCTTCGTTTCCACAAATTTACCTGCGGTCATGGCTGGTGCACAGATTACGGCAACCCTGATGTCGCTGAGGATTTCGAATACTTGTACAAATATTCCCCTATTCACAACGTGCCCTCGTTCGAAGCAAAGAGCGTCGGTTTGGACAACGACCATGGCGGTTTCCCCGCGTTCTTGTTGACCACGGGCGACCACGATGACCGTGTAGTGCCACTGCATTCCCTCAAATTGATCGCGGAGGTGCAGCACAAATTGGGATCGCATCCAGACCAGAAGAATCCGTTGTTGATTCGCATTGAAACAAAGGCAGGCCATGGTGCCGGCAAACCAACCAGTAAAGTATTGCAAGAAGCTGCCGATGTCTATGCCTACATGGGCTGGGCATTGGGTGCCAAGTTTGTTTGAATCGCTCCTGGACCTCGCAGTGCGTTATAGACTTTGTTTCTTATGCATCCTTTAGTCTAAGAAATGTCGTTTAATGAATGAACACCGAGGAAAAAGATTTGATAGCTGTGTTTGGTCGTTCAAAAGAAATAGTTGGGGAATCAATGGTAGATTCGACAATGATCTCTCGATCGCGACGCACTCGAGGCTAATTAAGGTATACAACACGGTATGAGATTCAGAAGGCAATCAGGTTCAGAAGAACGATCGAGCCGACTACCATGCGGAAGCTGGACAGGAAAATAAACTGAACAGGCTATTGTGCGTCTGCTTAAGTGAATATGTCTTGGCATCAGCATAATCGGTCAAGCAACGACACGTTGTCTGGCAATGGGAAGGTGGCATGTTACCACAGAGACTGACGTGGACTAAAAACGTCAAAGCGGAACAATTTCTAGGCCGAGCCGAGATAGAAAGAAGCCGATCGTGAGTGCGAAACCCACCTCCTGTGTGCTACCAGCCACGAATTATTGGAAGCATGAGGCTGCTGTTAATGTCGTGTCCGAGAGGCTTCGAATAACTTGGGACTGACTTGACAAATCAGTCGATTTCATTCTTAACCACATTCTCGGTGCATGGATACCAATACACGTTTTCTCTCGAGTCGGTGATTACCATGCACTGGAGCTCTTAATTCCCTCTGCCCCTCGATCCCCAAAGCAGTGTATCCCTGGATCATCCTTCAACATTTCTTTAGAGGTCTCTCATCACATTCCTCACGATCTCTGTATACTGTGTACAGAGATCGTGAGGAATGTGATGAGAAAGTGTAGTGTACTGTACACTACACTTTTATGACTTTAATCATGTGCATAGTTCAGAGAGGTGAAAACCCTTTCTTTGGTTGAGAGGCGGGAAAGCTGCGGCACAGAAAGACATTGACATTGAGACTCGGAAAGTACATAAAATGAATCGTTTGTATTGGTCACAAAACTATATATGGGAATTTGATTGGTTCAAAAATTGAAGAGTGTGTGGATTTTTGAGGCTCTTTGAGGATCACACCGAAGGCCCAAGACGAGTTTTGCACGGGAGAATCATAATCAAGTTTCATGTCAAATAGATACTTGATCGGCCTTGTCGACATGGCACATCGATGATTCAATTTAGGAGGCATACAAACATGCATAGTGGCTTCCGCTACAACGTCTCTGTCCACCACAACGCGAGATGAGTTCGGACTCTTGACTAGACAGATTTCACTCAAAGCAGGCTCGATCAAAACATTTCAGGTTGAGAGTGTCCTTACGACCTTAATGCAACGGGAGGTCGCGAGCAGAACAATTAGCAACATTAGAGGCAGGTCGCCTGCTTTGAAAATGTTCTTGACAGGTCGGAGGAGCGACTTCAAAATAACCTTCAAGTTCTAACGCTAAGTCGATGCAACCACTGCTCTCGTCGATACAGGAGACGGTACTTGTGTTTATACAGCTCGAGATACCCTACTCAGTAGTTATATCACTACGTTATCCTTCACGATGGAGTCATCGAAGATCCCCATTGGTAAGAATTTCACAGAGCTGAAATGTCCCTCGTTGTGACGTTGAAGATCTTTGCGCTATTAATAGAAAACACCATTTGATATTGCGCAAAACGATGTGACTCAACATACCGTCGACGAATCGTTGAAGCATTTTCCTGGGGAAACCGAAATTCTTGAATACGAAACACTCTCCCTGCGATCACAATGGCACAATGTAGTCAAAGAGCGACGCGATGCCTCAGCTGATAGTAAACGAGCTAGTCCGGAGACCGAACGAACACACTAATTAATCTTGGGACTACTCCATACTAACATAATCTTGTCGACGCGATTCACGAGCACGTGATTGCATTATGCAACACAAGATGGTTTGCTTGCGCTGGCATCAACAATCGCGTTGTCCAAACTTCAGTCGCAACAACCGGCAACCCGAAGCCTATGAGCTTGTGCCAGGTCGTGCACAATACATCTTGATGTACCACCTTAACTGAATGCTGGGACTGAAGACCCAGAGCACGGCGCCTTCACGAATTTGACCGTTCAGGATTGTTACATCATCCAAACGATCACAAAGCACTGTCAAGAGTCCAGGCTGTGAAAGGGATATGCTCGCTAGTGTGCAAGTTGATGAACTTGTATGAAATGTGTCAATGCTGGAGAGTTATGTAATTTAGTCTTCCCGCAGCGGTTCATTGTGAAAGCTTCACAGATTTAACTGCAAACATGCAATGGTTTGCTCGCCAAGCTTTATTGCCCCTTCAATGAGCAATGGGTGATAAATGTATCTGATGTATTGCAAAAGACGGATCATACGGTCGTTTACTCTTGGACGTGAATGCCAAGCAACATCTAAACCTCAGCAATTGCGTCGTCTCTCCAAGTCAAAGCCATAGATCAACCACGTATGCTTTCAAATTTTTGTCATAATTGGTGCATCGACGTCACAATCCCAACGAGCTCGTCAAAGTTGACCGCCTATCGAAGTCATAGCCAGCCCTCCTCCGTACGTCTGCGGTGATGCTGAAAAGCATGAGAAGTGAAAGTACAATAATCGACAATTTGACGCCAATATTTTGCCTGCCAGTGTCATCCACAGATTTCTCTATGAATCTAACGGAAGGCCTGACCATAACTGATTGGAAACACTGAAGTCAAATCGCCAACCCACATATACAACGCAGACATGGAAGTTGTATGTGTAGTACGTTGGTCTCGAAAGTTGACATCCAATGTGTCTTCCGGGACCGTTCAATGACAAAAGTCCAACTTTGAACGATATGTGCTCAGATGTTCATATGGGTACAATGTACTTTCATCGCACCTGGACCCAATCACGTCCGATCTGTCAGTGTCTTTGCGGCCACAATGCCACGGGAGGCCGCCACAATGCTACAGGAGGCCGCGAGCGGAACAAATTGGGAGCAACAGGTCGCCGCCTGTGACAAAAGTTCTTGACAGGTCGCTGATGCCGCATCACTTGTCTGTATGAAACGAAGACACATTTTAAATAAGGTTCCACATGGTTGCACCCACTGCAGATAAGGCGTGTTACTGTACAGGCATTCCCCAGTTCATCGATCGAATCACCAAGATATCCTTCATGGTCATGCCATGGAAGATCCCTGTCGGTAGAAAAATCACCATCTCAACATGGCCTTCATTGTGACTCCATAGCTGGCATTTGTGGCAGCTCAAAGCGAAGCGACCCTAGAAATCTTTGGCGATGTGTCGTATCGCATGGAAGTGCTCGCGAGAAACACTTAGATGTTCAAATTTGAAAAACATTCTCCTCCATGCCAACACAATGACCGATACTATTGCTTTAAGAACGATGAACTCCAACATCAAAGCCTCCTACACTGTATATGCTCAAAACGATTGGACGAGTGAGCCGGTCGTCATTCTCGATCCAAACAGTCTTGCTGAAGATGGCACTTTTGCTTTAGTCTCCCATAGCTTTTCCAAGGGGAAGAGCGGCACTTTGTTCTTTGCGTACGGCGTCTCCAATGCCGGCTCAGATTGGTTGACAATCAAAGTTCTAGCTCTACATGCCGATGGAACAGTGGAGCACCTCAAAGATTGTCTCGAATTGGTCAACTTTAGCAACATATCGTGGATGCATGACGACAAGGTAGACTACCGTGAATTAATCACTGTTTCACCTTGCTTATTAGGGATTCTTCTACAGCCGATACCCTGCGCCTAAGACACGCTAAGTCAGCGGGGACTGAAAACCCTGGTTACCTTCTGTCCACCGATGTATCACAAGATGGCTCTTACTTGGTCGTGTGCATTAAGTTTGGCTTTGGCCACATGGTCTTACCATCAGGGATGACCCACGTCCAGACGTTCCTTGCAACAACCAGCAACACCAACCGCTTGATCATGCACAAGGTTGTGGACAACATCAGCTGTCAGTATCGATATCTTCTGAACAACGCCCCCGAATTCTACTTCCTCTCCAATTTGGACGCTCCAAGAAAGCGAAATATCAAGTGCAAATATTCTTGCCGAGTCCACGACATGGATTGAAGTCATTCCAGAAGCTGACGACGTGGTGTCGTCGGCCCATACTATTCGAAATGATTTAATCGCTGGCGTGTACCTCAAAGATGCTAGTGACACCGTCCGACTCCACAAGCAAAGCGGTGAATTCGTGCAAAATGTGGATTTGCCTAGCATTGGCACGGTTAAAATCTCATGCAAGCGTGACTCGCCTGAACTATTCTTCAAGCTCGTGTCATTTTTACACCCTGGATCAATTTACCATGTAGATTTGACTGATCTAGCCTTAAGCACACCAACTTTGTTTCACCATGCGACGGTAGCTGGTTTTCGCCAGACGACTACGAAACCAAGCAAGTATGGTACCAATGTTTCTGGTGTCCAAGAAGAACCTCCAATGCACGGGGACATCCCAACATACCTGAGCGGCTACGGGGGTTCAATCGATCCCTCACGCCATACTTTTCGCCTGGTCGCATCGTCTTTATTCAACATTTCAATGGACTGCTCGCTCTGCCATCTCTGCGTGGTGGTGGAGAGTATGGCAAGACGTGGCACGATGCCGGGACTCGCGAACAGAAACAAAATGTGTTTGACGACTTCCAGTGCGCCGCAGAGTACTTGATCAGCGAGGGCTACACAATTCCATCCAAAATTGCCACTCATGGTGGATCAAACGGCGGTTTGCTCGTAGCAGCTTGCGCGAACCAGCGACCAGATCTCTTCAAATGTGCAGTTGCAGTCGTTGGTGTCATGGACATGCTTCGGTTCCATAAGTTTACAATTGGTCATGGATGATGCAAAGACTATGACGACCCAGATATCCCAGAGGACTTCGAGTACATCTACAAGTACTCTCCACTCCGCATAGTCCCTTCGTTTGAAGCGCAGAGTCCTGGTTTGGACAACAATCATGGTGGATATCCCGCTATGCTGCTAAAGATGGCCAACCACGATGACCGCGTCGTGCCACTGCATTCGTACAAATTTATAGCTGGCCAAGGTGAGGGCAAGCCAACTACCAAGATGCTAAAGGAAACGTCTCACGTGTATGCTTTCATGGCCTGGGCTCTAGGAGCTAAGTTCGTCCAGTAAACGCATTTCATAACTGTGTCTTGACAAGAATTGCACTTGTCTATGATGTGCCATGCTCTTTGAGTCTTGATATTTTTTGCTCGTCTTGACGAAGGAATCAAATGTTCCAAGCAAATCCAAATTTTATACATCCCCCAGTTGGATTTCTTGACGTCCTTTGTGCCTCCACACTTGATCTGGATCACATGGCATCTCTCTGAAGCATTTGCCAGCGACCTTCAAGAATTGGCTCAAGGGACTCTCTTGAGCAATCGTAAGGCGAGTCCAACATGCCACTCTTTCTGGCGAAGAAGTACCCGTCTTGCGTTTAGCAACAGAGAGACGCCTGAAACCACGCATTGCACTGCACGGTATTCAATAAATTTCTCGATCTTTCCCGATATTTGTTCTATCGATCCACTGGTCGTGAACGTGGTCGGTGGCGTTGGGTCCAACAGTGTCCGTGCAACAGTGACCTGGGCCACACCAGAGGTCGCGCTGCGTCGTCGAACGAACAACCAATGCACACATCATGCCACCCCACAGTTATTCATCGTACTGACTTGCAATTCCAGTTCATTTTCGTGCTAGCTAGCTTTCCTGTCACGTATGCAGTCGTCACAACATTGATGAGTTCACAGCATGATGGGTACTCTTGTCCCTCTGCAGACCATGAAGAGAAGCGGCTGATTCCGGGACTAAGGGTTAGGCCTGTCAGATTGAAGGTCGTGTCTCGTGGACAAGACAACGATGCGACGCAGCAGGTTCATCGCGCACGTCTCCGACGAAGCCCAGGTCCCTGTTGGAGTGAACAAACTGGCGCAACAATTTCTTCCTACTGTAGACCTGACAGGCGGGAACTAGCCAGGTCCAAAAACTTTTGACAAGCAATTTCTTACATGGTTAATAGGTGTGCGAGATGAATCTAATGCGGTTTAGTCTTCTCTCTGACGTATGACAAGTGCATAGATGAACTTTATTTCTCGCCCCCTGGTCGCCACCCATAAACCGTGAAACCAGAACTTTTACAAAGGCCGCCGATTCATATGTTCAAGCAAAATATCATGAATATCATAAAGGTCGCCACATCCTGTGGCTCACAAGAGGCGACAACCGTCGTCTCCCCTGACGCATTTTGAAATTAGCACCGCATGACTTCCATTGTGAAGATGACATCACAGAACCTCCCGTGGGCTCTGGAACGACTTTATGCCCAGCTTGCAGTCAAAGATGACGGCCTCCGTTTGAACACAACCAAAGTTGGCAGCCCCGTCGCGGCGATCGACACACCCATTTCAGATGCGTTGTATCTTGGATATGGCGTGACAAAGCAAGGCAAAATGTGGCAAACCTGGAAACTCCTGGCCGTTCGCTCGAATGGAGAGATAGAAGAGGTTGACGGAGTTATTGAGCTCGAAACAAACAAGGCGGACATCCTACCAGGCATTCAAGGACTCTTGAACCATGATGAGTCCACCAAGCCTCGAGAAAAGGACGCCAAGTCAAAGACGCAGTCCACGTATCATTACAAGTTGAACAAAAGACTAGGCGATGTGTCTGCCCTGTCAGAAAACCAGGAGTATGTCATTGATACATCAGTGAGCCAAGACGGACAGTTCATCGTCATCCGTCAAGATTCCAGATTCACAAATGCACAGTTCAGACTGAGAGGGGAAGAAAATGCCTCGGGAATACTGCACCCTCTCACTACATCCGATGAAGAGACAAGGTCCTGCCAGCGTGTTTGGCATAGCAAGATTGACCCGTTTTGTTTAATATAATCATTTCATAACTTGTGAATTCGCTCGGGCGAGTCATAAAGCTGATGGGGAGAATAAATTTCGACTGAGACTGCAGCGGGGCTTCAAACGTAGCGGCAATGTATTGCGTGAAGCTTGAACTCACCGTTGGAGGTTGACGACACTGGACTAAAGTGTGAATTGTATTGAGCATGGGCCCAGTGCTTGCCTTGCATGACCAGCACTGAGTTTGGTCACAAAGTCTCCAAGAAAAACCTTGAAATGACTGATGAGCTATGAATAGCGATCCACATTGCCCGAAGCACGTTCTACCTCTGCGATATCATCTGCGCCATGGAGGCGGATAAGCCATCGTTCCCAGCTCGCTGAACCAACAAAAGGGGGAACAGTATTGCATCCATGTGGAGACAGACTATTCGACAGCAGCTCAGAATTAGTTTTCTGCAGTTGGATCATTCAGACCCTTGCTTGGCTCAGTCGACCGGTGCGCTGATTGTGGTACAGAGTTTTTCTTACCCGAGTTCAGTGTCATCTCTATCTACTAGCGCCAGCTTTAGATTCTAAATATGCTTCACAAAAGCGATCTCGTTTCATAGGCCCATATATAATCTCCCTCTAGTCATCTGCGTACTAATTTTCCTCGTGATGCTGTTTGACCTCTCAATGCTACGAGTTGGAAACCCTCAGTGAACACGTGGAGCTGCTGTAATTCCATAGTATTGACATGGAAATACGAGTACATATTGATATTAGTCGGCGTTCATGGGGGCTTGCCCGAAGAACGTCCACTGTCGCTGGAGAATCTAGATGTCGGATTGGAAGACGTTCGAATGGAAACAAGGTTCGATCTGACGATTGAAGAAATCGGATACCTTTGCCGATGGTACAACGACGACTTCGGAATCCTCCCCGACAACAGCTACCCACTTATTCTGTGGAAACTCAAGACTTTCCTCAGAGGAAGATAAGCTGGATATGACTATGACTAACTATTCGTCATGGCAAACATTAATGACCTTTTCATCCTTTCTCGATTTTCTTCTCAGCCTTATTCACAATGTCAGCGCGATAGAAACAATGATTTTGGGCCTGTGTTGATCTGAAAAGAAACGAGGATCTTCGCCAGTTTAGCGCTCCCATTGTCTTTGATGAGAAGTACAACGCACACATCAATTTTTCCACGTTCGAGGTCCGTAAGCTGACTACCACGGCCCATTGAACTTGTTGCAAGTGCTTACGATCGAGAATATTGATAAGTGAAGTGCGAGAAATATGCGTGGTGGCGGTAAAGCATTTCAAAATTCAAATTTTTGGTTTGTTTAGAACATGTCCTATCGTTTCGCACAGGTGCAAAAACCGAATTTGGTCTGAATTGTGGCCAATTTCAAATGAAATCTTCCAAAATGATGACTGTTTAGTACAGAGCAAATCTACCCGTGGAAGTGAATAACTCCAAGAAATGATACATGTGAGGAAGCAATACAATGTGTCCTAACGTTTCGCACAGCACTGTAAAACCGGTTAGATCAGGAAATTTTAACTTTAGTTTCAGATATCGGTGTCTGGAACCTTCATTGGGATTCTACAATCATCGACCTTAAACATACCCCCCTTCATCTGCATCGTTGTTGTAGTTGGATGGTCGGTCGTGAGCGGTACCAGAGTGGAGCCGAGGTGGGGGAGCGGGATTTCTGTAGGTTGTTGTCGAACAGCAACGCATTCTCACCTTGACGCCAAGTGTCCTTGTCATACACCCCCACAACACAAACGTCTTGCATCTCAGATTCGCCTCGTATTTCTTCACCACGGTGACAACCACGCTGGCTAGCAAATGCTGCATGAAGAACATCTTGACGCCAGCAGAAACGTACTTTGGGAGCCAACGCGAAGATCTTGCAGGACCCGTGATGTTGTAAAAGGCATGTACTTTAAGCCGTTGTGACATGGCTTCGTTACGGCACTCACGCAAGGCATTCTGATGGAGGGGAAAATAGGACATTGTGATTCACATGTCAGATGACATGCTGTGTGGATTTTCGTGGCTGGTTGAAGACCGATCACGTCGATAGCCAAACCGGCTTTTGCACGGGGAAAATCATAATCAAGTTTCGTGTCGAAAAGATTGTCGGACAGCCTTGTCGGCTGGTACATGGACGATTCCAACTTGGAGGCTTTCTACACATGCAAGGATGGAGCCACTGCGTTCGACGAGGCTGGACAGGGGACTTGTTGCAGGTTTTCCAGCTCGAGATCCCCAACTCAACACATGTCTTACCAAGATACAATGCCATCGAAGATCCGTTGGTAATTTTGCAACGTTGATGTGTCCCAGGTTTCGAAAGGAAACGCCATGTGATACAGAGCAAAGCGATGTGACTCAACATAACTTCGAAATGGAAGTTGCAGCAAGCTGCCAGTCCACTTTGGAGGTGTCGAGAAAAAAGCAGCGTGTGCCCATCAACTCCAGCAGTCTATGGTAACAACGATAGTTGAATACCAGAACAACAGCACTGGAAAATCAACTTGGCACGTAGTCAGGGAGATGCTTTAAGTGAATGGTGTAAACATTGAATGCATGTGCAATGAAATTTGTACGACACATCTTGCCAGACGAACATCCATTTGCGCTGGAGAAACCATGAAATCAAGTCGTTTGTGATGCATGACATCAACAGATTATCACGTCAGAAAGCACTTGTGCAAAATTGTTTTACACGTTAAAAGTTTCTTTTCAATATTCGTGAGCAGAGCGTTTGGTATAATTTTCAAGAATTTCATTGAAATGATTTAGAATCATTTTGTTGAAGTTCTTGACTCAATATCATCGACACACACGCACGGCATTCTCATGGAGAGAGAAATGGGACAAGGTGCATCACCTGTCAAACAAAACTCGACCCGATAACTACCATTTCTCGATTTCCAAAATGGCTGGCTTACCCCCATCCCCTGCTTTTTACAATCCAGCGCACGCTCACGACCCAGACCTCAACACCCCTGCTGTGCAACCCGGTGCGATGGACATGGCGTCAATTGGACTTGAAGCGCGGAGAGCCTTCAAAGCATTAAGCATCTCTCAGCTTTCGCGCCAATCGATTACCGACGACGAACTCGGCATGGCAATCTGTAGAGAGGCAGATGCCATTGCGCCGAGGCATATGCAATTGGCATCAGCCTCTCTGCAGATTGCCATGCCGAGTTCGTCGTCGGTAATCGATTGGCACGAAAGGCCCTGCAGGATGGTCAAAACGCCATTCAGAATGGGCAAAACGCTTTGCGGACTGAAGTTCGCATTCTGCTTGTGAACGCGAAAATATTTTCAACATAATCGATTGGCGCGAAAGCTGAGAGATGCTTAATGCTTTGAAGGCTCTCCACGCTTCAAGTCCAATTGACGCCATGTCCATCGCACCGGGTTGCACAGCAGGGGTGTTGAGGTCTGGGTCGTGAGCGAGCGCTGGATTGTCAAAAGCAGGGGATGGGGGTAAGCCAGAATTTTGGAAATCGAGAAATGGTAGTTATCGGGTCGAGGTTTGTTTCCTACAGCAGTACTCACCTGAGACACTAGCTGACCACCTTTTAGGCAATGGCGACGTCAGCTTTAGCGTTTCGGCCACCTGCAAAGTTCAACGCATGCTTCATGACTCGTCTACCTCTTGGAGCTATGGGGGCATTCAAGATATTCCTGACGACATTGCCCCTGCTTTTGCTAACGGGCCTCCTGCTCCCAGGCCCGATGTGTTTCCCCCGCTGATTTTGCATTTTCTTCAGAATAATACAAGTAATTTGACGATTCGACAAATCGGATACCTTTGCCGATGGTATAATGATGACTTCGGAATCCTCCCCAACGACGCCATGGAGATATTTTGGCGAAATTCAAGGATTTCCTCATAGGAAAATAAGTTGCATGTATTTGTCCATTGAAGATCGCCAGACATTAATCATCAATGACACTTTCATTTTTCTTTGTTGACTTAGTTTTATCAGCAACGTCAGCGCTTTAGGATTGTGTCTAGGGGTATAGAAGCAACTTTAGCAAAAGCAAGAGGAGGCCATAGGAGGCCATATGGAGCAGGCGATGTAGCCAAGGTAGGGGAGCGGGATATCGCTGTTCCAGACGTTGGTGCAAGGGCAACCGACAGAGGTGGGTGTTTGTTACAGACGATGGCTGAGGTGCTGAAGTTGGCTTGGTGGTCGGAGCTGTCGTCCAGAAGTCGCAAAACGGGGTTTCTTCTGTACGTTGTAAGAAGGATTCTCACTTTGACGCTCCTTGACAGACGCACCCCATCCCACAAACGCCTCACACCTGGGATTTGCGTTGGAGCTCGTCGCCACGGTGATGAACACGCTGGTTTGCTGTATTTCCTTGATAACACTCACGTCCATCTTAGTGATATGAATCGTCACGCCAATGGATGAACATTTCATGAACAAGTCTGCTTGGCCATCCAAGCTCTGACTCGAACTCAAGTGCCCATACCATCCAACAAGATTTGATCCTTGAGCGACTTGACCAACTCAAAATATCAGTTAGCCTTAGGACGTGGAGTGTCGCAAACTTATTCGTAGTAGAACAATTTGACGCCACCAGGAGCGTACTTGCGAGGCAACGAGAAGATCTTGGGAATGTAGTCTGGTGCAATGACGTTGTAAACGACATCATGCTTTTAGCCGCCGTTGTCTGACTCGGCTTCTATCAAGACAGCTCATGCAATATGGTCGGGTCGTTCAAAGCGACTAACGTCTGTTGGATGCTGGTTTCGATCACGTGGAGCATTTGATGCCCACCGAGCGACCAGCCGCCGTCACCAACTTAGTTGGAGCAGAAGAACGATGACATTTGATTGTGCCACACCAAGCAATGGAAACGCATCTTCATGCCATGTTGCTTGGCGTACGCGAGTTGAGACAAAGACGCCGTGAAGTCAGATTTGCCGCGAGATGCGGCTTTTGGACACCAACAGGTTGACATTGTCGGGGACAATGTTGCTGTCGCTGGATCTTCATCAGTTGGCTTTGTCGTCTTTACCCAGTTAACTCTAATACTTTATAACTTTGGAGAATCTATGTGTTTAAGCTAGAAATGGATCTCTCCGTCAGCAAACTATTTCGGAAGAGCATTGGAACAAGTGGACATCATCTGTGCAGCGTGCACTTGAAAGATAAATCGTGCCATTCTTCACGCTTTACTCATCTCATTTTTTCAAGTTGTTGACTTGGACTGGAGGTAATATAAGATTATAAAGGTTTGAGTTTGCCAATAGAATACTGAAGATTCAGCCGAAACTGACCGTTGGGACACGTACGTTCGTGCATTGATCAACTCTTCCCGTCAAGACAACTTTCCCTTCCTCAGCGTCATGTCAACTCCAGCCCACATCGTACGGAGCTCTATTGAACTATCACCTTCTAATGTGGCTTACTTAGGAACCCTCTCGTGTGCTTTACCTTGAAAACTTGGCCCCCAAGGCGACTGATGCGGACATCGAGCAATTCCTCGAACATTATGGCGACGTGGACAAGATCATTATCCTCCGCAAGAAACATATCCACAACACCCCCGACAACACCTCCGAATCCAAAAACACTCAAAATGCCCTCGTCCAAATGGCCAACTTGGACGATGCTATCGCTGCCCACGATGCAGCAAACGCCGAGCCAGTTCTTTTGCTTGGCTTGCCTGTCGCCATCTCATACTCCAAGAATCAGGAGTTGCGCCAAGGGAATAATTCTACTTCTCCACCCGTGAAGCAGTCAAAACGAGCCCCTCGCGAACATGGCAACCAAGCACAGAATCGCATCTTGTTGGTGACTGTGCAGAATCCCATGTATCCCATCACGACCGACTTGATCGGGAAAGTTTTTAACGTGTACGGCCAAGTTGAAAAAGTTGTCATCTTCATGAAGCCAGTGGGTTTGCAAGTAAGTTCTTGGTGGATCTACAAGATGTGAACTTTTTGAAATAGTGCTTGGTGCAATTTGCTCAACAACAAGATGCGGTTACCGCAAAGAGCAAGCTCGATGGTGAAGCCATCTACCCCGACTGCTGTTTCATGGTCATTAGTTATTCTAACCTTTCGGTTTGAATTCCGACTCAACTCTCTTTTTAACGAAAATGTTTAGGAATTGGCTGTGAATGAAAACAGTTTGAAGACGCGAGACTTCACGAACCCAAACCTGCCTGTGCCTGTGATGGACACCGCAATCAATGCGCCTCAATCTACTATTGCGTTGCCATTTAACCCCCCCAACGGTGAAGAAGGGGTTGCTGCATCGCAAAAATTGCACGGGGCAGGTGATGGCCACGATCCATTTTCACCCGTTTTGCTTGTGTGCAACTTGAAAGACACGGCTACGTGTGACAAGCTCTTCAACTTGTTTTCGTGCTATGGTAACATCACACGCGTCAAGAAGTTGCATTCGAAGCCCGTACGACAGAACTAACTCTCGCAAGATCTCTTACATTGATTGTAGGACCATGCCTTGGTTCAATTTGCCAACGAAACGTCGGCTGGCTCGGCTTTGACCCATCTTCGTGGTTTTGTCTTTGAAGGTCGTTCGTTGGAAATTCGCTTTTCCAAGCATCGCTACATTGCTGGTCCTCGTGGTGGTGCGCCTTCAGAAGCAGACGATGTGTACTGCCATCACCACTTTGATTCGTGAAATTTAACTCGAACTTGTAGCGACGACAATGCCACGGCAAAGGAATACAGCCTTGCTGTCAACCGCTTTACTGGCAAGTACACCAACTACACCAAGCATATTTACAGCCCGACGAAAGTGCTTCATATTTCCAACTTGACGGAAGGCTTTGACGAAGCGGTAATGTCCTGCATCCATCCTTGCTTATCTCAATCGTGCGTTAGGAATTGACTGAACATTTGCGTGCGTTTGGCCGCATGGATCGTGTGAAACTCCGTGCTTTTGAAAACGCCAAAGGGCATCCGCAATTGCTTGCCGAGGTAGATGCACCCTCGCTATGCGCCTAAATCTGAATTATTTGTCGTAGTTTCCAAGCATTGAAAGCGCCACCAACATGCTCGCTGGCGCGCACAACTCGGAATTCATGTCGAAGAAGTTGAAAATTGCATTTTCTCGCAATACGAGTCACTCGAATTAATCAGCGAAATGGATAATTCTTTTATCGTTTGCATCAATCCATGACATCAGCAGACCATCAGGAGGAAGAGCAATGGGAAGGACCAGTCGAAAGTTCCCTCGTCTCCTTGTCAGCCTTTCAAATCGACACTGAGCCAATCGGTTGTCGCTATTTCGGTCTAGCCAATCAGAATCGTTACAGGATCACGGTTTCGACATGGATCTGATTGGTGGAAATATGTTGGTTGACATCAAATTTGGAATTCTCAACTTTTTCTTGGCCCATCATGACCGTGGCCCACAAGGGTCTGAGTGACTACACGCAGGAAGAAGTCGAGCGATTCCGTGCGCGTGGCATCGATGGCGCCATGGATATCTTGCTAGGCATGCCAGGCCGTCCCGCGTATGTGGGCAAAGCGTCCGATTCTAGAGAAGTTGCAGTCGAGATGATGGTCTCGTATCTGATGCGACTCCGCATGGACATTTCTGGCCTCTCGATTATTCATGTCGCGGGCACCAAGGGCAAAGGCTCGACGTGTGCATTCACTGAGAGTATTCTCCGCGCTCATGGAGCCAAGACTGGGATGTTTACATCTCCACACCTGATTCACCCAAATGAGCGGTTCCGCATCAACGGCAGGCCGATCAGCGATGAAATCTTCTTGACCAACTTCTGGGCCGTCTGGGATGGCCTCTCTGCAACAATGGTGCGAATACTGTTACATGGACAATTTGGCTCACACGCTGTAGAATGAGGCTCAAGATTTCCCACCCATAGCGAATTTCTTTCGTTTCTTTACATTGATGGCTCTGCGAATGTTCCAAGAGGAACGTGTGGATGTTGTGATTCTCGAAGTTGGTCTTGGTGGTCGTCTCGACGCTACGAACGTTGTGGAAAAGCCTGTGGTGTGTGGTATCACAACTCTCGACTTGGATCACACACGAGTTCTCGGAGACACGTTGGACAAAATTGCCCGCGAGGTACGGAGTCACCTATTAGCCCATTTTCACACTTCCTTAACTAGAAAGCCGGTATTATGAAGTCAAACGTTCCAGTCTTCACGATTGCTCAGCCTGAGATTGCGGCGAACATGCTGGTCAAGTGCTCCATCGAGCACAATGCGCCACTTGTGGTCGTGCCGCCTTTGTCCGACTTCAATATATCAGCCCACGATCTCAAGCACTCGCTTGGCATGCACGGTATTCCCAAAAGATTGTGCTTGGATATTCAAAATTGAGTGTAGGCGAATACCAACGTGTGAACGCTGCTCTCGCCATCGTCTTGGCTTCTACATGGCTCAGAGCGAAACACGGAACTCCATTGCCTCCTTTCAACGCTATCATCACACCAACAATTTTAGAAGGTCTTAAGCTGGCGTTTTGGCCTGGTCGATCGCAAACTGTCGTTGATCCTCTCTCGTCGACAATTTTCCACGTCGATGGCGCACACACGCCATTGAGTATTGAATGCTGCGCTCAGTGGTTTGATTCGTGCTGTGAAGCAACTCCAACCCAACGCCGAATTTTGATTTTCAACTGTCATCACGAGCGCGATGTGGTCACTCTCTTCCTCCCATTGCTGAAACTCCACTTTCATCACGTTGTCTTTTGTCCCTCGCGATCTTGCCGTCCTAGTATCGTCAAGGTATTGTCGCAAAGACGTCTTCTCTTGACTATTCACTAGATCCCGAGCGTCGAGGAAGCTTTGCTCAAGACCAACCTCGATATTGCTGGATTGCCGTCTGATGTGTTCAACACGGACGCCTTTCCACCTCAAGACGACCGCATGTATTGGCAGTTTGTGTGCGAAAAGACATGGACGATCCTGAATCAACTCCATGGCTTTCCCACCGCCACGTCGATTTTCCCATCCGTCGAGAAAACACTCGAATGGATCCGAGAAACAGCTCCTCAAGACACCAAGGTGCTCGTGACTGGATCGCTCTACAATGTCGGAGACACATTGAGTGCGCTTGAGTGGAAGGAGTAAATCGGTAACACTGTCCAATCCGCTGCTACAGTGTACTTTTGTCGTTGTGTTGTCCTTTTCATTGCTGCCTGTGGACGATTCTCGTGCTGCCACGTCATGCTCTAAAATATAAACGACCGCCAATTAAAATTCACGTAGACACACCAAAAGATGCATTTTGATTGGATAATATAAAGCCAATCGCTGACAAGTTCGGAATTGAAGCGCACGAAAACCAAAATGCCAAGAATCGACGACTTGTCCTTGGATGACATCGAGGCTCTGCGCTCTCGTGGAGCCCAGGGCGCTCTAGAAATGCTCCTAGGCATGCCAAATAGCCCTGGCAATATTGTTCCAGCAGCTGGACTCTTCACAAGAGAGTCTGCTAATGCCATGATGAGGCATTACATGAAACGATCTGGCGTCGATGCGTCGTCACTCTCGGTCGTACACGTCGCCGGGACCAAGGGCAAAGGATCCACGTGTGCATTTACAGAAAGCATCTTGCGTGCTCACGGGGCCAAGACTGGTCTTTTCACGTCGCCACATCTTATCCACCCCAATGAGCGATTCCGCATCAATGGCAAGCCCGTCTCGGACAGTCTTTTTGCAGCAACTTTCTGGGCGATTTGGGATGCCCTTGTTGCCTCAGAGGTTTGTACAGCAATATGGACGTGGAATGCTCAAGGTTTGCATAGAGTGACCATGGAGGATACCCCCGAATCCCAAACTACTTTACAATTTTGACCCTCATGGCATTTCGACTGTTTACTCTGGAGCGTGTGGATGTTGCAATTCTTGAAGTTGGTTTAGGGGGACGCCTCGATGCCACGAACGTAGTTGACCGTCCTGTTGTCTGCGGTGTCACAGCTCTCGACTATGACCACATGCGCATATTAGGCTCCACTCTCGCACTGATTGCCCGTGAGGTGCCCTTGCTATCTACGGCCTTATGAGTGACATCACTTTGAACATTAGAAAGCTGGCATTTTCAAACCTGGAGTCCCAGCTTTTACGATAGCCCAACCCGAAGAAGCAGATCGTGTGCTAGTGGAATGCGCTGCTGTAGAATCGACATCTGTGGTGGTTGTGCCACCAATCTCAGCGCAGGAGAAGGTTACTCTAGGTCTCAACGGTAAGCTCGATTTTGTCATAATGCATCAGAATATGTTAGGTCAATACCAGTCGCACAATGCAGGGCTTGCGATGGCGCTCGCATCAACATGGCTGGCGGTCAAAGCCAACTCTGTAGTTCTCTTCAATCACCTGAAGCTGACGCCAACTGCTTGTATTGGGCTTGAACGCACAAGATGGCCAGGACGAGCTCAGAAGCTTGTGGATCCTGAGATTGATCGAATGACATTCCACTTGGATGGAGCTCATACACCTCTGAGTGTGGAATGCTGTGTTCAGTGGTTCAAGACCTGTGTGTCTTCAGAAAAGCAGGTCTTGATCTTCAATTGCCATCATGAGCGCGATATCGTTCAGCTTTTCCAACCATTGCTTGGCATCGCCTTTGACCTCGTGATCTTTTGTCCAACAGGCTCCAGTCGATCCGGCATTTGCAAGGTGACTGCTATCGACGAATTGTTCTTGACCAGCAACTTAGATGCCAAGTACCCAGGAAATACTGGAAAAATCAGCAATCAACCATCACCACCCGCCTCAAGAGTCGAAAGATGTTGTGGATGAAACAAATCCACTTTATTGGCAGCATCAGTGCGCCAGAGTATGGTCCATACTGAACAAGGCGCAAAGAAAAAATTCCCCTACGCTCGTGGTGCCATCGATGGACAAGGCGATTCAATGGATTCGGAAAGCTTATTCCACCGCGGAGAGTTGTGTCCTCGTCACAGGTTCTCTCTACACTGTGGGTGATGCATTGGTGTCGCTGGATTGGAAAGAAGAGTAAGTCATGTGGAGTTTCATTACAGCGAGATTCGACCATGCAATGTTGTGGATTCCGTCAAATCTTTCAATGAATAGTATTTGTCCAAACATTGGGCATCTTTCTCTAAAGTTTTCACGATCCCTTCACTCAAACGATCCAATACAATGATGTGTACAGTATGCCGACAATTATGGACGGATGAATGCATCAGGGACGCTCCAGAAGACTCAATTTTTTCAGCGCGACACCACGGCGAACGATGCAGAGGTTGGCATTTGTTCCAAATCGCTCATCTTCAACTCTGTCTCTCACGATCAAGTGAAAAACCTCCAAATTTGCTGAAAATTTGCTGAAAATCCGTTAAATTTGAAAATTTCTCGCAAAAGTTCATGAAAATTTCCACGTTTCTGCATGGACTGGCTTTCTTCATGTGGCAAAACAACTCTGTTGTTGTTTCATTTTCGAGATCAGCGTCGTGGTGCCAGCATGAAAAGCGCCTCTGTCATGGCGTCCGTCGCTTTGTTGGCCTGTACGCTCCATGGTCTCTCATTGAATCTGTCGCTCACAATCTGCTAGGTCTTGTCCAGGCTCAAGATATTTGCCAGAGTAGATATTGCTATTACAATGGCGTGCTTTGTGATCGATCCATCGTGGGCAATTGTCCACCTTGTCTCTCGGGCAGTGTCGGTGGAAATGGAGTCAAATGCACTGACACTCTCCTCCTTGGCGTTTGCGCACAATTGGGAATTGGTGACACCAAGTGTACCAAGCCATGGTCTGCCAGTACAACACCATCGCCGACACCAACAGACGACAATTCCACACCATCTCCTACTGATGATGGCTCATCGTCGGGTCCGACGGAGGACCCCTTGCCGATTGTTACACCGAAGCCTACAAAGACACCAACACCAACGCCAAAAACGACGTCTACAACCTCGACACCTACAACAAAGCCAACATCGTCAAATACGTCCACGACAATGCCTGTCACAACATCGCCCTCTACAACAACACCCTCCTCGACCGACCCGCAAAATGCCCCTACGACCCAGCCTGCCAATTCAGGTACAGGTTCCGACACAAAGAAAGACAGCTCTGGTTTGGGTGTTGGGGCCTACATCGGCATCGGTGTTGGTGCCCTCGCAGTCTTGGCTCTCGCCGGTTTTATTGTATATCGCATGAAGAACCGCGAAGACGACGATGACGAGGACGAAGAGTCGGGCTACAAGCCAACCACTGCTCAAGCGCAGTACAATCCATACAGCAACAATCCAGCTCCTTATGAGCCTCGTCCCCCAGCCGTAGCTCTTCCTGCAGCCACCGCAGCTGCAAATCTTCGGTCCAAGTTGAATAACCAGAGTGACAGCAATAGAGTATCTAGCGAGCCGCGTCAACCCCCACCATCGGAAGAGAAGCCCCTGGTGGTCTCAGCTCCAACCGTTCAGGAAGGCAGTCGCCGTCAAAAGTCGGTGCATACTGACGTGTGGGGCAATGTGCCATCAAGCTTTCGAGAAGGCGTCGACTCATCCTCAAACAGCGGCAGCTTCTTGTCCCCTGCTAGCTTACGCCAAGCAGGCAACTCGGCTAATGGCGATGGCAAACGGCGAGACAACGATACCACAATGTCAGTCGAGTTCTAACCTAAATGTACATCTTCCCCATCATTTACCAGCGTATCGTATGCCAGAATTCAGTCTTGTCCACCACGATTCCAAGAGAGCGCCCAAGTCAAACTCCTGTAGGAGCCCTCCACCACTGTTGATTGTGTTGAGTGGTCATTTGGATTGCCCGAATTGGCAAGCCACCCTTGGAGTCAGATTCCTGTGGCATGTTACATCCGTCGCCTCTGGTCACCAATCCAGGCGCTAAAGTTGACAGAACGACTGGCTTTTCAACCTATCATCATCACCTCCTCAAGGGACTTTGCATCCAGCCAAAGGAGATGATGGTATTCCCAGCACATGCAATACGAGGCGAGATCGACCACGAGACGCCATGCAACGATCAAAACGCATCAGCTTGCATTGCACTCCCCACTATCATGTTGACAGGCCATGCCTCAGGTGATACGCGATGACATCGAAGCCAAGAGAATGTGTTTGTCACAAAGCATCTACGTTTAATCAACAATCACGTTTCAACTCCAGATCCACTGGACAAAACACGCCTGCTCTTAGCTAGGCCGTGTCTGTGGCGGAAATTCTTCATGCTATCCTTAGGTTTCATGGATTAATAGCAGTGCGGTCGCTAGCTAAGAGTGCGCTATTCGTCGTCGGCAGTTTGGTGAAATTTGATATTTGGACCATTCCATGAGATGTAGTTTAAACAGGGTGTGTATGGTTTTTTCAGTGGAATGCAACAAGTCCCGCAATTCGAAACAATCGACGAGGTGGCCGCATCCATCCGCGACAATGAAGAGCATTCTCTACGTCGCACATGTAGCAAGTACGAGTCGATCTCATCCCTGTTTGATGGCTTATCTTCTCTCTCCCGTAGTTGCCTTGTTCGCGGTTGCCGTGTCGGCGAATAGCTGCCAGGAAACGTTCAAGTGCCTTCGAGAAGATGGAACGGTGTGTGAGACCACGAGCGGTATATGCCCAGGATGCCTCGCTGAAGATCTTGACCCATCGACCGGCTACCGACTCTGTGTCTACTCCAACAGCGGCGTGTGCGCGGATGGATACAACCTGTGCTCAAGCAGTGCAGATAAACCCCTGACACCAACGACAACGACTGCTCCACGTACAACCACAAAAGCGACTACTACTGTCCCGACAACAACAAAGACCACATCTCCGCCGACGCCTCAGCCTGAAACCACGGCTGCAGCTCCTGCCACGACGACTGCCGATACTACACAAGCACCATCGACAACAATAACTACCACATCCACACCAACGACTGCGGTTCCAACGACAACAGCCACATCGACCAACTCAAGTGCTGATGGCGTTGGCTCGAGTTCCAAACCATCCGACACATCATCACAGTCTTCTTCCGCCACAACTCCTGTCGCTCTTGGCGTCGGAGCTGTTGCGTTTCTCTGCCTTGCTGTGTTTGCGTTCAAGAAGTTCCGACGACGTCCGCACGATGATGACGAAGAGGACATCGCCACAAATATGTACTCGAACCATCCCACAGTCAAGACGAACGCATCCACAAAGCCTCCTCCTTCGTCCTCGGAGAGCTTTTCGAATCTCCCGACACAAATGGTGCTCTCGATGCCAAGCGAGACCGAGATGACTGCCACTCGCAACTCTCGCCAAGGCACTCGTCTGTCGGTGGAATTTGAAATCCATGCCATGCCGTCTCCCGTCCAAAATGGCAACATGAGCTTTGGCGCTCATGGCAACCTCTGGGATGAAGTCGAACACATCAAGTCGGAACGGGATGCGAAAATCCAGCCATAGCGCATCAACCGTACAGCCTTGACTCCTACCCATCTTTGCTTATCGATGGGTCCTATACCCACGTCCATACTATCTATCGGTCGTACCATGTATAACTATCGAGATGATCTCGTTATTCCAACCAACTCTGTTCCCACAGCTGCTGCTGCTGTGTCAGTGTTATAACTGGTACACTGTAGAATGGCGGGTTACCGCCTTGCACGAGCCTGCCTGCCTTCACCCATCCATGAAAGACGTGGTTTGAACGCTCAAGAGATGGACGGACCAGCCTATAACAGATCGGCCATTCCTAATGCACGACAGATCAGTCGCGGTCTTTTTCATTGGCAAAAATCCATCGCGAGATTTTTATACTTGAAGTTTGTATGCTGCCCATATGTCAGCCGACAATTCTGAAAGTGTGAGACACGGTTAAGGGGAAGGAGAGGCGGATGTTACACATTCCAGCCGCCCAATGACGCCGGCAGGCCAGACCAATTTCTACCAGGCGCGACCAGAAGCATGGTGAACCATCTCCGGAAGCTCTTCTGTGTACTCCTCCTCGTCCTTGGTATGTCCATGCGTACGACGACCCGTTCCTCACCTCGATGAATCCTTGTAGTGGCCACCACAGTCGTCGCGCAGTTTGATGACGGCAGCGGCAGTGGCAGCGGTCCGTTCCCACCCACAACCACATCGAAGAAGAAAACTCCGACCGTGACTACTAGCACGCCGGAACCTACCACGACGTCAAAGCGTACTACAGCGAAGCCCACTACGGCTGCCCCGACACCGGAGGCGACCCCAGCTCCGACAACGACGGATGCACCAACCACGACTGCAACCCCGTCTACCACAGCCACCCCAGAACCTACGACCACGTCGACGACGACAGCCACCCCCTCTACCACGGCCACGACTAAGAAAGTCACCACTACCATCAAACCCTCCACTACTGTCGCTGCAACTCCTGAACCAACGACTGAAGAAGTAACAACAGCAGCGCCTACAAAGGCTGACACGAGCAGCGGCAGCAGCAACACTGGCTTGTACATTGGTTTGGGTGTTGGTGGTGTCGTTCTTCTCTTTGCCATTGTCTTCTTGGTTCTTCGTCTTCGCGGATCCAATGACGATGATGACGATGACGATGACGACCAGTACAAGGCCACAGCACCAACGTACAACAAATCCATCCCTCCCGTGTCCGTCCTCAGTGCCGACTCGCAACCAGTTAAGCCCGTCGTCAAGCCTCCAGTCCTACCAACGTACAACCCTTACGCCAATGTCACCATGCCAGCACCTGCGCCAGCTCCCGTCCAACGCCAAAACCAACCTCCATCTTCGCTCCCCAACGGCTCGTTCTTCAACACGACGTCGACGACTCGTGAGTCGGACTTTGAGTTTGAGCCTCCTCACAACAACAACGTCCCCATGATGCAACACCACGGCTACGACACGGACCGCGAGTCGGAGTTCGCGTCGGAATCCTTCATTCAAAATCCTAATGGCCACCACCCCGTGTACGAATTCAAGGATTCGATCGATTCCCGCGACAGCTCCATGACGTCCGAGGAACATTTCTCGCCTAAAAACCGAAAGAACCGCGTCTCGTCTGTCGAGTTGTAGATTACAGAGTGTTCCTAAAGAATCCATTATCGATTTCATGTCCTCTTCCTCTGTCTCTCTTCCATGCGGCGACGGTTCCTTGTATATTGTCCATCTTCTTGTTCGTCATTGGCATGCCGGATACCGTGCCATTTCATCTAACCGTGCCATGTCTGGCAGGTACTACTCCGTGCGGAAAGTTAAGGCATTTTGTGAAAAATCCCGCCAATTAAGGCGATGGTTGGAAAATTGGAGTGTTTCAATTGGTGAATCGAAAGAGGTGGTTGTTGTACATGCGATAAAGCAAGCAGCATCGTAAACTGCCTTCAAATGGCAAAGATATGAGCATTTATCATTTCCCTTCCTGGTTGGCATACGGTTTGCAAGTGGTACTATGGATATCAGATGTCTTTTGAAATCCATTATGAATTGTGATTGGCTGAAACAGTTTAAAGCATGGATAATTTGCTGAATGGCCTTATTATCGCACGTCAAATTCGTTGATTTAGCCTTAACTTTCCGCATGGAGTAGTAGCGTTCAGTTGTTTACCGAAATTTTTAGTTTACCCTTTATGGTAATGTACCTCACAAACTTTAAAAGGTACTTCTACATAATATGTAGAAAGTATATTATATTCATCAACTATAAGTCTTGCATGATCGCAATCATGTCAGCTTCATTCAGTTACTTCTTTGCGTTGACGTACAGTTCAACAAGCTTGGTTGCCTTTTCGTGTGACAGTCGATTGCGTCTTTTTGTGTGGACATACGGGGGGGCATTGATGCAACATGGAGTGCTTTCTTTTGAGTTCAAAAAGTTGTTTTGCTCTGACTGGAGCAGAACGGTGCACATGCAGACTCCGCATATGCTGGGCCCACTGTTCTGTTGCAGGGGATGACATAGAATTGAGGCAGTACTTGCAGTAAGTCACTCGTTTCCCACATTTCCCTTTGTGATGCACATGCTCCTTGATGTTGGCCATGACGTACACGATCTAATTGAGAAATGGATTCCATCCCATGTCACGAAACTTGGTATAACGTAAAGTCCAAAATCGAGCAGTGGATCAAAATTGAGCACCAATCCCATGACAGCAGTAGAACCTCCATAATACCGTAGTGTATTTGTTAAGGATGACGATTTGTTAAAGGTGACATACAAATTTCTATAGTAAAGTTGTGCGAGGTGATGAGCCAAAATATCAAATTTCAAAATATATGACTTATGGAGTTTATTATTCATCATCAAATGGCTCGTCCTGAATTTCCTCTGCCATATTCAAGGCTTGTAAAATTGACACAACAGATTCACAATCAGCATCAACATGGTCAATCAAGTCATCATTCATACAACTTGGGGTGTCCACTAGCTTTGCATGTTTAAAACCCTTGATAATTGTGCTTGGTCTCACGTTATTCCATGCTTGTATGATCCATGCGACGACAGATCGCCTAGAAGGAGGGATTATGTTCAAAGGAACTGCTTGAGAGTTCAGTTGATCGCGCAAATTATCGATCCACTTTCGTCGCAAGAAAATCCTTCAATGGTTTATTCCATGCAATGTCTGCAGGTTGACACATCCAAGTGAATCTCGGGGGAATTTTCATCAATACAACATTCAGTTCTTGGGCCTTTTGGATCACAGCGGGGGTAAAGTGAGCTGAAAAATCATCCCATAGTAGCAGTACTCTTTCATTCATATTTGAACGTCGACCAAAATGGTAGTCAAGGAATTTCAAGGAGATACTTGCAATCCACCAAGCTGTTTTGTTTCCATACAATTGGCAATCGTTTGAAGTATGAAGATCCTCAATCTTTTGCCACACGAACCGGCCAAACCCATTGCGGTTGGCAATATTTTGGGCCTCGACGTCGGCACTCTTTGACGGCAAGGCTTTTAAAACAACAAATAAAGGGTACTTGTTCCCATCGGAGTCGCCCAAAAGCATGGCTGTGGCTCTCATCTTCTCTTTGCCACTGGTTTTAATCCACACTGTCTTGACTCCTGTCGTGTCCAAGGTCCTTTTAGGTAGATATTCATAAAACACTGCAGTTTGGTCAGCATTGTAAATCCTTGAAACTCCTTCTTCAACCATTTTGGCACGTACAGCTTGAGCAAATTCACGACAAATGGCGTCTCCATCAGCAGACCTTGCTTGACCGACTCGAGTGCGATTCCGTAAGGACAGACTATGGCGTGCTCGAAAGTCGATGCACCACGTATTGGATGCTTTGAACTTCTCTGCGGGTATGCTCAGATCACGTGCGACGTCGACAGCCTTGATTTGGAGCATTGTTTGAGTAACAGGTATCTCTTCACGCCTGAGCTCAACAATCCATTGTACTATGTTGGCTTCGGCTTCGTCGGGCAAAATCTTTGATGTTCCCACGGGGCGATTCTTTAGAGCGTTAGCGGATGTTGTGTTGTATCCACGTTGCTCAATATCAAATCGCTGTTTTGACCATGAGTACACACGTTTACGTTGAGATTCCCAACCCTGGTCATTCAAATCTCCAAAGTACTTGGCGCGGACAGCTGCAATTCCTGCAACGCTGAAATAGTTGATGACTTCCAGTTTGAATGCGTTTGAAAAGCTTTTATATGCGTGCTTGGTAGGTTGCCTGCCCGGTCCGTGTAAGCGTGGTCTGCCGCGTCGACGTTGAGTGGACGCGGGCGTATCCATTCCAAATGAAAGATCAAGTCGTATAAGAAATTATGTTGCATCAAATTTAAGAGGTTATTATATTCTACATTTGACAGTCACCCTTAACAAATACACTACGGTATTAATAGCGTGTTATCCGGGAACGACGGAATTTTAGTACAAGTGGTACTTAGATTGTTTGAATTAGAGTGTGCATTATATCATCCAATGCGAAATAAACAAGTACGTTAATTACATATGATTGGACCAAAGTAGATAATCTTTACCAACTAATTTTTAAGGCTGTGATTTGAAATCATCACTAAATACAGCTCAAACAAGTCGAAACAAACATTTTCTTTGTTATCAAGCGATGGTTTCGAGTATATCGCGCTAAGACATTGGAAAAGAATTGAACCTCGATACAAGCACTGTGGGATTCCAAACTTACTGACAGTGATTGGGTGAATATATGTCCCAACTGCAAACCTAAATTACCTGCAAATGATTGGACAATTGCCCAAGTACCACAGTGCCAAAATTCCGTCGCTCCCTCGGTAACGAATACTTCTCATAATTTATAATTCTTATGAAAACTAATGTCCTAACCCTCATGGCTCTGACATTCAAAATGAACATTTTTCCATACATTATTCCATATAAGAGCAATACTCGATTTTGATCCACAAAAAAGAAAGCAAGTGCTATGATGGAAATTCACTTTATGCTTAAAACAAAGAGGAATTCGGCATATTTTGGTGTCTGCTTTGTTCTCTGACTTATTCTCATTTCAGGACAATCTTTGTCTTTCTGGTTGCAAATGTGGATCGCGAGATATTGTCATGAACGTTTAGTAAAAATAAATATGTGCTCGATTTTGGACTTTTACGTTAAGGGTATGGTCGACGAATATTTCATTCATGCCTTAATCATCCATGCTTTTACGGATAAGAAGTTTATTCGGATCCTTCGAGAGTTTGGTCAGGGGGCACCAATTAATATCTTTTGCAGGCTTCACGAGCGATTCTCCACCTAGCTGTCGCTCCAAGGGCACCACGACCGTTGTGTGCCATAGCAACAAGATATGTCATTACCGACTTGAGCTACAGCCAATCACCAACAAAAGCATGGACGGGTCTTTTGGACATGGATGGAGACTCCATGCTTGGGAAATGCCATCCATGCCTAACTTTATACGGATTTCGGATAACCTAAGCAAATCAAAAAGCAGAATTCTGGACTTGCCAGACATGGAGATGGACATGAATGTTCGTCGACCACAGAGAAATTGCCTGAGAAGAAGGGTTAGCCCATGAGACGCCGGCAAACATTTTGATGGATAAAGCGTTTTTTGTCATCCGAGAAAATCAACTTTGAAGTAAAAGTACCACTGTTCCATCCTTTTCCACGTCTTTCGAGAAATCGACGAGGAAAGGAAATGTAATAAAATAAACAGAATCGTTATATTTTGGTAATAAAATAAAATGAGTGATCGTGGTGATGGTTTGGCCGAGACAATGTCTCTAGTTGTCCCCATTGACAATATTTACGGCATACAAAATGATGTTTATAGAAATTTAAAAAAAATACATCTTTTCTCTGTCCGGAAAAATCCGGTTAAAAATATTTAATTGGCTGATTGAGCATCTTTTAGTGCGTTTTAGGCCAATTGAAGACCAGAAATCGATAGTCTCGCAAAATACTGTCCAATGGTGCAGAAATATTTTTTTCGAAAATTTTCAACTTCGCAGCATGGCCGCCGCCCCAATGGTCATAACTCCATCACCACAACGAGTTTGGGGAACCACAAGCCGTCAAAATGTAGCTAAGACATTGCTCAATCGTACTGTATAGCTAACTCTAACTTCAAGAAAACGCGGTATCCATCATTTTGTCTACAGGGGTCTCCTATTCTTTTTTGACACATCTATTCTAATTCTACTTTAAATGAGTTATCCGGATAATATTGTTCAGGGATTCCGCACCATGGGGATCCGCAACCCCGACCCCACCGACCCCCGTCGAGAACATATAATCTCATCTCTGGGGTTTCGCAGTTGACAACTGCGAAACCCCTCCGACGAGACAAACCCTTCCAAGTTAAATTTAGAAAAGATGTGTCAAAAAAGAATAGGCTAACCCTTCTTCTCAGGTAATTGCTCTCGACCACACCCTAACGTTAGGGATCTTTGTTGATTTACTTTACCGTGAATAACACGGTATAGAAACGGTACAGTGTATTTTACTGTAAAGTCGCGCTCCAAACGCTACTGGCAGGTACACGAGCGGTCTGCGAACTGACCTGGCGCCCTGCAGTAGCGATTCCCCGCGGTCTGCTAAGAGAACGACTGGCCTCGGGAGGCCAGAGAAGTTGAAGCCTAAGTGAGGCTGAGCGGCAGCCAACGAGAATCAAGACAAGTTTGAGACTTAGGTTGCTTTAGGTTTCAACAACGACGAAAAAGTGGTTCATCGTTATTTTGTATATTCACCCCTCTCGTTTTAATGGATACTTGTCCGCGCTGATTTGTCAGTTCTATGGATGGACCTCTCTCTGATTGGCTGTTAACCAAATAACGATGGAAACACGATCCTCCATCATGTTTTGAAAAAGTAATTTTAAAACACGACGGAAACGATTCTGATTGGCTTCGTTCATTTTCGAAAACTACTTGGAATTGCCTCTTACGGCCACTTTCAAGTAGATTTTTTTTCATCTCATTTTGGCAATATAAAATCGACGGAATTCTTGTTCCACTCATTTTCCATCTCTTTTTCATCAGATGTGGAAGTTTAATTTTTCCCCTTGAAAATGAAACCAACAATTTTTGGACTTTCTTTTATACTGAAGTATGATTGGATAAAATTTCAGCTTGGATTTGATTGGTCGACTACCGCGAAGATGCTTCGGGTTCAATTTGGGAAAATGGCGCGAGCACGTGGAAAGAACAAGCTCCCAAGCAAGAAAGAATTGCTTGAACGGCTTAACCGATTAGAGGAGAGCGCTTCAGATGGAGCTGGGTTGCCTCTCGAGAAAAAAACTTGTCTGGACCGACCAAATGGTTCATGTCTTGCTTGAGCTCCGTTTGCGACAGTTTGCTGGTCTATTTTCAGGGACCAAGTCCAACATGCAGCTCAGTGTCATTTGGGAGCGATTGACACTCCGTTTCAATCTATTGACCGAGCAAAGTGTCGATCAAACGTCGTTGAAAAATAAGTATCAAGCTCTCAAGACGGAGTACAACAATGTACGTTTTGCGATAGAAAATGAAACAGGCAACGCGACAGAAACCCCCATTAAAATACCGACATGTTGGGATTCAATGGTTGAATTCTTTGGCGACAAGCGTTGACTTGGGCACATAGAGTATGGATCGAATACCACGACAAACGAATCGCAACAGCATGGGGATGCTTCGTCAGACTCGAATTCACAAGTGCAAGAAGATATGAATGATGAACTACGTGATGAGTATATTGAAGTTGGTATATTATGTCACTCACACACTCTATTATAGATCTGAAGATGCTACATCAAAGCGCAAACGTGAGGTAGCACAAGAAATTCAGCGTCAGCGACAAGCACGTCGTCAAAAAAAGACTGATGTAGCATCAGGCTTGGTGACAATGGGTGAAGTTCTTGCGAAGGGTTTGGTTGATGCTGCCAACATACAATTCGCCAAAGACACGACCAACAAGGCAGACTCAACAACTGACCGCGCCCTTACTGCTGTCATTGAAAATCTTGAACAAGCGAAAGTCATGAATGCAGCTATCCTCGCAAGCATTGCCAAAACGAATGCTACAAATGAAGCTATTCTACAGCTTTTGCAGAAACAACAATGGGCATTTCAAAGATAACATGCAATGCATACATATTTCATCATATGATTACGCTAGTACGTTGGTGTAAAGCCAAGTCTTGAGAAGGTTTCTGTGTGCCTCGGCTAACTCACCGCTTACCAAGTTTTCGCTATTTGGTCGAGGAAGATCGCCGCCAATATGCATCCAGTTTTCGGTTATAATGTCTTCATCTGGATCGATGGGGGCATCAAATTCGGCTTGAAGGTCTATAAACCAGTTGTGCAATATCATAGTTGCTTTGATGAGGCGCGCCATTTCTTTCATTTAAGAGGTTAATGCACTCATACGACGAGGTTTTAAGAACGGCTTTCCTTCAGGTAAATGCTGAATAAAGTCCTTTTTGAATATTCTGAAGATATTTTTCCAACGCGCGAAAGCCCTCTCAACACAAATCCTTGCGCGACTGTGAATTAGATTGTAGTGTGCTTCGTCATCTGGCATTCCCAATCGAATCGGAAAAGGAGTCATCAAGTGGGTATACAAAACGTATCCAGCGTCTCCAAGAAAATATTGGCCTGATGGAATATCCTACATAAGAATGAAACCACGTACTCGGAAGACAGCCGACCTTGTGGGAGTGCAGACCAAATTGACTTCTATTGAATAAGGCTTTGTCGTTCTGACTACCACTTCGAATTGAAAAGCTCATGAACTTGAGTTTATCGTCAACAACTCCTACATGACAATTAACATAGAATAGAATGATTATGTACCTTGGATATTGAATGCAGGAAAGCCTTTGCGGCAATACCATCCCTCATGGTCTTTAAATCGCTTGATTTTTACCAAACTGCCATCGATGGCACCGACAACACCAGGAAATCCTGTGCGCATCTCAAATCCCTCTGATATTCTCGCCCAAGCTTCAGTGGTCTCTGGTAGGTGAATTGTCTCTTCAAGGTAAAGCAAGAGGACATCAACGACCTCGCCCAAGTACGTATGAGCGCGGGATTCCGACATTCCAAACACTTGACCCGATGTGAAGAGATCTCCACTGTGGGTGAGGTAGTTGATCGCAACGGCTACGCGATCAATGATCGAGAAGGCAGTGTTATGGTGCACAGGATGGTGAACTTCAGTCCACCGTTCAACAACTCGTGTTGCAATCACGTTGAATGCTGCTTGAGTGCAGCGCAGATTCTTCTGGTACCATCCCGAATAAGCCGTGCTTTGCTGGGCAGTTGTCCACGTGTCTGAATGAATGCTGTACTTTCTTGTGGCCACAGAACGACTGGATCGTCCATCGTTTGATGCAGCCGTAGCCGCCGCCATCACTGAAGAAACCACAGCGATCGTCGCTGCATCCGTGATGTCCAATAGTCCAGAACTTGTATTCTATTCATGAAGAGTGTGTATAACTCGAAAGACGTCAAAAGTCAAAAAGAGTAAAAAAAACGCAAAAAGAGGTCTCGAATCTCTTGTTGTAAAATGGACCCCAAAAAGAGACGACGACGATTTTGATTGGCCGAGTCTCTTTTTGAAAACTACTTGAAAGAGGCCCTTAACTTTAATTTACACTTACACTTCAGACGCAGTTCACACGCGCCTGACATCCTCTGCGCCCAGTTACACCTGGTAGCACTCTAGTTCGTCCAGGATCATGGACGCCGCGACCGCAACGTCGACAATCGACGTTTCCCACTTCTCTCCCGAACAGCAAGCTACTCTAACCGAGTTGCTTCGCTTGATCCCCGGGAATATCGTTCGGGGACTGTTCAGTGGAGTGAACCCTCAAGACCAGATCATCGTCATTGAAAGCTTCCGCCTGCACGGCGAAGCAACTGCACGGGCTGCTGCCCTTTCTGCTACGCAACGCACTCAAGAAGAGGCGGCGTTGCTGTACGAAGCAGACCTGTTGAAGGCCACGGCAAAAATCGCCGGCCTTGAAGAGTCCTACAGGAGCCTGACTAGTCAAGCCAGACGAATGGAAGCCCCCTCACCGGGGATTGACGACATCTTCGTCGAGCCCAGAGCGTCGCGTGACCGACCTCTGAAGCTCGAAGTGTCCAAATATGGAGGTGCTGCGGATGAGCACCTGTTCCGTTGGGTCTCCGAGGTGAAAATTGCACTCGGAGCCCAGCTCGTAACAAACGAGACGCTGCGCGTTGCCTTCGCGCTCTCTAACTTACAGGGTCGAGCCCGGGATTGGGCTTACAACCTTCATATGTTAGATGATGGGGCATTCCCCACGTTCGACTCCTTAGTTGAACAACTCAAGGAGCAATACGTTCACTCGAACGTTGAGACGCGCTTTCGCGCTCAGTTCAACCAAGCCAAGCAAGGCAAGGGAACTATCCAGGAGTTTGTGAACGAACTTCGTTTCATCCTCGGGTCCTTCGAGAACTCCTATAAGATCGGTCGTGTGACGGTCTTCATGCATGGCCTAAATCAAGGCCCAGCTCGTGACGAGCTCTTTCGTTTGCAACCACAAAGGTTCAACGAAGCAGTCAGCATTGCGCTGAACACGGAACACTCGCGCGGTTTAGCGCGTTCTTCCGGTAATCCTTCCGATGTCTCCTCCGATATAGAGATCTCGCGCATCGAAGCGGCCTCCGGAGAGGAGCGCCGCTGTTTCAATTGTGGCCAGTCTGGTCACTTTGCAAGGAAATGCCCTCAGCCTTCACAGGCGAGGAGGAATTCAAACTACTCCCCACACCGCTCGCGCGGTGGCGCCTATCGTGGGCGTGGGCGTGGCTACGGCCTATACCAGGGGAAAGAGAAATCCCAGTAGGCGCGAGGCGACCTACTGGGACAACTCTAGGCTCTGATGATGAGCGTTCCGGCATACCGCCTGTTCGTCAGAACCTAGCCTCTGACACATTGCTGTGTCAACTAGGACAGCATATTACAATGCTGCATGTCGAGATGCCCGTGGAGGGCTTTAAGCGAAATCTCCGAGTCCTTATCGACTGCGGAGCGTCGAAGAATTTCGCCCGTCGACAGACGCTCGAAGAGAATGCGAGCCTCTATGCCGAGGTCGACAACGGCACGTCTCTGACCGAGACTGTGCGCGTCAAGTTGGGTGATGGGTCAGTAGTGACCCCACCCAAGAGTCAGTGCGCCTGCTAACACAGGTTGGCACGTTCAGTAGTCCGGAAGACTACTTCGTCATAGACCTAGATGAGCGCTGGGACCTCATCCTAGGCATGGGCTGGTTGGAGCAGCATCAGCCCTGCATATACTGGCGGGCCAAGACCATTCATGAGGTCGGCCCCGACTTTCTCAAAAGCCATATGGGCATGGAGAGTAATGAGCCCATCCCCTCACCAGCTGGCGATGAGCGGTTAGCTACGCTGCGTCAGCTCCCGGCTACGGGAAAGTCGACACGCCAGGGCTGTCCTATGTCTTCCTTGGAAGATATTGGCCGCTTGGCCTTCAGCAACACTTTGGCAAATACCCGACGAACTGGGTTGCCTGTGTATAAGAGAAACGCCCAAGGGATCGGGCTTGGAGTCTCTTTCGCGATTGCACCGACGGATCGTGTGCATGGAGACGTGGTTGTTGAAGAGGATGCACCGGAGCGCGATCCTGTGTCTACCCGTCTCCTATCAGTCGCGACAACTGCGCGCTGCTGAGCGCAACTATCCGGTACATGACCTGGAATTGTTGGCGATGAAATACGCCTTGGTCAAATTCCGTATCTACCTTCTCGGCTCCAAGCCGTTCACGGTATACACAGATCACGCGTCCAGTGAACTCACCACACATCTCTGACCGGATGGCCAGGTGGCTTGCGTTCTTCGCGGAATACAATATGACCGTCGAGTACAAACCCGGTGGTACCAACGTCATTGCTGACGCACTATCACGCCGACCTGCGGCGGACGATACACTGGCTCTGGAGGAGCCTCACGATCTTTCAGCTCTATCTGAAGTCCGCTCGGACTTGTTTGATCGCATTCGAGATTCCTGTGTTCTCGATCCCGCACTTAGAGGGACTATTGATGCCATTGTCGCTGGCAAGTTTCTCTCTTCAAAAGTCGTCCAGATAGGACGATTCACCTACCACAACAATTTATTGTGGTATTCAGTCACTCCCCCACTGAATACCACAATAAATTGTTGTGGTACGCCCCACGAATGGCTGTGCCGTGTGACCCGACTCTCCGTGCGGAGATCATCCGTGAATTTCACGACACCCCGAGCGGCGGCCATTTTGGCCGCGAGAAGACATATTTGTCTATCGCCCGTTCACTTTGGTGGCCCCGCCTGTATAAGGCGGTGGTACGTTTTGTCGCATCGTGTGGCGTATGTCAGGCCGTCAAGGCCGCCCCACACTCGCAGGCTCCGCTACAGAGCCTCGACGTCCCACTCGAACTGTGGGAGTCAGTCAGCATGGATTTCATCTTTGGCCTGCCCAGTGACAAGTCGGGCAATACGGGTATTTTTACCGCGCATCAAAGTATTTGATCGCGCTGCCTGTTAAGGCATCCAATACGGCGGAGCAGTCAGCTCGCCTTTTCTTTGACAGCGTCTATTGTCATTTTGGACTCCCGTCCAGCATTGTCTCCGATCGAGACCCTCGGTTTACGTCCCATTTCTGGCGAGCGCTGTTTGCGCTCTGCGGGACGACGGTGAACATGTCCAGCTCGGACCATCCAGAGTCGGATGGTCAAACCGAACGCGCGAATCGCGTTCTCGAGGACATTCTGCGTAGTTACGCCTTGTCCAGGCCGAAAACATGGAGCTCCATGTTGCCGACAGCATGTTTTGCCTATAACACGTCTGTTCATGCGTCAACGGGCTTTACGCCCTTCTACGCGGTGCATTTGAAGCACGCGCGACTCCCCACGGACGTGGACCGTCCTGTTCTAAGTGTGGGAGGAATCTCCGATGATGTTCCGCGGCGGACAGCCGCGTCTGTTGAACATTTCGCGTCGTCACGCGAATCATTGTTACTGCGCCTGCGCGAGAACATCGCCAGCGCTCAAGCGAAACAGGCCCGACAGGCCAACAAACACAACCGTGGAAACACAAACGTGTATTCAGTTAACGACCTAGTCTACGTGCATCGGTCGGTCGTGAAAGGACCTAGCGGCCCTTCGAAGCTTCGCTCCCCTTGGTTGGGGCCGTTCCCTATTCGAAAAGTTATTAGTCCAGTGGACTACGAGTTCGAACTGCCCGATGACTGGGATATCCATCCCGTCATCTACACGGGCAAGCTCAAAAGACACGGACGTTCAACGCCAGGACTTCTACAAGAAGTGCTCGGAGCTTGAGCAACTGATCGAGCGTCTCGCAAAGGAGAGAGATCGTGTGGACGCGCACCTTCAAGCGCTCTATCTGAAGGTCCGTCAGGACGCAAAGCCGTTCGAGGAGCTGAAGGAGGGAGAACCTCGTCCTGAGGTATGTCTCGCGGGCCCAGTTCTTCAAGCCTTCGGCGGTCGCCGCGTGTTGCTCGCATAACTGCGACATCTTCTCAAAGCGCGATTGAAACTCGCGGCGCTTCTCGCGCTCCAGATCGAGCGCACCGCGAAGCTTCTCAACCTCCGTCTCGGAGCGTTCAAGTCGACGAGACAATTCGACAAACTCGTCGCGCAGTTAAACGAGATCCTGCTCCTGCGCGCACATTGGACGGTCCTGACTTGGACTATGCGTCGTCTCGCGGCGCGAACGTTTTGCCTCAGGCTCGGGTGAACGAGAACGAGGAGCAGGCTGGCGGCGCGAGGATTGTCGCGCAGCGCTGGGGCCAGAACTGCCGCGAGTATCGCCTCTCGGTGCATAATCAGAGGCGGCTCCTACAGACACTAGGGCGAGGGAAGCGGACCTTGGTCCAGACTCACATAGACTACTTTCAGCGTTTGGTACGCGACAGCGAGACGTACCCTCAAGCCATGGCGCTCGCGCGCAAAATTAACAACTCGCTCTTGGAACTTCGCGTAGTTGTGAGGCCATGTTGTGGCGTCAGCAGCAATGCGCGACAGCATGCGGTTGGCCCAGACGGCCACATATTCAAATTTGGTTTCGTCCCGCAAGGGAGAAACAGGCACAAACGCGCGCATGCCACCATAGCGGCGCTGATCTTGTCGGATCGAAGGCCATTCGGCCATATCGATAATGACGGGGTTGCAGGACTCCCACAAAGTCACTGCGAAGGCAACACCCGTTGCAAATTCACTTCTTGACTCGCCGCGCAGGCGAGAAGGCAATTGCGCCAACAAATCTCGAAACTTGCCCGGATCGGGCGTGCCATTGCGAGAGGCTGGAAAGCCTGGCATTTGATCGAAGGTCAGATCGCATCCTGTGTCGGATGCCTGACAACGCGCGTGGACATCACCGCCAGTTCGAGTTTGGCCCTCACGGGTCCAAAGGTATTCAAGATATTTGGGGCGCCCCTGCGCCGGTGCTGCGCTTTGGTCGCGACTGCCCAGATCGGGCGAGGGCGGCGTGTACTCGTAGTCGACTTCTTCGTCGGCGTGCATTTCGAAAAGAATCCTGATTGGCTCGACAAAGAGACAATGTGACAGTTGGAAAAGCTCCAGTCCCAGTTCAAACGGGACTGTGAGTTGATTGCCTCCAGCGAGGGAGGCATCTCCGCAAAGCTAACGGGCTTTCGCCCTAAGTGTGGGAGGATGTAACCGTGCCATGTGTCACGTGAAACCCTGAGAATCAAGGAGTCGCGAGACGTGCGGGGTCGTAGAGTGCGGCGAGTTGACTAGCGAAGGGGAGGACTAAGGGGAGTAGTCCGAGAGCGAGAGGAGGAAGGGAGGAGCTCGGTAGAACTGAGCAAATAGAAGTCTGGTTAAGGTTAGAAAGGAAGGCTAGGCTAGAAGACCAGAGGGACCAGATCGGGTGTCGAGTAGTCAATACAATTGACGACCTCATGGCCGGATAACGGGCTTGCCGGATAGGGTTCGCTTTCGTGACAATTCTCCCCCACTTGATGTCAAAGCCCCTGCTTTGACGAGCACACGAGCTCGCTTTCGTGACAATTCTCCCCCACTTGATAGGTTTCGCTTTCGTGACAATTCTCCCCCACTTGATGTCAAAGCCCCTGCTTTGACGAGCACACGAGGTGGAATCGCGATCGGCCGGTTGGGGGAAGAAAGAGAAAAAGCGGTAGATCGAGAAAACGAAGCAGGCAGTAATCCAATCAGATCGGGAGAATTTCGTAATTCCAACTGACGCTCGCGATCGGGTTCGGATTGGCTCAAGTTTAAAAGGGATTCGGATCGGGGCGAAGCGGGCGAGGAATAGCATTTGACAACGAGCTCGGTGGAAGCAACATAGAAAACGTCGGACAGGCAGCTGATATGGTCAGCGACCATATCGTCCAATCGAGCCGGGACTTAGGCGCATTACTAAGGTTGGTGGCCCACTTGGAGGACTTGAACAACATGGCGCGATCTTACCAAGACGCTTATCCTGAGGGAGGCGCGCGGGCGTGGGCCGACATGGTACGCGAGGTCGAAGAGTCGCGCACGACGATCGCTGCCCTCAGAGAACAAGTAGCACAAGATCGGGACACTTTGGCACACGGAAGAGAAGAGGCCGAGAAGATGCTGCGTCGCTCAGGTGGGGTAGATGTGACGGCCGATCTGGCGTGGCCCAATACCCCAGCTGAAGAAATCATCGCCCGACAGCAAGTCGCGTTGGTGGTAGCCTTGCGCGATCGAGACGAAGCCCGAGCGTATCTCCGGGAGCGCGGCAACGATGTGTTGCAGCTGCGCGGCGAGTTGCACGAGTCGAACACCGTACAACAGGCACTGTCCGAGCAGGTGGCGAGACAGACCATCGAGATCAACCGCTTGTCGGCTTTGCACGAGTCCGAGCGGGTCTTACTGTTGGATAAAGAGGCCCTTCATCGTGCGATGGTTAACGATGACCGACGTCAAGATGATTTGATCCGAAACTTGCGCACCGATCTGGCCGCCGCAAGGAACGATCTCCGCTTGAAGGAGGTTCAGTCAAACGAAAGATTAGCCACAGCGGAGCACTGGAAGAAGACGGTGCAGGAAATTCGCGCTGTTCAGTTCGAGCCCGAGCTGCAGCGCCTGTCCGCGGAGCTCAAGGAGTCCGAAAGCAAGCGGCAGGACCTGGTCGTGGCAGCCGTGTTGTCCGCCGATAGCTGATTTGGAGATGAAACTCAAGGTTGTGTTGGACGGCCAAGATGTTCGCGATCGGGAGGCTGCCGAGGTTGTCAAGGAAGCCCTAGACTTGAAGGCTCAGCGAGAAAAATGGCAGTCCGCTTGTGTGGGCATCGCCAAGCTGCACGAGGAGCTTATGACGGAAGCGGAAGAAATACGCGATCGGCTTGTCAAGGCTTTGCGAGACAGCGTGCGGGGCGACGAAGGTTTGCGCGGCGCGGTGGACTTTCTGAATTGGTCTCGTGAAAATTTTTGGTGGTGGGCGATCTGGCGGGCTTGGTGGAGGCGTGGCAGTCACGTGCTTCCTTCTCGTCGACAGTCAACGTGATCGGAACGGGTCCTTCCAATGCGTCGAGCTCCGCAGGGCCGTTGCCCGCGATCGCGAATGTCGATGACGTGGAGAAGGAAGTGGCCATTTGGCGGGATCGCGTTGAAGTGGTGTTAACCAAGTTGCGGAACCGAGGTGTACGCGATCGGCATCTCTTGGCTGCCCTTGTCCCTGGCGCGCGTGATGGGGGCGAAGAGAAGAAGGTATCGACGGCGCCGACGAGCTTTATCAGTCCCCGATCCAAGCCTCAACTTTTGATCTACAACCCGCCGGGTGCTTTGCCAGTCGGAAACGTGGCCGATCTGGAGCATGAAGACCCGAACCCGTCACGCTCGGAAGATGAGGCTTCGCGAGCGGCGGGACCAACACGTTGGTGGACCTAGCGCGCAAGCGCCCGAGCGTAGCGTCCACGCCGAAGTCCAAGCGATCTTGTGTGGGTTCTCCAAGGCCCGCTGCAAAGACCCCCCGCTCGGCGCCGGCTGGCGCAGTTCGGAGTCGGACTCTTCCGCAGTCGATCGTGAGCGCGTACGAGGCTATGATAGCGGCCAAGCCTTGGGAGCGTTACCAACACTTGCCTTCGATTTTTCCTGAAGAACGCGCCAACGATGCCACGCGGTTGGTTGACGAAGCCTTGAAGATGTTCTGGCAAAAACGCGGGCGCGAAGTCTTCGAGCGCTTATTTTACTTGAAGTGATTCTGCCAATGACAAGTATGGAAGTTTGGACCAGATCACGGGCCCTTTGGAAATGGTGTTGGCAAGTCTGAGGGTCGCGGAGGAAGACAGCGCAGAGCATCAGCATCTGAGCCCGATCGCCTACTTTTGCTCTCCAAGACATCAATGGCTGATGTTGTTCAAAGCATCGATCTGTTTGAAGACTATGTTTTCCGCGCATGGCGGTGGTGACCAGGGCGAGCGGGTGGTTTTGGAATATCTGGCCGAAGCGAAGGAATGGTTCCCCAAGGTGCCCGCTCTGGCGCGTCAAGGCGACAAGTTGCTCGAGTGGTCTTGTGATCCAGTATCGACGTTCAAGTATTACACCCAACGAGGTTCCCTGAAGTCGAAACCACAAGGCGATCTGGCTAAGTATCGAATCCAGACCATAGCCGATTTGAAGGTCGTGTGCGCCCAGGCGATCAGTTTGGTGGAGTCTAATTCTGTGGTGCCCGATCAGCCGTATGACTTCGTGGACCTGGTGTATACTGGCTTGCGCGATCCGGGTCTTCAATGGGGAGCAGTCGAGAGTCGAGCGCAAGGTCGTTTGGTGCGAGTGGATGGTGGTCCCGTCGAATTGCGTGAGGCATATGAGGAGCGTCAGCCGTCGACTGGTTCCGTCATGACTCTTTAGGGAGGTAGGCAGATAGTCTTACCTTCTTTCTTTAATGCATAATTGAGTGTACTTGTTCAGTTTCAGGGTTGTTTTGCGATGCAGGTGTTGTGGGCACGCGATCGGAGGGTTCTTCAGTCGCGTGGTAAATGTAGATATGTAAGATATGTAGTTGGAGCGAGGGCGCGGGGTTAGTATTCCGGTGGGGGCTCAGGTGCCAGATCGAGCTCTGTTAACCGTGGGCTACGTCGTAGAGGGGGTAATCCTTGAGAGCTGCGTTGTCGATCTTCGTATTCTTGGATAAAGGATCGGTATTCCTGGAGGCGCGATCGCGGTGTCCAGTGTTGGGATCCGTCGGCGTGTGTCACCAAATACTCAATTTCTTTGCCTGCCATCCATCGTTTGTCTGCTATGTTTTTGATCGGGGAGTCGGTGTTGGTGTAGGCCACGTCGTTGTCTGAGAAGGAGACGCGATCGGTGAAGCTACTTGGCGGTAGCATGTCGAGTTCGATCGTGGCGTCCGCTGTGTCTGGGTTCGACTGGGGCTCGTCGTTGTGATGATCGCCCTCCCCTTCAGAGATCGCGGCGCCCTCGTCGCGTGGTGGATCTCGGAGGCGATTGGGGATGCCCTCATCGTAGGGTCGCGACCAGTAATCTTGGAAGGGTTTCAGGCGATCTACGTTGACAGGGAAGTCGCGATCGGGTAGTGAGGGTAGGTAGACGCGGTACGTGTTAGAGCCTTGTCTAGAGAGGACGCGATAGGGGCCATGCCAATGGTACGCGAGTTTGGATATGCGAGTGTCGTCCTCGTGTCGTGACTTGCGGAAGTATTGATACACCCATACCGAGTCGGCTGGTTGGACCTCGATCGTGCGTTGGTTCGACTGTCGCTGATCACAATTTTGTCCTTTGATGAGTTGAGATTCGACAAGGCGTCGGGTGGCTAGGAACCACGAGCTTTGTTGGCGGCGCCATTGGGGCAGGTCGTCCGATCGCGAAGGGGGGTCTTTATTGAGAAAGGTAAGGTGAAGCGAAGAGATCGGATCGCGCCCGAACAGACAAAAGTATGGCGTGTCGCCAAGGGTTTCGTGGTAGGCCGTGCGATAGGCCCAGAGGAGTCGTGGGAGATAGAGATCCCAATCGGTTTGGACGGAGTTTACGTACATTTTGAGCATTGTGGCGAGAGTGGAGTTGAAGCGCTCGACAAGTCCTTGGCTCTGCGGGTGCCCGGCCGCACTGGAGAGTTTTTCGATCCCGAGCACCTCACCTCGTACATGGAATGCGCGAGTTCGGAAACAAAATTAGTTCCGCGATCGGAGAGTAGGCGTTCGGGTACGCCATATCGGCAGAGTACTTCGTCGACCAGGACGCGTGTGAAGGTGGAGGTTTTGAGATCGGGTACTGCGAAGGCCTCTGGCCAGCGCGTGAAGTAGTCGATAAATATAAGCACGTATCGGTTCTCGCGCGGGGTGGTCGGGAATGGCCCGAGGGCGTCGACTACGAGAAAGTTGAAGGGTCCGCGGAGGAGGTAGACCGGCATGCGCTGTAGTCGACCTTGGCGCCAGGGGTGAGATCCTTTTGCTGCCCCGCAGCGGACGCAGACTCGACAGTACTCATGTACGTCGGAGCGCCAGCCGTGCCAGTATGCCACGCGCCGAACACGGTCGATCGTGCGCGCAACTCCGAAATGTCCCGCGAGGGGTGAGTCGTGACAGAGTTGAAGTACGCGACGGGTCCACCCGAGCGGTATTACCGGCACCAGTTGAAGTTCGGGATTGCGAATGGGTGTCTTGAGAATGACGCGCCGACAGAGGATGCGCCCTTGGATGGCGTATTGATCGCGCGTTCGCGTCACAAGTGTCATAAGTGAGGGATTCGCTGGTAGAGCCGAGACCTGGATGTAAGCTCTCATTGCGACGATGAAGGGATCCTCCGTCTGGGCGCTCGCAAGCGGTAATGTCGGTAGCGCATAGGAGTCATCGTTGTAGGGAGGTAGTTGAATCCGACGGATTCGACCAACGAACCTTCGGCAACCACCGTAGACAACACGCCTCTTCCCGAGCTACCTCCCTCGGAAAGAGGCGTGAGAGCCCGTCCGCACATCCCATGGCGTTCCCGGGGCGGTGTATCACCGTGAAATCGAGAGCTTGAAGTTGAATGATCCAGCGTGCGAGCTTGCTGTTGCCCGATTTGGATCCTACTTTGAAGAGCCAGACTAGAGCCGCATGGTCGGTATAGATCGTGAAGTGACGCTTGTCGATGTAAGGACGGAACTTGGTTGTTGCCCAGACGAGTCCGAAGCACTCAATCTCGGAAGTGCCGTCTTTTTTGTTGATCCAGCGTCTTTGTGTAGCTTCGAGCGCTTGGCTGGCGTAGGCGATGACCCGCTCGTGCTTGTCTTGTTATTGCATGAGTACGGCTCCTACCGCGATCGGGCAAGCATCCACGTAGATGATAAAAGGTTCTTCGAAATCGGGATATGCCAGGATCGGGGGGCTAACAAGCCTGCGTTTCAGGGTTTCAAGCGATCGCTTGCATTCGTCAGTCCAGTGGAAGGAAGGAGACGTCTTGAGTTGTTCGAAGGGGTTCGCGATCGCCGCAAAGCCTTTGATGAAGCGGCGGAAGTATCCCGCGAGACCAAGGAATGCTCTTACTTCCGCGACGTTTCGCAGTGCGCGGATCTTGAGGACCGATTTGACTTTCTCGGGGTTGGGTAGGATGCCCGTGGGGATGACTATGTGTCCAAGGAAGGCGACCGATGACTTGCCCCAGTGACACTTCGACATCTTGAGTTTGAAACCCGCTCGGGCGAAGCAGCAGAGGACGTCATTGACTCGGGCGAGGTGAGATGTGAAATTGTCACTGTATACGATAACGTCATCGAGGTATACTAGACACGATCGCCAGATTTGATCGCGTAAGACATGTTCCATGAGGCTTCGAACTGAGGTACCGCGTTACAGAGCCCGAATGGCATGACGAGCCATTCGTAGAGGCCGAATTTGCTGGTAAATGCCGTCTTCGGGATGCTGTCTTCGTCCATGCGGACGTTCCAGTAGCCTGACGCGACATCCATGGTCGAGAAGTATTTCGCTTTACCAAGGACATCGAGGAGATCGTCTATGCGGGGTAGAGGGTAGCTATCTTTGATCGTGACCTCGTTAAGTCGTCGGTAGTCAATACAGAATCGGATCGATCCATCGGGCTTTCGGATCATTAATACTGGGCTGGCCCAGGGGCTCGTCGATGGTCGTATGAGGCCGAGTTCAAGGTATTGTTGTATCTCGGCTTCCATAATTTCGCCCTCCCGCTGTGACACTCGATAGGGTGCTTGTTTAATAGGATGGGCCGAGCCGGTGTTGATGTAACATTTCACCAGATCGGTACGGCCCGGCGCTTTAGATGTGGTGACAAAGATATCATGTTGAAGGAGGATCTTGCGTAGAATCTCGCGTTGAGTGGGGTTCAAGGTGGAGCCTTCCCAGTTGATCGGGAGTTCATTGAGGACTGGAGTAGATTGTACGGACGCGATGTAGTTCGGGTAAACACGCTGCGAGAGCGGGGTTGCGGAAGGGGCTTCGGTGGTTCACTCGCTAGCCTTCGGGGTTGTGTGTGTGGCACGATCGGTGTCTGTTTCGTGATAATCGTTAGGGTCGCCGAGTTCCTCAAAGTCGGGAGGTAGCAGTGTAAACGTCCCGATCGGTTCCGCAGGTGTGCAAGTGAGGGGTGAATCTCCTGTATTTCGGATCTGAACCCATGTCAGCGCTTCATGAGGTTGGTTAAGAGAGCGGGCCTCCTGGATCGGTGAGTTGGCGGTCGGTTCGACGAGTATGGTACTGTGGTTAGGGATCTGGGTCTGAAGTGAACATTGAACCATGCAGCACGATCGGGCAGTCAATTTGATGCGCTTTACAGGGGAGATGGAAGGGGTCTGCGGGGGTGTCGTCGGAGGGGAAGGCAGGGGTGATAGCGAGATCGGGCCCGAGGAGCCAGGGATGAGGAGCTGGTTGATCTCGAGATTGATTGTTTCTCGTAGGCGGCGTAAGAGGTTTACTCCGATGATGCAGTCTGTGATGGTGTCGGACATCACTCAGAGAGGAAACACCACCGTCAGACGTAGAGGTCGCTGTTCGACCGAATGAAGCTCCGAGTCGGGGGCCTGAAGGGTGGGTGACCCGATGAGCCGCCAGCTAGCTTCGCTGAGTATACTGACCGCCGCCCCGGTGTCGATCAGTGCGAGGTGTGGCCGCATGTTCACGAGCACGATAGCTGAAGGGGCCGATCGGAGTTGGTTAATGTGAGCTATAAATCACGAGGTAACCGGACGGCCTTCTGTGTTGCTCGTGTAGTAAGGGAGGCGGTGCTCTCCGAGGTGAGATCGCTCGCTGTTAGCGAGGGGCAGATCGGCTTCTCCGGCAAAAGGAAAGAGGAGAGAAACCTCCTGAGGTGTGAGCTGGGGTGGTGACGGAGAAGTGTCGGCCGAACTATTGTCGGCCGATTGGGCGCGAGCGTGGAAGTTAGGCGGAGGAGGCGGCGGGGGAAGCCGCGACTTGATCAAGATCGTGCGGAGGCCGTTAGGCGTACCATCCTGGGGCCACAATCTGCGGTGCGTGAGCTCAAAGGGAGTGCTCGGGATCCTTAAAGTGATGCGCAAGGGAAGCAAATGGTAGGTGATGTACGATGAAAATTGAATGCGCGATCCGGCGGTGACGAGTACTTCCGACGGTGGAGGGGTAAGGAGAGAGCTCGTGTCGTGAGTCGCTCGTGTCTGGTACAGGGAGTGTGCCCTCGCAAGACGGGTATCGTGATCGCGTTGAGCTCTCGACAGGGCCTGTTTCATGAGGCGGTCCGTACGCGTAACAAGGGCGATCGGATCCGTTCGCGAAAATTCGCGATTTGCTCGCCTGGCTTCCTCGCAAGAGTTGAGGGTTGAGGTGAACCAGTCGAGCCAGTGTTGGGGGCCCTCCAGCTGCGCTGGGGATTGTAGTAAGTGTAAGTCCGCGGGGGTGATCGGGCGCCCGAGGACTTGTTCCATGAGAGGTAAGATGGCGTCTTGCTGGACTTGGCGACGCGAGCGTATAGCTTGTAATTGGCACTGTATTTCTTCGTGAGAGATCGGATACATCCGATCCTCGATGTCGAGTGAATACGTTTCGGGAGCGCCAGGGAAATCTCCCGAAAGTATGGCCTCGATCTGGTGAGGTGAAAAGACGGCCCGAGATGCTGGCAGGGAACTCAAGGCATCCGAGGAGATTTCGTCTCCGTGCGGTAAGGGAGACGTGAGAGAGGGGGCCTCGTACTCGCGTCCGAGTACGGGTAAATCATCATGTAGCGTAACGGCCGCTATAGGCAAGGCGCGATCGTGGGCAGGGGCCGGATGAGAGGAGGAGGCAGGGTGTAATTCATACTTAGGAGCCTTTTCTTCTGTGTTTTCCTGGCTGGGGGCTTGGCGCGATCGTCGATCGGGGATCGCATCTGTCGGTTCGTAATCATATTCCTCGCTTATTCCGGCGAGGTTTGGGCATAAAGCAGGGTGTCTGGCGTCTGGCTTGAGCATGGGGGTGGTCGTGTGCAATGTTTCTTCCGAGCACATACGGGGAGTGATTGAGGGGCGAGGCAGGGGGGGTTTCGTTGGTAAGGGCCTTCGCGTGATATGGGAGTGGATCGAGTGCAATGTTTCTTCCGAGCACTGTCGGGGATGTGTTATTGACAAGGGGACTCGTCAGCGGAGTGGAGGAGTCAGGGTGCCGTGGGTGTTGGGGTTCAGGGGTGTCAAGTGGAAAAGTTGTCACCGCGATCGGGCGATCGGGTAGACAGGTGTAATTCGGTAAATTGGAAGTCTTATCGGGAGGTTCGACCGTGTACTTGCCACTTCCAGCGGCCGGTACAGGGTCCCTGGATACTCAGAACGAGGTCCCAGAGGAAGCACTCCGTTCGTTGAGAGCTACCGCTTGTTGCGGGAGCGGGTTTGTCGGGCAGTCGGCCCACCAGTGGCCTTCTTCGCGGCATATGAAACAGCGGTTGTCACGGCGGGGTGAGGCGGGCTGCGAATTGGGGTGCTGAGCCGAGGAGGTCTCGCGATCAGGCGTCGTGGGTGTGTTGTTTGGGCTGGTTGATCGGTTGGCGTTCGAAGTTTGGTTCGATCGGCTGATACGATCGCGGTTCTGGAACGAGCCTCGGGGCCGAGTGTTATCATATTGGTGCGAAGGCCGGCGGGCATCTTCAGGGATGCCGCACTCCAATATAGAGTGACCATAGGTGTTGCACCATGAGCATGTGCTCGAGGCCCATTGGCATTCGTTTCTTCCATGACGGAAGCGACCGCAACGACCGCAGAGAGTCATATTTCCACGGATATCGTCGGCTTCCATGCACCGTGGGGGCACGGGGGTGTTAGGAGTCACCACGATCGGGGCCACTGAGGTCGATAGTGCAGCGGGCTGAGACTGAGTAGAGTAGGTAGGCTCATTGCGGCTCGCAAGCGTAAGCATATCGGCTCTTAATTCGGTCTTGAGATCTTTGATCGTTTGTAGGATAACACTTTCAGAGTTGTCGGTGGATTTGGACGTTTGGCGAGGCGATCGGGTGGGTGTCGACGGGGTAGGGGCCAGTTGCTCGTCTTCGAGGCCGAGGAGCCGAATGCATTCCTTAGCCGATCGGGGCCGAGGGCGTAGTTGGCGTAGTAGGTTACTGATCGCTGAGTCCCCGCAGCCTTCTATGATACCCTGGACAATAATCGGGGCGTCGCTTCCGGCTTCTAGGTGAGAATCGTTTAGGCGAGATAAAAGATCGGATGGATTCATTGTCGCGCCTGTTGGGTTGCATGATCTTGCCATACGTCTGACTCAATGTCTGGACTATGAATTCCTGGCGGAAGAGCTCTTTGACTGATGCCCACGAGAGGTGAGGTTCCTCCTCATGTAGCCTCATCCACCAGTCAGCCGCTCGTTCGATCTTGCTGGAGACCAAGCGATCGCCAAATACAAGCAGAAGCTGTTCTTCGGAAAGGCGGTACTCCGCGGCTAACTCGTCAAAGCGACGCAAAAAGAACTCGAGGAAGCGTCTGTGCTCAAGAGAGTCGAGGGTGGGTGCAAACTTCTTGCAGTCCGCGTATCTTGAATCGGGTGAGTGATCTCGAGGGTTAGGTGCCGGAGCAGGGATCGGGTAGGAGGGAGGGTTCGGAGGATTCGGGGGAGGTGACCCGCCGCCGCCACCCAAGCCTCGATCGGGACCTTTTTTGTCGGAGCCGATAGGGCACGTTCCCGAGAGAGGGTATGTCGCCGGGTAGGGATATCCATATGTGGCCGTGGCTGTGGCTGGAGGGGGGAGGGAGTAAGCGGTGTCGGTGGTAGTGGTGGGCCTGATGGGGTTAACTATCTTTAGCGTTTGCGGTGGAGACCCATATACAGCAGCCACCGGCGCATAAGGGGGGTAGGAGATAGGGACCACGTTGACAGTAGGAAGCGAGCCGCGAGGGGTGTATGGACTAGGGCTCGAGTAAGGGCTGGTTACATTCGGAGTCGGGTCCCCACGAGGGACTGTGTGCTGAAGCGAACGGGCGCGATCGGAGCTGAGCGTAGCGCGGGCGGCGGCTATCGCCTGTTCCTCGTGCTTCAAACGCTCTTGAGCCTCATGAAGGCGGTATTGTTCCTCGACAGCACGTTCGTAAGAGGCGTCGCTCGTGGCCGTAGCTTGTCGAACCATTTCAAGGGTATTCTGGAGCTCGGTATGTTTGCGTTGCAAGTCCAGAGCGCGGGCTTCAAGTTCTTGGTTCTTCGCGTGATCCTCTGTCCGAAAGTGATCAATTTCCTTCTGGAGTGCTAAGATCCTTTGTTCGGCGGACCCTCGCTCGCGATCTAGGAGAGCCCGATTGTCGTTCATCAAGTCGGCCACCTCCTTAGTATGAAGGGCGCGTTCCTCAGATAGTTGGGCTTTAAGTGTAGCACAAGAAGGGCAAGGTCCGATCGGGACACTAGAAGCTTGCTCTAGGGTTCGTGCGAGTTCTTCACGCATTTGAGCCATCTGCATTCGGGACTAGACTAGCAGGGTGTAGCAAGCCGAGAGTTCTTCAGAAGTCCTCAGGCTTTCGGCCTCGAGGGTTTCCCTATCTTGAGTCCAGCTTTGGCGAGCCCTGTCTAGATCGTTTCGTGAGAGGTTCGCTTGCTCGGTCATCAGTTGAAGTCGTCGTTCAAGGTTCTCGTTTTCGTTTTGTGATCGCATCAAGGCCACGTTGAGTGTTTGAACTTCCTGGAGACGGATCTGGTCCTCTTGGGCCGCTGTCCTTTCGGAGGAGGATTGAAGCGCGAGTTGCTCGCGAGCGACGAGTAGTTGGTTATTCAAGTCAGATATAGTGGCCATAGCGTCTTGGATCTGAAGGTTAGAGGCAATGCGATCGCGTTGAAGCACCCTGCAGACTTCTTGGTACTTAGTTTCGAGTTCCATTCGAAGGGCAGAGGTGTCCTGCTCATACCGGTACTGAAGTTGCAAAGCGATCGTCCGAAAGTCATTCTGACGCGCTTCCTCCAGAAGTCGGGTGTGTTCGATAAGGGCGGCGTGCTCGCGATCTAGCTGACTATTTTCGATCAATAGTTGCACTTGGCGGGTTTGTAGTTCTTGTTGAATTACGGTCGCTTGTTGTGCTTGACTATGTAAGAGGCGTAAGGCTAGCGGCCGCGGTTCGTCAGTGGGGGCGATCGGGTTCGATGCGGGACTTCCTTCAAGCTCGACTATCGGGGTGGTCATAATCAAGCTTGGCGCGTGAGCCGGGCTCGGAGTAGGTTCAAATCGGACCAGATCGCCGGGGTCGGGGTAAGCGATCGCTGGCGTCTCTTGGGGTAGAAGTGGTCGTTTTGGAGGGGTTCGCTCAGTAGGGGGTGATATCGTGGGCGATTCGTCCGATGGTCGTTTCCGATCTGGTGAGGGAGGAGATCCCGCACTTGTCTCTTCAGCGTCGTTCGGAAGGTCAGCGGAGTCGGCCGTGTAGACTTCAGTTTGGGCCTGCAAGGCTGTCGCTTGATCGTGAGGAGTAGTAGCTTTCGAGTCTTCGAGACCGGAGTATTCAACTCCTAGTCCTGCCAATCGGCGAGAGTATCTTTCTGACATAGCCACTCAGCAGAGCACAATACCCTGCTTCTCGACCAAAAGAATGTCACGTGAAACCCTGAGAATCAAGGAGTCGCGAGACGTGCGGGGTCGTAGAGTGCGGTTAGTTGACTAGCGAAGGGGAGGACTAAGGGGAGTAGTCCGAGAGCGAGAGGAGGAAGGGAGGAGCTCGGTAGAACTGAGCAAATAGAAGTCTGGTTAAGGTTAGAAAGGAAGGCTAGGCTAGAAGACCAGAGGGACCAGATCGGGTGTCGAGTACTACTCTGGTCCGAAATGATTGTCACATTTGACTTTTCAGTGGAGTTTCGTTGGTCCTCTTTGAGGAATTCTACATTTGATTGGTGCAAATGAAAGTACTTTATCTCCTCTTTGATTGGATATATTTATTCAGGCGAAATTCATTGCCATGCAGGAGAAACAATGCTTCAAAGTTTGTCCTCTGATTCAAATTAGAGAAAATCTTCCGGCAGTGAATCAAATTGCAATGAAACGCGGTCCCACCGCACACACAAATAGATCACTTAGTCTCCGATATATTAACGGTATTTTTGAGAGACTATCGATCAAGACGCTCAAATTCGATGCTCACAACTCAAACCGAATGGTCTGGCTCTAAGGCCCTTTTCCGGCGACCCTGTGAGCTCCTGCGTCCGTCCACGCATCACTGGAACATAATATGTACAAACTTATTCAATATTATTGAATAAGTTTGTATGCATTTGCAGGACCAAGAATGGCGCCTAGAGACGTGAGCAAATCTAAATGCGATGAGGTCTCCAATATCGTTAGGTCCTATGTATATTTACCATTTTGTATGCCAATTTTATCTTTTATGAATAATAGTTTAATTTAAATATGCTAAGGGTGGGTCTGGATGCCCATCAATTTTTTTATTCTATAAAACTAAAATGACATTTTGCAAAAATTTTCCAAAGTTCCAAATTCACAATTTAAAATGGAATAGTTGGAGAATTTGTTATTTGTCTGGATGCCACAACTTGAGGCCCACAACATAACCGGTACAGACGATTGTTGTCATACTATTGTGTCAGTCTCTTCCGACCGGAAACTTTGAAATGAGCCAGAGATGAGCAAGGCTCGATCACTGTCGCTTCTCAGAGTGTTAGAACATGTAACAGTGATAATATATAGTGTGTGCGGGTATTTTTGTAGAGATGACGAGCTGAATCTCAAGCTTGACTCGATCAGTGCGTTCATGACGAAAATATGTCATAAAGAAATTGACCAATTTGGTCCATTTTTTTAAGGCATAATTTGGCCAAAACTCCAGAAAATTGTGACAAAAAATTCTTTGAGAAGGTGGCATCCAGACAGTCAAAATTGAAAATTATGGCATATTTTGAATTATGGCATTTTTTGGCATTTTTATGCCATTTTTGGTGGCATCCAGACCCGCCCTAACATTTGATAAATTCTTCAAACTGTTTCATACTAAAACCAAGTTAACAAGAATTTTACTCCAAAAAATATGCAATGTGACAATCATTTCGGACCAGAGTAGTAGTCAGTACAATTGACGACCTCATGGCCGGATAACGGCTTGCCGGGAGCAATTACCTGAGAAGAAGGGTTAGCCTATTCTTTTTTGACACATCTATTCTAAATTTAACTTGGAAGGGTTTGTCTCGTCGGAGGCGAAACCCCATGGTGCGGAATGCCTGAACAAAATTATCCGGATAACTCATTTAAAGTAGAATTAGAATAGATGTGTCAAAAAAGAATAGGCTAACCCTTCTTCTCAGGCAATTTCTCGGCTTGCCGGATAGGGTACGCTTTCGTGACACATGTCTGAGATGAAGGCGCGGTCTGCGAACTGACCTGGCGCCCTGCAGTAGCGGTTCCCCGCGGTCTGCTAAGAGAACGACTGGCCTCGGGAGGTAATTCACTCGCATATGCCCTAAGTGGTGGAGATGCTCTAAGAGCATCTCTAAGAGCATCTCCACCACTTAGGGCATATGCTCAATTTCCACTTCAGAATTCTGCACCAGGATGGCTAAACCCAAGTCAAATTGAACTCGTAGGGTAAACCTGTGTCAAACTTGGGACGAGGTCAAAGTGGGAATAAATCCGAATCCCGATCCAGAATTTGATATTGGCGCACGAGTAGAAAGCAGCAGCTCTACTCAGTGTCTGGCCAGGTTGTGATGTAAACAAGTCGAAAAGAGGTCCGAACTATGATCCTGCCGAGAACCACATTATTTGAAAGGATTAGATCCTTGTTTCTATTGGAATAAATCAGGTGTCGGATTGCTTCTGGTGTTGAGTGAAAGACCATTTCACGATTGGGATTTTGGGATATGGCAACCATGCAGGTCGATTTATGCACACCTCTGGTGTAGAAACCCAAATGCAAATCCAAGTAAAACTGACAATATGGCTTTTCGCTTTTACCCTTCTGGTGGAGATGCTCTTTCACTTCAGACGCAAGTTCACACACGCCTGACATCCTCTGCGCCCAGTTACATCATTATTTTGCGATCTTCCTCGAAGTGGATAACATGTCAAGACTGGCTGTGGCGGCAGCTTCTTTGGGGCTTTTCCTGCGCGCTGTGTCTGCGTGGGAACCGATGCCGGACGGGTATGAACTCCTTGATGCTCCTGAGTTGAGGGACGCTGCGTCTATCAAAGCTTGGCGAGCGGAATGGCAGGCGTGGAAGGACAAGGAACTTCAGTCTGCACGGTATGACCCACAAGGTGCATGCAATGTGTACAACATTCCGTCGCTGCAATGGTCACAGCGCAGCTTTGTGCAAGTGTTTGCCATGATGAACGACCGCAAACTGTTTGACCGCGCGAGCAACAAGTTCACGGTCGATACCTTTCTCCAGTCGATTGACGCACCGGTGGACAGCGTTCTGCTCTGGCCATCGTATCCCAACCTTGGCATTGATCCACGCAACCAATTCGATCTTTGGTCCGTTCTTCCTGGGGGCCTGGATGGGTTCCGCTCCCTCGTCGACGACTTTCACGCCAGGAATGTCAAAGTTATCCTTCCATACCAGCCATGGGATACAGCGACCCGCAATCCCGACCCCACGAAGTCACGATACAAGTCCGACATTGAAACGCTGCACGCTGTTGTTGCAGCCGTCGGAGCTGACGGCATTAACGGGGACACCATGTACGGCGTGCCTGCGTCGTTCTTCAACTGCTCGGCGCCAACCGTCGCTTGTCCTGAAGGTGGTCTGCCCACACAAACCCTGAGCGTCAACGCGATGAGCTGGGGATATTACTACGGCTTTTCGCACTTTCCGCCAGTGTCGCGTGCCAAGTTTTTAGAGCCGCGGCATACGCCTCTGGTGTGTGCAAGGTGGTCGCTTGCCCGGACGAACGAACTCCAAATGGCTTTCTTCAACGGCGTCGGCTACGTCGTGTGGGAAAACATTTGGGGTATCTGGAATGCAATGACTTCTCGAGAATGGCAAGAACTCAAACGCACGGCTGCCATCTTGCAGCGTTTCCCCGAAGCGACGCACTCGAATGCGTGGAAGCCTTTTATTCCCGATCTCCCCTCGGCGCTTCATGGCAGCGCTTTCCCCGACCCGACACGCCCATTTGTAGTCCATACATTCATTCGAACGGCGGGCGACGGCTTTGACGGCACTGTGACGCTCGAAGCTTTGACATTCGAAAGTCCATCGGTTGTTGCTTACGATCTTTACCATGGCCGTCAAGTTGACATTACAGTTGGAGGTGACGGCAAGACGTGGCAAGTTCCGCTGTCGATTGATGGCTACGGCTACGGCTCTATCCTCGTTGCTGCATCTGGGCTGAAGCTCGAGTGGTTGCCGTCATTTCTACTGGAGATGCAGAATCTCACCGAGAAGCCACTGGCTGCATTCAGCACCAATCGACCTTTGCAAGAACAGCGCATGACGACGGCATCCTCCTCTGATTATTCAAAGCATGCGAAGACCCCTGAGGAGCTCAACTTGGTACTTGGTGTGCTCTTGTGTGAATTGATGTTTCCAACGTTGTAGGTTCCGATTCGAGGAAGTGAAGCTTGGATGTTTGCAGTCGAAGGCGTGCAGATTGAACCAGTCCTCATGTGGACGCCTCATGGAGACGAGATCTACGGCGTCGGTGTGCAATTTCCATGGGAGCGTCGACCGTCGCCTCATCACAAGGAAGAACTTTGGCTCGACGACTTTGAAATCATGAAATACCCGGTCACAAACGCTCAGTTCCAAGCCTTCCTTCGCGCTTCCAACTACACGCCACCCGACTTGGATCAATTTCTTCTCACGTGGGTCAACCGCACGACGTCGACAGCTGCCTACCGTCCGATCCACGAATGGACTTTTGCACCCGAGACCTCGAATCACCCTGTCGTTCACGTCGCTGTCGAAGATGCGCGGGCATTCGCCGCCTTCTATGGCCTACGCTTGCCGCACGACTGGGAATGGCAATATGTTGCATCGAACGGAGCGGCTCAGACTTTGCATCCGTGGGGAAATGAAACCCCTACCGAGTTGACGCATGTCCCGTCGATCGTGCGAGATGGAAACACAGTTCCTTTGCTAAACGTGGGCAGTTTTCCAGCGGGATGTACCTCGGCCGGTGTATGCGACCTAGAAGGCCATGTGTGGGAAATGACCGATTCGTTCTGCGATCCCCACACGTGCAGCCTTCTCCTCCGCGGCGGAAGTCGTTACCAGCCCATCGCATCGAGCTTGAACGATCCGAATTGGTACTTTCCAGCCGTCAAATCTGTCCAAGAGCATGGCAAGTGGTTGCTGTTGAGTCCAAGTTACGATCGCTCAGCGACTGTTGGCTTTCGATGCGTGCGAGGCAAGAGCAGCGACGATAAGTGGACGATTGTTTAGCTTGATGGCTTAAACACTTGGGCTTTCGGTGTGTTCGGATAGACGTAACGGAGAACATTCACGGCTAGAACGAGTGCCGAGAGAGTTGGAAACGCCACAACGTCGCAACGGTCTTGGAGATAGATTTGGAACTGTCTGGTCGTCGCTGAATAATCAATCGGGACGAATTCAACACGGCCGACCGCAGTCACATACGCGACAACGACGCAAGATTGCTTGGTTTCGGAAAAGCGCAAGACAAATGTACCGGCGACACATGCGCTGAGCATGTTTAAGCATGCATCCTTCGAGATAAAGCCGTGCAGGAGGCGCGGGTGCTTGAATTCCCAAAGCTGGGAAACCTTAATAACTCCCAAGAGAGGTTCAAACCATGCCCAAAACGCTGCAAACATTTCCAGGTCGACACGCCCATTACATGTCTCTGGGCTATTGCCCTGGGGTCCTACGAGAGGTGTCAAGACAGGTCACGGTCGACTCACTGACCCCATATGCGATTGCTTGAGCGGAGGAACGCCATACAACGCGTCGAGAGAGGTCGCTTCACAGCCGCTTGGCGTACTTTGGTTGCAAAGTACCGGCTAATTTGTTGCGCGACGTACTCAAACGGCACGGCGGCGATTGATGCGACTTGGCGGATCTCGCGGGGATCAAATGTCTGTGATCGCTCATGTGGGGACTTGGTTATCTTGTCGAATTCAACGACGGCATGAGCCCAGATCATGCCTCCATCGGCTGAAGAGAAGACTCTCTCCACACGCCTCTTGATCGCAAAAAGTTGCAGTTGCTCTGTAGACATACCCGTCGAGCTCCCACTGCCACCAGACGAAACTGAAGTACTCGTAGAGTTGGTTTGACCTATGCCAGTCGCCAGTGACATGGAGGAAACGAGCGATGGAGGTTGGGAAGGCGGCGGAATAATTCGTTTGGTCTCATGGTCAATGAGTCCCATCGTCTGTGAATTGTAGGAATTGGACAAGGCCGATGCAGACGACCCGAGATTAACTTTGCCGAGTTGCTGAGGGATATGGAGGTCGAGGGACGAATTGGACTTTGTGATTTCCATTGAGGATTGCTTCGTGGCCATTTTGTAAGGCAGGAGAGGGCAGTAATCATTAGCAAAGTGCTTCTTGGATGTCGGGTCGAGTCCAGCGATGACGGCTGGAATCAAATACTGGAGGAATTCATGCATGTCGCGATCCAAGTCGCGCCGTTCGAGAAGTTGCGCGACAGCACAGATTGTCTTGGGATGACCGCCGACAGCTTCCATGATCTTACTGCGGGAAAAAGGCTCGAGTCCACCACCCATTTCATGAACTTGGAGACGCCGTGGTGCACGTACTGTGAAGAGTAGAGCTGCATCCCAAGCTGGCAGACGCTCCACGTGAATGATGCGTTCGCCAACACCGACATCCAGTCCAGCCCCTCCACCTAATCGAGAAGTGCTAGTGAGCAAGAGCGACAACGATCGGACACGGCGCAGCAACTAACGTTTTCTTGAATATACTCATCACATCAGTAGCGTACCTGGGAAAGGATGGACTGGAAGAGAGGCAATTCGTTCCGTTCGTTGTGCTTGGAGAACAAATGATTGCACCCGTCGAGGACTAAGAGGAAGCTAAGACGTTTCTCGGCTTTGACGGCATCTAACTTTTCACGGATGCGCTCGCAGAGCCCATCCAGATCGTCCGTTGTCGAGGTAATGCCAAAGCATTTCGCAAGACGTGAGAGCAGATATCGCGTCAAATGTGTTTCATGCGGCAGAATGCGCAAAAAGAAAATGTGTTGAAAGAGATATCGGTCTGTGGCATATTGGCACGATTGAAGTGCAATCTCTGTCTTTCCCATGCCAGGCTCTCCTGTGATGCAAATCATGCGCGCGCCTTCTGCAAGAGCAGTGTACACTGCATGGACTTCGAGTGAACGACCAATAAATACTTCTGCCACTGCATCGCATTCGTTGGTTGGGAGTGGTGGCGTAAGGTCGTCGTAGCGGCCGAGTGGCACATCAGAGAAAAGAAAGCTGGTGGCATGGTCTCCGTTGCCAAGAAGTTTGAACTTTGAATGATGCGCATCTGCCACAGTGACAATATCAGCTTGGACTTGCCTGAGCACTGCGTAAGTTTCAATCACGGATACGTAGTCACGTACCCAATTTCAAATGACTTCAGGACGCTATGGCCAGCCAGAAGCGCTGTGTAGAACGCCTTGGAAAATTCCATTGCCTTTTGATCGAGCACTTTGTCTTCCTTCGGGACAACGACAACGTGAGGGACGCCAGCTGACACAAATGCCTCGGCGACACTTTCGGAATGGCACGCACTCACAAACACTAACCGCATTGCGTTTTCTGGTGACGTTTGATCTCCTGCAAGAAGAAGTGTCTTGAGCTCTTGCTGTGAGAGGAAATGCGCTTCGCACGTTGCACTCTCAAAGATCACTTTTCCTGGCACACCATGCCCTGAGAAATGCAAGGCTCGACATCCATGTGAAACCACCTACAGCATTTTAAGTACGTCATGAGGATCCTCTATCCATCGCTCGCTACCTTTCGAAACGTGTGTACGTCCGCCACTTCACTCCGCCATTTCACTTGCTTGCCACATTCTTGAAGGCATTGTAAAAGCAATCGACGCTCTTCCTTCACGTCGAGGATTTCAATAGGCTGAACATCTGTGCTGATACCAAACGCCCGCGGTGCATTCAGTCCTTTACTCGCAGACGATGCCGTCTGCCGCACCACGAGCGGCGATGAGTGCAAATGGACAAACATGTCAAAATGATATGATCCGGATAATCTCCATATCAAAAAGCGGTAAAATTCGAAATAAATACGCAAGAAAACTCTGTAAATTAATACTTCGAAGTACTTGAACTGTACTGAATATCGAGAATTACAGTGTATTCTTTGCCATTATGCTGTCAACTCAATACCTGCTAGAATTTATATATTGTAAGCATAAATAAAGCAGAAATGTATTGTCTTTTCGGGCAAAAACACGAATTTTATCCCGATTTCTTCATTTTTGGAATCGATGATTATCCGGTTATTTGTCAAATTAACCGGAATTCAGAGCTTATCCGGACATAATTATGCTAAAATCCGGATAATAGGTGTAGTTCACACATCGGAATGCTAAATAATAGCTACTAAAGTGTGTTTAGTAGTGTTAAAATACACGACAAACACACACAAATCGATTTGTAAATTCGATTAAATCAAACGGCGATTCGAAATTTGAATCGAAAAGACAATACAATAAATATTAATTTCAAGAGGTATTTTCGGATGCAAGAGGTTGTTGATGTACAGAACGTGGTGCAAGACAACATGGAGATACAACATTTATCTAAGAAACCAAGCTAAAACTCGAACGATTCCCTTCTGCCATGGTCTGGTGGGGCGGTGGGGAACTCCTTGTCGGTCTCGGGGACGAAGAATTGCTCCTTGGTATCGTGTGCGGCAGATGCAGGGACGGCAACGGGAACTGCGACTGCCCCTGGATTGTTTTGCAAAAACGACGCCGTATTTGCACGCGCAATTGGTGCATGATGGTTGGAGGCGTATTGATTTGGTGCACGGGCTCCGCCGTCCTGAATGAATGAGCCAGTGTTCTGGCGTTGAAGATCGTGTCCTTGGACGAAGGATTTATTGGCACGCAAGGGTTCGACATACGAATTGTCGGGGCGTTCGAGGTAGACAAAGCTAGAGTTGTTGGCATTCGTTGGATCCTCTTTTGTGACTGGAGCAGGTTTGGCATATTCGACCGAATCCAGCTCGTCTTCATCGGCATTGCGTCGGCTCGACTTGCGGATGAGAACGAAAACCAAAACGCCAATCGCTATAACACCACAAGCGCCACCAATAATGTATGGGGCACTTGAGCTACCTCCTCCTCCTGAGCTGTCAGATTTCGAAGCAGCTGTAGTAGAGGGTGCTGACGTTGTTGATGCTGTCGTGGACGGGGCTGCGGTTGTTGTTGTCGGTGCAGCAGTGGTTGTCGATGACACTTTGCTGCAGTCCACCATTCCTGTAAAAGGGCACGCTCCCTGTGAATTGTACGCAAAACATGTCATGTCAGCGGCAACGCAGGGTGCTACGAGAGCTGCTGCGTCCATCGCAATTGCTCCACCACCAGCACGGTTGCAAGTCGGAGAAGCACAGATTTCCTGTGCAGTCTTGGCATCAAGCGAGAGTACCAAGAGAAGAAGCACTAAAGAGGATTACGCGCCACCGCGTCAACGTTCCATACCTGAGGCTCGTAGGCTGCTTGCATGCATGGTCGCCTCTAGTTGTTCAGCAAGAAGCAAAGCACACTTGCTGCGTCTCTGCCTGCAAGCTGGAAATCCATGTACTGGTCATCACAAATAGTGTAGGCACTTGTTCACTTGGTTTCACTATTAGAACAAGTGTGAGTTACACCAAAGAGCGAGAGATCATATGGCGACGTTATTACAGAGGTCCCCAGCGTTGGAAGCATAAACCGTAGGAGAAGATCGTAGATGAGCGGAATTGGGTGCGCTGCCATGGCAAGACTCGTCCAGCATCGCTGCAATCATTAGCAAATCAAGAGGAGCCTTACGAATGACTCGAAGACAGCGATGGCTTGGAGTCATATTGGTCGCTTGGAAATGCTCATGCCCATTCGACGTGACCACAGAAATCTCGCACCAATTACAAATGGTTTCGGAATTAGGTTGACCATACACTAATTGAATCGACAAGACTAGTTGACTGAACATTCGTCTCCTGTTCTGGAAGGAGGGCGAGTCTTCGCAGCCTCAGTGGGCCTTGGCATTTTCCAAGCTCAGATCCACACCTGATTGTCGTCTTGTTGAGCAGTGAATGTTCATGGAAACCAGTTGCACACTCGAAACGAAAAAGCTTGGAGACGGGGACAGGTATCGTCATTTATTTCCACAGCAGATTCATTTCACAATACTAGTACAAGAACCAAGCTAAACCCCAACGAAAGATGCCCAGGAGGATACGCTTGGACAACGTTGAAAATGAAATTGAAGAAAGGATAAAGTCCATGGTCTCGTGGCTTCGCTTGCCAATGGAGGCAAGAGCAAGAGCGCACACGATGCAATACATCCGAATAATGTGAAATATTATCCGGTATTTTCTTCGGGGAAAATGACAAAACGTGTATATTAGAGGTTGGTTGGGGAAAAAACCGACACCGAGACTGGCTCACATTAACGGACAAATATTATCCGTATGACATCTCGGTTGTATTTTTTGGCCGGGGAAAGAGTCTCGGTTTGAGTGATTCATGGAAACAGAGTCTTTTGTAGCTGCGGTGGCGGCGCACGTTATTGCGGTAACTATCACCATTGCAGTGGTCTCTCCGTCCACTCAACGACAAATATACAATGTTCTTAAGGACGCCAACATTGAATGGTTGGTAACCGTCGACATGATCGTGCTTCCAGGACAATTTCCATAATGCAACTTTCGTAGGAAAATATTGCTGTCGTATGGCAAAAAGTAGAAGGATATTTTCTACATTTTCTGTTTCACCTTTTTGAATTTGAGTAGATTCAATAATAAAACCAAGTCAAAAATTTAGTCTGAAATTTTATCGAAATCGTAGAATCAAACCTTCTACCAGTCATATTGATCTCTAATTGGTCAAAATTTTCGATTTTGCTCCTGGTCATCAAGGCTTGATGATCAAGCCCATCATCAAGCACGACAGGGCAACAAGTTCATAGTTGAATAGAGTAATACAAAGCTAACAAATTACCCTCAACACATACTTGATTGTCATTCTTTTTTGTGGTGTATACGATGTGTTAAACTCTTAAAATCATATTGCAACTTGGCGTGTAACGCTGGAGTTTACAATAGTTCATTAAGCCAATTGCGATTGAATCATGGAAACAGTATTGTGGAGTCGTGGTTACATGTACTTTAGCTACATTTTGGTGTTTCTGCGTCATTTAACTGCAAACATAATAACATGTAACTTTGAAATCTGTTAAACGCTTCCACTGGATCAGTTGCATCGCATTGCAAGCATACATCAAAACGAGGTAATTGAGTCCTAGCCTCACCAATGGCATGCTAAGTATATGTTAATTTATTGCTGTAGTTCCTGCTAAACGCAAGCAAAGATCATTGCAATTATATGTATTCACTTAGAACAGATTTTAATCCGCAGCAGTAGTCCATTAGTTTGTTTCAATGCTTGCCGCATCATATACAGTAGGCGCTTTTTTCTAAGTGTGAATCGGTGGCATGCATCATCGATGATGTGATGGTCTAACAGCATCTTCTAAATCACCCTTTATTTAATCTTAATTAGTACAGTAGTGAGAGAAATTCGATGGGCAGGCAACACAGTGCGATTAGAAGCTGACATCACCAAAAAATCTGTTGATTTTAAGCCAATCAAGTTAGAGTAAAAACAGTAGGCAAATCCTTTCTACGATTTCCGGACACAACACATAATGCAACTTTCGTAGGAAAATATTGCTGTCGTATGGCAAAAAGTAGAAGGATATTTTCTACATTTTCTGTTTCACCTTTTTGAATTTGAGTAGATTCAATAATAAAACCAAGTCAAAAATTTAGTCTGAAATTTTATCGAAATCGTAGAATCAAACCTTCTACCAGTCATATTGATCTCTAATTGGTCAAAATTTTCGATTTTGCTCCTGGTCATCAAGGCTTGATGATCAAGCCCATCATCAAGCACGACAGGGCAACAAGTTCATAGTTGAATAGAGTAATACAAAGCTAACAAATTACCCTCAACACATACTTGATTGTCATTCTTTTTTGTGGTGTATACGATGTGTTAAACTCTTAAAATCATATTGCAACTTGGCGTGTAACGCTGGAGTTTACAATAGTTCATTAAGCCAATTGCGATTGAATCATGGAAACAGTATTGTGGAGTCGTGGTTACATGTACTTTAGCTACATTTTGGTGTTTCTGTGTCATTTAACTGCAAACATAATAACATGTAACTTTGAAATCTGTTAAACGCTTCCACTGGATCAGTTGCATCGCATTGCAAGCATACATCAAAACGAGGTAATTGAGTCCTAGCCTCACCAATGGCATGCTAAGTATATGTTAATTTATTGCTGTAGTTCCTGCTAAACGCAAGCAAAGATCATTGCAATTATATGTATTCACTTAGAACAGATTTTAATCCGCAGCAGTAGTCCATTAGTTTGTTTCAATGCTTGCCGCATCATATACAGTAGGCGCTTTTTTCTAAGTGTGAATCGGTGGCATGCATCATCGATGATGTGATGGTCTAACAGCATCTTCTAAATCACCCTTTATTTAATCTTAATTAGTACAGTAGTGAGAGAAATTCGATGGGCAGGCAACACAGTGCGATTAGAAGCTGACATCACCAAAAAATCTGTTGATTTTAAGCCAATCAAGTTAGAGTAAAAACAGTAGGCAAATCCTTTCTACGATTTCCGGACACAACACATAATGCAACTTTCGTAGGAAAATATTGCTGTCGTATGGCAAAAAGTAGAAGGATATTTTCTACATTTTCTGTTTCACCTTTTTGAATTTGAGTAGATTCAATAATAAAACCAAGTCAAAAATTTAGTCTGAAATTTTATCGAAATCGTAGAATCAAACCTTCTACCAGTCATATTGATCTCTAATTGGTCAAAATTTTCGATTTTGCTCCTGGTCATCAAGGCTTGATGATCAAGCCCATCATCAAGCACGACAGGGCAACAAGTTCATAGTTGAATAGAGTAATACAAAGCTAACAAATTACCCTCAACACATACTTGATTGTCATTCTTTTTTGTGGTGTATACGATGTGTTAAACTCTTAAAATCATATTGCAACTTGGCGTGTAACGCTGGAGTTTACAATAGTTCATTAAGCCAATTGCGATTGAATCATGGAAACAGTATTGTGGAGTCGTGGTTACATGTACTTTAGCTACATTTTGGTGTTTCTGTGTCATTTAACTGCAAACATAATAACATGTAACTTTGAAATCTGTTAAACGCTTCCACTGGATCAGTTGCATCGCATTGCAAGCATACATCAAAACGAGGTAATTGAGTCCTAGCCTCACCAATGGCATGCTAAGTATATGTTAATTTATTGCTGTAGTTCCTGCTAAACGCAAGCAAAGATCATTGCAATTATATGTATTCACTTAGAACAGATTTTAATCCGCAGCAGTAGTCCATTAGTTTGTTTCAATGCTTGCCGCATCATATACAGTAGGCGCTTTTTTCTAAGTGTGAATCGGTGGCATGCATCATCGATGATGTGATGGTCTAACAGCATCTTCTAAATCACCCTTTATTTAATCTTAATTAGTACAGTAGTGAGAGAAATTCGATGGGCAGGCAACACAGTGCGATTAGAAGCTGACATCACCAAAAAATCTGTTGATTTTAAGCCAATCAAGTTAGAGTAAAAACAGTAGGCAAATCCTTTCTACGATTTCCGGACACAACACATAATGCAACTTTCGTAGGAAAATATTGCTGTCGTATGGCAAAAAGTAGAAGGATATTTTCTACATTTTCTGTTTCACCTTTTTGAATTTGAGTAGATTCAATAATAAAACCAAGTCAAAAATTTAGTCTGAAATTTTATCGAAATCGTAGAATCAAACCTTCTACCAGTCATATTGATCTCTAATTGGTCAAAATTTTCGATTTTGCTCCTGGTCATCAAGGCTTGATGATCAAGCCCATCATCAAGCACGACAGGGCAACAAGTTCATAGTTGAATAGAGTAATACAAAGCTAACAAATTACCCTCAACACATACTTGATTGTCATTCTTTTTTGTGGTGTATACGATGTGTTAAACTCTTAAAATCATATTGCAACTTGGCGTGTAACGCTGGAGTTTACAATAGTTCATTAAGCCAATTGCGATTGAATCATGGAAACAGTATTGTGGAGTCGTGGTTACATGTACTTTAGCTACATTTTGGTGTTTCTGCGTCATTTAACTGCAAACATAATAACATGTAACTTTGAAATCTGTTAAACGCTTCCACTGGATCAGTTGCATCGCATTGCAAGCATACATCAAAACGAGGTAATTGAGTCCTAGCCTCACCAATGGCATGCTAAGTATATGTTAATTTATTGCTGTAGTTCCTGCTAAACGCAAGCAAAGATCATTGCAATTATATGTATTCACTTAGAACAGATTTTAATCCGCAGCAGTAGTCCATTAGTTTGTTTCAATGCTTGCCGCATCATATACAGTAGGCGCTTTTTTCTAAGTGTGAATCGGTGGCATGCATCATCGATGATGTGATGGTCTAACAGCATCTTCTAAATCACCCTTTATTTAATCTTAATTAGTACAGTAGTGAGAGAAATTCGATGGGCAGGCAACACAGTGCGATTAGAAGCTGACATCACCAAAAAATCTGTTGATTTTAAGCCAATCAAGTTAGAGTAAAAACAGTAGGCAAATCCTTTCTACGATTTCCGGACACAACACATAATGCAACTTTCGTAGGAAAATATTGCTGTCGTATGGCAAAAAGTAGAAGGATATTTTCTACATTTTCTGTTTCACCTTTTTGAATTTGAGTAGATTCAATAATAAAACCAAGTCAAAAATTTAGTCTGAAATTTTATCGAAATCGTAGAATCAAACCTTCTACCAGTCATATTGATCTCTAATTGGTCAAAATTTTCGATTTTGCTCCTGGTCATCAAGGCTTGATGATCAAGCCCATCATCAAGCACGACAGGGCAACAAGTTCATAGTTGAATAGAGTAATACAAAGCTAACAAATTACCCTCAACACATACTTGATTGTCATTCTTTTTTGTGGTGTATACGATGTGTTAAACTCTTAAAATCATATTGCAACTTGGCGTGTAACGCTGGAGTTTACAATAGTTCATTAAGCCAATTGCGATTGAATCATGGAAACAGTATTGTGGAGTCGTGGTTACATGTACTTTAGCTACATTTTGGTGTTTCTGTGTCATTTAACTGCAAACATAATAACATGTAACTTTGAAATCTGTTAAACGCTTCCACTGGATCAGTTGCATCGCATTGCAAGCATACATCAAAACGAGGTAATTGAGTCCTAGCCTCACCAATGGCATGCTAAGTATATGTTAATTTATTGCTGTAGTTCCTGCTAAACGCAAGCAAAGATCATTGCAATTATATGTATTCACTTAGAACAGATTTTAATCCGCAGCAGTAGTCCATTAGTTTGTTTCAATGCTTGCCGCATCATATACAGTAGGCGCTTTTTTCTAAGTGTGAATCGGTGGCATGCATCATCGATGATGTGATGGTCTAACAGCATCTTCTAAATCACCCTTTATTTAATCTTAATTAGTACAGTAGTGAGAGAAATTCGATGGGCAGGCAACACAGTGCGATTAGAAGCTGACATCACCAAAAAATCTGTTGATTTTAAGCCAATCAAGTTAGAGTAAAAACAGTAGGCAAATCCTTTCTACGATTTCCGGACACAACACATAATGCAACTTTCGTAGGAAAATATTGCTGTCGTATGGCAAAAAGTAGAAGGATATTTTCTACATTTTCTGTTTCACCTTTTTGAATTTGAGTAGATTCAATAATAAAACCAAGTCAAAAATTTAGTCTGAAATTTTATCGAAATCGTAGAATCAAACCTTCTACCAGTCATATTGATCTCTAATTGGTCAAAATTTTCGATTTTGCTCCTGGTCATCAAGGCTTGATGATCAAGCCCATCATCAAGCACGACAGGGCAACAAGTTCATAGTTGAATAGAGTAATACAAAGCTAACAAATTACCCTCAACACATACTTGATTGTCATTCTTTTTTGTGGTGTATACGATGTGTTAAACTCTTAAAATCATATTGCAACTTGGCGTGTAACGCTGGAGTTTACAATAGTTCATTAAGCCAATTGCGATTGAATCATGGAAACAGTATTGTGGAGTCGTGGTTACATGTACTTTAGCTACATTTTGGTGTTTCTGCGTCATTTAACTGCAAACATAATAACATGTAACTTTGAAATCTGTTAAACGCTTCCACTGGATCAGTTGCATCGCATTGCAAGCATACATCAAAACGAGGTAATTGAGTCCTAGCCTCACCAATGGCATGCTAAGTATATGTTAATTTATTGCTGTAGTTCCTGCTAAACGCAAGCAAAGATCATTGCAATTATATGTATTCACTTAGAACAGATTTTAATCCGCAGCAGTAGTCCATTAGTTTGTTTCAATGCTTGCCGCATCATATACAGTAGGCGCTTTTTTCTAAGTGTGAATCGGTGGCATGCATCATCGATGATGTGATGGTCTAACAGCATCTTCTAAATCACCCTTTATTTAATCTTAATTAGTACAGTAGTGAGAGAAATTCGATGGGCAGGCAACACAGTGCGATTAGAAGCTGACATCACCAAAAAATCTGTTGATTTTAAGCCAATCAAGTTAGAGTAAAAACAGTAGGCAAATCCTTTCTACGATTTCCGGACACAACACATAATGCAACTTTCGTAGGAAAATATTGCTGTCGTATGGCAAAAAGTAGAAGGATATTTTCTACATTTTCTGTTTCACCTTTTTGAATTTGAGTAGATTCAATAATAAAACCAAGTCAAAAATTTAGTCTGAAATTTTATCGAAATCGTAGAATCAAACCTTCTACCAGTCATATTGATCTCTAATTGGTCAAAATTTTCGATTTTGCTCCTGGTCATCAAGGCTTGATGATCAAGCCCATCATCAAGCACGACAGGGCAACAAGTTCATAGTTGAATAGAGTAATACAAAGCTAACAAATTACCCTCAACACATACTTGATTGTCATTCTTTTTTGTGGTGTATACGATGTGTTAAACTCTTAAAATCATATTGCAACTTGGCGTGTAACGCTGGAGTTTACAATAGTTCATTAAGCCAATTGCGATTGAATCATGGAAACAGTATTGTGGAGTCGTGGTTACATGTACTTTAGCTACATTTTGGTGTTTCTGCGTCATTTAACTGCAAACATAATAACATGTAACTTTGAAATCTGTTAAACGCTTCCACTGGATCAGTTGCATCGCATTGCAAGCATACATCAAAACGAGGTAATTGAGTCCTAGCCTCACCAATGGCATGCTAAGTATATGTTAATTTATTGCTGTAGTTCCTGCTAAACGCAAGCAAAGATCATTGCAATTATATGTATTCACTTAGAACAGATTTTAATCCGCAGCAGTAGTCCATTAGTTTGTTTCAATGCTTGCCGCATCATATACAGTAGGCGCTTTTTTCTAAGTGTGAATCGGTGGCATGCATCATCGATGATGTGATGGTCTAACAGCATCTTCTAAATCACCCTTTATTTAATCTTAATTAGTACAGTAGTGAGAGAAATTCGATGGGCAGGCAACACAGTGCGATTAGAAGCTGACATCACCAAAAAATCTGTTGATTTTAAGCCAATCAAGTTAGAGTAAAAACAGTAGGCAAATCCTTTCTACGATTTCCGGACACAACACAATGAACTTCAAAATATTTCAGAATATATAATTTTAGCCAATGAAGTCGTCCCGGTGAAGGTTTTCACTACTTCACAGAGTTTCGCTACCTGTGTGACTTTTATCATCCTTTTGGAAAATCCACCCGAGATACATCCGGAATACGGATAGTAACACCCAATCAGACTTCGGCCGAGGTGGAGTTGTCGGATTTTTCCCCGACCAACCTCTTATAGAGATTTCCGTAAAGTAACACAGCATGATGCCGAGTTTCATGTAACGAAGTCTGTATCACGATGTGTTTTTGAGCCATCCGTGAAGTCGACCAGAACAAGAGAGAAATGGAAACTCGACACGAGATTATACGGATAATGACCGGATATGTAGTCCCACAAACGTAACAGACAGATCTCATACGTTTGTGGGACTACATATCCGGTCATTATCCGTATAATCTCGTGTCGAGTTTCCATATTATACTAGTATTATTGTCAACATGAGTAAAATGTTTGCGAAAAGTGTATAATCGACAAACATTCTTTTGTCATTTAGGCTCCGTTTGGATGCACCTGTTATACACAAATAACGTGTTCTGGAGCCGGTTTTTACTGAAACTTGAGGAAACAGTAAATGCACAACAAGTTGATCGTTTGGTTCCACAAAACACGTTTTGGCCGAAATGCTGGATGGCTCGACGATAACACGTTGTGGAAAAAGAGCTCAGAGGCGTTTTTCAAGCTAGGGACAGGGTTGTTGCAGTGTTTTAGATGGACGTGAGGGGATCTCGAATTATTGCACTTTCGGTCAAGCAATGTCGTCCCAAGTCTACACTATCGACGATGCTGCGAATGACTTTCTTATGAACGCTGCGATGGAGGTCTTTCCAGTGATGCTTGACATACTAGTACAGTGTTTGTGCTTCCAAACGCACAGAAACACTGAATGGACAAATCTGTTATCCTGTCATCGGGAATAACGGAAACGGATATCCAGTGTTTTGAAACAGCATTTTATCCAAACGGGGCCTTAGTGTGTAGTGAATTTTTTGTCAAATAGTGTATAACATTTTCGTATAATGAAGACATTGCGACAAAACGAGTATGACTTGAGGTTGGGGGAAAGTCCGCAGTTGGAAGCGTCAGTTTGGAAGTATCACAGAACGTTGAAGGTGGCTGTGCGTGGCTCTGCTTCATATTCCGACTGAGGGACGTTGACAAAGTGATGAATGGAAGTGAACATGATGTTCATGAGGTGGCCACTACTACAGGCTTACAAGTTGGAGCAATCTATACATCTGCGACCGATGGCGTTAAAGCTGTACAAGACCACGCGATGGCATCGAACAAGTCCGTGCGAGTCAGTCAACGAAGTGGGGTCCATAGAGTCATCGAATGCACGACAGTAGGGTGCACGATGTATGTACGTCTCTATCGGAGGCAAGTAAACAATGTGAAGAACGGCTCGTGGTACATATCATCTATGTGCCTCGATCACAAGAATTGCACAGCTACAGCAATACCAACTCGCCGACAAATTTCGTCCCTTCCTACCTTTCTTTCAGCGGTCCAAGCTGATCCATCATCATCAGCTAAGGCGCTTATTGATCAAGTACAACGACGAGATGGAATTGACTTGCATCAAATCAGAAGAACAGTCTATCGTGCAAAAGACGATGTTACCCAAACTTCTGAGACCGTTGCGCTAGCATCGTACACCAAAATACCAGCCTTTCTGCGCGCTTTTTTGAAATTGAATCCTGGATCCGTTGCTTGTCTACAGAAGGATGGTGCGGGGAGATTTATGCGAGCTCTTGTATCCCCAAGAGTACTTATTGATTCTGCTTCTGCTTGTCAGCGAGTTTTTGGTGTTGATTGCTCGCATAGTAAATGTGATAATGCGTAGTAGAGTTAAGCTGATCCATTATAATAACAACGCTTTGCACGATACTAGTATCGTCGATTGAATTAACATTGGTTTACATGGTTACCGCATTCCTTTTGGGTAGACGGACGGTTTGGGTAACTTTGAGAAGGACAATACTGTAAAACCTAATATCACTACAAATTTAATTTCAAACGAAATATAAGTTTCCATAGTAGTGACTGGTTGGTTGTCATTTGTTGATTCTGGCGAAAATGTCCGACACAGACAAGCCTGCAACCCAGCCCAGAGGACGTCCCAATCGTCTTGGAATTGGTCGCAATCCAAATCAACACAAAATCACAGCGATATCGTACCGAGAGAAGTTGGCTGTAGCAACATTCTTCTATTCGACCAACGACATGGCCCTCACTCGTCAAACGTTTTACTCGCACTTGACCGATCAAGCATGGGAGTCAAGGAGGAAACTGATATATGATTGGAAGCGGAAGATGTTCAAAATCGAGAAGTATGGCAATCACGAACACCTAGCCAGTATGTGCCGTTCAAGAGAAGTTGGCGTTGGAACAACGCTAGACTGGCACAGAAGTCAACAGTGCAAAATGGGTCATTGACATACGAAACGAGGGTGTCCTTGTGTCGTTGCTTATGTTACAACTTCACGCACTCGATGTTGCAAACGACTTGGGCATCCCGCCATACCACTTTCTTGCTTCGTGGGATTGGCAAAGGTTGTTTCTTGCCAGGCACAAGTTGAGCATGCGGGCGCGAACAAGAGTTGGACAAGATACAAATGGAGACGGCGTTGCTGCTTTGGAGGAGTTCGGCTCACATGTACTCGAACTAGCACAGACGGAAGGTGTCTCGATCATATACAACGCCGACCAAACAGGAATATTCTACGAATATTTACCCAGGAAGACTGTCCACGCAACTGGATCCAAAACCATTTGGATGAAGTGTGGTGGCGGAACGAAGAACCAAGCAACTGCTATGCTCTTGGGCGACATCAATGGTCATCAATATCCACTGTTCTTAGTATTCAAGACTCAAAAATCCACGATTGAATTGGTAAACGAGGCCAACATGCAAGAAAGAAATGGATTTGGACGGCGATTGTGGTCTGAAATTGACGAGTTGCAGAATCAATTCGACTGTCAGATATACGGCAACACAACAGCTTGGTGGAATCAAGCGATGTCACTTGAATTTCTTGATTACCACTTTGGTGGAGACAAATTTACAAGCGAGAAGAAAATACTCATTTGGGATGATTTTAGTGCTCATTTTACGGCGTCTGTGGTCGACATGCACTGAACGTATTTTTGGTCAAAGTTCCCCCAAGATTCACTTGGGCTTGTCAGTCAGCCGATGTGGCTTGGAACAAGCCGTTGAAAGACCGCCTGCGTTCATTTTGGGTGCAAATGCGAGACCAATTGGCAGCTCACAGCGCTTCGACTGACGACGAAAGAACGGCATTCAAATTGAAAGGCCCTGATCGTCGGCTTGTCACAAAATTGATTCATGATGCTTGGTATGGTTTGTCTAGAAGCACAATTATCAATGGATTTGCGAAGACTAAATTGCTTGGAGGCACTACGACTTACGACGATGAAGTACAAATGACGAATGACGTTGATGATGAAGTGAATGATGTTGTCGAAGTTATGAGAGATATGAAAGTCCTCCAAGATTGCTCTGCTGACGACGATGATATATTGCAGGAGTAGAGTTGACATGGAATTGTCCCTCTAGTTGTAATCCGAAAATGCATTCAAGTTGTTGTACTATCTTTGCATCAAGTAATACCGACTCACCTTTTTAATCGCAAGCGAAATTGCCAACTCAACTCACCTTTTTTATCGCAAGTGAAAGTGCCAACTCACCCTTTTTATCGCAGATAGAAATACAGTGTTGATTGGCTGGTCTTGATACTAAGTAGCCCGTAACATTCAATATAGCCTCTTTAAAATGATATTTTAAAAATAACTTGAAATTTGTATGCGTCATAAAAATCCGGATAAATTTGTGTTATCCGGTGTACATAGGTGTCTGTCTACCCAAAAGGACTACGGTAACTACAGCGTTAGTCTACTATTAATATGTAGACTAACGCTGTCGCTAGTTGGATATCCACTTGTGCACACTTCATAATGAAATTCATAGCTTTATCCTCATAATTTCGATGTCTTTTAAACTTAAAATTTGTATGGACTGCTATTAAACTACACCAACATATGCTTTACAGATTTCCAGTACAATGTACAGTAAATATTGGTGTAACGTAAACGACCAATAATGGCCGATTTTTTCATTGTGTCCGAAGTCCTGTCGTATCTCACCTTCCATAACGAATATCGAAAATCTGGAGGTACCTCGTGAAAGAGGAGATGCAGGAGAAACCAGTATTATACATGAGAGGTATTGAAATTGAAGAGTGTTTAGACAGAGTGAAGTCAAAGTTGACCCATTGGTTAATTCAAGAACAACCAATGGTGGCCGATTTTATGACTTGGAAATTGTATACTTGATGTGACAATTTTACCAACATTCCTCTTCGGGTTAGGTCTAGTCCAATTAAACATGATGAAAGGATATAATTTTTGAGAGGTAAAATCTCACTTCTTATATGCATAAAATACGATCATTTCTAAGGTTCAAATTTGGGCGAGCGGTTTTGGCTTGAACCTCCTAAGTCGTATCCCGGGTTCGAACCCCAGAGTCGGCAATGCTACAGTGGTCGATATTCCCCTGGTTAAAAACTTTTAGGGTTCCCATTCATAAAATGCGGCGACGCTTATCGGCCACTGTAGGGCTGACTTTATGCACAATATTATAATATATTTTTTTAAAATGTACATGTAGCACTGTCATCAATATTGATCGTAAACAAAATGCATGAACCAACTTATCGAGCTATATTCAGACCGTACGTCGTCTCTTTGGTGGCTTCGACAATTCTGAGATAATATCTGTCCCAGTTGCGATCTTGTTGCGCACATTCACAGTCTTCTTTCGTCGACTTGTCGGCTTGTCAGGCACTGGAGGAATCACGAGGATTTCTTGACGAATTGTTGGCTGATGTTGAACCCACGAGGTATCATACTTTGTCTGCGGCTTCACACCTCCATGCTTGAACTTTTCGTATCGCTGCTTCATGCTTGGAAGGGACAAAGGAAACAAACCACATGTCTTGAAGCCGCTGACGCAATTGCTTGAGGTCACTGCAACGTCCCAATTCTTCCTCGCAAGTGAGATTGCAACATCCTTTGAAAGAGAACATGAGTTCACTTCCACCATATACGAAAAGATGTCTTTCTTGATTCTTCTCTTGAGTGGTCCAAACACGGCGACATCGAGTGGTTGCAAGAGATGGGTCGCATTGGCAGGGAGACACACAATAATGATCCCTCATAAATTTCGTCGGAAAAATGACCACCATAGCCATCGAGAGTGAGTAATAGAGGCCGATCCACAGAAGCAGGAACAGAGGAAGCAAGTATCGCAAGCCAGAGCTGAAAGATCGTTCTGTTGATGAAGCCGCTCTCTGATGCGACGACATACGTTGGCCCAAGAGCTTCAGCAACTTGCATGTTGACGCGCTGACCAGGGATGATGAACAAAGGTGGAACTACAAAGCCTGCAGCACTCACGCATGCTACGTAGGTCATGTGGAAAGCAGCTGACAGGGTGTGGGACCAAACGTTGCTTGAGCCCTTGACTGCAACAACACGCTTGGACTTGCTATGCGTCAGATATTGAACACACGGGTAGCATCCTTCTTGTCAGTGATGACGTGGTAGAGCATGACGTTGAATAGATTGCCAATATCGTTGATGTCCGTTGCGTTGCGCACACGTGAGATGACTTGTGCAGTACGTGTCGTGAGGATTGGGTGGCTTGCTATGAAGCGGTTATACCACCCGTCCGTGACGTACGGGATCGACAGGACGCGGCACATCACGCAGGCCTTCAAGATGATATAGTATCGTGTGACCGGGAAGCCAGATGCCTGCATGGATATGATCCAGGAAACAAGATCATTCTCAAGAGCAATTGGCAGTGATCGCTTTGGGCCCATTTGAGTCCTGGCATCCTGACCAGATTTCCAGCTCTTGGCATATCGAGACAGAGTTGCATTGGAATGCCCGTGGTCGATGAGATAACGCCGGGTTTGATGTTTTGCTGCCACATCTTGAAGGCCGTCGCTACAGTGTCCTCGGTATGTGTCATTTTACAGTACGATGCGTCTCACTGCCATGATTTGTATATATTATCAAAGGTTATAAGTTGCTAGCAGTATTATCAGTCCAAATCCCGCCAAGAATTACCCAATCAAATTTGAATATAAAGTCGGCCACCATTGGTAAAATCGGCCATTATTGGTCGTTTACGTTACCGGTACACGTCCGTTCACTACGTATTACAGTAATTTTGAAAGTTTGCTGAGCTTTCAGCGAGTTGGCCAGGTTGACTGCAAGGGTATTATGTCTCAATCAATTGGACTTGCCTTACGTCCTCGCTTTGCCAAAGACTTTAAGAACTGGCGGTAGTTTACAGTGTTTGTGCAGTTAATTACGTATTTCGGACTCAAAGAGCTGAAGTACCCTATTTTGTCCAATAGATTTGCAAACTCAATGCAGCCTCGAAGCAAGTCTGGCTACCGGTGATTGATAGTGCCTCGAGTCGCCTAGTGAATTCAAGTATTTGGAGATACTAGTACACCCTGAGGGTTGATTTTACTTTGAAGTTTTCTAACATATCCTCCAACTTTCACTCTCAGCACCTCCAAAGATGACATTGTGAGATCTATCTATTACTTAAGGCTCTAACGCAACACGTAAGTACGAGACTAAGTACGAGAGTAATTTTTACATACAAACGTCAAGTCAACAAATGAGCAATTTTTACATACAAACGCCAAGTCAACAAATGAGCAATTTTTATATACTTTATCCAAGTACAAAATGAGCAATTTTTACATACAAACGCCAAGTCAAAAAAAGAGTAATTTGAGACAAGTTCGTTCATGCACCCATGATGCTGGACGTGGCAGTTGTCGATAATATTAATAATCATTCCACATACAAAATGAAAATATTGTCCTACTATTTAAAATAATACCTGCCAAAGACGAGATTGGCGCTCCTCCAAAGGAACCCCACTGGACTCTTTCAACCTGTATTAAACCTTCCGCATAATTATCCGGATATCCATGGAAACATCCAAGGAAATATCCATGAATATCCGGATAATTATCCGAAGATCCATAGATATTTCCTTGGACGGAACAAAGTGACATGGAATGCAATGAACGCTGTCATGTATTAGATGTAGGTTTTACGAATAGCTATCACTAAGCCTTTAAAATACATACTACCTGTTGCGTTTTGCTTCGCCACATGAACTGATCAAGGTAAGATTGGAGGTCGTCAGTTTGAACACCTCGCATGGCCTTCAAGTACTGTTTCACACGTACTTCCCACACACCTTCATTTGACTGTGAGTTTCATTCAACAGGAGATTCAACTTACTTTCATGCACCATTCAACAGCGGCTGACTCGCTGACTGTTTCCTTCATAACCCTGTCGAACGTGTAGTCCGAGAGATCGGACAAGTCATATAGACTGTCTATTGCAAATTTCGAAATGTATGTCCAGACAAGTGAATGGCTCTTATTGTTTGTGTTTAGTGGGTCTCAACTGGAGTGGTATTCTATTTCTAAGTATAAGGATTGGATGGTTCTCTTTCAATGGCGCGCATTCGTGGGGTCAGATTGGAGTTTATAGTGTATTCTAAGTATAAGGATTGGATGGTTCTCTTTCAATGGCGCGCATTCGTGGGGTCAGATTGGAGTTTATAGTGTATCTGGATAATCGATTCTTTTACCTGGATACAAAATCAATTCGTCATTTGTCCGTTAATACAGGTTGAAAGAGTCCAGTGGGGTTCCTTTGGAGGAGCGCCACGAGATGCATGGCAATTGGGTTTTTCTGGGACGATGCAAGGTGAGATGCATGTCTTAGGATAGCTTCACTCGGGCAGAAAAGGCCGCTGAATAAGCGGTCAACACACTGTGCAGTAGGGTGACGAGCCCTTTCTGCCACTTTAAGCTATACCCTGGCCAGAGGCTTGGACTCCGAAAGGCGAATTCCGACGCGATATGCGAATGTTACGAAGTAGGGCCTTTTTGGCTCGAAATACCGGACATTTTCATAGAGCAGCCAGGGACAGCTAAAACGTGTGTTTTTACTGTATTTTCATATTGACTTTGGACGAGTAAATCCTCTCCCCATAGTTCAACTTTTTACAGTAAGGGGACAATGTGTAACGTTGGTTACCACTATTGCAACTGATGGTGCTACTTTTTTTTGACGGAGTACCACGGTTGATAGTGGGCCTACGGCGAGTAGATTGAAACACTTCAGGGGTGTTTCATGATACTTAGCAGGTGTATTACCCAGTATCAAAGTTTCAACTCATTGGATGTACGAGTTCAATACGCGATATTAAACAATGTGATGTTTAATAAATACCGCGAATTCTGAACGATTTATGAAAGAAATGAGTAGTATTTTCTGGCAAACCACATTATGTTAAGCTTAAGTGGTGGGACACATATCCACAGTATTTTTACGATCCAATCACATTATCATTTTTGTGTTGATGTGTTTGTATGAACATTTGTCTGACGCAGTTTTCTGCGTAGAAAATAACAACTACTCGGCCTCTAAGAAAGGCAAAGGCAATTGCAGTCATGACAATGACAATCAAGGCCATGCGATCGATAACTCCGAACCTGGGAAGCAAGCAGAGCGGAATGAAGTGCATACTACCGAACAAGAGTCTGCATCAACTGGAGCTAATGGCTGGGCTGTGGATGACGATGCCTTGAATCAGGGCAATATTAACGACGAGGTGGCTATGAGAAAGGCCAAGAAGGCGGAGTACAACAATCGTGCTCACGAAAAGAAACGGCAAGCTCTCCTAAAGGCGGAGTACAACAATCGTGCTCACGAAAAGTAACGGCAAGCTCTCCTAAAGGCAGAGTACAACAATCGTGCTCACGAAAAGAAGCGGCAAGCTCTCCTAAAGGCGGAGTACAACAATCGTGCTCACGAAAAGAAACGGCAAGCTCTCCTAAAGGCGGAGTACAACAATCGTGCTCGCGAAAAGAAACGGCATGCTATCGTGGAAGACTTCGACAAAGAGGTGGCTATGAAAAGATCCAAGAAGGCGGAATACAACAAACGTGCTCGCGAAAAAAAGCACAACACTGAGGTTGCGAATCAAGGGCGGGGTGCCATCATTTTGCACCATACGGACATGGATAAGTGCGACGAAGAGGAAACCAAGGAGGGAGAAGACGGAATCCATTATCACGCTCAAAGTGACCATCATCTCAAGATTCTGGCAACTCAGGAGCAAGAAGATCGCGAGCGCACAGTTGACAATCGAAGGATCTATGCTGCGCTACAACCTAACCGTATGAATGAAGGAGGTGAAGAAGAAACCAAGGAAGAAGATATTTCCGATGGAAATGTGGATTGCAACACTGACAATCAATTACTTGCCTTGGCAAATGCTGATCCTCCGCTAAACGTGGATGTGGATTTGATTGATGTACCTCCTCGCGAGCAAGGATTAAGTCTCCGGAATAAACCCAAGGGTCGCCCGAAGAAGAAGAGTGGTCACAACAGTGCACGCGTCAGTTTCGATGACTTCGATGAATCATTGGTGCCTCTTCATACTATTGAGCAGCGTTCGATTTGCCGCCATTGCGAAGCGAAGATTTGGCCAGGCGAAGAAAAGGACTGCTGCGGTGGAGGCTCTCGAGTGCTGCCTGTTGCTACCTGGCCTGACACACCCGAGTTTCGCGAATACATTGCTTTGTTCAAAACCAGAGGGTTCGTCAATAACACTCGCCGGTACAACGCCCTCTTTGCCTTTACATCTATTGGTACCAAAGAAATTATTCACGGCAACGGTGGGCCGAGATCTTATACAATCCAAGGCGATTTGCATCATTTGATTGGACCACTATTGCCTGCGGACGAAGAACAAGCCAGTTACGCCCAGATCTACATTACGGATCCTGAAACGCAAGCAAGCATACGACGAAGAATGCTTGGGGGAAATCTTATTGTGTCAACTGTGACGAAAATTCAGCGTCTACTACTACAGCACAACGCGTTCACCCAGCTGTACAAGCATGCGAAGGATATTCCAAAGGATGACGACATGAGAATTGTGCTCACTGGTCAGCCTCGAAGCAACAGCCGAACGCATAACCTTCCTACGTGTTCTGAAATCGCTGTTCTTTTTTCAGAAACGTCCAAGTCAGGGCGTCATATCTTACTGCATGGTATTGATGGCCCCGTACTCAGCGAAGTTCAGCGAAACTATCACGTTGGTAAACATGTGCGTTTGGATCGACAACCTGGGGAACAACGCTTATTTCGCATTAAGGAATTTCATTCGGCATATGACCCGCTTCAATACCCTTTGCTCTTTCCCACTGGGACTTTGGGGTGGTCGTTTGACAACAAGAGCGGTCGCAATCATGAAAACGTGAGTTTGAACGATTATGCTCGATACCATTTGCACGAGCGCGGTGCATTCTCTCCATTACATGCCAGCAGACCTCTATTTCAAGTGTTTGCAGTCGACAATTTTGCAAAGATGGAAAACCAAAGGCTTCGATATATTCGTGACCAAACCAACAACCTCCGCAGCGACACGTACCGCGCACTTCATGACGCTGTTTCGCATGATGTGGACCTCAGAAGCATTGGAAAAAGGATTGTTTTGCCGTCATCTTACACGGGTGGACCTCGGTACATGAGACAACGTTACCTTGACGCCATGGCAATTGTTCGCAAGTTCGGTCGACCAGACCTTTTTATCACTGTGACATGCAATCCAAAGTGGGTTGAAATCGACAGGGAGCTGGAATTGGCGAAAGACGACTATGGATTTAAACGATCTCCAGCTGATCGACCTGACTTAGTGACGCGCATGTTCCGTCCCAAGCTCTTAGCCATTGAAGCCATGCTGTACAAGGGGGAAGTTTTGGGTCGACAAGCTGCGTGTGTTCGTGTTGTCGAATTCCAAAAGCGTGGTCTGCCTCATGCCCATATATTGGTCATATTCACTGGGGACGACAAAATCAAGACAGCTGCCGATATTGACAGTATTATCAGTGCAGAAAACCCCGACAAGGAAAAGAATCCAAGATTGCACGAAATTGTTACAACCTGCATGATTCACATATGCAGCGACCGATGCCTGGAAAACGGGAAGTGCAAGAAAAACTTTCCAAAAGCATACTGCAACGAAACATCAGAAGGCAGTGATGGATATCCACTCTACCGTCGTCGCCGCTCTTCGGCAGAGCGGCCCTCGGAGTATACCAACCAATATGTTATTCTGTACTGCCCAACGTTGAGCGCCATGTTCGACTGCCACATCAATGTCGAGGCGTGTACAAGTATATCTGCAGTCAAGTACCTGTACAAGTACATCTACAAGGGCTCAGACCACTCAAATTTTCAACTTGAGTCCGGTGAACTTGACGAAATCATGCAATACCAAGATGCCCGCTATGTATCGTGCTGTGAGGCCCTCACACGCATTTTCTCTTTCGACATGTTCAAACGATCTCACGCTGTCGAGAACCTCGAAATACACTTGGAAGGTGAACAAGTTGTATGCATTCCTACCGACCGCCCGATGAGCCCTCAGGAATTGGCAAGGAGGAACCGGACGAAACTCACCGCGTTTTTTGAACTGTGCCGTGAAAACAGTGATTCACAAGCACTTGCGCGTGAATGTCTGTACTCTGATATCCCCGAGCATTTCGTATGGAACTCAAAGCTCCGCAAGTGGACATCACGTAAAAAGGGTGGTGATCGTATGATCGGGAGGATGCTGACGGTGTCACCCCGCTCGGGAGACTGTTTTTTTATGCGAATGCTCTTATGCTACCGACGAGGTCCGACATCGCACGAAGATTTGCGAACCGTCAATGGCGTGGTTCATCAGACGTTCAAGTCAGCCGCACTTGCCCTTGGCTTTCTTGAAAATGACGAGGAATGGCTAACCTGCATGCGAGAAGCAACTGAAACAGCAACTCCCTATGAGCTCCGAACACTTTTTGTCAGTATTCTGATTCACTGTGAACCTGCGGATGCACGAGGGCTATGGAACAAATTCGAAGATGAAATGAGGCAAGATTTTCACCGCATGTACCTTGACGATTCTCAAAAATCTACAGCTTTCGCAATTCAGGCTTTATCAAGATGCCTCGAGTCGAATGCATCAAGCTTGGATCGTTTTCCGGAGCTTCCACAGCTTGCACATTTCGAACAATATTTTGCTCTTGAGGAAACAAACAGGAATCCAACCGATTAGTGGCTATGGAATCTTCGCACAACCAAGAACAAATCCAAGGCATTTTGGAAGGCAAGTCTACGATGACCGAAGAGCACGAGGTCTTCTACAACGACGTTATGAGCGAGATTACGAAGGAAAGCACTGTTCGAAGAGGCAAAGTATATTTTCTCGAAGGTGAGGGCGGCTCAGGGAAGACGTTCATCTCAAACATTTTACTGGCTCAAGTGCGCTCAATGAACAAAATTGCGTTGGCTGTTGCTTCGTCCGGACTTGCTGCTCTGAATTTGATCGGAGGTACAACTGCGCATTCGAGATTCTGTCTTCCAAGATCATTGCACGAGCTTAGCCGATGCGACGTTCGGAAGCAGTCACATCTTGCGGAACTTTTACGTCTCACAGAACTTATCATTTGGGACGAGTGTTCGATGATGCACAAGTATGCTGTGGAGGCCGTTGATCACATGCTACAAGATTTGATGGACAACGCGCTTCCTTTTGGTGGAAAGGTCGTCATATTCTCGGGCGACTTCAAGCAAATGCTTCCAGTCATTTTGAAGGGCACACCTGGGCTAATCCTCGAAGCATGCTTGAAGAACAGCTACCTTTGGAGAAATATCGCACAGTTTCATCTGACGGTTAACATGAGGTTGACCAACAACAACTCAGAGAGTGTTCGAGAGTTTGCTGCATTGCTCAAGTCTATTGGTCATGGAACATACCCCACATGTACCGAACTCGGTGCCGATTACATTCGACTACCTGATGATTTGGCGATTCCATACAAGTCGCCTGATGATTTGGGGTCATTTTTACACAGCGTCTATCAAGACATGAACAACCTGCGCATCAATGCACTTAGATCGTACTTTGGATGTCGAGCTATCCTTGCACCCAAACACAGTGTTGTTGCTGACATCAACACAACACTTCTTGAGCGACTCACTTCCGACTGCGAAATGACATATTTGTCCGCCGATTCTGTTGCTGACAAACCCAACTCGGACACAAATGCATGCGAGTTGCCCATCGAGTTTCTGAATTCTATAGACATCAACAACTTCCCCAGCCACAAGTTGCATTTGAAAGTTGGTTGTCCCATTATTCTGCTTCGTAATTTGTGTACTTCGGAAGGCATGTGCAACGGAACACGTTTAATTGTTCTTGAGCTGAAAACACGATGTATCAAGGCTCAAATTATGAACGGCTCCCACACGAACAAGATCGTTTACATTCCCTGAACTACTACAATCCACGATGGTAAGCAAAACAATTACCCATTTGAGCTACGCAGAAGACAATTTCCTGTTCAAGTTGCCTTTGCAATGACGATTCACAAGGCTCAAGGTCAAACGATTTCTCACGTGGGCGCCTACCTTCCAGAACCCGTCTTCTCGCATGGACAGCTTTACGTCGTCATGTCAAGAGCCCAAGCAAAAGGCAACATTAAGTTTTTGGTCGCCAATGGACAGTACGATGGACTGCCTGGAATCTACACGAAAAACATTGTGTATCAAGAAGCATTAGAATAGCCAGGACTTCATAAAACTTCATCCATAACTAACAAACGTTATCATGTTCTTACAAATATTTACACTGTGTTGTTGTGGAATTGCCGTGACTTCCTGGATCAAGTCCAATTGCATCGTACCGATGAATTGGACGATAAATCATCGAGATTAGCTAACCCCAAACTACGCACCTTATACTTAGATTCAATGTTACAGTATTACAAGAGGAAGAAGTAGGTGGTTGTCAACCAACGATGACCTCGATCTACTAATCGATCGCACAGATTGTGCAATCTGAACTTGGATATATTCTGCTTAGATTCAATCTCAGCATTAAAATGGGAGAAGCATATCGAACAGCGGCAAGCTATAAAATTATCAAAGAGTCTGCTTCTTGGAAACAGTCTTTTTGCCGTTCACATCGTGCGCAAAGTTGCCGCAACAGGAAAGATCTCTATACCAGCAGTACAACCAGCTGCTGAAACTTCGGCATTTAAATTGACCTTCTTGACCGTGCTCCTAGAACCTCCACCCACCACATGCCACGCTCACATTGGACACAACCGTAGATTACCATCGAAGGTTCGCCTTTCTCCATCTAGATATACTATGTCTCCGACATGTTGGTAGTCGCCTTGAGCATCATCTAAGCGCATGGTCATCAGTGTCTTGCAGTCAAATGCGCCGTGAATAGGACTGGGTACCTCGAGCGTCTGTATTATCACTGATAAGTCGTTCGTGTTATCTGTGCAAGTACTGTCATTTTTGCACAACAAAACAGGGAAACTAATGAGGCCAATTCGAACTAAAATAAGAAAGAAGTGAATAAGGAGTGCGAAGTAAATGCCGTCTCCTTAGTTTCAAAATAATATGATCTCTGATTGGATAATTTATTTTTCTTTCGGTACGAGTCGACGGTTTTTTGGTCAGGACATGATTTATCTCCTGACGAAAAAAAAAATTCGTCAGTCAACAGTAGCCAATCAGAATGCTCGGCGTTAACTTATTTTTTTACTTCGAACTGGGCCTGAATCAAATTCAAAATTCATAGTATGGCATCAAACGTTTCATGTGTGTGATCAAATCTTTGTTATTTCCAAAGCAAAACGCTCCACCCAGGGGCGTAGCCCTGGCCTCACCCTAGTCTATTACTTAAAGCTCTAACGCAACACGTAAGTATGAGAGTAATTTTTACATACAAACGTCAAGTCAAAAAATGAGTAATTTTATATACAAATTCCAAGTACAAAAATGAGTAATTTTTACATACAAACGCCAAGTCAAAAAAAGAATAATTTTTATATACAAATTCCAAGTACAAAAATGAGTAATTTTTACATACAAACGCCAAGTCAAAAAAGAGTAATTTGAGACAAGTTCGTTCATAATAGTCAGCACTTCCAACCAACATCAACTAATTTGACCACTCAAGGTTGTATTGCCCGATATCCTTGGCAAATATCCATTTGGTGTGATGTTGTCAATTATTTGGTGTGTTGCTCAATACTTAGTGTCATGTTTTGTCACGATGTAACCCATGTTGCTGGACGTGCCAGTTGTCGATAATATTAATAATCAAACAATTCCACATTCATATATGTTTGAAAATATTGTCCTACTATTTAAAATAATACCTGCCAAAGATGAGATGGATGGCAGTTGGGTTTTTCTGGGACTTCGCACTCCTTATTCACTTCTTTCTTATTTTACTTCGAATTGGCCTCAATAGTTTCCCTGTTTTGTTGTGCAAAAATGACAGTACTTGCACTACATTGTTTAATATCGCTTATTGAACTCGTACATCCAATGAGTTGAAACTTTGATACTGGGTAATACACCTGCTAAGTATTCATGCAACACCCCTTAAGTGATTCATGATACTCGCCGTAGGCCCACTATCAACAGTGGTACTCCATAAAAAAAGTAGCACCATCAGTTGCAATAGTGGTAACCAACGTTACACATTGTCCCCTTACTGTAAAAAGTTGAACTATGGGGAGAGGATTTACTCGTCCAAAGTCAATATGAAAATACAGTAAAAACACACGTTTTAGCCGCCCCTGGCTGCTCTATGAGAAAGTCCGGTATTTCGAGCCAAAAAGGCCCTACTTCGTTGCATTCGCATATCGCGTCGGAATTCGCCTTTCGGAGTCCAAGCCTCTGGCCAGAGTATGGCTTAAAGTGGCAGAAAGGACTCGTCACCCTACTGCACAGTGAGTTGACCGCTTATTCAGCGGCCTTTTCTGCCCGAGTGAAGCTATCTTAAGTCTCCTTAGTTTCAAAATAATATGATCTCTGATTGGATAATTTATTTTTCTTTCGGTACGAGTCGACGGTTTTTTGGTCAGGACATGATTTATCTCCTGACGAAAAAAAAAATTCGTCAGTCAACAGTAGCCAATCAGAATGCTCGGCGTTAACTTATTTTTTTACTTCGAACTGGGCCTGAATCAAATTCAAAATTCATAGTATGGCATCAAACGTTTCATGTGTGTGATCAAATCTTTGTTATTTCCAAAGCAAAACGCTCCACCCAGGGGCGTAGCCCTGGCCTCACCCTAGTCTATTACTTAAAGCTCTAACGCAACACGTAAGTATGAGAGTAATTTTTACATACAAACGTCAAGTCAAAAAATGAGTAATTTTTATATACAAATTCCAAGTACAAAAATGAGTAATTTTTACATACAAACGCCAAGTCAAAAAAAGAATAATTTTTATATACAAATTCCAAGTACAAAAATGAGTAATTTTTACATACAAACGCCAAGTCAAAAAAGAGTAATTTGAGACAAGTTCGTTCATAATAGTCAGCACTTCCAACCAACATCAACTAATTTGACCACTCAAGGTTGTATTGCCCGATATCCTTGGCAAATATCCATTTGGTGTGATGTTGTCAATTATTTGGTGTGTTGCTCAATACTTAGTGTCATGTTTTGTCACGATGTAACCCATGTTGCTGGACGTGCCAGTTGTCGATAATATTAATAATCAAACAATTCCACATTCATATATGTTTGAAAATATTGTCCTACTATTTAAAATAATACCTGCCAAAGATGAGATGGATGGCAGTTGGGTTTTTCTGGGACTTCGCACTCCTTATTCACTTCTTTCTTATTTTACTTCGAATTGGCCTCAATAGTTTCCCTGTTTTGTTGTGCAAAAATGACAGTACTTGCACTACATTGTTTAATATCGCTTATTGAACTCGTACATCCAATGAGTTGAAACTTTGATACTGGGTAATACACCTGCTAAGTATTCATGCAACACCCCTTAAGTGATTCATGATACTCGCCGTAGGCCCACTATCAACAGTGGTACTCCATAAAAAAAGTAGCACCATCAGTTGCAATAGTGGTAACCAACGTTACACATTGTCCCCTTACTGTAAAAAGTTGAACTATGGGGAGAGGATTTACTCGTCCAAAGTCAATATGAAAATACAGTAAAAACACACGTTTTAGCCGCCCCTGGCTGCTCTATGAGAAAGTCCGGTATTTCGAGCCAAAAAGGCCCTACTTCGTTGCATTCGCATATCGCGTCGGAATTCGCCTTTCGGAGTCCAAGCCTCTGGCCAGAGTATGGCTTAAAGTGGCAGAAAGGACTCGTCACCCTACTGCACAGTGAGTTGACCGCTTATTCAGCGGCCTTTTCTGCCCGAGTGAAGCTATCTTAAGTCTCCTTAGTTTCAAAATAATATGATCTCTGATTGGATAATTTATTTTTCTTTCGGTACGAGTCGACGGTTTTTTGGTCAGGACATGATTTATCTCCTGACAAAAAAAAAAATTCGTCAGTCAACAGTAGCCAATCAGAATGCTCGGCGTTAACTTATTTTTTTACTTCGAACTGGGCCTGAATCAAATTCAAAATTCATAGTATGGCATCAAACGTTTCATGTGTGTGATCAAATCTTTGTTATTTCCAAAGCAAAACGCTCCACCCAGGGGCGTAGCCCTGGCCTCACCCTAGTCTATTACTTAAAGCTCTAACGCAACACGTAAGTATGAGAGTAATTTTTACATACAAACGTCAAGTCAAAAAATGAGTAATTTTTATATACAAATTCCAAGTACAAAAATGAGTAATTTTTACATACAAACGCCAAGTCAAAAAAAGAATAATTTTTATATACAAATTCCAAGTACAAAAATGAGTAATTTTTACATACAAACGCCAAGTCAAAAAAGAGTAATTTGAGACAAGTTCGTTCATAATAGTCAGCACTTCCAACCAACATCAACTAATTTGACCACTCAAGGTTGTATTGCCCGATATCCTTGGCAAATATCCATTTGGTGTGATGTTGTCAATTATTTGGTGTGTTGCTCAATACTTAGTGTCATGTTTTGTCACGATGTAACCCATGTTGCTGGACGTGCCAGTTGTCGATAATATTAATAATCAAACAATTCCACATTCATATATGTTTGAAAATATTGTCCTACTATTTAAAATAATACCTGCCAAAGATGAGATGGATGGCAGTTGGGTTTTTCTGGGACTTCGCACTCCTTATTCACTTCTTTCTTATTTTACTTTAATTGGCCTCAATAGTTTCCCTGTTTTGTTGTGCAAAAATGACAGTACTTGCACTACATTGTTTAATATCGCTTATTGAACTCGTACATCCAATGAGTTGAAACTTTGATACTGGGTAATACACCTGCTAAGTATTCATGCAACACCCCTTAAGTGATTCATGATACTCGCCGTAGGCCCACTATCAACAGTGGTACTCCATAAAAAAAGTAGCACCATCAGTTGCAATAGTGGTAACCAACGTTACACATTGTCCCCTTACTGTAAAAAGTTGAACTATGGGGAGAGGATTTACTCGTCCAAAGTCAATATGAAAATACAGTAAAAACACACGTTTTAGCCGCCCCTGGCTGCTCTATGAGAAAGTCCGGTATTTCGAGCCAAAAAGGCCCTACTTCGTTGCATTCGCATATCGCGTCGGAATTCGCCTTTCGGAGTCCAAGCCTCTGGCCAGAGTATGGCTTAAAGTGGCAGAAAGGGCTCGTCACCCTACTGCACAGTGAGTTGACCGCTTATTCAGCGGCCTTTTCTGCCCGAGTGAAGCTATCTTAAGTCTCCTTAGTTTCAAAATAATATGATCTCTGATTGGATAATTTATTTTTCTTTCGGTACGAGTCGACGGTTTTTTGGTCAGGACATGATTTATCTCCTGACGAAAAAAAAAATTCGTCAGTCAACAGTAGCCAATCAGAATGCTCGGCGTTAACTTATTTTTTTACTTCGAACTGGGCCTGAATCAAATTCAAAATTCATAGTATGGCATCAAACGTTTCATGTGTGTGATCAAATCTTTGTTATTTCCAAAGCAAAACGCTCCACCCAGGGGCGTAGCCCTGGCCTCACCCTAGTCTATTACTTAAAGCTCTAACGCAACACGTAAGTATGAGAGTAATTTTTACATACAAACGTCAAGTCAAAAAATGAGTAATTTTTATATACAAATTCCAAGTACAAAAATGAGTAATTTTTACATACAAACGCCAAGTCAAAAAAAGAATAATTTTTATATACAAATTCCAAGTACAAAAATGAGTAATTTTTACATACAAACGCCAAGTCAAAAAAGAGTAATTTGAGACAAGTTCGTTCATAATAGTCAGCACTTCCAACCAACATCAACTAATTTGACCACTCAAGGTTGTATTGCCCGATATCCTTGGCAAATATCCATTTGGTGTGATGTTGTCAATTATTTGGTGTGTTGCTCAATACTTAGTGTCATGTTTTGTCACGATGTAACCCATGTTGCTGGACGTGCCAGTTGTCGATAATATTAATAATCAAACAATTCCACATTCATATATGTTTGAAAATATTGTCCTACTATTTAAAATAATACCTGCCAAAGATGAGATGGATGGCAGTTGGGTTTTTCTGGGACTTCGCACTCCTTATTCACTTCTTTCTTATTTTACTTCGAATTGGCCTCAATAGTTTCCCTGTTTTGTTGTGCAAAAATGACAGTACTTGCACTACATTGTTTAATATCGCTTATTGAACTCGTACATCCAATGAGTTGAAACTTTGATACTGGGTAATACACCTGCTAAGTATTCATGCAACACCCCTTAAGTGATTCATGATACTCGCCGTAGGCCCACTATCAACAGTGGTACTCCATAAAAAAAGTAGCACCATCAGTTGCAATAGTGGTAACCAACGTTACACATTGTCCCCTTACTGTAAAAAGTTGAACTATGGGGAGAGGATTTACTCGTCCAAAGTCAATATGAAAATACAGTAAAAACACACGTTTTAGCCGCCCCTGGCTGCTCTATGAGAAAGTCCGGTATTTCGAGCCAAAAAGGCCCTACTTCGTTACATTCGCATATCGCGTCGGAATTCGCCTTTCGGAGTCCAAGCCTCTGGCCAGAGTATGGCTTAAAGTGGCAGAAAGGACTCGTCACCCTACTGCACAGTGAGTTGACCGCTTATTCAGCGGCCTTTTCTGCCCGAGTGAAGCTATCTTAAGTCTCCTTAGTTTCAAAATAATATGATCTCTGATTGGATAATTTATTTTTCTTTCGGTACGAGTCGACGGTTTTTTGGTCAGGACATGATTTATCTCCTGACGAAAAAAAAAAAATTCGTCAGTCAACAGTAGCCAATCAGAATGCTCGGCGTTAACTTATTTTTTTACTTCGAACTGGGCCTGAATCAAATTCAAAATTCATAGTATGGCATCAAACGTTTCATGTGTGTGATCAAATCTTTGTTATTTCCAAAGCAAAACGCTCCACCCAGGGGCGTAGCCCTGGCCTCACCCTAGTCTATTACTTAAAGCTCTAACGCAACACGTAAGTATGAGAGTAATTTTTACATACAAACGTCAAGTCAAAAAATGAGTAATTTTTATATACAAATTCCAAGTACAAAAATGAGTAATTTTTACATACAAACGCCAAGTCAAAAATGAATAATTTTTATATACAAATTCCAAGTACAAAAATGAGTAATTTTTACATACAAACGCCAAGTCAAAAAAGAGTAATTTGAGACAAGTTCGTTCATAATAGTCAGCACTTCCAACCAACATCAACTAATTTGACCACTCAAGGTTGTATTGCCCGATATCCTTGGCAAATATCCATTTGGTGTGATGTTGTCAATTATTTGGTGTGTTGCTCAATACTTAGTGTCATGTTTTGTCACGATGTAACCCATGTTGCTGGACGTGCCAGTTGTCGATAATATTAATAATCAAACAATTCCACATTCATATATGTTTGAAAATATTGTCCTACTATTTAAAATAATACCTGCCAAAGATGAGATGGATGGCAGTTGGGTTTTTCTGGGACTTCGCACTCCTTATTCACTTCTTTCTTATTTTACTTCGAATTGGCCTCAATAGTTTCCCTGTTTTGTTGTGCAAAAATGACAGTACTTGCACTACATTGTTTAATATCGCTTATTGAACTCGTACATCCAATGAGTTGAAACTTTGATACTGGGTAATACACCTGCTAAGTATTCATGCAACACCCCTTAAGTGATTCATGATACTCGCCGTAGGCCCACTATCAACAGTGGTACTCCATAAAAAAGTAGCACCATCAGTTGCAATAGTGGTAACCAACGTTACACATTGTCCCCTTACTGTAAAAAGTTGAACTATGGGGAGAGGATTTACTCGTCCAAAGTCAATATGAAAATACAGTAAAAACACACGTTTTAGCCGCCCCTGGCTGCTCTATGAGAAAGTCCGGTATTTCGAGCCAAAAAGGCCCTACTTCGTTACATTCGCATATCGCGTCGGAATTCGCCTTTCGGAGTCCAAGCCTCTGGCCAGAGTATGGCTTAAAGTGGCAGAAAGGACTCGTCACCCTACTGCACAGTGAGTTGACCGCTTATTCAGCGGCCTTTTCTGCCCGAGTGAAGCTATCTTAAGTCTCCTTAGTTTCAAAATAATATGATCTCTGATTGGATAATTTATTTTTCTTTCGGTACGAGTCGACGGTTTTTTGGTCAGGACATGATTTATCTCCTGACGAAAAAAAAAATTCCAGTCAACAGTAGCCAATCAGAATGCTCGGCGTTAACTTATTTTTTTACTTCGAACTGGGCCTGAATCAAATTCAAAATTCATAGTATGGCATCAAACGTTTCATGTGTGTGATCAAATCTTTGTTATTTCCAAAGCAAAACGCTCCACCCAGGGGCGTAGCCCTGGCCTCACCCTAGTCTATTACTTAAAGCTCTAACGCAACACGTAAGTATGAGAGTAATTTTTACATACAAACGTCAAGTCAAAAAATGAGAAATTTTTATATACAAATTCCAAGTACAAAAATGAGTAATTTTTACATACAAACGCCAAGTCAAAAAAGAATAATTTTTATATACAAATTCCAAGTACAAAAATGAGTAATTTTTACATACAAACGCCAAGTCAAAAAAGAGTAATTTGAGACAAGTTCGTTCATAATAGTCAGCACTTCCAACCAACATCAACTAATTTGACCACTCAAGGTTGTATTGCCCGATATCCATGGCAAATATCCATTTGGTGTGATGTTGTCAATTATTTGGTGTGTTGCTCAATACTTAGTGTCATGTTTTGTCACGATGTAACCCATGTTGCTGGACGTGCCAGTTGTCGATAATATTAATAATCAAACAATTCCACATTCATATATGTTTGAAAATATTGTCCTACTATTTAAAATAATACCTGCCAAAGATGAGATGGATGGCAGTTGGGTTTTTCTGGGACTTCGCACTCCTTATTCACTTCTTTCTTATTTTACTTCGAATTGGCCTCAATAGTTTCCCTGTTTTGTTGTGCAAAAATGACAGTACTTGCACTACATTGTTTAATATCGCTTATTGAACTCGTACATCCAATGAGTTGAAACTTTGATACTGGGTAATACACCTGCTAAGTATTCATGCAACACCCCTTAAGTGATTCATGATACTCGCCGTAGGCCCACTATCAACAGTGGTACTCCATAAAAAAAGTAGCACCATCAGTTGCAATAGTGGTAACCAACGTTACACATTGTCCCCTTACTGTAAAAAGTTGAACTATGGGGAGAGGATTTACTCGTCCAAAGTCAATATGAAAATACAGTAAAAACACACGTTTTAGCCGCCCCTGGCTGCTCTATGAGAAAGTCCGGTATTTCGAGCCAAAAAGACCCTACTTCGTTGCATTCGCATATCGCGTCGGAATTCGCCTTTCGGAGTCCAAGCCTCTGGCCAGAGTATGGCTTAAAGTGGCAGAAAGGGCTCGTCACCCTACTGCACAGTGAGTTGACCGCTTATTCAGCGGCCTTTTCTGCCCGAGTGAAGCTATCTTAAGTCTCCTTAGTTTCAAAATAATATGATCTCTGATTGGATAATTTATTTTTCTTTCGGTACGAGTCGACGGTTTTTTGGTCAGGACATGATTTATCTCCTGACGAAAAAAAAATTCGTCAGTCAACAGTAGCCAATCAGAATGCTCGGCGTTAACTTATTTTTTTACTTCGAACTGGGCCTGAATCAAATTCAAAATTCATAGTATGGCTTCAAACGTTTCATGTGTGTGATCAAATCTTTGTTATTTCCAAAGCAAAACGCTCCACCCAGGGGCGTAGCCCTGGCCTCACCCTAGTCTATTACTTAAAGCTCTAACGCAACACGTAAGTATGAGAGTAATTTTTACATACAAACGTCAAGTCAAAAAATGAGAAATTTTTATATACAAATTCCAAGTACAAAAATGAGTAATTTTTACATACAAACGCCAAGTCAAAAAAGAATAATTTTTATATACAAATTCCAAGTACAAAAATGAGTAATTTTTACATACAAACGCCAAGTCAAAAAAGAGTAATTTGAGACAAGTTCGTTCATAATAGTCAGCACTTCCAACCAACATCAACTAATTTGACCACTCAAGGTTGTATTGCCCGATATCCATGGCAAATATCCATTTGGTGTGATGTTGTCAATTATTTGGTGTGTTGCTCAATACTTAGTGTCATGTTTTGTCACGATGTAACCCATGTTGCTGGACGTGCCAGTTGTCGATAATATTAATAATCAAACAATTCCACATTCATATATGTTTGAAAATATTGTCCTACTATTTAAAATAATACCTGCCAAAGATGAGATGGATGGCAGTTGGGTTTTTCTGGGACTTCGCACTCCTTATTCACTTCTTTCTTATTTTACTTCGAATTGGCCTCAATAGTTTCCCTGTTTTGTTGTGCAAAAATGACAGTACTTGCACTACATTGTTTAATATCGCTTATTGAACTCGTACATCCAATGAGTTGAAACTTTGATACTGGGTAATACACCTGCTAAGTATTCATGCAACACCCCTTAAGTGATTCATGATACTCGCCGTAGGCCCACTATCAACAGTGGTACTCCATAAAAAAAGTAGCACCATCAGTTGCAATAGTGGTAACCAACGTTACACATTGTCCCCTTACTGTAAAAAGTTGAACTATGGGGAGAGGATTTACTCGTCCAAAGTCAATATGAAAATACAGTAAAAACACACGTTTTAGCCGCCCCTGGCTGCTCTATGAGAAAGTCCGGTATTTCGAGCCAAAAAGGCCCTACTTCGTTGCATTCGCATATCGCGTCGGAATTCGCCTTTCGGAGTCCAAGCCTCTGGCCAGAGTATGGCTTAAAGTGGCAGAAAGGGCTCGTCACCCTACTGCACAGTGAGTTGACCGCTTATTCAGCGGCCTTTTCTGCCCGAGTGAAGCTATCTTAAGTCTCCTTAGTTTCAAAATAATATGATCTCTGATTGGATAATTTATTTTTCTTTCGGTACGAGTCGACGGTTTTTTGGTCAGGACATGATTTATCTCCTGACGAAAAAAAAAATTCGTCAGTCAACAGTAGCCAATCAGAATGCTCGGCGTTAACTTATTTTTTTACTTCGAACTGGGCCTGAATCAAATTCAAAATTCATAGTATGGCATCAAACGTTTCATGTGTGTGATCAAATCTTTGTTATTTCCAAAGCAAAACGCTCCACCCAGGGGCGTAGCCCTGGCCTCACCCTAGTCTATTACTTAAAGCTCTAACGCAACACGTAAGTATGAGAGTAATTTTTACATACAAACGTCAAGTCAAAAAATGAGTAATTTTTATATACAAATTCCAAGTACAAAAATGAGTAATTTTTACATACAAACGCCAAGTCAAAAAAAGAATAATTTTTATATACAAATTCCAAGTACAAAAATGAGTAATTTTTACATACAAACGCCAAGTCAAAAAAGAGTAATTTGAGACAAGTTCGTTCATAATAGTCAGCACTTCCAACCAACATCAACTAATTTGACCACTCAAGGTTGTATTGCCCGATATCCATGGCAAATATCCATTTGGTGTGATGTTGTCAATTATTTGGTGTGTTGCTCAATACTTAGTGTCATGTTTTGTCACGATGTAACCCATGTTGCTGGACGTGCCAGTTGTCGATAATATTAATAATCAAACAATTCCACATTCATATATGTTTGAAAATATTGTCCTACTATTTAAAATAATACCTGCCAAAGATGAGATGGATGGCAGTTGGGTTTTTCTGGGACTTCGCACTCCTTATTCACTTCTTTCTTATTTTACTTCGAATTGGCCTCAATAGTTTCCCTGTTTTGTTGTGCAAAAATGACAGTACTTGCACTACATTGTTTAATATCGCTTATTGAACTCGTACATCCAATGAGTTGAAACTTTGATACTGGGTAATACACCTGCTAAGTATTCATGCAACACCCCTTAAGTGATTCATGATACTCGCCGTAGGCCCACTATCAACAGTGGTACTCCATAAAAAAGTAGCACCATCAGTTGCAATAGTGGTAACCAACGTTACACATTGTCCCCTTACTGTAAAAAGTTGAACTATGGGGAGAGGATTTACTCGTCCAAAGTCAATATGAAAATACAGTAAAAACACACGTTTTAGCCGCCCCTGGCTGCTCTATGAGAAAGTCCGGTATTTCGAGCCAAAAAGGCCCTACTTCGTTACATTCGCATATCGCGTCGGAATTCGCCTTTCGGAGTCCAAGCCTCTGGCCAGAGTATGGCTTAAAGTGGCAGAAAGGGCTCGTCACCCTACTGCACAGTGAGTTGACCGCTTATTCAGCGGCCTTTTCTGCCCGAGTGAAGCTATCTTAAGTCTCCTTAGTTTCAAAATAATATGATCTCTGATTGGATAATTTATTTTTCTTTCGGTACGAGTCGACGGTTTTTTGGTCAGGACATGATTTATCTCCTGACTGAAAAAAAAAAAATTCGTCAGTCAACAGTAGCCAATCAGAATGCTCGGCGTTAACTTATTTTTTTACTTCGAACTGGGCCTGAATCAAATTCAAAATTCATAGTATGGCATCAAACGTTTCATGTGTGTGATCAAATCTTTGTTATTTCCAAAGCAAAACGCTCCACCCAGGGGCGTAGCCCTGGCCTCACCCTAGTCTATTACTTAAAGCTCTAACGCAACACGTAAGTATGAGAGTAATTTTTACATACAAACGTCAAGTCAAAAAATGAGAAATTTTTATATACAAATTCCAAGTACAAAAATGAGTAATTTTTACATACAAACGCCAAGTCAAAAAAGAATAATTTTTATATACAAATTCCAAGTACAAAAATGAGTAATTTTTACATACAAACGCCAAGTCAAAAAAGAGTAATTTGAGACAAGTTCGTTCATAATAGTCAGCACTTCCAACCAACATCAACTAATTTGACCACTCAAGGTTGTATTGCCCGATATCCATGGCAAATATCCATTTGGTGTGATGTTGTCAATTATTTGGTGTGTTGCTCAATACTTAGTGTCATGTTTTGTCACGATGTAACCCATGTTGCTGGACGTGCCAGTTGTCGATAATATTAATAATCAAACAATTCCACATTCATATATGTTTGAAAATATTGTCCTACTATTTAAAATAATACCTGCCAAAGATGAGATGGATGGCAGTTGGGTTTTTCTGGGACTTCGCACTCCTTATTCACTTCTTTCTTATTTTACTTCGAATTGGCCTCAATAGTTTCCCTGTTTTGTTGTGCAAAAATGACAGTACTTGCACTACATTGTTTAATATCGCTTATTGAACTCGTACATCCAATGAGTTGAAACTTTGATACTGGGTAATACACCTGCTAAGTATTCATGCAACACCCCTTAAGTGATTCATGATACTCGCCGTAGGCCCACTATCAACAGTGGTACTCCATAAAAAAAGTAGCACCATCAGTTGCAATAGTGGTAACCAACGTTACACATTGTCCCCTTACTGTAAAAAGTTGAACTATGGGGAGAGGATTTACTCGTCCAAAGTCAATATGAAAATACAGTAAAAACACACGTTTTAGCCGCCCCTGGCTGCTCTATGAGAAAGTCCGGTATTTCGAGCCAAAAAGGCCCTACTTCGTTGCATTCGCATATCGCGTCGGAATTCGCCTTTCGGAGTCCAAGCCTCTGGCCAGAGTATGGCTTAAAGTGGCAGAAAGGGCTCGTCACCCTACTGCACAGTGAGTTGACCGCTTATTCAGCGGCCTTTTCTGCCCGAGTGAAGCTATCTTAAGTCTCCTTAGTTTCAAAATAATATGATCTCTGATTGGATAATTTATTTTTCTTTCGGTACGAGTCGACGGTTTTTTGGTCAGGACATGATTTATCTCCTGACGAAAAAAAAAATTCGTCAGTCAACAGTAGCCAATCAGAATGCTCGGCGTTAACTTATTTTTTTACTTCGAACTGGGCCTGAATCAAATTCAAAATTCATAGTATGGCATCAAACGTTTCATGTGTGTGATCAAATCTTTGTTATTTCCAAAGCAAAACGCTCCACCCAGGGGCGTAGCCCTGGCCTCACCCTAGTCTATTACTTAAAGCTCTAACGCAACACGTAAGTATGAGAGTAATTTTTACATACAAACGTCAAGTCAAAAAATGAGTAATTTTTATATACAAATTCCAAGTACAAAAATGAGTAATTTTTACATACAAACGCCAAGTCAAAAAAGAATAATTTTTATATACAAATTCCAAGTACAAAAATGAGTAATTTTTACATACAAACGCCAAGTCAAAAAAGAGTAATTTGAGACAAGTTCGTTCATAATAGTCAGCACTTCCAACCAACATCAACTAATTTGACCACTCAAGGTTGTATTGCCCGATATCCATGGCAAATATCCATTTGGTGTGATGTTGTCAATTATTTGGTGTGTTGCTCAATACTTAGTGTCATGTTTTGTCACGATGTAACCCATGTTGCTGGACGTGCCAGTTGTCGATAATATTAATAATCAAACAATTCCACATTCATATATGTTTGAAAATATTGTCCTACTATTTAAAATAATACCTGCCAAAGATGAGATGGATGGCAGTTGGGTTTTTCTGGGACTTCGCACTCCTTATTCACTTCTTTCTTATTTTACTTCGAATTGGCCTCAATAGTTTCCCTGTTTTGTTGTGCAAAAATGACAGTACTTGCACTACATTGTTTAATATCGCTTATTGAACTCGTACATCCAATGAGTTGAAACTTTGATACTGGGTAATACACCTGCTAAGTATTCATGCAACACCCCTTAAGTGATTCATGATACTCGCCGTAGGCCCACTATCAACAGTGGTACTCCATAAAAAAAGTAGCACCATCAGTTGCAATAGTGGTAACCAACGTTACACATTGTCCCCTTACTGTAAAAAGTTGAACTATGGGGAGAGGATTTACTCGTCCAAAGTCAATATGAAAATACAGTAAAAACACACGTTTTAGCCGCCCCTGGCTGCTCTATGAGAAAGTCCGGTATTTCGAGCCAAAAAGGCCCTACTTCGTTACATTCGCATATCGCGTCGGAATTCGCCTTTCGGAGTCCAAGCCTCTGGCCAGAGTATGGCTTAAAGTGGCAGAAAGGGCTCGTCACCCTACTGCACAGTGAGTTGACCGCTTATTCAGCGGCCTTTTCTGCCCGAGTGAAGCTATCTTAAGTCTCCTTAGTTTCAAAATAATATGATCTCTGATTGGATAATTTATTTTTCTTTCGGTACGAGTCGACGGTTTTTTGGTCAGGACATGATTTATCTCCTGACGAAAAAAAAAAAATTCGTCAGTCAACAGTAGCCAATCAGAATGCTCGGCGTTAACTTATTTTTTTACTTCGAACTGGGCCTGAATCAAATTCAAAATTCATAGTATGGCATCAAACGTTTCATGTGTGTGATCAAATCTTTGTTATTTCCAAAGCAAAACGCTCCACCCAGGGGCGTAGCCCTGGCCTCACCCTAGTCTATTACTTAAAGCTCTAACGCAACACGTAAGTATGAGAGTAATTTTTACATACAAACGTCAAGTCAAAAAATGAGTAATTTTTATATACAAATTCCAAGTACAAAAATGAGTAATTTTTACATACAAACGCCAAGTCAAAAAAGAATAATTTTTATATACAAATTCCAAGTACAAAAATGAGTAATTTTTACATACAAACGCCAAGTCAAAAAAGAGTAATTTGAGACAAGTTCGTTCATAATAGTCAGCACTTCCAACCAACATCAACTAATTTGACCACTCAAGGTTGTATTGCCCGATATCCATGGCAAATATCCATTTGGTGTGATGTTGTCAATTATTTGGTGTGTTGCTCAATACTTAGTGTCATGTTTTGTCACGATGTAACCCATGTTGCTGGACGTGCCAGTTGTCGATAATATTAATAATCAAACAATTCCACATTCATATATGTTTGAAAATATTGTCCTACTATTTAAAATAATACCTGCCAAAGATGAGATGGATGGCAGTTGGGTTTTTCTGGGACTTCGCACTCCTTATTCACTTCTTTCTTATTTTACTTCGAATTGGCCTCAATAGTTTCCCTGTTTTGTTGTGCAAAAATGACAGTACTTGCACTACATTGTTTAATATCGCTTATTGAACTCGTACATCCAATGAGTTGAAACTTTGATACTGGGTAATACACCTGCTAAGTATTCATGCAACACCCCTTAAGTGATTCATGATACTCGCCGTAGGCCCACTATCAACAGTGGTACTCCATAAAAAAAGTAGCACCATCAGTTGCAATAGTGGTAACCAACGTTACACATTGTCCCCTTACTGTAAAAAGTTGAACTATGGGGAGAGGATTTACTCGTCCAAAGTCAATATGAAAATACAGTAAAAACACACGTTTTAGCCGCCCCTGGCTGCTCTATGAGAAAGTCCGGTATTTCGAGCCAAAAAGGCCCTACTTCGTTGCATTCGCATATCGCGTCGGAATTCGCCTTTCGGAGTCCAAGCCTCTGGCCAGAGTATGGCTTAAAGTGGCAGAAAGGGCTCGTCACCCTACTGCACAGTGAGTTGACCGCTTATTCAGCGGCCTTTTCTGCCCGAGTGAAGCTATCTTAAGTCTCCTTAGTTTCAAAATAATATGATCTCTGATTGGATAATTTATTTTTCTTTCGGTACGAGTCGACGGTTTTTTGGTCAGGACATGATTTATCTCCTGACGAAAAAAAAAATTCGTCAGTCAACAGTAGCCAATCAGAATGCTCGGCGTTAACTTATTTTTTTACTTCGAACTGGGCCTGAATCAAATTCAAAATTCATAGTATGGCATCAAACGTTTCATGTGTGTGATCAAATCTTTGTTATTTCCAAAGCAAAACGCTCCACCCAGGGGCGTAGCCCTGGCCTCACCCTAGTCTATTACTTAAAGCTCTAACGCAACACGTAAGTATGAGAGTAATTTTTACATACAAACGTCAAGTCAAAAAATGAGTAATTTTTATATACAAATTCCAAGTACAAAAATGAGTAATTTTTACATACAAACGCCAAGTCAAAAAAGAATAATTTTTATATACAAATTCCAAGTACAAAAATGAGTAATTTTTACATACAAACGCCAAGTCAAAAAAAAAAAGAGTAATTTGAGACAAGTTCGTTCATAATAGTCAGCACTTCCAACCAACATCAACTAATTTGACCACTCAAGGTTGTATTGCCCGATATCCATGGCAAATATCCATTTGGTGTGATGTTGTCAATTATTTGGTGTGTTGCTCAATACTTAGTGTCATGTTTTGTCACGATGTAACCCATGTTGCTGGACGTGCCAGTTGTCGATAATATTAATAATCAAACAATTCCACATTCATATATGTTTGAAAATATTGTCCTACTATTTAAAATAATACCTGCCAAAGATGAGATGGATGGCAGTTGGGTTTTTCTGGGACTTCGCACTCCTTATTCACTTCTTTCTTATTTTACTTCGAATTGGCCTCAATAGTTTCCCTGTTTTGTTGTGCAAAAATGACAGTACTTGCACTACATTGTTTAATATCGCTTATTGAACTCGTACATCCAATGAGTTGAAACTTTGATACTGGGTAATACACCTGCTAAGTATTCATGCAACACCCCTTAAGTGATTCATGATACTCGCCGTAGGCCCACTATCAACAGTGGTACTCCATAAAAAAAGTAGCACCATCAGTTGCAATAGTGGTAACCAACGTTACACGTTGTCCCCTTACTGTAAAAAGTTGAACTATGGGGAGAGGATTTACTCGTCCAAAGTCAATATGAAAATACAGTAAAAACACACGTTTTAGCCGCCCCTGGCTGCTCTATGAGAAAGTCCGGTATTTCGAGCCAAAAAGGCCCTACTTCGTTGCATTCGCATATCGCGTCGGAATTCGCCTTTCGGAGTCCAAGCCTCTGGCCAGAGTATGGCTTAAAGTGGCAGAAAGGGCTCGTCACCCTACTGCACAGTGAGTTGACCGCTTATTCAGCGGCCTTTTCTGCCCGAGTGAAGCTATCTTAAGTCTCCTTAGTTTCAAAATAATATGATCTCTGATTGGATAATTTATTTTTCTTTCGGTACGAGTCGACGGTTTTTTGGTCAGGACATGATTTATCTCCTGACGAAAAAAAAAATTCGTCAGTCAACAGTAGCCAATCAGAATGCTCGGCGTTAACTTATTTTTTTACTTCGAACTGGGCCTGAATCAAATTCAAAATTCATAGTATGGCATCAAACGTTTCATGTGTGTGATCAAATCTTTGTTATTTCCAAAGCAAAACGCTCCACCCAGGGGCGTAGCCCTGGCCTCACCCTAGTCTATTACTTAAAGCTCTAACGCAACACGTAAGTATGAGAGTAATTTTTACATACAAACGTCAAGTCAAAAAATGAGTAATTTTTATATACAAATTCCAAGTACAAAAATGAGTAATTTTTACATACAAACGCCAAGTCAAAAAAGAATAATTTTTATATACAAATTCCAAGTACAAAAATGAGTAATTTTTACATACAAACGCCAAGTCAAAAAAAGAGTAATTTGAGACAAGTTCGTTCATAATAGTCAGCACTTCCAACCAACATCAACTAATTTGACCACTCAAGGTTGTATTGCCCGATATCCATGGCAAATATCCATTTGGTGTGATGTTGTCAATTATTTGGTGTGTTGCTCAATACTTAGTGTCATGTTTTGTCACGATGTAACCCATGTTGCTGGACGTGCCAGTTGTCGATAATATTAATAATCAAACAATTCCACATTCATATATGTTTGAAAATATTGTCCTACTATTTAAAATAATACCTGCCAAAGATGAGATGGATGGCAGTTGGGTTTTTCTGGGACTTCGCACTCCTTATTCACTTCTTTCTTATTTTACTTCGAATTGGCCTCAATAGTTTCCCTGTTTTGTTGTGCAAAAATGACAGTACTTGCACTACATTGTTTAATATCGCTTATTGAACTCGTACATCCAATGAGTTGAAACTTTGATACTGGGTAATACACCTGCTAAGTATTCATGCAACACCCCTTAAGTGATTCATGATACTCGCCGTAGGCCCACTATCAACAGTGGTACTCCATAAAAAAAGTAGCACCATCAGTTGCAATAGTGGTAACCAACGTTACACATTGTCCCCTTACTGTAAAAAGTTGAACTATGGGGAGAGGATTTACTCGTCCAAAGTCAATATGAAAATACAGTAAAAACACACGTTTTAGCCGCCCCTGGCTGCTCTATGAGAAAGTCCGGTATTTCGAGCCAAAAAGGCCCTACTTCGTTGCATTCGCATATCGCGTCGGAATTCGCCTTTCGGAGTCCAAGCCTCTGGCCAGAGTATGGCTTAAAGTGGCAGAAAGGGCTCGTCACCCTACTGCACAGTGAGTTGACCGCTTATTCAGCGGCCTTTTCTGCCCGAGTGAAGCTATCTTAAGTCTCCTTAGTTTCAAAATAATATGATCTCTGATTGGATAATTTATTTTTCTTTCGGTACGAGTCGACGGTTTTTTGGTCAGGACATGATTTATCTCCTGACGAAAAAAAAAAAAATTCGTCAGTCAACAGTAGCCAATCAGAATGCTCGGCGTTAACTTATTTTTTTACTTCGAACTGGGCCTGAATCAAATTCAAAATTCATAGTATGGCATCAAACGTTTCATGTGTGTGATCAAATCTTTGTTATTTCCAAAGCAAAACGCTCCACCCAGGGGCGTAGCCCTGGCCTCACCCTAGTCTATTACTTAAAGCTCTAACGCAACACGTAAGTATGAGAGTAATTTTTACATACAAACGTCAAGTCAAAAAATGAGTAATTTTTATATACAAATTCCAAGTACAAAAATGAGTAATTTTTACATACAAACGCCAAGTCAAAAAAGAATAATTTTTATATACAAATTCCAAGTACAAAAATGAGTAATTTTTACATACAAACGCCAAGTCAAAAAAAGAGTAATTTGAGACAAGTTCGTTCATAATAGTCAGCACTTCCAACCAACATCAACTAATTTGACCACTCAAGGTTGTATTGCCCGATATCCATGGCAAATATCCATTTGGTGTGATGTTGTCAATTATTTGGTGTGTTGCTCAATACTTAGTGTCATGTTTTGTCACGATGTAACCCATGTTGCTGGACGTGCCAGTTGTCGATAATATTAATAATCAAACAATTCCACATTCATATATGTTTGAAAATATTGTCCTACTATTTAAAATAATACCTGCCAAAGATGAGATGGATGGCAGTTGGGTTTTTCTGGGACTTCGCACTCCTTATTCACTTCTTTCTTATTTTACTTCGAATTGGCCTCAATAGTTTCCCTGTTTTGTTGTGCAAAAATGACAGTACTTGCACTACATTGTTTAATATCGCTTATTGAACTCGTACATCCAATGAGTTGAAACTTTGATACTGGGTAATACACCTGCTAAGTATTCATGCAACACCCCTTAAGTGATTCATGATACTCGCCGTAGGCCCACTATCAACAGTGGTACTCCATAAAAAAGTAGCACCATCAGTTGCAATAGTGGTAACCAACGTTACACATTGTCCCCTTACTGTAAAAAGTTGAACTATGGGGAGAGGATTTACTCGTCCAAAGTCAATATGAAAATACAGTAAAAACACACGTTTTAGCCGCCCCTGGCTGCTCTATGAGAAAGTCCGGTATTTCGAGCCAAAAAGGCCCTACTTCGTTGCATTCGCATATCGCGTCGGAATTCGCCTTTCGGAGTCCAAGCCTCTGGCCAGAGTATGGCTTAAAGTGGCAGAAAGGACTCGTCACCCTACTGCACAGTGAGTTGACCGCTTATTCAGCGGCCTTTTCTGCCCGAGTGAAGCTATCTTAAGTCTCCTTAGTTTCAAAATAATATGATCTCTGATTGGATAATTTATTTTTCTTTCGGTACGAGTCGACGGTTTTTTGGTCAGGACATGATTTATCTCCTGACGAAAAAAAAAAATTCGTCAGTCAACAGTAGCCAATCAGAATGCTCGGCGTTAACTTATTTTTTTACTTCGAACTGGGCCTGAATCAAATTCAAAATTCATAGTATGGCATCAAACGTTTCATGTGTGTGATCAAATCTTTGTTATTTCCAAAGCAAAACGCTCCACCCAGGGGCGTAGCCCTGGCCTCACCCTAGTCTATTACTTAAAGCTCTAACGCAACACGTAAGTATGAGAGTAATTTTTACATACAAACGTCAAGTCAAAAAATGAGTAATTTTTATATACAAATTCCAAGTACAAAAATGAGTAATTTTTACATACAAACGCCAAGTCAAAAAAGAATAATTTTTATATACAAATTCCAAGTACAAAAATGAGTAATTTTTACATACAAACGCCAAGTCAAAAAAGAGTAATTTGAGACAAGTTCGTTCATAATAGTCAGCACTTCCAACCAACATCAACTAATTTGACCACTCAAGGTTGTATTGCCCGATATCCATGGCAAATATCCATTTGGTGTGATGTTGTCAATTATTTGGTGTGTTGCTCAATACTTAGTGTCATGTTTTGTCACGATGTAACCCATGTTGCTGGACGTGCCAGTTGTCGATAATATTAATAATCAAACAATTCCACATTCATATATGTTTGAAAATATTGTCCTACTATTTAAAATAATACCTGCCAAAGATGAGATGGATGGCAGTTGGGTTTTTCTGGGACTTCGCACTCCTTATTCACTTCTTTCTTATTTTACTTCGAATTGGCCTCAATAGTTTCCCTGTTTTGTTGTGCAAAAATGACAGTACTTGCACTACATTGTTTAATATCGCTTATTGAACTCGTACATCCAATGAGTTGAAACTTTGATACTGGGTAATACACCTGCTAAGTATTCATGCAACACCCCTTAAGTGATTCATGATACTCGCCGTAGGCCCACTATCAACAGTGGTACTCCATAAAAAAGTAGCACCATCAGTTGCAATAGTGGTAACCAACGTTACACATTGTCCCCTTACTGTAAAAAGTTGAACTATGGGGAGAGGATTTACTCGTCCAAAGTCAATATGAAAATACAGTAAAAACACACGTTTTAGCCGCCCCTGGCTGCTCTATGAGAAAGTCCGGTATTTCGAGCCAAAAAGGCCCTACTTCGTTGCATTCGCATATCGCGTCGGAATTCGCCTTTCGGAGTCCAAGCCTCTGGCCAGAGTATGGCTTAAAGTGGCAGAAAGGGCTCGTCACCCTACTGCACAGTGAGTTGACCGCTTATTCAGCGGCCTTTTCTGCCCGAGTGAAGCTATCTTAAGTCTCCTTAGTTTCAAAATAATATGATCTCTGATTGGATAATTTATTTTTCTTTCGGTACGAGTCGACGGTTTTTTGGTCAGGACATGATTTATCTCCTGACGAAAAAAAAAAAATTCGTCAGTCAACAGTAGCCAATCAGAATGCTCGGCGTTAACTTATTTTTTTACTTCGAACTGGGCCTGAATCAAATTCAAAATTCATAGTATGGCTTCAAACGTTTCATGTGTGTGATCAAATCTTTGTTATTTCCAAAGCAAAACGCTCCACCCAGGGGCGTAGCCCTGGCCTCACCCTAGTCTATTACTTAAAGCTCTAACGCAACACGTAAGTATGAGAGTAATTTTTACATACAAACGTCAAGTCAAAAAATGAGAAATTTTTATATACAAATTCCAAGTACAAAAATGAGTAATTTTTACATACAAACGCCAAGTCAAAAAAAGAATAATTTTTATATACAAATTCCAAGTACAAAAATGAGTAATTTTTACATACAAACGCCAAGTCAAAAAAAGAGTAATTTGAGACAAGTTCGTTCATAATAGTCAGCACTTCCAACCAACATCAACTAATTTGACCACTCAAGGTTGTATTGCCCGATATCCATGGCAAATATCCATTTGGTGTGATGTTGTCAATTATTTGGTGTGTTGCTCAATACTTAGTGTCATGTTTTGTCACGATGTAACCCATGTTGCTGGACGTGCCAGTTGTCGATAATATTAATAATCAAACAATTCCACATTCATATATGTTTGAAAATATTGTCCTACTACTTAAAATAATACCTGCCAAAGATGAGATGGATGGCAGTTGGGTTTTTCTGGGACTTCGCACTCCTTATTCACTTCTTTCTTATTTTACTTCGAATTGGCCTCAATAGTTTCCCTGTTTTGTTGTGCAAAAATGACAGTACTTGCACTACATTGTTTAATATCGCTTATTGAACTCGTACATCCAATGAGTTGAAACTTTGATACTGGGTAATACACCTGCTAAGTATTCATGCAACACCCCTTAAGTGATTCATGATACTCGCCGTAGGCCCACTATCAACAGTGGTACTCCATAAAAAAAGTAGCACCATCAGTTGCAATAGTGGTAACCAACGTTACACATTGTCCCCTTACTGTAAAAAGTTGAACTATGGGGAGAGGATTTACTCGTCCAAAGTCAATATGAAAATACAGTAAAAACACACGTTTTAGCCGCCCCTGGCTGCTCTATGAGAAAGTCCGGTATTTCGAGCCAAAAAGGCCCTACTTCGTTGCATTCGCATATCGCGTCGGAATTCGCCTTTCGGAGTCCAAGCCTCTGGCCAGAGTATGGCTTAAAGTGGCAGAAAGGGCTCGTCACCCTACTGCACAGTGAGTTGACCGCTTATTCAGCGGCCTTTTCTGCCCGAGTGAAGCTATCTTAAGTCTCCTTAGTTTCAAAATAATATGATCTCTGATTGGATAATTTATTTTTCTTTCGGTACGAGTCGACGGTTTTTTGGTCAGGACATGATTTATCTCCTGACGAAAAAAAAAAATTCGTCAGTCAACAGTAGCCAATCAGAATGCTCGGCGTTAACTTATTTTTTTACTTCGAACTGGGCCTGAATCAAATTCAAAATTCATAGTATGGCATCAAACGTTTCATGTGTGTGATCAAATCTTTGTTATTTCCAAAGCAAAACGCTCCACCCAGGGGCGTAGCCCTGGCCTCACCCTAGTCTATTACTTAAAGCTCTAACGCAACACGTAAGTATGAGAGTAATTTTTACATACAAACGTCAAGTCAAAAAATGAGAAATTTTTATATACAAATTCCAAGTACAAAAATGAGTAATTTTTACATACAAACGCCAAGTCAAAAAAGAATAATTTTTATATACAAATTCCAAGTACAAAAATGAGTAATTTTTACATACAAACGCCAAGTCAAAAAAAGAGTAATTTGAGACAAGTTCGTTCATAATAGTCAGCACTTCCAACCAACATCAACTAATTTGACCACTCAAGGTTGTATTGCCCGATATCCATGGCAAATATCCATTTGGTGTGATGTTGTCAATTATTTGGTGTGTTGCTCAATACTTAGTGTCATGTTTTGTCACGATGTAACCCATGTTGCTGGACGTGCCAGTTGTCGATAATATTAATAATCAAACAATTCCACATTCATATATGTTTGAAAATATTGTCCTACTATTTAAAATAATACCTGCCAAAGATGAGATGGATGGCAGTTGGGTTTTTCTGGGACTTCGCACTCCTTATTCACTTCTTTCTTATTTTACTTCGAATTGGCCTCAATAGTTTCCCTGTTTTGTTGTGCAAAAATGACAGTACTTGCACTACATTGTTTAATATCGCTTATTGAACTCGTACATCCAATGAGTTGAAACTTTGATACTGGGTAATACACCTGCTAAGTATTCATGCAACACCCCTTAAGTGATTCATGATACTCGCCGTAGGCCCACTATCAACAGTGGTACTCCATAAAAAAGTAGCACCATCAGTTGCAATAGTGGTAACCAACGTTACACATTGTCCCCTTACTGTAAAAAGTTGAACTATGGGGAGAGGATTTACTCGTCCAAAGTCAATATGAAAATACAGTAAAAACACACGTTTTAGCCGCCCCTGGCTGCTCTATGAGAAAGTCCGGTATTTCGAGCCAAAAAGGCCCTACTTCGTTGCATTCGCATATCGCGTCGGAATTCGCCTTTCGGAGTCCAAGCCTCTGGCCAGAGTATGGCTTAAAGTGGCAGAAAGGGCTCGTCACCCTACTGCACAGTGAGTTGACCGCTTATTCAGCGGCCTTTTCTGCCCGAGTGAAGCTATCTTAAGTCTCCTTAGTTTCAAAATAATATGATCTCTGATTGGATAATTTATTTTTCTTTCGGTACGAGTCGACGGTTTTTTGGTCAGGACATGATTTATCTCCTGACGAAAAAAAAAATTCGTCAGTCAACAGTAGCCAATCAGAATGCTCGGCGTTAACTTATTTTTTTACTTCGAACTGGGCCTGAATCAAATTCAAAATTCATAGTATGGCTTCAAACGTTTCATGTGTGTGATCAAATCTTTGTTATTTCCAAAGCAAAACGCTCCACCCAGGGGCGTAGCCCTGGCCTCACCCTAGTCTATTACTTAAAGCTCTAACGCAACACGTAAGTACGAGAGTAATTTTTACATACAAACGTCAAGTCAAAAAATGAGAAATTTTTATATACAAATTCCAAGTACAAAAATGAGTAATTTTTACATACAAACGCCAAGTCAAAAAAGAATAATTTTTATATACAAATTCCAAGTACAAAAATGAGTAATTTTTACATACAAACGCCAAGTCAAAAAAAGAGTAATTTGAGACAAGTTCGTTCATAATAGTCAGCACTTCCAACCAACATCAACTAATTTGACCACTCAAGGTTGTATTGCCCGATATCCATGGCAAATATCCATTTGGTGTGATGTTGTCAATTATTTGGTGTGTTGCTCAATACTTAGTGTCATGTTTTGTCACGATGTAACCCATGTTGCTGGACGTGCCAGTTGTCGATAATATTAATAATCAAACAATTCCACATTCATATATGTTTGAAAATATTGTCCTACTATTTAAAATAATACCTGCCAAAGATGAGATGGATGGCAGTTGGGTTTTTCTGGGACTTCGCACTCCTTATTCACTTCTTTCTTATTTTACTTCGAATTGGCCTCAATAGTTTCCCTGTTTTGTTGTGCAAAAATGACAGTACTTGCACTACATTGTTTAATATCGCTTATTGAACTCGTACATCCAATGAGTTGAAACTTTGATACTGGGTAATACACCTGCTAAGTATTCATGCAACACCCCTTAAGTGATTCATGATACTCGCCGTAGGCCCACTATCAACAGTGGTACTCCATAAAAAAGTAGCACCATCAGTTGCAATAGTGGTAACCAACGTTACACATTGTCCCCTTACTGTAAAAAGTTGAACTATGGGGAGAGGATTTACTCGTCCAAAGTCAATATGAAAATACAGTAAAAACACACGTTTTAGCCGCCCCTGGCTGCTCTATGAGAAAGTCCGGTATTTCGAGCCAAAAAGGCCCTACTTCGTTGCATTCGCATATCGCGTCGGAATTCGCCTTTCGGAGTCCAAGCCTCTGGCCAGAGTATGGCTTAAAGTGGCAGAAAGGACTCGTCACCCTACTGCACAGTGAGTTGACCGCTTATTCAGCGGCCTTTTCTGCCCGAGTGAAGCTATCTTAAGTCTCCTTAGTTTCAAAATAATATGATCTCTGATTGGATAATTTATTTTTCTTTCGGTACGAGTCGACGGTTTTTTGGTCAGGACATGATTTATCTCCTGAAAAAAAAAAAAAATTCGTCAGTCAACAGTAGCCAATCAGAATGCTCGGCGTTAACTTATTTTTTTACTTCGAACTGGGCCTGAATCAAATTCAAAATTCATAGTATGGCTTCAAACGTTTCATGTGTGTGATCAAATCTTTGTTATTTCCAAAGCAAAACGCTCCACCCAGGGGCGTAGCCCTGGCCTCACCCTAGTCTATTACTTAAAGCTCTAACGCAACACGTAAGTATGAGAGTAATTTTTACATACAAACGTCAAGTCAAAAAATGAGTAATTTTTATATACAAATTCCAAGTACAAAAATGAGTAATTTTTACATACAAACGCCAAGTCAAAAAAAGAATAATTTTTATATACAAATTCCAAGTACAAAAATGAGTAATTTTTACATACAAACGCCAAGTCAAAAAAAGAGTAATTTGAGACAAGTTCGTTCATAATAGTCAGCACTTCCAACCAACATCAACTAATTTGACCACTCAAGGTTGTATTGCCCGATATCCATGGCAAATATCCATTTGGTGTGATGTTGTCAATTATTTGGTGTGTTGCTCAATACTTAGTGTCATGTTTTGTCACGATGTAACCCATGTTGCTGGACGTGCCAGTTGTCGATAATATTAATAATCAAACAATTCCACATTCATATATGTTTGAAAATATTGTCCTACTATTTAAAATAATACCTGCCAAAGATGAGATGGATGGCAGTTGGGTTTTTCTGGGACTTCGCACTCCTTATTCACTTCTTTCTTATTTTACTTCGAATTGGCCTCAATAGTTTCCCTGTTTTGTTGTGCAAAAATGACAGTACTTGCACTACATTGTTTAATATCGCTTATTGAACTCGTACATCCAATGAGTTGAAACTTTGATACTGGGTAATACACCTGCTAAGTATTCATGCAACACCCCTTAAGTGATTCATGATACTCGCCGTAGGCCCACTATCAACAGTGGTACTCCATAAAAAAGTAGCACCATCAGTTGCAATAGTGGTAACCAACGTTACACATTGTCCCCTTACTGTAAAAAGTTGAACTATGGGGAGAGGATTTACTCGTCCAAAGTCAATATGAAAATACAGTAAAAACACACGTTTTAGCCGCCCCTGGCTGCTCTATGAGAAAGTCCGGTATTTCGAGCCAAAAAGGCCCTACTTCGTTGCATTCGCATATCGCGTCGGAATTCGCCTTTCGGAGTCCAAGCCTCTGGCCAGAGTATGGCTTAAAGTGGCAGAAAGGGCTCGTCACCCTACTGCACAGTGAGTTGACCGCTTATTCAGCGGCCTTTTCTGCCCGAGTGAAGCTATCTTAAGTCTCCTTAGTTTCAAAATAATATGATCTCTGATTGGATAATTTATTTTTCTTTCGGTACGAGTCGACGGTTTTTTGGTCAGGACATGATTTATCTCCTGACGAAAAAAAAAATTCGTCAGTCAACAGTAGCCAATCAGAATGCTCGGCGTTAACTTATTTTTTTACTTCGAACTGGGCCTGAATCAAATTCAAAATTCATAGTATGGCTTCAAACGTTTCATGTGTGTGATCAAATCTTTGTTATTTCCAAAGCAAAACGCTCCACCCAGGGGCGTAGCCCCGCCTCACCCTAGTCTATTACTTAAAGCTCTAACGCAACACGTAAGTACGAGAGTAATTTTTACATACAAACGTCAAGTCAAAAAATGAGAAATTTTTATATACAAATTCCAAGTACAAAAATGAGTAATTTTTACATACAAACGCCAAGTCAAAAAAGAATAATTTTTATATACAAATTCCAAGTACAAAAATGAGTAATTTTTACATACAAACGCCAAGTCAAAAAAAGAGTAATTTGAGACAAGTTCGTTCATAATAGTCAGCACTTCCAACCAACATCAACTAATTTGACCACTCAAGGTTGTATTGCCCGATATCCATGGCAAATATCCATTTGGTGTGATGTTGTCAATTATTTGGTGTGTTGCTCAATACTTAGTGTCATGTTTTGTCACGATGTAACCCATGTTGCTGGACGTGCCAGTTGTCGATAATATTAATAATCAAACAATTCCACATTCATATATGTTTGAAAATATTGTCCTACTATTTAAAATAATACCTGCCAAAGATGAGATGGATGGCAGTTGGGTTTTTCTGGGACTTCGCACTCCTTATTCACTTCTTTCTTATTTTACTTCGAATTGGCCTCAATAGTTTCCCTGTTTTGTTGTGCAAAAATGACAGTACTTGCACTACATTGTTTAATATCGCTTATTGAACTCGTACATCCAATGAGTTGAAACTTTGATACTGGGTAATACACCTGCTAAGTATTCATGCAACACCCCTTAAGTGATTCATGATACTCGCCGTAGGCCCACTATCAACAGTGGTACTCCATAAAAAAGTAGCACCATCAGTTGCAATAGTGGTAACCAACGTTACACATTGTCCCCTTACTGTAAAAAGTTGAACTATGGGGAGAGGATTTACTCGTCCAAAGTCAATATGAAAATACAGTAAAAACACACGTTTTAGCCGCCCCTGGCTGCTCTATGAGAAAGTCCGGTATTTCGAGCCAAAAAGGCCCTACTTCGTTGCATTCGCATATCGCGTCGGAATTCGCCTTTCGGAGTCCAAGCCTCTGGCCAGAGTATGGCTTAAAGTGGCAGAAAGGGCTCGTCACCCTACTGCACAGTGAGTTGACCGCTTATTCAGCGGCCTTTTCTGCCCGAGTGAAGCTATCTTAAGTCTCCTTAGTTTCAAAATAATATGATCTCTGATTGGATAATTTATTTTTCTTTCGGTACGAGTCGACGGTTTTTTGGTCAGGACATGATTTATCTCCTGACGAAAAAAAAATTCGTCAGTCAACAGTAGCCAATCAGAATGCTCGGCGTTAACTTATTTTTTTACTTCGAACTGGGCCTGAATCAAATTCAAAATTCATAGTATGGCTTCAAACGTTTCATGTGTGTGATCAAATCTTTGTTATTTCCAAAGCAAAACGCTCCACCCAGGGGCGTAGCCCTGGCCTCACCCTAGTCTATTACTTAAAGCTCTAACGCAACACGTAAGTATGAGAGTAATTTTTACATACAAACGTCAAGTCAAAAAATGAGTAATTTTTATATACAAATTCCAAGTACAAAAATGAGTAATTTTTACATACAAACGCCAAGTCAAAAAAAGAATAATTTTTATATACAAATTCCAAGTACAAAAATGAGTAATTTTTACATACAAACGCCAAGTCAAAAAAAGAGTAATTTGAGACAAGTTCGTTCATAATAGTCAGCACTTCCAACCAACATCAACTAATTTGACCACTCAAGGTTGTATTGCCCGATATCCATGGCAAATATCCATTTGGTGTGATGTTGTCAATTATTTGGTGTGTTGCTCAATACTTAGTGTCATGTTTTGTCACGATGTAACCCATGTTGCTGGACGTGCCAGTTGTCGATAATATTAATAATCAAACAATTCCACATTCATATATGTTTGAAAATATTGTCCTACTATTTAAAATAATACCTGCCAAAGATGAGATGGATGGCAGTTGGGTTTTTCTGGGACTTCGCACTCCTTATTCACTTCTTTCTTATTTTACTTCGAATTGGCCTCAATAGTTTCCCTGTTTTGTTGTGCAAAAATGACAGTACTTGCACTACATTGTTTAATATCGCTTATTGAACTCGTACATCCAATGAGTTGAAACTTTGATACTGGGTAATACACCTGCTAAGTATTCATGCAACACCCCTTAAGTGATTCATGATACTCGCCGTAGGCCCACTATCAACAGTGGTACTCCATAAAAAAGTAGCACCATCAGTTGCAATAGTGGTAACCAACGTTACACATTGTCCCCTTACTGTAAAAAGTTGAACTATGGGGAGAGGATTTACTCGTCCAAAGTCAATATGAAAATACAGTAAAAACACACGTTTTAGCCGCCCCTGGCTGCTCTATGAGAAAGTCCGGTATTTCGAGCCAAAAAGGCCCTACTTCGTTGCATTCGCATATCGCGTCGGAATTCGCCTTTCGGAGTCCAAGCCTCTGGCCAGAGTATGGCTTAAAGTGGCAGAAAGGGCTCGTCACCCTACTGCACAGTGAGTTGACCGCTTATTCAGCGGCCTTTTCTGCCCGAGTGAAGCTATCTTAAGTCTCCTTAGTTTCAAAATAATATGATCTCTGATTGGATAATTTATTTTTCTTTCGGTACGAGTCGACGGTTTTTTGGTCAGGACATGATTTATCTCCTGACGAAAAAAAAAATTCGTCAGTCAACAGTAGCCAATCAGAATGCTCGGCGTTAACTTATTTTTTTACTTCGAACTGGGCCTGAATCAAATTCAAAATTCATAGTATGGCTTCAAACGTTTCATGTGTGTGATCAAATCTTTGTTATTTCCAAAGCAAAACGCTCCACCCAGGGGCGTAGCCCTGGCCTCACCCTAGTCTATTACTTAAAGCTCTAACGCAACACGTAAGTATGAGAGTAATTTTTACATACAAACGTCAAGTCAAAAAATGAGTAATTTTTATATACAAATTCCAAGTACAAAAATGAGTAATTTTTACATACAAACGCCAAGTCAAAAAAAGAATAATTTTTATATACAAATTCCAAGTACAAAAATGAGTAATTTTTACATACAAACGCCAAGTCAAAAAAAGAGTAATTTGAGACAAGTTCGTTCATAATAGTCAGCACTTCCAACCAACATCAACTAATTTGACCACTCAAGGTTGTATTGCCCGATATCCATGGCAAATATCCATTTGGTGTGATGTTGTCAATTATTTGGTGTGTTGCTCAATACTTAGTGTCATGTTTTGTCACGATGTAACCCATGTTGCTGGACGTGCCAGTTGTCGATAATATTAATAATCAAACAATTCCACATTCATATATGTTTGAAAATATTGTCCTACTATTTAAAATAATACCTGCCAAAGATGAGATGGATGGCAGTTGGGTTTTTCTGGGACTTCGCACTCCTTATTCACTTCTTTCTTATTTTACTTCGAATTGGCCTCAATAGTTTCCCTGTTTTGTTGTGCAAAAATGACAGTACTTGCACTACATTGTTTAATATCGCTTATTGAACTCGTACATCCAATGAGTTGAAACTTTGATACTGGGTAATACACCTGCTAAGTATTCATGCAACACCCCTTAAGTGATTCATGATACTCGCCGTAGGCCCACTATCAACAGTGGTACTCCATAAAAAAGTAGCACCATCAGTTGCAATAGTGGTAACCAACGTTACACATTGTCCCCTTACTGTAAAAAGTTGAACTATGGGGAGAGGATTTACTCGTCCAAAGTCAATATGAAAATACAGTAAAAACACACGTTTTAGCCGCCCCTGGCTGCTCTATGAGAAAGTCCGGTATTTCGAGCCAAAAAGGCCCTACTTCGTTGCATTCGCATATCGCGTCGGAATTCGCCTTTCGGAGTCCAAGCCTCTGGCCAGAGTATGGCTTAAAGTGGCAGAAAGGGCTCGTCACCCTACTGCACAGTGAGTTGACCGCTTATTCAGCGGCCTTTTCTGCCCGAGTGAAGCTATCTTAAGTCTCCTTAGTTTCAAAATAATATGATCTCTGATTGGATAATTTATTTTTCTTTCGGTACGAGTCGACGGTTTTTTGGTCAGGACATGATTTATCTCCTGACGAAAAAAAAATTCGTCAGTCAACAGTAGCCAATCAGAATGCTCGGCGTTAACTTATTTTTTTACTTCGAACTGGGCCTGAATCAAATTCAAAATTCATAGTATGGCTTCAAACGTTTCATGTGTGTGATCAAATCTTTGTTATTTCCAAAGCAAAACGCTCCACCCAGGGGCGTAGCCCTGGCCTCACCCTAGTCTATTACTTAAAGCTCTAACGCAACACGTAAGTATGAGAGTAATTTTTACATACAAACGTCAAGTCAAAAAATGAGTAATTTTTATATACAAATTCCAAGTACAAAAATGAGTAATTTTTACATACAAACGCCAAGTCAAAAAAAGAATAATTTTTATATACAAATTCCAAGTACAAAAATGAGTAATTTTTACATACAAACGCCAAGTCAAAAAAAGAGTAATTTGAGACAAGTTCGTTCATAATAGTCAGCACTTCCAACCAACATCAACTAATTTGACCACTCAAGGTTGTATTGCCCGATATCCATGGCAAATATCCATTTGGTGTGATGTTGTCAATTATTTGGTGTGTTGCTCAATACTTAGTGTCATGTTTTGTCACGATGTAACCCATGTTGCTGGACGTGCCAGTTGTCGATAATATTAATAATCAAACAATTCCACATTCATATATGTTTGAAAATATTGTCCTACTATTTAAAATAATACCTGCCAAAGATGAGATGGATGGCAGTTGGGTTTTTCTGGGACTTCGCACTCCTTATTCACTTCTTTCTTATTTTACTTCGAATTGGCCTCAATAGTTTCCCTGTTTTGTTGTGCAAAAATGACAGTACTTGCACTACATTGTTTAATATCGCTTATTGAACTCGTACATCCAATGAGTTGAAACTTTGATACTGGGTAATACACCTGCTAAGTATTCATGCAACACCCCTTAAGTGATTCATGATCTCGCCGTAGGCCCACTATCAACAGTGGTACTCCATAAAAAAGTAGCACCATCAGTTGCAATAGTGGTAACCAACGTTACACATTGTCCCCTTACTGTAAAAAGTTGAACTATGGGGAGAGGATTTACTCGTCCAAAGTCAATATGAAAATACAGTAAAAACACACGTTTTAGCCGCCCCTGGCTGCTCTATGAGAAAGTCCGGTATTTCGAGCCAAAAAGGCCCTACTTCGTTGCATTCGCATATCGCGTCGGAATTCGCCTTTCGGAGTCCAAGCCTCTGGCCAGAGTATGGCTTAAAGTGGCAGAAAGGGCTCGTCACCCTACTGCACAGTGAGTTGACCGCTTATTCAGCGGCCTTTTCTGCCCGAGTGAAGCTATCTTAAGTCTCCTTAGTTTCAAAATAATATGATCTCTGATTGGATAATTTATTTTTCTTTCGGTACGAGTCGACGGTTTTTTGGTCAGGACATGATTTATCTCCTGACGAAAAAAAAATTCGTCAGTCAACAGTAGCCAATCAGAATGCTCGGCGTTAACTTATTTTTTTACTTCGAACTGGGCCTGAATCAAATTCAAAATTCATAGTATGGCTTCAAACGTTTCATGTGTGTGATCAAATCTTTGTTATTTCCAAAGCAAAACGCTCCACCCAGGGGCGTAGCCCTGGCCTCACCCTAGTCTATTACTTAAAGCTCTAACGCAACACGTAAGTACGAGAGTAATTTTTACATACAAACGTCAAGTCAAAAAATGAGTAATTTTTATATACAAATTCCAAGTACAAAAATGAGTAATTTTTACATACAAACGCCAAGTCAAAAAAGAATAATTTTTATATACAAATTCCAAGTACAAAAATGAGTAATTTTTACATACAAACGCCAAGTCAAAAAAAGAGTAATTTGAGACAAGTTCGTTCATAATAGTCAGCACTTCCAACCAACATCAACTAATTTGACCACTCAAGGTTGTATTGCCCGATATCCATGGCAAATATCCATTTGGTGTGATGTTGTCAATTATTTGGTGTGTTGCTCAATACTTAGTGTCATGTTTTGTCACGATGTAACCCATGTTGCTGGACGTGCCAGTTGTCGATAATATTAATAATCAAACAATTCCACATTCATATATGTTTGAAAATATTGTCCTACTATTTAAAATAATACCTGCCAAAGATGAGATGGATGGCAGTTGGGTTTTTCTGGGACTTCGCACTCCTTATTCACTTCTTTCTTATTTTACTTCGAATTGGCCTCAATAGTTTCCCTGTTTTGTTGTGCAAAAATGACAGTACTTGCACTACATTGTTTAATATCGCTTATTGAACTCGTACATCCAATGAGTTGAAACTTTGATACTGGGTAATACACCTGCTAAGTATTCATGCAACACCCCTTAAGTGATTCATGATACTCGCCGTAGGCCCACTATCAACAGTGGTACTCCATAAAAAAAGTAGCACCATCAGTTGCAATAGTGGTAACCAACGTTACACATTGTCCCCTTACTGTAAAAAGTTGAACTATGGGGAGAGGATTTACTCGTCCAAAGTCAATATGAAAATACAGTAAAAACACACGTTTTAGCCGCCCCTGGCTGCTCTATGAGAAAGTCCGGTATTTCGAGCCAAAAAGACCCTACTTCGTTGCATTCGCATATCGCGTCGGAATTCGCCTTTCGGAGTCCAAGCCTCTGGCCAGAGTATGGCTTAAAGTGGCAGAAAGGGCTCGTCACCCTACTGCACAGTGAGTTGACCGCTTATTCAGCGGCCTTTTCTGCCCGAGTGAAGCTATCTTAAGTCTCCTTAGTTTCAAAATAATATGATCTCTGATTGGATAATTTATTTTTCTTTCGGTACGAGTCGACGGTTTTTTGGTCAGGACATGATTTATCTCCTGACGAAAAAAAAAATTCGTCAGTCAACAGTAGCCAATCAGAATGCTCGGCGTTAACTTATTTTTTTACTTCGAACTGGGCCTGAATCAAATTCAAAATTCATAGTATGGCTTCAAACGTTTCATGTGTGTGATCAAATCTTTGTTATTTCCAAAGCAAAACGCTCCACCCAGGGGCGTAGCCCTGGCCTCACCCTAGTCTATTACTTAAAGCTCTAACGCAACACGTAAGTACGAGAGTAATTTTTACATACAAACGTCAAGTCAAAAAATGAGTAATTTTTATATACAAATTCCAAGTACAAAAATGAGTAATTTTTACATACAAACGCCAAGTCAAAAAAAGAATAATTTTTATATACAAATTCCAAGTACAAAAATGAGTAATTTTTACATACAAACGCCAAGTCAAAAAAAGAGTAATTTGAGACAAGTTCGTTCATAATAGTCAGCACTTCCAACCAACATCAACTAATTTGACCACTCAAGGTTGTATTGCCCGATATCCATGGCAAATATCCATTTGGTGTGATGTTGTCAATTATTTGGTGTGTTGCTCAATACTTAGTGTCATGTTTTGTCACGATGTAACCCATGTTGCTGGACGTGCCAGTTGTCGATAATATTAATAATCAAACAATTCCACATTCATATATGTTTGAAAATATTGTCCTACTATTTAAAATAATACCTGCCAAAGATGAGATGGATGGCAGTTGGGTTTTTCTGGGACTTCGCACTCCTTATTCACTTCTTTCTTATTTTACTTCGAATTGGCCTCAATAGTTTCCCTGTTTTGTTGTGCAAAAATGACAGTACTTGCACTACATTGTTTAATATCGCTTATTGAACTCGTACATCCAATGAGTTGAAACTTTGATACTGGGTAATACACCTGCTAAGTATTCATGCAACACCCCTTAAGTGATTCATGATACTCGCCGTAGGCCCACTATCAACAGTGGTACTCCATAAAAAAAAGTAGCACCATCAGTTGCAATAGTGGTAACCAACGTTACACATTGTCCCCTTACTGTAAAAAGTTGAACTATGGGGAGAGGATTTACTCGTCCAAAGTCAATATGAAAATACAGTAAAAACACACGTTTTAGCCGCCCCTGGCTGCTCTATGAGAAAGTCCGGTATTTCGAGCCAAAAAGGCCCTACTTCGTTGCATTCGCATATCGCGTCGGAATTCGCCTTTCGGAGTCCAAGCCTCTGGCCAGAGTATGGCTTAAAGTGGCAGAAAGGGCTCGTCACCCTACTGCACAGTGAGTTGACCGCTTATTCAGCGGCCTTTTCTGCCCGAGTGAAGCTATCTTAAGTCTCCTTAGTTTCAAAATAATATGATCTCTGATTGGATAATTTATTTTTCTTTCGGTACGAGTCGACGGTTTTTTGGTCAGGACATGATTTATCTCCTGAAAAAAAAAAATTCGTCAGTCAACAGTAGCCAATCAGAATGCTCGGCGTTAACTTATTTTTTTACTTCGAACTGGGCCTGAATCAAATTCAAAATTCATAGTATGGCTTCAAACGTTTCATGTGTGTGATCAAATCTTTGTTATTTCCAAAGCAAAACGCTCCACCCAGGGGCGTAGCCCTGGCCTCACCCTAGTCTATTACTTAAAGCTCTAACGCAACACGTAAGTATGAGAGTAATTTTTACATACAAACGTCAAGTCAAAAAATGAGTAATTTTTATATACAAATTCCAAGTACAAAAATGAGTAATTTTTACATACAAACGCCAAGTCAAAAAAAGAATAATTTTTATATACAAATTCCAAGTACAAAAATGAGTAATTTTTACATACAAACGCCAAGTCAAAAAAAGAGTAATTTGAGACAAGTTCGTTCATAATAGTCAGCACTTCCAACCAACATCAACTAATTTGACCACTCAAGGTTGTATTGCCCGATATCCATGGCAAATATCCATTTGGTGTGATGTTGTCAATTATTTGGTGTGTTGCTCAATACTTAGTGTCATGTTTTGTCACGATGTAACCCATGTTGCTGGACGTGCCAGTTGTCGATAATATTAATAATCAAACAATTCCACATTCATATATGTTTGAAAATATTGTCCTACTATTTAAAATAATACCTGCCAAAGATGAGATGGATGGCAGTTGGGTTTTTCTGGGACTTCGCACTCCTTATTCACTTCTTTCTTATTTTACTTCGAATTGGCCTCAATAGTTTCCCTGTTTTGTTGTGCAAAAATGACAGTACTTGCACTACATTGTTTAATATCGCTTATTGAACTCGTACATCCAATGAGTTGAAACTTTGATACTGGGTAATACACCTGCTAAGTATTCATGCAACACCCCTTAAGTGATTCATGATACTCGCCGTAGGCCCACTATCAACAGTGGTACTCCATAAAAAAAGTAGCACCATCAGTTGCAATAGTGGTAACCAACGTTACACATTGTCCCCTTACTGTAAAAAGTTGAACTATGGGGAGAGGATTTACTCGTCCAAAGTCAATATGAAAATACAGTAAAAACACACGTTTTAGCCGCCCCTGGCTGCTCTATGAGAAAGTCCGGTATTTCGAGCCAAAAAGACCCTACTTCGTTGCATTCGCATATCGCGTCGGAATTCGCCTTTCGGAGTCCAAGCCTCTGGCCAGAGTATGGCTTAAAGTGGCAGAAAGGGCTCGTCACCCTACTGCACAGTGAGTTGACCGCTTATTCAGCGGCCTTTTCTGCCCGAGTGAAGCTATCTTAAGTCTCCTTAGTTTCAAAATAATATGATCTCTGATTGGATAATTTATTTTTCTTTCGGTACGAGTCGACGGTTTTTTGGTCAGGACATGATTTATCTCCTGACGAAAAAAAAAAATTCGTCAGTCAACAGTAGCCAATCAGAATGCTCGGCGTTAACTTATTTTTTTACTTCGAACTGGGCCTGAATCAAATTCAAAATTCATAGTATGGCTTCAAACGTTTCATGTGTGTGATCAAATCTTTGTTATTTCCAAAGCAAAACGCTCCACCCAGGGGCGTAGCCCTGGCCTCACCCTAGTCTATTACTTAAAGCTCTAACGCAACACGTAAGTATGAGAGTAATTTTTACATACAAACGTCAAGTCAAAAAATGAGTAATTTTTATATACAAATTCCAAGTACAAAAATGAGTAATTTTTACATACAAACGCCAAGTCAAAAAAAGAATAATTTTTATATACAAATTCCAAGTACAAAAATGAGTAATTTTTACATACAAACGCCAAGTCAAAAAAAGAGTAATTTGAGACAAGTTCGTTCATAATAGTCAGCACTTCCAACCAACATCAACTAATTTGACCACTCAAGGTTGTATTGCCCGATATCCATGGCAAATATCCATTTGGTGTGATGTTGTCAATTATTTGGTGTGTTGCTCAATACTTAGTGTCATGTTTTGTCACGATGTAACCCATGTTGCTGGACGTGCCAGTTGTCGATAATATTAATAATCAAACAATTCCACATTCATATATGTTTGAAAATATTGTCCTACTATTTAAAATAATACCTGCCAAAGATGAGATGGATGGCAGTTGGGTTTTTCTGGGACTTCGCACTCCTTATTCACTTCTTTCTTATTTTACTTCGAATTGGCCTCAATAGTTTCCCTGTTTTGTTGTGCAAAAATGACAGTACTTGCACTACATTGTTTAATATCGCTTATTGAACTCGTACATCCAATGAGTTGAAACTTTGATACTGGGTAATACACCTGCTAAGTATTCATGCAACACCCCTTAAGTGATTCATGATACTCGCCGTAGGCCCACTATCAACAGTGGTACTCCATAAAAAAAGTAGCACCATCAGTTGCAATAGTGGTAACCAACGTTACACATTGTCCCCTTACTGTAAAAAGTTGAACTATGGGGAGAGGATTTACTCGTCCAAAGTCAATATGAAAATACAGTAAAAACACACGTTTTAGCCGCCCCTGGCTGCTCTATGAGAAAGTCCGGTATTTCGAGCCAAAAAGGCCCTACTTCGTTGCATTCGCATATCGCGTCGGAATTCGCCTTTCGGAGTCCAAGCCTCTGGCCAGAGTATGGCTTAAAGTGGCAGAAAGGGCTCGTCACCCTACTGCACAGTGAGTTGACCGCTTATTCAGCGGCCTTTTCTGCCCGAGTGAAGCTATCTTAAGTCTCCTTAGTTTCAAAATAATATGATCTCTGATTGGATAATTTATTTTTCTTTCGGTACGAGTCGACGGTTTTTTGGTCAGGACATGATTTATCTCCTGACAAAAAAAAAAAAATTCGTCAGTCAACAGTAGCCAATCAGAATGCTCGGCGTTAACTTATTTTTTTACTTCGAACTGGGCCTGAATCAAATTCAAAATTCATAGTATGGCATCAAACGTTTCATGTGTGTGATCAAATCTTTGTTATTTCCAAAGCAAAACGCTCCACCCAGGGGCGTAGCCCTGGCCTCACCCTAGTCTATTACTTAAAGCTCTAACGCAACACGTAAGTATGAGAGTAATTTTTACATACAAACGTCAAGTCAAAAAATGAGTAATTTTTATATACAAATTCCAAGTACAAAAATGAGTAATTTTTACATACAAACGCCAAGTCAAAAAAAGAATAATTTTTATATACAAATTCCAAGTACAAAAATGAGTAATTTTTACATACAAACGCCAAGTCAAAAAAAGAGTAATTTGAGACAAGTTCGTTCATAATAGTCAGCACTTCCAACCAACATCAACTAATTTGACCACTCAAGGTTGTATTGCCCGATATCCATGGCAAATATCCATTTGGTGTGATGTTGTCAATTATTTGGTGTGTTGCTCAATACTTAGTGTCATGTTTTGTCACGATGTAACCCATGTTGCTGGACGTGCCAGTTGTCGATAATATTAATAATCAAACAATTCCACATTCATATATGTTTGAAAATATTGTCCTACTATTTAAAATAATACCTGCCAAAGATGAGATGGATGGCAGTTGGGTTTTTCTGGGACTTCGCACTCCTTATTCACTTCTTTCTTATTTTACTTCGAATTGGCCTCAATAGTTTCCCTGTTTTGTTGTGCAAAAATGACAGTACTTGCACTACATTGTTTAATATCGCTTATTGAACTCGTACATCCAATGAGTTGAAACTTTGATACTGGGTAATACACCTGCTAAGTATTCATGCAACACCCCTTAAGTGATTCATGATACTCGCCGTAGGCCCACTATCAACAGTGGTACTCCATAAAAAAGTAGCACCATCAGTTGCAATAGTGGTAACCAACGTTACACATTGTCCCCTTACTGTAAAAAGTTGAACTATGGGGAGAGGATTTACTCGTCCAAAGTCAATATGAAAATACAGTAAAAACACACGTTTTAGCCGCCCCTGGCTGCTCTATGAGAAAGTCCGGTATTTCGAGCCAAAAAGGCCCTACTTCGTTGCATTCGCATATCGCGTCGGAATTCGCCTTTCGGAGTCCAAGCCTCTGGCCAGAGTATGGCTTAAAGTGGCAGAAAGGGCTCGTCACCCTACTGCACAGTGAGTTGACCGCTTATTCAGCGGCCTTTTCTGCCCGAGTGAAGCTATCTTAAGTCTCCTTAGTTTCAAAATAATATGATCTCTGATTGGATAATTTATTTTTCTTTCGGTACGAGTCGACGGTTTTTTGGTCAGGACATGATTTATCTCCTGACGAAAAAAAAAATTCGTCAGTCAACAGTAGCCAATCAGAATGCTCGGCGTTAACTTATTTTTTTACTTCGAACTGGGCCTGAATCAAATTCAAAATTCATAGTATGGCTTCAAACGTTTCATGTGTGTGATCAAATCTTTGTTATTTCCAAAGCAAAACGCTCCACCCAGGGGCGTAGCCCTGGCCTCACCCTAGTCTATTACTTAAAGCTCTAACGCAACACGTAAGTACGAGAGTAATTTTTACATACAAACGTCAAGTCAAAAAAAGAATAATTTTTATATACAAATTCCAAGTACAAAAATGAGTAATTTTTACATACAAACGCCAAGTCAAAAAAAGAGTAATTTGAGACAAGTTCGTTCATAATAGTCAGCACTTCCAACCAACATCAACTAATTTGACCACTCAAGGTTGTATTGCCCGATATCCATGGCAAATATCCATTTGGTGTGATGTTGTCAATTATTTGGTGTGTTGCTCAATACTTAGTGTCATGTTTTGTCACGATGTAACCCATGTTGCTGGACGTGCCAGTTGTCGATAATATTAATAATCAAACAATTCCACATTCATATATGTTTGAAAATATTGTCCTACTATTTAAAATAATACCTGCCAAAGATGAGATGGATGGCAGTTGGGTTTTTCTGGGACTTCGCACTCCTTATTCACTTCTTTCTTATTTTACTTCGAATTGGCCTCAATAGTTTCCCTGTTTTGTTGTGCAAAAATGACAGTACTTGCACTACATTGTTTAATATCGCTTATTGAACTCGTACATCCAATGAGTTGAAACTTTGATACTGGGTAATACACCTGCTAAGTATTCATGCAACACCCCTTAAGTGATTCATGATACTCGCCGTAGGCCCACTATCAACAGTGGTACTCCATAAAAAAAGTAGCACCATCAGTTGCAATAGTGGTAACCAACGTTACACATTGTCCCCTTACTGTAAAAAGTTGAACTATGGGGAGAGGATTTACTCGTCCAAAGTCAATATGAAAATACAGTAAAAACACACGTTTTAGCCGCCCCTGGCTGCTCTATGAGAAAGTCCGGTATTTCGAGCCAAAAAGGCCCTACTTCGTTGCATTCGCATATCGCGTCGGAATTCGCCTTTCGGAGTCCAAGCCTCTGGCCAGAGTATGGCTTAAAGTGGCAGAAAGGGCTCGTCACCCTACTGCACAGTGAGTTGACCGCTTATTCAGCGGTCTTTTCTGCCCGAGTGAAGCTATCTTAAGTCTCCTTAGTTTCAAAATAATATGATCTCTGATTGGATAATTTATTTTTCTTTCGGTACGAGTCGACGGTTTTTTGGTCAGGACATGATTTATCTCCTGACGAAAAAAAAAATCGTCAGTCAACAGTAGCCAATCAGAATGCTCGGCGTTAACTTATTTTTTACTTCGAACTGGGCCTGAATCAAATTCAAAATTCATAGTATGGCTTCAAACGTTTCATGTGTGTGATCAAATCTTTGTTATTTCCAAAGCAAAACGCTCCACCCAGGGGCGTAGCCCTGGCCTCACCCTAGTTCATTCTAAATAGTGGAAATGTATCGATTTTTTAATCGATTTCCGAATCTCGCAGCCAATCAGAATCGAGTATTTAACTAATTCACGCAAAACACACCCAAACACACCCTAACTCACATGCAATTAATTTGGCCAATATTCGGTTGAACTTGGCTTCAGTATGGTCAAATCGATTTGGAAATGTATTTTGCAGATATATTTTTCGGAACTATATGGAGTTTCCTTGGTCATGACTGCGGTTATAGTTCATTTTTGGTCGTTTTATGACCAGGATAAAATATTCTGTTTTTTCATTTTTCTTTCACAATAGGACACCGAAAATCTTGTTTTCAAGCTTAAATCAGGCATCACAAGACATGTAAACTTTGTAATGACCGCTCTAGCAGTCGAGATGGCTCTCATCATGGAGCATGATAGTCTTGACCTTGGCAGGAGTGATGACAACGAGTGTTTGTATTAGCTTAAAATTAGTATGATGACCAGAGTTAAATATATCTCGAATATTTATACAGAATCAGCCAATTTGGAAAATATATCTCTGATACTAGTAGTATTTATTTTCTTGGTCATGTTTGCGGTCATGACCCCAGGGGTCATGACCGCAAAATTTATATTTGATTCTTGGTCAAAAATACAAATTAGACTGAAATTGACAATATTCCATTGACAAACTTCGACTTCTAATAAACTGTAAAATTGGTTATTTTTTATTTACCCTGTGTTTATATCAGACGGCGCTTTCTAGAAATTCCACGAAAAATCAATTTTAACAGGTTTTAGATATCGACTTTCAAAAAAGCGCGTCGATCACGATGAGGCATCATGGGCAAATGACGACGAAGAAGTTCCCTGCCGTCGCAACACTGAATTTATCCGACGCTGGTGTTATTGACCCCAAGGAAATACCTTTATCGAACGACCCAGCATACAGCCCCAGAACTTCTACAATCGTGGAGCGCCGACGGCTAAGCGAGCCCAATACTTTCGTTCGAGAAGTCATTGCCTTCCAACCAACATCGAATACTCCTAGACGTCCGCCAGGTCTCGCTCTGCATGACCACTGTGACTCTAGCGTTGACATTGTGTCCTCCACGGAAACAATGAAACACGTTTTCAGCATGCCGTACACGTCGTCCCCAAGAAGCGTTGCTATCCATCGAGTTGGCAGAAAACTAGTCGTTGGTACCAGAGTGGAATCGGAATCCCAACGAATTTCTCGTCGCTACAAGAAGAACCAAGCGCCAAAGCAGCGCCATTTAGTGTCAGATATGCCCGTACAACGATCGCCCACTCGTGTTGGAAACCCATTCTTCGACAAAGATTGGGATTACGATGAGGAAGACATGAGTGAAGAAGCTGGCCATCGACTTGTTACAGATCCTGAAACAGGTGAAATCTTTCTAGTTTGTGACGACGACATCGCTGCGCCAACTCTTGAAGATAAAGCTCAAGCAAACGTCCAACATGATCTTCATGACCGCTTTCTTCACGATGCTCTTTCCCGAGCATCTTTTCCACTCGAGTTGACAATCACCGAAACTACCCACCCAAGTCTTCTTCACCCATCGTCGTTCCAACAATTGGTTCGATGGCAGTTCAATTCAATCGAGCTTCTTATGGGAAGCAATACTGTCATTTTCAAGCACAATACGACTGATGAGCTCACCAGTGTCCGCCTTCATGACGACCAGTCCAAGCTTACCTCGCTCGTTTGCCTCGATACCTGGCTGGACAACGTCATGAATAATCTCCATCAAACAGCGTTTTGTTTCCACCGCGACGGCCACGTGCAAGGGTACCAAATGGTCCGGACAGAAGATCTCCCCTTCGTGCAAGAACCTGCAATCTTTGATGCCCACACTGTCTTTCACAATGCTCAATCCATCCTTTTATTTCTCCAGCATCATTGTGTCGACGAAGCACAAACGTATTGGCTAACAAAGGCACCACAAGGCTCTCTACATCTTTTTCAGCTACCTTCGAAGGTTTCAACCACAGCGGACCACACTGTTGGAATGCTCTGTTACGAACTGGCCAACTCAATTGCAGTAACGCCGAATGAAATTCGTCGCGTTCGCCGGCTCTACTCGAAGTGCATTCAGCTTGTTGATGCTAAAGCAAGGCCTGACGTCATAGCCCGAGCATGCCTTTCACTTGGGAACACATTCATTCAGCCACACGTGCGTGCACCTGGATATGCTTCTGGCCTTCTACGTGGAGATGCTGATGCCTCCCTCCGTACAAAAGCGATGCTGGATGAACTATCTGCTGCACTGGATGCATGCGAAACATTTGCAAAGCAAGACCAGGGTAAACCGAAAATTGCATCTCTATTTGAAATTGCCCAGCGGTATATCCCCAAAACCACGACATCCCATGCTGCTGAGTTCATGGCTACACCACCACCGCTTCTCGACGACGAAGCACAAGAAAAGGAAGACTTTGAACAGGCACTCATTGTCTTTGCTGAGGGCACGACATGGGCTGATGATGACGAATCAACAATGACACATCTACTAGATGGCGTCCGTGCGTGCTATTACGTTCTTGCTCAAAAGGCTTTGGACGAAGTGGATCTGGGAACCGCACTTAGTTACGCCCACTCCCTCTTGAATGTTCTCTCCTCTTATCAGTTCCCTCAAGTAAATTTACTTGTGGCCAAAATCCACCTACGCCTTGCAGCGACAACTACAAACATTGAAATGAACCGCACTGGTTATACGACCGCGACTCGAACCAAACCCCATGTGAAAGCTTTTGAAAATGATGCGACGATTCCCGCTTGGGTTCACATGTCCAGAAACACAGCGGAGCAATGGATAAGCGATTGCGAGCTGCATTTGACAATCGCTGTCTCAAGTGCAATGCACATGGGAACATCAAAAGCTCATTTAAATCTACCATTGCTGAGCGTTAGCCGAGACCAAGTGCACCAGGCATTTCGCCAGCTTTTGCGTGACGCTTATGTTTCTCAAACCCGCTACTTTGTCACAACTGGTCGGCATACCAAAGGAGCCCGCCATGCCGAACAGGGCCTTGTCCTCTTTAGCTCACTCGAAGATGCAGCTGCTGGTATTGAAATGAGAGTCCTCCTCGGTGAGATTGCATTGCGTCATGCATCTCAATCATCGGGTTACCACAAAGCCATTGGAGCCTTCACTCAAGCCCTGTCAGACTTGACACGACAAGAGCATGAAACCATGGAAAATGAATGGGCCCAAGCATTGCACATTCATGTGTTGCTTCTTCTACGATTTGCACACGCCCAGCACGCGCTTCACCTCCAGGAAGGTTTGTCCAAGAACACGACGAGCAGCGTTGATGACCAAGGAGAGTGGACAGCAGCACAGTCTGCTGTGCGAGACGAACTGCAGCAATGTCTGACATATAGTCAGCATGCTCTGGAGCTCAATCCCACTTCATCAAAAATCCTGTGGCGCGTGGCCGATGCCAATTACTTGCTTGCAAGCCTGTATGCTTCGCACGTTGGCTCTCTCGTGGATAGGCGAGAGAACCAAAATGTTGCATTGATGGAATTGTGTATATCGCATTATGACAAGGCTCTGAAATATCTGCCGCTCACGTTTGACTCGTGCGTGCATCACCTACTGCTGCGACTAGACACGGTCAAATTCCTCCTTACAGTTGGCACCAAGATCGAATCCAAATTGGAAATGCCTCCAACTGTGCCTGCCCAATGGCTTGCACTGCGTTGCCTGGTCGATTGTGCTCCTTTGTACATACTTCGCGAGGAGCCGGGCAAAAAAGAGGACAACGAGCGTATCAAGATGCTTCGTTTGGGTTTATTTCGGCTGGTGGAACAACAAGCCCATGGATGCATGAAGCAGTTGATCAAAATGAAGCATCCCCATGCCGACGCAATTAAAAGATGCTACCTCGCGTGGATCCAAGATGCTCCAACATTGTTACCTCATGAGGTCCTGGCAAGAGCTGCTCAGTCTCTGGACGCATTTTTCAACTGAAAAATCCTCGAAACTCATCTTGGAAACATGGACTTCGAGTGATCATTCATGTCTTTCACAAGCAATGATGGAGAACCACATCGTCTTCACTTCAAATACTTTGAAAATCGTACATGGTGACATTCCTCATGAATTGCAAGAAATCATTTTGTAGATTTCAAGCTGATGCTGCTGAGCAGTATTTGTCGACAAGGTTCTGTATGCGATCCAAGGATTCACTCGATGCAAACAACATTTGAACATCGTGGGCATGGCGAGAGAGCAGCAAGTTGTCGAGGTCAATAAGTTGTCAGGACGGACTGACTGATAATCAACCACCGGTTTTCGTTGTCAACTCTATATTGCAATTCTTGTTTCAGCTTAATTTTTAGCAGACCATGATAAGCAGGTGCTGTAACGTTAGAAGACAGACGGGCATCTCATTCAAACAGCGCCGCTTATAAAGTTGACCAGTGCACTTTCCAATCTTTGAGGATAAGCTTCAACGTTTTAATGTTAAATATAAATTATGTGATTGGATAATTTTTATCCAATAGATTTCTATTAAATGCACCCAATCATTTGGTTTGATATTGAATCGTCTCGATGTTTCCACCGCGCGAAGTTGGCGAAGACTTCTTGGAGTTCCGCATCTACTTTGACGAGCCCGTTGAGAATGGAGCGGATGAGCGCGTCAAGAAAATGCAAGAGCAAGTGGATCTGATCCTCCATGACTATATTTGGCAAAAGGAACCGCTGGTTCTACACAAATCGCCCAGCGTCCCGTTGGAGATCCATGGCAAAATGCTCGTCGGCGACAATGTTGAAGACGAATGGGTTGCCACTGCTGCTCTATTGAAATTGACAAAGACGAACGGAGATATCACAGTGCAAGTTTGGGATGCCGATGGTGAATTCCTACTCATTGAAGCAGCTGAAGCACTACCTTCTTGGCTCCATCCTGAAAACAGCGCCAATCGAGTTTTCCTCAGGAGAGGACACGTACATATTGTCCAACAAAACATCCAAGAACGACAACTAGATCTCAAGACTGCCCTCTCGTGTGTTATTGATCCCAATGTATCGACCCGTGCCTCCCCTGCGCTGGACGCAATTGTTCTCGATCGACTGTCTGTGGCGCAGACCCATTCCATGGAAACAAACCGTCATGTCATTCAATGTCGTTTGCCACACGACGCTGCCGTGGTTTTCCAAGCACTACCGCATTGCATAGCATATGTAGTCGAAGCCTTTTACTACCGCGAGCCGACAGAATCCACACGTATTTGCCGCCGAATGGACAAATTTCCACCTCAAGCGAAGCGATATGTGACAGCCATGATATCTCTCACGCGATGCATGTATGCCCAAGTAAAGCAGCAGCAATTTGCGCCTCCTAAACCATTTCAGCCATTTATGCCTCCAGCAGATGATCCCTCGTTCTCCTCCGCTGAGATGGGCATGAAGCTGACATGTGGTCTTGAGCTCCTCTGCGAATCACGCATGAAAAACCATCAAGACATCGCTTGGGCCGACCTCATTGACGGAGTTTTACGAGAAGAGAAAACGTTTGATCCAGTGCCTCTGCGACCTGATGATGACGATTCGTGGTTGTACGTATCCCCAGAAGGATTGGAATCTATGCTGGCGCAAGCTGAGTCCAAATTGAAACAAGTGGACAACGCCGGCGTTGAAACGGGTGGCGAAGAATTACAGAGCATGGCGACGTTATTCAACAATTTTGTCCATGAAATGTCCGACTACGAAGGCGTGGCGAAGGATCCATTGACTGCAGATGAAGTGAGTTTTGACATGGATTCGCTCCTCAACATTTTGAAAGGCGAGCAGGCCGGAATGGGAGCCACTGAACCATCTGTGGATGATTACTTCTACGAAAGTGATGACGACGAAGAGGAGGATACGAATGACGATCTTGAGGATGCAGCCATGGATCAGATGATGCGTGAAATGGATGAAGAACTCGCTCAGTCCAACTTGGCCAAGAGTTTTGCACGTCCCGACGACATGCTAGGGGATAGATCTGCCGCCACCACAAACTCGTCCGACCCAATCAAGCCCGTGGACGTCGATATCAACTTGGTGGCGAATTTACTCGAGTCTTTTGCCGCGCAGGAAGGCGCCGCAGGGCCAGTCTCCAACATGTTACGGGACATGGGGTTTGCGCCCCGAGACATCGAGTCCAAATGATATTTACACAGTAAAATGTCACGTTCATCCTCCCGGCACGCATCTCGTATACAAATTCCAAGATAAAATGGAAACGCTTTGCACCCGCCGGTGAAAAAAGCCAGTCCGACCTACCACTGGCGGTTATTTTGTCATACATTTAACTCGCACCAGCTGGAAACGTTCAGCAAAAGACCAGATTCAACACGTTTTACACTTGCGTTTTTCTCTCTCTCTCTTTGGTTTGGTCCAAAGAGAATAAGAAGAATTCGAAAGAATAAAGTTATAGAGGATTTATATCCAAAAGGTATCATATTACAAAGGTTTGGTCTTGTGAATCTTAACCAAAGGGTCGCACCCACTTTGCACGGAGCAATTTGTTGATCGAAACTTGCACTTCTTCGATGACGCGCAAGCGCCTGTCGCTCTTGTTCCCCCTCGGGTTTGTCAGAGACAGCAACGTCATTGAAAACCTCAATTCCAACGTACAGAATGACAACTTTATTTCGAGATCGATTCAACTACAGTGGTAGACCATTGCATTGTGATGCCTTTCCTCGTTGTGATCTACTACAGCTGTACTCCAAAGCAGTAGACAACTGGATATGCAATGAAGTTTGATCCAGAAGAAGGCAGGAGGGGGGATTGCCCCTGCAATTAATTTCAAAGTTAATGGAGAGGTTGGTACGTCGTTGTCGTCACTTCTTTGCGCAACGACGCAAAGGTACCCATGACGATCATTTGTTTGCTCGTTGCATTATTGCAACAGCAATTCATCCTTGTCCTGGGTGCATTTGTTGCTTCTTCCCCGTCAAACAAGGTATCCCTGATCTCTCTACAATATTATATTCAATACATATATCATTTCACAGGATATAAATATTCAAAATAAATGTAAAGTCCTCCAGCGAAGCTTCGCCAAGCGTCGTGTTCTCTCAAAAGTCATCCTTACCGCGAGAGGAAAAAAGAAAGAAGCGCATCATGAAGCTCTCGATGGGTTCTCGATGCCTTCCATGCGTTCGACGACTGGTCGGAGAGTGCGTCTTAAGAACAATAAAACTCACAGAGCAATTCCGACCTTTCGCTCGTGATTCTTTTTTCGGATAAAAACCAACTGGTCACGTCAGAATGGTATACAAAGTTCCCATGACATGTCGCGTCCGGTGTGGAAGAGACTTCCACGCGTTATCAAAAAAAGACGATGCAAGAGTGCACCACGACGACGACTGCGACGAGTTTGAGCGGCGGCGACACGCCGTTGACGACGATTGAGTTCAAGATATGCAAACGACGTCGAGACTGTATGATCAACCAGCGACGATATCGAGAGCGCAAGCGTGGAAAGTACATCCGACTCGAGCAATACGTGTCGGAACTGGTCGAGAAAACCCACATGATGGAAGAGCACGCGAGTCTGCTCCACTCGAGTTTGATCATGCGGTACGAACAAGCGGGCGCGCAACGATGCCATTCGATCTCCAGCTACCTCCGACTCTTCCAACATGGACTGTTCCATCCCCATGAAGTGGAATTCACGACCCAAATGGACGTTGTCCGAGGCGTCATGAGCGACGGTTTGCAATTCAACGGCGAAATTGGCGGACCCCACTCGCTTATCCGGCACTGGGAAGCCTACCGTAGTACGTTTCCAAGACTCGACATGCATGCCAGTGCGATTGAAGCACACGGCGCCGAGCATGACATTGTCATTGCATACACGATACTTGTCCTCGTCTTCACGCGGGAAACATTGATTCAACTGTTTCCTCACGCCTTGCGTCGCGAAGATCTCATCCAAAAGCTGGTCGGGGTGGAACTTGCGTTCAAGCTTCGTATGTCCTTCTCCTTTGACGACGCTCGCGTCGCTGTCATGGAAGCGGAAGTGCACATGATCGAAGGGTTGCTTGACGTCTTGGGCAGTATGGAAGATTCGCTCTTCCTGATTGAAGGTCCGACCGGCGAAGGCGGCTTCCTCACACCCAATGGCTTGATCGTTCCCAAGTCATCAACGGCCGATTCAACGTTGCCAGCAACCGAAGATGTCAAGCGGCGAATCGACTTCATCTTATGCTAGTCCATGGTGTTTCTAGCCATCTTGTATGTGTTTGCTTGTACATAACAAAGCCGTGGATTCGATATGGGAAAAACGGATCGATCTCCTCATTTCACCGGCGCGGTGTCTCCATCTTGGCATGTCTGCGCCAGTCGCAGCGCCGGGAAGAGCATAAGCATGGACGTCATCTTCCATCGATAACGTCCGTCGGAAAAACTTCCATTGCACGGCAGCAGTTTCACAGACGAGATGGGTCATGCATCGGTGGAACATTTTGACGTCGCTTTTTATACTACTCAAACTTTTTTGACTTGGAATTTGTATACTCTCATATCATCTGAGATAGTCGGCCTGTGGCATTTTCCACATGCACGCCAGACTTGATCGAGAGCTCATGGACCCTGACGATCTTATCCACGCCGTCGCGATGTCTCGGACGCTCGAAGCGCAGTATCAACGTGCGCAAATGATTGCGGATTTTAACAAGGAACGACGGCGGGAGCAATGCCGTGTGAGTCAGAAGATCTTCCGAGAGAGGAAGAAACGAGAACAAGCCATGTTCGAAGCGACTGTTCAATCGCTCGCGAAGGAAGTGCAGCAACTCGAACAGCGCAAAGCCGAACTCGTACGATACGTCCCTCTACAACATATTCTTGCCCACCAACCAGACTTTGACGGCGGCGTGCCGGCAAGACTGACCCGCAAGTACATTTCCATGTTCAAAAATGTATGTTGACACAATTGGAGAATATCGCTTGACGACAGTGTGTAGGGATATATACCGTCAAAGCGCCGAGCGAGCGACAGACAAGAACGCTTCCTTCATGCATTTGCATCTTGTGACGTCGTGTACAATGGTGCTATCGGCGTTCAAAGCATCTTGGACAACTGGGTGCGATACACAACTTCATTTTCCTCGGTAGAGACCTATCCATGACGCGCAAAGAAACGTTGACAAAATCCACTAGGTCGCTCTAGAAACGCTGTCTTGTGATGTGATGAAGACGGACGACGGGGCGATAGTTCGAGGTGTGACCAGATCGAGCCTCAAGATGAATCGCCAGTCCATTGAACGTTTCTTTCCCAATTGTCCAGAAGTGCTCAAACCCATGCTGGTACTCCATTCCTTTGGACTTGTTGAAGACGCTCCTGTTGTAGATCGGACAAGTCTTGACTGTGGTTGCGGTCATGCATTTTTCCTTCAACGACGAGGACATTCTCGTCCAGTTGTCAGGTCGGGGGGACTTCACATCGGGATTGCTCGCCATCCTCCGCAACTCTGAAGACGTCGAGGCAGTTTTGGCCAAATCCCGCATCATTCCTCAAATCACATCCACCCCTCAGACCCCGTGCAGGCCTCCAGCTCAATCATCGTCGACAAGCAGCCCCAACCAGTCCAAAATGGATCTCGGCTTCATTCAAGTCTAGCAATTTCTACACGCCGCGGCCAAACAAAGTCGTCGGCGCTCCCTCTGAACAAAGAATACATGGATTCGAATATCATCCTCGCATTTCTTCCTCCAAATGACGCATCTCGTGGTAAGTCACTCAAGATACACACATGAAGCACATTGCATCTTCCGTCTATCGACAGCCTCTCCGTCGTCTTTCCTCGCCAGGACAGAAAAATGCAATCTTCTCGCTTCGACCTCGTGGAATTCCACCGCCGACCATGATGCTCTCAAGCTTGTGAATATTCCTCAGGGCTACCAAAGTCTCCATCGCACTTACAGCATGATCTATTTGTTCCTTTCCATCGGTCGCGTCATGTGCAAGTCGTCCGTTTGTACATTGGACACGCTGTCCATCTACCGCGACATCGAGAGGGTTCATGATGGCTCATAGACTTACATCCAAGTTTTCACTGCGAAATGAAGCTCCATGCTGCTTGAAGAGGTCGAGGATGCGGCACTGACTCCGCCGAGCTGCTTTATGGCTCGCTGTTTCTTGCTACATGGCAGTAACGTCATGAGCGCGGGACAACTCACGCTGCTGTCTCGGGCGTCAATCTGGATAAAACGATTCCTCAAGAGGAACTCCATGCATTCTTCCGCGCCAACTTCAGCAGCAGTGTGGAGCAGCGTATATCCCTACGCTTGAGCTTGTCATCATGGACGGCGGTAGATTGACGAGTACATTCTTGGCGGCGACGGCCATGTTGGCTCCTTTCTCCTGGAGCAAGCGTAGCATCGACACGTTGCTCGTCTGCACTGCGAAATGCGCTGGCGTATAGCCCTACAGCTTCCCCGTTAGGTCAAATGATGGACGGTGGCGTTTGCACAAGTCGGTCGTCAGGGCAGTCGAGTCTACCCACGACGACGTCAGCGGTTGTCATCCATCGAAAACACAGTACTTGACTCCGCTAGCGGCGAACAACTTGACCAAGTCGACGTGGTTGTACACGACAGCAGCAGTCACAGCGCTCCAGCCCTGCCGACGTCGCCCGTGAGCGCTGCCTGAGCTACAGAGAGACACCAACCTTTTGGTTGAACGCCCATGGATCGCCCTTGATCCCCAGGAGGATCGTCGCGACTTGGAGTCGTCCATGGATCGCCGCTAGAGTCATCATCGTCTCGCCCTAGAGCTCGTTACTGCGGTGGTCCCTTCGAGGGGAACTCACGTAGTTGTCCTTGCAGTTGATCGTCTGCGGAAGCGAGTACGAGATGAGGAGGTGCCGATGCGCGGTCCATTTCTCGCCGGCGGCGCACGCCTCATAGAAAACGCTCCAGAATTTCGCATCGACGGCTGGGAATCGGCTGCGGAAAGCGTTTTCAATGCCGCCTTCGACGGTGAGATTCTGCACCGCTCGGAACCGCTGCTTGCGCTTCTCAAACGCTTCCGTCTCGGCGTCAATCTTGCGCGTCGCTGCGATTTTCATCGTTGGAGAACGACGCCGCCATGTTGCGAAGGCTATTCTTAGCGCGGATAAGATGTTGTGAAACCCATCAAGAGTTATTCTTGCATTCCTCTCGACTTGCACGATGGCCTCGCGCGCAGTTCCTCCATCAAGCACGCGGCAGAGCAACCAAAAGAGCGCCGCCTTCAAGGAGAAAACGACCGAACGCAGTCGTCCCCACGCCATGAAACCTGGTAATTCTCCTTTCTCCACTTGTCGTAACTTGCCACAGCGTGGGAGGTGACGCCGTCGACAGACCACGACGATGAAAACCAAGTGACGCCGTTTTCAGTCGAGCAAGTGATCGACGAAGACGACCACTTTGAGGATGAAGTCGCGGTCGATGCCAAGCACTCGAGTCCAAGCGACGACAGCGACAGCGAGAATGAAGACGATCCAAAGAATGTGAGCGTCGCGTGCTCCGAGTGGCTCAGCGCAGCGGCCAAAGCCGCTTCCGACGAGGACGACGAGGACAAAGCGAACGCGTCCAAGGAAGAGCCAAATGATAGCCACCAACGCCATGAAGACGACGCGAAAGAGCTGACAAAGCGCGTCGAGATGAAGAGAAGTGGAGGCAACCAAAGCGCCGACCATGAATTTTCACCGCTCCGCGCTCAGCCCGGGACGTCGCTCATCGAAGGCTCCATCGTCCGCTGCAACAATGGCACGAATCGACTCGCGCCGCAGTACCAATTCTTCATCAAGGTGAGCAGCTTCACCTCCATGGGCTCGGCGCTGAGACTTGTGGCGCTAGAATAAACTCGTGCTCCTGGCGCAGAAGCAGCTCAACAACCGCACGTCGAATTACCACATCTTTGACATGTCAAGGGGAGCGTTCACGGGCCAGCGACTGACCAAGAAGAGCGGCAACTACGTCGGCAAGCTGCGCTCGAGCTTCTCCAAGCAAGAGAACGTCATGGTGAGCGCGCAAGCCGCTCGCAGTGAGCTCGGCGCTGTTCTATTCGACAGCAAAATCTCCAATTCCAAGGTACGCTTGACGACGACGCCATGAACTGACTTGGTCTAGCCGCGGAAATTGAAAGTTGTCTGTCCGCGCTTGTCGAGCGACCACGAGACGATTCCGCACGCCGCGTCCAAGAAGCAAGACACGTTCAGTGCGCTCATCGAGCAGCTCAAGACGGAGAAACACCCGACGGACCGCATCCTCGTCTTTGAAAACAAAGAACCCGAGTACGAGAAAGGCTGCTACCGCCTCAACTTCAACGGCCGCGTCTCGATTCCGTCCGTGAAGAACTTTCAACTCATCGCGACCGGCCACAGCGCGAGAGGCATCGTGCTCCAGTTTGGCAAAGTGTCGGACAAGCTCTTCCACTTGGATTTCAAACATCCCATCACGCCCTTCCAGGCCTTTGCGATCGCGCTCTCGCAGTTTAACTATTGAATCAACGGACCGACTGCTAGTAAACTTTTGTCGACGACGCTTCCGCCACTGCGACTGCCGAGACGCTGTCGACGATGTTCTCCGTCCGTAGAGCTCTTTGGTACACGAAACCTTGGCGACGTTGTTGCCGACTGGTTCACGCTCCGCAATTAGAACTCTCACGATAGCGTCAGGATGTGTTCGCCGACCGTCAGTGATACAACCCGAGGACAAGTTTAGCACCAAGGAGAGAGAGGAAACAGTAGATCCATCGCGTCGACTGTCGACGTGAATTCTCCTTGAGCGAGCTCTAGATCGCTTTGGATTGACGCTGCACGACTCAAGAGCGCTCGTGTTTCTGTCATGAGGAGACGAATCTTGTCGGATGACAAGGTGCAATCTATTTTTAAGCGCCGAGAAGGCAGTCACATTGGACTCGACGTCGAGGATGGTAGTGCGGAAGAAGCAAGGCGGCGGCGGCGCGTCCAAGACGGGGCCAAAGAAAGACGAAGAGGCCGCGGAGGATGCAAACCAAGCGACGGGGCTGTCGCTCGACGAGTACTTCAACAGCAAGAAGGCATATACGCTGCAAACCATGAAGGAAACGTCCGAGCTGCTCGAGAAGAAAGAGGCCAAGCTCAAGCACGACAATGCCATGGTCATGAGCAAAGACGACGAAGACGCCAGCGCAGAGGCAGATACGATTCCAGTCGTCCCAATGCACGACGACGTCGACACGGAAGAGGATCCGTACGAAGACGACTATGAATCGGACCATGGCGCCGAGCTGAGCAGCAGCGAACCAAACTTAGTCGCGGGACTGACCTTGAGCGACTACCTCACTGGCGCCGCCACGACAAAGCCCAAGGAGAAAGCCAAGAAAGGCGGTCCGTCCAAAAAAGTCGAGGAGATTGAAGGCATGTCGCTCGAGAGTTACTTGGGCGCAACGTCGTCGTCGCCGCATGACGACGACAGGAAAAAGAAGAAAAAACCGCCGAAAATCGCCGCCGCGCCATCCATTGCCGACAAGAAGATCGTCGTCCATCAGCCATTCAAGAAGAAAACATCGGCGCCAAACGCTGGAAGCAAGAAGCTGGAGATCCACTCGCTCAAGAAAAGCGACGGCGACGTTCTTCTCTTCAAACGCGACAAAGCACACATGGACAAGGCGTTGGTGCACAACCCCTTGGGCAAGAACAACAAGCACGTCAAGCCAAGGAAGAAAGACACAGACGACGACAGTGCCATGGCCGAGTCGCATCTTTTTCATCCGCTGCCCATGCTCACGGCCAACAAGTCAGGATCACTAGACCAACCCGTCTCGATATCAGACGACGACTTGGACATCTCACGGCTGCCGCCTCTTCCTCATTGACAGAGCGTCTCGAGTCGATTTCCCTTGTAAAAAACAACTTAATAGCGCAGGATGATATTACAGACTCCGTTGACTTTTAGCGCTGGGTAGCGATGAGCGCGACGGCGGCGCCCATGACGCCACCGATGATACCAGCAGCCAGTAAAGTACTTCGTTGACTCTTTTCCAAAGCGTTGAGACGCAACAAGAGCGATCCAGTCGACTTGGCAGCGTATTTCCCAATGACATCCCCCTAAACGAGCTATGAGGTTGCGTCAGAGAGGACGAAATACCTCTAAATTCACCAAGTCGCCTATGGCTTTGGTTGGAAGGACGATGCTTTGCTGCGTGTGCGAGATGAGCATGATATTAAACCAGCCTTCAGCAGTGTTGACCTGTGCCGCATAAGACCTAGAGATTAAGATCGATCTATCTTTACCTCGCAGACAGTCAAACTCGTGCCATCGATGGCGATGAAACCTTTGGGCACAATAAATTCCATCAAGCTGGGATCAGCTTTGATCTTCACCCAGAGCGATTCACCTTCACGAGTCATGGCCTACCACAAAAAAATTAGCCACAACGGAGAATACAATTGCGTTACAAAAATACTGCCCGTGCCGTCAACATGGCCTTGGACAAAATGTCCACTGTTGCGATCTTGAGCTCCCATCGCACGTTCCACATTGACCTTGTCGCCCGCCTTTAATACTCGCAGGTTCGTCTTTCGCAATCTAGAAACAAAACAGTCCATAATCACGTCCACGAGAGCAGCGAACTTACGTTTCAGGAGCACAGCCAAAGGAAACGTGTCCTTGTTTGTCGTCGATTTCCGTGGCGGTGAGGCACGTGCCATTGATCGCAATGCTGCATCCAATGTACGCTCCTTCCAATGCAGTTTTCACTTGGACGACCAAGACGGTTCCCTTGGCGACCGTTCCGTCCCACATGACCATGTCATCGCGCTCTTCCAGCGTCACGACCGTCCCAATCTCTTCAATGATGCCCGTGAACATGTTCAACCGCCTTTGCTTTTAGAGTGCTCCGAGTCGTACGGTTCAGTCGGTCCTGAACCGGTTCAGGTTTTCGAACTCCGCCGATCTTTGTAGAATGGTGGTAATATGACCAACACTCTACTCTGGCTATAGTCATCAAGTGGAAAAACTCGTCCATCAGTCGGCGACGTCGAGCCCTGCTTGCTCTGCTGGCTTTTGAACGTCAGCTAGTTGACGAAGAAGGCTCATAATACCGTGGCTGAATTAAGATTGAACGCCCAGATGTCCCCTGGATGTCCTTGTTTTTTTACCAAGCCCTCGCTCGCCCTGTGAGTTTTGTTTGGTCGACCCGCTCCGATGTATGATTGTGTACTGTCTGTGAGATTCGTTTGAGCTAGAATGGGAATCCAACGCCTGAATTCTTGTTGTTTGTATGCTGTCCAAGCTAGCAATGGACATTTGGTGGAATTTGGCTAACGTTACTTGAGCGTGTGAAGCCATGAATAACTCCAAAGATGTGAATGCGTATGCCGCTTATTCGTAGAGGCGTCGAGTGAATATTTTTCGACTGCTGCATGCCGTGGCCTGATTGTTGTGGCTGAGCCTGCCACTATTCACGTGGAGCCTAGAGTGCAAGCCAGTGTGAATGTCAACTGAGTCTTCCATCATCGAGAATTCTGTGGGGCCTGGGACAGCTCCAGCTGACACTGCAGAAGTCGACTCGCGATGACCACGGCTCTCCTATGCGCATCTTTTGTACCTTCTAGCAAGGTTATTCATTCAGTCTTTGCGTGCCTTGTCTGTCAAGTGAGGACTGTGAAACGGCGATTCGTAAATTATCCGGATTGAAATTTTGGCTTCATGTGGGATCTCAAAATTTGACGTCGAGGCCATGCAACGAATTGTCCGTCGGTCGTTCTCTTCCCGCTCGATCAACTACCCGAGCTACGTCAAGATCGTCGAAGTGGGTCCCCGCGATGGTCTTCAGGTACGACAGTGAGCCTCCTGCCAATTTGATGTCGCGCTGTAGAATGAAAAGAGTGTCGTCACGACTGCCGACAAAGTGACCTTGATCAACATGTTGTCCGACTCGGGCTTGCCTGTCGTTGAAGCAACATCCTTCGTCTCGCCCAAATGGGTGCCACAGGTACAGCCGTTCTGCTGTAAGAAATTTAAGCTCATTTCAATTTAGATGGGCGATAATGCTGAAGTCATGAAACAAATCAAACGAAAGGAAGGCGTCTTCTATCCCGTGTTGACCCCCAACATTAAGGTAATGCAAGTCAAATGAGTGCATGACAATATGTTGAATTTTCAGGGTTTCGATGCTGCTGTCGAAGTCAATGCCCATGAAGTTGCCATTTTCGGGGCTGCGTCGGAAGCCTTTTCACGAAAAAATATCAACTGCTCAATTGCTGAAAGCTTGGAACGCTTCCAACCTGTGTGCGATAAAGCCAAGTCTTTGGGCGTGCGAGTTCGCGGTTACGTCTCCTGCGTCCTTGGCTGCCCATATGAAGGAGAGGTCGACCCTGAAGTTGTTGCCAAAGTTGCCAAGACTCTTCTCGACATGGGCTGCTACGAAATCTCCTTGGGCGACACCATTGGTATTGGCACACCAGGTATTGAACTGCGCATTTCGATCGTATTGTTCATTCAAAACTAGGCTCGACTTTCAAGATGCTCCAAGCGACAAAAGAAGTCGTTCCCGTTGAGAAATTGGCCGTGCATTTTCATGACACGTATGGCCAAGCGTTGGCGAACATTTTGGTCGCACTTCAGGTACGAGATTTTAATTTTAGCAGTTGAGGAGTTTAAAACTCCTCTGACAGGAAGGCGTGAGCGTTGTCGACAGTGCTGTGGCTGGTCTTGGCGGTTGTCCGTATGCCAAGGGCGCCTCTGGTAATGTTGCCACCGAGGATGTGATCTACATGCTCCATGGCTTGGGCATCAAGACTGGCGTGGATTTACAAAAAGTCATGGCTGCTGGCGACTTCATCTCAGGCGTCTTGAAGCGTCCGACAAATTCCCGTGTCGCGAAGGCGTTGCAAAAACCATCCAAGCTGTGATTGCTACAACGTCGAGTCTTCGTGGTGCTCGTAGCTCTGCTAATAGGACTAGGCTTGATCCTCCAGTCTTGATAATATCACATGCGTGGAAGTGTTTTCTCGACTCCGTTCGACATCCTCAAGCTCGAGGATGAAACCGCTTGCTCCCTAATTGTCCTCTCTATATTATAATTCATTTCGTTACAAATCTCCATATATTTCTATAAAAACATGATAGAAATGCGGGAAATGATCGTTTCGTGTTGTGATTTGCAAGTTACAAACCGTTACGACCACAATCCCATGCGCAAAAATGATGTAGACCTTGATTTCTGGTCATGGGACGGGAAATCCACCGTAGGATCGGCATGAAAGGAAGCTAAAGATGAGGAGGATTGCATTGGGATAGTGCTACAATGGCTGCGATTTTCTCGAGTGGTCAACTACCTCCCCGTTGTTGGATGGAGAAAGGATGTTTGCGCGCAGGTCTTTCCAAGTGATGGCAAATGTCTCGGTTGTGCAGTATGTGGGTAAGCCCGCTCGAGAGTGTTCGCTGCTGGTGTCATTTTGCAATTCACCGCTATGGTCGCAGTTGCCTGGAAGGAATGCTTGATCGTGTCTGTCGCCACGGCGGCGCTCACAAGCTTGACCTGGTACTGGTCAACCTGCAAGGATTTGAATTGCATTTTGTGTCAAAAGAACTCTCGCCGCAAGCCACGTCGTATTATTTTTGTCCGCCATGGTCAATCGGAGGGGAATGTCAACCCTGAGCTCTACCGAGATACCCATGACAATGCCATGTCCATGACAGACCTCGGCAAGTTGCAAGCGCGTGCATCGGTATCAAGGATATCATCGGGGATGGCAAAACGGTGAGTCTTTTCAAGCTTGAGTCATCATGTGATGCCTACTCTGTGTAGCGCTTCATCGTCTCGCCCTGCTTGCGTACTGTGCAGACGTTTGAAGAGATCATGGAGGCGTGGAAAGATGCCCCCAAGGACTCTGTCTCGTGGATTGAAGAGCCTCGTATTCGCGAGCAAGACTTTGGCAAATTCCAAGACCCTGAGCAAATTCGCCAATGCAAGATCCAACGGCGCAAGTTCGGTGGTTTCTTCTATCGCTTCCTCAACGGCGAATCCCCAGCAGGTGAGAGTCTTTTTGGCTCATCTCTTGGTGATCCTGAGCTCTAGATGTGTTTGATCGCGTGTCCTCCTTCATGGACATCCTCCAGCGCATGTTTGTCCGCCACTCGGCCGTAGAGAATTTCGTGTTGGTCACGATTCGCGTCTTGCTCATGCGCTACTTCCGGTATTCTATCGGCCATTTCGAACGCCTTGAAAACTTTTACAACGCCGAGTTTGGAGTGCTCGAAAACAATGGCAAAGGCTCGTTTGAGATCAAGAAGATCATCCATCCCAAAGTCAACCCCGAGACACTAGAAGTCACCCGTGTGGAGGCCACATCGCTTCGTCTTTGGGAAGATTCATGCTCGAGCCATTCCAAGTACTCCCATCTATACGACAAGGAGTCGCTCTACAGCGATATGTAAACACAAGTCAGCGAGAAGCCACTAGAGATCAACTATGATTCCAAGACTAAATTGCCGACAGAATCAATTGGGTCGTCCTCTAACTTGTCGTCGTGGGCTGTCAATGTAGTTGCTGGGCGGGGGTGAATGTTATAGTGTACGGAGGAGCTTAACACGCGGTATTTGAATCATTGTTTGCATTTCTCCAGCAGAAACTACATGCATGGCCTCTTTGGGAAACTTTTTGAGGTCCTAGTTAAGATTTAGATGACCGATTGCCAAGTACTACACCATTTGCCGGTTTAGTTCGTTTAACTTGCGATATATTTCGTATCACGTGCAATATATTTCGTATGACTTGCAATATATTTCGAATGACTTGCATTTAATTTCGTGGCCGGCGACGAAAATCGATTTATATTTCGCATGACTTGCATTATATTTCATACCTCTTGCATTTAATTTCATATTTTTTTGCTTATATTTCGTATCACGTGCATTTTAATTCGTAGTAATGCAAAATATATTCAACGTCCTATTGAGATATGACGTTTCACATGTGTTGCAGTGTTGGCTTGAGCTATGAATTTGCGACGGGCAAGCGCATATGAACTCTGCCGAGCTTGATTGATGCTCGCATTGACTTATATGGTGATTGAAGTGTCCCATCAATTTCTTATGAGGTCGATAACAATTTTTTGTTAATTTTTCTATGGACTTTTTCTCTTCTCTGCGAATTTAAATGCACGTGATACGATATACTGCTCTGTTCCGAAATAATTGCTACAGTTACATTCTCTGCAGAATTTTTTTTCAAAAATAATCGAAATATTCAACGCTGATTGGCTCAGTAAACAGCTTAGGATCTCCTCTTTGATTGGTTAATTTGTGGAAACTACAATTCGTCTCCGTTGGCGAGATATGGTGTGTCAAAGTTGACCGACCAGGCGGATAGATCTCTTTTTTTTCGCTGTGGGCTCACTGTAGGCATTGAGTCCAATTTAGTCACATATCTAGATTCAGCATCAAAGATAGATGGTGTTAACATAGCAACACCTGCTGGTTCTTGGTGTATAGCCCGGTTGCAGGTCGTCAGAAGGCTGGGACCTATCAAACCTAGAGATGACTGTCAAACACAGCGCTCTCGCGATGAGAGCCGCCAATAGCCACACCTGACATGCGCTATAACATAACTGACATTATACTGATGTTAGACTTCGCTATTTCTGTTCTGGGCAAGCAAGATGAACACAGAGAGATCTGAGTTGTCGGGACATCGGCGCTGTTTGAATAAAAATATTGGAAATCCTGTAAAAGTTTATATAATATTTTGAGGTCGTATACAAAAATCCATATACCCTCATATCCGGACATACTCAAATCAACATAAAACAGTGTAGCAATTATTTCGGAACAGAGTAGTATAAGCTAAAAAATACGAAATTAAATGCAAGAGGTATGAAATATAATGCAAGTCATGCGAAATATAAATCGATTTTCGTCGCTGGCCACGAAATTAAATGCAAGCCATAAGAAATATATTGCAAGTCATACGAAATATATTGCAAACGATACGAAATATATCGCAAGTTAAACGAACTAAACCGGCAAATGGTGTAGTAGATCGCAATGTGCTTTGACGACGGTTGTCAAAAATATCCACGTACAAGTTGAACGCGAGCTTCAAAAGATAGAGACATGCTCAGACGCTTCTCAAAAGGTCCACAGCTTCTCTGTGTCGATCGTGTAGTTGGGTCGAAGTGCTATAGACAACCGTTTTCGTCGCGTCCCCGTCAATTGGCTTGCATCATGAAGGACACAAAGATCCAACATCCGCACAAACCGAGTTGTATTTGCGGTGGAGGGAAAAGATCTCATTGAAACTCTTGTTGATTCCATCTCTCTTGACCAGTCCATCGTATTCACTGATGAATCTACCACAGTGTCCTTCCTTGAACGCATTACTTCGTCTATTTCATCTCGCTGTCGAGTGGCTTCCACTTGGGTTGGCGAATTGACATTTCGGAGGCATCAAAATCGTTTTTGACCATATTCACACATTTTATCTTGAAATTGGTATAGAAATGAAATGCAAAAAACGCTTTTTCGTTTCGATTGTGATTTTCACGTCGGGGCAGCGAAGCACCATTTTGGCTTTCGACACCATTTTGGCTTTCGACACCATGTCGACGACGTCTGTGGGATGGAAGGAATGCCTGATCGCGTCGGCGGCGGCCGTGGCGATTGCAAGCGCCACTTGGTACTGGAAGAACTGCAAGGAATGTGACTGTCTGTGGTGTAAACGGCGCTCGCATTCGCGACCACAACGTGTCATCTTCATCCGACACGGTCAATCGGAAGGAAACGTGAACCCAGAGAGATATCGCGACACGCCCGACAATGCAATGCCATTGACGGAGCTTGGCAAATATCAAGCGCGCCAAGCGGGTAAATGCATGAAAAAGATCACAGGCGAAGGAAAAACGGTACCCTGCTCGTCAAGTCTATCTGTATTCATGACCACGTCTGCAGAGATTCATTGTATCGCCATGTTTGCGCACGATAGAAACATTCGAAGGACTCATGGAAGCGTGGAAAGATGCGCCTGAAGGCACAGTATCATGGATTGAAGAACCTCGCATCCGCGAACAAGATTTTGGCAACTTCCAAGACCCTGACCAGATTCGCGAGTGCAAAATCCAACGACGCAAGTTTGGCGGGTTCTTCTATCGATTCCCAAGCGGCGAGTCTCCAGCAGGTTAGTCGATGCTCATCGAATGGATCTTCTCAACACGCATGTAGATGTGTACGATCGCGTGTCATCATTCATGGACACTCTCCAACGCATGTTTATTCGCCACGCCGATGTCGACAACTTCGTCCTTGTCACCCATGGCGTCACGATTCGCGTCTTGCTGATGCGCTATTTCAAGTACTCGATCGGGCATTTTGAGCGCGTGGAGAACTTCCACAACGCGGAATTTGTCGTCTTGGAGAACAACGGCAAGGGGTCGTTTGAAATTAAGCAGCTCGTCTATCCCAAAGTAGACCCTGAGACACTAGACGTCACGCCAGTCGTGTCTACGGCAGTGCGTCTACGGGAATGCAGTGGTGCGCGCCATTCGCAGTACGCGCATCTCTACGACAAGCATTCGCTGTTCTCGGATCTGTAGAATTCCAAAATGAATGACTGAGATGTTTTAATTGGATATAAATAACTAAATATATTCCAATAGAATATGAAGAAATAGTATAAATTAATTTCATTGGTAATTAATAATTGAATTTCTTCGAAAAATCTCAGAGAATCAACACCGCAAGATGCTGCCGATGGACAAAGTCGGGGGGATGGCCATCCGCGCCTTGACAAAGCCCATCGTGACCGAAATGAAGCAAATTTCCAAGACCCAACCGTGGATGAAGCAAACTTGTGAAGCGGTTGGTAATCGCGTACATCGGTGGACGCTTGTGTCGTCGCTTTCACTTCGAATGAATGGCAAAATAGCCTTCAAGATCAAAGATCTCTCGTCCGACGATGCGTTCAAGAAAGGCGCGGAATTCCTCGGTGAGACCTTTATCTTTGCAGTTGCTGTTGGCGTGCTTACGTTTGATTACACGCGAAGTTCTGCCAAGGCGGCACAGAAAGAAAAAGCCCAGCTCGAGCGCGACTTGGATGACTTTCTCGACATCGACGCTCGATTCCGACGGCTGGAATCGAGCATGCATCGACTGCAACACTCAGAGCGCGACATGCACATGGCACTAAACAATCTATCTTGGGATGCAATCAAAGACTAGGAAACAAACGACTTTGTCTCTCTCTCACGCACTCGTGCCGTGCAATGTTTCAAGCGACACGCCGTTGAAAAATGGATGCTCGAGTGCTTGGGCGGCCGTCAGGCGTTCCGCAGGGTCCATGGCAAGCATCTTGGTGAGCAAGTCCAGCAATTCCGGTTCGTCATCAATGATCTCTTCCAACGCCTTCATCTTGCGCACGTGATCCAAGCTTTCTTGACTTGACGACATCTCGGGCCATTTCAACTTGTGGTCCTCGGAAAAGTACTTCGTCGCTTGTCGATCAGCTTTCGCAACCATGTTGGGTGGAAAGGCGCCAATGCACTTTTGGATCAACGCCATGTGCTCCATATTTTCATGCTACGGATCTCAAGGTCAGGAAAGCAGTGGGGATCAACACAAAGTACCGTCACAAAGAGCAGTTCTCCAAGGTACAACTCGGCGATGATGCATGCCGCCGACCAAATATCGGACGGAAAGCTCCATCCAACACCAAGCATGACTTCCGGTGATCGGTACTGACGCGTGTTGATAATGCCGCTCTTGGATTCATCATCGTATGTTGCCCCGCCAAAATCGATCACTACACCATCAAGCATGAAGCAAATGATATCGAGGTATGGACGTACGCTTGACTCGATCGCTAGCTGGTGGGACGAGCTTTCTCTTAAGCGTGGAGAGACGAGCGCGCTCGCCCGTGTCTTCCTTGTCATCGATAAGCAGGATATTCTCAGGCTTTAAATCCGTATGAATCAAATTGATGCTGTGCAGATATTTCTACAAGGACACACAATGGATGAGCATAAGAGGATGATGCAAGAGGAGAGTACCAGCGACGTCAGGAGTTGCCAAGCATAGGCACGGATGGATTCGATCGGGAAGGGTTTATACTCGTGCTTCTTCAAGTAATCGTAGAGAGAGCAACCCAGTCGTTCGAAGACAAGAATGACATGGCCTCGGAATTCAAACCTGGAAAACTTTAACATGAGCGACAAGACGGGAATCAACGGACCATCGAAGCATTTGCACGCATAGTGACGTATCGTTCTCGTCCTTTTCGTTCACATTACGCAGAATGCTCGCTTCAATCTTGGCAGAATCGGAATATTTTTCGACTTTACGCACGACTTTTAGCGCAACGATGGGTTTGTCGGTGTGCTTCATGTCCACACAGAGCACAACGCGACCAAATGTGCCAATGCCACCATCGCCAATTATTTCGTACCGGTTGTCGATCACATCGCCTCGAACACCGTCGTAGCTTCCAATAGTATCATCGTGGGAAGCGCTGTCGTCGCTCAGATCTTTCTTCTTCGGGCTATCGCTGCGGCAAGCATGTCCTCGATCTGTACTTGCGCTTCGACCTCCACGCATTCTTCGTGAATGACAATGGGTCTGCGATCTCTCTCGATGCCTGCGGCTACGACTTCGACTTCTGCGGTTTGTGCGATCATTTCTTCGCGACCGAGAGCGATTTGCCGGGTATCTTCCATAATTGGCTCGTCCTCTGCTTCGATCTGGTCGGGTGTTCATCCGCCGAGGATGCGATCGACGGTCACGCGTTCGTCCATCACCACCACCACCACCACCGCGTGATGGAGGACCATACCGTGAAAGTCCATTTCCTTGAGAGCCACGTGGTCGACTTCGACTTCTGCTTCGCTTCCTCTCTGGACGGTAATCGCCGGATCGACGATTGCTTCGGTACATGCGGCGGTCGTCGCTTTTCAACTTGCGATTCGACTGGACTTCCGTTTTGGTTTTTGAATTTTATTTTCGTCATGTTTGTATTTTTTCAGTGATATCTTTTCCAAGTCGATATAAATTTCAATATAAATTTCTTTTTTGGCTATTTTTCTCGTATTTTGCATCAAACCCAACTAATTTTTCCAACGGGACAATCCACCTTGACCTCCATGAATCTTGACGAGTGGCTCGCTGCTCGACCGTCCATGTGGCGAGCCTAGCCCTGAAACAACGTAGATACGTAACATTGAAGCGTTCGAGCCGTCCGATGAGTCAAATTTGTAAAGAAATGGAGGACTTGGAGATCGCTCACAACGAGAATTTGATGCAGTTCCGAAACCAATGCGCAGGACACCATGGAGTTTGAAACCGAAGGAGAATGGATGGGAGATGGAAGTCCCAGTAACTGGTGTACACACAATAAACCTCCAAGCTCTACCATATCTCCAGAAGCCGTACATGTCTGATCCAGTGCATCAAGGTCCATGACTTCCAAAGGGAACTGGCGACGAGGCGATACATGAGCCGGAAAATCTGCGACTCCAACAAGCCACGAGCAACTCCACAATTATGTTTCAATGGTCCTCTCTCTTCAAAATGGTTCTACACATTACACTCTATCAAATGGATCATTTTTCATCGCCAACAGCCGTCGCCCAAGGCAAGCCAGACTGCCACAGTTCAAACGCGGACGGACATGTCAAGGGATCAGCATCGGAGGGCGTTGGACATCTCGGCGATGGCGGTATCGGCATGATATCTTGGTCCATGACCGACTCTGGCTCCAAAAAGAACATCTCCAACTGGTGATCGACCGACTTGACGTCGCGCTCTTCTATGCGGGCTTCTGGACATTGGTCCAGCAAGGCTAGCGCTGCTTCTCTTGACATATTGATACGCATGGCATGGCTGCTTGTTTCCATGGCCATGGCAGTATTTACAGTTTCCCCAAAGAGACAATAGCGTGGCTGTGTTGTCCCGACGACACTTGCAACGATCGGGCCAGTATGGAAGCCAACTCGGATGGAAATGCAACCTTTTGACGGATCCTCGGGGTCGATCGGCACTTTGGTCGCTGCTTCCACGGCTTCGACCGCAAACTTTGCAATCCGCAGCGTGTGATCTGGCTGCTCGTGAGGAATGCCAGCGCAGCAAACGAAGGCATCGCCAATGGTCTCGACTTTGAAGAGGTTGTACTTGGCCACAAGGCGATCAAAGTGCGAGTAGAGTGTGTCGAGGATTTGCATGACTGCCGTCGGTGGAATCGACGCGCAAATGTCTGTGAAGCCAACGACGTCGCTGTAGAAGACCGTGACTGGATCAAAGTAGTCTGGCGGTGGCTTGACTCCATGCCGGAGGCTGTCGATGACATGTGAAGGAAGCATGTCGTCAAGAATTTCACGTAATCGATGGCGGAAGGTTTCACGCTCTGCTACGGCATTGATGAGCATGAAATTCTGCCGTCGATGTTCCAAATGATCCATGACTTGGCGAGCTAAGAGTGTCAAGGTCTGGATTTGGTCTGACGTGAGTGTCCGCGGCTTGCTGTCCACGACACAGATCGTACCGATTGGAATCCCATTTGGTGTCGTAATGGGCGCGCCGCAGTAAAATCCGATCGAGCGCTGTTGAACAAGTGGGTTGTCAGCATAAACAGGATGCTCAAATGCATTGTCGATGATGAGTGGCGCTTCGAACGTGCCTCCATCTGTGATGTCGCCGCCGCGTACGCATTGAGCGCAAAACATGGTCGCGGGTGTGATATCATCGAAGGAGAAGCTCGCCGATTCCGTGAGTCCTTGCGTCGCTTTGATCCAGAGGCGGCGGCCGTCCCAATCGATCAGCGAGATGCAGCTCACGGGTGTTCGACATGTCAAAGCCGCCAGCGTGACAAGTTCACGGAACGAATCTTCTGGCGGCGTGTCGAGGATATTGTACGCCATCAATGCTTCTTGGCGTCGTCGCATCGAGTCGTCCATCTCACGTCAAATGCACAGTGACGAGAAACGCCCATTTTGGGTTGCACGCTTGATTGGTCAAAGATATGAAAAGCCATGCACGCGCCTTTCCAATGGATGCGACGCAACGCTCCCATGGTCTCAGTTTCGAATGTCCCACCAAAGCGCGGTTCCAACTGCCAACATGACGGCTTTATGCACTGCAATGCTCGACTCGTGTCTCAGTCTGCGTCCTCTTCTCTCAACTTTACCATCTTCCCTTCCTCCAATGGCCAGCGCGATCCATGGGATGAAAAGAACTTGTCCAGAGGACACAACTTCTCGCCCATGTTGTTCCATGGACTTCAGCACGAAGACGCTAAAAATAGAGTCGACTTTGCACTTGGTCTCAACTCTCTTGAGCCAGCTCCCTCCGTGTTCTCTTCCTAAGAACATCCCTCCGTCTCGCCGTCGTCCTTGGAAGCGTTCTCGGCCATTTCAAGCTTGACAAGCTCACCGTGAGCGTCCAAGCCATGGAGCTTTACTCATGCGTATGCCCACTAGGGGCGTCAAGATGCCAGAAAAGACACACGTGGAGCCATCTCTGAGTCCGACGTCATTCCAGTTGTTTGCGTGTCGTGTTATGTCTGGGCGGTGGCATATCCTGGTGGCCGCCACGTGAATGAAATGAATTTTATCAAGCGCGCTCATGATTTGTCGAGTCTTATCCAAGGGCGAGAATCCTGTCGCGGCGTCGAAACGGCCATTCCGGTGGAAAGGTTGCGAGTCGTTTCGAAATATCCCAGTGACAATCTCTCGTGCCGTGACCATACCTCCTCCTCCTCTTGCGGGACAACGCTCAGGAGATGCGCATGCAACTGCTCCGAACGCTTGGACGAAGCGGACAGCAGAATCGACCTCTGGGTTCAAATGGGACGAGCTTGACGAGAATATGATGATTAAATATGTTGTTTACTACTTCTAAGCGGTCAGGACGGACCCTTGCTCTCCTATCACGCCGGCGTCGCTCGAGAAGAGACTACCCAGTCGACTGGAGAGCCACGGGCAGTTGGAGCGACGAGGCGGTGAAACCTCGTCTTCTTTTGGTAGCACAGACGCCGTGTCCAAGAAGGACATGGTCATCTCGCCCTTGCCTTTGATGAACATGGGAGGACGCTCCTCCATGCGCACGTGTGGACATTGACTCCTCAGAGCTTCAGCAGCCGCTGGCGACATGTTGATACGCTCGGCATGACTCGCCGTTTGCATGCGAGCGGCAGTATTGACCGTGTCGCCAAAGAGGCAATAGCGTGGTCGAGACATGCCGACGACGTTCGCGACGACAGGACCAGTGTGGAAGCCAACTCGGATGGACAGATAGCCTTTCGATAGATCGTTGCGGTCGATGGGAACCTTGGAGGCGGCTTGGACAGCTTCGACTGCAAACCTTGCAATGCGCAGAGTGTGGTCGGCCTGGGGCTCCAGCATGCCGCCGCTGCAGACGAAGACGTCGCCAATGGTTTCAACCTTGAAGAGTTTATGCTTGATCACGAGACGATCCATGACCGAGTATAGCGTGTCGAGCATGTGCACGACTCTCGTCGGTGGGACCGTCGCGCAAATGTCGGTGAAGCCAACGACGTCGCTGAAGAAGACTGTGACTGGATCAAAGTGGTCTGGAGGAGGTTTCAAGCCGCGTTTGATGCTTGCAATCACGTGTGCTGGTAGCATTCCACCCAAGACTTGTCGGAGACGGAGACGGAGAGCTTCTCGTTCGGCCAACGTGTTCTTGAGGATGCGATTCTCTCGTTGGTACTCGTAATGGCCCATGACTTGGCGGGACAAGAGGACGAGCGTGCGCATTTCCTCTTGAGGAAACGTGCGTGGCTTGATATCCATCACGCTCAGGACTCCAATCGGGATGCCACTCGGCGTCGTGAGAGGCACCGCGTAGTAAAACTTGGCATTGTGCTGGCGTACCAGTGGATCTCGTTGGAATTGAGGGTAGTTGTCCACGTCTGAAACGACCAGCGGCGCTCCCGCCGTGCCTCCTTCCATCGTGTCGTTCCGTCGAATGCATTCCATGCAGAGCATGTGTTCAATTGAATTGTCATCAAAGCTGACGACTGTCGTGGTGGCGTCGAAGCCGACGCTGGCTTTGATCAAGACTTGTCGGGTGTCCCAATCTACAAAGGCGAGTCGTCCCATTGGCGTTCCATACGCCAGTGCTGCGACCGCGACGAGATCTTGGACAATCGACTCGGTTGGCGTCTCCAGTATGTTGTACGCTCTCATGGCATCTTGTCGGACTCGGCGACTCATGCCTGGTTGCGTTGTGAGCAGAGTTGAAAGTGTCTTGGCGGTGCTAACGTGCCCGTGACGATTGGTTGGATCTTGTGAAAGGTCACGAAGCATCCTCTTTTGAACAATGTCGACATCGATAGGCGGCTATCTTTAGCCGGCGTGCATTTCCAAGCGGTGGCGAGACATCATGGAGAGCCAGAGTCAATCATCGTGTGAAGGAGACGATCTTGGCCGCTGGATCTTGCTGCCATTCTCGTCTCTCAAGTCTGCAGCTACAGTCAGGAGCGATCACCTTGTTTGCATCTTTGTTCCACGCGCATCCGCATGCAATTATTCGCGCCACCCCTCAAGTATAGACGGAGCTGGGTGCATCCTGGGCATGTCATGGATATAAACAAAGACACTTTGGGCAGACAGCAAGAAGAGACACAGTCCACTCGTGTGTGCGCGTCGAGTCGTGACAAAGAAAGGACCAAGAAGGAAGAGAGGTCGGTCGGACGTAGAATATGGAAGAGTATGCATGACTAGAGTGGAATCCTTCCGTCCAGATGAATGATCGACTGAGTGAGAATGGAAGAAGAGTGGAGATGGAATGCAACCAGAGAGAGAGAGAGAGAGAGAGCGCACGCACTTGAAGCCGGCTCGAGAGGCGCTGCGTTTGTTTCCAGTTGAACGGTTTCAACAAGTCAAGCACAGTTTATCCATCCACTGACTGCTTTTGGAGAAGAAAGTCATGCTTGCTTTCATTCGTGGACGGAATCAAACTCGCTCCAGTCGTTCGAAGGGCCATGTCGAGTGTCGAAATGATTTTAAATCGAGCACAACATCGACCGCGCGGGAATCGACCACGTCGAGAGAGGCTGATGTCGCGTAAACGACCGAAGTCGAGCATGGGTTCAAAGTCGAGCACCAATTGAGTTGCAGTATTGTCATTTTCAACCAAATTTGTGGTTTTGACCAAAAAGCGAATTCATTTTCAAATCGATTCCATAATACTGAAGTGGTGTGTGTCAGTGTGTGTTTTGCGTGAGCCAGGCGGCTGATCGATTCTGATTGGCTGACTAATTTTAATTTTTAATTCTAGCCAATCAGAGAAGCCCGTTCAATTCGGAATCGATTCGAAACCTCGGTCGATTCAAACCGTTCCTCACAATTTTGTATTGTCTTTTTCGTCCAAATTTACAGTTTTGATCAAAATCGACGAAATTTGTGTGATCAATCTGGCAATAGTGAATTCAAGTATAATCGGAAGGTACATGAATTAATGTGTGTGTGTTGGTGTGTTTTGTGTGTGTTTTAAACAAACTCTGGACTCTGATTGGCTGGTTCGATTTGGTGATTGATTCAAAGTTTGATCGATTTCAGCCAAGTTCGGAAATTTTGAGTCAATCAGACAATATCAAAAGCACAATATATAAACCTCTGAAATACAATATTCAATATTATCCGGTTTCCGGTAAATTTCCCACCAAGCCTTTCAAACCAAGTTTTTGTCTCCTCACCACTCGTTGACATTGCCTGGAACTGCCAACAAGATGGACGAAGCCATTCGCCGTGTACTGGATGGAGCATCAAGCAGACTGGTGGCGCAAGAAACTGGCATTGCATACTCGACGTTGACTGCCCATGTTAGGGCAGCAAAGTCTGGCTCATTTATCCGCCCTGACGGACGACCGCCAATGCTACCATTGGATTGTGAAGTCAGTCTTGTGGAATGGATCGTTGGCATGCAAATGCATGGATTTCCTGTCCAGCGACAACACATAATGATCAAAGCGTGCAAAATACTTCGACAAATCCACCCCAAACTATCGATTGGGAAGGTTGATATAAAAGATTTCGAGCTCGACACCCGATATTGAGCAATCGGACATCTCAGACAATATCCCGATCACGTAATGCTGTCGATTCAGACGATGTCGAGACATTATATGCATTGCTGCATCATCAAATTGAAAAGAATAATCTAACTCCCGATTGAATTTGGAATATGGACGAAACGGCTTTTCGAACCGTGAAAAGGGGAGGAAAAGTCATTGCTGTGAAAGGCTCACGGAATGTATGGGGGTCAAACGGTGGACACTAACTTCCACATGTCAATTGCCGCCTGCATCCGAGCCGACGGGAAAATATTCCCACCAACTTTTCTCTTTCCTGGAGATACAGTGGACAGGACTTTGTCAGAATCGTGCTCAATATCTGGTGCAACGGTGACTACGGCTCCCAAAGGCTGAAATGAACGAAGACTTGTTCATATCTTGGCTGATGCACTTTAGTCGTTCGATTGGTGAAATTCAAAGACCCGTCCTTTTGGCTATTGATGGCTTAGCAGCACACTGTACTATCAATGTTGTTGAAGCCGCAAATGACCTTGGAATAACCTTGCTTTGTTTACCCTCAAATGCTACTCATATCTTACAGCCGCTTGATGTTGCTGTATTTAAATCATTCAAGGGAGCTGTGGAGCAAAAGATATTTTACGCTTTAGTTAACGTTGGTACGTTCTATTGTTATGAATATGTAATTTGACCAAATTGCGGATTTCGTCTTCGTTCGATTTGGAAATGCAAATTTGAAAGCGCAATTTGGGACACGACGTTTAGCAACTCAGGAATATCATTTTCCGCTTTTGCAAGCATTACTACCGGGCTGCACTGCATTGATTGGACTCTGAATAAAGACGAATTCTGTAGTGCTGAAGGATAGACTCATTGCCGTGCGTCTGACTCATCGTGCGCATGGGCGGGCGTTGCATTTCTAACGTCTGCAAGCTACGTTGAATTTCCCTTAGTTTTTAAGCTTTTCAAATGGCTTAACACTAGTAACTTCATGAAGCAGTAAGATGTCGTCGTTTTCACTCCAAGCAATATTCTCTACAGGCAATGCATGCCGGCTGCAGTTGGGACAATGAGTAACACAGAATAAGCGCTGGCTTTACATAACTCCTCAAGATTGATTGGTCTTGCATCAGCAGGGGCTCTGTCCTGGTTGTGCGGAGTAATCACGCACATCAGAAGAACACAAGAGATGAAGTTGGTGCATCTCTTGCTTGCACATCGAATCTGAGTTCAACATGGTCGGGTCTACTTGTTCCCTAGTGTTCTACTTCAAGTTGAGGATGAGTGTAGTTCAACTTGGCGTAGCCATGCTTAAACTAATTCAGTTTTCCATTTCCACCAGTGTGCACAAGTCCGTCCCAACCGGGACTGCAGAATAAAACTAGTTTTTTCTGCGTGGAAGAAACCTCACCCAAGAACACTTGTCGGCCAACATGAGTTCTCCAATTCCTCGCGTCCTTTCATCGATTGATGACAATGAAGTCTCTGCCGGTCTGGTCCCCGAGGAGGCTACCATGTCTCAAGCGAACGACGTGAATGATCATTCTGAGGCAGCTCCGTGCCCTGACTCTGACCAAGTAGTCCCGGAACCCCGCCCGTCTGATACGTCTCTTATCCATGCTTTTGGTCAAATGAGACTTAATACACCCCGCCACTCAGTTATGACAATGCCGCTCACGCCCGAAATTTTTACGCAAGGGCCGTTTTCTGATCCAAAGAGACGACTCTCGTATGATGCAAATGTTGCTCCACATCTTGAATCAAACAACATTGAAGACACTGGTATCCGGATGGAAGAGGGATCCGGATATGCTGGAGCTCGATTGCAAGGCATGCCTCAACTACCAACCCCTCCTCGCTACGATGCGACCACGGCAAACGAAAAGAAATAGTTCATGCAGTTGTATCAAGAGTACTGGTTCCAGTGTGCCTCCCTACGCCAGCTTGGATTCCAGCCCTATGTGATGCCGGTGGGAGCATGCATTGCCGATGCGAGGCGATCACGCATCGCAAAATACGACCTTCGAAAGCCTGCCGAGCAGATATCGGAAGACGTATGGATCGTATTTCTTTCAAGGAAATGAATTGGGCATCGTCGATTATGGTCGAGTGGATCGCCAAATGAAAGACCTTCGATTGAATACCACATTCACCGACTCAACCAGCCGCGTCTCACACTTGGTTCATTCCATGGACATTATTCTTGAAAAGCTATCAATGACGAGTATGGTGGACGATGAGCCAAAGCGCGTGGTTGGCTACCTTGTCGATGCGCTAGCCCCACCTGACTTCAAAGCCACTGTGATTGATGAGCTTGGTCGTAGTGTGAACAAGTCGCTGAAATCGGACGTGCTCGCATTTGTGGATTATTTGCACGTGGCAATGCACTCATACATGCGTTGGGAACGTGAGCGCTCATCATCTCGCGTGCAATCTGTGTCTTCACGACACACAGAAAATCGATCTTCTCCATCACTTGAACCCAAACCAATTTTGTCCCGCCCACCCACCCGCCGTGTCACGTTTGCTGCACCAGCCACGACCCCAGCCCCTCCATCAGAGAGATTTCATTCTTCGCGATCAGTCCAAAGCCCGGGAAATTCTCACAATACTGGTAAAACGCGCAGTGCCAAGCCATATCCACGCCATTCCAAGCCTCAAGTTTGTAACTCGCGTGGCCAAGACGGCCACTGGCCAAAGAACTGTCCAAACCGCTCGAAGCTACAATCAATTGTGACTCATGCATCAATGTCCCTTGGAAGCGAAAGTGGCTCAGTCGCTGCAGTCGTCGAAAATTTGGTACATTTGGATGCTGTTCTACTCGACACTGGAGCAGATACCTCAGTGGTGAACTCTTGTCTACTTGCTGCTCTACAAGCCGTCGGTGTCGAATGCTCAGTGTCAACTTCCCAGACCCATCGACTTGAACCATTCATGGGTGACCCGGTTTACGCTCGTGGCCGTGTTCAATTGAAAACAGTCTCTCTCGCCACCTCGGCAGGCCCCCTACTGCTGCGAAACATCTCAGCTTGGGTAATAGATGATGCACTCGACACGCCACGTTTGATCCTATCACGTCCAGTCATGGAAACTCTCGGCTATTCTTTGGACGCGCTGCTAGTCAGAGCTCGTGCAGTCAAAGCTGATTGGAATTTGGCGGTAAACGAGCAATCATCTCGATCAGCATCGTCGGGTGGTAGCGAATCTCCAACGAGCAGCTCCGCTCTTCGATTCTTATCCATAGACGAACCGATGGGAAGTTTCGCCTTTCAACCCTCAGCGCCAACCAATATGTTAGAGCCAATTGTTTCGGCTTTTGACGAGCAATCTCTGGATAGCGATGACATAACGTCCTTGCCTGCGTTCCTCCACCATGATCACTCCGAGGTCTCACAGCTCCTCGACGAGCGAGTGCTTGATGCAGAGGCTCAAGGCCTTACTGGAGAACACCTGGTGCGATTACGAACAATGCTGGGCAAATATCGTGACGTTTTCCGTTTGAGTTTTGGTCAAGATGCTGCAGTCAGAGTGCCACCCCTCGAAGTCCGTGTTCGACCCGGCACCCAGCCTGCTAAATGCTCTACCCGAAGATATCCGCCCGCTCACCAAAAATTTATGGAGGTCCACATGTCAGAACTCGAAAAAGCTGGCCACGTCTACCTCAACACATCGAGCAGATGGGCATCACCACCGCGAATTGTCCCAAAACGTGATGGCACGTACCGCATGACTGTCGATTTGCGCTCTGTTAATGCACGAACGATACCCCTCCAATGGCCAATGCCTCAGCTCGAGGTTGCACTGGGCTATCTCTCCGACAGCTCTTGTTATTTCACCTTGGATTGGTTCCGTGGCTATTGGCAGTTGCCTTTGGCGCCTGTGAGCCAAGAAATCTTTACAATCATGACTCATCGGGGTATGATGACCCCCACCCGCGTGTCCATGGGAGGTACCGACAGTGTTGGCTACTGTCAATCACGCGTAGAGCTTATTTTCAAAAATGAGCTTTATCGGGGCATCTTGGCATGGTTAGACGATATCCTGGGATATGCTTCATCCGAAGATGCTCTTTTGTCCATTCTCGACAAAGTCCTGGGTGCTTGTGTCTTGTCTGGGCTTAAGTTGCACCCAAACAAATGCTCCTTTTTCCTCAAGAAAGCAAAATGGTACGGAAAAGTCATATCCGCGGAAGGAATCAGTCATTGCCCCGAGCGCGTTGCTGGTTTGGTTGAACTGGCAACTCCTACGACGGCAGCCCAACTGCAGAAATTCCTCTGTTGTGTTAACTGGATGCGCGCAAGTATTCCCGATTATGCAGCTCTCGTGGCGCCACTCATGGATATATTATCAGTTGCCGCAAAAACTGTATCAAGCCGCAAGCAAAAGAAACTAGACAAAGTGCTCCTATCCTCATTTGACTGGTCAGAAACGCACATCTCATGTTTCAAGAGCGTCAAGAAGTCATTACTGTCAATGGTCCCCTTGGCACATCCTAGTGGTGAAGCTGTCGTTTACTTATTTGCAGACGCATCACTTGATTTCTGGGGCTCTGTAGTAACACAGGTCCCAAAAGAAGACAGTCACTTACCGTTTGCTCAACAGCGTCATCGACCTTTAGCATTTCTTAGTGGCAGTTTCAAGGGAGCGTCCAGTCGATGGCCAATACCGGACAAGGAGGCGTTTGCTATTGTCGAGATGCAAACGACTGGAATACTTATTGCTCCGCCCTGGTGGATTCATCGCAACTTAGTCTACATATTCAATCCGTTGGCCACTGATAGCACAATGCAGCGACACCAAGCTGATCGCCTCCAAAGATGGGCCATGATCATGACGGGGTTCACATATTCCATTCAACACATCCCTGGGGAACTGAATGTACGGGCAGACATGCTCAGCCGCTGGAATTATATACCGTCAACAGTGGCAACAAGTTCCATCCGTATTCTCGCTCTAGCTCCTGTGTCACCACTACAGTCCCAAGACTTTGTTTGGCCAACACTGCAAAGCATCTCGGAAATTCAGCAAGAACACCTCCCACCTCCACAAGGCTATATGTGGAACGCCTCAAAATCATGTTTTTGTGACACCCGAGAGCGTGTGTGGATTCCTGCGAAAGCCCTCCATCTCCAAGCGCGCCTCATGGTTGTGGCTCATGCCCACCTGTCGGGGCACCGTGGTGCCGACATAACAACAGAATCATGACGTCGTGGTGCACATGGCCAACTCTTGGTGCTGATGTCTCAAAATTTGTCAAATCCTGTCTCCATTGCATTTGTGTGTCGGGGCGTATGATTCCACGCCCATTGGGAGAAGCACTGCACGCCACCAAGCCGAACGAACTGATACACGCCGATTTTCTTACTCTGCCTCGTGACTGATACACGGAATGGAACTATGTCCTCACACTCAAGGATGACGCCTCGGCTTTCTGTATGCTCATAGGCTACAAAGCGGCAACCGCAGAAGCCTTTGCGGATGGCTTAATTCGCTGGTTCAGCATGTTTGGAGTCGTAACAACTTGGGTCACTGACCGTGGCTCTCACTTCCGAAACACGGTCGTTGAAAACATTTCTAAGCAATTGGGAACTCAGCATCACTTTACTACTGCCTACTCGCCGTGGTCCAACGGTTCAGTTGAGGTGCTTAATCGACAAGCCGTCCGTTGCATTCGTACATTACTCTCCGAAATTGGTCTCCACCCGAATGAGTGGTCTAAGGTACTACCCGCTGTTCAATCTGCCCTGAATAGTCAGCCATCACCTCGTCTGGGCGGTCTTGCGCCAATTACCGCCTTTACTGGCCTTCCTGCTCAATCCCCTCTTCGATTTGTTTTTGAAACAGCCCATGGTGAAGCAATCAATATGTCCATCGATGAGTTATCACAATCTTGGCATGATCACTTTGCATCGCTGTCAAATACATTGGATACCATGCACCGACACATTGCCAAGGTCAGTGCTATTTCACGACGACAAGCCAAAGAAAGTAGAGCACGCAAGGCCAAAATCACAAATTTTTCAATTGGTGACTTCGTTTTCGTTGCTATCATCTCGGACCATCCCTCGAAACTTTCAGCTCAGTGGCGTGGTCCAAAAAGAATTGTCGAAGTGGTATTTGATTGGATTTTCATCGTAGAAGACTTAGTTGAGCCTTTCGAACGGTCTACACACCATTCCAGTCGTTTACAATTTTATGCCGACGATCAACTATCAGTTACACAAGACTTACTTGATTTCGTTCGCTATAACGACGGCGGTCACATGGTGCAGTCCTTTCAAGGCGTTCGACGTGAAAAAGGCTCCTTTGAAGTACTTGTATCGTGGTTAGGCCTCGAGGATTCTGAATCGTCGTGGGAGCCCCTTGAAAACCTTCTCGAGGACGTCACTGTGCTTCTGGAGCGGTATTTCAAGGCCCACCCAAATGATCCCCTTGTGACAGAAGCATCCCACGAATTCGCTCGTTTGCTGCAACGTTCACCATCGGTCCCCCAGACATACACCACGGGGCCAAAAGAAACGAAACGACACAGATCTCAACGCGTGCAATCTCGATCCAAAAATGCAACAAATCGACCGACACATTCGTCGAAGGGAAGAGGGCACTGTTCTGGTCGTGCGGAGTAATCACGCACATCAGAAGAACACAAGAGATGAAGTTGGTGCATCTCTTGCTTGCACATCGAATCTGAGTTGAACATGGTCGGGTCTACTTGTTCCCTACTGTTCTACATCAAGTTGAGGATGAGTGTAGTTCAACTTGGCGTAGCCATGCTTAAACTAATTCAGTTTTCCATTTCCACCAGTGTGCACAAGTCCGTCCCAACGGGGACTGCAGAATAGGCTCAGAAGTACCACAGGACGATTCGAGGCTCCCGAAACGTTTATTTCAAGCAAATTCCGACCGGAATTTCAGCTAGTCGAATTTCGAAGTAGTCGTCTGCTCGAAGTATTCATTCCGGAAAATGAAATATCGGAATTGCTAAAAGTCTCTACTATTGCTACAGATGCTGGAACCCTATTTACAATAAGCAAGTCTATGGCGGTCCAAATTGCCTGTGCTGCATGGCGCAAGCAAATTAAAGCAGAGAACGCCATAGCTGGATTCGCTGGATGCGGATTGTGGCCTTTATCTAAGGAAAAAATGTTTGAGCGTTTGAGCCGGTTCAAAACTAATGGAGTACCTTGTCGTGTGGAGCAAGCTGAATGGCTGCAGCACCGTGATGAGGTGCGAAAGACAATTCTCACACTCCCTCCAATTCCAGCAAAAAAGAGGGCAACCAAACGAGTCGTCGTTGGGCGAGGATCCTCACGTTGGAGGAACTTGCCAACGCTGACGCGACCAAGCAAGCGCGAAAAGAGGCCACTCTCCGCTCAAACGAACTCAAAAAGCAACGAGACAAAAAGCGCGCAACAAGAGCGGGACGCAAACTTCCAAGAGCGACAGCCTTGAACACAGTTCTGGACAATTACGATGAGATCGTGCAGGTGTAGACTGTTCTTACCAGATAAATGCATTTTCGTTTGGCCGTGCACAGTCTGACTTCCTTGTCTTGCTTCATCACGGACAATCTTGTCGCTTCACTCTGTTGGTCTTCTTTGATTTCTGAAACTGGCCTCATAAAACCTGTAACCTGTAATATTTTATAAAGTCTGTTTAAATTTATAACCTACCCTTTAACACCTGGCCTTTGGTAACTTCTATTTTGAATACTTTACTCAAGTTAAAAACTGTGCTCGACTTCGAGCCTCTAAAAAATATGCAAGTTTGATCAATTATGTTAGTATTCCATTTAATTCAACATGTTTTGAAGAATATTTAACGTACTGGATGATTCTCTGAATTCTCCTCTATCGACAGTGGAGTGCGTGGGTGACAAGCTGCAGACTGTTGAAGATTTTCAAAAAATACAGCTGTATATGTGCTCGACTTCGGTCGTTTACGCTACTAGCTTACTACATGCAATCTAGATCGAATCTATGCGACGGAGCCAAGGATGCATTCAGTCGGCATCGTTCCCGTCGGATGGTTTGGAGGCCAGGAGAGAATCAATTCTTCCTCGACGCATTTGGCCTGCGCGACTGCCCGCTCGCCATTCGTGATGGGCCGAGTTAATGACGAGGGGTCCAAAAAGGACGTGATCATGTCCCCCTTGCCTTTGACGAACATGGGAGACCGCTCCTCCAAGCGCACGTGGGGACATTGACTCCTTAGAGCTGCTGCGGCGGCTGGCGACATGTTGATACGCTCGGCATGACTTGCGGTTTGCATGCGAGAGGCGGTGTTCACCGTGTCGCCAAACAGACAATAGTGAGATCGAGACATGCCCACGACGCTCGCCACGACGGGGCCAGTGTGGAAACCAACTCGGATGGACACATAGCCTTTCGATAGATCGTTCGGGTCCATGGGGACTTTGGATGCGGCTTCTACGGCATCGACGGCAAACCTCGCAACACGCAGAGTGTGGTCGTCCTGGGGCTCTAACATGCCGCCACAGCAGACAAAGACGTTGCCGATCGTCTCAACCTTGAAGAGACCATGCTTGGCCACGAGGTGATCCATGGCTGAGTAGAGCGTGTCGATCATGTGCAGGACAGTTGTCGGTGGAAGTGAAGCGCAGATCTGTTTAAAGCCAACAATGTCGCTGAAGAAGACCGTGACTGGGTCGTAGTGGTCGGCAGGTGGCTTCAACCCGCGCTTGATGCTCGCAATGACATGGGAGGGCAACATTCCACCCAAGACTTCTCGAAGACGGAGACGCAGCGCTTCCCGTTCGGCCAAGGTGTGCTTGAGGATTCGATTCTCCCGCTGGTATTCCAAATGGCCCATGATTTGACGTGCCAAGAGCGTCAACGTGCGCACATCTCCAGATGACACATTCCCCCGCGCCTTGGTATCAACGACGCAGAGCGAACCGATGGGAATTCCACTTGGCGTGATGAGAGCGACGCCGAGGTAAAACTTGACAATGCCTTGGCGAACAAACGGATTGTTGCAGAAATTCGGATGTTGGTCCGGAGCGGTGACGAGCAATGGCGTGCCGATGGCGCCGCCGTCGGCTGGATCGCTGCCGCGCATGCACTGAAGGCAGAAGATGTTCTCTGGCGGGCAATCGTCAAAGCTCACGCTCTCTGCGGCATTTGTGATCCCAACTCGCGCTCGCGTGAGGACGCGGCGCGCATCCCAGTCCACAAACGCGAGACAGCTAATCGGCATCGAGCAAACCAACGCCGCGAGCTCGACGAGCTCTTGGATCGCTGGTTCTGGCCGCGAGTCGAGCATGTTGTACGCCATCGCGGCTTGCTGTCGTCGGCGAATCATGGCGAGATGGAGAATGACTTTTTTGAAACGAACCTTCCATAAACTGTCGCCGTTGGCGAATCTCATGGTTGGTTGCCCTCCTAAAGATAACTTTTGGAGGCGGCGCTTTTGATAGGACCTTCGTTGAAACGATCAGTCATCTCCAAGTTATCTTTGCCTCCATGATGTCTCGGTTGTTGCTTATCCTCAATATGGGGATCCACCGCGTGCAAGAGGATATTGAAACCCCACAGGCGAGACGACGGGTTGACATTCCATGGGCGTCAACACCGCCTCGGCGTTCACGGATTGCTGGCCCTCCAACGGAAGGAGTGAAAGAGCAGCATGTCAACCACAGACTTGATGAGAATGCAATCCTTTCGCTGTGATTCCGAGTAGACATAAGAGAGAGTGCTTCTTTTCTCCTTCCGATCGCAACATCGGTATGCATGGGTAACAAGGGAGAGTATCGCAATTTCTGTCTTGTGACGCAAAGGATCTCTCAACCGTCTTGCGTCCACCAGCGACGTCCAGAAGATGCAACGAAGTTCCAATTCATCGACTCTTCAAAATGCCACCAACATGACAGGGAGGAGATCTAGCTGGACGATCAATAGCGCCATTTACAGTCTCGGTGTTGGCCTTGCCGCGGGGTAGTGCAACCTTGGGATGACATGAAACGTCACTAGGACGCACGCGGATTTATACTCCACTTGCATTGTATGGCCTGGTGACGAAGAGTTTTTCTACCGTCGGTAGGACTGTCATTTGGTCGCATTGGTATGCTTTCCCTGTCGTCTGAGGGGTCTCATCATGCCGTTGTAAACATGGAGAGATAAAGTGGATGGTATACAATTGCTACAAAACAAAGGATGACCCATCGCGTTGAGCTTGACCACCCGGGTTGCTGTTATCGAAGACTATCAATAACGCTACGTGATCTCTCGACCCATGCAAAGCATTGGATCTCTCTGCCTCGTTGGTTCAGTAGATCGATCAAGCAACTCAAACGCCCATCTAAGTGGGGAAAGGTCTCCGTCATGAATTAGATCATGAGAGCTAGAGAGGATGGGATATGTTGGTCTCGCTGAGTGAAACAGTGCCGACGGCGATCGCTTGATAGAGTTGAGACCACGGACGATGCTTCAAGTGACTCCTGTGTGGTTTGACCACGCGTCGCTTTTCTGTAAAAGGATAAGACTAGAAGGTCGAGGTCAACATGATTGAGCAGCGCGGCCATGTTGGCTCTTATGTTGCGGTTACAACAAACAGTTATCACGTTGAAATTCTCATTGACATTTCAAGGAAACCAACCTCGTTGGAGGAAAGGGGGAGGAGGGGCAACCATATTTCTTCCACTCGACCTAGTTCTCTCTCCATCCCCCTTGGACACAGCTAAAGCGAGTCTCTATCACTGGCCAAGTCGACGATCCTCCGTCAGTGGTTGTCGTTTCAGGCTAGCGACTTCAATGGCATTATCGTTGGAAAAGAAGCAGACCTTTCCAAGTTAACGGGGGAAATATCATCTCAAAGCATAACTCAGCTTAAGCTACCGACCTATTGATGCAGTTGACGCCAGTGTCGCGCCTTGTAGGCCACGAGAGCATCATGGCTTGTTCCACACACTTGTCGAAATCGCGGTTGGTTTCTCCATACCAACGGGTATGATCACAGTCGTCGTGGCTTTCATTCGCAGAGTCAATCGAACGCCCTCCAGTCGTTCTTGTGCCATGCCAAGCTTCGAAATGGTAATAAATGCAACATAACATGGTCGACGACCGTGCAGGAAGGAATGTTGATATCTCTCAAAGATTTTGGGATTCAAATAGCTTACTACATGCAATCTAGATCGAATCTATGCGACGGAGCCAAGGATGCATTCAGTCGGCATCGTTCCCGTCGGATGGTTTGGAGGCCAGGAGAGAATCAATTCTTCCTCGACGCATTTGGCCTGCGCGACTGCCCGCTCGCCATTCGTGATGGGCCGAGTTAATGACGAGGGGTCCAAAAAGGACGTGATCATGTCCCCCTTGCCTTTGACGAACATGGGAGACCGCTCCTCCAAGCGCACGTGGGGACATTGACTCCTTAGAGCTGCTGCGGCGGCTGGCGACATGTTGATACGCTCGGCATGACTTGCGGTTTGCATGCGAGAGGCGGTGTTCACCGTGTCGCCAAACAGACAATAGTGAGATCGAGACATGCCCACGACGCTCGCCACGACGGGGCCAGTGTGGAAACCAACTCGGATGGACACATAGCCTTTCGATAGATCGTTCGGGTCCATGGGGACTTTGGATGCGGCTTCTACGGCATCGACGGCAAACCTCGCAAAACGCAGAGTGTGGTCGTCCTGGAGGGTGCGGTATGTGCCTATTTTTGCTGGCAAACAAAAAAGATCCATTTATTGCTTTTAATGCAACACAAACACAATCGAACTATCCCATTGAATGGAGTAGTACATCGGCTTTTTGGCCATTTCCAATTTGAGCTTTGAATTCCAGCATCAATATCTCTTTGATGCACGAGCTTCCAGCAACCACATCGAAGCAAGACTTCTGGGGGATAACTGGGCGTGGTAAATCAATAAACTGCGTACTTACTGGAGCTGATCCAAAGCTTCCCTGAAGCTCATCCATGGCTGTTGCAAATGCATTGGCCTTGGCCCACGCCTTTGCACACGGCTTATCTACCAGTTCTTTTTGAAATGATTCCCATATACCCACGAGAGCTGGAGGCCACTCATACGTCAAGACAAGAGTACTAGGATCTTCTGCGGTCACTTCCAAGGAACCAGACTGGATTCCCCACATCAATGTCAGTGCAACACCAACAAACCATTCGCGTGTAGAGCTGTCCATATAGGAGACAACGAGATATCCAGGGTTGCGCAGAGGCGTGTTCTCACTCGTGCTCATTGCACGCCGTGGATTCAAAGTGGGTGCAGATGACATTCCAAGCTGCGGAATATCACAATCATTCCCGTCGGATTCCACGATTGCTCGGGCAGTTTTATCTCGTATTGTTGAAAGACGTAGATCTAGAAAACAAGATTAACAGAGTATTCATGCGGCCGACGAACAGTTTGCCATTTTGGTGTTGCGTAAATGCAAAGCAAAGACTTGATTGTTGTAGTGTTTGAATACTTCAGGAGCTAGGGCTCGTGCTTCTTGTGGTTCAGTAGATCCTTTGATCTTACCTTCTTCAACAAGGGACTGGAGTACTCTCTGGGCTTCGCAGTCGGCTGTCCAGCGTGCGGCCATTCCTCGAATGATTGAAAATGGCGAATTATCCGACATTTTACGGATACTTTGTGAATTCTCGCCCTTTTTCTGTTGACCCTCCATTTACAATATTTCGATTTTATTTTAAATCTTTACATAGAATTATTTAAATTTGTGTCGACAACGTAGTTATTTTAACTATAATATATGACGAAAAGTTGTCGAATTTTTCCAACATAGATGACTAGAAGTTCCACGTAGCTCGACGTGTGCTCGTTTGAGGTCGGATATCCTGGCTCCAGCAAAGTTTCTTCTCAAGAGATTGAATACTAAGGTTACTGAGGTTGTATTTTTCAACTTGAGAAGGAATGCAACGTCTATATCTCTCTGGTTCGCGAGATATTTACCCGTTAAGTACGTTATATTCTCCATTTCGTCGACTTTTGAGATCCAACCACACATACTACAGTTCATTCTGCTTGTCGATAATTATGGCATTATAAAGACAAACTGTGCGTCTATACCCTGGTGAATTTTCGTGAGATGAAACATCACCGACGTCCCGCAGTTTCGTCTCAAAGTCATGTACTTTCTGCGCTAGTCAACAAAATTTGTCAAAATATATGACAAAAAAGAGCAAATATTGACTAAAATTTATGACAGTTTTATATTATTTTGTTGAATAATAAAATAAGTGTGATGCAAGTTTTATATACAATCCACCTGAGTCAACATGATGAACTGGAGCTCATTGGATCATATGAGTGAAATCGATGAATTAGAAGAAGAAATACACGACTCGGCCATGAGTATGCTCCGTCGAAATCACAACAACCCGAATCTAACGGGCTGTCCCCGCCGTTTTCGGTCTCTGTTCGGAGTTGATCAGCATATTGTCACACTGTTATGGATCGAAGATGATCATCGCCCAACTCAAACAGCCCCATCACATCTCTTGTGGACCGTTATGTTTCTCAAGGTCTACGCAACTGAAACAGTACACTCAGCAATAGCTGGTACCGATGAAAAGACCTTTCGGAAATGGGTATTGATGTGGATAGATCATATTGCTCATTTCAATGCAGTAAGTCCAATATCCACAGTTAACATCTCATACGTTCTAGATAGTGTGGGAACATGTCTCATGAACGCTTATCAGGGTGCGACTTTGTGTCCTTTGACGGGGTAGATTTTAGGATCAATGAGCCCCAGCCATTCGACGGATGTGGTATTCGCACAAGTTTCGAGGCGCTGGACTGCGGTATGAGGTTGCATTGTGCACACGGACTGGTTACATTGTTTGGGTGAATGGTGGCGTTCCCTGCGGTAGTTGGCCCGACATTACGCTTGCTCGCAGTGCTTTTGTGTATGCACTTTCACGAAATGAAAAGGCTTTAGCAGATCGTGGCTACTCTGGTGACGATAGATTTATCACGCCCAACTCACAGCGTGGTACGACTCAACGGCAAAAGCAAATTATGTCTCGCCACGAAACGGTAAATACTCGATTGAAGCAATTTGGTGTCCTTGCCCAAGTCTTTCGACATCGTCTTGATTTGCACCCGTTATGCTTTCATTCTGTGGCCTACATTGTCCAAATTACACTTGAAAATGGTTCCCCACTTTTCAGCGTTTAAGTAATTGAGTCCTTTATGATAACCCATATATAGACTTCAATATGCATTGAAGACAGTCCCCAGAATGCTATTTCCCGCAGCCTCCTGGGGCTCTAACATGCCGCCACAGTAGACAAAGACGTTGCCGATCGTCTCAACCTTGAAGAGACCATGCTTGGCCACGAGGTGATCCATGGCTGAGGAGAGCGTGTCGATCATGTGCAGGACAGTTGTCGGTGGAAGTGAAGCGCAGATCTGTTTAAAGCCGACAATGTCGCTGAAGAAGACCGTGACTGGGTCGTAGTGGTCGGCGGGTGGCTTTAACCCGCGCTTGATGCTCGCAATGACATGGGAGTGCAACATTCCACCCAAGACTTCTCGAAGACGGAGACGCAGCGCTTCCCGTTCGGCCAAGGTGTGCCTGAGGATTCGATTCTCCCGCTGGTATTCCAAATGGCCCATGATTTGACGTGCCAAGAGCGTCAACGTGTGCACATCTCCAGATGACACATTCCCCCGCGCCTTGGTATCAACGACGCAGAGCGAACCGATGGGAATTCCACTTGGCGTGATGAGAGCGACGCCGAGGTAAAACTTGACAATGCCTTGGCGAACAAACGGATTGTTGCAGAAATTCGGATGTTGGTCCGGAGCGGTGACGAGCAATGGCTGGATCACTGCCGCGAATGCATTGGAGGCAGAAGAAGTTCTCTGGCGGGCAATCGTCGAAGCTCACGTTCTCCACGGCATTTGACAGACCAACTCGCGCTCGCGTCAGGACGCGGCGCGCATCCCAGTCCACAAACGCGAGACAGCTGATCGGCGTCGAACAAACCAACGACGCGAGCGCGACGAGCACCTGGATCGCCGGTTCTGGCCGCGAGTCGAGCATGTTGTACGCGATCGCGGCTTGCTGTCGTCGGCGAATCATGGCGAGATGGAGAATGACTTTTCTGAAACGGACCTTCCATAAACTGTCGCCATTCGCGAATCTCATGGTTGCCTTCCTAAAGATAACTTTTGGGGGCGGCGCTTTTGATAGGACCTTCGTTGAAACGATCAGTCATCCCGGAGCAATCTTTGCCTCCATGATGTCTCAGTTGTTGCTTATCCTCAATATGAGGGATCTGCTGCGTGCCAAGAGGCGCCACCATGTTAAAACCCCATGGATTGACATTCCACGGGTGTCAACATCGCGGCGGCGATTACGGATTGCTGACCCTCCAACGAAAGGAGTGAAAGGACAGCTTGTCAACCACAGAGTTGGTGAGAATGCAATCCTTTCGCCGCCGTGATTCCGAGTAGCCCGCGCCATGTCGCTTGAGATCATAAGACAGAGTGGATATCTCCTTCATATCGCAACTTTGTATGCATGGAGAGTATCGCAAGTGCAGTCTTGTGACGCTGAGGATCTCTTAACTGTCTTGCCACCACCAGCGACGTCGAGGAGATTCGCCGACGTTCCAATCGCCGACTCTTCGTGGATGGTTCGAAATGTCAACGGGGAGGAGATCAACCAGGACTGTGGTGGAGCAAGGTCGTGCTTTTCGCAGGACTTGGCGGTGCTTACAATGCCCCATCATTGATAGCACCAAGTACAGTCTCGGTGTTGGCCATGTAGCTGAGTGCAACCTTGGGATGACATGAAACGTCACTAGGACGCACGCGGATTTATACTCCACTTGCATTGTATGGCCTGGTGACGAAGAGTTTTTCTACCGTCGGTAGGACTGTCATTTGGTCCCATTATTGTATGCTTTCCCTGTCGTCTGAGGGGTCTCATCATGCCGTTGTAAACATTGAGAGCTCCAGTGGATGGAGCCGACATTCCCCTCCGTCTGTCTTATCCATGTTAGCTGACAACCATATCGAGCACCTGTGCACTACAAACCATAGGGTGATCCATCCTGTTGAGCTTGATCATCCGTGTTATCTTTGCTGTTATCCAAGACTATCCACGACGCTGCGTGATCTCACGATCGGCGCGAAGCACAGGCCGTCTCTGCGTCGATGGTTGAATAGATCAATTCAGCAAACCAAGGTCCGTCCCCCGTGTGGAAAGGTCGCCGTCATGAATTAGATGTTGGGAATGGCATGGGGATGGATGCTAAAGAGAATGACGTGTTAAGGTCTGGCCGACATCGGTGACTGCGACCAATAGAGATGAGACCACGGAAGATGATTCAAGTGTCTCCTGTTGCATGACCGCACGTCGCTTCTCTGTACAAGGATACGACTGGAGAGAGGAGGTTGAGTTCAACAAGATGTTACATCAGACAGTTATTGTCTGATTGACTCAAAATTTCCGAACTTGGCTGAAATCGATCAAACTTTGAATCAATCACCAAATCGAACCAGCCAATCAGCGTCCAGAGTTTGTTTAAACACACACAAAACACACCAACACACACACACATTAATTCATGTACCTTCCGATTATACTTGAATTCACTATTGCCAGATTGATCACACAAATTTCGTCGATTTTGATCAAAACTGTAAATTTGGACGAAAAAGACAAAATCTCATTGACATTTCAAGGACACGCAACCTTGTTGGAGGAAAGGGGGAGGTGGCCATATTTCCTCCACTCGATCGAGTTGATCCCTCTATTCCCCATCGCTCTTGGACACAGCTTACCTGAATCTCCATCTCAGTCTCTTCCGTGCCAATTCACCGACTATCGTCGGTTCTAGACTGTCGGTGCTACTGGTAGTAGTCTCAGGAAATGACATTGTCGTTGCTGAGGGAACGTTGCAAAAGCTGACGGGGAAATAAATATATGGTCTCTTATGCTATCTCCGTCTAAGCTACCGACCCATAGACGCAATCGACACCAGTCTCCCGACTTGAAGGCCTCGACAGCATCGTGGCTTGTTCCACACACTTTGTCGGAATCGCGGTTGGTTCGTCCATGGCCAGGGATGTCATCACTGATGAAGAGTCGAGGAAGTACATGACCATCTCGCCCTTGCCTTTGACGAACATGCGAGGTCTTTCTTCCCAAACTGCATTTGGACATTGTCGCCGATCGTCTCAACCTTGAAGAGACCATGCTTGACCACGAGACGATCCATGGCCGAGTAGAGCGTATCAAGCATGTGCAGGAGAGTTGTCGGTATAATGGAAGCGCAGATCTGTTTAAAGCCAACAATGTCGCTGAAGAAGACCGTAACAGGGTCGTAGTAGTCCGCGGTTGGTTTCACGCCGTGTTTGATGCTTGCGATGACATGGGAGGGCAACACTCCCCCCAAGACTTGTCGAAGGCGGCAACGCTATGCCTCAGTTTCCATCAACGTGTTCTTTAAGATGCAATTCTCTCGTCGGTATTCATAATGTTCAATCACTTGTCGTGCCAACAGAGTCAAAGTTGGAATGTCATTTGGTGTCATCGTTCGAGGCTTGGTGTCGACGATGGAGAGGGCGCCGATGGGGATTCCACTTGGAGTCATGAGCGGCACGCCCAAGTAAAACCTCACGTAGCCTTGACGGACGTATGGGTTTTTGCAAAAGTCGGGGTGTTGCTCGGAATCCTTCACAATCAACGCGGCCCCCGACCTGCCGCCGTCTTGAGGATCACAGTCACGGATACACCTAATGCTGAACATGTGCTTGGACGGGAAGAATCCTTTACAGGTCAGGTCCGGGTCAGGTCACGGGTGCAGGTCAAAGGTTTTTTATTGGTTTTTCTCATGGTTTTATTCAAATTTTTGATCAGATTTTAGGTTTTTCTCATTCGAGCAGCAATTGCGAAGCCTTAAACTGCGCGGACGACGTTAGACATCCGCCCAGAAAATTGCGCTCACCGCAGCGAAGCGGAGGTCGAGTGAAAAATTTTCTGCAGGCGGATGACTCGGAGGAGGGAGCCCCCAACGTGCACTAAAAAGGGGTTTCTTTATATTTTCTCTCATCGGGTAAGGCGGCAGGTAGGCCGTAAGGCCGTGCCGCTACCCTAATGAGGCCTGCTAGAGAATGACAAAGTTTGGCGCTTTAACTCTTCCTGGTGATGGAGATATGTTCAATTTTGTAGTGTGACCCAAAAGTGTCACCTGACCCGGATATGACCTGTTTCGGACACTACCCTTGGACGAGTACTCGTCAAAGCTGACGTTCTGGACAGCATGGGTCGACTTGAACGTCGCCCGATTCAAGATTCGCTTGGCGTCCCAGTCGACGAGGGAGAGACAGCTAATCGGTGTAGAGCAACTCAATGCCGCCAGTGAAACAAGCTGCTGGATGGAAGGTTCCGGGTGAGACTCCAGCATGTCGTTCCCCGCAGTGGCAAGTTGTCGTCGGCGAGATCGAAAATGACGAGAAGACCTGGCGAAGAGCCAACATACCCGTCGTCGTAGGTCGAGAAGGCATAGTTGTCGGCCTACGGCTGTGATAGGATCGCATTGAAACGATCATTCCACTGGTAGGCCTCTTTGCCCAATGCCAAGCTGTTTGCATAACTTCAGTTTCAAGGCTGAACTAAGCAACACTGCTAGATCGCTGTCGATAGTTGTGAAACCAATTTCAACGACATAACGATCACTCGAGACGCTCCCATCTCTCTCGCTGCTCGATGAATAACTTCCCTCCTCCAGGGGGTTCGTTTTAGCCGAGGGGAAGTCTAGCTTGAATAAATGAGATGGAAGGTGTTCACTCGGGAAATCGCTGTGCGTACTCTCAGAGGGAACAGTAGTCAGTTGGGGGGAAGAGCATGGGCGTCCTTGACTAGGCTAGTCTAACGTTAGTTGGCTAGATGACGATGGCATATAACGGAAGCAGAATCGACGCTAGTGTTCGTTGCAGTGCGAGTGACGTAAATATTGTCGATTTGTGATGTGTGCTGTGACGTGGTTAAGCCATGTCCAGCCGCATCATAGGCTCGTCCTCGTGACAGTCGGTGCTGCCAATCGTGAACCGCAGTTGAAGCGACGAAGGAGTTTCAAGATGAAGAGTCGCCGGTTTCAAGATGAAGGGTCACCGTTGAACCGACGTGCTCAAGATAGAAGGAAAAGACGTTCAAGTGAAGATTGGATTCAAGTAGTTAGTTCATTATCTGCGGCCTACTGCCCAAGTCAATCAATTGCGTGTTCACGGGAGGCGGCACTCCCCCATTTGGTTATTTTTGCGGCGGTGGCTTCGCGGACATACTACAATGTACAAAGTTAACTCTAGTTGTGTGTACGTGAACACAACGCTTTCCGGATATGGATCGCTCAGACGAAGAATCTGTGTGACGACCATCCGGATACAGGGCCCCCAACTACCAACCCTCCGGATACGGATACGCCAGAGGCAAGCCCCGTTGAAGGAGAACCACAGTTGGAAATTTTACCTGAGATGAACACATCCGGGACTGGCTCGCCGAAAGGCGATGAAGGTCTGGATGAGGAAGTCTTCTGGGAAGATGGACAGCGGTATGTGCGAGACAGGCTTGGCAACGTGTACATCGAAGAAGTCAGCCCAGAGCGAGAAGTCGACGAGAAGACAAGGAAAGTACTAGAAGAGCGAGAAAGGAATCGGATTCGACGCGAACGCAGGGAAGCGAAACACCGTGCGCCAGGCTATGAACCCCCTGAAGGCTCAGACGTGTCGACAGACAGTCAACTCAGTGAGGACGAACAAGAACGAATCAAGGCAATCCGCAAAGAGAGAAAAAGACAGGAAATCAAAGCGACGAAAATGCGGAAAGACAAAGCGGCTGCAAATCGGATGGCAAGACAAATCCGAGAGGAAAGGCAGAGCACCGCGGTCATTGTCTCCAACATCAAGCACCCGCGAATCATAGATTTCGACCGTGAATTCCTTGTAGAGTGGAAAAAAGCGCGACTGGAGTATGAACGACAGCTTGACGAACTCGCCAAACACCATGGAGCGCGTGCACTCGACCCAAAGATGGGATACTGCAGTCATGTGATCCTGATCTACTGCGTGCTATGTGTGAATGCGTGTGGTTCGAAGAAGTCGATGAAGAAGGCCTCAAGAGGAAAATTGACGAGATCCTCAACAACCGACACATTCATTTAGGATTACCGAAGCTGATCTAGACAACTATGCAAGGGACTTCGCATGCCGGCTCAAGGCTCGGTGGCCAGTCGCCTGGGCCAGTTCATGAAACAGGTGAACGATGTTATTGACAAATATGCTTTGCAACAGGACCTGAAAGTGAAAGGAAACCTCAAGATGTTTCTCAAAGCTGTCGTCTATCGCATCGACCCGCCTGGTTTGTCGAATCTGGTGCGATTTGAAATCAAGAAGGAGCCGATCGACTCGATGACAGCGTTTGCGAAACTCCTCAAGTTGCATATGGAACGAATCGAAGCATCCGATCGACTCATCCAGCAACAAGAGCAGATGGAAAAGAAGAAGCGAAGTCCTCCGATTGGATGGACGAACGGTGACGTCAAACGACGCAAGAACTCTCCAGTAAAGGTCCATTTTGAGAAACCCACGATGCGTGGTTGGGGTACGGAACGCGGTTTTGTTGGCGAAGGAAGCGAACGAGCGAAGGTCAAAGCGGACAATCTGTTCCGTTTCAACCAAGAACAGAAGCAGCGCGCCGAAGAATACAGACGCGTATTGGAGAACACCCAACAGAACCAAGCGATGAGCCGAGGCTCAAGTCCTGCGCGTGAAATAAAACAAGAAACGAAAAGTGGTGCGCCTGGTTACGACCAGCAAGGACAACGTGTGCGTTTTGTGTGTCGACAACCGGGACACAAGGCAGCCGACTGCAAGGAAGCCAGTCCAAACACTCAGAATCGCGGGTTCCGGAAGGGCAAGAATGCCATCAAACGGTTCAAGAAGAACAAGAAGAAGAACGGTCCGGCGGCGCGGCGTGCTCGGCGAAAGGCAAGAGCCGTTGCAATGCAGGACTGCCAAGAAGAAGAGCGCTGGATCACATTGGAAGACGCGCTCGAAGTACCTTACTGTCCAGATACAGGAGTGGATCAAAACATTATTCCAAGGAAAATGGTCAACGCACTCCTGAAGGAACGACCAAGCGTGCAGGTAATCGATCTGGCTGAGCCGATTCATGGAACAGCTTGCAACGATATGCCGTTTGAAACCAAGTCTTATGTTGAGCTTAACCTACGACTACAGACAGCTGCTGGCGCGGTCAAAGTTCCTGGACGACGGATCTGCTACATTGTTGAAGAAGGCGACGAGTTTTTGGCTTCACACGACACACTCAAGTCTATCGGGCTAGACATTGATCGGTGGTTGGAACAAGTCGCTATGCAAAAACGAGAAGCGGATGGAGACGATCTTGGCGCTGAGTCTGACGCTGGTCCCCTGGGTTCGCAGATGTCGACCAGCCGCGAATAAAGCGATGACGCCGCTACGCGCATGTCCGGTCCAACTGACCGTGACGTCGGTACGCGTGTGTCTCACTCAAGGAAGAACAGAAGAGTCAAATCGATGAAGATTTATTCAACACCGCTATCACTACCGACTGCAAAGGATGAGCTGCAAGAAGCGCTGCAAGGCATGGTGGCGGGCGCGGTAAAGAACGGCTTTCCCGAACAACATGCGGTCAAGTTGTGGAACGTGCTGGTTCAATTCGACATCTGGCGACTCAAGTTCAACGGGTCAGATCCCCCGGCGAAGGTCAAGCCTTTGCGGGTGACTCCCAAGGAAGGATGCGTACCGTACCGGTGCAAAGGAAGGAAGAACAACCCGTTGGAAGAACGTTTCCTCACCCTGTTTGCACAAGAACTCGTGGAGGCTGGAGTCATCAAGCGCAACCAGCAATCGGCTTGGTGCAGCCCAGTGAATCCAGTGATGAAACCAGACGGACGCAAGTCGTTGAAGACAGCTGACAAATGGACAGACGAATATGTATTGAAGCATTTTAGGTTGACCAACGACTACCGAGTGGTGAACAGCAAGACGAAACCGAAGGCTGGAACAATGCCATTCCAAGCGACTATCACGCAGCACCTGAAGGGCATGCAAGCGATGGGAGTGTTCGACTTACCGAAGTGCTTTTGGCAATTTCAGCTGCATGAAGACAGTCGCGAAATGCTATCGTTTATGCTGAATGGATGGGTTTACACACCGGATCGAGTGATGCAAGGTCATGAGGACTCTGCCCTTTACGTGCAAGCGACGAGCGAGGAGTGTTATGCTTCTCTGCTGTTGAAGCACTTACTTGTTTGGATTGATGACATCCTAGTGTATGCGAAGGATCCAGAAGAATACACTGAAGTGCTACGCGAATTCTTTGTCTAGTCGACCGCTATGGATTCAAGCTATCTCCCTCGAAGACAGTGTTGTTCACGAGCGAAGTCAAGTGGTGTGGGCGCATTCTCAGCGGTGACGGCGTACGGCAAGATCCCGCGAGAATCGAACAGCTGTGTGCAATCCCCTACCCGACAAATGCTGGCGACCTGCAACAGTTCATTTGCGCAGTCAACCGGATCAGAGAATCGATCACAGAGTACGCGATGACGGTCGAGCCACTCCAACAGGCATTGAACAAAGCGCTCGAAGGCAAGGCAAAGAAGAAACGGATCGCAAGCGGCATCAAAATCGAGCTCACTCAGGAGGAAAAGGCTGCTTTTGACGCTGTGAAGTCCAAGATGCGGACGGCGGTGGACTTGTCGCACCCACGTGCTGATGCCACGCTGTGTCTGTTCACGGATGCAAGCGATCAAGGATGGTCTATTATTGTTACGCAGGTGGACAAACTCGACGACAAACTACCAATCCAAGAGCAATCGCACGAAATGCTTGTTTGTCAGTCTGGAATGTTTACCGGCGCCCAGAAGTCATGGTCAGGGATCGAAAAGGAAGCCTATCCTATTGCGCGTGCATGCGAGAAGTTGAATTATCTACTGATGCGACCTGAAGGATTTAGGATGTACTGCGATCACAAGAACTCGATTCACATCTTTGCGCCTGGCAAAGGTGGCCGGAACACGCGTGGCAAGTTGATGCGATGGGCGGCGATTATCGGCGGTTATCGATACACTATTGAGCACATCGACGGCATCCACAACCTTTGGTGACATGATGAGTCGATGGGTCGGCCGGCTTCAGGCACGGCGACCCACAAGGTGCTAGCGGCGCGATGGACGAAGAAACGCAAGCAACCGCGACCTACGCCAAAGCGAAACACTCTACGACCGCTCGATGACGACAACTTTATTTGGCCATGTATTAACGATATTATGAAGGCTCAAGCTGCTCACGCCAACGCAAGACCCAAGGAAGCGAAGCGTACATCGGACGATCAACCGTGGATTGTCGATGGACGACTTTGGATTCCGGCTGCAGCCGAAGACTTGATTCAACGAATTATGGTGGTCGCTCACTGTGGCAGCATGGGACATCGCGGCCAAGCGGCGCTAGCCAACCACGTGAAGCGCATATTTTGGATCGAGCGGCTCAACGAACAAGCTGGAAATTTTATCGCTGGATGCCTCCTATGTCCTCATGTGAAAGGGGGAATGGTGGTGCATCGACCTTATGCACCAACATGGCACGCCAAGCGAAGAAACGAAGGAAAACACTTCGATTATCTGTTTATGGGTGAAACACTAGGGGGATCGAAATATGTTCTGGTTCTCAAGGACGATTTGACACATTTGTGTGAGCTAGTGGCCTGCGATGCACCAACAAGTCAAGTCTGTGTGGATGCACTCGTGGATTGGGCGAAGCGCTTTGGGATGCCGAGAGTCTGAATCAGCGATCAAGGGACACACTTCAAGAACGTTGCGGTCAAAGCTCTCGCGCACAAGTTCAAAGTCAAATACGACTTTACCCTAGCCGACTGCCCGTGGCGAAATGGAACGGTGAAACGAATGAATCGCGACATACTCCAAGTGATGCGTGTGATGCTGCGCGAATTCCGGCTAGCGGAACATCAATGGGACTATCTACTGCCTGTCGTTCAAGCCAACCTCAACCAGACGCCTGTGCCATCGTTAGCGAACAAGTCACCCATGGAACTGTTTACGGGATTGGAGCCAACTACCCCACTGGATGCGATCATTTTAGGGGCAGGCCTTCGTGACGTCGGGCCTCTTGGCGCCGATGTCCGAAACAGCCTCGACGGACTGCGTGCAAGTCTATAAGTCCTCCACAAAGCGATCCTCGACAAGAACGAAGCGCGAGCTACGAAGGCGATGATTGCGACGGCGGATGCAGAAGCATGCAATGTGTGTGAAGGCGACTATGTGCTATGGTCAAGAGTGGACGAAAAGCATTACCTGAAGCTGCTTGTCACCTGGATAGGACCATATCGCGTCACACAAGTCAATGAGTATTCCCTGGAGATTGAACATCTGCTGACGAAGGAAAGACGACAAGTTCACATGTCCAGAGTCAAGATGTATGCCGAGGAAAGCTTTGAAGTCACGGAAGAAATACTCGAACACATCTCTGAACAAGGAATCATGTTAAAGGTTAGCTCTATCTCTACGCACAAGTTGGACAAAGACGCTGGCGAATACGTGCTACTCATTCACTGGGAAGGCCTCAAAGAGCTCGAAGCATCATGGGAACAACTCAGCAAACTCAGGCGTGAATGTCCGGCAGTTGTGCAAGCGTATGCGAAGACGATCAAGTCGAAGAAGATACGCGAAGCGCATGAGGCTGCTATGTAGTTGTGGCGCAAGACGGAATCAAGAACGCAGCTGCTGCGATCTAGTCGTGGTGCGCATTGAAGTGGAGCGTTGATGCCGTGGTCAAGCCGTGGCTCAAGCTCAAGGGAGAAGTGAAGACCTGATGCTGCGATCTAGTCGTGGTTCAACTCGAAGACCGAGTCTATGTCCACTTGACGTGGCTTGGGGGGGGTGATGTGTGCTGTGACGTGGTTAAGCCATGTCCAGCCGCATCATAGGCTCGTCCTCGTGACAGTCGGTGCTGCCAATCGTGAACCGCAGTTGAAGCGACGAAGGAGTTTCAAGATGAAGAGTCGCCGGTTTCAAGATGAAGGGTCACCGTTGAACCGACGTGCTCAAGATAGAAGGAAAAGACGTTCAAGTGAAGATTGGATTCAAGTAGTTAGTTCATTATCTGCGGCCTACTGCCCAAGTCAATCAATTGCGTGTTCACGGGAGGCGGCACTCCCCCATTTGGTTATTTTTGCGGCGGTGGCTTCGCGGACATACTACAATTTGGTACAAATTTCCACTTCCTGCGCAATCGAATCACGCCAGTCGAATCGCGCCGTCAATCAATCACGCATCTGATTGGATACAAATATTGTATAAATTGATTTGATTGGTCAATTATAAACAACAATGTCCTGAACCATCATCGATCATGCTCCTTTGTGCACGCTCGTCCGTTCATGCAGACAGACGAGATGATGCAAATTACTCTTAAGGAAGCCGCGAGGAGCATGTGACGCAAGATACGGCTGTTTTGACTGAGCAAAATGCTCACTAACTTCTCAACATGTACGATTTCACAAATCCTGGATGAAATAATGGGTTAAAAGAGACAACGCATTCGATTTTGCTCGTCACAACGATGAATAATGCTTAAAATTGATGATAAGTAATAGTAGAGCTTGGACTAGCGTTGCGTCCTAGACGTCCCGAACGCGATGTCCGTCCTGGACAGGGACAAAATGTTCAGGACATTTGTACTCATCATGTCCATATCAAATTTCATTTGTCTATCACGAATGTTATATCCATGAACTAAGTAAATTCAATCTTTCTCTTCCTCAACATCCTCTACAGTTGGAAAGGATTGTTCGTATTGCACTCGCATGACAGATTCTAGGTCATCCAAGTCAAAAGCATCATCATCACCGTCATCGTCGTCGCATTCAACAACCGATTTACAGAGAAAATCGGTAAAAAATGGTCGACAAGTAGAATGAATAGCAAAACCAAGTAAATAATCCAAATTATCCACTTCAACCTGCTGTAAAGAAGCAAAACGCAACTGAGTCTGTGATAGAATGGGCATGCAAGGGTCAGGCGGAACAGTAGAGTAATTTGCTGTTGGTATTGCTGTCGTGCCGCTAGTAGTAGTATACGTAGAAACTCTTCTTGTTGGGCAAAAGGTGACGAACACCAAACTTCATCCAAACATCCTGAGGCGGAGGCGGCATTGCGTTGAGTGGGTGTACTGCGGATAAACAAACAAGATGTGTTGAAGCGACGTTGGTTAAAATCTATTTATAGTGCGAAAGAATAACTGTCATCAAATCGCTTGTTCGCAAGAGTCGCTGTCCCGGACGTTCCCAATCGACTGTCCAGACATGTCCAGGACAACACTGTCTAGGACAAGGATAGGAACAGTACACATCTCTAGCTTGGACGGACCCGCTTTAAAGAAGCTTATCGCCATATTTTCCCTCTGGCGCGGTTGAAGGCTTCATTGTGCTGAAATTGAGAAATCACGCATAAAATAGAAATTTACAGCAAAAGCACAATATTTGCAGTGGATTACATCTCATGGAGTTGGAGGATATCAATCTACATCCAATTCCCCGCCGTGGGGACCGATCGACGTGGCTGTCATCTTGAATCGCAGTATATCTACTACCGAGTTGAGGCCTATGTTGGAGCAGTACGAAGTACGAGAGAAAGAACAAAACCGAAGGCCTCCATCACGGCGAGCATACGATGACCTTGCCGTAGGTACAATATCTACATGGGAGCTCTGCTCTTGACGCCAAAGACAACTGTGATAGGTATTCCAAACATGCCGAGATTGATGTTTCGTGACCCACAAGGCATGCCGACAGTGAACTTCGGAGGTGTCGCCAAGTCGCGCCAAAGCCTCTTGGATGGAGACGTCACATTCACGGAATGGAGGATCGCTTTTTGAGTGCATACATCTTGTTCGAATAATTTCAGTAGCCTTGCCGGTGCATCTTTAGTCGACCCCATCTAGGTGATATCGCTCACCTCCACGCTATCTAGCTCGACGAGAAAATGAAATTCAATGCCGCTGTGCCATTTCCATGAGCTACTAGAGACCTTGAGAGCTCCAATCCCTACTTCGGTGTCGGGCATCATGCTGGCAGCCACATCTAGAACGCTCCAAGAAGAGCTCGACATGAAAAAGTCACCAAAGCACTCAGATGTTGCAAGAGATTGAACGAGGATTCTAGCGTGCCCACTAGGACATGAGCCCACATTGAGCCTTTGCGCTTGCTTTTGTGCTCTCGCCACGACTCTCATCAATGCCACATTTGCAACTCCAAGCAGAACAATCAATTTTGTTTGGTTTCGATTAGCCGACTCGCTGCAGCTTTGAACGTCGGAGAGGCCTCATCTGTTGTTACGTCAATGGAATCCTCTCAGCGCTAGGCATCTCATGAAATATAGCATCGAGCTTGTCGGTGGAGGAGGCACGCTACATTGTGACTGACTTGACAGAATGCTCTGGAACATCACGTGAAGCAAAGTCCACGAACGATTCGGCAGCCATTAGAACTCCATGATGCAGTTTCATCAGTCAGCGGGCAGTTTGCCAACACTGTACGTGAAACTCTCCATGACATTTTCAGCGACCACACAGTTTGAAGGTCAAAAACGGCTTTCTAGAACTCCTCTCTCGACGGCATCATCAAAGGACACACGTCTTCCTTGCCTTGCAACAGAGCAAGCATAGCTAAAGGTGACCACGAAGTCTGATGTATACCAACATGTTTTCACAGAGCAAGTCAAACATGTTTTCATAGATATCACATCTAGGCTACAGCTCCAAGCATGCAATCCCGTGGAGTTGTCGTAGTCGCTGGACACGCTACGACTGTCGAGCGTTTGACGCACCTCACCGGGACGATTGCAGTCTCTTCCTTCTGGGGAGCTGCTCTCAGTGAGCACGAATCCAGGAAGTACATGATCATCTCTCCCTTGCCTTTGATAAACATGGGAGACCGCTCCTCCAAGCAGACTTGGGCGAATTGCATCTTCAGAGTGGAGGCAGCCGCTGGGGACATATTGATACGCTCGGCATGACTCGCTGTCTGCATGCGAGCGGCGGTGTTGACAGTGTCTCCAAAGAGACAGTAGCGAGGTCGAGACATGCCCACGACGTTGGCGACGACAGGGCCAGTGTGGAAACCAACTCGAATAGCAACGCAGCCTTTGGACGCATCGTGTGGATCAATGGGAACTCTGGATGCCGCTTCCACGACTTCGACTGCGAACATTGCAACCCGCAGTGTGTGATCTGGCTGAGGTTCCAGCATGCCGCCGCAGCAGACAAAGACGTCGCCAATGGTTTCAACCTTGAAGAGACCGTGCTTGGCCACGAGATGATCCATGGCCGAGTACAACCGGTCGAGCATGTGCAAGACTGTCGTAGGAGGCACAGAGGCGCAGATCTCTTTGAAGCCAACGATATCGCTGAAGCAGACCGTGACTGGATCAAAGAAGTCCGCGGGGGGTTTCTGGCGGCGTTTGATGCTCGCAATGACATGACAAGGCAAAATTCCACCCAAGACTTGCCGAAGACGGAAACGCAGCGCTTCTCGCTCGGCCAGTGCGTTGGACAGGATGCGATGCTCTCGTCGGTATTCGTAATGGCTCATGACTTGGCGTGCAAGCAAACTTAACGTGTGGATGAGGTGGGAAGGTATCGTCCTTGGTTTCGAGTCGATGACGCAGAGGGCACCGACGGGAATTCCACTTGGAGTGGTGAGTGGAACACCCAAGTAAAACTTGATAAAGCCTTGTTGGACAAACACATTCTTGCAAAAGTCAGGATGCTGCTCTGTGTTGTTGATGACAAGTGGCGCTTCCGCAATGCCGCCATCTTCAGGATCGCCGCCACGAATGCATTGGAGGCAAAACATGTGCCTCGACGAGTACTCGTCAAAGGTGATGTTGTCCATTTGGATGGTTCCTCCGAAGGAGGCACGGGTGAAGACACGTTGGGCGTCCCAATTGACAAGCGAGAGACAACTGATGGGAGTCGAACAAACCTGCGATGCAATGGCAAGGAGTCGCTGGACTGCAGGCTCTAGGCGCGGGTCAAGGATGCCATACGAGACGACTGCGTCTTGTCGGCGGCGAATCATGGTGAGATGGAGAATGAGAGGAGAAATGAACTATTCAACAGTCGTGGATTTATCTCACGGTTGGCGCACTAAAGATAACTTTTAAGCGCGATGGCCTTTGATAGGATCGCTACGAAACGCCGGGCTTCATAAAGCCATCTTAGCGTGATGAAGCCTTTTTGCATATCCTCAGTCATTGGCGTTGACTCATCAAGCATGTTTTGGGAGTTACAACGACATTGTATGCTCAATGCATTGTAAAACTACGTTGGGAGTTCCTCTTGAAACCCCTCTCGGGCGACTTTTCCCAGCTCGAACGCCTAACGTGCCATCTCGACGGGATAAGATTTGAAGATCTCCGAGGAGATCAACTTGGCTAGACGTGCAAGCAGTGTTTGAGGCTCCATCGTCGAGCGGGTTGAGAGCGAAAGATTACAAGGACGTCGATAGAGGGATCTCACTGTGGTTGTGTTGATGGAGATTGGTGAGAGCTTGGAAGAAAAGAGAGATCGAGGCGAAACTCCAAGGCATGACATGGCAATGGCTACTATGAGTTGAAACCACCAAACGCAGCGCTTTTGTCGTCTTGTTGGTCCATGACAATGGTGGATTCAAGAGCATCCAAGTGTGGAAATAAAGTACTCAAGATCCAGTTGTCTTCTGGTCTCCAATGCTACAGTATATTCTCGAGCTATGGCCATGATACACTTTCTCCAGCTGGGGACAGAGACGAACCCAGCTTTCTTTGCGTCTACTGGCAATTGTCGTCTCGTTTCTGAAGTGTCGGCAGCGCATTTTGCAGGTGTAACACTACGGAGAGCTTGGCAGTCGTCGTGGATTGTCGAAGATAAAGACGAAGGTCGGGATCCTTAGCCAATAGTGCTCGGCGTGCAGGTCATGGCGTCCCACAGCCATTTTTGCTGCACGTGGCAGTTACAACTATGAGGCGATGTAAGAGAAAGTAACTGTCAGAGAGCTTTGTCGTGAGTTCCTCGAGATTTCCTGCATTAATGCTGTTGTCTTTACTTCGTTTTCTAAGGTACACATCCGTGCAAATGTTGACCTATGGCCTTGATTGGATGCACTTAGACGAGTGGATGTCATTGTTCAGAGCTGAGAACGCTCTCCGACAGTTACCACTAGTGGGTTCCAGTGCCTGGCGTAACTGTCCCGTGCAGCAAAATTGGGTGGGACTCCATGACCTGGAGCCCTTGTCGCCCAGCTTCGTCAATATTTTCGACAGCCCAAGACATCAGCCAAGCACTCCGTTGTGTTACACCTCATGAACCTGCAGAATTTGTTGTCGAAACTTCAGAACGAGGCTACAACGTGACATGGGAGCTCTTGCCAAGAATGCTGAGTTCATCACTGGATCCTAGCTGGGAAAAACGCGCAATGGCCACTGCTCATGAACTAATATTGTTTCTGGAGCATGTAACCACAACAGAATTGATTCTCGAGTGCATATTTCATGAGGTGGGTGGATATTCTGGATATACCTGAATCAATCAACCATCTTCCACACAACAAATTGTTGACTTGGGTGGTTTCAACTGGATTACTACACCATTTGCCGGTTTAGTTCGCATTACTTGCGATATATTTCGTATCATTTGCAATATATTTCGCATCACGTGCAATATATTTCGAATGACTTGCATTTAATTTCGTGGCCGGCGACGAAAATCGATTTATATTTCGCATGACTTGCATTATATTTCATACCTCTTGCATTTAATTTCGTATCACTTGCATTCGATTTCGTGGTCATCAAAAAATGAAATCCATTAAAGAGTTTACGTCAATTCATGATCTGCGAAAAGCGCTCATTTAATCTAGGCTCCAACTTCCATATTGCCTAGAGCTTCAGCAATGCCATAGAACCTATCCAGTCGTATGATGTAGCGACCGAAACCAGAAGTGTCGACCGCTACATGATGAGTTAGGTATCAAAAATTCATATTTACCTCTGATTGCATCTCGAGCAATATGCTCTAAATACTGAATTCGAAACTCTTCTTGTTTGTCCGTCGGGAGGACGGCCAAGAAAAGCAGCTAAACGCTCTCGCAAACGAGTTTTGATGAATGCTTTCATCGATGACCAAAGATTCTCGATGGGATTGAGCATCGGTGAGTAAGGGCTAAGTTTCAGAAGCTGAACGCAAAAAAACTCGTCATCTTCGATGACTCTTGACAATCTATCAAACAGTTAAAATAGATATTTCAAATAAATACTTGGAGTGACAAGGGGTATAGTCATCAATGACAACAATGTCATTAAAGCTTCCAATTGACTCAATTGCACTGCGAAGCATTCGGCGAAGCCACCCATTGGCATCGTCTGATTTGTAAGAACCGCGCTTCATTTCACAGTAGAAAACGTTGGTAGCAGACATAGCACCAATAAGGTGCAAATTTTTTCCATGCTGAGTGGACCTTCGCAATGAAACAGCACGACTTCCTCGTCTTGACCTTCCCTTTGTTCTTGACGTAAAAATATTGAAATTGGTCTCGTCGATCCATATAGGAATTTTTCCGAGACCTATAGCTTCACGCAGGGATCGGACGTAGTTGCGACGGAGCTCCTTGAACTCCTCTGAATTCAATTGCAACGGCTCGTAATGGATAGTCTTGTAAGTGAGCACCCTCCCTTGCAAGACTGTCTGAACCGTTGACCGAGAAGCGCATATTCCGTATTTGTCGTTAAGTCTCACGCAGATCTCGTCCAAAGTGAGTTGACAATCGTGTTCCACCCACATTTGCACCTCATCTACACGAGACTCATCGATAAGACACGGCTTATGACCTCCTATGTACGGTTAAGTTTTCAACTCTTCAGTATTACCTCTTTGTTTGGGAACAGTGTCTTGATTTACTATCCATGTCCGAGCTGTGGACTCGCTGACTCCATTTGCTCGGGCAATGGCTTTCCAATCTTCCCCCGAGTTGCATGCTTGGATGATTCTCTTCTTCGGCGACGAAAAATATTTCTTGTACTTCCCACGGGTTTGTGTCTGGTCAAACATTAGATCTACATAGATTCTTGCACTACCGCGCGCGTAGTCTCTGCTGATGTGTTCATGGCAGGATGTATTCGAAAATGCGCCAAATCTTGCCTAAAGACTCAAAAAGCGCGCGAGAGTTTGGCGCACTTCAATACTTTATTGAAGTATCATAGTGTAGCGAAACTTTCGCGCGCTTTTTAAAATTGTAGGCAAGCTTTGGTGCATTTTCGAATGTCCATGGCATGGGCACACCAGTTGAGACTACACGTGTAGAGAAAGACTCTATATGCAATCTAACATTGCCCAGTCATAACACTTTGGGTAGTACAAGATACACGTTTCCTCGCCAAAGTCGGTAATCTTCGAAGCATTAAGCCCATGAGAAAATTGGAAATGAATAATTTTTAATTGTTAGCTGCGAATTTAAATGCAAGTGATACGAAATATAAGCTAAAAATACGAAATTAAATGCAAGAGGTATGAAATATAACGCAAGTCATGCGAAATATAAATCGATTTTCGTCGCCGGCCACGAAATTAAATGCAAGTCATTCGAAATATATTGCACGTGATGCGAAATATATTGCACGTGATACGAAATATATCGCAAGTAATGCGAACTAAACCGGCAAATGGTGTAGTTGTTATGCCTTTGAGCCTCGCCTATCTTGATGTCCTCCAGAACGAGATCTCGTCCATCGACTCAACCACATTGAGATCAATTGCTATGGTTGCATTGTCAAATCTTACGCGATCCTAAGTTGCAAGTGCATGCTTCTCCACTTCTTCCAAGGTACTCTTGCTGTCGGTTATCTCGACCCAATCAAGACATAGAGATCAAGCAATACATCCTCCAAAGTTATAAAGTGTCCGAGAGTTATCCTCAGTTTTCTGAACAAGTTTGCAAATGAGAGCATCAAAGAAATTGGCGGCGCTGGACCGACGACGTCTTCATTGCTCATGTGCTCCTAAACATTAGCACGAAATGATTGTTTTCAATAGCGCCGATGTTGCTGATGAGGCTAGACGAAAACAGAGAATAGATTAAAATGTCATTGATCATTTCAGTTAGACTGGATCTGTATCTTCCTTCTTGAATTTCTGCAGACAACCACCCCGTTTACGCCGCCAGCGAAGTTCCACCCCGATTTTCTCCTTCAAATGCCACATCCAGCCATGGTGAATGTTGCAGACGTTCCTGACGAAATTGCCCCTGCTTTTGCAGACTGGCCTCTGTTCCTGGACCGAACGTGTTTCTGCCCGCAAATTTGTCTTTTCCAGAAAGAACAGGGAGTAACCTGACGATTGAAGAAATCGGATACCTCTGCTGCTGGTACAACAATGAATTTGGTATCATTGGCAACGACGTCCAATGATACCAAAATCACCGTTACAATGAATTTGGTATCATTGGCAACGACGTCCAATGATACCAAAATCACCGTTATACCAGCAGCAGAGGTATCCGATTTCTTCAATCGTCAGGTTACTCCCTGTTCTTTCTGGAAAAGGCAAGTTGGCCAGAGGAAACACGTCCGGTCCAGGAACAGGCGACCCGTCTGCAAAAGCAGGGGCAATATCGTCGGGAATGTCGACAAAATTCGCCATGGCTGGATGAGGCACTTGAATGAGAAATTGGCTGGCGGCGTAAACGGGGTAGTTGTCCTAACGTGTGCCTAAAAGATGGTCAGTAGCTATACGGGTAGTAGGGGAGTGGCGTGTCTTACCTCCTGATTGCGAGGAAATATTCTGGAGTTGACAAGCAGGATGCAGAAGTCAGTTCTTATCTCAAGAACGGCCGCTCTTTGCACATGTTCAAGGTTTTGGATGGCACGTTGTACCGCTCCTGCCCTTGCTGAAGGTTTTGGATGGCATCTCGTGCCGCTATCTGCCCTTGTTGAAGCGCTATCAGTCCTTGCTTCCAGCGTTGCTGAAGCGCTATGTGCCCTTGCTGCGTTCGTTGCTGAAGCATTATCTGCCCTTGGTGAAGGCCTTGAAAGGCATTCGTCAGAGTAGGGATTGCTTGATCATTATGATATTGAAAGCCTTGCTACAAGTAGCGATTTATTATGATTCATTTCCAATTCGCTTACCATGCCGCAGGGGGCCAAACCAGCAGCGAGAGCTTGCTCAAACCAAGGCATCATTATGGCATCGCCTCGGAACTGCGCAATGGCATCTGTCACTCGGCAGCCTGCCATACCAAGTTCAGCATCAGGGTTAGATTCGCTAGAAAGCTGACAAATTCTCGACGCCTTGATAGTTCGTAGGGCTTCACGTCCTATCGCCGCCACGTCGATTCCTCCAGTTGGCACAGCAGGTGTGTTGAGCTGTTGGTCATTCGCGAGTGCTAGGTTGTTGAATGGCGGTGACACTGGTAAGGCTGTCATTTCGGAAAATGAAAAATGAGGCTGAGAGGAACGGATCCCTTGTTCCATTCTGCCCCTCGTCCCATTCTTTTTAATTGGAATGCCGTCCGCGCGCGCTGTGCAAAGTTGGATTTTTCCTCCAGCAACGGGAAAAAGGTGTCTCGTTTTGTCAAAAGGAGAAACAAACATTCTGCACATACAGGAAGTCGTATTTTGTTTTCCACCTTGGCCATGGAATGATGGTAGTCGAGCCACCTTTTGCGACATCCCATGGTGGTTCATACCCCCATTCGACGTCCAGGCGCGCTGATGTCGACGGCAAGAAAGGATGTGCTTCGGGCAAGCTTCACCGTTCACGCCCTTCGAAATTCTCCATGTGCTCACGGAGTCGCTGACTTTTTAAACGCAGAATGTCTTCCATCTCAGAGTGCCACGTCGTTGCCCCAGCTCGAGTTTTGCAAGATGAGTCGCGTGCTCCATGACGAGATGAAACCTTCAACCATCTGTGGTGAACTTCAAAATCTTCATTGCAGCACAAGTCTCCGTTGGATGCAATCTATCTTTGGCAAATACAGGATGCTCCACATCCTTCCCAGTCTCCTTGAGGGGATTGCGTCTTCAGGGCTGAAGCAGCAGCTTTCGACTTGTTGATACGCTAGCCGTGACTGGCCGTCTGCATTCGAGCGGCAGTGCTGACAGTGTCTCCGAAGATACAGTAGTAGTCAGTAGTAGTAGTCGAGACTTGCCAACGACGTGCAATGTGTTGGATAGCCCGCGGTGTTCCAGTAGGTATTCCAAATGGCCCTTGCCTTCGCGAGTCAAGAGAGTTAGCGCTCTTATATCGCTTTGTGCAACGGTTTGTGGTTTCGAGTCAATGACGCAGAGAGCGCCGATATTCCACTCGGAAGTCGTGAGCGGGACACCCAAGTAAAACCTCACGGATCCAACTATGCAATATATCGGTATCACTGCTGTATTTCGACTTGACGTTGGCCATGCCGTCGCCTATGGATTACTCCACACGCTTGTCCGCGACAACTGCATCTTCTTCCTTCCCGAGAGATGCTATAGGTTTCAAAAAGTTGATTACTATCTCTTCCTTGCCTTGACAATGAGACCTTGTTGGACGCATTGTTGCAGAGAAGTCTGGGTGTTGTTGACGATCAAAGGCGATTTAATTAGCTCCTCAGAAGGAGACGCGGGTGAAGACTCGCTGGGCGTCCCAATTGACAAGCGAATGGGAGTCGAGCAGACCAGCGATGCAATGGCAAGAAGTCGCTGGACTGCAGGCTAGGGTTCGAAAGTATACGAGTATAGTTTGATTCATTATATAATACACGCTATACATATTATACCATGTATAGTGGACGTATATTATACGATGTATTGCATTCCATGTTGATCCATTCTGAACCTGGACTGCACACTTAAAAAAGAAAATCCAAGACGTCGTCCACAACACTTTTTAGATGACTTATTGTCGTAGCAGTTGACTTTCTTTTATACATTGTGATTGGTGTAAATCGACTAGCCTCTCATGCCCTCTTCGTCACCAGTTCGTCTTAATGCTAGAGGGGGGTTCTGCTCCCCCACAGCTTCACCATCCTAGACTTTGGGGCCACTGGAGCAAACTCCATACAAGGGAAAGGCCATTGCACTGTGTCAAAGTTGCTCTTGCTGTGCAAGAATACTAAGCTATTTCTGGTAAATATTGTGGCTACAAACTCATTGGTGTGAAGCTCAGTGCTACCTCAGCGCGACTTATTTGCCACTACAATAAGGTGGCGAGATGTACACTGACGACACGAGAACGACCAGCTCTTGTTTAAGGAAGTGCAAGTCGATTTTTGCGGGATCCATCGGAGCCGCGGTGGTTAAACGACTCCTCAAAGCAACGCATGCACAGTGTATACTAAATAATAGTATACAAATTATACGTGTATAAAGACGTATTGTGCTCTATACACGTATAGGTAGGTGTAAGGCGAACCCTACTGCAGGCTCTGGGCTTGGGTCGAGGATGCCATACGAGACGACTGCGTCTTATCACCGGCGGATCATTGCGAGATGAAAAATGAGAGGAGAAACCGACTACTCAACAGTCGTGGATTCATCTCATGGTTGGCGCATTGAAGATAACGTATAGTATTTTGAAGGGCGATACGCCATGACTCGCGGCTTGACAAAAGTTCGACGACTTGAAACGTCGAAACGCAACCTTCATGGTGTCGTGTGCGACGTTAATGGGTAGATTCAAACGCATATCCACGATGACGTTCACACTTGGCGAGAGCCAACTCATCGTCATTTGCCGCAATTTCGCACGACACGACTCACGTACCATAATGCAAGGGATATCAAGGAGGACAGTGGATGCGCAACGTTGATATCGAGTGATGCGTCTATCTCGGCATGAAGACTTTTCCCCCAGAGAATGCTCTTCGAGAGGACGTGAGAGACCCTGAGAACCACTAAGAGGCGTCGCCACATGCGCTGCATTATCATAGCTTCATGTGGTGATCCACCTCGACTGCCTCCACCATCTTGAAGCCCAACTCCATGTACAGTCTTCTCAGTATACTCAAAGCAGCGATTTCAGAGCATGAACGTCAGCATGAACTATTCAAACACCTTGATGCCCTTTCATATCACGACATCAACCTTGGACGCCCCATCTTCCTTCGTGGAGATTTTAATCATCCATGACTACAATGCACTGGCATAAGGATGACAAGCTAGCTGGGGGCGTCGTGTACCCATTGATGCTTGTTTGAATGCATCGTTGGCATGGTAATCTTTCATCGCACACTTTTGTCTTTCCGATGCGTCCATGCCCTCCAAAGACACGATTACGTCCACAATATCCTCTACGATCAATCAATGCCGAGTCACCTCGACCGTGCTGTCCTCTTTCACCATGTTCAGACACAAAACGTCAGGCGGTGTCGTAGATCATCTCTTCAAATGAGATTCATGCCAAAGTCTTCGACGTGGAATAGTCGATGGTAAAGAATTGCATTCCCTGACGAAGGCTGAACGATTTCTTAGCTTAGAATGGAAAATTGTTGACAGAGACTTTATATGCTACGCGACCGGCCGTGAAATGCAATCTGTTGGCATCACCGCAGCCGTCTTTCTCCTCGTAGACCACTTTAGAGCTATTCCTTGCTTGAAACTTTTGGCAGGGAAGACTTCGTGTTCGTCGCTTTCACGAGGTGCATTCACGGAGAGCGAGTCCAAGAAGTACATGACCATGTCACCCTTGCCTTTGATAAACATCGATGGTCGCTCTTTCCACTGCGCATGAGGACATTGCGTCTTCAACGCTGACGCAGAAGCTCGTGACATATTGATACGCCCAGCACGACTTGAGGTTTGTATTCGAGCGGCGGTGTTGACAGTGTCTCCAAACACGCAGCAGCGTGGTTGGGATGTGCCCGCGACACTTGCCACGATCGCCCCAGTGTGGAAACCAACTCGGATGACCACAAAGCCTTTGGATAGATCGTTCGGGTCCATGGGGACTTTGGATGCTGCTTCTATGGCGTCGACTGCGAACTTTGCAATGCGCAAGGTGTGATCTGCCTGGGGTTTCAATATGCCACCACAGCAAAGAAAGACATCGCCAATGGTCTCGACCTTGAACAGACCATGCTTGACCACGAGGCGATCCATGGACGAGTAGAGCGTGTCGAGCATATTCAAGACAGTCATCGGTGGAGTCGTGGCACACATCTTCTTGAAGCCAACGATATCGCTGAAGAAGACCGTGACTGGATCGAAGAAGTCGGTTGTGGGCTTTAATCCGCGCTTGATGCTCGCGGCGATATGGTGCGGCAGCATTCCACCCAAAACTAGACGAAGTCGAAAACGCAGCGCTTCTCTTTCTGCTAATCTGTTTGCAATGATGCGGTGCTCTCGTCGGTATTCAAAATGGCTCATCACTTGACGTCCAAGAGAGTCAACGCGTGGATATCCTTTGATGGAATGGTCCGTGGCTTGGAGTCAACGATGCAAAAGGCGCCGATGGGAAGGCCACTTGGTTTCAGGAGCGGCACACCCAAATAAAACTTGACCAAACCTTCACGGACGTATTCATTGTTGCGAAAGTCCAAGTGCAGCTCCGTGTTGTTGACTATCAAAGAGGTCTCGGAGACGCCGCCGTCTTCACGTTTGCAGCCACCAATGCATCGGAGGCAGAACGTGTGCTTGGACGAGTACTCGTCAAAGCTGATGTTGTCTGTGTGGATTTCATGTCCAACGACCGCGCGGGTGTAGATTCTCTTGGCATCCCAATCGACAAGGGAGAGACAGCTGATAGGTGTGGAGCAGATCAATGCTGCAAGCGCAAGCAGTCGCTGGACCGTCGGGTCTGAACGTGAATTGAGCACGCCGTACGAGATGATGGCTTCTTGTTGGCGGCGAATCATTGCAAGAAGGAACATGAGCGGAGAAACGCACCACTTCTCACAAGGCCGACCCACAAGAAGGAGGACGACTGTTGAGATAGTTCACCAGGTTGAGTAAATGTTGCTCGCGACGATCAGACAACATAATCGCCAGGTTGTCATCTCCCATAAGATCGCGGAGGCCTTCTAGGGTCACCCGATGTCCGTCGGTGAAGTAGGTTGCATATTCGAGCGCCATGCTGGGTCCTTGAACGAACTAGAGTGCTACCAGGTGTAACGGGGCTTGTGCAGAGGAAGTAGAGACAAACCCGATACTTCGCAAATTTAAGAGTGACATTAGAGTTATCGCTTAACATTTAAGTGGTTTCGAAACTACCACGCGATCTTTCATCGCTGTCGTGGTGAAACGACAAGATCCCAGATCTTGTCCTTGTATTGAGGGTTCTTGTAGTACCGTCCGTTTGGGCAAAGCGAAAGCGAGCTCCGTCAATTTTTCGAATTGAGCGATAAAATATTGAGGGTGTATTTCAATTACCAAGTTTGCGCGCTGTACAAAATATTACGCCCATTGAGTGAGAAATGATTGAGAAAACCAAGGTCAAAGTCTTGATATTTGTATGGTAATTGTCGAAAAAAGGATGAAAAAATATCGAAAAATGACTTTTCATGATTTAAATATCGGTCATTTAAAAAACATTCAATGCGATATTTTTATTGTTCAATATTACAAGTCAACGACAGTGCAAGAATTGGTTTGGTTCGTGTCAAGAGCGTGGCGACTTTGTGAAGCTTGAATGGCCAAGTTCCTGCCGAGTTCAGCGTCAGGATGAAGCCAATGGTCTCAAAGGAAGTCTTCTTTGTTCGTTTGCCTCCCCGTGCATCTGGCGTTGGTGTGCGACGAACGCCGCTCCGATTGCCACCCCCTGGCACTACAGCTCCCCGTGCAGCAATCACTGACAAGAGCTGCGATCCGAAACATTTGGAAATATCCTCAACAATTCTTCGTCCTAAAGGAACTCCTGCGTCAGGGCCAAGTGAGGGATCAAGAAGTCGAAGGTAAGCTTTATCCATTTGTTTTGGAGTCGACGAACAGAATTTCTTAGGCGATCCTTGAGGAAGATGGGATGTCCATAAACGATGCAAATCGAACGCATCGTGGACATCTTTATTGAGCGACGAGTCCCAGCACATGAACTTAGAACTGTTTCCCACTGAGCGACCGGCAAATACAGTTCCGTCGTTCAGACCCAATATAGGTAAAAGCCATTTTGAAGAATATCCTTTTTGTTTCATCCATTTGATCGTTGATTTGCATGTCAATTGAGGCAACGCATCGTGATGAAAATACCAATCGTCTGCGTGAATTGTGTTTCGCATGACAGCTCGAGATTCTTTCACAATGTGCTCAATTAGCTCAGTAATGCAGCAATGTTGTTTCATTGTCGTTGTTTGTGCAATTTTTAATTTCCCAAGAAGCTCCATAGAGCGATTCGTACGGATTATCAGCTTTGCGATGGTCAATCACAGGACAGAAACCAGGCTTTGCAGAAGCGCACAGAAGTTGGAGTTGTTTGAATTTAAATGTGTCGATGATTGAGTTATCGCCTAGATGAGCCATCTTAAATTGATAGACCTGGATTATTCCAATGGAGTTTAACTTTTTCTCCGTGGCTTTACCAACACCAGGCAGGATTGAAATGTAGTCCATATCGTAAATATCTATTGCAATGTACATTATCACCTTGCGAGACATCAACCAGATTTACCTTTATTATTCATACGACCTGAAACAACCCATGGCGCGCCCCCGAAAACAATCTTCTTTACACGATCAATTTCAAAGTTCAGATATTTTGTATAATCATCAATAGATCGAATACAACGTTCACTGTAAACAAAAGGATGACAACGAGTTCCAACTTGCCGGCCGTCAGAAAATTTCACAATTGCACAACCAAAGGAGAATCGAGCTTCACCAGGAAATTTAACATTAAGATAAGATTTTTTTGGCAAAAGATTTCCATCATTATAGATTCGTCCAAAAATATCTCTTTTAAATTGTACTTGAGTTTTCTTTCCACCGATTGCATGATGTCCAATTTCAACTATTCGATGTGTTTCATCCCAATGAACAATTTGTGATAATTCTAGCTTTCCAGTTTTAGATAAATCAAACATGTCAGGACAAGGACCCATTTCATCAATATTCCATTTCCATATTCCTAGTCGGACAGCTAGCTGTCTAGAATAATTAAACCGAGCATTTGCCCATGAACTTGAAGGGTCACTGTTTCCTTGCTTTTGGCGTGGAATTGAAGATATAATTGGATTTAACCGTTGACAAGCAGAGTAAATAGCAGAAATTCCAATTGTTTCAGCCCCAGATTGTACACGGGAGATATTGACAGCATCAGCAGTTTGGCGGAAACTCGCCCCCAGTTCCATGCAATCGGCAATTAATTGACATTCGAAGGAACCATCCATTATCAATTTATTTGAACCACCACGATACAATGATTGACCAGTGTATGCAAGGCCTGCATTAATACATGAGATATAGTCCATAAGAGTAAATATAACAGAGTTTCTTGAGCCAGGAGGAACTTTAAAGGCTTGCATAATTTGATAAATTGTACCCTTCTCAACAAACCAATCGCTAACTGGAGGAGAACCAAGGACATGAGAATAATAGACAGTGTATGAGAGACGAAGATGACCAGGATGAATAGTAGAATCAACCTGCTTAGAATTTACACAATTTAGATTGTTTTTTGGTGTAATGGAGCAGTTCCAATTCGACAAGACGACGGCACTAGAGATTGTGGCTTCAGTAATTCGGCACCTGTATCAACAATGTCATTGCGACGTTTTTTTCGCTGGTAAGCCAAGCCTCTGCCACGGGACTTCTTTGGCATGCGAAGTCAATTTGAAAGTGAAGGGCTTACGGCGATCATATATCCGGAATTCCGGATAATGTAGTGGATTAAATTGATGAAATTTAATTGAATGCTTGTGTGGAAAATTTTCAAATGTCAAATGCGTAATATAATTGAAAATTTTTACCCTACCCCTTCGTCAAATCCATTGATTTGCTCTCTCTCTCCTCACACAATTCAAAGCAAAGCGACAATTCGATTGGCCCACGCCGAGCACGTTACTCTTCTGCATGGGGTGGTATTTTTAGAATTTTCAGAATGTCGAGGAGATGCACTTACAAAGTCAGCACTTTCGTTTAGCCCAAACGGACGGTAAGGTGTCACATCCCCTTACAGGTGACCTGCGGCGAGCACTGTCTTCAATATGGAATTCATGAATTAATGGAGTCTTATTTACCGGGCGTCAAATGCGGCGAAACGCTAGTCTTAATATTTGCCGCACGATTCTCAAAGATGACGCGACTACAAACTCGGATGTTTATTCCGTGGGAGGAATATGGTGGATGATTACTACCTCCATGCACAACCGACAGCTATCGTTATCAACGGAGAGCCGCATATTTTGAGGAGCGTGTGAAGTTTGTTCTCCACTCTATAGAATCGCTCGTCTGTGCGCCACGGAGAACTCTGCAAAATCTATCGAAATGGATGTCTCGCGGCTGCATTTCTATGGCTTACCACGCTGTGGAGGAGGCCGCCGCCACACATGAGTAACCGATACGAGTGAGCGACTCTTCCTTAGTGCTCCGGTTCTTTGCAACAAGAGCAATTATTAATGCAGCAAGCGCACAAGGGTCTGTCTGACATCGTAATCTTTTCCCCGAAGTTTACTCGCATGGAAGGTTGAAACACAGCGAGGAACCATGTTTGATTGCTGCCCCGTCCATGTATTTGTGGGGTTTGAACCATCTCTGCGCTGGTGCTCTCCTGTCAAACCAACACAGATGGATGACAAGAGCATGCAGTATGTACAAGGTTGATTCAGAGGAAGGGGGTAGGCAAGTCGGGTCGGGTCGGGAGAATACTAGGGAGACGACAGACTTTAGTGGCAATCATGCAATCATAGACCTCGCCGCACCGTGAGCTTCGTCACGTTATGGGGTGATAACAGCAGTGGTGTGCACACTATCAACTTGTAGGATGTCACGCACTGCTCATTGATTGTCTGTCTACTAAGGGATTTTAGTTCTTGTAGACAAGAGCTGCAAAATGAAACCTACCTCTCTACACTGGCCAAAGAATCGTGTTTAATGCATGGACAACCAAGTACAAAACCAAGCGCCGCGAGCGTTTATTATCGCAGCAACAATGGGCTTGGCTCAACCTAGTGCCTCTAATAGGGTCGATAGCGACTGTCGCCACGACCACCGCCTCGTCCACCGCCATAGCCACGGCCGCCGCTACCTCGACCGCCTCGACCGCCTTGGCCACCAGTCCATCCTCCAACTGGGGGCTCGGGCTTCCCAGCCAACTCGACTGTAATCGTCTTGCCACGAATGTCACTACCTAAGCAGCGCACCACCATGAGAACAGAATTAGTTGGCGATGAAATACCATTGAAGAAGCCTGGTGCTGTCCGTGCGGCATTGGCATCTTCATATGTAATAACTGCATCTCCTTTGGAAGTTCCATCATCATTCGTATAGATTTTGATCTTCCATGGCTACATCCGCCAGCATGAGCGTGACATCTCGGATTAGGAGCGACGTACCCATTGATCTTTGTAGCCACGCTTTTGTTTTTCTTTGGCAATAACTCCAAGTCCACCAAAGATTCCTTGTAGCTCGTCCACTGTGATATCATCTGGCAAATTGCTCACGTAAATACGCGCCCAGTTTGGGTCCTTTTCGGCTTCTGCTTTGGGATCCCATGGACCAGTTGGCTCAGCTGGAGGAGGCGAAGAAGAGTGTCCATAGCCACCATCGCCGTAATGGCCTCTGCTGTTGTCTCGAGAGTACGAATCGCGGCCACCATCTCTTCCACCATGACTACTGCGATCGTCCCTGTCATTGTAGCGACGGTCACCTCTCTCTCCACTTCGATCTTGGTTTCCACTTCGTTCACGATCACTTCCACGATCTTGGTAGCTTCCTCGATCACGGTCGTTACCTCGATCCTGGTGGCTAGGTCTGTCTTGGTAATTCGGTCGATCTTGGTGGGCAGGTGGTCTATCATTGTAGCTTGGTCGGTCTTGATGACTTGGTCTATCTTGATAGCTTGATCGATCTTGGTGGCTTGATCTCTCTTGGTAGCTTGGTCGATCTTGTTGGCTTTGTCGGTCTTGGTAGCTAGGACGATCTTGGTGACTGGGCCTATCTTGGTAACCTCCTCGATCTCGGTCGTCACGGTAGCGATTTCCTCCATCTCGGTCGTCTCGTCCTCGACTTCTGTCCCTTGGAGGTCCTCTGTCGTCTCTGCGACCCCGTTCTTCACTGCGGCCACGCTGCATGACTCTTTGTTGCTCGCACCACAAAGGAAGATGCAATAGCAGTATTAAATTTATCTTGATTAAACTATACTAGTTTTAAAATGTTCAATTTACTGTCATAATAAATATTTTCACTGTAATATTTAATATTTGACTTCCCCATTGCCACCACCAACCAACAAGTTTCCAACGCGCTAAGAAGCCATGCAACCGATCCTACTCAAGGGACACTCGCGCTCCATTACAATGATCAAACACAACCGTGAAGGGGATCTCCTTGTCACAGTTGCCAAGGATCACGTGCCCTCGCTTTGGTACTCGCACAATGGCGAACGCATTGGTACTTTTCATGGACACACTGGTGCTGTCTGGGCTTGCGATATCTCATACAACTCGGAATACCTCCTCACGGCTGCAGCCGATGCATCTGTCAAGCTTTGGGATATGCAGACTGGCAAGGAACTCTTCAGCTTCACGCACACGGGATCCGCTCGCTCCGTCAACTTCAGCCATGGCGACAAAATGTTTGTCTCCGTCGCAGATCAATTCGGCGAACATCCTCCGACTGTCTTTGTCTATGAATTGGCGCAAAATGGAGCCAAGCGTATGTGCTCACGATGCTCAATTTATCCTGAGTGTATGATGTAGAATCCAACCAACCTAAATTGGCCATCACGAAGCATGGACACCAAGGCCGTGTGACTGGTGCCTACTGGATGCCATTGAACGAAGCCATCTTGACTACTGGCGAAGACGGCTACGTCAAGCTTTTCCACCCAGAGGTATACTATTTATTGTCTACGAACGAATGCATGACAACAAATCTTGCAGACTGGAGCTCTTATCTCTGAAACCAAAGTACATAATGGTGTGATCACGAATCTCGCATTCAACAAGGACAAGACCCTTGCTATTACATCGTCGAAAGATAACACGGCCAAGTTGATTGATTTGGAGACGATGGAAGTGCTCAAGACTTACGAGACGGATCGTCCTGTAAACTCTGCTAGCATTTCGCCCATCAAGGAACACGTCGTCTTGGGTGGTGGTCAAGAAGCCATGACGGTGACAGTGACTGCCGGTCGTGCCGGCAAGTTCGAAGCTCGTTTCTTCCACCAAGTGTACGAAGAAGAGTTTGCTCGAGTGAAGGGCCATTTCGGCCCCATCAACTCGATCACGTTCCATCCCAGTGGCAAGAGCTACACGAGCGGCGCCGAAGATGGTTATGTCAGAATACATCATTTCGACCAAGACTACTTGAACCGACAAGACTGAACGCTCGGCTGTGCATCGTAGTCAACTCCCAAGCCAAGAGCCCTTTACCCAGGAACTCCTAATCTACTCGTTTGACGGCAATCTGTCCTCTTTGCAGCACGTATTCAATTGAAACTTCACAAATATTCGTTCAAAGGTAGCTTACGTCATGCACCCACTTGTAGCTGCATGCTAACACCAGGTTCGACAACAATTGTTAGAACTTTGCGGTATACGCATGGCTCAAGCGCTTGGCCCCTGTGAGTATTAGCTTCATGGGCAAGGACGTGGTTGTGGCAGAGGTTGCTTGGAATGTGGGTAGTCTTGGACTCATCTCAGGGTTCCAAGCTGCACTGGGATCCATTGGCAATACGAAGCTTGAGCTTCTTAGAACGATCTGTTGAAAGGAAGAAGCACCTACGAAAGTGGAGTTACGAGCAGACATACGTTTCCTAGGAGGTGTTTGAAATGGCAGGAGTAACAAAATTGAGCTCTATGAACGCTCTACCATCGACCCCCCCCCCTATTGTCGGAATGCCGTAGCCTGCTATACGCTGTAAGCTACGTCTACACCCTATGTGAGGAGGCATCGCAGCGGGCCATCCACGTCAATGCAGAAGTCTGGATGAAGTGTCTTTTTGCTCTGCTACCTTAGGGTGTGTTCGCTGAAGCAAAAAAACTGGTTATTTGGTCGAAATTTGGATATTTTCTGAGAAATAACTGGATTTTTTGTGATTTCAGCGAACACGAGTTTAATTCCAATCAGTTTGTCCCATGTCCAATTTCCCAGGAAATAACCAGCAAAAATAACCATCTCTGGAGGTGTTTATTCTGCGGGTTATTTTGATGAAGCTCTTCCATCATGGAAGTTTTTCACAAGAAGTTCCGCGGTGGAAGTCCACTTTTTCTCTCTTGGGTTACAATAACTAAGTTAAAATAACTGGTTATAGTAAATAACTGGTTGCCTTGTGCGAACACACCCTTAGGGTTTGGTTCCATGTTTCCTTGGAGTCACTTCAACGAAAAAGTGGATTTTAGCCAATCGCGGGCGGAGGAAAGAGAGTCTTTTCGCCAGTTGAGATGAATGCTCTGGTGGGGAAGAACAGCGCGGGCACGAGGAACGTCGATTTTTATCAGTGGGGCGACAAAGAAGCCGACGAGAAGCTGTTCACTGGACCTTTTCAAGCAGAGCAACGGATTCAGCGTGAAATCCGTCTGGATCCTCGCGGATTGAAGAAGATCTACGATGTTCCGGAAGACATGGACGTGTACATTTGGCAATATGAACACATTCGTCAAGTGGTCAAGGAACTCAACATTCTCGTCGCATTGCTCGATGGCGCCTGCACGAAACAGTCGTGCACGATCATGAAAGCGACGGACGACTGGGTGTTTTTGTGTGCCGCCCACAAACAGCCCAAGGAATGCTGTGCGTTCGACTACATTGTCCATACGTTGGACAATGCAAATCAGCTCTTGACGTCGTCGCGGATATTTCCTTCCCGTGTAAGTATCAACCGCGACGTGACGCAGTACTTTCAAAGCGTGGCAAGACGTCTGTACCGCATTTTCTCCCACACATTCTTCCATCATCCAGACGTCTTTCAGCATTTTGAGAGCTCGACGTTCCTTTGTCATCGATTTGTCTACTTCTCGATCCAGTTCAATTTGATCCCCAAGAACCTGCTCATTATCCCAGACATGAGCTAGTTAGGCTAACGTGAATATACTACGCACATCTAGCTGCTTGTTTCATCTTGACTTTGCATCGCGGTCAAGCTAGCAAGAGAAAAAGGTGGAAAAGACTCCTAGACTATCAGTTTATGAACGACGAAGGTTGTTCAAGCGCGCTTCTAGTTCACTCACGGCAGAATCACCTCCTCCTGCAGCTTCGACAGGCGCTGGTGGAAGGGAGGCAGCTTGCGCTGGCGCGGGGGCTGCAACAGCAGTTGGACCAACTTGTACAGATGGAGCTTCAAGCAACGCGCCAGACATGTCGATGCCAATTTCATCGAGGACTTGGGAAACAATTTTATCTTCCTCTTCTTCGTCTTGATCGGCGTCCATAACGTCGTCGATCGTATCGCCGAGCATTTCTTGTTGCATTTCCATTTTTTCGCTTTCTTTGGTGTATTCCATCATGATCTTGTTTAGTTTTGGCAAGTTCATCGTCTTGGCCATGGCCTTCATGACCTTGGTTGTGCCTTGCAGTGCACTAGTCATCGCTTCGGCAGATTTCGCGGTTTCCATCCGAAGCGCCACTGCTTGTAATTGAGACCTCATCGTATAAAACTTGGTGATGTGCTGCCTCGTCCTGACTAAATCTTTCGCCATGATTTTCACGGACGCAATCTGGTTCTCTTTGGCCATCTTCTTGATTTCAATGATCAGTTTCTTCTCGGACATTTGCAGATTCGTCCGCTCGCGGTCCAAGTCGCGAATCGCGCGGTTGATCTCGCGCTTGTTCTCCCGCAATTGTTCCTTGAGTGTCGCGGGTTTGTTTCCCATGCTGCCCAACGTCGCGCAAATCTCGTTCTGGGCATCTCGGGGAAAAATTACATCGACGGAAGTTAAAAAAGTATACAAATTTCAAGTCATGTCGGAGTGTTTTTAAGGACAAGCGGTGTCCAACATCCGTCACTCAAAATGAGAACGTTGGTTATTTGTATTTTGGAGTTATTGCTAATTGAGAGGATAATTTCCTGCAAGATATTGTTATTTACACTCTAAATTGTGACCGGAGTGAAAAATGTATCTATTTTTCCAAATCTATTTGAAATTGATAGCCAATCAAAATCGAGTATTTGCCTTCTTAACAAAAACACACGCAAAACACACATTCAAAACTTTACTTTATTGAATGTACTTTCATATTTCACTTGAACTCACTATACATGAATAGTATTTGAGAATATTTCAATTTTTAGTCAAAAATACAAATTTCAGTGAAAAAGACAATATTAAGTTCTGAATCAAAATTGACCGTAAATTTTTATTAATCTTTCTTTCATATTTATTCGTTTTGACAACATATTTGTATATAAGTTGAAATACATTGACCGAGAAATACATGAAGAAAAACACATATTTACTTATACAGGTATTTGCATATATTTTAGATACGTAAATTAAATTTAGTACAGTATATTATTTTATAAAGGTATTTCTGTGTGGTTTCATTTTAGCAGTCAATTTTTAAATAGTGTAAGATCTAAATTTTATTTAATTTTTGGTATGAATCTGGAATTAAATTAGATCCAACTTCGTGAGACGATGGGATATTTTAAAATAAATTTTGGTGATATTTATTTAATTTATTATTAGATTGCCTGACCGTTTCTCCATATTTGGGGCATTTTTCCTCTCAAGAACGGAGCAAGGATGCGGTGCGCAAGTGTCTTGGCGTTCTTGGCGACGTCGGTGGCCGCCGTGGTAGAAAACGCGTACGTTCCCTTGATGTTGTGGGCCAATTCAGGGTATGAAGCCGTCCCATCGAAGGTTTGATGCGATTTTGGCATGTTTTTTTAGGGTCTTGGAGCATCCTGCAAATGACTTCGCAGGCAACCTTGCCAATGGAGAGTACTCGGTCTCGCACATCTCCAACACGCTTGCATTTCTTCAAGATAACGGTGACAACGTGAAAGACTCGATGGTATGTATTCATGATGCGAATATGGGAGTGAGAGCTTTTGTGGACAGAACGCCCACACGCCATTTGAAGTGTTTTACCCTCGTGCGCATGCCCTTGTGCTTTTCGTGCGCGATACGTTGCGCCTTGATGAAATGGAACACTTCCAAGATACGCCTGTCGAAAACATTTACCGCAATGCTACGTCGTCGGTGGTGTATCCTCACACGATCCGATCGAATGGGGACAGTTTGGTGTCCGCCCTCCATCCTAGACATTCAATTGACATTGAAGGCGTCAAGGTATTGAGATCTTTCTCAATTGAATCTCATGATCTCATTTTCAATCAGGGCTTGTTGCAACGCACACCTACTCTAGGCGAGAACGACAAGACCGATTTGATCGTGGTGAAAATCAGCAACGATCTTTCATTCTCTGACGCTGCCGAGCTCATTCGTACGTCCGTCGCATTGTTTGACCATGCTGCGTACAACCGTGTGATTTACGGCTTGACGGGCAACAAAGCAACGAAAACTAGCGATGAATTTGAAGGTTTCCATCGTGCTTTGTTGAATGCGGCAGCCGTGGTGACTCCCTTGGTCTGTCCTCCAGGTTCGTACTTGAGCACTGCCCAAGCGGAACCCTTCTGCTTTACGCACTACGTCAACATGACGCCGACGATTTTGTCTGGACTCGTCTTGAGCCTCTTCTTCCTCTTCTGCGTCTACATTGGCTTGTACGCTCTCGATTCTATCCAAACGCCTCTCAAGTACCCTTCAATCGCTCCTCCCAAGGGCAAAGAGTACTAAGTCATCTCTCTAACGATGGAAAATATATCAATTTGCATCTGATCGAGTCGAGTAGACGACTTGAATGTTGAGGGAACAGCCGTCGCAAGGGACGATCTCCACTTGCTCATGAACTTCCTCGACGGTCAGCTAGACACTGGTAAGTCAAAGCAATATGTTTGTAGCAGGACGTACGACATAAAGTTCTCCACAACGGCATCCGTAGGTGTAATTCTCTTCGTCGGCATCGTACGTCATGTCAGCAAGGAGGATTTCGTCCGAAACGCGATGTTGAGACCGTAGTTTCTTCTCTATATACCGATCCATTCAAGCCAGTCTTCATGTAGATCGCAATAGAGCATACCATGGAGCATTTGATCGTATCGTTTCCTTGCATCGGCATCTCGAAGAACTTGATAGGCTTCGTGGATTCTCTGAAAGTCTGCAGCATTTTCAACCGCGTTCGATACGCTCTGCTTGTCCGGGTGGCTCTGAAGGATCGCAGTGTGATATGCTCGCTTGATTTGCTCTCCAGAGCAGTCGCTCGAGACTTGGAGAACTTCATAATGCGTAGTGATTCCATCCATTGTCATCTTGGTTGAAACGGTTCGTGGAAACGCAAGTCCGGATAAGAACCAAGTAATACACAAAAAACCTGCCCGTGGATCCAACCTGACGGCGGCTACCGCGCGGCCAAACGGCGCCCCAACATGGGGATTCCAAGAAAACAAGCTTCTTACCACGATAGCAGAAGTCTTGATCGTCTGGGAGCCGCCAGGCATCGTCTTTCTCGATGTTGTCGCAGTCAATCCAACTGGTCAGTACATTTAACCTAGGCATGTTTTTTCCGTCGGAAGACCGAATCTTCATTTCGCAACACATCCGAGAGAAGACACGGTCAAGTATGTCGTCAGGAGTGAGTGCTTTGGATGCCCTTGAGAGAGAATATGAAGCCGTGCTTCGCCAAAAGCCAATTTTGCCTGTCAACTTAGATGCTGTAAGACAGAGACCGGCGCTGGATGGAGCCGACGGTGAAGAAGGACAAGAGTTTGATGAAATGCAATCGATCTGCTCCTATGCTGCAACGTGTGACGATGAACTTGAGAGAGAACATGAAAACGAAGAAGACGACGAAGACGGGGAAGACTATGAATACGAACCACTGCAGAATGATGACGAAGACGATTGGGATAAAGAGGTGAACGAGATTGCTGCTGCAGACCCACCCGTGATTGTAAAACCTATCGACTTGAGCGACAACGACAAGGATGCCATCAAGAGAGCGATGCAAGAAATTACATTGCCAGCTCCTTCTTGGGGTAAGAATGTCACGGATGACCAGCTCGTCGAGATGGTGCAAGAGGCCACCATCTCTACTGTCAAGGACGAGCCCATGGAACCGTAAAGAGAGATTAGCCACGACACGTTACGTAGATATACTGCTCATCAAACTATTTGCATCTTGACGCTGTGGCAAAAGAAGCGGTTGTAGGACTACACGATACCGCTGGGTAGATTGAGGCGCAACGATGAGATAGGCAAAAGCGACGACAACAAGGAGCATAGAAGCCGCGACTGCAAAGATCATGCTTGGCATGCCACCGCAATTTAATCTCGACCTGTCTTCAAGAACTCCACGGTATCCTAAAGGGCATATACGTGGATGGGCCAATTTCATCGCGTCCGAAATGGACCAGCGCATTATATGCTTGGCACAAGGAACACCAAGAACCTAGAGTCATGTTTCAAATTGCACGTAGTATGGTATTACCACGGCGGCAGTGGAGATGGCAGCAAGTCTTCCATGGAGCGTTCCATGGTCTTTAGGATGAACGAGTTGGTGGCAAATAGATCGCAAGGCTGGAAAACCCACGGCATGTAGCATGCCAATGCCAAAAAGAAGATAAAGCTGCCATCCCTACGCAAGAACGAGAGATTAGCCCTGGAATCGTAGCGAAGGTGTCTACTCTAGTCGTAGCTGTTGTCGCAGCAAACACACTGGCCTGGAGGATAAATGCACCAAGAACAAGGTGGCGATTACTTGGATCCATGCGGACTAGCAGGGTCAAAGCCACCGTCTAGAGATAAGAGTGAGAGAGGCTTGGGGTAGAGTTAGACCATGCAGAAGACGAGACAGAAGCCTTGAAAGCTCACAAAGACAAGCATGTCAGAGAGCTGCCTAGGAAGAACTTAGACCTCGAAGAAACATTATTGATTTGTCTACCAGCCAAAGCGGTAATTAGCATAGAAGTACCTACGAAGAGATGAACACGATGAAAAACTGGGGAGAGAGCTTACATGACAACATGGATTGTTCCTACAAGATGGACGCAAAAGTAAAAGACGAATATGTCAAAGACATTTGACTGACGTCGACAGAGTCCCAGGGATGAAACGTAGGCTTGCCAGATCGAGTTCAAGGGCTTACGATCAACTTCGTCGAGAGTTTCGTGCACGCAGCAGCATGCAATGAAAAATCCAAGTAGATTGAGTCCCACCGCGGCCCCAAATGGCGCTTTGTTGTGGAATGTCCAGAGAATGTGACCGACAACCAACCCGACCGTCAAACCAACACCGAATGCAGCAGTGACAAGACCAAACCTTGATGTCAAATGTGTTTTAGCCACGGAGTCACTTGCCATCGCATAGCCTAGTCAAAGCTCACATCAACACTTGCGTCATGGGGTAATGGCTGCGGTACCCATGGCGAAACATGCATTGAGCGTTGCCAGAAGGAGATAAACGCCTTGTGTCAAGTACTTGGACGATATAATGGCAAGGCCAATCGTCATACACGAGTGGACAATACAGCATGCAATCAAGATGGGCTTTCTTCCATACTTGTCGGAGAGAGTGCCGAGGAGCGGTCCAAACATGAGCTGCAATCCAAGCAGCATGGCGATCCATCTCACGATCCACGCATCATGATGCGCCGAGACGTCGTGGTAGATATCATCGAATAGATCAGGTTCTGAGAAGACAAGGATGCAGACCGAGCAGGAGTACATGGAAAGCACAGTGAGGACTGCCCATGGCCGCTTCATCTTGGTTCCATGCATCATCATTCCATCAACAGCGGACATTTGAAAGGTCGCAATAGAAAATTAGAATTTTTAACCAATTAGTTTAATTTAGGCCGGGTCTGGATGCCACAACAAATATTCGTCAGAAAAAAATAGACACAACGTTTTCCCGAAAAAATAGTGCGCTCATTTTCATAAATATTTATTTACGGTTTGATGCCAAGGGTTGCTCCAATAAAATATCATATCCGTTTTTGCGCTCAAAGCCCAATGGTCAACAAGCTCTTGATTCTCGGCTATCTTCGCAGATGGACTAAAGCCCGCCGACGCAACAACTTGGTGAAATTTTCAATCTACCACAATATTGCTTTCGTTACAAAAACACCGAAGCGCACATCGATATTGACTGGTGCAGCATGGATGAAGGAAATGATGGCTGGGAATGAACACGCCTTTGTCGAGAACTTTAGAATGCCCAAGACGATATTCTGTGCCCTCGCTCACGACCTCGAGTGCCATGGTGGGTAGAAAGAGTCTCAGTTCACCAACAAGTATGAGCAACTTGGGATCTTTCTCTACTTTGCCGGCCAGCATGCGTCAAGTGCTGAATTACAGCAGCGATTTCAGCATTCTGCCGAGACAACTACTAGACATCTACGGCATGTAGTGTCTTGCATCAATTCATTATCGTCAACATACATCCAAATACCACCCAACGACAGTCCAGTCCCGAAAGAAATCCACAAGAATCCCAAGTTCTATCCCTATTTTGCAAAATGCAGAATAGCTGTGGACGGAACACACATACCCGTTTGGGTTCCTCAGTCCATGGTGGCACCATTTCAAGGAAGAAAGGGGGTCGCAATGAACGTTTTAGCTGCTTGCGACTTTGATTTGATGTTCACTTACGTTTTAGCCGGCTGGGAAGGATCAGCTGGCGATGGCAAAGTGTATGCTGATGCGTTGACGAAAGGCTACGCGTTGCCTGTGGATCTGTTTGATATTATGGATGCAGGGTTTGCCTTAACCACAAAAGCTCTGACACCATATCGATCGACAAGCTATCACTTGAAGGATTTTTGGTCGCGGCCAGCAAGCACCACAAAACAAAGAAGAACTATTTAACTTGCGTCATGCCATGCTGCGGAATGTTATTGAGCGCATATTTGGAATACTCAAAAGAAGATTTCCAGTTCTTTCGCATGCGGTTCAATACGACTATCAATTTCAGTTCTTTTGAGTATTCCAAATATGCGCTCAATAACAATACGTCTTTAGGATTGTATTCATTGACAATGGCAGTGATTGCCATCTTCCAGTCCAATACTCTGGTCATATCGACGACTGCAGATTCTCCAGACAGTGGTCGAAATTGAATGTTATGTCGAGCGCGGAAATTATGGAGCCATCCGTTAGAGGCTCGGAAGTTCTGAAGATTCATCGCAGCCGCACAACGTCGAGCAGCCTCATGAATCATGGGTCCACTGATGGCAAGGACTTTTGTAGACCTCGCTTTGCAAAACCACACGTATACGCGGTGGTCTAGTTCTAGTGCATCGCCGACCAAGCGGCAGGGTCGTTTTGAGTCGGGGTCTCCATTTTGAGCAATTTGGTCGGCAATTTGGTCCCTTGTGTGCTTGATGCGTGTTATCATAGCTTTCGAACAGTTAAACCTTTGACATATTGTCTTGTATGGAGTGGCTGCGTCAATCAGCTCGACAATCTTCGCCCTTTCAGTAAGGCTCAACTCAACCATGTCGCGTGGTGTCAATCGAACCAAGAGAAATTGTTTATACTGCTTTCATTATGTGTGTGTGTTTAGTTTGAGAGGTTAATCTGTTTCACTTAGCAGGTTGAATTGAATGGACAAAAATCGGTGGATGAAATATCGTTCATGATGTGAGGTGTTTCGCTATATGAGGTGTTTCACTTGCCAAGTTTTGCTGTATTGTAAAAAATGTCATTTTCTTACGTTTTTGATGGTATCCAGACCCGCCCTTAAAATGTTAATTTTAGCCAATCAAATGAAAGAAAGTTTGAACCCTGTCGGGCTAGGGATATCCACAACTTGGCCAACCAGAGGCAACATGATGGGCATTGCATACGACGACTTCATTCTCAAAGTCGACAAGAGATGCGCTCTGTGACTTGCAGCACGCCGACGAACATTGCAGTGATCAAGTACTGGGGCAAGGACAATGTGGCGCTCAACACACCATTGAACTCGTCCGTGAGTGTCACACTCAACCAAGACCAACTCAAGACGGTCACGTCGATTGTCGCGTCGAAAGACTTCACGGACGATCGCATTTGGCTCAATGGCGCCGAGCAAAACATTCAAAACAAACGCATCCAAGTTGTCTTGAAGGAAATGCGCCGTCTTGCCAGTGACAAGGCTATCGATCAAGATGGCAATACGATTGCCAAGGCTGACTGGAACAGCTACATGCTCCACATTGTGTCCATCAACACTTTCCCCACAGCCGCTGGTCTTGCGTCGTCTGCTGCTGGTTATGCTTGCTTGGGTAAAATGCTCTTCATCCTTATTGAGTCATGTCTAATGTTGAGGTAGTGGCGGCGTTGGCTGAATTGTTTGCTGCTGAAGAAGAATACGAAGGGCAATTCTCCGCAATTGCTCGCCAAGGCTCTGGCAGTGCCTGCCGTAGTCTCCACGGTGGATTTGTGCGTTGGGATAAGGGCTCTAAGGCTGATGGCAGTGACAGCCTTGCCATTCAAATCGCTGACCATGAACACTGGCCAGAACTGGAGGCCATTATTTGCGTCGTGAACGACAAGGAGAAGGACACAAGCAGTACCGACGGCATGATGACGAGTAAGAACACGAGCGAATTGCTTGGCTTCCGTGCACGTGAAGGTACTCGGACTCTTTTCTCGATCGTTCAATTACTTGGACCTAGTCGTGGACAAGCGATTGGCAGCCATCGAAGCTGCATACAAGGCGAAGGACTTTGAAACGTTCGGCAAGATTACCATGATGGACAGCAACCAATTCCACGCGACGTGCTTGGACACATATCCTCCCATCTTCTACATGAACGAAATCTCTCGCAGCATCATCCATTTGGTGCACAAGTACAACGATAACGCAGGCAAGATTCAAGCCGCATACACATTCGACGCTGGTCCGAATGCCGTCATCTTCGTCGAAAAGCACAACACCAAGGAAGTTGTTGCTCTGTTGAAGCATTTCTACGACTCAGCTTCCACGTTGGCCTTGTTTTGTAGACCCAGTTGGCTGATCGATTGTTTGTAGGCCATTGGAAATCCGTGGCCCTGTCGATACCACCTCCCTTCCATCAGTAGATCCTTCGTTGCTTGCGTCCATCAAGGCCCAAGTCACCCCAGGAGCACTCAAGATGCTTTACCACACGACGGTAACCACTCGAACCACTCTTGACATTTCCTGACGCATGGAATATACAGGTTGGCGACGGCCGTCGTGTCCTCCCTGCGTCGGAATCGCTCATCGATCTCTCGACGGGTTTGCCCAAGAACTAGACTAGCTGGATGCATCCATTGATAAAGAAAGAGTTTCCATGATGAACATTTGGAGTTTGAGGAAATTACAAATCCAATAGAAGTCGTTCGGGATCAGCGATCTTGTCAGCAATGGATTTGAGGCACGTGACGGCTTCTCGGCCGTCCACGAGACGGTGATCGTACGTGAGAGCCAAGTACATCATGGGGCGAGCAACGATTTCACCGTTGGCAAGCACAACGGGACGCATCTTGGTGGCATGCATACCCAAAATACCGGCTTGTGGCACGTTGATGATAGGTGTACCCATGAGCGAGCCAAAGACACCGCCGTTCGAGATGGTGAAGTTGCCACCAGCCATGTCTTCGATTGTGATCTCGCCAGCACGAGCCTTCTCAGCCAAATGTGCCAACGTCTTTTCAATGTCGGCAAAGCTCATCGACTCGGTGTTCTTGATCACAGGCGTGACAAGACCCTTGGGCGTCGCGACGGCAACAGAAATATCGACGAAGTCGCGGTAGATGATTTCGGCGTGCTTGTCGTCAATGCTAGCATTCACACCTGGGACTTCCAAGAGAGCGGCAGCCGAGGCCTTGATGAAAGCACTCATGAAGCCCAACTTCACGCCGTGCTTCTTTTCAAACGCATCCTTATAAGTGGATCGCATAGCCATAAGCTTGGACATATCGACTTCTTGGAACGTGGTCAAGCTGGCGCTGGTGTTTTGCGATTCCTTAAGACGTTCTGCAATGCGGAGACGCATGCGGCTCATCTTTTCACGCTTCGTGCCACGAGGCAAGCCGCCAGACAAGACTGGGGCCTCAATGTTGGCCGCGACCTTTGGCGCAGCTTCAGGAGCTTTGGTGGCAACAGGTGGAGGTTGAACATGTGTTGGAGCTACTGGGGCAGCGGCCGCTGGAGCTGGCGTTGGCTTTGCGAACGCGGCACCAGGCACGAGCGTAAACAACGGAGCACCAATCGTCACAACATCGTCGATTTTTGCCAGGACTGTTTCAACCACACCAGCTTGAGGGGCGCGGACATCAACACTGACTTTGTCCGTTTCGATAACCAACACAACATCGTCTGCTCCAACATGGTCACCGGGACCCTTGGTCCAGCTTACGACAGTGCCTTCAGAGATGGAGTCTCCCATGGATGGCACATTCACGGTGACAGCAGGGCCGGCAGCGACTGACGCAGTAGCAGCAGCAGCAGGAGCCGCAGCAGGAGTTGAAGCAGGCGCGGGGGTGGAAGCAGCAGCCACAGGAGCACCCGCAGAAGCACCTTCATCCACGCGGAACAAAGGAGCACCGACATTGACACTAGCATCAACAGCCGCCAAATGGGCCGTAATCACACCAGCATGAGGCGAGCGGACATCGACACTGACCTTGTCGGTTTCAATCACGACAACGACATCATCGGCTTCAACATGGTCCCCAATGTTCTTGACCCACTCGACGACCGTTCCTTCCGAGATGGAATCGCCCATGGAAGGTACAGGCACGTCAACAGATGCAAACGATCGGATTTGCATCAACAAGTTGCGGTTGAATCGCGTGGTCTTGGTCGGCACTTGGGCATGAAATGCGCGAACTTTCAAGCCAGCAGATACGTTGCAGCTTCGGAGTGCAGCCGGAAGCTTCACGCGACGCAGATGGCGCAACATTAGTCGGAAGCAATTGATGGAAGAGTGATGCGGAAGGTGTGGTGTGGGGACTTCGAATACTTCGAACTTCGATCGCCAATTCACCCAATTGAATGTGTCACGGAAACTTCGAATTTCGCTCCTCCACATCATTTTTTATTCTTTTTTATTGTTGCAATGCTGCTGAATTAATGGGTGCAACCATGGCATTGGTCTCCAGCTTGCATAGGACACTTGAGCTTACAAGACACCATAAATTGCACTATTATTGCAACGGAGAGCTGCCGGAATTCGGTTTAAATTGGCGTCAGGAGTAGTCAGTTGTTTGTCCCTCGGGCTGCAAGGTCTTTGCAGTTCATTCCAAGTTTTAAACGAGGAATTTTATCCGGAAATCCGGATAAAAGTGGCTCTTCATCAAAATTTGAATTGCGTATGGATCACAAGGTCGTGACCGATTACACCCGCGTCTCGGCATGTGAACACGTCAAGGTCCATCTTGTGAAGAGAACAAAGCAATTTTAATGTGTGCGCTGATAGGTCTTTGTGAGAGCACGCCCTTGTGCCGATGGATCCGAGCCGTTTGATGGGATGTTTGAGAGAAAACGTGAGACGCCAAAGAATATCACGATCAAGGTCAGTATGCATGAGGAGTCAGGGACGTGAACAAAGATGTGTAGGACGTGGATAGGTCTCAGTATGGCGAGCATGCATTTAGTTTTGACAACGTAAGTATTGTGATATTGATGGTAGTCTGGAATAATGTCGAATGACAGATCTTCTGGACCGAAACAACGCAGGAAGAAGTGTTTGAATCGGTACGAATAAAGTCGCAGTTGCATGGTACTAACGCCATACGCTTCGTATAGTGCAGTAAGCCGTTAGTCGAATATGCCTTGAAGGGCATTAACAGTTGCTGCTTTGCCTACGGACAAACAGGATCTGGCAAAACTTACAGGTACTTCCGATTGAATCGGAAATGATGAACCTTTGTTAGTATTTTTGGTGAAACAGGCGAGAAAGACGGAATTATTCCACGAGCTGCAGAGCATTTATTTGAGATGATCGAGCTCAATGAGAACACCGATCGTCCCAACAAACCGGTATCTAATCTTGCTTTTACAATTTACTCATCCAAGTAAAGGAATATACGTTGGTCGTAAGCTTTCTTGAAATTTACTGTGATCGAATCCGAGACTTGGGGCGAGAGTAAGCACATCAATTATATTTAATGAACCTCCTCTTTGTGTAGGTACGTTTTAACCACTGGAAGGCCGCTTTCCCTCCAACAGAGTAGTGCCTCCGACTGGTACTTGCGCAACGTACGCAGCAGTCCCTTCCCGAGATATTATGCAAATGTGTTCGTAGAAATTGATGAAACGAGTCGACAGCAGCACGAGGTAGCCAGAGTTCTTTATTGATCGTTATCACCTGTGTATCGCCGTAGTTTTCACTCGACAGGATCGAGCAAGGACGAACAGCGATTTGATTATGAAAAAGGTTGTGTCATTGCTATAACTCGATTTTTTTACGTGGTTCCCGTTAGAGCATTTGGAAATTCATGAAGATGCTCAAGGCATGGTGTTCGTCAAAGATCTATCCATGATTGAAGTATCAAACCGAGAAGAAGTATTTTTTCCAAGCTGACACCAGTTGTGAACATGGCTGCATAGGTCAACGCAATTGTCCAGATGGGACTTACTCTTCGGGCGACCCACGAAACGAAAATGAACGCTGTCTCATCACGCTCTCATACTGTCTTTACAATTCACATGTTTCAGCACGGTAATGTTTTCTCACGAGCTCTCATTAACTCGGCAATGCAGATACCGCGACTGGCGAAGTGATATCGGGCATGTTGAACCTTATCGATTTGGCTGGGTATAAATTTTCTCAATTGTGGTGCTGAACCAACATGCAGATCCGAGCGGCTAAAGAAAAGTGAATCTGACGGACAGCGTTTAAAAGAAGCGCTGCATATCAATTCGAGTTTGAGTGCAGTGGGCAAAGTTGTCATGAGCTTGGACCCCGAAAGTGGTTTCAACTATATTCCATACCGAGACTCGAAATTGACTCGCCTACTGCAAAACAGCATTGGCAAGTTGGCCACTGAAGTACAATGTACTCATTTATCCTAGGGGGCAATTCATATACAATATTGATTGCTACAATTCACCCGATGAAAGAACACTACGAGGAATGCCTCAACACAATGCAATTTGCAAATCGATGCCGCATGGTCCAAAACCAGGTTTGAATCGGATTCAACGACGCACTCAGTCGAATATTATACCTTAGCCTAGAGTCAATTACATCAATCAAACTGGAGGTGACAAGGACAAACGCATCAGAAAGTTGCTGGAGGAGATTGCAATGCTAAATCGAAAGCTGGAGCTTATGAAGAGCGAACAAAATGCTCGTATGACGAATGTCTTGCGAGAACTTGGTTACGAAGTGAGTGAGTTTACCGCCGAAGGCAACGTTCGCCTCAAGGTATACATGATGATCCCGTGGTAGACAAATTTTCTTACGAAGTTCACAGGATGGAACAGTTGTGATGGCCCAAAGTCCAGATACACTTCTAGATTTGAACGGCAATCCCATCCCGCTCAGTGTGAACGACGAAGCATCGCTTTCATCTGGCATGCTTGGACGTCGTGGGTCATCCTTTGACGGCGGCCGTACGTTAGAATTACGGCGAGCTATCGGTCCGACTCAATTTCGCCCCAGCACTCATTTCATATGCGTCGTAGATTTTCTTCGGAAGGAAAGAGATCATTTGAAGCAGAAGTCCGATGATGTTAAAGGCGTCGTTTTAGCCGCTCAGGTTGAAATAGAACTTGTGTTTCAACTGACTTGCAATCTAGGTCGAATTGAAGAAAGAAAAGGATGAGCTCCACAGACAACTACAGCAACAAAAGAAAGAAATGGCGCGGCTTGAAGGGGTGTTGCTCGAGAAAGACAAAGCACTCGATAGGATTCAGGCTTTGGGGGCGACAAAGCACAAGGAAGAAATAAAGCACATCTTGGAACACAGTCATACACTGCAAAAGAACTTGACCGTACAATTCCAAGAAGCTAAGCCAAAGGCAACGACAGCGAGCTCAATCACGCCAGAGGTCTTGCAAAACAATTTTCAAGATAGAGCTCGCGCAATGGAACAGTGCAAACAAAACGATATTTCACTGATCAAGCAGCAATACGAATGTCTCCTCGTGCGAAAAAACACAGAAATGGAAGAGTTGGAGAAGCAATGGAGCACTAAGTACAATCATACGCTTCAATTATGTGAGGTAAGAAGAGGGAGCCTCCAATGATTCGCTGACAAACCTACGAAGACGCTAAAAGAAGAAATGTCCGACTTGTACATGTACGCTGGACGGCTCTTTGATTCTGCTCATGCCAACCTGACGTCAGTCAATTGTGCTTGTTATCGGTAATTGGTTTTTGGTAGTAACCACAACGACATGGTCCCTTTGCCCAAAACCATTCTGACAAATCCAAACAAATTACGCACATTCAAAGCCCTCTTGGGAAGTGATCCAGCAGTACGAGCTCGAGTCTGTTCAACTAAACCATCGAAGATTCCGCCTTCAGTTAGTGGATGTCAGGGCTCAAGGCCAGTCTCAGCTCCTATACGACGACCTACAAGTGCAGGCTTTGCATCCACGCTTCGCGGCCGTGTCCACGTTGATCCGGTTGTGGACAATGAGGGGCCAAATGACGAAAGATATCACGACGAAAATGATATCAATATGCTGGTAAACTGCAAATTTATGCTTAACGGTCTCACAAACACTAGTCTATCGACAATTTACGATCTAAATTACGGCAGTACATAGAGGAAGCGAAGAAACGCAATCCTGTCAAACGAGATGACAACACCAAAGAAGTTCGGAGGCGGCTTATGGAAGAGGTGCATTCCCTTGTGGGATGATGATTGATGTGATGGATTAGATGCAGAAAAATAGAGCTCTCAAAGCAACAATAGCATCATTGCAGAGGCAACACGACAAAACTGCAAATGGCAGAGGGGAAAAGGCTCGAGGAAATCAAGATAGTCGTCGAGATGAATAACTTGAAAGTATTTATCTCATATTTTCGATCACCGTCTACCTGTAGCAGCCTTAACTGAAGCCCTTTTTGACTTCGTGGGTGCAGTTCCAATCATTACTGGAACGGTAGTGTCCAGCAACTTGATAAAATTTTTGCCAGGACCAAGCAAGAGCTTTCTTTTCGTCTTGAAAATCACGAACAATGACCAAACTCAACTGGGGGCGATGGAAACTCGCCAAGATCATGAATTTGATTGCGAAAAGCAAGTCGACGATGAACAACATATATATTTGCGTTGATACCTATGTGGAGATACCATTTCCAAGTAGCCCAGACACCTGTGGTCATTATGGACTCATTCGCCGGTTTAAAAGACAACATTTAAACGGCTTGATGTCCAATCGCGGCCTCTGAGAGGCAGTATGGAATGCAACGGTCTGCAATTCTTGGGAGTGCAGTGTCGCGTTGCCGATTGAAATTCACACACGTCAAATGTCCATGCAAATCACCTCAAAATTCGATCATGATTTTGACTGAGCCAATTGAATTTCACTTCGGTCGTCCATACAAATCTTGAATGGTTTTCTTGCTACGGTGGACAAGTCAGGCCACAACTTAGCTGCAGTATAAAACCTACAGGAGCTGTTCAATTTAGTTTTATAACAATTATGGCATGGAGCGTGACAAGTCATCAACCACTGATGAGTGCTTTATCGAGCTCGTATGCCATGTTTTCTCGCATCTTTCTCCTCCAATGCACTGTACATTCGATTGGCTGTCGTCGAAGCCCAGCGAAGTATGGCGAGTGACGCAAGTCATTAGCATTTCCTGAAGGAGTAGCGCTTCTTAGTCAATTTAGACGACTATTTGTACTAATGCACATTGTCGTCAAATCTTACGTTATTGCCCAGCGAGTCTTGGAGATGGTACAAGAAAGCCATCGGTGCAAAGACATGCAACCTGGTTGCGCGAGATGACCAATTCATGGCTTTATGAAGCTCGAGAATGCGGCCAACACGACACACTCTGGAAATTGACACTCTGTCTTAACCCTTGCCCTACACAAAAGTAGTATAAAATGGCCACAGTGCACTTTGCACTGCGAAATTGTATGGCCAACCTTTGTGGAGCCTCCCTCAATTAGCCAATGATCTCTGCAGATATTTTGACCAGACGCGATGCCAAGGACACCTGACTTTCGAAATTTCCAGTGGGTGAAGTGTCAAATGAAGCGGACGAAGCAATATGCGAAGCGCAGATCGACGACTGGGGAGACGAAGCTAGAGAAGAAGATCCATCGCCGCCACCAGAGTAAATTAAACCAGCGTCGGTATCGCATCGAACAGAAAGAACATATCGATTACCTCGAGGGGACGGTCGCCGACCTGACGACCGAAGTCTCAAGGCTCGAGGGACGGCTCGATTCGCTCCGTATGACAGTGCCCCGCAATCTCCAAACGCTCGCGGCGGAAACCAACATTGCGAATGAATACTTTCGGATCTTTGCCAACGGATATGCTATCGACCCGACGAGTCCCATGCGAAAGTACCAGCACGAATTCTTGACAAGTGTGATGGATCAAGATCTCGTCTTTATGGATAGCACGGGCATCGACAAATTGTTTTACCAGTGGGGATTGTACGTCAAGACATTTGCGTCCGTTCGAATGGAGTGTGTATTGCGCCATGTTGTTGCACTCAATCCCCATGCGATGCTTGAAGCAAACGCCATAATGCATCTGCGCATCTCGCGGGAGACGATACAGCTACTTTCGCCGCATTTACTCTGCAATGAGCCTCTTGTTCAGAAGCTCGTTGGTCGAGTAATGAAATTGTTGGTCGTGTGCCAGTTCACGTTTGACCGAAACCTGAAGATCCAGCAGTTCAACACGATTGCCAATCCTGTCGCTGGTCTCATGGAAATCCTCCACGATGTTGACGAGACGACCTTTATCATGTCTGGCCTCCTCATCAGCCAGACCGGCGAGCTCGCCCCAGTTGACATGGATGTCGACGAAAGATGAGTGAAAAAATGCGCTGAAAGCTACCCGTTAGTTTAGATTTATTTTGTGAAAAGTCCTCTTAATTCTACAGACGCAAACCGTCCTTTGAGCATCAATGGATGCCCATCGCCCTTAAGATCAAGATCATCCCATGTCGGGACGTCGTGTCAATCAAGAAGATTAGTTATAAGGACACGCTTTAAGTGGCGAGGAAAGTCGACAACAAGCTAAGCGTGAAATTTTGATTGTTGGATGCAAGTTGTTGGCTGGTAGAAGTCAATCCAAGTCGTGGCTCAGCGTTCTGGAACTGCCAAGCCCTTTAAACTGCTTGTTTTATGAAAGAGAGTCGTCAATGGCTCGATTGATCACTGCTCTGCTTTCGTGGAATGAACCAGTAATCTTGAGAACAAGCCTTTCTCTCCGACCTCATCGCTATTTCGGAGTTGTCTCTTCCTTTTATCCAACGCAGTGTTGGACGTCCTGTTATCAGTTCGCCGCGAAAGTGCCTCTCAAGTCAGCATCTCTGAGACATCGAAAGGACAATGAGGTCCATGACTTCCTAATGGTTCCCAATCAAAGCCCAACTGGCGAATTTGTGCCCTGCGTCATCTAGATTGTACAGTCGAATGCTGAAGATCAATCGCCTGAAACACGGACGCGAGTTGCTTCATGGAGTGCCTCTTAGATGAAGTTGTCAGCGCCAGGGCATCTTCAGTTACGTGAGACTGCAGAGAAACAAGTGAATGGAGGCGATTGTATGTTCCCAAAACTTTGGCGGGATACTTTGGAGACAGAATGGAGAAACTTATCGAGCTGTCACTAGGTGATCTATTCCTTTATCTATTCCTGCCAAACCACGCGCCAATCCATCGAGTCCCGACTCAATGTGAAAGAAATACGGTGCTTACCCAACCCTGTGCTTCTCCCGACAACGCAAATCTTTGTCATGTGCACAGACCACTAACAGAGGTATCCGTATATCTCACCCGGATAAGGCTTTCAAGTGTGCCTGTATGGCGCTCAAGTTGAATCGCTTTGAAAGCATTCCAGCATTGGAAAATGTTCGTGCGTCTATAGTTGCCGGACAGACTGTATTTAGGCCGTGTTCGGTTTGAAAATCATGATCGCATCTTGATTCTCCCATGCAAAACCTATTGGGGTCTTTCAAGGGATTAACAACATTCATGAGAATCCACATTCACTCTTATGAATCTACCTCATTCAAAATGGTTGAGGTAGATTCTAAAAATCATGATTATCCCACCAAAGAGGATTATCCCAGTGTTCCTTGAGGAACGGAAGGAAATTTCGCTAATTCACATATTGTTTGTGGTCGTTTTCTATTGGATAAAATTTGTACAGAATCAACTTGAATCATGATTCTTTGCAAGTCGAACACGGCCTTAGATCTTATATCGAGAAGCCTGCAACAGCCAAACAATCAATGCAGGCTGATACGGATCACTCATAATTGAATTTACTTCATTATACACTGTCAAGAAACACATAACTGAAAGGTTAACAGCCGTAAACTCCACCACCAACAACAATGTCGAAAACCGAGCACGATCGAGGCGAGTCACCAAGCACTCCACTAGGCGAAACGCGTAGCCTCCCAGGGGATGAAATCCTTCTACTTGATCCTTGGAGCCACTAACATCAAACGAAAAACCATTGGACACCGCGCCTAGCGCTACAGGTGAGAAAACCCTCCAACGAGACTCCCTGAACCCACCGGTGTCAACACGCACAACCACAGACAACCCGTCGAGAGAAAGTCAAAGTAATCCTAACTCCAACCATGAGATGGACAATACTAAGTTCAATACCATGAAACGATTGATTGAGGCTCAACAAAATGAGATCAATCTTCTTCGTGCAAAGTCAGAAACAAACGAGAAGCCTCCACTTACCATTCGGTCCTCCGAATCTGAGGCCAAAGACTTGGAAAAGGTCGAATTTGCTGGAAAACATTTTTCGTCCTTCAAAATCAAGTTCAAGAATATATGTCAACTGCGCCACATCTGGGATATCATTACCGGAGAAGAAGCACCGCCAAACGATGACGCCCCCGAGATCGAAGTGTTTCAAAACGAAGACCGCATCAATGTGGCACGATCATACCTACAAACCTGCTTGTCAAACGAAGTATTCAAACTTGTGCGAGAAGATAGTACACCAGCCGAAATGTGGAACACTCTAGTAGCCTACTATGAGACAAAAGAGTGGTCAAACACAATTTACGCTCTCCGCCGCCTTGGACACATGCGCCATGATCCTAAAACAGACATTATGAAACACATCAATCTAGTGAGATCAACCATTCGAGAACTGAACGATATGGGCAAGACAATCAATGAGCAAGAAACGGTGGAATGGAACTTGATGTCGTTGCCAGATTCCGGGCCCGACAACTACAACACTTTCATGAATCACTTGAAACCAACCCCAGACCACAAAGTTACCTTGAAGACATTGATGGGTGCTCTCCTCAATGAGGAGGAAAAACGCAGAGAGCGTGGCCGTGCGTCGTGAAGATCGGCACTTCAGTCACGATCACTTCAACCGACACAAGGACCACAGAAGCCCAACACGATCGATCAAAAGACATGACGGACAAGACAAACCAGCCATGGAAATCAACGCCCTACAAACTAGAAGGAACAACTTTCGTGGAACAAAAACAAACCCAGTGGACTCCGATGTGTGGTGCTTCATCTGTCGAAAACGAGGGAGTCATGTGGCACAAGATCACCCAGACTTTGACCCAAACCATCGCGCTATGGCCAAACGTCAGAGTTTGTCGGCAAAACGGATCAAATCCAGTGACAGCTCGGACTCATGTGCATCCGACTCGGAAGCAACGCGATCTTTCTCTGTCAATGCAATTTCATCTAAGAACGCAATGGAATTAGAGGAAAATGATTTTGATGGAATGCCAACCTTGGAACAACATTGGACCCTCGGCAACTGCGCTACAGGCCATGTCAGTGGAAACAAGGCCTTATTTGATGCGTGGCATGGCACGGCTGAGCTTATCCTACCAAACAAAACGACGATCATCGGCTAAGTTGGTCAAGTCACAATATCAATGCTGCAAGGTGGAGCGTCGTCAACACTCATTCTACGCAATGTCACATATGAGCCAACTTTGTACAAGAATCTCATCTCACACGTCAAACTTCTCGAAAGCGGATACCAGCTCTACCACCAAGACCTTGATGGTACACTTTACGTCAATCCCTCAACTAAACACGAGTAGAAATTCACAATGCAAAGAAATTTATACGTACTTCGTGATGTCATCTCACAGGCACCAAACACAAGCCAGCCGGAAGTACACGCGATTGCAACGAAATCAAAGACAAGTGACGAAAAACTCGTCCACTGGCACAACAAACTAAATCACGCTGACTTCACACAAGTGGCCAAAGTCATCAAACCCATACTGGATCCCGCTGTCGACTCGACCACTACACGACAACTTTGTATGGTTGTGCTCAAGGACAGGCAAAGAGAATTTCATTTCGGAACACGCACCATTACATTGCCACCAAGCCACTCGAAAGCTTGAACGGGGACCTGTGTGGCCCAATCCGACCGCGCACAATTCACCACGAAAAGTACACCAGCATGTTCGTCGACCAAGCATCGAGATACATCTTTGGGAAGCTGCTAAAAAAGAAGAATGAGACGACGACTCACTTCACTGAACTCACTGCTCATCTGGATAACCAACTTCACGACTCGCGAATTGCAAACATGTACACGGACGGAGGTGGCGAATACACAAGCCAGGAATTTCGAGCAGCATGTCTATCACGAGGAGTGACGCAAAAATTCACGAACGCTGACACACAAGAAGAAAATCACCTGGCGGAAAAGACAAACGAGTTTGTCTTCAACAAAATCCGGGTGTACATGACTCTCAATGGGCTGCCAGCAACTCTATGGGGATACTGCTTCGATTACGTTGTCTATGTACCCCTTAAGAACTCCTCAACCAACGTACCCCATACGAAGTTCTCTTTGGCAAACCCAGCCGTCATCACATGCTTAAAACATTCGGTTGTCTAGCGTTCAAATTTGTACCAAAATCGCAACGCGAGGGCAAGCTTACCAATCCAGCCACACCCTGTGTCTTTCTGGGGTACGCGACGGAACAACTTGGGTATAAACTATGGAATCCCAAAGATCAAACAGTGACGGTCTCAAGGTCAGCTACCTTCGATGAATCAAAGGTCAGAAATGTCAACATGTTCGCAAACAGCAACTTCAATCACGGACGACTGTCCATACCTAATTACAAACTCATCGAAGGAGTCACATCACTCGAAGATCTTACGACAGAGAGATTCCGAACAGAGACAACTGCTGAGCAAACAGACAATCAATCCACCAAGTCACATCAAACGCACGAAGCCCAAACACGACGCAGTGACCGAAAAGCCAAACGACCACGGCGATTTGAGGTAAACCAAGTCGCATTCCAAGCACCGCAATCTCCTCTTGTACCACAAAAGATCAATGCACCTACGACAATGACTGAGTTTCGTTCGAGTCCCGAGCGCGAACAATGGCAGCAAGCCATGGACGAAGAGTACAACTCACTCACCCGAAATCAAGTCTGGGAATTGACGGAGCTCCCTAAAGGGCGAAAGGCACTCAAATGCAAGTGGATTTGGAAAGCAAAATACTTGGCGAACGGTGATGTGGAAAGATTCAAAGCACGACTATGCGTCAAGGGATTCCTACAAATCGCTGGAGTCGACTTCACAGACACCTACGCACCAGTGCTGCGTCTCGATTCCCTTCGGGTGCTATGCGCCATGATCGCAATTCAAGACTTGGAAGCAGTTCAAATGGACATCAAAACAGCCTTCTTGAATAGCGACCTAGACGAGGAAATATTTATGGAACAGCCAGAGGGATACACGCAACCACACAACAAGCACTTGGTTTGTCTCCTGAAGAAATCGCTGTACGGCTTGAAACAATCACCTCGACAACTGCACAAAAAGTTGCACGCACTACTGGTGGAAATCGGATTTCGACAATGCAACAAAGACCAATGTATATACGTCAAGAGGTCAACTACCACCAATTGTATCACTTACCTGGCAGTGTACGTCGACGACATTATCATTGCTGGCAAAGACAAGTCGGAAATTGCTTGCACACAAAAACAAATTCGCGAAGCCTTCGAAGCCACTGACAAAGGCGAACTGGAGTACATACTTGGCGTTCAAGTCGTTCGTGACAGACAGCTACGAACTCTTAAGCTGCATCAACACAAATTTGTCAACGAACTACTCACCCGATTCAACATGGACGATTGCCACACTTCCCCAACGCCGCAGGTGCAAGGCGTCCCATCGATGGACGTACAAGCCGATGACGCTCGCGACGTCCCATACCAAAGTCTAATTGGAGCTCTACAATACTTGGTATCAGCAACCCGGCCAGACATTGCCAGTGCGGTCCGATACCTCTCATCCCATAATCACGACCACAACCAAACACACTGGCGCATGGCAAAACGGGTGCTGAAATACCTAAAGGGGACAGCAAACATGGGACCGATATATGATGACTTGGTACCTTCCACACTTGTAGCCTACAGTGATGCCGACTTTGCAAATGACTTCAACGATAGCAAGTCTATCACAGGGGCACTGATCATGCTTGCTGGGGCTGCAGTCGTGTACCTGTCACGCTAACAAAGCCTCGTGGGCCAGAGCACAACAGAAGTTGCATTCATCGCGGCGGCCGAGGCGGCCAAGAACATTATCTGGATTGCAGAACTACTCGACGAAATGGGTTATCCTAGACAGTAATCAATCACGCTGCATGTTGACAACAAAAGCGCCATCCAGGTAGCACAACGTACCTTGCTCATGGACGGACAAAACACATTCGCCTCCGGTTCCACTTTCTCAAGGACTTGGTTGATGAGGGTTTGATCTGTCTACAGTACATCAACACAAAAGACCAAGCGGTCGACATACTGACAAAAGCGCTGCCAGAGCTACAATTCGCGAAACTTCGTCGCCAATTGGGAATCGTGTAGAAACGTAACGATAAGCCATCTCTTTGGTAAATTTTTCCTAATCGTGGTTCCTACAGAACAGGGGGAGATGCCTTGAACAACTGGAGAATACCGACCACTACAAACAAAAAGCACCAATCATAAAGCAAACCAAACAATCGCGATGCCTAAAGTGATCAAGAATTACACGACTCCATTGATAATAGAACGTACGAAAAGCGCGACTTGAAGCGATCACTGGCAGACCGCAAACAAATGACTTCATAACCCCAATGGTCGTAGACATTGATGCGGTGACGTACTCGGCCGGTCCACACCCGACGGCAGCCCCACTGCCCCACCGAGGACGCCACAGCATTGACTGCCAAGTGGTGTTCATCTCCACTGGCACACCACCAAACGATTGACTTCGTGACACTGATGATCGTAGACATTGATGCGGTGACGTACTCGGCCGGTCCACACCCGATGGCAGCCCCGCTGCCCCACCGAGGACGCCCTTCTGACTTGAGCGGCTTCGAGACACTCCACCGCAAGCCGCCACGACCAACTTCCTTCAGGCTTGTGACGCTTCAACCACCCACAAAGGCAGGGTCGCGATCAAGTTTACCGACACCCCGAAGCCGAAAGCCGACCATAACAGCCGACGGCAGAGCATCCCGAAGCCAACAAGATTCAGGAGTTGAAAATGAAACAGTATCCGGAAAGACCTTGAAAGCAGGGGGGGTAACAGAGGTATCCGTATATCTCATCCGGATAAGGCTTTCAAGTGTGCCTATATTGAGGTATTTAGATCTTATATCGAGAAGCCTGCAACAACCAAACAATCAATGCAGGCTGATACGGATCACTCATAATTGAATTTACTTCATTATATTGTCTTTTTCACCCAAATTTGTATTTTTTTACCAAAATCGAATTCTATTCCAAATCGATTCGATCATATTGTCCTTTTCAGTGAAATGTGGACTTGGCAGGTTATTGGCCAAATCGCATATCAATCGACTATGCTAAATTTAATATGAAATATTGTATAGTATACAAAGTTAAGTACAATTTCTTCCTAGCAATGGTACCTGCATCCCAGAATACCGTCATGCATGATTTCTACGCCCAATACAACCTCGTTATGAAGTGTCAAGACGCCGCGCGTATCTTCCGCGAGTCAGCGTCCATCTTGGCCTTTCCCAATGGTCTTTCCCCAAGTCATATAGTAAAGGTGATTTGATTGGTCAAAACATTGAAAATACTGATATATGATTGGCTAGTCGATTGTTAGTCGATTCTGGCAAGTCGATTCGATTCGACAGCCCAGTCCAATTTGGAATCGAATGCATAATACTGAAATCAAGTATAAATGGAATGTATGGCAAACGTCCCAAATTAGTTACACGTGTGTCTGGGTGTGTTTTGCGTGAATTAGGTAAATACTCGATTCTGATTGGCTGAGCGATTTGCAGACCGATTTGAAAAATCGATACATTTCGGACCCCCTCACAATTTCGAATGAAATTGACAATGCACTGTCAAGAAACACATAAAGGGCAGAACCGACAAATATCCGACATTCCAAGCTCTTGGATTGGACAACCGACGACTTAGAATTGTTTCATTGGTTAATCAGAATTCAAGCAATTTGATTGGGCGACTCGATTGTCGGTTGCCAACATAACAGATTACATATAACATATCACGAGAATGATTGGCTGAAACTTCATGAGACACCGAGAAGTGGTTTCATTTCGACATTGGCGAGACGCCGCGTTCGGCATGCCATCCAAGGAAACAATTCAAGACTCATTCTATGGAGCTTCCACAAGACGAGCGTACAAAACATATCAAAAGCAATTTGAGGAGTACGTGTGCCGAACGTGCAATGACATGGATCCCCGTGGTGCTTCGACAGAGAATTGCACGGATTTTTTTCACTTTATGAACAAGGCAAAAAAGCCCGGACCATCGATCAAGCGAAGTCCGCCCTTGTTGCATATTTCATTTCTCACAAAATTTGCCCCAACCCAGCGCAGAGCGCTATAGCTCGAAGGTACGTCGTTGGGCTGCAAAAATACAATAAGCAGAACAATGTCGACGAAGAAAAGAAAGCTCACCCATTGTCTGTGCATGAGCTTACAACGTTGATGAACTGTTTATCAAATCACCACCCATTCTTGGGAGCATTGCTACGACTGCTCTTTTGTGGTTGCTTTATGGGTTGCTTTAGGATCAGTGAGAAGTTAAATCTTCGTTGGAATGACGTGACGATAGTCGACGACAACAAAGGAAAATACTTGTCTGTACGGCTCAAGTGGCACAAAAAAGCGAATGTCTTAGAGGAATGCCAGATTTACCATCTGATTGACGAAACTGCGTTCCCATGCTTGCGCGTGTGCTTATTTTATGAAGAATACGTGACTGTCATACGTGCTTCGTGCGTCAATATCAATAAGGATGCGTTTGTTTTCCCTGCTTTCAATATTGAAAGCCATGGAACTCCAGTGGTTGACTGGTTCAAGAATCTGGATCAAAAGCATTTGCGCAAATTGCTACAAGACATGGTGCAAGCCTGTCCAAATTTGCCCATTGGAGTAACCTTGCACAGCATGCGTCGTGGTGGTTGCTTTTATCGCGTTTTTGAATCTCCTCAACGGCGATTTAATTTCCGAGAGCTTATGGCGTGATGTCGCTGGGCGGACGAGAAAACGTGTTGTGAATACTTGATTACTCGAAGCATCAGCAACGAAATTGACCCAAGAAATCTACTCCGTTCTGCCTATCCTAATATCTATCTGCAACATGTGTCAAACATGTCAACTATCACCAACTTGGATGAGCTTGGGCGGGTTCTTGTGAAGGCGATACTCGACAGTGACCTCTTGAATGGTTGCCAACCAAAGAAGTCTAAACCTCAGCGACAAGAAGTGATTGACCAATTTTTTGTGCAAAAACCCATACCAACTGCTCGTAGTGGACGGGAAGCTTGGCAACAATGGTATTTTGCAGATCCTAAAACGGGTCATTACTGTGCGATAAAAAACTATACTGCTGACATGATTCGAGCTGACAGGAAGAAGTTTTCCGAGCGACAGACGTTGTCCTTGGCTTTCAGTCGCTACAAGTCGTATGAGCAATTTGAAGCTGCATACTGAGGTTTCACGGATGCCTACGCGAAGCTACTGCGTGATGTAAGACGTAGAAAGCAAATTAATACTTTGTAAACTTGATGCTTTGTTGTATTTCTTGCATGCCATCATCGCACGATCAGGAGTCTTTGCAAAAACAAAAAGCAAAGGAAGCATCCCTGGCAGTGTACGAGCGCAGCGCTTGAAAGACTCATAGGAAATGCTGCTGAATAACGTTTTAAATATCCGTCGGAACACAATGCTAGCAGGATATGTTAGAACTAGTGAACCATGTGAATAACAGTACACAGGAATCCCCACATGGTTGCAGGGCCTGCAGCAGCCGGAACGCGCGATAGGGAAGCAAGACGAACCGCATACTGGCAAGACAGCAGAGAAAAAGGACACTCAGCACACGGGCAGGACGGCAGGGAAAAGCACACACAGGACACGGGCAGGACGGCAGGGAAATCGACATGCAGGACACGGGCAGGATGCCAGAGGAGCAGAACGAGCACCGCAGCATGCGGGCAAGGCGGCAAAGGAACAGAACCAGCAGCAAAGCGAACGGGCAGAACGACAGAGAAAAAGGACTAGACGCACACGGGCAGGACGACAGGATAAGCATTACACCGGAACAGCATTGGTGGTACCTGGAAAGACCACAGACGCGCTGGACAACAACGTGTAAACGGAGGACGAGCAGCACACAGTGCAGGAACCCACATGGCCACGGAGACAAAGGGCAGGCTGGTCTTGGGAGGGCCACGAGAAAGGAGAACAAGACTTTGGCTCGCAACAAAACTTGTCGTCAAAACAGAAATACAGTATCACATTTTGTCCAATCAATACAATGTCGGATGGGACTGTCGGTTTTTGAAAATTATCTTTACATAACTGAAAACCACGACACGAAACTGTTCACGAGAGAAAATATCAAACTATGTCGTACCGAAAACCGCTCAATCTTTCATCAGGACCGAACGACTCACAAATTTCAACAGCGAGCCTTTCATCCTCATCTTGTCGATCATGTTCAATACACAACTGGCATTTTTCTTCTCCCGGCATTCAATATGGACGGCATACAAGAATCGCAAAGCCGAGCTGGTGCACGCACACTGGGACGATCAGCAACGCATTTCGGTTGGAAGCAAATCCACCAACGAAGATTTGGCAAAATGCTCGACAGCAAATTATGGTCAAATTAAGGGCTCATTATGCTCGCTTTTGTACCTCAGCTGTTTTAGACAACCAGCTGGAAAGTGTGTTACAGGAGGATAAATCCTGATGGGAGGGTGCATATACCACTGCATTTAAACTGTACTAACCTTAATATTTTCACGACTATCTTTCGTAAATTGCGATGCTGGCCGCGTGGTTAGTGCTACATCAAATGAACTCGAATGTTGCGGGTTCGGTTCCCATAGGAGGGTGTACTTTTTCGTTTTGCTGAAATGTGGTCCACCTTGTGGACTCCAAATTGTTCAATTCAATCTCCATCTATGGCTCTTGATATCACGACATGGATTGAGCTAGAGGAGTCGCTGCAAGGCCCTACCTTATCTACTGTAAAATAGTCGTTTCTGTTTGTATATTAGCACTCAAATTGAGGATTAGCTGAGAAATCAACCGATAAGTCACCTTGGCGACTAAGCATCACAACAAAAACTGCTATGGTTACTTCCTATTCTCTTAGAGCCATCAAGAGCTGCAGCTCTTGATTGCAGAGACACACCCAAATAACACTGAGTAGAGTCGTAGGTTGGCTTCGACTCTACTTAGTGTTCTTCGGGTGGGTCGGTTACTGGTGAGAGGACTGCAATTTTGAGCTGCTGCTCTTGAAGCCTTTAGAGAACAGCGAATAATCACAGGAGTTTCTGTTTTGAAGTGAAGTCGCTGAGATGATTCATCGATGATGCCGGTGGCTCTGATAGGGAAACGCCACATCTGCAATTTCATTGTTGACGCCGAGGCATTCCTCATTCAGTTTAGTGTAGCCTGAAGTCCTAATAACTGTCTCTGACTGTGAATTCACTAAGTTGCAGAGATGAGATTAGAAATTAGAGCCTTCAAGATCTGTCGATTGTGATTGTACAGTCTTTCATCGCTTATCTGGTTGACCGCAAGATGAGCTATAAAGAAAATAACAATCACATGCTACAGATCTTGAAGACTGTAGATTGATTGTAGAGTCTTTCATCGCTCATCTTGCGGTCAACCACCGTCTCTGCTTGCAACACGAAGCAGAGCCGGTGGTTGGCGACAAGATAAGCGATGAAAGACTCTATAATCACAAGGTGTAGCTCTTGAAGACTGTAGAGAACAGCAAGAACCCATAGCAGTTTCTAGTGTGAAGTTTAGTCGTCGGAGTGATTCGTCGATTGATATCTGTGGCTACGATACGTAAACTACATCTATCGCCCTCGTCTGCCATTTCATTGTTGTGAACGTCACGGTATTGCTCATTCAACGCACGATGAAGTCTAGTGTAGCCTAAAAGTCCAAATGACTGTTCCTTCTCGCTTCACGAGTACAAAGCAGCTAGATGAACCCCGATAAATAAAATTTTGCAAAATACTCTCATCGGGGCTCGAACCCGCAATGTCCGGCCTAACAATATCCTACCTAAACGCAATGGACCACCTGGAGCATTGATGCTACACGTAATTGTTCACAAACACATATTTTTCATCTTTACACGACCAGAATTGGTGAGTGTGTGAGATGTTTCGTAAGGTGAGATATTTCAAATTGGTAAACGAACAGTCTTTCTTGAGCTTATGGCCTCTTTTCGTGGCAAAGACTATTAATAAAATGGGCTCCCTGCTCAGACAGTGAGCCTTCGACTCATGGATTCTTTTGCTGCAAGCCTTGTTGATTCCATTTCTTCGTGGGAGGTTGCGATTGCTGAAAGTGTGGCCAAAGTGGGACGTGAACAATCTTAACAACCAATGAAAGTACAAGGCCCATATACTCGCATATTGGGCTCTTATTTTGGCAAAAGACTAACTCAAATGCTCCACACGATTCGTCGAAACCATAAAGCTATGGCCAATCTCATTGCATTAACATGTCAAAATTCAAAGCCAAGAATAGCTGTCGTTATTTCTTCCATTGGAAACTTCCAAGGAAACATTATGCGGCTTGGAGGCGTGGGAAGCTGTGGATGTCTTTCATGATACCTCCATGGGATCGTTGGATTCAGTGGAGGGGACAATGCAGCTTCAATTGTATGAGCTCACCTCCCCAACAGCTGTGGAAAATGATGTCACTGTAAAGTTTCAGCCATACTGTATCCAAGCAATGCATGGAACTGGCATCTCGCCGATGGATCTGTGCTTAAGGCTAGGAGACAAACGCAATGCACTTGAGAGAATTATAACCTTGGTTTGGCATTCATACAACACAAGAAAGGCAAACTCGCGTGAGTTGATTATCGTTCGATCCTTCCATGGCCTTGGCGATAGCGTCACGAGGTGCTATCGAGTGTAACGACATCGACGACTATTCCAGGTCTGAGGAGATGTCAAGTGAGCTTAATTGAAAAAGGGATTCATGCAAAATGCGCGTTGCAGAACACAACGACAAGCTGTCAACACAAACGACCATGTATTCAAATGCAACTTAGATGGAATAAACGCCACTGGCTGGCATTTCGGCTTTTTCAGTGAGCAGTGAACCCGACAATACAGTAGACGTCGCCTCAATGTCATGCAAGAGGTCCATAAACGCTGCAACAGGGTTGGCGATCGTGTCAAGCTTCTTCACGAGGAAGTTGCGATCAAATGTAAATTGGCACAGGACAGGGAGCTCAAGCACTTGGCCGATAAGTTTTTGGGTGAGGAACTCGTTGCACAGGACGTTCGGAAAGAGAGTCTCAAGCGAGGTGCGAGACATACGCAATCGCAACTTTGCATGAGCATCAAGAACTACTTCAGGGTCGAAAGCAACGATTTTCCACGTCTGGCAGTCCATTTGTACAGAGTCAAAAATGGTGGCATATAATTCGCCTTGGGCAAAGACTTTGTCGACACCAACGCTTCCCATGAAAACAAGATCATGTCGCATCGAGCTGTGAACAAAGCCCTGTTGACGAACAAGCATGGAGTTGTTGGGAGACAAAGACATGCCATGGCCAAATACGCTGAAGTATTCGAACACAACATTGACTTCTGGCGAGAAAGTCCTCAAAGGCGGCGGCACTAGCATCACCAACGAGTCGAGGTGTCCTTGCAATCTAGCGACATCGATCTCAAGACCGGCGACGTCGTCATGAAGTCGATTGACCTTGATTCGTTGTCTTTCTCGGTATCTTTTCTGGTTGATGTGCTGTCGGAGCGCTTTCTTCTCTGCAGCCTGTTTGTTCGCAGCTTGTTTCAGCGCTGCCTGCGCCTTCGACATCATTTGACTAGGAGCGAGAGTTGTCGGTAAACCATACGGATGATCGTGGAGCGCGCGTCGGGAGCTGTCTAGCATGACTGGAGCAGTGCAGATGACAAAGTGGGAACTTTCGACTCTCGTCTGACTTCTCAAGCTTTGTCACTTGATTCTATTTTGTGCCTATTTTTCCATTTGACGCTACTATGGTCGGCATTAGATACCGGATTTGCTTATCCGGATACGCGAGAATTTAATTCATTATCCGGAAATTTACTGTATTATACCCCCCGCGGAAGGAAACCGACGGAGGTGCCGTTGGATCTGTGGAGAGATTAGCAGCCGTGAGTCATTAAGAGCTTCAACTGAGCACCTGCATGCAATGTCCGATTGAAAAGCAAGTTCATTTGGATGTTCCTACTAAACGAATCATGAGCATCACCATCGAGAGAAGCAACTCAAGTTTGTCGCAGTCTGGCGTGCCTGTGCAAGTGCAGACACAATCATATCCCATGTTGGACATTCTGATTTACAAATCTCGCAAAGGCGGCGATTTCTTGTCTTTGTACAGATTGGGAGCCATTCCACGGTATCGGCTTCGATTTACACTTTTCTCGTGGAGCTCAACTTGCAATCATTTGTTTAAATGTATGCAAATGTTGAAATACTGGTCTATGAACAAAGAAATGTCGAGGGTACTTTCGCCAAAAATACCCGCGAACATGGTTGTTTTTGGCAGATTCAAATGATGAGCCATTTGATTGGTTTGTCCTTTCATTATTAGCCAATTAAAAGATGAATACATAATTCGGACACATATGATTGGCCTGCATTCTTCTTAAACTTTTTACTTGTGTTAAGATTCATTCATAAAAGACAGTACAAAGGCAACTTACTGACATGTTCACGACTCGTTTTGCTGTTTGAACGACATGGCGATCTCGAATTGCGCTTTCTTAGAAATGAAACAGTGCAAGTAATCACAATGACGGCAGTCTTGAAAGCAATCAGCGCCTGGATCGTGCTTTGTCACTGATATTGTAAACCTCCCCTCAGAGAGGTTGGCATAATCGATCCATGTGCTTTGAGAATTGGCATTATCGAGGCATGTGTGCCTTCTTTACTCCTCTTGCAGTGCGGGGATTATACTCTGACAACCAGACTGGATGGATAATTATTAGTCCAGTTTGAGTCAGCTTCGGTACAGTATCAAAATTTCCATGAATGAAAAGATTAGGTATCCGGATACGTCAACCGGAAGGCTTGAGTCTTCAGATTGTCTTCTCAAAACAATTGTTTCGAAATTTTAACTTCTCGCTCTGCATTTTGGGGGTCGAAGTCATGTTCGGCGATGGACAAGATGACCGAGATAGCAAGAATGCCATCTCCATGGACCAAATCGCTCCTCGCATGGCGTCTTCATCGAAGGCTAAAGTGACTTTCAAACGGCCAGCCGAAATCAAGGTAGCAGACAAGAAGACTATTCGACAGCACATAAACCAGAAGCGATATCGTGAGAGACAACGAAACAAGGTGCTTCGACTCCATGAAGATGTCGCAGGCCTGGAGATTGACGTAGCGAGACTACAAGGACATCTAGACTCGTTGGTTATGCTGGTACCACCACCGCTCAGGACCTTCGGCCCGGAAGTCAACATTGCTCTTGAATACTTCCGCGTTTTTGGAAGAGGCATGTCGTTGCATGAGTCCGACCGGTTGCACATCCTTCAACACGACTTTGTCCACAGCTCCATGCGGCATGATCTTGTTTTCATGGGAAGCGTTGGAAACGAGAAAGTGCTTGCACAAGGCCAATTGTATGCATCCATTTTTGACTCTGTGCATATGGATTGTCAAGCATGGAAGATCGTTGCGTTCGATCCTGAAGTAATGATCGACGCTCAAGCGACTTTACGACTACGCTTGTCTCGCACTTCCCTCCAAACCCTCTTCCCCAATGTCCTCTGCAATGAACACCTCACGCAGAAGCTTATTGGTCATGTGCTCGCGCTACCAGTTCTTTGTCAGTTCACATACGACCGCAATTTCCTCGTGAAGAAATTTGACACAATAGCCAACCCTGTCGCGGCACTTATGAGCCTTCTGCACAACATAGAAGACACGTCGACTGTTCTCTCTGGCTCCATGCTGACGGAGAACGCCGAAATGCCGAGCAATTCTAGTTTCTATTCATTGTAATTGTGCTTGCATGTTGTCTTAATTGTGCTGCTCCCATAACACCCCATTGTCGTGAGGAGGCTTCCCCTTGAGTTGGGTGGTGTAAAAAGAATTTGTGTAATGTGTTGCGTGTTGACCACTGAGCTATAGTAGCGCTACTATAGCTCAGTGGTCAACACACAACAAAAGTATGTTGTCAACCCCCGGACAATCACACTCCGCAGTCTACCCAAGACCACTCGCGCCCACCACACTCTGGTCCAACACTATCCGGGGGATCGAACCCTAGACCACCTGTCCCTCAGGGTCTATACTCAGTTCAAGGTTGACAACATACTTCTGTTCAGTCAACCTTTCAAGGTGGTCAACACGCAACATAATGAAGCTTGTATACTGTAACAGTATTAATAATTAAGACTGACAATCAACAGTTGCTTGTGAGCACTCAGCTCCATTTCTTCTTGAAGAAGAACTTAAAGTTCTCCTCGGTTACCTGATCTGAAGTGCTTTCCACATTGGCAGAAACGGAAGTTAGACATGGTGCAAAGATCGCAAGCCTTAGCGCAGTGATGGCTTTGAAAGCGTCCCCTCTCTGAGAAATCGAAATTTTCACATGACATTCACAACCTTGCGCGTCGTGTCTTTGGTCTTGCCATCGAAACGTGTTGCCATGTCGCTTCTTGGGCAATATGACACCGATGGTGTCATTCCATCTGTGTCGGATGCTCAACTGACAAGACCTGGAACAATAGATTTATTCCCAGCAGATGTTGAAAATATATTGTAGCCTCAAACAATGATTTTCTCAATGGCTATAGGGTTAGGTGAAGTTAACAGTTCATTTTCCAGAATTAGTAAGGCAATACTACACCATTTGCCGGTTTAGTTCGTTTAACTTGCGATATATTTCGTATCACGTGCAATATATTTCGTATGACTTGCAATATATTTCGTATGACTTGCATTTAATTTCGTGGCCCGCGACGAAAATCGATTTATATTTCGCATGACTTGCATTATATTTCATACCTCTTGCATTTAATTTCGTATTTTTAGCTTATATTTCGTATCACGTGCATTTAATTTCGCAGAGAAGAGAAAAAGTCCATAGAAAAACTAACAAAAAATTGTTATCGAAGTCATAAGAAATTGATGGGACACTTCAATCGCCATAAAAGTCAATGCGAGCATCAAGCAAGCTCAGCAGAGTTCATATGCGACTGCCCGTCGCAAATTCATAGTTCAAGCCAACACTGCAACACATGTGAAACTTCATATCTCAATAGGAGATTGAATATATTTTGCATTTACACGAATTAAAAGCATGTGATACGAAATATAAGCTAAAAATACGAAATTAAACGCAAGAGGTATGAAATATAATGCAAGTCATGCGAAATAGAGAGATTTCGCAAATTGCCATTCTCACGAAAAATATCATGACAAAGTTTCTGATGAGATTTTTCAAGATAATTTTTGAGCGCGTTTCGCAAATAATTCAATCACGAAAAATATCATAGGATAGAGTGGATAAGGAATGGTGGAGCAACTCATTGGCCAAATCTCGTTGGAAATTGAAGGTGAAAGACATGAACTTCCTCTTAAGACCGATCACTCGACATACCAGTGTGAATAAGTACCTGTTCAGCGATTTGCGGCTTTGCAGAAGCATTATTTTCTTGCATATCCATTCATGCAGCATCACGTATGAAAATAGATTGTGTCAAGTGCATTGCATGGAATAATAAATATTCTTATCATATTTTGAGGTATTCCATTTCTAGAGGTTTTCTCTTGAGTTTTCATGGTCATGAAAACGAGGACTTTCGTGAGAAAATCACAACTAAAAAGTCATGAAAATATCACTTTTAACAATATCCTGTAAAACATTATATTTTTCGTGAGATTTTTCGTGACAAGGCCATTTGCGAAATCTCTCTAATATAAATCGATTTTCGTCGCGGGCCACGAAATTAAATGCAAGTCATATGAAATACATTGCAAGTCATACGAAATATATTGCACGCGATACGAAATATATCGCAAGTTAAGCGAACTAAACCGGCAAATGGTGTAGTATACCGTAGTATGTTTCAGTACTGAAGGGACGTTTGCCAAAAGTGGGGACTATTTTACTCATTTTACCAAAAGTAGGACAATTATGTCAAAAGTGGGGGCTTTCACAAAAATGGGGCTTTTTGACCCCCTATTGGGGAATTTCCAAGAGTGGGACCATCATTTAAATTAGAGTTAAAATTAATATATAGTATGAAATTTGTCTAATTAGTGTGACCCGACAGTGAAAACAAGAATTGCCATGGCAAACGAAGAAGACACCATGCAAGGTGGACCGCCAGGGCAAGGCCTTGCTCTGTACAAGAACATGATTTTCAAGGACAGAAAGTCATGCCGCTGCTTCCTTCAAGACTTTGTTCTCGCACAAGGCAAACGAATCGTAGTGGACAAGACATCCAGCGGCGGGAAGAGTGTGGTATTTTGCTGCTCAAGTCCCACACCATGTTTGTTTGAAGTACGCGTCTTAAAATCCAAGAAGAAGGATGTCCATGCTATTTCATGAGCTCGTTTGTCTTGGAGCAACATGCCGTCAGATCAGTGAAGTCCAAGTGGCTCGTGCAGCAGTTACGGCGAATCCCAAGACGCCTGCTCTTTCGCTCATCAGTCAGATCCACCAAACCAATGCAATGACATGTGGCAAGACTATGATGTATCGAGCTCAAGCAGCGATACGCGAAGAGAATTTGGGAGAATATGAAGAAAATTTCAAGAAGCTTCCTTCCTTACTCGAGATATTTTGCCAACAAAATCCAGGAAGCCATCAAGCCTTTGAGTGTGATCATCAAGGATGCTACAAACGTGACTTTCTCAGCAATGCCATGGTATCAAGACACGTACAACATGGTCAAAGCGTGCTAGGAATTGAAGGGTCGTTCATGAAGATAATTGTCGTTGGTTTCTGGAAAATGCGAAGAAAGCAGGCATCAAGTTTGATGGTGTTCCAGTGTTCAGCGACCGTGGTCGAGGGTTACTATCAGCATTAGAAAGTAGCGAACTTGGATGCATTGTTCGATACTGCACAAGACACATTGTTGGTAACATTCTGAAGACCTTCACTGGTTGCGTGCCACCAGACTTGAAGACAATGGTATATCGTATTCAAGCGGCTGACACAAGAGAAGAGTTTGCATCCCATTTGGCCAATCTTGCCCTCACCCATCCCAACATTGCCAAGTACATTGAAGACATTCCTGCTGAGAGATGGCTCATGCATGCAGCCATTGTGAAATCGACCAAGATGTATGGCTGGAGGACGACATACTTTGTGGAGTCAGCAAATGGCGCTGCTATTCCATCGCGATTGAAGTTCCCCCTTCAATTTTTCAAGGACTACATGGACAAGTTCATGGATCAAGCATTTGAGTGTCAAGAACAAGGCGAAGAGTGGGAGCGAAAAGGCCTTATTGCAACTCCATATGCAGAAAATGCCATCAAGGAACAGCAAAAGCTTGCTGGAACGTTCACCGTTCACAGAAAAATAAGTTCCGTGGCGTTCGTGCGAAACTCCCATGGTTGTCCAGTTCAGCACCGTGTTGACTTAGATTTGAAGATGTGTACGTGCTCGTACATGCAACAAATGGGCCTGCCGTGCAGACATTTCATCGCGGCATTGATCAAGTGTGAACGTCTCCATGAGCTCTATGATGCATGCGACACGTGCTACTTGGTGAAGAATTTTCTGATGGGCTATGGCTGTGGAAGTCAAGACGGTGTTGAGCTAGTGCTTGACGACAGAATTATTCCAAGAAATGTCCTTCCCCCATTGAAAACATTGAACAACGTGGGACGTACGAAGACAAAGCGAATCCGAAGCCACCAGGAACTGCCTATGGCAAATTCGTCGATCAAGCTCAGAAAATGCACCCTGTGTGGTGAAATGGGTCACAACAGACGCTCTTGTGCGAACAACTAAAGAACGTCAGGTATCACATCGGTCATGAATCTGTGTCAGCCTTTCTCCTGTAGTTTTGAGTAAATCTCCAGTACTTTTGAGCAAATCTCCGGTACTTTTGAGCAAATCTCCGGTACTTTTGAGCAAATCTCCGGTACTTTTGAGCAAATCTCCATCACTTTTGAGCAAGTTCTTTGGTAGGCTTTCATAAAATCTCTCTGTGTTTTGCGCAAAAGAAACTCAAATATTGTATGTAGCTAGACGTAGGTCATCCGAACTAGAACTACACTAAATAGATTTTATGCATTGATGCGTTCGGCCAGCAAAAACAGTAAATCACTTCGATACAGGGCTAGTCGTCAGCGTGGTTCCTCAAGACAGCGATGGTATGGTGAAGATATACATACACATCGGTTTGAAAGGCTCATCAAAATTCGCTGTATAGTTTTATAAATTTTTCATTATCGTTTTTGGAGTATAATACTTTAATAAAGACATGGCCAAAGATTTTATTACTGATAAGAATTATAATTGGTGAGGGTATTAAATTATACAAACCTGACTGTGTTTCTGCCTTTAGTGATAAATCCTGTACCTGTCAGTTTTTATATTGAGAAATCTGATGACATACAGTATTTGCTTTGAGTGCTCAAATGCACAGTACATGAACAATGGTTGCCTTGGAGTGCTCGAATGTGCATGAACAGTAATTGCTTTGAGAGCTCAACTGTTCATGAACAAAAGTTTCTTTTATTTATTCACTTTAAGACTTGGAAGGGTCTACGGCAAAATGGACATGACGGAGGTCCCTCACGACGTCCGTACACAGGATGGCGCTCGTGGTATGCTACTTCCATCTTCAGAAAGCACTTTTCGTGTAGCTGGTCTTCACAGTTGACAGACGCGACCCACTTTCTTGCTGTAGATTGGCAGATAATACATCTTTTTAACTTGTGGACGTACTTTTTGCGCTTACGTTCTGCATCCCTTGCCCTCACTACCTTGTTTGCGGCATTAAACCTTTTTTCCGAAGATTATCGTTTCGGTTTTCCTTGCAAATTCGTCGTGTTTGATGAACTTTCATGTTGCGCTTGCTAGAAAAGGTGGCATCACACTTTGAACAGGGAAACCTGAATTTCTTCATTTGTGGGGGCCACGGAGAAGAAGATTTTCAAATGTGGGGGCCGTTAGAAACTTTTTGGTGAGGCCCCCACTTCCAATCATTCAGCCCCCACTTTTGACATAATTGTCCCACTTTTGGTAAAATTAGTAAAATAGTCCCCACTTTTGGCAAAAGCCCGTACTGAAGCAAGTAATGTATTTGAGAATTTTAACATTTCAAATAGTTTATCTTTATGTTTCTATGGAATAAAAATAAATGACCAAAGTTCAATTTCACACACACATTTGCAAGGCAACCCGCCTTGAGAAAGTTCTATCCAATAAAAATTCATAAATATAGAAAAATATTGCCCAATAGCTGAAAAGAAAGGATATGCTCGCAATATCAAGCAGCAGCGACAACTTCACCGTGGAAGACGCACGCAGAAATAGGATAAGCAGGATAAGCTCGGACACTCGTGCAAGATATACGTTTGGAAAATAGTCAGATTGTGAAATGAGCATCCCTTTTAGGTCGCCCACACTGCTCCTACAACATTCAAGCTCGTCTACTGTGTGCTCGACAGATCTTAACACCTTTGTTTACAGTGACTTCCTTAAATTTATTATTCGGACAGTTGAAAACAAGCCTAATACTCAACCTGGTACCCTCAGTGGCTACAGAAGTGCGATAAAGAGTCTCTACAGGGATAGGCAAATGAGATCCTCACCATAATCATTTGGCAAGATCAAAGAATTCTATTCAGGTACCAATATGACATAGAACTAAGTTATTCAGGATTTACTGGTCTGTTGTTAAGGTTGATTGAGAGACACACAAAGAGACACACAAAATGGAATTTAATGTGTCTCTCAATCACAGATTTGACAATGAATTCTTGTCTTGAGCCTGGTCTTCTCAAATGCAAACAATCCACGAACATTTCGTTGTGATCTACTCAATGAGAGGAGGCAATCCTACGCACGTCGTTGTCTTGAACGGCCTTCCTTGTCTCGAAAGCAACATGCTTGTTTTCACAGAAAAAGACAACCAATTATACTACAAGTTATTTTCAATTGGACAATATTCATAAGCAAGGTTGATCGCCTTGCAAATTCCATCAAGTCAATTTGCCATTCTCGAGCCACCCAAGTACAGTTGTCGCGACTGATTCCATGAAATGGTTCATGCTACACTGGAGTACTTTTTCAATTTGTTTCAAATATAAGACAGTACACGTGTAATATATTACGCAGTAATCAGGAAACTCGTATAATTCGTTTTGATACACTTTTGGAACCGCGTTTTCGACAAGGGCATGGCTTGGGCCACCGCGATGACATCCATAAACATGACACACTCATAATGCTTGAAGTAGTTGAGGGTGCTAAAATGGCGGGTGATTTTAGGAAAGGTAAGATATAAAAGCGTATCTCATTGTATTTTGCGAGGAATAGCCATAATAGGGGGAAACATAATATGTAGTCCACATGCGAAAGTTGTTAAACTATGTGTGGGATGGTCGGATCAGTGAAGTCCGAGCTTCTCGCCGCAAGAAAAGGGGGGGTGGAAGGTTAGAGGTCGCCTGGGGCTTTTAGGTGAACCAGACGCGATCGAAGGAAATGGAGAGGCACGACTGTGGGTTGAAAGTCCGCAGTAGTTGACCGCTGCCGGGGAAAAGGACGGTGGGGAGGACCGGAAAGGGGGTTGATTGCTCGGTTGCCCACGAGCTACGCCTAGCGTTGACTGGCGTTGGTGAGGGCGATTGACGGTGCGGGTTTTCGACAGACCCACGGAACTCCTGCAAACTTCTTGGCGCTAAAACTCTCTCGACGGGACGCCACAAACTTAGAGGTTCATTCAACGCCAGCCAAAAAGAGCTCTGTCTAACTACTGCCTCTGTTTCCTAAGCTACTCCTAACTTCGCACGCACGTGTGTCAATCTGCTCGCTCTCGCTCCTTGATTGGTCTTCGGGTCTTGCTTGCCATCTCCATTGGTCATAAACTTCGGTCGCACGCCCACAGCCTGCTACCAACACTAACTGACTGCCCGGTCGAATCCCTCTATTGGCAGTCGTTGCCCTGGCTCGCTGTGCTCTGCTTTTCCATTCATGCCGCTCGTTCCTTGGCCATAAGTCGCACACGATCAGGCACCGAAATCCACTCGCCGTCCACTGTGATTGGCACTCGTCTGCCAGTAAGATCTCTTCTCTGTGTGTCGGACGTGCGTTGGATCGGTTACGCGAGTGGCGGCTCGCTTTGCCACAAACCACCCCCGGCAGCTCGTGACGCCACTGCCACAAACGGCTGCCAACCGACGAGCGACACTCGCTGGGCTTCACTCCCTTGGTCCCCAAGCGCATTTGACATGGAGGTCAGCTTCAACAGTCATCGTCCACACTCGTATCTGTCAAGCGACTCTTCGGACCTTGAGCCAAAACGATCGCTCACGGCCAGTCGCAAGCCACAAGTCGTACGCCGCAAAGACAAGATCGTTCGAGACAAAATGAACCAATCGCTGTCACCGCCATCACTAGTCGAGTCGTCGCTACACGGCCAGGCTCACCGCAAGGTGTTTCGTCGGTGGCACCGCTTCCCGGGATTTTCTTGGTGTCGGGTAAGATGGGTGACAACGCCGTCAACTCTCCAGAGCACTCCCCACTACCGCAGGGCAACGAATCCGACGATGAGTCTCCGTTTGATGCAAGCACTCCTGGGCCGTTCAGCAACGACCCCATCGAGGAGCTGAGAACCAAGTCAACCACATCAATCACATTCTGGTGCGACTCGACAAGCAAGATGCAGCCATCATTGAGATAAATGACCGCGTGGCGACACAAGTCTCCACCAGAGCGACTCAATCGCCAACTTGTTCAGCAAAAGTCGTCCATCGACAGCGTGGCGAATAGCGTAGTGCAGTATGGTCGGGCCGTGGTCAAATTTGCAGCAGATCTTGATAGCCTCCGACTCGCCGTACAATCCCAAGGACGCTCGCCACGTCGCCGCCGGACGTTGAATTGTGCAGCATGCTGACAAATAAGGGCCATCCGTGTCGCAATTCCTTGACGCGCTGTCCATATCGTCGCTCTGGGATGCATCCAGCTCAGCCAACTGACAGTCAATCATCCTCACAGACCGAATCTTCACCAGACGAGCCAACGGAATAGCCATCATAATCAATTTCTTGAGCAACACGACATCTTCTTCTTCATTTTCCTTTTCACCATCGTTGTCGCTCATCTTCGTCCGGCCATGGCTCTCAACAACCAAGACAACGCCGATCGGTTGCATCAAGTGATTGTCGCGGCCAACCAGCAGCTGGGACAGGCGCTTCGAACCTTTCACACCCACCTGGCGGATTGTATGGAACGTTGACTTGGCCACCACGGGGAGCAATGTCGCTGGATCACGACGAAGCATATGGCTCGCTGCAAGGCCCCAATCAAGCAATGTTCCCAACATCGTCAGTGGGCGCCGCAACCACCTCCGGGCAAATTGTATCGCCGCGAGTTTTCCACTCGCCCAAAAGGGGTCGAAGCTTGGCACTTCTACCTCTGCGAATACCAATCTTACAAGAAGGAGTTCACGGGCCCAAACAAAAAGAAGCCACGTATCATCTAGCCTGAACCAACAACCAAGTTTGGGGCCATCGAACTTGAAGTGGAGCTTTTCGTTGTAACATAGCGTAATGATTAATGCTCCACCATCTTGTTCGTCCAATTTTCTTCATAAATCACATATAACTAAATGCATAATACGCACGTTCCCATCACAAAATCAATCAATTTCCATTCCATCACCAACAATCGGGCCATTCGATCCACCTGCACATCACAAAGCCAACCATACCAAAGTAATCTCAACCAAGTAAAGCGCCACAGAGCCGGGATAAATGTCAATAGAGAGATTTCGAAAACTTTCCCATGCATTTCTCGTCAAATATACCTTTCAAAATAAATATATTCTACGGCAACTCTGAAACTTCATGTGGGATGCCGTACGGCTGCCTGGGAACGAATGGCAGAGAGCTGCGGTCCTCTGACGAGTTCACACGACGGAGCTTGGATGGTAAGAAAGCCCAAAATCGATTCTTGTTGCTTCTCCGCCAGCACAAACAAAAGACTGATGAATCAGCAAGACTCTCTGGGGTTGACGAAGAGGAGTCACCCAAATCCCAGCTTCTCGACGACCTCACGTCACTGTTCAATGATAGCATTTCAAAAAAAAGTGGGAACTTCCTCTCAAGCAGCGGTAGACAAAGCTGCTGACGTCAAATTTATCCGTGAACAAGCTATGACGCGTGGACGAGTCAACTCAGCGGGAGAATCAAGTGATAATGATGCTCCAGTCACTGCTGGAAAGCGAAAAATGATTCTGGACATCCAAGAGATGGAGGTTTCTCTTGAAAAAGAGAAGCTAGCATTCAAGAAACTGAAATTTGAGCGCGAGATGGAAGAAAAGGAAAAAGACAGGGCTGAGCGGGAAATGGAGCGAGCCGAACGACAACAAATTCGCGAAATGGAGAATCGTCGAAATGAAGAGATGATGACTATCATTAGATATTTACTCAATAAGAGCTAGAGACAAATGAATTATGCATTTGCGTTTGGTGTAGTGAGAAAGTCTTTAAGCGATGGTGGATTCAACTGGAAGTAGAGGCTTATTTGATTTGGACCATAGTAGCATGTATGACAATTTGTAAACAACATAGCAAGATTGATCAATTTGCCAACTCTTTGTAGCATGATTTTCTGTTGCATTTTGTACGTCACACAAGCCCACTTGGTTTTCATCAAGCAGAAGCTCCACTCAACCGCCTGTCTGACTTTACTCATGGATGAATTGAAATCTTTCATGGATTGACTGATGTTGTTTCCCTTATAGCCACTGCATATCCAAGGTAGAATACCATATGCAGGGTCACCATAAACCAATTTGTTTTGAAAGATAGACGCATGCTTTTCAAGGTATTCCATCAATTTGCTTTCCAATAGGAGCGTTGTATCATGTCGGGACCCTTCGATCGAGCCCCAGAAATGCGCGCATAGTCCATCGGGAGTTGTAATGGCTTGGAAGTTTAAGCAATGGCGACGCTTATGTCCACTGTAGATTACTCTTTGCAAATCACCGTGTCGGCTATCAATGTTTCCTCGTGAACCACGTTTCTGAGATATACGACACGTCTCAATTTTGGATCCATCAATAAATCCAAAGATGTTGTCCATCATCGCTCCTTTGGCACGAATGGCGTCTGAATATGACTGCAGTCGATGTTCCACAATATGCAAACAGAAATACAACAATCCATGCCACTGATCATACAACAAGTCCACCAGGAAATTTGATATCCGACACAGTGATTCGCGGGATCAACTAAACGTTGCCATCATATCGTAATATCGTCGTGGGTAAGACAAGCGATTCAGCAAGATGCATAATCCCTCAATTCCAAAGCAGCGGTCTCCTGCTTCAGTGACCAGGACAAGGGGAACTTTAAGCAGATGAGTCAATTCAGTAATGCCATTCCGATCGAAACGAAATTTATGCTCACAGTCGGTGTCCGAGATGCCAAAACGTCAAAACGGAGGTTAGGAATGATCGGTCGTTCAACCATACACGCCAGTTGCCTCAAGAGTCGCATTCTTCGAGGGAACGACTTCTTCTTGCCGAGTCGAATCAATTAAGCAAGCTCGTCGGCTGAGAGCATTGGCGACGAATCTGAAAAGTGAGCAGGGAAAGTCAGTTTATTTATCCGGATCATGGAAGGATGTGGCAAACTTGCTCGAAATTCGTTCCGATTCTTCCATGCACTTGCCACACCGCAAAAATTTGATGCGTGGGAAGTGGACTGCAAACTTTTCGAAATCTCTAATGTCGGGGGCCCCCGAACCGGAATCTCCACAAGAACTAGGCTGAGACTTGACCCAGGTATCGACGAACCGGGACATCGGAATCCATTTCGAGCGCCGCTGGGCTGGGATTTACGCTTGATCGTCGTCCTTCGTCTCCTCCTCTTCGATCGGGTGGAGCTCTTCCTGAACCATCATCGCAAGCCGATCAAACCCGAGGTGCACTCGCTCAAATTCGTAAATCAGTTCAGACGGCGGAATATTGACAAGCGCTTCCCATATCCACGGTCCACCCCGGTAAAATTGAACTTCATACTCCTTCGTGCCTTCTGTGTATCGCACGTTTCGCACAGCCACAACTTGCGGGCGCGAGCCCAGTACATCGTCGCGGTCGGGTCGTCCACCAAGAAATGCTCAGTCGTCGGGTAAAGCTAGCTCTTCGTCGAAGTCAATCTCTGGCACATTTTGCAGCAATTCCACTGGCCGCTCTAGGTAGACCCGTCGCGGCTTCAGCCGAGAGTCGTGCACAACCGCGTGGAACCGATAGACTTTCCCTGTATGACGCACACGCGACTCCAATTCGCTTGAGTAATCATTGGGGCGCGATAACACGCGGAAAGGGCCGTGCCAACGGTGGGCTAACTTGACTTTCACGCCGGGCTTGACCTGGTCGATGTACTGCATCACCCACTTTGATGCGTTCGTCAACATCTTCAGGCAATTGCTCGTTGTGGCGACACGCACGGTTAGCAATAGCCGCAGCAACCAGGTCTCGATTCAATGCATGACAATACACTTGCTGCTGGTGGACTTGCAATCGCCAGCGATAAGCTTCTGGCTCGGCATCCCCACGGACTGTCGGCAGGCTCGCAGTGATCATGGTGTGCGGATCCCATCGTGCATGAGGAAGAACGGAGTCTCCTTGCGCACGACCGACACGGACGTGTTCATCGCGAACACCAGTCTCTCAGCCCAGTCGTCCCAGTCTCTTTGCTTCGGATCCTGAACATAGTGCTTCACGGCACGGATCATCACTGGATCTATCGCTCGGCAAGGCCATTCGCCTGCGGGCGGTACGCAAAGGTCGGCATCTGCCGCTGCCCCAACATCTCACAGAAATACTTGAACACGTTCGACATGAAGGAGGGATCGCGGTCATGGCGCAGTTCACGGTAGGCTCCAAAGCGGCGGAAAACGACTTCCTCGAAGGCGAGAGCGACTGTGTGAGCCGTCCGGTTCGGTGTCGCCTTGGTCATGATGAAGCCCGTGAACACATCGGCGAAGACGATCAACTGGGTGTTCCCTCTGAACGATGAGGGCATGTCGGTCGCGGCATCCATGCACACCACATCTAACGGTCCTTCCGGGGTGAGGTTCCCTGGACTCAAGGCTCGAAAGTTCGGCGGTGGCCCAGCTGTATTGCAGATGGCGCAGTCGGCGACATAGTCTTTCGTATCGGCATACATCAGTCTCCAATAGAAATGGGCCCTTGCGCGCTCGTACGTCCGTTGGAACTTTGCGTGTCCACCCTGAGCGTCGTCATGACAATGAGCCAGCACCACCTTGACCAAGACTCGCGGGATCACCAGCTTCCATTGCATGCGCTCTTCGGGCGATCTCTTCGACGACCACTCGACGCGGTATAGAGCCCCTCGCTCGCCGATTTCGAACTGACCGGCTAACTTCGGCAACAATCGACACTCCATCTCTGTCAGATGGCTGACTTCGCCCCGCAAATAGCACTTAATATTCGCCAATTCTCTTTCTCGATCTTGTGTCTTGCTCACTCGGTCCAGTCTCAGGGCGGCCATCTTCTCCGTCGACCTAGCTTGGAACGCCATAATCATCGGGGTTGTAACGGCAGCGGTGGGTTGCAGAAGCTCCGGCAGCAGGTTGCGTCGCTGTAGCTCTTCTAGGACCAATTCGTCCAGCACTTGCCCCCCTAGCACGGCCTTGCAGCGCGAGCCCAGCTAGCAGATCAGCAGCGCCGTTCCATTCTCGCTTCACGTGGTGAAATTCCACCCCAGTCGCTTGGTCTCTCATGGCGCGGACTTGGTCAAGGCAGCTCTGTAGATGGGACTGTTTGCTCTGCATCCACCCCGGCCAGTACTTGGTGGATAACCAAGCGTGAGTCACCGAAGATCACTGAATTCGCCAGGCTTAGACTCAAGGCACGTTCCAAGGCCGCAATCAGGCCATTGTACTTTGCAAGGTTGACCGTCGCATCGGCGAGGACGCCGTTTTCTGCCCACAGTACGCTCCAGCCGGGAAGTTGCCAAATCACAAAGCCATAGCTTCCGAATTTCTCCTTTGCTTTAATAGCACCATCAAAGGCGATCACCACAGCCCGTTCGTCGGGGTCAAATCGTGGCAGAGCGGCTTGCCGTTGGGAGACTTGCACATCCTTGGCTTTGTTGGGCTTGTACACGTCCATATCAGCCAGTGTCAACGCATCTGGGGGGTGCAGGATGTCCATCAAGCGAATCGGCAGGGCCCATCGTTCGTCCAACTCGACCACTTGTTCCACGCGAATCGTCCACGGCAACAGGATTGCAGCCCACGGCAGATGGCCGGCTTTGCCGTGCTTGTCAGCCAGGATCCACTTCAAGAGGCCATGGCGGCTGTAGACCACCAACTGCATGTTACGCAATTCGTAGTAGCAGACCTTGACGGCACGCAGCAGGGCGAGGGCCTCCTTTGCCCATTCCTCGTAACGTGGCTCGCCACCCTTCAGAGTCCGACCACAGAACCTCACGGTATGCAGCACGCCATCATAGTCCTGACAAACTGTCGCCGAAATCGCCCAAGTTGTCGTGTACAGCAGGATGTGGAACTCTCGGCCAGGATCGGCATGACACAGGAGCGGTGTCGATGAATAAGCGGCCTTCAGGTCAGCAAACGCACGAACGGCAGCGGGTGACACCAAGCCAAGGCGTAGTTCTTCGTCCGAGATCTCGTACAGACAGCTCGCCAAAATCGAGTAATTCTCGATAAATCGGCTATAAATTCAGCGAGCCCAGGAACGATTGCATGTCACGGAGGCACTTCGGGAATGGCGTGGCTAGGACAGTATCGAGACTCTGTGGCCTTGCTTCCAACCCTCTGCGAGATACGACATGGCCCAGGAAGTCGGTTGCGACTTTGCCAAACTTGCTCTTCAGGGCCGAGATGCTCACGCCGAAATAGGTCAAGCGCGCCAGGATACGATCAGTCAGCTCCACAATGCCGTCCCACGAATCAGCGTCATCGCTTATGTCGTCGGCGAATGATGTGCGGTTGGCTGGCGGTGGAAGCTGCGATAAGTCGCATTTAAATCCCAAGGCAAACATATCCACCGGCTCACCATCAGCATCATCGTCGGCCACCCCTGGTGGCGTGTCCACAAAGCCGAACAATGCGTTCGTAATCATCCGCTGGTATATCATCGGCGCATTCTTGAGCCCTTGTGCCATTCGCGTCCATTCGAAATGGCCCAACGCGCAGATGAAGGCACTGACCTTGCGCGCCCGCTTGGTTGCACGCACGACCCAAAACCCGGATGCGTTGTCGAGTGACAAGAACCACTGCATCGCGTGGAAATTGGCTAGCATCCCATCAAGTGTCGGCATCGGTGACCGCACGAGCTCTTGGAGATCATTTATGCCCCGGTAGTCGATGCAGAGGCGGATATCTTTGCCACTTTCTTGAGAACCAGCACGATCGGGGAGGCCCAAGGCGAGTTCGAAAAGGTGATCAGCCCAAAGTCCAACAATCCTCGCAGGAGGTCAAACAGTTTCTTCAGCAACTCCGGGCGGATGCGCCTTGCTCGTTCAGCCAGCGGCTTTGCCTCACCGACGTCGATGTCGCAGACAGCTCCCTTGGCAGGCGGCGGCAGGCCGTTGCCCGACTTGATAAAGAACTTTCGGTACTTGCGGAGGACGACTCTCATTTTCTCTTTTCTTCATCGCTCAATTCATCCTCGCCGACGTCCAGTTGATCGGGGTCGAACGGTTCTACCTCGCGCGGCACTTCAGGGATTATGGCTAACTGCTGCTCCAATTCTTCAGTTGACAAATCGACTCCTTCGCGCAGCATTACTTCTTTAGCCATCCGTCGCTGATCCAGGTTGTCGGGCATCCTGTCCATCAGGAAGATTGATGGCGGAGGCAGCGTGTCCCGAAAGTGGCAAGCATGGTAGCAGAAGACAGCACGCATCCTTGGCTCGGCGGCCTCCACCGGATCCAGCGGCATTTCATGGTCGTCCACCGATTGCGCAATAGGGGGCCGTTCGTCATCCAGGCCGTAGGCACCGTCGCTTTCGCAGTTTGTACGCAGTTTCCCGTCGGCAGTGAGCAAGTGTTTGGGCGATGGAGGTCGCGGCTCCTTCCAGCTGTTGGCGTCAGCTAACTCGGCTGCAGCTTCATCCAGTCTCGCTCGGTGGTCATCGGGGTAACTCCCTTCCCACGCTTCCGCTTTCCACGCTTGGTATCTCAAACTGCTCGTGCGCACCATCGGCCGGCTGAGCGGTCGCTCACCTTGGGCTGTGATTGCTCCGACGACTGTGTTGGCGGATAGGAACACGTTGCGTTCGCTGACGTTTGTGACCTTGTAAGCGGCCGGCTTGTCGTCGGCATCCAGCGCAGTGGTGATCCACCGCACGTCACGATGAACCCAATACTCCAGCGTCTCTGGCATCCCTTCTCGCAGCTTGGGTAAGGGCACGATGATCGATCCACCGGGTGGGATGCTCGCGTCGCGGTTCAGGCGCACGTGATTCATGTAACCACGACTGTAGCGGACCGGCTGGTCGTGCAGTTCGACGTACTCGCCTTCAGGTAGGTTCAGTTCGCGACGACTTGCATCCACCATGACACCAGCGCGGAACAGGAAATCCATCCCGAGGATGGCGTCGAAGCCAGTACTCCCGAAGTCGCAGACGGCGATCGGGAAAACGTAGACCAATCCGCGGCCAATGGTCAACTTGATGTCTACGATGCCTTGAGTGTTCACAACGGCGGCTCCTCCAAGGCCAGCTAAATCAGTCGTCCTCGTTGTATCCACTTTCAGGCCGAGCTTCTTGACGATCATGGGATGGATGATGCTCATGTTGGCGCCAGTATCTGCCAGAACCACCACTGCTTGGTCCATGATTTGTGCATTTAGGAATGCTTGGCGGGTCATATCGTTCTCGATGAACGTTGTGTCTTGCCAGTGACCAAAATGTTCGCCTTCCTTGAGCCCGTACTCGTCTGGCAGCGCCACGCAGTCGGCAGCCGAGTAAAAAACAAAAGGTCTGTCGGGAAGGTTGGATGTATTCTTGGTTACTGGGGGAACTTTCAGGAAGCCAACATGGTTAGCGGCATTGGCGTCGCGTCGACTATTGATTCTGTCTTCATTCTTGGTTGCTTCTTCAACGCTTGCCGTAACCGCTCGCTCTTGTTGCTTCCTCTTCCATCCACGAACCACCTCAAAAAGCTCTTCGAACTCCGTCAGTAAGGTTCTGGCGGGGGCTATTTTTATGGATTTTACTTGGTTTTTCAATGTTTTTGGGTTTTCGTCATTTTTCAGTTTTTCTTGGTTTTTTGAGTCAGTGTGCGATGTCCGACGTCCGTCGCGACTGGGGTATCGCGGTCCCCACGGACTTACAAGTTTAAACAATCCAGGCTGGGCATGTCGGGGATGTCCAGCCCTTGCAGGAACTCCTTCAGCTCGGCAGCTTGTTGACGAGTCGGGCACGGATCGGCTTTGTAGTGCGGTGTCGCGCAGAGTTGACAAGCCTTGAAGCAGTTAATCTCCGGGTGCCCCATGCGTTGGCACAGAGTGCAGAAGACCGTCGACCAGCATAAGCCATCCAACTTGAAGTGCGTCGTGCCACAGTCACGGCAGACTTCGCGGCGCGCCTCATGATTGTTGAGCCCAAGAGCAAAGATCTCAGCGCGCACAGAGTCGGTCGCCGCCACCGCCAACTTGACCATGTCCGTTGGGGTCACAGCGTCCAAGTGGTTGACACGCGGAACCTTTGCACGTTCTTGTCGCTGGTTGCCGCTCGGTTGAGCCGTTCCTCGTTGGCTGCGATGCTCTCGCAATGCTTCAGTGTGGCGCTGGTCATTCAAGTACTCCTTCAAGTCGTCCATCGAGGTGAAGCGAATCGAGGAGATCCACTTGGCTTGACTCGGATCAGCCAACGAGTTGCAAAAGCACCGCAAGTGATCAACGAAGTGCGCTTCACCTCGATGGACGACTTGAAGGAGTACTTGAGACCGATCTTCGTGGCAGCCGCATTGAAACGGAAGAGGTACTCTCGGATGGTCTCATTCTCCTTCTGACGCATCGTGTAGTAGACCTCCTGCTTGGGCACCGGGCTGAGGATGTACTCGCGGACAAAGCTCGCGCGCACGGCCTTCCAAGTGGATCGCTCATCAGCGCGCAGCTGGTTGTACCAATCTTGGACCGCTCGGCCGACTGTGAGGCGGAACTTGCGCTTGGCTTCGTCGTCTGTCCACCCACTGGCTGCCGCGTTCTTCTCAAAGCGTCGAAGGAAACTCGCCGCCGCGTCGGTACCATCGGCGGATCCACTGAACCGCTGCAGCGGCTCAAGCGCGAGGACATGCAGGCGAGGACAATTGTTGGAAGGAAATCCGACAGGCGCAGCGTCCATGTTCCATTCGTCAAGATCATAGTCGTCTTCTTGCACTCGCACTGGGGACTGACTGCTCTGCAGCTGCCGCATTAGATCTTGGTTTTGCCTGACCAACACCGCGATCAATCTCGACTGGTCATCGGTGGGAGCCGGAGGCGATCCATCGGCGTCCATGTCTTCGTCGTAGCCACCAACATCGCTGCCGTGGCTTTGGGATTCCGCAGGATTGTTTTTGCTAGAGCGCGGTCGCGCGTCTAGGTTGGTCGTAGTGGCATGGGTCGGTGCCGCTACTGATTGATATTGCCCGAAGGCAGTTGTAGTCTGTCCGTAACGACTCCTGGATGCCGCCATCGATTGCTTTGCTTGTTCTGACGGGTCCAATTGCATGTCCACCGAAGTAGACGTCTGGTTGTCTGCTGACGCGTACGACAGCAGTGTAGCAGGGTTAACAGGTCTAACCATTTCTTCGATCGTGTGCTCAGCATCCCGGTTCGTGGCACCACTTGTGGGATGATCGCATCAGTGAAGTCCGAGCTTCTCGCCGCAAGAAAAGGGGGGGTGGAAGGTTAGAGGTCGCCTGGGGCTTTTAGGTGAACCAGACGCGATCGAAGGAAATGGAGAGGCACGACTGTGGGTTGAAAGTCCGCAGTAGTTGACCGCTGCCGGGGAAAAGGACGGTGGGGAGGACCGGAAAGGGGGTTGATTGCTCGGTTGCCCACGAGCTACGCCTAGCGTTGACTGGCGTTGGTGAGGGCGATTGACGGTGCGGGTTTTCGACAGACCCACGGAACTCCTGCAAACTTCTTGGCGCTAAAACTCTCTCGACGGGACGCCACAAACTTAGAGGTTCATTCAACGCCAGCCAAAAAGAGCTCTGTCTAACTACTGCCTCTGTTTCCTAAGCTACTCCTAACTTCGCACGCACGTGTGTCAATCTGCTCGCTCTCGCTCCTTGATTGGTCTTCGGGTCTTGCTTGCCATCTCCATTGGTCATAAACTTCGGTCGCACGCCCACAGCCTGCTACCAACACTAACTGACTGCCCGGTCGAATCCCTCTATTGGCAGTCGTTGCCCTGGCTCGCTGTGCTCTGCTTTTCCATTCATGCCGCTCGTTCCTTGGCCATAAGTCGCACACGATCAGGCACCGAAATCCACTCGCCGTCCACTGTGATTGGCACTCGTCTGCCAGTAAGATCTCTTCTCTGTGTGTCGGACGTGCGTTGGATCGGTTACGCGAGTGGCGGCTCGCTTTGCCACATATGTAAAAAATCCATATGTAGAGTTTGTCTTCGGGTTTAAACCAGTCAAGGGGGTATGATTGAAGTAGCGCCACGATGAAAGGTCTTAAGCTGGTTTGATCATCTCTCGCTCTGGAATCGATGTGCGAGAGAAAGCAGCAACTTCTTGATGTACCATGCAAGTCAAGTTTTACGAGGGGGCCCGACGACGACAAGAAATATTCTCCGACAGTTCAATGCGTGGAGAATAGATCAACACTTGGTTGATTAGTCTGGCATTCAAGTTTTGTTGTTGTGGCAACGTTTCCTTGGTGCGGCAAATGCTCGTACCTCAATAAAATCCACCATCGTTTCCTTCTTTCTTTTGTTTATAATGGCATTCAGAGCATTTTCAACTCAAAACGAGATAAGCAAAATGTGCATTTCAATTTATATTATGAGTGCAGAATGTTCAAAATTGAATAATCCAAGATGCAAACATCAAGTATAAAGTCCATTTTGTTTTAAAACAAACACGAAGAAATGAAGTTTTGCTTTGTTCCCACTCAAAGTTCAACATTGACAACGAAACCCCCCATTGGTCAACTCAGCGGGTTCGGCCAGCATTTGATCCATTCAACAACTTTCTTCGTGACCGTCAAGTTGCCCCTTCTTGACCACAGTTGTCAGATATGCCCCACGAGTTCGCGCGACTCCCCACTAGTGTAAAGCCGCTCAAGGTTTGCGATTCGGCTCGATTCACCCCATGGTTGACAACACTTCCTGCTTTGTAGTACAAGGTGCATTATGATGTGATTGACTTGGTCCGCTTCAGCTTTGAAGGCCGTGAAGAGATCGCGATTGCGGTTCAATCGGCCACGAATACGATTACATGCCATGCGATTGAGCTATGGATGTACAATGTGAAAGTCGTCCTTGAGGATGGGGCGATTGTTGCCAGCTTGGAAACACGATTCATTGAAGAGGATCAAACTGTCACGTTTGTACTGGAACGAGAGCTGCCCAAGGGCTCCAATGCAATGTTGCATTTGACCTTCAAGGGACTACTCAACAATGACTTACGAGGTTTTTATCGCAGCGAGTATGAATATGAAGGCCAAAAGCGCTTCATGGCTGCCTCTCAAGTATGTTTCGATGAATTCTCACATGCTTTACGGGGAATTTAGTTCCAAGCCTGCGATGCTCGCCGTGCATTTGTCTGCTGGGATGAACCTGCTATCAAAGCAACATTTGAAATTTCAATGACAACCCCGGCGAATTTGACGGCAATTTCTAACATGCACGTTCTCTCCACATCGGTCGTCGCGGGATCAGCATTGTTGCCCGCTGAGAAAGTGTGGCATTTCGCCGAGTCGCCCATCATGTCGACATACTTGGTATGTGACATATAGCAACTTGCATGTTCTATTCTTCATATTAAGGTCGCTCTTGTTGTGGGAGAGTTCGATTGCGTCTCGGATTACACTGACGAAGGCGTTTTGGTCAACATTTATTGTCCATCAGGCAAAGCCGATCAAGGCAAATTTGCTCTCTCAGGTGAGAAACTATTTGATTGCACACCTGACTCCCTCGCACCAGTTGCTACCAAATCGCTTTCATTTTTCACCAAGGCTTTCGGGCTTCCATACCCACTGAAGAAGCTTGATAACCTCGCAATACCTGATTTTGCGGCAGGCGCCATGGAAAATTGGGGCTGTGTATTGTACCGTGAAGCTGCGCTGTTGATCGAGCCTAGACAAACTAGCAAGGCCAAGAAGACCCAAGTGGCTCTTACAGTCGCCCACGAACTTGCTCATCAATGGTCAGTTCATCTCTTGTTGAATCACTGACGTAAACGAGCTAGGTTTGGAAATTTGGTCACCATGGAATGGTGGACGGGGCTTTGGCTCAACGAAGGCTTCGCTCATTTCATGGAATACGACGCTGTCGACCACATCTTTCCCGAGTGGAAGATGTGGGAAAACTTTGTACAAGAAGTTACCTTGGACTCTGCATTGCGAGAAGACGCCCTCCTGAGGTTAATTGCATTGTGAAAGCACACACTGAATCATTTCTAGCTCCCACATGATTGAAGTCGAAGTCAATCATCCCGATGAAGCGGACGAAATATTCGATGCAATATCCTACTGCAAAGGTACATCGCTCATGATCTTTCGAGGCAAACAGACTTTTTCAGGGTCGAGTGTGATTCGCATGATTTGCGAATACTTGGGCAAGGATGTTTTCTACAAAGGAATTCAAATCTACTTGAAGCGGTATATCGTATCGTCATCCCATGCAATAACAATGTTCTGCACAGGTTTAGCTACGGTAATGCCGTGACAGTGGACTTGTGGAATGCCTTGGAAGAGGCATCCTCATTGCCACTGACAACCATGATGAACACGTGGACCAAGCAAACAGGATTTCCTGTCGTGACACTCAGTCACTTGGCGAATGGGCAATTTGCGCTGAGCCAAACACGCTTTTTGTCTGATCCAACCATCAAGGATCCTGACAATAGCATGTGGGACATCGCCCTGACTGGCATCATTGCTCACGGCTCCACCCCCATTTCGGCTCACTTGGGAATATGGTCTGCAAGAGATCAACCGAGCCGAAATGTTGCCTTCGAAATCCATGCACCACCGTCAGTCGTTTCACAACTCCCATCTTCTGCGCAATGGATTAAGTTGAATGTATCCCAACAAGGCTTTTTTATTGACAACTACGACTCTGAAGGCTGGCGACGACTCCAAGCTCCATGCAAAGGTAATTTTATTTTCCAACCATCATGTACTCAGTGCTTTTAGATCTCATACTGAGTGATGTTGATCGCTTGTGCTTGGTTGACAACTCTTTCGTTCTCACGCGAGCTGGAAAACTAGCTCTGACCGACGCGTTGGATTTTTCGCGTGCCTTTGCTGCCGACCCAACGTACATTATCTGGCAATCCTTGTCGACGCACTTGGGTTTCTACAGCGAGCTCTTTAGTCGCGAGTCCTTCCTCCCCAAGTTTGAACTGCTCGTGCTTCCAACCACTGATCCCTTTCTAGGCTTCAGTCTTATATTCGAGGGTTCTTTGGACCGCAGCTCCAGCGGTTGACGTGGTTTGCGCAGGATTCTGACAATGAAACAACGCCCTACTTCCGCCGAGAGCTTATTCGAATGCTAGGTGGAGCTAAAGACCCTGGTATACTTTGTCAAAATTCATTGAGAGTATAATCTACATTTGAAGCTGTTGTGGCTGAAGCAATCACTCAGTTCCAATCAATTGTTACAAACCCATCGTAAGCTCGAAATCGCTATATGCCCTTACACTGGTCTCGTAGAGCATCCAAGATCGCTTCGGATTTGCGCGCTGCCGTGTTTCGAATCGCTGGCACACAATTGCAAGAACAAGCTTATGACTCTCTCCGTTCTTTGCACGAGACGACCAACCTCCCCGAAGTTAAGAACGACTGCTTGGTTGGCTTGGGTGCGGTCAAGTCTAAGTGGAATGAGACCCTCGAGTGGGCAATCGCTGGAAATGTACGATCAAAGTGCGAATTCTCTTTTGAAGCTAGTGCAGGTTCGGTCTCAGGATATTCGGTACGCTTTTGCCGGGGTTGTCAACGCCAGCCTTGACGGGGCTGATTTTGCATGGAATTTCATTCAAACTCACTGGGACGTCCTCAACGAAAAGTATATCCCGACATTGGTACAAACTGCCTTGATATCGTAAAAATTCATTCACGTTACAGGTTGGCACGCTTGTCTGCTCAGCTGTGAATAAGTTTTGCACCGAAGTCAAGGCCAACGAAGTGGCAGTGTTCTTTCAAGACAAGAAGACTTCAGCTTTCAAACGCCGTTTAGACAATGCCCACGAAAATGTTCGCACTCGTTCGATCTGCTTCCAGCGTGATGTTAAGCTCATGGAGACTTGGCTGAATGATCACAGCGCATAATTTGAGCTCGTCGACTTCTCTATGGCATTGTCCAAATCTGACATTAGCCAAGGCTCGTCTAACTTTTTAATTGTCAAATAATGCTACTTCATCGATTGGAGGGAGGCGGTTGGAGTGAACTGCGGGTCGTTTTCTTCAACAATCGACTAAAGATAGAACCTGGAGGCACCAAGATGTCTTCGCGTGGCCAGACAAATGCCGAAAAACCTTCAAGGTAAATTTTTCATAAAGTTAGTGTTTAAATTCACATTTCGTTGAGATTTACGAGCTGCCTTTTATTCCTTTTGGATGATGGTAATGTTCGCAGTCTCCACTGCGATAGGGTGAAGATTTTGGATGGGTTTCAGTATGTCTCTTGTAATCTCGTTCAAATGCGGCATATCTTATGACAAAATAGATAAAAATGCCAATCGTATTGTCGTTTGGGTCCAAAACTGGAAATTTGGTATGTTTTGAAAATGTTTCAATTAATTGACGCATACACTATTTAATGTTTACGCAAGTATTTTCTCAATCATGAACGTTAAATAGTGTAATTTCAAACGTTTTAAATGTTTGAAAAACATGTTCGAAGCATTCAATTCCTTTTCACTTGAAATTTGTATGCGTCAATTGTTGCGTCAATTTGCTTGCGTCAAAATTTATTCCGCACGAATCCAGTTTTTTATTAAAACCACAATATTTATTTTATCTTTCTCTATTACACATACTTCGTTTACAAAGATTGCTTCTGTTTATTAAATAACGTGATTTGGTCTTACCCACAGTGCGAGCCCACCAGAGCTGCATGGAGTCGATCGCCTTCAGGACAGGAACGCTGGGAGAGACAACAAGCACGAGGAGGCTGACGACGACGGTGGCCAACACAGTCTTGAAGGGATAGCCTTGGGTGACGGTCTATTTCCGCCCTCTTGGCCACACACAAGCACAACAAGGAGTCTTCTCTTGTCCGTCGCACTCAACATCTGAAAGCGAAAAACACAATCAACCAATCATAAAATTATCAATATCTAATTGGTAGAAATGACAGCGTCGGAAATTCATTCCTACGATTTCCAATCACAATACATAAGTCGGAAAATGTAGGAGTTATATTTGATATTTTGACGATTCGTAGGAACAATATCCCGATATTTTCCATTTTGATTTTTTTTAAATTCGAGAATATATCGAACACAAAGTATACTGAAAAGCACAACAAGGAGTCTTCTCTTGTCCGTCGCACTCAACATCTGAAAGCGAAAAACACAATCAACCAATCATAAAATTATCAATATCTAATTGGTAGAAATGACAGCGTCGGAAATTCATTCCTACGATTTCCAATCACAATACAACAAATTATTTTGAAATTTCTTGTCTGTCCCGATTTGACTTGATCTTTGTATATATAAAAATTGAAGACCGCTTACGCTTTGGCGCAGTCTCCTGAGGACTAACAAATACAGAGTGATTTTATATGTACCATGATATTGTGTGAACTACTCAAATTTTCCTCCGGCGATTGGTTGAATCAATCGCCGAATCGCCAGATCTCTGAAATATAATGCAAATATCAATTTTAGAAGTTTATTTTGACTCTTTGTTGAAGTCGTGATCGGGACGGTACACGAAATCGATGAAGCATTGACGCTGCGCTGGCGAAGCCAGTGACCTCTCCGCTCAACGTGAAGAGCGCTGAGTAATGTGGAATGCTCTACGAGATGAGGTCGCCCTGCGAAGTCATTCAGAGTCATAGAGATTAAGAGCCACCCCTAGCATTTTTTCACACAAACTTAGGTTAGTTTTCAGCCAATCAATTGAAAGTAAAATTATTTTTAGCCAATCATATCGTCTGGTCGATTTGCAGGCGATTGGAAATATCGCCTGAAATTGGCAAATTTGAACGGAAATCACAATATATAACCTGTAAATAGAGGACATTGGTTGACATGCTAGTTGAATGCAAATCACATTCAAAGCCCGCTTTCTTTCTCTGAATAGGTCTAAAAGTAGATATTTATATCCTGCTAAAATTTATATTTGTTCTTACCCATGATAAACTATATTTTGTTTCCACAATTGAACCGTTAAAATTAATATTTTTAAGAATCGGCGATGTTTCGACACCAAAGAGATCCACAGGCGCAGGCACACAAAAACCAAAGGGCACAAGTAGCAAAGCAGCACAGCGTAGAGCAGAATAAACCTCACAAACTCGACTTCTACGACAGCTCTGTAAGCTCGATTGTCACCCTTCAAGGAATGTAAAGACACTGGTGTTAGATTATTGCTTGAAGCAACCTATCACAACCTCCAGTGCAATCACAAACAGTGAATTTAACGAGAACAGCTCTAGTCTACTAGTAGCGTGTGGAAAATCACGAGTTTCTACCGGTCAGACGCACCAGCAGCTTGCGGGTGCACCAAAAACCAAAGGCCCTGGTCGGGGAACGTTCATGAAAGTAAGTGTTCATGTTTATCCATCCGGTTATCCACTATCCGTACACTGTCTTTCCTGTTTCTGCACTCCTGGTCGGTAAGAGTTCCTGTTTCCTGGATTGATGACAGTGGAGCGGGTGATAGCCGCCGTTGCCGTTGCTGCCACAGTATGTGCAGCTTCAAGCCTCGTTTTATACCGCCAGGTTGCCCAAAAGTTTTACGTGTTAACTATTACAGAGGTCGACTTCGACAGCATGCTTGGTGACTATAAGTTTGACCGTTGGTTTCGAGAAAATCTGCAGTGTGGACAAGCCACCTTTGGCAAACTTGTCCAAGTTCTTCAGTCGGAAATGCTGCACGTAAGCTTTCGTCATTCAAAACACTCATTTGAAAAGAAGGTGGCTATACTATTGTATTTTTATGGTACTGAAGGTGGCTATACTATTGTATTTTTATGGTACTGAAGGTGGCTATCGTGAGACCGCTGCCGCCTTTGGCGTTTCAAAATCATGGTGTGTGGATATGGTGTATGTCTTGTCCGTGGCGTTGTCGAAAATTGCCACAAATTGATTTACTTACCAACCACTGTCAAAGCGTGGCGGCGTGTCGAGAATGGTTTTAAGTCAAAGATGCAGCTACCTGGTGTTGTTGGCGCTATTGATGGTACCTTAATTAACATCCAAAGACCTACAGACTACGATGGTTTCTACAACAGGAATGGTGATCCATTGCTCAATGTGCAAGCTGTAGTGGACTCGAATGGCAAGTTTATGTCGGTTGATATTCGCCCGGGGTCCTTCTCCGACAAAAAAAATTGGCGAGTGTCGATCTTAGGTAGAACAATCAGGAAAAGAATTCCTGTAGGCTGTTATCTTGTTGGCGATGCAGGTTATACCTTGTTCCCTTGGCTGATCATTCCTTTCTTGCCTCATGAAGAAGGTGGACAACTCTCATCTTTACAGAGACGCTTTAACTATATCCATTCTACCACTCGGATGCCGGTTGAGTGTGCCTTCGGTCGTCTCAAGGAAAGGTTTCGTGTTTTGAAGTCTGTAATGAGTGAGAAATCTCTCAGGAAAACTGTTCGCCATATAATGGCTTGCTTTGTCCTGCATAACATCTTTCTGTGCTTTAATGATGACTTGTTCTCAAGCTTTGACGAAAACCGCGATCGCAATGATTACTTTCAACCGCCTGACGAGTCAAACTGCGATACAAATTATATTCAACGCGAGGCAGCTCTCCAAAAACGACGAGCTATAGCGACGATAACTAGTTAATTCAACTCATCGTGTACATGAATCTATTCATCTTTTTTAGTCAAGTGTGAGATTAGCTGTGCCATTTTATTTGATTGAGCTTGAATGGCTTGTAAAACATCATCCAGTGTGGCACGAGGTTGATGGGGCGCAAGTTCGTGAACATTGTTCGAGGCTAGAGACTGTCCAAGGGAGATTAATCCCTTTAATTGCCAAAAAGCCTGCTTCAAGTGACTCGGCAGTTCCTCGTGGTCGATCAGTACGTTCATTCTTTTCACGCTTTGCGAAAGCTCGCTTCTTTCCATTCAGTTGCACTGTAGTTGTTTTCTCTTCACGAGCCTGCTTTGACTCGTCCGAAGACGATGCTTCATTACCATTGTCTATAGAGATTAATGTGATAAATGATTATAGTTTAGTATACCAAATTCGTCTTGATCCTCCTCTTCCTCCACAGTTATAGCGTCAGTAGACATGAGTTATTCACGACTAAACCCCAGTTTATCAGCCCAATACTCCAGCATAATCTCGAAATGTTGAGGTCGATTCGCTTGACCTTCGTTGCCAGTAGGATGGGGAAGCTGGGGTTTAGATGTGGACCATTCACTCTTCATCTTTGAAAACTACGCATGACACTCGTCACTAGATAATCTATGAACAGCTCTACCTTGTCTTGTATTTGCTTTGCTGTAAAGCTTCGTTGCATAAGCGTGCTTAATTCAGCCGCCAGCATCGCGAACGCAACCTTTTTGTCGTTACTGTTTTTGGTATTGAAGCGCTCAGATAACGCTGATGAATATCTCAAACGGAACATGTGCCCAACACTTTCATCACACCACTCTGCAGGCATCTTGTTGGGGTCCTTTGGCGGGCGTCCCAACTTCTTGCGGTAGCTCTTGGGAGCAGGTATGTCATTCCCATTTCTTATCTAGTGTTGAATTTAGATTTAGATGTAGTGTGTGCATTATTTGATGGTCTATTCGTGGCCGATGACTCTATCGTCATGATGCGGTGGCAAAATCCCGTCTGACTTCTTCACCACTCAAACAAACAGGGACACAAACGTGAACCGATCGTTCACGCCTCAAGACGGGAAAATGTTTCTCGAACGTTATCCGGTGTCCGGACAATATGAATATAATAGAAAGCCGCAAAATGGACTTTCGACGACGACTTACATTCATGAACACTTCCCCGACCAGGGCCAAATGAGATCACATGGCTGTGCTGACTCCTGCTAAAAAAAAATACTACTCCGGTCCATAATATAAGTTGTAGTCGACTTTTGATTCGCGGAATTTTTCTAATTTGTGTCCGATCAGTGATCTAATTGGCCACACGAATAGAGCGAATCTCGGGCATTGATTGGGTGCTTTTTGAAGTACGGAACTCGGCGGGAAACCACAGATATGAGCTCCCAAAGGGGGAGAATGCAACATTTTTGAGAACTCTACACCCGCTGTGAGCTCACAATTGCTTTTAACACACCAACAACACGACCATTCCATCCAAATACCTTCTACCATGCCTCGACCAAGTTTACAACAAAGGAAACGGCCAAACGCAGTGGCTACGACTCGACGGAATCTCACGGGAGATGAGCGCGGCGAAGCCTATCAGCTTCTACTGGAGCGCTCGAGTCGAGGAAAGATCGATCGCGGCGCATTCGCCGCAGTTTCACGAGTGTATGGCTGCCATTGGAGCGTAATATGGCGCCTGTGGGCACGAGCCCGAGACTCTCTTGCATCTGGGTCTCCCATCGCCGACATCACCACCAAGAGAAAAGGTAAAATCCTGTAGAAATTTATATTTAGCAAACAAATATTCATTTATATGAGGATAATTTTCTGAAGGATTACTTCTCTAGGAAATTCTGGACGGATGAAGCTCCGAACCAGTAAACAAATCGAAGCGGCCATCAAGGCAGTCCCCTTGGAAGCCCGCCAGACACTCAAGACAACTGCAGCTTCATCGGGAGTGCCAAAAACAACCATCATGCGCCACATCAACAACGATGGAAATCTCCGCGGGCGTTCAAGTCGAGTGAAGCCATTGTTGACACTGAAAAATCAAGCTTGGCGAATCCGACACGCGATGAACCTTCTTCAAACTCAGTTGCATGGAGGCCATGTTTTTTCCAGTATGCGCGATCGTGTGCATATTGATGAAAAATGGTTCTATGTGACTAAGGTTAAAAGAAGGTTCTATGCGTACGGCGATGAGGAACTCCCATTGCGCCCTCTCAAGTCCACCAAGTTCATCAAGAAGGTAATGTTTTTGGCTGCGGTTACGCGTCCCCGCTTTGATCCCCAGAAGAAGCAATTCTTTGACGGCAAGATCGGTATTTGGCCGTTCGTATCCCAAGTCGAGGCCGTCCGTTCAAGCAAGAACAGACCAAGGGGTACTCTGGTCACCGTACCAAAGAGTGTTGACGCTGCGGCTTATCGAGAAATGGTCCTCAACAAAGTTATACCAGCGATACAAGCCAAAATGCCCCGTTCTGTGGTGTGTGTGAATATCCAACAAGATAATGCCAGCCCACACCGGTGTATTGATACCGCTGAGCTTCGTAGGCATAGCATCATGGCCATCGACGTTTCGAACCAGCCGGCCAACAGTCCCGATTTCAACGTGCTCGACTTAGGAATATTTAACTCTATTCAAAGTATACAGCAGCGAAAGAGTTCTCAGTCTATCGACGAACTCATTCCTGCTGTAGAAGCTGCATTTTATGAACTTCCGATGGAAACGATCGGCAAGTCATTCATTACTTTGCAAAAAGTAATGGAACTGTCAATGAACGACAACGGAGGCAACAATTTCAAGCTTCCTCACATGAGCAAGGTCGCTACCAAAATGAACCTGGCATCCTTAACCTTCAGTGCAATCCGTCGGTCTTCAGCCAAGCTCTGAATTGTTTGAATTCTCAAAATTGAGTCGACTTCATAATATTGTTAAAGACAATTATATTTCTCAAGGGTATTATAAATTTTGAAGATCTCATACAAATTTCAAGATATCTTTTTTCGGCCTCAATACTATTTCGATTAAGTTAACTATTTAATCTTGACAACACTTGATAAAGTAAAATTTTGAATTTAATTAAGCGAGGGGGACAGACAAGATGACAACAGGACAACTTCCCGACAAGCACCACCCAAATCTTCACCCTGACGCAGTCATGAGACTGCGAATACGACTAATTTTAATTCGTAATTTCTTTGTAGCATATGTTGTGTGAGTCAAAAGCGTGAATTTTATAATATTCTTTTATAAAAATATTGCGATATTTTGACAAATTAGTTCGACACATTTGAAATAGTCGTTTGTGATGTTCATTTTCTTCATATTGTGAATTCCGTCCAAATTTGCCAATTTCTGGCGATATTTCCAATCGCCTGGAAATCGCTCGGACAATATGATTGGCTAAGAATAATTTTACTATCCATTGATTGGCTGAAAACTGACCTAAGTTGACTCAACTCGTGAATTCGTGCCAACAAAAGTGGCACACTCCTTAATACTTCTCAATTGGACAAATATTCTTTACTACTACCAATGAAATGTTCTCATGTCCTTGTCTTAAGTTCATGCATTTTCATATTGAGATGATGAACACTGACGTCGCGTGATTACGGCTGCCAAATCTATTCAATGCACCTTGAGGCCATTCGTAATGGCGCGAAACACAAGAGATGAGGATATTAGGTCTTTTCAATAATACCTAACGTTATGATGCATTTGATGACAGTGGTGTCAGGCAGAATCACGAGTTCAACGATAGTTTCGTTTCGCCCCTCCATAAAATCACAGTGTGCATATTTTACTGAATATCGCCAAGCAAACGACACTAGTGTGATTCACTCAAGTACCATTTGCTTGGCGATGCTTAGCTAAATATGCTGGTATGTTTCAATGGAGGAAACACATTCATCGAAGTCGATGTCCACAGGGACAAAGGTATCCCCTTCCGAGTAAAGTCTAAGAACAACTGTGCAAGGCTTTGTAGTGATGTCATTAGTCCGAGCATGCATTTAAATCCAAGGCAGATTACGCAGATAAATATAAGTGAAACCAGAGTTAATAAAATCACGCTGTGTATGACACAAAAAATACATTCGAATTATTCTATGCACGATGCTATATCTTAGGCGCTTTCCAATGCGATTGCTGCTTAGAATCCGTCAGCTTGCTGAATGGGGCGTTGGCGCTCAAGCGAGAAATCGCTTTGGGATGTATTTTGGCAAATCAGCGGTCGTGCCAAAATATGTGGCACGATTTTTGTTTCTCGCACTGGAAATATATTACCTACATTTTTCAAGTATAAAATAATGAATTTCCTGTCAGGAAATGTGAAAAAGTGAACAACATGTTGGCACGATTCCATATAGTGACTCATACAGTGTATAGTTGGCACGATTTGCAGAGTCTGTGAGAGAAAAGCTGCAAATCTCACGTCATCTCTATGACTCTGAACAACCTTCCAGAGCGACCCCACCTCGAAGAGAATTCCACGTTATTCAGCGCTCCCCACGTTGAGCGTACAACGAGTGGAGAGGCCTCTGGCCTCGCCAGCGCAGCGACGATTTCGTGTACCATCCCGATCAAGGAGGTCAAAATAACCATCTAAAATTGATATTTGTATTATATTTCGGAGGTCCGGCGATTTGCCGGCGGTTGATTCAACCAATCGCCGGAAGAAATTTTGAGTAGAAAGCACAATATAATATATAAATGAGAGCACAATTTGTATTCAAAGCTAACAGGACTAATTTGATGTTGTCAGCTAACTGGACCAAATTGCAAACAAAAAATTTCGTCCGTTTTCATTGATTTTCGTTTGTAATTCATCAATTTACACAGATTTGTGTTTTCCTCTTCATTCCACTGAAATATATTCCGTTTTTGCCGACAACACTATGGTGGATTCCGAAAAGCAGGAATCCAAATACTTGCATCGAATTAGATATTAGTAGTGCGCTCGGAATTGTTCTGATGGTATTCATTTGGCTCGATTTCTTGCTGGGTGTACTTTTACAGTTAATTCTCCCCGATTAACCAATTAATTTTAGATAATAATTATCTAAAATTAATTGGTTATCGGGGAGAATTAACTGTAAAAATACACCCATGGATAATTTAAAGTAAATAATTATCATTGGATAATTATTTACTTTAAATTAGGGCCCGTCTGGCAACCGAAAATATTACAATAAATGGGCCCAAAATGCCATTTTGAGGCCAAATTCAATAATTTTGGTCAAAATATGAACTTGTTTATCTCAAAGAGTTTTGGTCCGAATCCAATATTTTTGGTTGGGATATACTCACTGGAGCCTCCCAAAATGCCATTTTACGAGATGGAGGTTTTACCTCCATTTTGAATAGGCCATAAATCGTTGATCCCATTTTGGCTGAAAATGGCATATTGATTTTGAAATTTTGCCAGACGCACCCTTATCCATATAAATTTTCGTCACTTCTCTGAAGCATACTACCTACAGTAGTACTCATCTCACAACTCGCAAATACAGGAGCTTGTTGATGGTATTGTGAAGGTCAATATGCCAAGAATCTTGAGGGCATGTTCAATTGTACAATATATGCGGATATTTGCACCCAAACGCGGATATTTCGACGAAATACCCGGACATTCCTGGAATACCATTGAACGCGAATATATTTTCTCCCAGATTGTCCCAACGTCAAATGTCTGCGTCAGATGTCCAACTCACGACATGGACATCCAATACGGATATAAAGTTTCAATGTCTAAGGAGAAATTACATATGAGAGGTTGATGTTCAAACGGAGAACTGCAATGGACGGTGACGATGCCTTCATGCTGAACGCCATTGCAGCAGGAATCGCAGCATGTACTAAGGAGATGGACGATAAGTATTCAAGCACAATCCCTCAGCAAAAGTTTATCCGTCCTTTACTTGGATACATGGACTTTCTTGCACTCCAGAATGAGCTTCCACACGAAGGCGACCCTCTGTACAAAGATCAAGTGCGTCTCTCGAAGGAAGCAGTTGATCTGGTCGTGAAACTCTCGCGGCCCTACATTCCCAAATCGCTTGAAGCGAAGACTGTCATCATGGTCACTCTTCAATGGCTCGCAAGTGGTGCGTCTGCTCGCTGTCAGGAGCAGCTATTCCAAGATCACAAATACGTAACAGTGTCGAGATATCGTCAATTTGGCATAGCAGCCATATTGGCTGCTAAAAGCTTCGTCATGAGTTTCATCGTTGAGCACATTGTGGCCAACGTCTCGCTGTTCTTCATCTTTATGGCTAAATCAGAAGCAATCTCTTCGTCTCTACGGCGACGTTTTCGTTTCATGCTCTCGTTGACGAGATTCTTGCGCTTTTGAGCCGCTGTGAGAGACATAAGGGTGTCGCTGTCACTGCACAAGTCATTCACACCTGTCGCCGTTTGGATGTTCGAGATGGCGGCTCCAGAAGGTGTCGGTGAATCATCTGAAGAAGAGTCGTGAGAGGGCATACCACGGACGAATTCACCAGTGGCCATCGCATCACCAACAATTTCGGCCATGGTGTCGTAGTGAATGAAAGGGCGATCATGGAAGCGAGAGATTGGGTGTGCGCGTGGGTGTTCGTCGAGCTCCTTCCATGCGTCGTTGCTCAGTCCAACTAAGCCGTCGCCAGAAAACTTGAGGAGCCAGCGATAATCGATGTAGTCTTCCTTCATGCGTTTCCATCGTGACTGGAGTTGTGTTGACTTGATGATATTGCCCTTGCCTTGCATGCGAACCAAGATCTCGTGCCATCCCTTGCTCTTGAGTTGCTTGCCTCCACTTGCAACGAACTCGGCCCTTGATGCGACATCAGCCTAGAACCGAAGAAACTCCGAGTCCAAAACATCGTTCCAATTCGCAGACTTCGAAGGGGGCTTGGCTGTCGACATGGTGGCAAACAGTGCTGTGAGCTTACGCAACACCATCAATCAAAGAAGACTGCGATACTTCATATAATATTTGACAATATATTGGTTTTTAAAGGGCATGTAGTATTGTGGTGGAAGTTGCGAAATGTCCGAATCGTGTTCAATGTGCAAATTGCGCCATATCGAGATAAAATATATGCGGTACATGGAGCGACGTTGAATAACAGCGTGGCATAATTAAATTTGAATTGACCAATCATAGATCTTTATTTCTGATAACAAAATTTTATTGGCTAAATTTTTCGCGGCACAATTTCCCATTCTTTTGAATTTGACAACCGCGAAAATTGATAGCCTCGGATGAATGCTACCAAGACTCGACGTGCCAGATCTACCGTGGCTGAGAAGTTGCGCGCTGTTTCCATCGCTGAAAGCACATCTGTTCGCGAAGCCGCAAGAATTACCGGGTGGAACGAGAGTTCCTTGCGTGAATGGATTCGTGACACTGACAAGTTGAAAAATTTCAAAGGCTCAAAGGCACGAAAGAAGAATACTGGCAACTGTGGGGCCAAGCCAATCATCCCTGACAGCTACGAACTTGCAATTTATGTCCGCGACTTAAGACGTGAAGAGAAGGCCGTGACGACCGCTCACCTTATCAATTACCTCCGCGTGAATCACAACACTTGGCTTCAGAAATATGTTACAACAAGATCATCTGGCTATAAATCCTTGCTTCGTCTTCTACAAAACTTCGCTCATCACCACGACTTTACTCGTCAGCGCATCTGTCGTCAAAAGAAGATACAAATCGATCTTGAAGAGACGCGACGTGCCTTCGCCACAGAATTCTCTGAGAAGCATGCTGACTTGCCAACAAACTGTTTGTACAATGCTGACGAAACTGGCATTTATTTCGACATGTGCCCCAAGACTATATGGGCCGTTCGTGGTGGTGGAAGTTATGTTGCGTCCTGTGACAAGCATTCAAGTCGAATGACAGCTTTACTCACAGTGCGTGCCGATGGTCTGAAACTGCTAATTGTGTTTATCATTCGCGGTGTTGATGGTGGCTCAATTGAGAAGAACGAGTTTGACAGCTACCCAGCTGGTCATTTCTATTACATGCAACAGAAGGCGTGGATGAATGGAAATGTGTGGAAGAGGTATCTGCGCGATGTACTTGCGGACAACATTGAGGATCCATCTGTTCTCTTGGTGGACAATTTTGACTGTCATGTCAGCAACGAAAGCGAACGCATCATTGGTGACGAACATGGAAGTGTACTTTACCCTCTGCCCCCCAACAGTACCTCGCACTGCCAGCCATTAGATGTTTCTATCATGGGGCCTTTCAAGCAACACTTGTGAGATTTGTGGATCATGTCTGATGTCACAGCCACAACTGCAAAAGAAAAGCGAATTGTTATGATAGAAAGGGCCATTCGAGCTTGGAGCATGATATCCGAAGATGAAGTGCGAGCGAGTTTCAAAAGGCTTTGTCGATTTAAATCTCAACTTTAATATACATGTTCTTTTCCTCTTTTAAGAACTCTTGAGTTCTTTTTTAAATAGGTACTTTTATAATTTAGAAAGAGATTCCTTGTCTAAAATATAAAAGAATTGAAAATTTGTTTTTAAACTGATTTTCAATTCTGAATTATAAAAGCATTGATTTTAAACAATGCCTTTATAAATCAGAATTGAAAATTAGTTTTAAAACAAATTTTCAATTCTAAATGTTATTTAAAATGAGTTAAAATGATGTTTAGAACACAGAACAAAAAAAGATTTATTAAAATTAAAATGATATCCCGCCAAAGAGTTTTTTTTACTAAAGTCTGGGTACCCCTTTGGATTTTGTGCTCTTTGGTTTTTTGTGTGTCTGCGCCTGTGGTAGAGTGTGCCATTTTACGTAAAGCGCGAATTTACTGTACGTTCACTGTCCACAGTTTACATGGTAAAAGAATGTCAAGTGTAAACTCCCCACGAGGATATTTCTGCCAATCAAATCTGTCTCCATTCTGGAACACAAACTGTAACCTGCCAGGATCTTGCTGCACAGCTCAAATGAGTGCATATGAATGCAATTTCATTGTACCAATATGTCTATCAAGCGATACTTAGTTGGCTGTTTAGGTTTCTGCCTCATTATCGCAGCAACCACCGTCGCTTTCATTTCCCATCATGACATCACCAAGGCTGCCCCGCTCAGACACATCTGAATTCATGTACAGCTGAACAAGTTGAGTTACCTTGTCTGGGGATAACCTGTTCCTGCGCTTTGTCAAAATATAGTCGTAAATGATCTAAAAAGAAACAGCCGTGCTCTACATTAAATGTAAAGTAAGAATTACTTAACGTTTCTATACGTAAAATTTTACACTGTCTGTGTTGAGTGTAAAGCGTAAAGGGCGCACCCTAGCCTGTGGATCTCTTTGGTGTCGACATCGCCGATTCTTGAAAATATTAATTTTAACAGTTCAATTGTGGAAACAAAATATATTTTATCATGGGTAAAAACGAATATACATTTAAGCAGGATATAAATATCTACTTTTAGACCCTATTCAGAAAAGACATGGAGCCAATCAAACAATCCGATAAAACAAAAAAAGACTTGGAGCCAATCAAAGAGATTAATGAAAATAAAAAGGACATAGAGCCAATCAAAGAATCCAACAAAATAAAAAAAGACTTTGAGGAAACAACAGAATCCCATAAAAAAGACAAAAAATCGACCAATGACCTAAACCTTCTAAACCCTTCAATCAAATAAGGTTTTGGAGTTCAAGACATATCACTCACGAGTCTCAAGGAGGGAAAGCGGGCTTTGAATGTGATTTGCATTCAACTTCATGTCAACCAATGTCGTCTGTTTACAGGTTATATATCATAGTACATATAAAATCGCTCTGTATTTGTTAGTCCTCAGGAGACTGCGCCAAAGCGTAAGCGGTCTTCAATGATGATAACGCTTCGCTACCAATAAATAAAATGACGGGGAGATCTTCTCGCCGCAGTCGGTGGATCAGTGATCAATTATGGTCTCAACATCAAATGCATTATATTATCCACAGTTGATTCTACGACGATCGAGAGCTGTGGGACTCCCACAGCTTTGAAATTAATCTTGAATTCTCCAAGTCGCTTATATGAATCCGCCTGCAGATGCCAGTTTAAATTGTCCATTTGTCAAATCACGTGTTCACAATTGGTGGATTCGTTGCGGCTGTCGTGTGAGAGTTTCCAGTAGCTATGGATAAAAGTACCTGTGGTAATGAAAGTCTATGACGAGGGACAGGGTATACACTTACTTATGGATAAATGTTTTTCTAGTGGGTGTCAGTTGTTTGGAAATGTTTAACAAACAAATAAAAACATGTTTATTTGGGAAATTTCATAAAAAACACATCTCTGTAAGGGCCTGGTCGAAGTAGCAAAAAGTCGACTTTTTTGCCATTGACTTTATCAGAAATAGATAGGTGCATCGACTTTTTCCCCAAGTAGGTCGTCGACCTACTTTAGAAAAAGTCGATAAAAACATATTGGATTTGTATACGAAGAATCTTCAATCAAGTAGATCCATTCTTCGCAAAAAGTCGAGGCTATTTACATTTCGACTGGCGACAATGGATTCAAACATGCTCCTGGCGGTGACTACGTGTGTCGTTGCAGCCGTCGCTGCGATAAGGAGCGATGGGCGCTGGCATCCCAGAACCCCTCAAAATGTAGCTACTACCAGAAACGATACTTGGGAAGGTGTGTTGCACTGTGAGGAATGCGTTGGTATAGGAGACTTTCAATGTTCTCCGTCGACCAGTCGGCTCGTGGACGTGGCGCCGTCTTGATATCTCTTTGGTCTCTCGATGTGGCGTCGTGGCTCATTGCAGCAGAAGAAAATTCACTGGCGAAAATCGTTAGTTGATGCATATCTGGATAAGTTATCCGTATTTATAAAAGTAGACGTCGTCGACCACGACAACAGAGAGTATTCGCAAACGTCAAATTTCCAGTATTTTACACTGAACTTGCCAACTCAGACGCCAAGTTTGAGTTGGAAAGTTCAGTAAAATACAGATTTTCGCAACTCAACCGGATGTTTGACATTTCAAGTTTTGCATCAAGATGGTGACAATCCCTCGGCTGTCAGACAAGGAAGTCCAAGTGCTTTTGGTGCGTCTGTTCAAGTCAAGGACAAGTTTTCGACAATTCCTCAGAACAGTTCAGTACCTCATCGACAACAACTATCTACGATTGCGGCTAGCTCACCCAGTCATCAATCACAACAATGCTTTTTCGATCTCTATGGATAACGCAACGTCGCGGTTCCTGTATAGGTTTACAATACAGCAACTGCTGACGATATGTCATCTAATGGAAATTCCAGCAAATATCACGACACCCTGGAGGGACCAAGTCCCCAATATTGAAGCATTGGCGATGACATGCCGTCGACTTGCTGAGCCATGCCGAATCTATCACATAACAAACGAATTTGGCCTTTCAACAGGTCCCGCTTCCCGCAATATTAAGACTGTTGTTGCTCATCTGTTTGACAAGTATTCTGCAGAAGTTTATCTCAACAAAGACATACTATTGCTTCACTACAAGCTATATAGGCTGGTTATACATGAAGCTGGTGCTCCAATTACAACTTGTTTGGGCTTTATCGACGGTACACGACACTATATTAGCCGTCCAAGTCCTCGAGCTAACCATAATGCTTTTGAAAACTTGCAAAGAGCTTGCTATAATGGCCACCCCAGACGGCACTGCTTGAATTGGCAAGCGGTTACAGCTCCCGATGGCTTGATTATCTCTATGTACGGACCAGTAGAAGGTCGCAGACACGACTCAACCATACTATCAATGAGCCGTCTTTTGGATACGTTACCTCTTACCCCTGAGTTTCATGGTTACGTATTGTATGGTGATTTAGCCTACGGTTGTAGACCATATCTTTGTTGTCTATTTTCAAATGCTGCACTGGGTTCTCCCGAAGACAAGTTTAACAAGTCAATGAGTGCTGTACGAGAAGCTGTCGAATGGAGCTTCCATATAATTAAGGGGCTGTGGTCATTTATGGACTGGAGCAAGAAACAAAAAGTACGCCAACTACCAATTGGGCAGCTGTGGATTGTCTGCGTTGTACTTACCAATTGCCATACTTGTTTACAACCGATGGGAAATCAAATCTCCATGTATTTCAACTGCAACCCACCACCACTAGCAACATATCTAAGTGTTCGAGATAGTGAAAAGTGAACTGAGTCTACACATATTAAACATTGACAAAATACATATCTAAATGAGCTTGTCATAGATTGTTTATTTATCTGACTTTCTCATTTCAACCATCTCTTTCAACAACGCAATCATAATAGTTGAGATTCTTCATGGCGTTTCTCGGCAAAGATAGCTTGCTCTCTGGCAAATCTCATTTGTTCTTTAGCCAGTTCTGCTTGTTCACGGTCAAACAGCAACCGCTCGCGTTGGATTGTAGCCAATTCTTCGTCTGCCTTCGACAAGTTGGAAACGCCCTCGGACACACCTTTAAAAAGCATATCCAACGCTTCTCGTTTACTCTTCTGTTTCTTCTTGTTGGTTTTCAAACTGTCTACACTTTTTCGTTTTTCGGTTATTTTAGTGTCGGCAGTTACATTTGAATCATCGTTATCGCTAAAGGAGATAGTGTCAAAATTACCTCCATCTATGGTTTGCTTCATTGATTGCATAGCCAATTGACGTATGACTTCACCAGAGTTGATGAGACCTTGTTTTTTTCGATTTTCAAGGTCCAAACGGACATCTTCTGTCTGCTCAAAGTCAGACATTCGAGAGGAAATGTCCGTGAGTAGTTGATCTCGAACGTCGTATTCTTCAGATGAGCCCGACTTACGGAGACTCGCTTGCTCATTCAATGCATGCTTCTTCACCAAAAAATTAAATCGTTTACGAAGCGCTGGGCCACTTTTCTTGGATGTGAGTCCATCTTCGCGTGAGAGCGAAGTCGCAATCGACTCCCACGCAGTTCGAGCAGCAGTACGACGTGACTCCCAAGGTCTGGTGAGTATCACTTCGTTCAGTAAAAGGATATCATCCGCAATCGACATCAGCGCCATGGTCGGCTTCTTCTCGACATGAGGACTGGCCTCTGGCTCTTTCTCCATGCTTACACGAAGTGTGGGCAAGTCACTTCGTGCAAGCATGGGCGACAAACATTGTAAGGATTACATTCATTTCACAAGCATGTGAGCTGGAAAAAGTCTTTCCAGCTGGAGCTCGTATTCGGAAAGTTTAGTCGATTTGCAGATAAGTTTTGCAGGAACTTTCCAACTCGCATCACGATTGGGAGGTTTTCCGAGTTGGAAAGTTCCAAGTGGGTTTGCGAATATTCTCTAACTTGCTCGTCGGCTTTTTTCTGAGTCAAAAAGTCGATGGGAAAAAAGTAGAAGCAGCGCACGTCGACCAGACCCTCAGAGAGAGCAAAGAAGGTGGGAGAGAGAGTGGTCGTAGAGGGGATGTGTAACATTGAGTTTTCACTTCCATGAATAGCAAAATACGTGTATTCTGGAAAACATTATAAAAAAGGCAGCCATACAAGTCAATCACAATTGTCTTTCGATTTGACGGCATGGATGCGAGTGACGAAGCCATGGCGGCCTGCTTTCATGGCCACCCCAAGCCTTTCAATACTTCACACGGGAAGACAACGTCTGATGTGATGACTGCCGCCGAGAGAAAGGCGATCCGGAAACACAAGAGCAAGATGAACCAGCGTCGCTATCGAGCAGACCAGAAGCTGCGCAGGAAAAATCTCGAGGCAAGCGTCCAAGCGCTCAATATTGAGATCGCTCACTTGGAAGGCCGTGTGGATTCTATGCGGCAACTTGTCCCTGCCCCCTTGCATTCGTTTGAGCCTGAAACCAAGATAGTGCATCACTACTTCAAAATGTTTGCCAACGGTCTTCGCAAGAATCTCGTCAATCCAAACCAGTCGCTTCAGTTGGAGTTTTTGTCGTCAATTATGGTGCCAGACTTGGTCTTCTTGGAGAGTATTGGTATTGACAAACTCAGTCAGCAGTGGCAGCTTTACAGCACAAGTTTTCATTCGTTCCAAGTGGAGTGCCATGGTTTCAAGCCGATATCATTCAGTCCAAATATCATCATCAGTGTCGACACGACTGTGCATTTGCGATTGTCTCGTCAATCGTTCTGCTTGCTCTTCCCCCACATACTCCACAACGAGCAACTCACACAGAAAATGGTGGGACGAGTGCTTTCTGTTCCAACCCAACAGATCTTCTTTTTCAAGGCTCGAAACGATTCCCAATCTACCGGTGGCTCTCTCAAGACTCTTGGGAAATCTTGATGACACACTCACAGCATTGGCCGCCTTCCGAGTGAAACCCAATGGGGAATTAGTTGCCCAGAGAGTTGAGAATGTTTAAAGGCCGCAGCGTCAACACGCTACCGTGCATCTAACTCTGCATGCCCATTTAAGCAAAAGTACTCGAAATTTCTGTGCTTTTAATCTGTTGCTTGTCGAAAATACGGCACACCCGTCTTTTCTTTCGCGAGCCATAGTATAACCTCAATTTCTTCGGCATGCTTAGGCGAGATCTCGGTCGGCATCCAAGCACGCCTTATTATTACTAGTCGATTGTATGCAATCAAATAAGACGTCTTGCTTCTTTGTGATCTAATCCAAACGAAAGAAGTATCAGGAAAACGCCGTCACGCCAGGGTGGTTTGATGGCGTTGACAGTGCAAGCAGAGCCTTTATGCTAACTGATGTTCTCTTTGGGAGGATTTCATCGCGCAGGAGATTTTTGCTTCTGCGTGAAGCTGTGGCGAATCCACCAGCTGTCCAAGTTCAACTTTCTTTACGTCATTCCAGCGTCGGTGACGTAGTTCTCGATGAAATCGTGAATTTTGGTTGAATTTCCAGTGAAATTCGGGAAAAAATGGCGTAAAATTGCGACTTTTTTGAAAAGTAATTGGCAACAAATCCCACTTTTCTTCCAACAGCCTTTGACTGGACACCGCCCAAGTATACAAATGGCAAGATAGTGGCGTTTCTCGGTCGGTTAGCAGGCAAACTTTATGTGAGTCGTGTGTCGATCAACGCTGAAGTCACCCAAGTGCAGAATCCAACAAACGACCTTGGCAACGATCGATGGAGGCAACCAAAGTCGAGCGGTGGCACGACCAGCGCAAGATTGTCGATGTTGAAATGGCCAGACGAGTTGCGGCGGAAAACAAGGCCATGCAACGGAAGAACCTTCGAAGAGTTCAGAGTAAGATCAACCAGCGCCGGTATCGCGCCGAACAAAAGTGCATGACGGAACATCTGTACAAGACAGTCATGGCGCTCAATACGGAAGTTGCACGGCTGGAAGGACGACTGGAGTCACTGCGACTAACCATTCCTGTATCCCTGCGCACGTTTGAACCCGAAACCAACGTCGCGAAGGAATACTTTCACGTCTTCTGCAATGGATATCGCAGCGATGAAACGGACCCAGTCCATAAACACCAGCATGACTTCTTGACCAGCGTTATGAAGCAAGACTTGGTCTTCATGGGCCGTGTGGGGATTGACAAGTTGCTCGACCAATGGTCGTTGTACTCGAAAAGCTTTCAATCTGTCGAAATGGTCTGTCAAGGCGTGGAAGTCGTATCCTTCAGCCCCAATGTTATTATCCACGGAGGCACTGTCTTGCGCCTCCACATGTCCATCGCCACCATTGAAATGCTCTTCCCCCACTTACGACACAACGAACGCCTGACAACAAAACTGGTCGGCCGCGAATTGTCCGTTGTCGTGCAACATATTTTTGAATTCGACCGGAATTGCAAAGTCCAACGATTTGAGACCCATACCAACCTTGTTACGGCTCTATTAACTCTACTTGGGCCATTAGACACTTCCGCAGCTTTGAATGGGATTCGAATGAGCATTTCTGGCGAAATCGTCGCGTCGGACTTGGACTGACCAATTGAGAGTAAACTTCGTTTAACGCTAATTTAATTTGCAATTTCAACCTTGAAAATTGACGACGTGGATGACTGACTACTCATCCAAGCTCTCCTACTCGATCAAGCCGCGTCTATGAGCCTTTCAGCTCAACCATGAATCCTATCTCCAGCTGCCAGCGTTTATCCATGCCGATGTGCTAAGAACATGAACTTGGCAGTTGGATCTCGCACTCACAAACGACCTTCCAGAAAATACGAAAGGATTACGTGATTGCACATACGTGGATTGGGCGATCGTCGTTTTCACAACCAAGGCATGACACTCTGATAAGGATGCATGACACACAGATAAGCCCTGTCCTCGAGGACGTGGATATAGTTGCTGTGAAAGCGGGGGAAGTTTCTTTTGCTGTTGTCTGAACTTGAAGGTGATATCAGCCCAACATGAAATAGTCATCGTTGATTGGATCATTTCTACTCAAAACTTTGTTTATAACCAATCAAAACGCATAAAATGATGCAAATCATTCTATACAGTACCAAGCTGGCCCCATGACAGTCGTCTGTGCTGACATCAAAGTTTAGTTAGCAGGATGGTGAGCTTTCTCTAGCGACGTCGCTCGCGCAAGTCATTCACACTCGATGGGTTGCATGGCAGTCTTGTCTTGAAGATAACCAAGTCGGATCTTTCGATTGGTCCCATGTTTGGATCAGAGCAACGCACTTTTCTACCACGAGCAAGCGGGAGATGTTAAACATCGGACCCCTTTTTCTATTTGTCAGACCCTTTTAACTTGAATAAATTATGCACAGACAAATCATTGTATAACCATAAATCTAGTATGGCTAGTTGTTGTACTATCTTCTTTGTGTTCGCTTTGCGTCTGGATTGACAAGAGAGACAGACAGATACCACAATATGATGGTTCCTTACTTTAAGTGTCGCGTGAGAGGAAAATTCATTCGACTCATTAAAAGTTGACATGCAACGCAGGCTTGCATCGTTCATTAGCATCGATATCTTTACTTGAGAAAACATACATTGCAATTTGGTGGGACCAGAGTTCATCATGTAGCTACTGATGATTGCTGAGCCTGTGAGGTATTTGTAGATCTGCAATTGCTTTGACATCCTGTCAACTATAAGAATTTCATTTGATGAGGAAAGAGTAATCAACGCAATCGACTATCTGTCGTATTTGTGGGTGTATCTAACATACACTGCTACCAATTCTGTGACTTGCGATTATTGATAGCAACCATGTCCATAATGTAAATCTATTCTACGTCAACTATGGTCTTGTTCTTACAGAGTCAATTGATTTCTCATGAGTCGCAATAAGCTTACTATAGAAAGACTTTGAACTCCACTGTAGGCACAAATGCTCAACAACGATGCAGTAGAGTACGATTTAAATGCATCCAGTTAAATGGTCCGAATTTTCCGTGAGTATGACAAACTGCTTGTCGAGTACTTTGAAGTAGAAAATACATTTATGGCTCGAATACTTTTCAAAGGAAAGCTTCTAGATTGCAGTTCGATAGGTTTGCTCGAGAAAACATGCAATACATTTTAGTGTTATAAAACTGCAAAGTCTCCAGCCACTATTTCCACACGCTATGTCAGTAAGCTATTTGCAAAACAGAAATTGATACTGCGTCATAGTTGAACATTTGAACCTGCACTGCATTTGAAAGTTGTTCTAAAGTAGGCATATGAATTGTTGTAAGAGCAATTGACATGAAGTAAATTTGTGTTGTGGTCGTGATCGCCCGTATTATTCGCAAGTCGCAGAACTAGTTGAGTAGAGCACTCAGCGGTCTTTGGCAAGTACAAATGTAGACCCACAACAACGACAGATAGTCGATTGCGTTTAATAATATTTCCCCGTGATTGATCGTTGACAAGATATCAAGGAATTTCAGATCTACAAATATCTCACAGACTCAGTGTTAATATAGGCACACCAGTAGCTTCATGATTAGCTTTGTAGTCTAGACCACTACAGCAATGAAATGCTGTGTTTGTTCTCTCGAGTAGAGTTATCAATGCTAATCATGTAAGCTGTCGTATAGATCAAGTCGTATGAGCCTGCAACTATGATTCAACCACCAAGAAAATGCACGCTCCACTATGTCAACTTTTAATGAATCGAATGAATTTTCCTCTCTCGCAACACGTCTATTTCCGGGAGTTAGACAAAAACGAATGACTCTGCTTTATTCTTCATGCTGTTTTCATAGCGCCGTTCGCCTCCAAGCATTCATAACAGAGTTTGTCCAGTTTGTTCAGAGTTTCTTTTCAGCTCCAAAATATTCTAGCGTGCTTTCTACTCCCAAAGGAACCATCATAATGCTTCAAGTCGTCTGTGGCATCTGTCTGTCTCTCTTGTCAATCCAGACGCAAAGCGAACACAAAGAAGATAGTACAACAACTAGCCATACTAGATTTATGGTTATACAATGATTTGTATGCATACTTTATTCAAGTTAAAAGGGTCTGACAAATAGAAAAAGGGGTCCGATGTTTAACATCTCCCCGAGGAAGCCCGCACAAGTGTATCAAAAGTCAGAAGCGTGTCTCATGCCACATGGGATGACTATTTGACTTGAATTATGTATAGAAGAATGTTAAGTGCGCTTCGCGCACTTAACGTTTACACGTCTTGCAAGCTTCGTCCAGGTTTTCTTTTGCAATGCCTGACCCTCACCCCACTGGTGAACCCCTTCGTGAAAGGGGTTTCACAAATTCACAATTGTTAACAGCGCGTGCCCGCGCTGTCAGCTGCTAAACCCCCGAGGACACCCAGATAGGCACGTGTGTTTCTGACTTTTGATACACCTATCTGACTATTCAGCTTTCTTTTGGATTATTCACATTATGCCGTCGGTAGAGATGCGTTTTTTATAAAATTTTCCAAATAAAACGGTTAAATACATTATAAAATATTTCGAAACAATAACTGAACAATTATCCGTAGTTCAGAGATCCGGACGTTGGGGAAGTACCCTATCGATGAGTCAAAGAAAATGGTTCGTGTTAAGTGCATACGTAGTGGCTATGACATCGCCAGAGCAGCGAAACATATCTCACGACATCCATTAGATTTGCAGGCGGTTTCAAGTGCGAGCAGTAGCATAGCTTTGTAGATTTAATGGCACATGTGATGGCAGTGTACAGCTACATTACAAGAAGTTTTGGCCCTTTGTATGATCAAGCGTGTTCTACCATTCAATAAAGTAGTATTTCACAGCGCAGACTTTGAATCCGTTTTAAGCTATTGTATCAATCGTTTAAGCTTCCCAGTCACGAAGCTATTGCAGACCAGTCGAGCCGAAAACAATACTTATTTAATTATTCCATGAGTGAAGATTTAAACAACTACCTTGACTCTTACAAAAAGTAAAGTAATATATTTTCCTTGGAACACGAAAAAAATTACTTATTATTTATCCAGAAGTATTTTCCAAACTATTTTTTTCCTTGGACAGGAGACTCTCGACATCGTCGATTGCCCAAAGGTCTTCATTCATGCACAAAAACATTTGAACCTCCATGTTTTGGGGAGCAGTCGTCCTCGCCGTTCTCCAAGAGCATATTTTGCTCGGGCGAAAAAGCGCTCACACAAATTGAAGTTGGCAACAAGAAGTCTAGGCACATGTAGCCATTGAGCTGTTCGGACTTTTGGCGCTTGACAGCGCGTTGAAACAATGACAAATGGTCGTCATTCTCGCAGGTACTAGAGCGTCCACTACTTTGCAAATGAGCAACACTTCGTCGCTCGTCAGGAGTGAGAGCAGACGTGTTGTTCATTTGAATCTTCACGACACCCGACTCAAATGCGGGATTTTGAACAATTTCCCCATTGGCTGAAATATATCCAGCCATGTCCGGATAAATATCCAATAAGTAATCAAAACAAGCATGCACATCTTCCAACCGTGTCGAATCACTTTGGAGGTCGAGAGTCACTTTGTTCAGATCAATCAGGTCGCTGTAGAGCTTAGAAAGGACTTCATCTTGCTGACGCGTTGGCAATCCACATTACTTAATTGAACTTCACGCAGATGCTGCTTAATGGCCACATACCGTTCGAGCATGTCAAAAGTAGAACTCCATCGCGTCACATTTCGCGTTTTAGCAGCAAGGTGCGTAAAGGCACGGAGCTTTGCTGCAGGAACAGCATATGATAACTTTCTCATAATTTCATGAACCACACCAAGAACGGTATCAAAAATTTTTAGAAATGACTTCATCGCCAAGTTGAAGCGATGGCTTGCACAGCCAACAATAGGGACACCGCAAGAACGAGCAAATGCCAAGTTAGTGGAACCATTGTCGCCAACCAATGCCACTACATTTGTCCATGTTTTACCATACAATTCCAATACATAATCAAAAAAATCTTTGTGTGCCGCCGCGGATTGCGCGCCATGCTCGTTCATCGGCGAAAAGGCCAGCAAATATGCTGAGTATCCGGCTGATCCGGATAATTTACAAGGTTTTCCGGGATTTCCGGATAACTGAAGGCAAAAAGTTGCAAAAATAGCGACGTAGTGAGTCGCGTTTGACGTCCATCCATCAAATATCAAGGCGAATTTTTCAGGCAATAATCCAGCAATTTTGCTTTCCACACGGAGTCCAAGCTTGTGCATGTAATTCTTAATGGTATCGCGGTCCATTCGTTTCAAAGTAGTGTATTCCGTAAGAGTTTTGTTTTCACAAAGTGAAAAGGGTAAGAGACCAGCTGTAATCAAGTGGATCCATCCATAAACGTTTTGAGCGTGACTGGAGGACCAACGCTGTAGAAAAATGTGCCTATTGAGTTCCTTGTCTTTGCCAAGGAGAACCCATTCAGGGTGTTTCGAATGAATGTGTTGGCACATGTTGGTGTACCCAGACTTATGCTCCATTTGAATACAACAATGCTGGACTTTGCACTTCCAGGTTTTGCTCCCAGGTGTAATTGGAGCAAAGTACTTGGTGGCGAGCTCCTTCCCAGTAAGAGTTCCAACGGTTGGAGCCGACATTGCGCTGTAAGATCGATTGCAAGGCAAAAAAGAGAATGCGATATTGGATTAATGCGATCTTTGAAAGATCTTGAGATCTATGGAACCTTCTTTTTGTGTCGTTTCATGGATAGTCGCGATCTAGAGAAACGACAAAATATTTTTTATGAGAACTTAATTTTCACTTGAATAAAATATTATCTGACGAGAATTTGTAAATTAAATAATGTATTTTTGTAAAACTCTAGAAAAAATAATCGAAATTTCGTAAAAAGAAAAATTAATTTATAGAGAATATTTTTTTCGGCAAGACTGTTGCAGACACCCACTTGATCAATAAATTTAATCATATGCTGTTGATTGTAAGATCGGAGAATAATGTGATACTAGGGTGAGGCCAGGGCTACGCCCCTGGGTGGAGCGTTTTGCTTTGGAAATAACAAAGATTTGATCACACACATGAAACGTTTGAAGCCATACTATGAATTTTGAATTTGATTCAGGCCCAGTTCGAAGTAAAAAAATAAGTTAACGCCGAGCATTCTGATTGGCTACTGTTGACTGATCATGAGATAAATCATGTCCTGACAAAAAAACCGTCGACTCGTACCGAAAGAAAAATAAATTATCCAATCAGAGATCATATTATTTTGAAACTAAGGAGACGGTATTTACTTCGCACTCCTTATTCACTTCTTTCTTATTTTACTTCGAATTGGCCTCCATAGTTTCCCTGTTTTGTTGTGCAAAAATGCCAGTTCTTGCACAGATAACACGAACGATTTATCAGTGATAATACAGACGCTCGAGGTACCCAGTCCTATTCACGGCGCATTTGACGGCAAGACAATGATGACCATGCGCTTAGATGATGCTCAAGGCGACTATGTGCTTTCTCGACAGCGTGAGATCGTTTGAACATGTCGAAAGAGGAAATGCGTGTGAGGGCCTCACAGCACGATACATAGCGGGCATCTTGGTATTGCCTGATTTCGTCAAGTTCACCGGACTCAACTTGATAATTTGAGCGGTCTGAGCCCTTGTAGATGAACTTGTACAGGTACTTGACTGCAGATATACTTGTACACGCCTCGACATTGATGTGGCAGTCGAACATGGCACTCAACGTTGGGTTGTACGGAATAACATATTGGTTGGTATACTCAGAGGGCCGCTCTGCCGAAGAGCGGCGACGACGGTAGAGTGGATATCCATCACTGCCTTCTGATGTTTCGTTGCAGTATGCTTTTGGAAAGTTTTTCTTGCACTTCCCGTTTTCCAGGCATCGGTCGCTGCATTTGTGAATCATGCAGGTTGTAATAATTTCGTGCAGTCTTGGATTCTTTTCCTTGTCGGGGATTTCTGCACTGATAATACTGTCAATATCGGCAGCTGTCTTGATTTTGTCGTCCCCAGTGAATATGACCAACATATGGGCATGAGGCACAACGCTTTTGGAATTCGACAATACGAACACACGCAGCTTGTCGACCCAAAACTGCCCCCTTGTACAGCATGGCTTCAATGGCTAAGAGCTTGAGGTGGAACATGCGCGTCATTAAGTCAGGTCGATCAGCTGGAGATCGTTTAAATCCATAGTCGTCTTTCGCCAATTCCAGCTCCCTGTCGATTTCAACCCACTTTGGATTGCATGTCACAGTGATAAAAAGGTCTGGTCGACCGAACTTGCGAACAGTTGCCATGGCGTCAAGGTAACGTTGTCTCATGTACCGAGGTCCACCCGTGTAAGATGACGGCAAAACAATCCTTTTTCCAATGCTTCTGAGGTCCACATCATCCGAAACAGCGTCATGAAGTGCGCGGTACGTGTCGCTGCGGAGGTTGTTGGTTTGGTCACGAATATATCGAAGCCTTTGCTTTTCCATCTTTGCAAAATTGTCGACTGCAAACACTGAAATAGAGGTCCGCTGGCATGTAATGGAGAGAATGCACCGCGCTCGTGCAAATGGTATCGAGCATAATCGTTCAAACTCACGTTTTCATGATTGCGACCGCTCTTGTTGTCAAACGACCACCCCAAAGTCCCAGTGGGAAAGAGCAAAGGGTATTGAAGCGGGTCATATGCCGAATGAAATTCCTTAATGCGAAATAAGCGTTGTTCCCCAGGTTGTCGATCCAAACGCTCATGTTTACCAACGTGATAGTTTCGCTGAACTTCGCTGAGTACGGGGCCATCAACACCATGCAGTAAGATATGACGCCCTGACTTGGACGTTTCTGAAAAAAGAACAGCGATTTCAGAACACGTAGGAAGGTTATGCGTTCGGCTGTTGCTTCGAGGCTGAGCAGTGAGGACTAATCTCATGTCGTCATCCTTTGGAATATCCTTCGCACTTGTACAGCTGGGTGAACGCGTTGTGCTGTAGTAGTAGACGCTGGATTTTCGTCACAGTTGACACATTAAGATTTCCCCCCAGCATTCTTCGTCGTATGCTTGCTTGCGTTTCAGGATCCGTAATGTAGATCTGGGCGTAACTGGCTTGTTCTTCGTCCGCAGGCAACAGTGGTCCAATTAAATGATGCAAATCGCCTTGGATTGTATAAGATCTCGGCCCACCGTTGCCGTGAATAATTTCTTTGGTACCAATAGATGTAAAGGCAAAGAGGGCGTTGTACCGGCGAGAGTTATTGACAAACCCTCTGGTTTTGAACAAAGCAATGTATTCGCGAAACTCGGGTGTGTCAGGCCAGGTAGCAACAGGCAGCACTCGAGAGCCTCCACCGCAGCAGTCCTTTTCTTCGCCTGGCCAAATCTTCGCTTCGCAATGGCGGCAAATCGAACGCTGCTCAATAGTATGAAGAGGCACCAATGATTCATCGAAGTCATCGAAACTGACGCGTGCACTGTTGTGATCACTCTTCTTCTTCGGGCGACCCTTGGGTTTATTCCGGAGACTTAATCCTTGCTCGCGAGGAGGTTCATCAATCAAATCCACATCCACGTTTAGCGGAGGATCAGCATTTGCCAAGGCAAGTAATTGATTGTCAGTGTTGCAATCCACATTTCCATCGGAAATATCTTCTTCCTTGGTTTCTTCTTCACCTCCTTCATTCATACGGTTAGGTTGTAGCGCAGCATAGATCCTTCGATTGTCAACTCTGCGCTCGCGATCTTCTTGCTCCTGAGCTGCCAGAATCTTGAGATGATGGTCACTTTGAGCGTGATAATGGATTCCGTCTTCTCCCTCCTTGGTTTCCTCTTCGTCGCTCTTATCCATGTCCGTACGGTGCAAAATGATGCCCTTGATTCGCAACCTCAGTGTTGTGCTTTTTTTCGCGAGCACGTTTGTTGTATTCCGCCTTCTTGGATCTTTTCATAGCCACCTCTTTGTCGAAGTCTTCCACGATAGCATGCCGTTTCTTTTCGCGAGCACGATTGTTGTACTCCGCCTTTTTGGATTTTTCCATTGCCACCTCTTCGTCAACTTTATCCAAGATAGCTTGCCGTTTCTTTTCGCGAGCACGATTGTTGTACTCCGCCTTTAGAAGAGCTTGCCGATTCTTTTCGCGAGCACGATGACGTTCATCTGACGCATTTCCAACATAGAGACGTCTGCCTTGGCATAAGGAGGCTGAGAGTACCCGCCAATGCCCCCTAGTGCCCACTGACTCGGAGCACAGACTTTTTCACACCAGCTTGGCACCATCTTCTCACTAATTGCAATGTTGAAAAATTCAATATTTTTGTTCAAATTTTGATCTATATTCTTATTCACTCCAAATTCACTCTTGACTTTTTCCTTTCGAACATGCTTTGACTGTTGGTTTTCCATCTGAATTATTGTCAGTGGTCATTTCTATAATTGGCTGGCACAAAGTAGTATTTGCCAATCAATTCCAAAAAAACTTTTAAAACAAAAGAAAATAAGAAAACGTTTTTAAACGGTTATTAAACGTTCTGTTATTTATGTTTAAATAACTAACGCATCTCTAGTCGTCGGCTTCTCCCAAGTTTGCAATCCTTGACGTCCCACGAACGACGGATCGAATGGGATGGCTGCGCCAAGCTGACAGAGCTTTGCAAAGCGAGCAGAGACCAATCATCTCGACGTAACGACTGCCATTTTAACAAATGAATGCACACGGCATCTCGCTTCTTTCCACGCTCCACAACCTTCCATCCTCCGCATTAACGTCGTCTCATGGCTTTTAAATTCCATACAAGCAAACATCAGCGTGTTGAGCGCGATGAAGAAGCAATGGAAAGATGGGAGAGATAGCGCGATCAATTCCCATCGGTCTCATCAACATGACTTTTCTTCCGCCCGCCCAGTCGCGGTGCAACAGATGGTCGAAGGAGATTCTGTGCCTCAACCCTCTTGGCGGCGATTGGTTTTCTATTTAAAACTGAGTCGTTCCAAAATTCGAGAGGCAAAAAACTGCTGAAAGTTGCAGATTCTCTTCCACCGCCTACCAACCACAACGTCGGCCATGCCGAACCGAGACGTGACGAAAGCGGTCGTGTATGCGCCTGCCTTCCAACTCCCGCAGGTTGTGCTCGAGCTAGAATTGGCCAAAAGAGCTGCCGCGGCCAAGAAAGTGCTCCAGAAACAAGCGTACCGTCGAAACCAAAGCAAGATGAACCAACGCCGATATCGCGCTGAATACAAGTCGACGACCGAATACCTCACAACGGCCGTCACAAAACTCACGACGGAAGTCGCAAGGTTAGAAGGACGCCTCGAAACCTTGCGATTCACGGTCCCGGTCGAGCTCCGCACGTTTGACGCCGAGTGCAACCTCGTCCGCGAGTACTATCGATTGTTTCACCTTGGCCTACCCAAGAACGAAGCAGACCCGAAGCGCAACCTCCTATGCGACTTTTTGTCGAAGTCCATGACTCAAGATCTAGCGTTCATGGATGATTTTGGCCAGGAAAAATTGCTCCGTCAGTGGATGATGTACAGTACCAGCTTTCTCGGCTTCGAAATGGTGCTCCTATCCATGGAAGTTGTGTCATTCAGCCCAAATGTCGTTGTCCATAGTGACTCGACGCTCAACCTCCGGCTATCGCGCAGCTCGGTTGCAATGCTCTTCCCACATCTTCTTCACAACGAGCCACTGGTGCAACGCATGATCGGTCGCATATTGATCCTCCCCGTCCAACAAAACTTTGTGTTCGATTCCGACTTTGCCGTCGTGAAATATGACACATATGTAAACTTGGCAGTAGCGCTTGCCAACTTACTGGGTAGTTTGACCGATGCTGCGACGGCTATGAGTGGGGTTCTCATCAAAGAAACCGGCGAAATCGTTGCTGAAGTGTCGGGCGACTGCTAGTGACACGATGTTGACTCTATTTTTCAATCTATTTCAATATTGCGTGCGTGCAGACATCGATGTTCTAAGGCCGCCATCGACACGGCGACCATAACTTTTGTCGGAAGAAACCTCCCAACATGACAACAACTCCGTGAGCTGTTGAACATCAATAAACCACCCCAAACAGCGGCGGCATTTTTCAGAAACTTTGTAAGGAATGAATTTCAGCAGAACATGAAGGTTGGGATTTCCGCGCTGCGTTGCGGACCGCAGCGAGGAGAATCTACTGCGTTGGACAATGAAAAAGAGATGCCAGAGCCTTGCCCCGCGCTAGGGCTATTGAAATATCCTGCAGCACTCGTCTGTATCAACCGCAATTAGTCATCACGTCAAGGGAAGCCGCTTGGATCGGCTTGGACGACAAATCCTCGAAGGATCGGCTCATGAGGATGGATGGGGAAGCAAATTGAGATTGTTGTCGCTTCAACGCCAGACCAGTGCATGGTCCACCCCACCAAAGCGATTTACCAAGATTCGGTGATTCACACTCTTAAATGTCTTGATGGAAAGCTTTCAATCGCAAAAAAAGTCCATCATAAACTAAAGTCATCGTTAATTACTCACTGGTGAGGTAGCTCGGCGTTGTCCGCTAAGAGCGAGCCCGCATGGACGGCCAGCGTCTCCTCGCCATTTTGTAGAAGATTCATGAGGGCCACAATGGGATTCGAGAACAAATCCATCCTCAGTACTTGAAATTTGCCATCAAACGTAAACTGATTCTGGACGGGCAATGTCATTGTCCGACCAACGAGTTTCTGGACGAGGGGCTCGTTGTTGAGCAAATGGGGGAAAACTGTTCGGATTGAATTTCTGGATATGCGGAGGTGCAGCAGCACTTGGGCATTGACGACCACTTGCGGCTCAAACGACACAACGTGGACCGAAACACACTCTCCACGGACACTGTCAAAGGTTTTAACATATAGACAGGACTGTTCGAGTAATTTTTCAACACCAACGCTGCCCATGATCTGGAGATTTGGGTGCATGACGCTCTTGACAAAATCGCGCTGGATCGCGTACACTTTGTCTTGTGGATCAAGGGATATGCCTTGCGCGAACAGGCGGAAATTTTCCTTCGTGATATTCAATTCCGGGGAAAAAGTACGCAGAGATGGTGGGACGGCCAGTTGAAGTAGTTGGAGCTTTCCTCGTAGTCGCATGACGTCCATCGCAAGGTTGCCAACATCAAAATCCAATCGAGCCATGTAATTCTTCTTCTGTGCGCGATATTTTCGTTGATTGAGCTTGCCTTGATGGCGTCGTGCTGCTTTTTTGTCCTCCAGCATCGACTTGACTTTCTTCGGGGCGGTCATTGTCATGCATACCTTCACCGATCGATCTTCTTCATTGGGACTGTCGAATATTCCAACACCGGCACTCGGCATGGGAGCTTTCAGCTTCCCAAACACTTTGCGAAAATGACCTGCGAACTACGAAATCGGATGAGACATGCCATCGAACTGTCGTCGTCATATTAGCTCAATGGGATAAAATTGACATATATATTGAATGTCACTTTTCAATGCACTTGAAAAATGACATTTTTAAGACCAAAATGGGTCCAAAGTGCGGACGAAGTGTCATCTGACTTGCCGCTGTCTTGTGCATTTGAGATCGTGGGAAGTTGAAACTAATCAAATGCTATCCATCCCCGAGCTTCATTTTCATGTGGCATGCATGGATTGATTCATGGAGCTATGGGTGGACATTGTCACGCTCTGGCAAATTTGTATGGGAATGCAAGTTTTGCCGAGTTGTAGATTACCCATTTGGAGTCATGCATAATGCGCTAACAAGTCGTGAACTTTGTTGCCAAGGATGCAACGCCGATACACCAACGGTCCTCGCACTGCTGGGATGAAAAAATGTTGTCAATCCAAAACGGGCAATCAGGTCATGAATCCAAGTCGATCCTGCTGTGGCACCTGGATTCAAATGAGTTGTCATGCTCACTTGACAAAATCTAATTGCAACTGCGTTCGATCGCATGTCGATCGCATTAGCTGGTGGCGTTTGTTGGTTGACACTGTGAATGAGGTTGTTTTATGGTCGGTCATATCACATCCCGACAGTGTGGAAATGATCCGACGTCAACCAATTGAAACTGCGACTCGGAGATCTCATTTTCAATTCCTGAGTGTCCATTTGACATATAAAAGTATCACTTTTGATAAAATATCATAATTATGATATTTTAGCTCCCATTGAACAAGTAAACCGGATGGCCAGTCGCGTCATCTTTCGTTCGATCAAGAGTGGCTGGGAGGTCAAAATAAGCCGAGTCCATTGGCGAGTCGTGCCTTGCAGAGGCGGCGATAAAAATAGAATCGCCGCCGCAAACTTCGACCGAAGGTGGAGGGCGTTTTGTATGCGAACGTGAAAATTGCATTTTCATGAAAATTTCACCAAAATGATATTTTATTGGTCGAAATCTATCCAATGTGTTTGCGAATTCCACATTGGTTTTGGAAAGTTTCCATGGCTCAAACCTGCCAGGCTAAAGTTAGCAAGCAATGAGGATGCAATTGCCAACGACGCTCACGACAGTCATGAAGAAGAGCCTCATGCATCAGCAGGTACGCTCAGGCGAATGGCCATCGTCTTGGCTAAGCGCGCTTGGTCATTCCAGAGATATGCGAGTGCATTCGCCAGGACGACGTGGCAACAAGCTCAAGCAGTCTGCTTTGACGTTGACAGCACAGTATGCAGCGAAGAAGGCATTGACGTTCTTGCCGCACACTGTGGCCAAGGCGAGCGTGTGGCTGCGTGGACGACCAAGGCTATGAATGGCGGAGTCAAGTTTGAAGATGCACTCGCTGCGCGGTTGGACATTATCCAGCCGTCGCGCGCGGCCATCGCAGAGTGCTTGAAAGTGCACCCACCGCAGCTTACTCGTGGCATTCAAAGCCTCATCAATGGTCTCCACGAGCGAAACATTGACGTTTACTTTGTCTCGGGTGGATTTCGGCTCATGATTGAACCTGTGGCGAGCCAACTCAACATCCCCAAGCATTGCATCTTCGCCAACACGATTCATTTTGACAGCGACGGCAAGTATGCTGGCTTTGACGCGAACGAGCCGACATCTCGAGATGGAGGCAAGCCGCGAGTCCTTGAATTGTACGCACTCTCTTCTTTCACGCCTCTCTGACCATGAGCGTAGGCTAAAGAAAGAGCACGGCTACAAGACGATGGTCATGATCGGTGACGGCGCGACGGACATGCAAGCCAAGCCTCCTGCCGATCTCTTTGTCGGCTTTGGCGGTGTCGTGGCGCGAGATGTCGTCCGTGCAAATGCCGACTGGTTCGTCACGGACTTTCAAGAGCTCGTGGAGGCATTGCCGCCAGTAACTAAGTAGGAGTTTCTCGACTGTTTCATCTTGGATGTCGCTCAACGAGCCGCCAACGTTGCAATGCATTCACACATCAAAGGCATGGGCAATCCTCTGCTCTTGGGAGCACGTCGACGGCATGTCAGAGTACATCATCGACGTCTTTGCATGTACACAACTGCCGAAACACCCCAACGAGCTCATTCCGGGAGCATTTACGCTGGAATCGTTTCCAACTCACATTGACACATCCAAAGCATCCACCGCTTTGAGCGTGGAAGTCGTTCCAGCGCATTCGTATGGGCATGTCGTTCAAGGCTACGTTGTCCAAGTGCGCGGCACGACATGGACTCGTGACAGCATCGTCAGGTGGAGCCACCATGGAGTTTCATCTGAATTGATTGCCGATGTAGCCCACGGTCCGGCATTTTGAGGCGGATCGAGACGGGTGCTGCGCCGCATCGACTCTTCGTGTCCTGACTTTCCAAGTAGACATGGACGTTCGGGATGCTGTGTTTGCCGCCCAGAACGCTGGCTTGCGATCGCTCACCGACCTCGGCCAGCAATATCCACAGCATGTTGGCGTCGCGGCTCGAATCGCGGCTGCAGTCGTGCGCACGCTGGAAAAACCTCCGGAAGAGCGCGCCCAGTCTTCCTCTGACGACGAGTACGACCATGGAGCGTTGTCCGATACCGATCTACTGAGCGACTTGGTGCTGTTGATCTTGCGGCGTATGGAAATCTTTCCAGCGGACGTCGACATGCAGCGATGGGGAATTCGCGCCGGGCGATGCCTGTTGCTTCCATTCCACGACGCCAAAGCCAACGACGCGACTTCATTTCCAGGTAAGACGTAGCGCCTTGAATCCAGCAGCAAAAGGTGCCAAGATCTCATCGGGACGACCAACTCGTACGTCCAACTCGTGCTGAAAGCCATGGACAAACTTGCCGTCAACGCGACCGTCGTCTTGTGGGCAAGCCAAGACTTGGCTGCTCTTCTCTCCCTGCAGCGTAAGCAAAGACTCTGCGGAAACATGCGACTTGTTTCCTCTGCGTAGGGGCTTTCGTTGGAGTCATTTCCGCCCGCGGTGGCGTCGAAGTATGCGCTGGAGCGATGCGGCAGCATCCCGACAATCAAGCGATTCAACGATGGGCCGGCCAACTCCTCTTGCTCTGCATGTTCTGGGACAGTCCGTCAACGCCATGCCCATGCTTTCTTTGACACCATGGGCTTGTAGTTCGACTGCAAGAAGCTGCCAAGAACGAAGGCTTGCTGCCGCATTGCAAGCTTGTGCTGCAGAAGTTTGAGGATGACTCAGGTTGGAAATCTTCTCCTGGCGGGAGTGCGTCATGGCTCTGTAGACGACCGAGATAATCCACTCGTGGATATCTTCACATGCATACTCCTGATGCTTGAGGCGGTTGGCAAGATTCATCCTGCGAATGCAGAGCTTTTGACGAGTCGGTATGACGACGGCACACTCGCGTCGATTGTGTCGACGGATGCGGTTCCAAACCATCTCGGAGCGAAATTGCGGTATCAAGCAGCACTCACACTGACGCGTTTCTTCCGCTACATCGTCTCGTCCAGGCGCATGGACATCGAAGGCGGCGCGTCGTTCCTCGCAGTGATCAAAGCCGTCTTGGCGCGTCAGAATGAGGACAGAAGCAGCAGCCACGCCATGGGCTAAAATGTATCCAATGAAACAAAGTTGATTTCTTGAGTTGGTCATGAACACAGAGACGAACCTGAACCTTGCTGGCGCCTTTGTCGATGCGGCGTATATTCGCCAGGGAGGAGAGTCCATGCGCACTCGCGAGAAGCAGCTCACGTCGCTTCTGGCGCAGCGAAAGCTGCCAGCGCAAGGCTGGGACGATCTCTCGATCCAACTCCTCCTCATGGAGCTCGCTCAGATGGACAGCAACAACATTGCGCACAATGCTGGAGCTGGAGAGCGCGAAGCTCGCGTTGCAAGCGCCATCGTTGCCAACCGTTGCTTTCATTTGGCCCATGGAGTCGGTCGGTCGGGGGATATCTGTGCTGTCCAACCGAAAGCTGCTGGGTCCTCGCTCATGGTGCAGCTCACCAATGTACTCGTCAAGGACATTTTTCATCTCGCAGGTTGAATCCATCATTGGCAATGCTAACTTGATTCCCTTCGTAGGCATCCAGAATGCCAAATGTGCGATCGTTCTTCCTGTCGCCACTGGCATGGCGTTGACATTGTCTCTCTTGACGCTTCAAGCCAAAGCTCGCGCTGCTGGCCACACGTCGAAGCGATATGTTCTCTGGCCTCGCATCGATCAAAAGTCATGCTTCAAGTCCATGGTGACCGCAGGTTGTCCATAGAAAGCTTCCTGCCCTTGACAATCTCCTCCATGTAGGTTTACAGCCCATCGTGATTGAAAACAAGTTGGAAGGTGATGAGCTTCGAACAGACTTGGAGGTTTCCCATGCTCTGTCAACTGAGGAACTCCATGGAGTTGATCTTGTAGGCGCTGGAAGCTGCAATCGAACGACTTGGCGTGGAGAATATCCTGTGTGTCATGTCAACCACGAGTTGCTTTGCCCCGCGGGGCTTTGACCGCGTCGAGGACATCGCTCAGCTGTGTCTCAAGCACGACATTGGTCTCTCCACCATGCTCTAGCTCATCGCTCACCTCTATCTACGTCTAGGCCACGTGATAAACAACGCGTATGGAGTCCAGTCATCCAAGTGCACGCATTTGGTCAACCAGGCATTCCGCGTCGGTCGCGTCGATGCCTGCATTCAAAGCACGGACAAAAACTTCCTCGTTCGTCATCCTCTTGCGGTCACCTCTCCATCCTTCTTGCAGGTTCCAGTCGGTGGCTCCATCATCTGTGGCCCGAATGCCGCTTTCGTTCAGGAGATCGGCAAGATGTATCCCGGTCCGTTGACTCATCAGACATCTCAAGTCACTGGGCATGCGTAGGTCGTGCGAGCAATGCGCCGCTGCTCGATCTCTTCATAACGATGCTCCATTTGGGGCGCGATGGATACAAATCTCTCTTGGACGAGCGCAAGGCGTTAGTTCCATACTTTAAAGAGCAGCTCGCTCTAGCGGCGGACGCTTGCGGCGAGAGGCTTCTTCATACGCCGCACAATGACGTACCTCTCTGCATGCTGTTATCACGCTCACATGCTCTGCTTTGTAGATTTCGTTTTGCATCACGCTGGCGAATGTCATTGGGGAGAAACAAGCCGATGCGGCGACGTTTCTTGGATCGATGCTCTTCTCCCGCCGGGTGTCAGGCACTCGGTACGTTTCTTGGGGGACGACTTTGGAATCGCTCATTTCGCGACAGAGTTGTCTCGACGACAGACGCCAAGACGATTGCTGGCCATGCGTTCCAAGGCTTTGGAGCCCATGCGAATGCGTACACTGGTCCATACTTGACGGCGGCGTGTGCGATCGGCATGACGAAAGAGGTAGCGAGACATATACATCTTCATCTCTATTGAGTGTCTAGGAAATCGATCTATTTGTGCAGCGACTGCGCAAGGCTTTGGTAGAGTTTGCCGCCCAATAAGTTGCTTACTTCTTCTTGCCGCCCTTGTTCTTCTTGCTAGCAGCTGCTTGATTCTTCTTCTCTTCCAGTTCCAATTCTTTCATGAGCTCATTCGCCACAGCATCAGCAGCTGCCACGGCATCAATCACCTTGCGGTCCTTCGCGCCCTCCACAGCTTTGGCCGTGAAGGACTCGATGAACTTCATGCATTCGACAACACGAGGATCTTCATCGCCGACCACCTCCTTGTACAAACCCAAAACCTTCTTTTCGTACGAGAGAGCTTCGGGGAAAGCACCTGCAAGAGCACACGTCATGGCCATCGCGTGAAGGCAAGCAGCAGCTTGTTGGCGGTCCAATTCGCCACGGCGAAGAGCTTCGCGGTGGCAAGCCAAGGCCAAATGCACGTGACCAACGTCGTGGCACATCATACCGAGCTTGTAGTAGAGCACGCTCGTCTCTGGGAAGTGAGGTCCAGCGGCCAATTCCAACAAGTAGATAGCGCGCTTCACGTGGGCAACAGCATCAGCAGTTTCCGAGTTGGCATGCAAGTAGAGACCCAAGTTGGCGTAGGCAAAAGCCGTGTCGTAGTAGTCGAGACCCTTGAGTTGCGTGTAGAGTCCAAGAGCTCGGCGTTGGGACGCAATTGCACCAGCGACATCGCCAGCGTGAAAGAGGGCTGATGCAGTGGATGCACAGACAAGCGCAGAGTCTTCGTGGGCGCTACCGCAGACTTGATACAAGTAGGACGACGCCTCTTGCAGCATTTCATAGGCGGGAGCAAGCACGCCTTGGGTCAAAAAGAAACGGGCACGTTCGAGCAACGAAGCAGCCGGCGCGAAAGGATGGGCCGGCATGGAATGCTTGACGACGGGGAGCATACCAGTGACGTGGGACACGTTGAAAGGAGCTTCACTGTCAAAGTCGTAGTCGACAGACGCGACTTGCCATCCGAGACGTTGACAGACACGACGGAGGAGAGTCATCTTGTGCACGCGAGGGAAAGAAGCGTCTTTCACAGGCCTGCGGGTAGCCCAGAGGCGCAAAGTGTAGGCAAAGCGGCTCGCGACGTCTTCTTGAATGCGCTTCCAGAGAGATACGGCGGTAAGATCGCGCGAGGCAGGAGGATCCAAGCTCAACTTGTCAAGGGCGGCAGTGACTTCATCTTCAGCAATGGCTTTCTTGTGTGATGGCAAAGGATCGCCCAAAAGAGCGTTGAGCACATCGACAAGCAATGTACCAGGTGTGCTTCGCAATTCGGGTTGTGCCGCAAACAACGAAGCGACGATGTGCTTGAGCGAACGAGCAATCATTTCGACTTCCATAAGCTCGACGATAAACTTGGAGACATGTGGCTCGAAAGATGCGCAGAGCGAGGCGACGTGGCCAAGGTAGCGCATGTTGATACCGCATGCGTGGAACATGTCAGTCAATGCCGTACCATCAGCAGGATACATGGCTCCTCGGCGCAAGTCAGCTACAAATGAAGGAATGACCAAAGTTTGCAAGTACGTGGCAGCATCTTTTGCAACTTCTTCATCAGCCGCTGCTTGCGTGGCATCGACAGAGGCGGGATATGGCATATACACATTAGCGTTGAAGCGAACAGCGATGGCCGATTCAGCATCTTCACCGTTTTCCTTGGCATCTTCCTCAGTCTTAGCGGCTTCGTCCGTCTTGGCCTTTTCTTCAGTGGTGGCTTCTTTGTCGTTCTTACCAGCTTCGTCGGTCTTTTCTTGACCTTCTTCCTTCTTTTCTGCCTTGTCCTTGTTCGTCTTCCAGCGAGCGTATAATTGAATCAGTTCTGGACGAAGCAAAGCCGAGTACTTGCCAGATTCTGGCACTTCCAAGGCTTGACGCAACGATTCAGTCACACCAGTTTCACCGTGATAGTAGTTGTAGTCTTTGGGAGTAATGCGAACAAGATCCAAAATGTAGTGGCGGTTGTCGGCGCCCAAGATACCCTTGGCTTCGACAGGGCCAACAATGGACACACCAGATTGGATCTCGCGTTCAGCCAGGAGAAGCTTTTCACCAGCCTTGAGCATCATTTCGTGCATTTCTGGGTTGGCAACGATGGTTTTACCACCGTCGACTGATCCATAGACCAACTTGGATGCGGCTTCACCTTGCAAAATGCCTGGGATGATACTTTGGCCGATGATACGTTGGCCCAAGTAGTCGACAACCACAGTGGCAAGCGTGTGGAGACCGTTCACGTCGACAGCGTTGTACGCACGCACGCCTTGGAGATCGTGGTTCGCGCTCGAGTAAGCACTTTCATGGCTCGCCTCGGTTTCAGATTGGATATGCTTCTGGCCTTCCACAGCACGCGAGAAGAAAATATGGTTGTGCACGTAGACAAAGGCATTTTCTTCGTCCATTGGGTTGATCGGTGGAATTGATCCATCAACAATCGCGATAGCACCTTGCGTCGCAGCTTCGACGAATTCCGACACAATCTTAAATAGCACGCGAGCTCGCACGATTTGTTCGCGGACAGTCTCATGGGGAAGTTCGCGAGCGCATTGGAATTCTTCGTTCCAGTCGCGAATAACACCACGGTCGTCCAAGCCAACACTCAATTCGTCTTGTGCACGGTTCGCATCGAAGTCGTGGCTCGAAGAGTTGGCCTTGACAACCGTGTTCCAAGGTGGAAGTCCTACATGAGTACCAGCTTGAACCATGGTTTCGATTGAGGTCGCTCCCGCAGCAGCCCACGCAGCGGCTGTAGACAAAAGAGATTCGTAGAGAGACGAAAACGAAGATGAGGCAGCTGTAAGAACGTCAACGAGGAGATGGTGGTGTGGAGCAGCTGGCGTTGGGTCAAACTTCTTTCCAGAGCTCTTGTTGATGTAGAAACCAGCAACGTGGGCAGTCACATGGAGCACCTTGCTGTCAGTCAATGTGACTTCGAGGTAGCAGAGATCGCCAGCAAGCTTTCGTGGACCAGGTGGTGGGTTGAAACCAGAGACGATGATGCTTTCAATGCACTTAGGCAATTCTGTTAGAAGTGGCTCAGGGGCCTTGGTTTTGTTGGCATCTGCGACTGGAGAGGTAGGCTTCTTCTTGCCTTTGGATTTTTTGCCGCTTGTGTTGGTCGCTTCCTTGGCCTCAGTCGAGCCTTCGAGAGCGATAGGCTTGTAAAATGCAGATAAAGTTGGCTGAACAGGGATCGATAATCCTTCCAATTTACGGTGGACTTCTTTGAGCTTGGCAATTTGTTCTTGCGTTTGTTCCTTGGGGGATTTTTCCTTGGATGGCGCGGGAGTGACAGCTTTGGTCTTCGCTCCTTGTGGAGGAATTGGAGGATTTGCGAGTGTGTCACGGAAACGCTTGACATGCAAGCGCACTTTTCGGATGTCATAGCGATCCAAGACAATACGCGTCGTGAATTCAGTCGTGGATTCATCCAATAGCGCCGTGTATTCGCCGAATTCGACAAAGTCGTTCATGGGCACCCTGGTGAAAACAATCAATGAGATCATGATGTTCATGGAAACTCGAGTACCATTTGTCGACATTCGCTTCAGGCACATTCAATTCCAAGTGAAAGCACGTGTGATGCGCAAAGATTGGGTAGTCATTGATCATTTGGCGCAAAGTCATGATCGTGTCGAGAGGACTGACCATTTCCAACAAGATCGAATCCTTTCCAGCTGGACCTTGCACACGCACATTCACCGCAACAGTTGTAGGATCCACTGGCGTATTTTCTTGGACTTCTTGGGTCGCTGCAACTTGCTTCGTCTCGTCGGCGAGCGCTTCTCCCATGATAACTTTCGCGCAATATTCACAATGGCAGCCCAACCACCAGGTTTTGCACATTTGAATTAAAGCTCGTATCCGGATAGCTGCACCCATAGAAACTTCAAGTATTATCCGGATGTCCATGGATATCATTGTTCCAATTCAATGCTCGCATCGCCACAAGATCAACTCGAGGACAAGAAGCGATCAGTCTTCCGCCACCAGCGTCTTGATGTACGCACCCCTGCAACATACTCCTCCATTAAGCCAAAAGCTATCTCCTCGACACGACCAAAATCCGCCCTCCTTCTACGTGTGGCTAGAATTTCACAGCAGAGAACATTGTTGTTGACAAAACAGTCGCCTCTCGCTGCTCAACACATTCTTTCCAACACGAGCGCTCCTAAAAGGCCATCGCAAGGCGGCAAGGAAGACCGAGTTTCGCCTGCAATGTCATGGTACAGTCAGCCTTCGGCATGCACCGTATCGGAACGTGATGTGCCACAAGAAAACTCATTCCACAGGCGAAAGTCTGAGGGCGATCTGAAACTTCTTTCGACGCGCTGCATAGTCCAGTTATCAATGCCAAGATGCTTCCCATGTCCAGCTCGTTTTTCTTAGCTTGGTGGTTTGTGTTGCCGTCGGTTCATGAAATCTTCGCGAAACATCCTCGAGCTCGCAGATTGCGACAATTGAAGCCTTGGATGCATCAACATCATAATATCCGGATTTCCGGATAAAAAGTCTACATCAACATCTGATTTATCCGGGCATCCGGATAATGGTAGTTCATTCCTCACGAACCAACAAAGGGATGCCGTCAAGTGGAAAGAAGTCTAAGGTCCGCAAGGTGCCCATTGGGCCGCCTCCTGTAAAGAGGTAATGAGATCATTGTGGATACAGAGCTAGATTGAATAGGAAAGCCGCCGAAGAGCTCGCGAATTGACCACAGAATTCCATCGTGTGACTCATGAACTCCAGCGTTTGAAAGCCGCGAAAGGATCCGACAACCGTGAGCGCATTCAAGAGCTGGAAAAGCGCCTCAAGGATATGGGTGGCCGCGAAGCATACCAAGATGCAAGTATATTATCGACCAGTCTGCACAAGACAAGCCGATGGGTCTTTCAACTTTTGACGAAATTTAATTTGAGACCTGGAAAAAAGATGCCGCCACTTGAAGTGCTTGAAGTCGGCGCGATCAACACCCAATTGGTCGTGTGTCCGTGGCTCAATGTGCTTGCGATCGACTTGATCTCCCGGAATCACAAAATCCAGCAAATCGACTTCTTCGATCTCGACTTGTCCAAGCGATTCGACGTCGTCGTCTCTAGCATGGTTATCAATTGTGTCCCGACACCGGAGAAGCGCGGTAAAGTCTACATTCGTTGGCTGGGCCTGACTTGTAATTCAGGTGAAATGCTCGAGCGAACTTGGATACATTTGAATCCCAGCGGCCATTTCTTTCTTATGCTCCCGCTTCTGTGCCTAACAAACTCCAACTACATGACTGTGGATCATTTTGAGGCCATTATCCAAAGTGTTGGGTTTTCCATTCGAGAAAAGAAAGAGACGCCTAAAATTGCATTCTACTGCTTGCAAAAGCAACCTACACAGCCGTCAACCAAGCCCAGAATTCCTCAAACGATGCTCCGTCCTGGTCCAAAGCGAAATGACTTTAGCGTTGTGTTCTAATTTCACATCTTGCTTCTTTCATTTAACCTCCATGAAGTTGTCTCCTAAATATTCCGGGATAAGTAAAATTGCGGTCTCAAACCAACGTTGGTCCATGGACCCATCATCCTTGGACACAATTGTGGCATTCAAGGTTCGAGGTAGAAGCCACTTGGTCACTGAACTCAAGTAGTTACTGCTCTTGACAGTTGTAAGATACAAAGCCTCCTCAGAATGATAGAAGTTCACCAAAAACGAATGCATCTGTGCATGTATTTGCTCAATCCTAGTAGTTCCCTGGTTCCTGCACTTCTCTAGGCCAATGTAGCCACCTCGCTGTAGTCGCGCATTCATGATCTCCTTTGTCTACGTGAAAACGTCAAAAGGATGGACACACAACACTGTGCAAGCATTCCATTCTTCGCAAGCTCAATGGGACTGCGGTTAGTCTCTCGGTGTGGCGAATTGACAACGTCAGTCTCAATCCAATCTGCCCGACCCAACGCATCCGCAACAAAAATCATCAACTGCGCCCACTGAAACAACAATGCCGCTCCAGTAATTTGCCGCCACAGCGATGACGGACTGGATCGATAGAGTCTCTGACTTTGCACTCCATTTTAGCTGGCTCATTATTCAGCCGTCTCACAGAAGGCTGAAATCCCCACATCAGGCAGTCAGTTTCTTGTATGATCCGCCAAACATTGAGCTACATGTGCGATGGTCACGGTGCAAAGGCTATGATTTTATGCCTTGTAGACTTTATCTGTGCCTTCGACTGTTGAAAGGCGTATAGACACCAAATAAAGTGCACCGTGACGGTCGTGGATTACCTGGGAGATGGGAGAAGCTCAAGATTACGCTGGATCGAATAGACCCAACGAGTGTGGGAACTTCATGAAATCAGGATTATTTATATTAAGAGTTGTCCGTCTTGCTGACTGCAAGGGGGGAATAAAGTAGTTCAATGAGTGGGGGCAATCGTAGGGGGAACTAACTTTTCACGACGAGGGGCAAAAGCTCCTTGCTGCTCTCTTCGTCAACACCGCGTTCTACGCCTACTGCAGTGTAGAACTTTTGAACGAGTGCCATGATAACGGAGAGAACCCCCCAGCCGATCGTGGTGTACAAGTTGTCGGCCCCGCGACCAACAAACACACTGACGGCCAAGACGACCAAAAACGCACCGAAGCTTGCCGAGGCGTAGATGCCAGCGGTCTTCGTAGAGTAATGGACTAGGAGGCAAGATCCAACGCCAAAGGCAATGACGAACATCAAAGTCACGATGTGGATGGATTTCATCACAGAGGCCAGCTGAAGCGCAGCAGCCATGCCACCACCAGCGCCCAAGGCAAGCACGTCGATTTTAACGTCGCTTTGGCGGACAACACTCGCGCAGATACCACCGAACCAAAACGCCAGTCGCGCTGCGGCATGAAGTTGAGGGGCCAAGGTTGCAACAAGAGTACAGCAAAAGATGCTACCGGCGCCAAATCGGCCAAATGAACTGATGTCTTGGATCGAGCTGTAGCCGGCAAAACCCGTGAAAAGCCCAGCAAGACCAACCAAGACTGTCATAATGTATTTGGAAATCGCGCTGACGGTGCTGTCGTCGTCGATTACCATGAAATACCCACCGATGATATCTCGGATCGACACATTTGTCAATACAGGTTGGGTCTCTGCATTCAAGGACTCGGAGGCATTTACATCAGCAGCCACAATCGACGCGGCTGTGACGAGGAGAGTAAGGGCGAGAAGACTCTTCAGCATCGTGGGAAGCAAATTTCGAAATGACAAAATGGAGACGTGCTGTCGATGCACTGCGTTTGTCGGTGGGTTGTGGGAAACTGACAAGCAATCTGGAGTTAAAACGTGCGTGGGACCTCTTTAAACAGACCTGGCATCGGTGACTCAAAACTCAACAACAGGGCCAAGATGCTCCACTGTGCTTGCCACACTGGCGGGAAAGCCTCGTATTGTTGTCTCTGCCAGCGATTTTTACGACCATTGTGAGCTCAAGCTCGTATAACGTAAATCATCATGCGTGAGCACAAGTTTGGAACCGAAAAGTTCAAGCGCAAGTATTTCAATAAGTTTTGCGAGTTTTTTTCTAGTTCAAGTCGCAAACGAAAGATTGAATTTGGAATTCAAAGAACAGACAAAAAGTACGCAATTTTAGTCTCCATTACGACTCCTTATTGCTGTCCAAAGTTTCATTTTGCTTACTTTTTGGGAATCGTGAGTGAGCACACAATTTAATCTTGAATAATGTATCATAATCAAGGTGAGATATTAAGGTTTAGGGTATAAATATTCAAAGGAAACATTAAATTTGAGAGATATAAGTTTTGCGGATAAGAGAAGCAACAGTTCAGATTTTCGTTTTCAGTCTGCTGCATTCAAGATGAAGAACCGGCAAGACAGACAAGGAAGACCAAGATACAAGCACGTGGTATGTATTCCTTTCCCGTTTCTTCACGATCGACTGGACTTCGCTCCATTGCCTTGCAAATGAAAATGGCGCGAGTTTGCAGAAAGCGCGCCATTTATCCGGCTTCCGAATAAATAAAAACATTGAAATATGGAGGTTCTTCTACGGTTGCCTGTACCGTTGTATGTTTTGTTAATTCCAACGTTGGGGTTCTCTTTAGCTAACGATCTGTCAATTGCAACTTCCCACGTGGCAAAGGAACCTTTCCAGACCAAGAGCTCAGTTGGATAAGAAGCAGCGAAGGATAGTGAGCCGGTGGATGGACAATAGTCTGCCCGACGTTTTCGTCCTCGTCGTCTCTCTCTGGTTGAACTGGATGAAGCGGCACCCTCTTGCAGGAAGATTTGCTTCAATTTTCGTTTGGGTATGCACGTCTTGAACAGGTTAAACTCGATTTCAACAACTTCATCCTCTTGAACATCCACCGTGTGGGCACTGATTGAATGGATAACGAAGGGGATCATGTACGTGCTGCACAGCCAACAAATTTCCACGATCCAAGTTTCAATCCATGTGTTGTCACGAGCAGAGATGGGTGCTTTCGAAAGATGAAGTAAAAACGCACTCGACTGACCGATTTGAGCGTCGCAGCTCGGCCACTCTACACTTTCACTGGGTCATTTCACATTTTTCCAGTCTGACCCACAAAGACAGGACAACACCAACATTATTGTGCTCATCGGCCCTTGGAGAATCTGGCAAGACCCCACTCGACACACAAGTCAAGTCGGATGGATCGTAGATCGCCTGAGAGTGGTCGGGATGACACTGAACGTATGAAGAAGATGGTCTATCCACATGGAAAATGTTGAGTCGTGACGGTGCCACCTCTTGATGTCGTCTGGACTTTGATTTTGGATGCTTTTGCAACACGGTGGAAGACTCGCAAGCATGGAGTGTGTACTTGTTGCTGCGTTACCAGTCCTTGTGAATGTACAATTTGGTGGTGCTGACCGATGCTTGAGCTAAAGAGACTTATGCAAGTTCTGTGAAGGGAGTCAAGATTGAATGATCAGGTATCAATGGTTACGAGCACAGACCTCAAGGAAACAAACACCGCGTCACGTTGTGCTCGTATCGCTCTGCAGAGATCCAAAGTTGGATTCAATGCCACAGCTGCATCCCAACGAGGTATCTCCAAAGGAACAGAATCAATGTTACAAGAATTAAGCTTTAGACCATGTTGATGGGCTTTTGAGCGTTTGGCTTGGCACCGGTGGTGGCGGCAGCAGCCTTCTGGGCATCCTTCTGGTCGTCCTTGCCAAGACCGTGGTTGATTCCGACGGCGGTGTAGTAAAATTGGACGAGGATGAAGATGATCCAGACAAGAATAGTCGCGGCAGCGTAGATCATGGCAGTCTTCTTTTCCTTGTCGGACAACTTGTCGAAGTCGAAGCCGTTAGGGTAGTTTTGGGCGAAGAAACCAATCGAGCGGACGAGCATATCGGCACCCACGGAGGCAGTCGCGATGATAAGGACTGGCTTTTCCAAGTACATAACCAAGATAGCACCGACAATGGCAAGAACGACGATGATGATGATCAAGACAGTGTGGCTGGCACCAGCAGCAGAGGCGATTTCCTTGCCGAGCGACATACCAAGAGCACCACCGGCAACAATCACACCAACGCGGTAGAAGTAGTAGCAGAAGGCAGCAAGTGCCAAACCACCGACAATGAAAGCAATGATGGGGACAGCCTTGGAGTTTTCGAAGAAAGTCGAGAACAAGGCGGAGAAGAAGACACCTCCAAAGCCAAAACCCAAGACAACGACAACATGCTTGACAAACTTGTAGCCGTGCGTGCCGACAAAGATACCAATGGCAGCAATGGCAACAACAAGGGCGTACTTGCCGATCTTTTCACCAGTCGAGTCATCACTGATGTCAAAGAAGTCCTTGATCTTGGATTCATACACTTCAGTCTTATTCTTCAAGTTATGGGCCGTGTCGTTGAGGGCCTTGACACCGTTGTTGGTGGCGTTCTTGATATCATCGCCATCCACAGCTTGGAGGGCAGTCGACGAGACCGTGAAGACGGCAAGGAGGAGCGTGATCGCGAGAAGGAACTTGTTCATGCTTGATCGCAAATCGACGAATGCCAATCCATACCAAAGTTCTTCCCCCCTCGACTTCGAATTTGTATGGTGGCCACATACAAACCCACGACAGAGCTGTCATTGGCCCCGTGAGATATTCTACTTCGATCGCCTTCTCGCCCAGCCAATCAATTTCGAGATTGAAAGTTCATGAACCAATCAGCGACGAGCAATAAGAAAGACGCAACTTTGTCGAACGATAGCGGGTCGACCTTTGATGTCCAAATTCCGAACAAAACGCTCTTGTTCGAAAGTCGAGTGTATATGAGATAGAAAGTCTCCAAGCAGTCAATCTCCTCAAAAAGCCATCCCGCCGTCTCGTCCTCGTCTATGGGACGTGGGGTTGCTAGAGGCTGAGGTTGGATGGACCATTTGGTCAGATGGACAATCTATTTTTATAATGTTTTATACAAATGTCAAGACAATAAAATAAAAAGTGTTGTTCGCACGCCAGAGGTGAAATTTCGACAATGGCCACGGGATTTTGAGGAATTCAGCCAATGGCAAGATTGACCCCCAGTCAAAAACTGGCTTCTCAGTCTCTGGGGGTTCAACCACACCAAGCTCAAGCTCGCAATGCCCTCTCTACCGTACAAGTCCATGACAGATCCTGCTCAATTCTCGCTCCGTCAATTCAGTCATGGAGCGAAGCACCATGGACAAAACTCTCATTGAACATCTCTCTTACACAGGTGAAAGAGTTTTGAAGAAAGCTCGTACTCGTCTCCATGGCATTTCTATGGCGGCTGCCAATGTGCGGGAGGTTGTGCTTGCCTGTAGCATGCAGCCTTGAATACATTTCAATGTGATTGATGCCCGTCGTTGAGAGAGCTTTGCATAGTGTTGTATGGCACAATCGAACCACCGACACAGGCATTTTAAAATTGAGTTCCGGCGCAACGGAAGTCAGCAAGATATTCCAACGACACATTTGACCAATAGAAAGTCGACAATTTCCAGTTGCATTCTGGTGCACATCATTCTTTGGCCTTCAACCTTTTGAAGGCATGTCGCCACACGACCCAGCGCCGCATGAGCTGGAAGCGTGTATACCTCCGACGGAGCCGCATCACAAGTCTGACGGAAAGAATCACAAACGTCGTCACCACAAGCGACGGCATCACCACCACCATCATCATCCATCACTCCAGTCGTTGTTTTACACACTCTCCGTTGTGGTCGTTGGATGTGCGTTGCTTCTCTTCTCGATGCTTCAGCGCATGACTTTGGATACGACGCTCCATGATCTTATGAACTCGTTTGTGAATGCGGATTTTATACCGCATCCGACCCGTGGCATTGTTGAGCTGCGCATCCATGAATCTCGCATGGTCCAGCCAATTGACATAGAACGGGAGCTCCTTGGTACGCTCTTCACTCAAGTGCTTAACCGTCAGCGCAAACTCATGATGGAGGTTGTGAAAGGCGCTCATGTGATTATTGAAAACGACAATGGACGATTCTATGAACTCTTCAAGACGATTTCATCCGACACATACTCTCGCATCTCGTCCCATTACTCCAACGACGTGCAGTATGGTGTACCCCAAGGCGCTCTTCTCGATACGCTTTTAACAGGCACGACAAGTGCAAATGACTCGTGGTTCCAGTTCGAAGGGGCTAATTGGGATCCGTTTCAACGACCTGTCGACAGCTTCCTCCACTGCCTGAACTACATCGAGTACAAAATCCGTGGAGTCCAAGTCGGTCCACTTGGCACATCCTCGCACACTGATCGAAATCCTCTGCGCATTCCATTTCGGAATCAAAGCCTAGTCCACAATTCAAACGAGCAACTAGTTGATTATCATGCGGTGTCTAAGCCTTAATCTATTTATCCCTTCTCTTTTAATCGCGAGGGCATTTCTTGGCTCATACTCACTGCATTCGACGACAAAGGCAATTGAGCTAATGGCCATGGCAAACGTTTACTCACTACGGTGCTTCTTGGAGCTGTAAGTTTCATTCGCATCTGCTTTCGGACGCGTACGCTTGCTCGATTTGGAGGCTGGCAATGTCTTCATAATCACGAGGTTTTCTTGGAGTTGAGCTTTGATTTTCTGGTCGACATCAAGACGAAGCTTCTTCTTGGCGCCGTATCGACTCGCTTTTGGCAAGTCGCCATTGTTGTCCACGTCTGATGAAGAGCGTCGCTTGCGAGAAGATTTCTTGACAAGAGTTGATGGTTCAGATGTGTCCAAAGGCGACGAGGAGGATATACAGCAGTTTGTGATTTGTTCGCACAGGGATACTTCTTTCGATGTTGCAGAGTCTTCATGATCTCCCGACGATGTCGATGGTTCAGGGCTTGCGTCAGAGGGCGGATTTTTCTTTTCGTCGGAGGCTGACGAAGTTGAAGAGTTGGGTTGTCTGCTACTTGCTTTCCGTTTTCGCTTGGATTTAGAGGTAGCGGTAGGCGTGGGCAAAGTTTCTTTCGATGGGGCATCAGAGGCGTCGGCTCGACCATCAGTAACATCAGTGGCAATAGTTGGAGAGAGGGGGGCAGCGACTCCAGATTCCACTTTCTTGACTGCATCATCTTCCTTGGCAGCTTCGTCATCAGTATCCCGATTACTCGTGGGGGAAAGGGGAAGTAATAGTTGCATTTTAAGAGTGAGTTCTTCGATAGCAGCAAAGGAATCTAATCCGCGTTGTTTGAGTCGTGCAAGTTCCTGCTTGACAATAAGGGCGCGGACGGCATCGTCTCGGTTCATTTGGAATTGATACATCACTTTGCGTACTTCACTTTCTGACGGCTCTGTCGCGCACTTGACAATGCGTTGGAGTAAATTCTTGACGGCGACATCTCTCGCAATTCCTTGGTCTAAGAGAAGTTGCAATTCGGCTTTGACGACCCGTCGGAACAAACTTTGCGCTTCCGTCATTTTGTTTTCGTAGTCTGCGAGTGGTTTCTTTGCGTTGGGAACTGAAATGTTCATCTTGTGTGGTGGTTTGGACGTTCTGGATTTTCTTCTTTCGAGTTGGCGGGTCGTTCTAGGGATTCAATCGACGAGGCGTTCGTTCAGCGGCAGGAATAAAAGCACGCAGAGGACTTCTCTTTAGGCAGATCTGAAGGGAATGGCAAGCTTTGAATGCGTTGCTGACGATGGATCTTGGACCTCGGACGCCTCTTCTCCAAGTCAGTCGCTTCGGCTCGGATTTATTGTGTTATGGAGAGATTTTACTGTTATACTTTATAATTCTCCATTCGTTTCCAGAGGTTCAGTTTCTCTTGGCTTTTCTATCCTGTTCCATATCCGGATAATCCGACTCTAGGCCGTTCCAAGCTTGAAACTGCCCCCAACGCCGCAATCAAAGCCTCACTCCTCTCGACGACATCAATCAATTTATGCCCAAAGTCGTTCACATCTAAAGGTAGTAGCCCTTGTCTAGCATAGCTTCTTTTTTCGTAATTCTATAAGAGGCGCAGAGATTTTTGAACGGCCCATATTGCATAACAGGAAGTGCGACCAGGCAATGTTACATCTTCGCGAGTGAATCGCGTGACTGACGACGCGACGGAATAAGTCGTCGAGCAAAAAGCTTTAATATAAAGTAGCGATTGGGAGACTCTTCTTGCGAGGGCTTCGACTTATGGCTAAGGACGCTGTAGGTGTCAAAGTGCGCTATCCGGATACTGAAAGGTCATTGTTAAAGTTATCTTGAAGAGTCAGTCAGGATGGCCTCGACCCAAAATGGCGGTAGCCCCTCGACGGGGCTCTTGTGTACGTACAAATCGCGTCGATGCAGTAATCCACGTGCATTAAAACGAAATGGATCCCAGCATACTCTCTGCGAGTTTCATCGTGCGAGACAGAACGAAATCCAGAGGAAGAGCGACCGAAAACACAGAACGTCCAAACTCGCTCGGCAACTGAATCATCGACAAGAGCCCGTTCTACGCAAAGAAATTTCCTCGACGCGCATGACCAAGCCCAAGACGTTTGTGCCAATCCGGGAATTCACATATGGCATGCTTCCAACGGACCTCCCCATGGCAGACTTTAGCAAACTAAGAGAAGCCCTACGAGCTGTGACTGTCACTCCCGAGTTTGGTCTTCCGGACCCATCCATCATGTAATATAGACAATCCCTCATAACCCCAAATTGCCTGGGCTATATTGACGTCCAGTAGATGCAACACTTAGTCCTTTGACATACACCAGTAGCTCACAATCAATTGTTCACTCTGAAGCATGCTCAGTCTCGTCCTACTTGTCGTCATGGCGAGTCTCTCTTTGGTTTCAAGCCAGACATCGCCACCTCCATGCCCTCGCGTTCGAAAAGCATGGGACCAATACTCTGACGCTGAAAAAGCCACGTATATCCAAGCCATCGAAGCTTCGATGGATCGAGGCCTCTTTCAATCCTTCATGGGGATTCACCAAGACCGTATGAACAACCGAGAAGCCCATCGCACGTGCATGTTCCTCTTGTGGCATCGCAAGTTCTTGGTTGGATTTGAAAACATGCTGCGAAGTTTGGATCCTGTCGCTTTTGGCTGTGTCACGTTGCCGTACTACGACTATGTCCAGCACAACTTAGATTATGTCAACCAGCAATGCACGAGCATTGAATCGTGCTCGGCAATCCTTCGTGATCTCGGAGGATCCTCTTCATTCGAACGCACGTCGTCGACTGTGGGTGGATTGCCCTTCCGTGGCATCAATTGTGTGGATGCTGCACCGCTTGATCACTTTTGCGAAGCCCCTCCTTGTCAAAACATTGGTTGTGTCCCCCGAGGTCGTTGGACGTCGACGTACTTCAGCCCGGATGTCAATTTCAACCGAGTCAAAGCTGCTGTGTTTGATGGATCGTCGGTGGCCACTGTAACTTCAGCCATTGAATTGTCAGTGCACAACTCGGTGCACAATATGCTCGGGGGTGCTATGCGCAACCTTTATGTCTCTGCTGCTGATCCAATTTTCTACTCGCACCATGCAACGATTGACCTCCTCCATACCATCTACGAGAATTGCCGAATTAAGCCCTTGGGCTTGTCTGAATCCCAGCGACGAACTGACCCTCGCGCATTTGAAGGCTGTGTCATCAGTGGCGAGCCCGTCAGTGATAATACGACGGTGCTGATGGAAGAAAGCACTGGAGGTGGCCAAGCCGTAGATGCCTACTTCAGAGGTGTGCCATCCAAGTATGGAGATCTTACTGATACGACACGGTTGGGGAACCACAGCTACAGCTATGAAATCGGTGGCCTCCTCGGCGATATGTTCACGAAATGTGAAGCATCAGGAAATGGTCTCCCCGTTGAAGAAGAGCGACGGCTCAGGGTTCAATGGGCTAGCCATGTCGTCCGCCCAGTAAAGTCATCGCAAGCCAAAGCATTCCTATCGTGGCGTCGTGATGTCCACGATCAAGCCCAACTCCAGGGCGTGAAGGATAGTGAGCACGAGATGGAGAAGATGATGGTCATGTTGTATGAGAATTGTTTACCAGGTGATGTCGTTGATTATCCTTCCGAGTTCAAAGCCATGTGGCGTATGGAAGCCAACACTGTCGCGCCATCCAAGCGCATTTTGGACGCCATCCTCGACGGCTCGGAGCCCATTGCGATTACCAACTGGACGGCAATCAATGAGAAATACTTTGATTGTGCGGGCAACGTCAAAGTAAATCGGACTCGTTAAGGTTGCTCTAATGTACCACTGAAATGAGGTCGTACCCAGCCATCGAGCAGGAGATCTCTGTCGCGATGGGTGATGCCATACGTCGTCTCGCCATCTCCTCGCGTCTTCGTTTCAAGCTTGAGTTCGTCAGCGTAGTTTTCTCCTTTCCACATGCGATTGTTGTACTGGTTTTGTTCCGCGACGTGGACAACCCAATGACCAGGCTGCTTCTCGAGCACGTCCACAACAACGGCAACATGGCCAACGTACTGTCCAGGCGTCGACTTGTAGACCAGGAGATCGCCTACGTCTGGTTTTTCGGTTCCGTGGTTGGGCAACTTGCGCAAGGGCACATTACTTGAGTCATCGAGTTTCGTCACATGGGTCACTCGCGTCCAAATGTGAGCCGCATGAGGAATGCTTGGCAGGTAGATATCGCGTTTCTTGACCCAATACCGCCGGGCATACTCGACGCATTGCCACTTGTAGCCCATGTATAGACCATCGAGGTAATGCGATCCGTCATTGTCGTCGCCATCGGCTGGGATGTGTCTGTAGTTGTTGTTGTAGCCTTCAACGCCATGGGCACTACCAAGGACTGTGCCGTGCGGCAAACCAGGCTTTCCAAAGAAGAGAGGCATGCGGCGGGTCGATGCTTGCTGGGAAATGGGCTTGACTTGCCTCGATCTTTTTCTCGCCGGAGGCATTTCTTCTTCGACCACTTCAGGTGACAACATTCTCGGCTTCGGAGGAATTCGTCTTCAATTTTCGAATTCCACAGTGGACACCACTTCAGTATAAAAGGAGGGCAGGGGTTTAGGGGTTGAGGGTGAAGGGGTGCAGGGGTTTATGACTTTGGAAGTAAAAGGAGGGCAGGGGTTTAGGGGTTGAGTGTGAAGGGGTGCAGGGGTTTATGACTTTGGAAGCGAAACCTGCGTGAAAATTGATGGACCACACCATGGATGCCCATCCATGGTGTGGTGTATGTGGATCCATGAGCTTTATTATGAGGCAACAAGGATATCTACGACTACTGAACTAGCTGGACGGCGGAGCGCAAGTCGTGAGGGTGATGGACATTGTTGAGGAATGTTTGGAGGGCTTTAGTCGTATTGCACGGCGTTGGAGCAGGCTCTTCACCGATTTCTTCACGCAAGATGACACGGCAGACGCATCGAGTATTGCCGGGGCATTCGTTAAGATCGGGCACGGTGTTGTCATTTGTAGGAGAGGATAGAGCTGAGTGACGTTTGAGGAAGAGCCGCAAGCTGGACAAAAGTTCGTGGACATTTGGTGACTTGGGTGCTTCATTTGGCTCGCCATACTGGCGAAGTACGTTTCGAATATCAGTATTCGTCATGCCACCATGGCTGCCATCAGGGAATGAACCGACAAACTTTTGTAATGCAATGGCAGATTCCTTGTCGTAGATGCCAGAGACTGGCAAACGTGGAGCTGGTCGAGTCCATGGAGCACGCAAAACAGCATTGTCGAGATCTGCACGAACCCAGCCGTCCAAGACAAGGTCGGGATCAGGATGCGTGATCGCGTACGTCGGTTTACCGTCGTCAGAAGTACCAATGTGCAATGGGAGTTCGTCGGCATAATGGCCACCAATCCACATGCGGTTGTTGTGAACGTTCTGCTCCGCGACGTAGAGAGCGTTTTGTCCGTCTTCTTTCTCAACAATATCAGCAACAACAGCGACGTGACCGACCCATTGGTTTGGTGTCGATTGGTACACGAGAAGGTCTCCCACGAGAGGCTTCTCGGTGCTTCCATTGGGAAACTTCAAGAGCGGTACAATGGCAAAATCATGGCGGCGACTGACGTGAGTAATACGATCCCAAATGTGAGCAGCCCAGCTCAAGCTTGGCAAGACGACGCCTTTGTTGACAATCCAGTACCGTCGCGCATACTCGACGCATTGCCACTTCATGCCAGTGCATACTCCATCGAGAAAGTTGGATCCATCGTAATTCTCGTCGTTAGCATGCGGGTTGTTCTTGTAGTTGTTGTTGTAACCTTCAACTCCATGAAAGCTTCCAAGAACTGCTCCATGAGTCATTCCCACTGGCTCCGTCTTTTCACCATTCGGGTTATCTCCAGGCCATCGGCGTTGGTGCGTCGTCATGCTTCCTTTGACGAGAATTCGAGAATGGTGTCGGCCAAAAATACAAAAAATCATAAAATACATAATTCAATTAATTCAACTATTAATATAACTTGATTTCTTTTTGATTTTCTCAAAGAATCTCGAGAGGATCATCATTATCCAAGATGGCGTGGACGTGTTCTACCTGCACGCTTATCAATGACGCTTCGACGGCCTGTGAAGCCTGCGGAGCAGCGAATCCCCGAGCTGCAGCTGCTCAAACATGGTCGCGACCTGCACCCACCATGCTGCCCCTCCTTTCATCATGCATGAGCTGCAAGAAGTCAATTTGGTACGTCCTGAAATTCTTTTGACAGCTTAGTCTGTTTGCTCGCATAGGCCGGGCTCGTCGTACGTGCAGGCTTTAGGAAACATTTACCACAGTGGTTGCTTTAAATGCGCCGCGTGCTCGAATGCGATTCCAGGAAATATGCGTTTCAATGTGCACGAGAACGAGCCTTACCATCCACAATGCTTTCAAGAACTCTATCATCCCAGGTGTGACCTCGGTGTTGAATATGCTTCACAAAGTGTCTAGATGCTCTGTATGCGATGAACGACTGCCCATGACGCCTGATGGTCGTATCACATACCTTGAAATGCCCTTTTGGCAATTAAAGTATTGCGCACTGCATGAGCAACGTGATAGATGCTGCAGTTGTCGACGAATTGAGGTACGTCCAGCTCTCAATATCCTTATATACAAGCAGTTTAGCCAACAGCACGTTCAAAGCACTTCCAGAGCCTCAGCGACGGTAGGAAGCTCTGTGGCGATTGCACCAACACGGTTGTTATTGACACTGAGGAGGTATGGCATCAACTTCGCCGTCAGCATTCAGTTCAACGTGGCGGGTAGGTTCAGCCAGTTGTCCAAGATGTCTGGGCATTCCTTGCTTCACTTGGCATGCATTTACCAGAGGTATGGCCCTCACGACTTTCTAATTGACAACTTCGTAGTTGCCAGTCTTCTTAGTCGACTTTGAAACGTTGAATGCTCAGTCTCACACGGCGCACTCGAATCTTCCTCGTGATAGCAAAACTCCCGTCGTCTATGGCGTTTGTCTCTCAGAAGTAAGCTATCTCCACACAGGCAACCAAAGTTGACGGCTTGCAGGTGGTTCAATTCAACCATTTCTCTCACAGAGCAATCCAAAAACTCTTTCGACTCGAGAATACGCGTCGCGTGAATGGGATCATGATTCTGCACGGCCTGCCCTACGACATGACAGCTTACATCTTGGCTCACGAAGCGACGCATGCTTACTTCAAGCTCCATGAAGGTTTTCCAACCTCGCTTCCTCCCAAGGTTGGGCTTATTCCTCGTGAAGTTGCCTCATGTGTGTGTAGGTCGAAGAAGGAACGTGCCAACTCATGGGCTACCTCTATTTGCAATACCGCAAGGTCATGGCCCCTGAAGATGAACCGCAATTCCTAAAGCAACTTCGAGACTGGTACCTTCAATCCCTGATAGAAGACGCAAGTCCGATCTATGGCGATGGCCTCCGCGATGCGCTGCATTCGTTCAATTTGTATAATTCCCTCCAGAACGTCCTCGACCATATTCGACAAGCTTCAGCCTTTCCAGAATAAAATACTCACACATTATTATACCAAAGCTGCACTACTTGACGACTGCGAGACGCCCATGAGCGCTTGCATGTCTGCGAGGAGTTTTCGTTGGTACTCCAACGACTCGAACAAGTCAGGGTTGAATTCGACCGTTGCTTCTTCGAGTGTCCTGAGCTTCGTAGACTCTGGGGGTGAATGAGATGATCGCCCTCGACTGAGCAATTTTCCATCCGACGCTACAGAGATAATATCGTCAGCTAGGAGTTATCGGACAAAGATGTACCAGCGCGTTCAAATTTATGTTGATGGTTGCGAGGATTGTGGAACTCGGTTGGCAGGAGCGTCACGCCTATGTTTGGACTCAGCAACAATGACATTTCTCGTGGTACCTTTAGGAGTTGGACGAGCATTTGGAGTGCTAGACGTCGTTGTGTGGCTCTCCTCTGCAAGAATGAAACGGATGAAATGGTGTTATTCTCCCAAGGATGTACCAGATTCCGTGCGCTTTTTTGTCCTCAATGTTGGCACAGTCGTTGGCGTGGTGAAAGATCGTTCTCGTTCTACGTTGCCGTGAGCAAATTGGCCTTCCACTTCATGCAATACCTCGAACATGACTGACCACGAAGTCACTGCTAAGGGACCCTTGTGGCTGAAATGCCTGGGGATTTTTTGCCCGATAAAAACATTTCTTGCAGTAGTCTTCTTCCACAATAGAAGTGTCGGCAGATGCCGCTTTATGTCGACTCGAGCTTGAGGTTGAGAGTTTGGATGCTGCAGACATCGACAGCACAGAAGACGAGCGCGGCTTTGACGAACGAATCAAATGACCAGGCTTGGCGATGTGGTACGCACAGGATTTGCATGTGATCTGGTTGAAAAGTGATTGCATATCCTAGAAGCGAGGTTTACCTGGCCACAAGTGCGACACCACCGCCACTTCTTCGAGATCGTCGAACAGACAACACATTTCTGCATGGAACTAGAGAGAGAGATGAGGATAATTTCTAGAAGGTGGCAGTCTTTACCTGACAACCCCACTCAAAGGCTCGATGGCAGGGGCGGCAATAAGACGACGAATCTGTCCCAATTGTCCAAAGGTCTGCGCTGTTTGGTAGTTCCTGGCACTACGCTGGTTGTAAAGAAAGGCTGGAAACTTGCCATTCGGGTTGAACAAGAGCGCAGTGTAGTATTGAACTTGTCCAGTTGGAAGCCCCACGTAGAGTGAGACCATTTGAAAGTCTGCGCGCACAGTGCCAGGGACGGGTGTGAACTCTGGAAATCGAATTGAGCGCAGCACAGTGTAAATGACACGATGGCCGTCTTCATTAACAGTGCTGCCCATGTTCTACAAAAGAGGATTATGAAATGTCAAGTGAGGAGGTGGAAATTACCTCAATGTAGAGAAGTTCTCGCGGTTTGAACATTGACGGCGACAAAAATTGCATGGTCAAATGCTTGACGCCAAAGTATCGGTAAGGATCCTCGTCATCTTTGACGAAATGGTTCTGGATCACTTCACCATCGATGAAATCACTTCCGTGGAGGAGCGAACAGATAATTTTCGTGTCCTGTGAGTTGTCCGAGTAGAGCGCATAGCCCAAGTCGTCCAAGTTCGCATTGACCACCCCCATCATGAGGAAATCGTCATGCTTTGACAATGGATGAGGTCGGCGGAACGATTTGAAGTTTGGCTTGTCGTACGCCAAACGATAGCCGTCGTCAAAGATGGCAGCTGCATTTTGACTGTACCGCGCATTGTTCGCGACGGCATTTTTCATAATCACCTGAAACTCTTGATAGTACGCGTCCATCTCATCTTGGTCGAGCTGAGCGTGCATCGTCGTGCTCAGTCCTGACGCTCTCGGAACGAGTCTTCTGGTGAAATGGATGAGAGGAGGACTCTCGCTGTGGTCCCACCGTTGTTGTAACTTCAAGGTCACATCGGCCTTCAAGAAATATTGCGGTTTGATTCAGGCGACATGTCATACAAATTCCAAGTCAAAATCTCAGAGTACTCATATTGCCATACAAATTGGAAAATATTCCAGTGAAGGTGGAATCGACATCGGAATCACATTGGACCTTAATTTCCACTTTGAACATATTATCCGGATGTATCCGGACAAGAATAAGCGCCAGAGAGTACGAGAAGCAACATGTGACCGATGTCCTTGCGCGGTTCGTTGTGCTCGGAAGGTTGGACGTCGTGGAGATGGGCATCTTTGACGTTGTAGACGGCATTTCCCCCGTCTAACACTGACTTTGACATGGGAAAGGCTATTTCTTCATCGCAATAGACGGCGTACAGTCGACATAGCACACGATCATCTTCAATGGCCGGACGGACGCATTGTTCACTTCGAAAGAAAGACCGTCTAACAACAAAGACGCCCTGCATGTGGGAGCCACGATGGATGGGAAAGGGTGCGGGAAGCGCCATGGACATCTGTTCCCTCCATGTCTATACTTTATCCAAGATTGAATCGTTCTCGACCAGCGTCACAATGGGCAAGCTCATGGGTCGATCCAAGCGGTATCCTTGAACGCAATTTGCGAACCAAAGGGAATGCAAGGTGATGAAAAGGTTGAAGAAAACCTTGACGGCGACGCTGTTGTCGCTCTACGGTAGTTTGGTTAATTGTATGGCGTGCAGCTGATGCGTTGATACCCATGATGGAACATGCGACCACAGTGGCGGGAACGTGGGTTCAGAGATCGACGCGGCGGGGTTGGACGAAACGCTGAACACACACAACAGTAACATCTTGATTTAGACGAAGGTCGAGCTTACTCGGCATTCGAATCCACGCGAACTAACTTACGAATCCAGAATTCCATCTCGACAGCTGGAGGTCGACTCTTGCGATCAAAGGCGAGACATCTTTTCGCCACGTCTTGCACTTGGACTGGACAGTCGACGCTGAAGGTCGGTTGGAGCAAGTCCGCCTTGACTAATGTAGCGATCTGCTCGTCGTTCTCGGGGTTCTTTGGGTTCACGTAGGGATGCCGCCCCAAGTCCAACTCGCAAATGAGGATTCCAAACGAGTAAATATCGGCCATCTCTGTCCACTCTTCGCCGCGGAGCACTTCCGGGGCGGTGATCAAGTCTGGTGGAGTCCATTTCGGTGCTGTCTTGAACCCGTTGAGCTTTGCCGTCCACTTTTCAGTGAGGAGAATGCTCTTGGCTTGAATGTTTCGATGGACCACGGGGGGCGAGAACGAATGGAGGTAAACGATCGCCGCGGCAATGTTGAGCAAGATGGATACCTTCGGGTAGTGCATTCGAAGTGTTGGTTTCCACTGGAGCAGCCTTTCAGGCGGCTCTCTTGACATGTCGTACGCCAGCACGCGCGCCAAGTCGCCATGACTCAAGTACTCGAGAAGAAGACCGTAGCCGTTCGTCTGGGCGTTGCTGCTCCACACAACACCAACAAATGCAACAATGTTGGGATGATCCAGCATAGCACGGAGACGAATCGCCGCGACGAAAGCGTCAGTCGCTTCACCAGGCTCGTTAGTTGTCAGTGTCTTGAGTACGACGAGGCGTTCGTTGAACTGCGCTTTGTAGAGCATCGAGCGAGCTGCAGTGGCGCCGTCGACTGCTGTCGGCAGGTCTTCCAATGACTTGAGGATTTGGATTTCACGCATGGGGACACGATGTCGATTGAATTCCGATTTCAACTCAACAGCAGCGTCTACAAGCAAGTGAGATAGAGCACAGAGTTGAAAATACCATTGCTCTTGGACGTTCCTAGCTTGGCAAAGGTCTGCGCCACGACTTCAACTTCTTCCACAGGAGGCGGCATCTCGGCAATGCTATCCCGGTAGTTGCTGTTGCGACGTTGGTAGAAGATGTAGCCTCCGATGAGCAGGACCACAATCACAACGCCAGCGACGATCGTGTAGACAGCAGCGTCTAGAACGAACGATGAGATGACCATGATATATAGATAAAGCAACGATTGGAACTGGAAGATTGAGGAGTCGGGACCGGCGCGCCATTTGGAGTCGAGCTACGGACACAAATTTGAAAGCCTTGGACTGGCGTGGGCGTCGCATCGACGCAACTTGAGGTCGTGGGGACCACAAGACTAGGGAGCTGTGCGAGCGCTTGTACTGTTCTCGGCGAGATATTCCAAGCCCCAATCGAGTTGTTCTGTAGTCGCAATGACTGCAGCGACTGAGGAAGGTCGCCCGTGACTGTTTGAATACCGCAATTACTTGCATCTCTAGTCCATTTTGAGCCGTCAAAGGTAGATTTGACGTACAGGGCGATGAGAGATGAAGGAAATTGCGACAGATTCAGCACGGCATTTTGGAGTTGGGTGTTCGATACATTTCTAGCATTGGGTGAGATACCATGAGTGGGCAATATGACGCACAAGACGGCCAGACTTCCTGGGAATGACGACGCTGACGACCACGAGATGGCGTTTTGTGATATATTCCTACATCAAACAGATCAACGCATCGCTCTCTTTGTGGGTCTTACAAGCTAGCGAGCTTGCTGTTGGCACTGAAAGTTGGTAGAGAAGTGAGTCGATTCGAGGTCAAATCCCTACAAGACAACGTAGGATTGTCATTAAGAGAGACACAAACAGTGATGTGACGGACGAGGGAATATCGCCTTTCATCTGCGCGATGGAATTACTCTGTAAATCTACCGTGACGAGCGGCGATCTACTTGACGCCCAGTCGAAAGCATCCAGTTGATTCGATCCCATGTACCTAACCATTTAAGTCAAAGCCACAATACCATGTTGTCCTCGTACAAGTTTTTCAAACTCGTTGGAAATGTACCCTCGATGTGGGTGATTTGATTCTGTGCAATGTTTCTATCATTTCAGGCACTGAGTCCACGGAGACGCAGCGAGCTACGTACAAAGACTGCAGCAAGGATGGAAATATTGACGCATTGAGCTTGCCTTGTAGTTTGTTGTCGTTAAATGTGCTACAGGGAACATCAAACCACAACGCATGGATAGAGCCATACAAGACAGAGCTTTTGTCTGGAAAATTGACGCCATCGAAGGATGCCAGGCTGTTGCTGGAGGAATATCTATCGGCTGCATGAATAAAATATGTTGCTTCGATGTCGTACAGAAACATGAGTGCTGGAGCATTCTTCTTAAGGTTGCCCAGTGACGTAATTGCATTTGACCGCACGAACAATGTGGTCAATGAAGAAGGAAATACAGTGTCGCTAATGCTTGATAACCTGTTGAAGCTAAGATCCCTGCCATCGTTGAGAGTTAACAACTTGGAATCAATGAGTGCTACATACAAGCTCGTGGCAGCGCTGTTGGATTGGTTTGAGAGAGTAAGGCTGAGATCAGTACCAAGCTGGACAAGGTTAAAGTTTGCAAACGAAGGTGTGGTGCTGTTTGGACCAAATGACGGAATATCATTCAATGCATATGGACTGTCTTGACGAGATCCTGTGAAACCTTGCGTTTGGCACGTTTTGTCCACGACACAGTAATGCTGTCGGACAATAACACTGCCGGTGTCTTTCCCAGAAGAGTCGTAGCAAACAGCACCAATTTCCATGAAGCTCTTCACGTTGGGACCAATATCTGTCGAGCCAGCGTTGTCACTGTCGACTTTCGCAAATACACTGTTGAGCGTTGATGTGGTTGCATTTTTGCACTTCGTGGCATCGTATGAGCAGATCGTGTCGAAATCTCTACACAAAATGTTTAGCACGATATAATGCAGGCTATCTTCTTACGATATAGCCTTGCCCTTCGAGTCAAAGCAGCCTTGGGACAGCACAGAACACGTTTCTGGCGCGTACGGACATATCCTGGACTTGCCGTCCACGATGACAACATGGCCACATCTCGAAGTCAGCAAACTCACTTCAAGACTGCACGAGTCTTGTGCTGCTGCAACCGAGAGCCCTATCGAGAGCACAGCGACGGCAGTTGCTCGCATTCACAACGATCTCCCTGTGGTCTGTTGGCAACACTGTCCAGTTTGGAATGAGTTTCAGTCAATCATATCGCATAATGATTTTTCAAGGCATTTGATTGGCTGATCGGAACTGTCGATGTACTAAAATCCCAAAAGCAACCCGAAAGACGACTTGAAAACAGCGCTTCTGCTTGCCGTTGTAGAGGCACAAGCTCCAGCAGGATAGTGGTGTCGATTACGGTGTATTTGAGCTCGAAAACGCAGTCCAATTGCGCGGAAATGGAAGAGTACTGATGCCTTCCAAGTGTGTAATGTGTAGTCGAACCATAGATTTCTCAAAGATACCTTATTTCAGTATATTTTCGTCAAAATATTTGAACTGTTATGGTCATAACAACTGTATTAAACGAATTGTGGTTATTGTAAAGAGTGGCCAAGTACGAACTTCGCGGCCAAAACCTCGTTCCAGCTCGAGGAACCCGCTCAATACGTGCGATACGCGGGGCATAATGTGAAGTACGTCGAGCTCAGTACAGGCTCCAAGCTTTAGAGGTCGAAATCGCGCCGTTGTTGAGATCAATGACGTCTTCACCCTCGAAAGATCAGATACCCAGCTTCGATTGTAGCATCGAGAAACAAGCCGTTCTATATTTGTTAACAAATGACTACTATATTGAGGACACTTTTAACAATAAAGTGTCTGTAACTTGAACGCTATTTGTTAAGGAAAATTTTCGAACGGCCAAGACCGTGTCCTCGCTGTTACAACGATGCGTATGTCAATGGAGCGAGAGTGCCAAACAACAATCGGTTCGAGCAAACGCAGACGCGTGAGACGACCGCAATGGTGGCGTTCAAAGCTGCAGTAAGGATCCTCGCAGTGGCCGCAATCGCAGAGCGAGCGGTTGCTGATCAATGCAGCATTTCGAAAACGACGATGACGCTTAAATGCGGACATGTCTTCAGCACGGCCGACAAATCGCTCGTCTGTCCATACACGCCGTCGAAATGCGTCGCATTTCGAAGTGGAGAGTGCTTTGCGAGCGATGGACGTACAGCTTACACGTACGAAGAGTCTAGAATGGGTTGATTTCACCACCTCGTATAGAGACACAGCGTTGAAATGCCCATACGATCCCAAGTCCTGCTCTAGTGCTACGACTGCAACGTACGACTCGGTCTTTGCAAAAGTCGACAGTGACAACCGAGGCGATAATGATCTTGCGACCGATACGATCAGCTTGGGCGATGTCGGCAAGTTTTGCTACAACTCGTCGGGTGTCGACACCGGCTACGTTGTGCTTACAACAGCCAGTGTTTCACGCTACTGTATCTACGACCCAAAGACCTGCAAAGCCCAAGCTTTCACAAATGCGATCAAGAGTGTTGAAGTGCTCAATGATATTGATCGCCTCACGTCCTCGTGGTCGTTGAACATCTCTGAACTTGGCCCTGACTTTTCCGTCGATGCTTTCAACATGACCATCTCCTCAAGACCAAACATGTAATCTCCCACCTTCCGCTCCAGCGTTTCACGCAAGCGTAGAGTGTTCAAAGACAACAGACTCACAGATATCAGCAAAACCAAGTTTCCCAGCAGCGTCGTCTTCTTGTACGCTTTCTCCCACAGGCATGAGCTCACGGGTTCTCGGTAGAGATGTTACCAACAACAAATTGACATCCATCGGCTCCTTGGACAAGAACGCGCCGTCTCTCATTACACTGTATGTAAATGACAATCTCCAGGACGCCAAGATGACCTTGTTGGTAGTCAAGCGGCGACTAACATGATTGCATCGTTGGGTTCGGCAGTCTTTCCGGCAAGCTTGACTCAATTGTAAGTTGCTAAAGGCGTCAGTCCGTCGTCATTGTCGATGGCGTCTAGATCGTTGATCAACAATCAAATCCAGAAGCTCAATTTGTCAGCATTGCCCACTGCATTGCAATCTTTGTATTTAAACGACAACCAGATCTCCAAATTGGACGGCACAACGCCGCCAACGCTCCAAAACTTGTGCGTCCATCGACTCTTGAACTCGCTCTGAAGCTATCATTAGGTGGCTCGACAACAACCAGCTGACTGCCTTTGACGGATCGTTCCTCACCTCAAAGCAAGCCAACTTGACTCTCAAGCTCCGCAATAACCGCATCAGCCAAATCCAAGGCTCATTTCCATCCATTCAACTCTTGTGAGGCCTCATGCGCTCCATTTCTTTACTGACTGCGTTCCTGAAGGGACTTATCGGGCAATGGACTTACCCAATTCCCCACCGCGCTTGGCAGCATGACAGTCGGCACTTTGTAAGTCACCGCTGCTCTGAACACTCTATCATGAAACTTGTAGGAACTTGGCTCAGAATGCATTGACTTGGTCGTCTTCATCGTCATTTCCTCGTGGCTTGACTAGCTTGTACCCAACTCCTTCCATTGAAATTTCCTCACTCCGCGGCGTAGGAATTTGTCTGGCACTGCAGTCCAAGGATCCGTCTTGCAAGCGTCTCAACTTCCAACTTCACTGACTGCTTTGTAAGCTGTGTTTTGCACTCTCGTCATGGTTGACGTGGTCCTGTAGGGATTTGAGCAATTGTAGCATCACCAGCATCGATGGCTCCTTCCCATCGTCGCTCACGTCGCTCCGGTTGGATCGCAATACGATGGACACTTGGACAATGTCGAACGATATGTTTCAATTCTTGGCTGGGCTTAGTGACTTGACGCTCCCCACCCCAACTTCAAACTTTACATGCCCCCAAGCCGCTACGAAGAAACTCAACGGCACATTTAGCGTGTGCATCAAAGAAATTGCTACTTTGGTCACGTCGGCACCAGCGGCTGCTCCCACATCTCGTATGTCCATGCCATTTCCTTTCTATTCTCAATTTATAACGAGTAGACAGCAGCTCTGCAACGTATGTAGTCATTATTTGCGGCATTGTCGTCGCGGCAGCGTTGGTTCTTGGCTATGTTTTCTATCGCCGTCGAGCTGCCCAAGCCGAGCTCGCCTGTATGACGATTGAAACCTCGAAGGCGCTTCAGTTGGAATACAAAGCCAACCAGGACGGCGTGGTACAAGATCCAGTCGCATCGCCTCACATGCAGTCGCAACATCTCGAGACAGAAATGTCGGAAGACATGCTTGCTCGTAAGTCAAAGCCTAGCGCGATTTGCCGCCGACCGCCATGCTCTTGTAGGTATTTCACTCGGCGACGACTTGGTCCAATACCGCATTCCACTGAATGAAGTGAAGATCCTGAAGCCACTAACTCTTGACCGATCGCGCTCTGATTTGACTTTGACGTCCGATCCAACCCAAACTGCGACGCAATCCACAGCGTCAGCGTTCTTCAGGAACAAAGTCATGCTGTACAAAGCTCAATTCAACGAACGCATCGTTGTGCTCAAGACATTGACGACGGATGGTAGCTCGATCACGCCTGAGGCTGAAGCATTTGTGCGATCGATTCGCCTCCGCGCGACGCTGGAACATCCCAACATTGTCGGCTTTGTCGGTGTTGTGTGGAGCACAAACGTCAAGAAAGGCATGGTCGGTTATGGTGTGCTCATGGAACATTTGAGCCACGGTGATCTCGCCCGTGTGCTTGCCTTTGACGCAACGAAAGCGCCGCAAGACCGCTTGCTTCAGTGGCAGCCACGCAACTCGTCCCTTCGACCCAAGCTGGCGCTGCTCATGGACATTGCATCGGCCATCGTGTATCTCCATTCTTTCTCGCCTGCACTGATTCATCGCAACATTCAATCGAAGAATGTTCTCCTCGGCGAAAAGTGGGAAGCCAAACTTACAGGCGTGTCGGCTGATCCCTCCAAGGACTCTGGCGAGTTGGTCACTGCTCCAGAAGTCCTGCGCGGCGAGCCATGGACTGAAAAGGCCGACATTTATGCATTTGGCATCCTCCTCTGTGAAGTGGATCTCGGCCATCACCCATACATGAACAAGAAAGACCCTGAATCGAGTCGTCAAATGGCCACGCTGGTTATGGCCGACCTCCTCCAACCGACCTTCACCCCAGAATGCCCTCCACAAGTCCAAGACATTGCCAAGAAATGCTTGGTATTTGATCGCAAGGATCGCCCGACTGCAGTCCAAATGGAATTCTGGCTCCGAAAGGCCATGCAAGCAATGCACGGCGATATGTAACTTAATAAATGCATTGGGCAGTCTCCAAGTGAATCGACATCTGCCTTCTCTCTTCGACGCAGACGTGTGCTTGGATTGACCACGGAGGCTACAATCAGAGCAGCAACACTGGATAAGGCTTGCTCCTTCTCCTTGATTGAGCAAGGCTGTTATCTTGGTGGCCATTGCTCTCACCTTCTGAAAAACCAAGCTGGTCATCACAACGAACATGCCATGCGTTTGCCTATACATGATTACAAAATGGAAGATAGCCGGAACATGCTCATCACAGTCGGTTCGAATACAAACTCAAACAAGCTGCGTCTCCAGCCTCTCATGAATCTCTCGCCACCGACAAGACCTCTCTATCTGCGTGCCGCTCGTCCATCAAGCTAACTCTTTGTTGGCCTTGGCTCTCTTTCTTCCAGCAATGGATCAATATCTCCTCTCTGGGCAATCAAAGGACGGCATGTGTGCATCGGCATTGTGGTTGAAAAACTAAAAATAGATGGCCAATCAAACGTCGTCTTCTTGCAACCATAAATTTGAGAAAATTTTCAAATTTATCAGTCCATCTTGTGAAATTCCAGTAATTTTTTGTCTTTTTTTGGACTTTTTTCTCCGATTTATGTTGGAATCCGCCAATTTTCCAAGTTCCAAGCGTCGTGAATACTATGGTGCACATCATCTAGAGACGACATTATTTTCGTTACACTTTGACCGTCGATAAATTTCTGGAGAGTCCAATTAAGGATAAGAAAAGCGGTAATATCGATAGATATGGATTAGAGGAAGACATGTTACCGCTTGAAATTGCTCTATTCAAAGAATTGATTGAGTTATGGTGATTCTCCAGAGGTCACTTTTGTGATCAAATGTATGGAAAAGGACAGATTTTGGCCTCAGGGGTGCTCGTCAACTATACTTGAAATTTGTATTAATAAAATTTATCCGGAGCATCTGAGTTGTTATCCGTATAATATTTTGGAGATATCACATACCTTGCGATGATCCTACGAAGTCTTTGAGGCTCGCGAGCCCGAGAAATACGAAACAAGTTAGTCTAACATCTTGATGCGTGGAATAGAAAAATAAACAGTGATCTTCATTGTTATCTTTTCCAGTCATGGGCAAGGTGGAGCCTGTTTAATTAACAGGATACCACTTCTGAATTGCTGAAGACTACATTACAAGTGCTGCGATGTCAACAAGCCTTTCAGTGTAACCGGACGCTCCAGTTACTTGCTCTTTGACCCTTGGCATGACATGCCTGCTGTTAGCATGTCATCTGTACATGTGAAGCACTCTGTGCACTCTGCCATTCCTTTGGCTCGGTGCCTTTTAGGCCATTCATATTCACTGGCTCACAAGCCCTGTTCGACTCTGCATTCATTAGCTTTAGGCAGGATAAAGCTAATTCACTTTTCATCTTTTTCTCTGCTTCCTAAGCCTTCCTCCTGCGCGTGTACACGGTTACATTAAGTCTCCAGGAGCACCAATTCGCTTTGAAAATATTGCTTAACATATACTGTTCTAAGCAGTTCTGCCTTAGATGATTGCTCTTAAGCATGTCGATTTATCATAGAAGTCAATACTTGAGCCTGAAGAGCAACATATTATTGAAATAATTCAATATGATTGGTTATTTATAGAAAATATAAACATATATTGTCTAATAGTATATCTGTAAATACAAACATTCTGTCCAATAAATTTGGCCACTTTGTCGTCTGTAGGTGATGTGCACCATATTCACGACGCTTGGATCCGTCCAAGCACCATGACGCCGTGCATGACACACAAACCCACAGCATGGATGACTTGGCCGCGCACGCCTTTCGTCATTTGTGGATTTCCTCGCAAGGATGAACAAGAGCCTCCTCGTTGTTGCATTGCTTCTCGCTGTCGTCGCATTCGTCTCGGCCGACAATCAATTGAACGCGACCCAGTTGGGACACGATGCGTCGTCTGCCTTGAACAAGACGGCCGACAAAGCGATTGCGATCAAGGAAAAGATGAAGGATTTCTTCCTCGTCAACGATGACGACACAACGGTCGAAAAGGTCTTCAAGTATATCTTTGTCGTCTGCGTCGGCTTGGCTGGACTGGAAACGGGCTTTGCGGGCTACCGCTCGATCCTCAACGCAAGATCGTACGCGGGCTTCGGCTTGGGTGGTATGTTCTTTTGTGCGCTTGTTTCAACCATTTCGCCCGACTCCACTGCCGCTTCTCGTGTTGCCTTCTGGGCCGGTGCCTTGATCACATCCCTCGTCTGCTATTACGTCCACAAGGTCGGCATTGCTCTCTTGGCCGGTGCCGGAGGCATGGCTTTAGCATTCCAGTTTGCTGCTGCGTTTCACACGGGCCATGGCATCACGCTCCTGTTGATCATTTTGCTTGCAATCGTTGCCGGTCTTTTGGTTCTCTACGATGAGCGCACGACGGTGATCCAAACTTCGGCCAACTTTGGTGCCTTCCTCATCTCCCTCGTCGTTGGCTTCTTCGTTGGCCATGTTCCCCACGGCGTCACCTATGACTCCATGAGCTCCGACGACAAGCGCTACGCCGCCTACTACATCATTGGATGGGGCGTTCTCTCGGTCATCATGTACGTCGTTCAGGTCTACTACACCGCCGTTGGCATTGACCACAGCACCAAAACGGACGGCGACAGCGCCGCCACCGACGCTGATGCGAAGAAGACAAAGCCCAAGACCGACAAGCCCGTGCACGTGGTCTAAGCATCTTTAGCTACGTAGATTCCGTAACATGGAGATTGCATTGCCTTTCAGTGTCCGTTACAAGTCGCATGGAGAAGCGGAAGCCGTTGGGTGGAAAGGCATGGCTCATGCCCAACATGGTCTCCAGCGTCTTTCGCCGCGTCGTGCTGCACTTGGACGGCCATGTCCTTCTGCAGAAGCTTGCGTGCGTGTGTCAGGCATGGCGTCACGCTCTGCTAGCTGATGATGAGCTATGGCAGGCTGTCGTCGCCAAGGAATTCCCCTCGACGATTCTCCATCCTGCTGCCCAAGCCTCGTGGGTCTCGATCTACATTGGCGAGAAGACGCGGCGCTTTGCCACGCCGTCGCCACTGAGGCTTTTGCCTACGATGGACCGCTTGGCAGTAAACCTTCATGGCCAAACATTCGACTTGGTCCTCGAACGGCAAGAAAGCATCGTCTTGCAAGGCGACGTCCAGTGGCTAAGGAAGCGGACGTTTGCCAAGCACGCATGGCACAATGCGACGATGGTTCTAGGCGACACCACCGTGACTTTGACGGCCAAGCACGAAGCGCATTCGATTCAAATACATGTTCGAGATCTCGTAAGTGTTCCTCGTCCGCGTTTGAGCTCACTCCTGGAGTAGGAAGTCAAGCAGGAGCGAACCCAAGTCCGGTTCATTCGCGCTGGCTTCGCGGCGATCATCCTCAGCGTCGCGAGTGACGATGTGGCCGCAGCATGGACGGCTGCAGTGAGCCACAACAGACTTGCACTTGAGGCCAAGTGTCTCGCTGTGTTGCATTCTCCAGTCAAGCCAACGGCGTCAAGTCTTTCCCATCTTCGGCGATTCCACGCCTTTCGACTCACGCAAGCGATTGCCGCGACGAATCCTATCCGACGCTCGTCCATCTCGAATGACGTTCTCATGGCTCTCCATGGCAAATCTCCACTCAGCATTGGCGAAAACGTTCCTCGCCTTCCTCCTGACACAATTCCATGCCATCACAACGCCGAGACCAAGCCACTGCGGCATGGAACGATCCGACGCGCTCGCGGAGCGCTCCATTTAGTCCCCGATCCATCAACAATCGCATCAGCCATCGTGAACGATCCAGGTGAGCGTCCATCCATTGCATGTCGCCCTGCATGCGTGCAAGTAGATACATTTGAAGGCCACGCATGCGCTCAGTACATCAAATTGGCACGGACGAAAGCTCCCAAGACGCCACAACTCTGCCACGATCAACTCTGCAAGACGCGAGACGTGATGGCCAACATTGTCGACTACATCATGGCGTACCGCCAAGGCGATCTCGTCCGCTCTGGTGGTGCCTTGGTCGACTCGGTTCGAGGCGCCGTGTACGCCGCCGTCGAGCGGAAGATTTGCCTCGCGCTGGCGAAACCCATCGTCGACTGGGCGCGCAAGTGCATTCCATCGTTAGCACAGGACAAACTTCGTCGACGGATGCAAGAATGGAGTTCGCTGCCTCCATGGAGCAAGCAGTTTGGTCTCCCGCCGCATTTGATCCTCTCTTGGACCTCAGTCGCGAGTCGCCTTCGAGCAATCGACGCCGAGGCGCTTCCATCGGCGAAACTGCGCCACCTCCTCGATGCGGCCAAGTGCATCTTTCAAGTTTTCCGAGAAAGCCGAAGCGAAACCAGCGACAGCGATGCGCTCTCCGCCGACGATTTCCTTCCCGTCTTCATCTACTGCTTGTGCTTGAGCCAGCTCGCAGAGCCGTTGGCGACGCTCGAGATGCTCTGGACACTCTGCAGCGAAGAGTCCCTCCAAGGTTCATTGCCTCGACTCTTCCGGACCACTCGATGATGCATTGTGTAGGCGAAGCTGGCTATTACTTGACGATGATGGAAGCGTCGCTCGAGTACATCCGCACGGCAGCGGCGGTGGTGTAAGACATGCGGGGGGATAGATAAAATACGATCTAAAACTTAGCCTTGCGCTGTTTGCCTTGCTTGGCCGTCTTGGAGAGTTCCTTCGTCGGTCCTTTCTTCTGTTCGTTCGTCAAGCGCAGCGGCTCGATGATCTTGCCGGCGCGCGTCATGACTTCGGGCACTGTGAGCGCATTTGTGGATCGAGTCGTGTTCCAGTCGCTGCCGAGAGGATTGCGCATCGCGAGCTCGTACTGCTCCCGTGACGTGAATGGATAAGGCACCGAGTCGACCATGAACTTGGCCGCCTTCTTGTCCTTCTTTTCGTTGATCAAGACGCGTTCCATCTTGCTGTCTTTGCGCTTGGCGAGCGCCGCGTCATGGGCATCTTTGGCTTTTTGCTGGGCCAAAGCAAGCCGAGCTGTCTGACGCTTCGATGGTTTGACGCCTTCACCAGCCCAGGAGCCCCAACCTTCCATGCCGACCAACTTGGCCACTTCAGCACCGACTTTGGCATCGCCGTCTCGCGATGCGAGGAGTTCCTTCTCCTTTTGGATGTCGTCTTCGCCTTCGTCAGCAAAAGCAAAAGCTTGGCGGACGAGTTCTTCCTGCGATGTCGCTGCCTTGGTCTTGGGCGCTGCTTCCGTCTTGGCTTTCTTCGCACGTGTGGACTCCTTGGTCTCTTTGTCTGTGGATACCGCCGTCGTTGTATCTTGCTTTCGCTTTGTTCCCTTCGTCTCTTTTGTCGTCAATTCCAACAGCTTCTTCGTCTCAGCGGGAGTGACATCGGTGGCGAGAGCAGCGACAGCCGACGCAACGTTGGTGGTTTCGCCTTTGTTTTTGTTGTGGCGCGACTTTTTGCGTCGCTTCTTTCCACTCGACGATGAATTCAACCAGGGATTCTCCTCCGCAGCGGCGGGTTCTTCCACGTCTGTTGTCGCTGCGCCTTCTTCCACTTGCAACGTCTTCTCTCCTGCAGCTTCAGCATTGTCGCCAAAGTCAACCTTGATCGCGCTTGCAACGCGAGTTTTGTGTCCTTTGTCCATCATGACAGCCTTGGTTTGCAACGTGCCTTGGACCATGTCCTTCTCGACAGCTTTACGATCTTCCGCAGTCACATGAACCTTCTTCTTTGGTGGAGCGGCAGTGGCGGCCTCGTCGTCGCTTTCAACGTAATCGTCGCCGCGGAGTTCTTTCAGCAAAGCTTCAGCTTGTTCCAGCGCGCGTTCGCGCTGTTTCTCGACAGCCTTCTTCATAAACTTCATGCCATGAAGACCCTTTGCCTTCTCTTCGTTCTCGCCGTCAGCTTCAATGTCCATGACAAGAGCAGCCGCCTTCTTTTGCAGCCGGTGCTGGAGCTTTTCCGTCTCCGTCATGCCCTCTAACGCAGGGTCTTCTTCGTCGTCGCTTTCGTCGCTTTCTTCGTCATCGCGAGCAGAGTGCATTTTCTTCCTCAGTTCGTCCGCCCGTCGAAGTTGATCAGCAATCGCTGTCCGAGTGGTTTGATCGGCGTTAATGCCGCGGCTGAGCTGGTGCTTGACCCACTTGGATGTGTTGGTGTGCTTGAGAGTCATCCGTTCTTCAGCTCGCTTCTCGGCGTCTTCAGCGTCCATTTGGGCAGCAAGTTCAGGGTCGAGTTCACGCAGAGCCAAGCGTTCCTTGCGGTCTTCTGCCTTGTTGCGGATCTTGTGGTAGAGCTTGCTCTTGATCTTCTTGATGCGTTTGTTCTTTTGCTCTTGGTAGAACATCATGGCGCGCATTTTGGCCAACTCGCCTTGACGAGCGCGAACTTCCTCGACCGACACTTGGTTCGCTTCGAGCTCAGCCTCTTCCTCGCGAAGGATCTTCTTGTCGGTCCATCCACTCGTTTCTAACAGCTTTGCGACGTCGTTCTCAAGGGGTTTCTCCGGCACAAACTTGGACGCGAGCGCAGCGACGGTGATGTTTTCCACCTTTTTGTTGCCTTGCGTTCGGAAATCGAGTGTCTCCTTCTCGCGATTCGCCTTGACTACAGGTTGGTACACGTTCATCTCCTGCTTCTTTTCTGTGTAAGCGACTTTGCGTGTAGCTCGTGCTTCGACAATCGGAGCTACTGGGACCTGTAGCTTGCTGTCGTCCTTGTCGAGCTGGGAGAGTTGCTTCTTAAGATGCGAAACTGCGCTTGTAGCATGCTGGGCTTCGTCATTATCACCTTCTTCATCTCCACCAGGCAGCGATGCCATGGATGCACCCAAGAGACCTTCCAGGGTTAGCGCAGATCCACTCACTTTTTTGCTAAACGCAGATGGCGCGACATCTTCAGTAGTTTCCTCGTGGGTAATTTTTCGCTTGGTGCCTCTAGCCATACGGCCGACCATATTCATAAGAGATGCGTGCTTTTCACCATCGTCATCTTCTTCGTCGTCGTCAGATTCATCAGCAGCATCGTTGGATGTATCTAATCGTGGCGCGGGTGCCGTTCCTAGCATATCCGAAAGCAAATCACCGCCTTCTTCTTCGTCGTCTTCGACCGTGTTGTCATCGGAATCGGCATCTTCACGACTTGAGTTCTTCTTGCCGTCAAAGAACGATCCATACGTAGCTTCGTCTTCTGAATTGAACGCTTCATCTTCATCGATTTCACTATCTTGGTCGCGCGAGATTTTGTCGGGCGCTTCGTACTCGTAGACCCCGTCAATATCCATGCGGTCATTCTCGCGCTGCTCTTTCAAGTCTTCTTGCGCATCGTCGTGCTCGTAGACGTCAATGGGAGTCTTTTGCTTGCCTTTGCCCTTTGGTCGCCGACCCATTTCGTGCTACTGCAGTTGAAGTGGCTGATGGAACAATGCTACGATGTATCCGGATAACCAAGTCGGATTTTGGTTGGTGGGAGTTCAAACACCAAAATTCACAAAAATTGGCCGATTTTCCATGATTTTCCACGAATTTTCTGAATATTTTCCAAGGATTTCCTTGCATCATCAACACCTGCGTCAAACTCAAGACATCGACTCTGTCGTCTACAGATGCCAGTAAAAAGTACTAGTAATACTTTGGGGACGGAATCTGTTGCTATGCAATTTGCTGTGTCTTGCCTGGTGCATCATAAAATAAATTATCCGGATGTCTATTTTGGTAAGTCCTCGAAATAGATCGATTTACTGCCATTATTGATCGGTGTTCACGATTTCCGTAGCATAGCGACTCGTTTGCGGCAGTGTAGATAGAATGCGCAGTGATTTTATTCAGCAAGAAGCACTTGAGGAATACCAAGTTGTCACTGTGACCTTTGGGAAGTCTGGCAGGATTTATGATTTTTGAACAATTTTAAGCAATATTTCATGACTTTTAGAGATTATCCGGATAGGACAACAATCAAAAAGCATGAAGACACGCGTGCTGTGTCTCCATGGCCATCGGCAGAGCGCCGCCAAGCTCAAGGGCAAGATGGCAGCTCTTCTCCGCGCTGCCAAAGCCACGACTGAGTTTGGTAAGCATCTCGCGTCGTGTGATGATTCGTGATGTTTGCTCTAGTCTTTGTGGACGGACCCTTTCAAGTGCCATACGAGCCGACTTCGGAAGAACATATTCAGAGGTGCACGACCTTCCGCATCATGCACGCATATGCTGATGATTTCGATGGTAGAATGGCTGAGATGAACGAAGCCGAGTCGGATGAACTGAAGCAATCCGTAGAGCAGTACGCGTGGTGGAACTTTGAGCACCATCCTGACACAGACTCGTATTCATATGTCGGCATCGAAGAGACGATTGAATACTTGGACTCGATTGTGCGCACTCAGGGCCCATTCGATGGCATCTTTGGCTTTAGTCAAGGTGGGATCTGCGCAGCGCATCTTCTTGCCAGGCAACACCAAGGCGACGCTCGTTTTCGTTTCTCGTTTGGCATATTCAGCGCCGCTGCTTTGATGAGCGACGCGCGGTATGCCATTCCATTGGACTCACCTTTGCCGTTCCCATCGTTGCACATCATGGGTGAACAGGATGCGCTCATCTCGGTCGAGAAGAGTCGCGCTTTGGCCGGTCAGTTTGCCAATCCTGTCCTGCTCGTCCATCCTGGCGGGCATTACATTCCAACGCAAAAAGAGCCTCGAGACGCCTGGAAAGCCTTCTTGGCCCTTCAATCCGCCGCCGTGCACGCATGAAGATGCCGCATTCGATCTCAGATCTGTCCTTCTCAATGCGATCTTCGCATGGAAAACCTCTTTCTTTATATAATTCGCTGTGCATTCGAATTTCCAATCGATATCCAATACAAATTTGAAGTCCAGAGTATAAATTTATAGAGGTTCAACACTGCAACCGTTTTATCACAAAGATCTCAATTTTCCCGACGATGCCAAGTTCCGATGACAAGGAATCGACCACGGAGAGGAAATGCGTACAGAAATGGACGCCAGAAGAGGATGCACTCATGCTTGAGCTAGTGCAGACGCATGGCACGCGTCGGTGGAGTTTGATTGGCAGTATGCTTCAAGGACGCAATGGCAAACAATGCCGAGAACGGTATGACCGACTGAAATCGTGCGCGCGATTGACCATGGAGGTAGATGGCACAATCAATTGGATCCAAACATTCGAAAAGATCCATGGACGCCAGAAGAAGAAATGCTGCTGAAAGTCGCACACAATAAGTATGGCAACAAATGGGCTGAGATTGCCAAGCTCCTTCCAGGAAGGACTGACAATGCGATCAAAAATCACTGGAACTCGTACAAACGAAGAGGACACCGAGCAATGCAGCATAAGTCAAGGGCCATGGCATTTGTGCGGGATGAGACAGATGATTCTTTACATGCAAAGTCAATGCCAACGTTGGCCATGTTGAATCGACAGCTCGATGCTTCAAAACCAACATTGCCCGATATCAAGCAGTTCGCCATGCATGATCCATCGTCACGCCTTGCCGACACCGCATACAACACTTACGCTCGTCCGTCTGTCCATCGGACGACATTGCAACACCGTACGACGCTACCGCTTCCCCATATCCACTCGCTATCTGCAGTCCAAGCCACCTCCAACAAAGAAAACACAGAGCACGATCCACAGCTGACCGTCTTGGCCGATGCTGCTTCCGTCCAAACTATAGTGCTGTAGAGTCTACTTGTTCAACGAAAGTTTCTCCAGTCCATTGGTCAAGTCTTGATTCCACTGATGAAAGTGGCCATTGCGATCGCAAGCATGCACAGATCCAGGAGGTAGAAATCGAGCTGCACCGACCGCACAACCGACTTGGAAATCAACGTCACGATCGACTGGGGTACACACAATGACCTTGGTGACGTCGTTTCTCGTCTTCAAATGGAGAACAACCTTTTGGATCGCTTCATCAGGTGCTGCCACAACAATCAGCCTTGCCTTGGTCTACGAACATGATTGAGTATCGTCGCGATCACATGCGCCAGTACCTTGGCAATTGTATCTCCAAGCAGATCATTGTCCGCGGAAATGTGTATAGCTTCGCACTTGAGCTGACCAGCGAGTTGGTCTAGCTGGGCGTGGATTCTCTTGTCAACATTTATTGAGAAGAGTGCAAGATCGGCACCTAGACGCAGTGAAGGGTTAGAGACTGAAACAGACAATAGAAGATGTACTGGAGGACAAAGAAGGTGTCGGCTTTGCGGACGGTGGCCGTGATGATATTCGAGCAGACGACGGCATTGCGCCGGTGTTCATGAGGAGCCTCATCACTCCGTCCATTGTGGGCTTGCGCATTGTATTCGTACCTTCCACGGCATCAGAATAAACACGAGGAGATGGTTACCGTACTCTGCGCGCATGAGATGACGCTTGCAATTGCCTCGTCAAGACCGACATTGGACGAGCGGTGGACCCACAACGCAAGGACATGAGCAGTCCGGCTTTGACCCTAACGAAGATATTGAGTGAACTTCGCTGTGGGTTTCATGGAGGATGTACTGTTGAACAATGGACAACTATGCGCTGTTTAAGGGACACGGCGTGCATGAGACTGCCGAGGAGAGTCTGTAGTTGCCACTCTGGAGTCGTGAAATCCACATGAGTGACGGAGTCAAAATGCCATTTGTAGATTGTAAGCAATGGCGTAGCGTAGAATCGGAGCTCTTCCCGCGTCAAGAGGCAAAGCACATGACGAACATCATTGGTGATCATGTAGTCGATCCATTCTTGCACACGGTCGTCGCTTACGTTTGGCCCTGAGAGAGCTTTTATCCATCTTTCCAAGTTGACTGCAATGTGTACCTCGTGGAGTTGATGGTTGATCCCGTCGAGGATGAGAGTACCCTGGTCTCTCTGATCCATAGACAATGTTATCCAGCTCGCTTCCTCTGCCAAAGTTGAATCGTCTTGTCGCTGACAACGGTGTCGGCGCCGCTGGAGGCAATGCCAAGCTTGCTTCCATCTTCAGTGACCTTTCAGATCCAAGAAATAAATCAATAAATTGCCGAAGGTGCCACAATAAATATATTGTTATCAACAATATCTAGAAAATATATTGTTCAGCACAAATTAGTGTTGTAGACGATGACGATGCCAAGAGCGACGACTGCTGAACCTGCCGAATGTCCATGCAGGACAGCATTGCTGCGCAAGAGCATCTTCACGGCAGCACAAGATGGGGACATTGACCATGTGCGTTCGTTCTTTGAGTGTCGAAAAGCCCACCTTCCACTCGACTTTGCCGACGATTTTGGCTACACTGCATTGCATTATGCCTGTCAGTGGAATCGCGTGGATGTCGTGCAATATCTGCTTTCTCGAGGAGCGAATCCAGACAGCGCTGACTGTGGAGCGACGCCACTACACCGAGCATCCTATCGCGGATCGACTGAGTCAGTGGCGCTGCTCCTGAAGCATGGTGCAAGTGTCAATATGATCGATACATCCTTTGGCGACAATAGAACAGCTCTGCATAAAGCCGCCAGCCAGGTTTGTACATTTGAAGAAATCTACCAACGTGAGGTCCTTCGTCTTATAGAATCATCTCCACATCATCCGAATGCTTGTTGACGCAGGTGCTGATCAAAGTTTGCAAGACAGCACTGGGCACACCTACGACACTGTTCCACTTGAAATGGGATGGCAGGACAAGACCATCTCTTCATCTACGACTGACTGTGTTGTTATACCCCTCGAAAGCCACGACTCGTCTGCTTCAATTGGAGATGGCATCAAATGTGATTACTGTCGACGTTTGTGTTTGACCGCCTCCAGACGCACCTGCTGCCGTCTACTCGAATGTGAAGAATGTGAAAGCGCCCACTTGACATGTCCTCGCTGTGGATCCATCGAGGCCTCCAATGCTGGCCATTCAAATTCCATGGATGAACCAACTCTCGACGAGAAGACCTCCTTAACACAAGCGCTACCACTGCAATCAAGCAACATACCACGGAAAAAAGTGTCAGGGCTATTCGATCTGCGGAAAAAGTGCTCAGGAGACAAGAGAGACGCTTTTATTTAATATCAAATCGATCGCTCTGCTGATCGTTTCCATCTTTCGCGACGCTGTTGGCACCATTGGTCGACGATAGCGGAGGCAAGTATGACTTTAGAACACCAAGCTTGCGTCGATGCAACAGGAACGCCGCAATCCAAACATAGACAACGCCAACAGCACAGCTCACAGAGGTAAGGATAAGCGGCAGGAACTGATACCGAGGAAGAATTGATGGCAGCACCATGCACACAGCTGCAATGCCAACGAGGCAAACCAAGTAGAGCCACTGATAGTAAAAGAGATCAATGCCAGTGTACTTGATGCGACGCATCTTGAGCGAATGTGCGTGGAATGGATAGAGGCAAACTTTGGCAAGAAGAGCGTGGGCAGCAGTGAGGACGGCGCGCGTGCACACTTCAGCTGGAGTGAAGAGCAATGGGAAGAGCGAGATATTTGCCACCAACGTCGCCACACGGTAGAGTTTAGCGTCACGAGTACTCTCGACAGCTAAGAGACCAAGCGGCAGGGTTACTTGGAGAATAGCTTTCTCGTGGACGTGATAGCCAAAGAGGAAAGCACAGAGCATGCAGTAGACGAGCGCAGGCATGAAGAGCGACGGGTCTGGGTATCGATATACATCGCGAAGGACTGGTGTCATGGCCAAGAGCGTCAACAAACCACATACCCACGGAGCAACTGATGGCAATACAACAAAGACGGCGTCTTGGACAAGTCCTCCGCTCATTGTTCCAACAGGTGATGGAATACGCAGAATAACAGCAAGAACCTTGTCGGCAAACGCGTAGAGAGCCCAAACGTTGGGTGCCCAGTAGGCATGGCAGAGTCCTCGTTGGACTGGAAACAACCGTGACGCAATTTGCAAAAGGTGCTCACGGACTGTGCGCGGAGTCTTCGAAGAACCCAAGATAACAGAGCCAAATGCTGTGGCAAAGACAGCTATGACCAGGAAGCCAAGCGTGAGGAACTTGAAAATACGGAATCGGCCACGTCCAGCCACGAGATGAGCTAGAGTGTCGTGGGTGTCGGTATTGGAGAGGGATCGCGTTCGGAGCTGAGCTGGTGTCGTGACTGGCACAGTGTAGCAGTAATGGCCAAACAGATAGACGAAGTAGAGAAGGGCAACATAGAGATAGATGTGCTTCATCATGAGCAAGACGGCGTAGACAAAGGCACCATGGAGGTCTTTTCCTTCGCGAATGTATGCCACGCTGAGAATGAGCAGACCGAGGAGCATTCCATTGTATTGAAAATGGACGTGATCGACCATAAGCAAACCCGCGTCGAGAAAAATGATAAGCAATACAACAACTCGCTTGTTGGTGTTGAATGCAACTTCTGTCGTTGTGACTCGAGGCCATGCATTGCAATACTTGACAATCGCTGCATACAAGACGATATCCGATACGATTACAGACAATCGCTGAAAGATAATCGTTCCAACGCTGGCATAGCCTAAATTTTGAAGGTTGAGCATCTCGGGGTCTACATAGTTGGCGAAAAATGCCAAGCTTCGTTCAAACCAGGCAAAAAATGGCGGGTAGTCCAACGTCCACTCGCTCCCTGCATCAAAGTACCATTCCGTGCGCGGCAACGACGATGTAATGGCGAGCCAATTGCGATGAACTTCAAAGTCTGTGCTTCGATACGATGGGATCAGAAGGAGCTTGGTCAGCGTTCCTACAAGAAAGACAGCGACAAGCGGCAAGTCCATCGACTTTTGCGGCGACATCGTGTCTAACTCACACTGATATAAATTATCAAAGATGTACATTAGTATTACAAAAGTATCTATTCTAAGAGGTATTTGATTATGCAAGTATTGAAATACAGGTTTATAAAATTGAAGAGGTTTATTGACAAGGTGAAACACGTGGAAGCATATTCGCAAATTTGTCATCATGATCGGCCGTTTCTTCGGAGCGATTGCCCTCCTTGCTTGCGTTTTTGTGGCTGGCAGCGCTGCGGAAATCAATCCTGTACCTAGACCTTCTGGAAGTAGTTTCGCTCCATCCTGGAATTACTGGAGCCGCCCTCTGTCTCCACGCAAGCCAGCACCAGATTTTACGAATGTGAATGCTGTCGTGGACGAGAAGTTCACCAAGATTTCGCTCAACGACTACAAGGGCAAGTGGCTCGTGATCTTCTTCTACCCATTTGACTTCACATTCGTGTGCCCAACGGAAATCATCAGCTTCAGTGACTCGATCGAACAATTCCGAGCCATCAACGCCGAGGTTTGAATCCTTGTTTCAGCTTAATCGTTATGGTGTCTTAGGTTATTGCTGTCTCCACTGACTCGCATCACACACACTTGGCATGGATCAAGACTTCTCGTGACAAGGGTGGCTTGGGCAACATGGATATCCCTATCTTGGCTGATATCAGCAAACAAATCTCGGCGAACTATGGTGTGCTCGTCAACGACCCATCAGACGACATGTTTGGTGCAGCCTTGCGTGGGCTCTTCATCATTGACCCCCAAGGCATCGTGCGTTCGATTCAAATTAACGACGACCAAGTGGGACGCAGCGTCGATGAGACTTTGCGTATCCTCAAGGCCTTCCAATACGCCATGTCTCATCCCGGTGAAGTTTGCCCTGCCAACTGGAAGCCAGGTTCCAAGACGATCAAGGCTGACCAAGAGGCCAAGTACGACTTCTTCGATGCTGCTTATGGCAAGCATTAAGCATGAGTTTCGAGTATAAGCTGTCGATAACATTCTGTGCGTTGGGGCGTCGCTGTCTAAGCTTCATCTGTATATTTACGTTATCTGCGCAACTTCACATCAGACGTATGCCGTGTCTACACTAGGGATGGACATAACAGCCAGCACAAAATAGGCAGACAACTCTTCACGCGATGGGACAGTTTATTCTTCCTTCTTTTGGGGGAAACCATGCTTGTAGTTTTGGAACCAGCACGCGCCGAGAGTGACACCGACACCGCCACCAACAATCAAACTCACGCCGCGGCCGATGGACTTGGCATTAAAAGGACCCTTTTCGAAGACCAAGTGTTCGTGGTGGCCGTCGTGTCCCATGCGGCGGGCGGAACGGCTGATGTTGCGGCTCAAAGGGGCCTTCACGGAAGCAACGGCGCGGGTGAACATGCTTGTTTCTGAACTGACTGGTTCCAAAATGCCTCACAAAAAAAACCTGTCGAATGTTATATCCGTATGCGGTTACAAACTTGGGATTTTTCCTAATTTGACCCGTCAGTCAGGTGTGGTAGGGAAATTTCCTACAAATATGATTCCAAATGGCTGATAATTAAAATAAACCTTTGAGAAATAATATCTTCCTTTACCATGCAGTTTCTACTCCACGCTACGGCTCGTATCTTTGCAACAAGAAAGGGCCGCGTTTGCATGGAAATGCACTCGGTGGATCGCCATCCCTCTCTTTCATGAAGTAGATCGAAGTAAACACGCCGAGACGTGGCTCTTTTGCAGTGTCGACGTTGTAGTGTGATCTCTCGGCTATTCTTCTGGATGAAAAAAGCTGTTCTACTTTATCGCGATGAGTACCGCCCAGCATGTTGACTTGGTACTCCAAGTAGGAGAGGACTGCGAATAAATAACAGGACGAAGTCTGTGGCGAAGCTGTTGAGGCGTAAGTATGGCGGTAGATCGTGAAGCTCCATGCCCTATTGAGTGAGATGGTTGTGGATGGTTGACATTGAAATTCGCTGAAGTGATCAGCAGTTTCGATGAGCATTGAACTCATCGACTGCTATGGTCATTAAAAAGCATTTGATGTTCATCCAGGGCTTGTCGAAGGCGTTGAGCAGCTTGTCTTGGGTCTTCAGCTTGCAATATGGTCCGAATGACAGCGACACCATTTGCACCAGCTCGTAGTACATCTGTGCAGTTGCTTTCGTCGATTCCTCCGACACCAACAAGATGAGCATGTGGCAACAATTGCCGGATTTCACTCATCAAGCTTGGACCTTCCACGTTCGACTTCTCGGGATGTGATGCCGTTGGAAACATAGTTCCAACCTATCGCACAATTCCATACACTTTTCAACCATGGACGCAATATGTACCTGCATGTAAGTTGCTCCAACTGCCATTGCAGCGACAGCAGACTTTGTCGAATGCACTGACACACCAAACATTGCAGGCTCTCCATGGCGAAGCTGCTTCTCCAGATTAACCAGATCTCGTTCTGGGTAATGCACACCATCCATTCCGTGAACGCTATGGATTCGATCACTCGAAGCCGGCAAATTCGCAACGTAAAGAGGTGGTTGGATTTTTGGACCAAGTCCTGGAAGTGCAGCGAGAGCTCTCATGAAGGTATTCTTGTCAAACGGAGTGGCAGGATTATGGCGCAGTTGGACCACGTCAAGAGCACTACCAGCCATGGCTTCTCTGACGATTGATCCCTTGAGGACGTCGTGTGGGCTCACGATGAGCATGAGCCATGGTCTCCTCCATGTTGATGTCATTTCTGGGGTCAAATATCAAAATAAAGAGTCACCTGTAGAAATTCATCTTTTTGCAGAATGCTCGTGGGTCGACCACATGGAAGGTTTGGACGCGTCCAAGGCGTGCTGCTCTTGAAGCCACAGATCCTCTATGCCGCCATGTCTACGGAGAAACAGTCTACGTTCCAAACCATCAAGAAGAAAGTGATCGATCCGTTTGTGGTCGGCGCGAAAGATCTCATCAAGGAAAACCGTGAGGCATGGGCCAGTCGATCGAAACTTCAAACGAATCCTGACGTTGTCTTGTCTCGCCGTGAGATGTTTGTGCTACGCCAAGCGCCACGCGACTTGATCAAGTCGTTGCCTTTGCTTATTGCTTTTGCAATTCCTATTGTCGGCTATGTCGCTCCAGTTTTGGGATATTATTATCCCAAGTGGCTCCTCCCATGGCAATTCTGGGCTGCTGAGCACAAAACTGAGTTCTTGGAAGAAGATGTACGCAAGAAAGCCACATTCTACCCTGAAGTGGCGAGTCTCGTCGCATCCATCGACTCTTCCAATACGTTCCTCCAAGATGCCGCTGCAGCTTACGCCAAAGTCGGTTTCCTCTTTCTTCACTCAGCTCATGACTTTGTAGGATACCGATCGTGAAAAAATGGATCCCAAAACATTGCCTGAATTCCGCGAGCTCTTTGAATCACCGGGAGCATTGGAAAAACTATCTACCAAGCATTTGCACCTTCTTCTACGTGCGACATCGGCATCTCCGTTTGTCAGCTTCTATGCTTACCTGCCAAAGGATACCATCGTTCAGCGACTTGAACGGCGTGCGAGCGAAATCTCGGTTGACGACTTGCTTCTCCTCCAACCCAATGGTGTCAAAGACTTGTCCGTTCAAGAACTCATCTTTGCTTGCGAAGAGCGCGGCTTGGTCGTCTCGTACAAGGATAAAGACGCTTGTCGTGTGGCTTTGGAAGAGTGGCTGTCCATGTACGACACGAAGCAACCTCGTGCTCAACCTTCATCATTGCTGCTTCACGCTCCAATCCTGGCCGATTTCAAGCGCGACTAATAAGTAAGGTTCAGAGCTTCGCTTGCTTCATGCATTCCACCTCAGGGAGCATCCTCATCGTGACCGTCCATGCTGTCCTTTCTCTGCTGGACATTGCGTTGTGTGTATGTTCATTCCCCTGACAGTGATATTTCAAAAATGACTATTCAAACATGTAGTATACTGAAACCAAGTCAAATATATCTATAATACACATTGGTGATTGATAAATAAGAAAATGTTTATATTTTTAGGGATTTCAGAATTAATTTAAAAATAACATTTTGTCATTTTATACTTAAGATTTGTATTAAATATTTAAATCCCATTTTTGAAACGACTTCAACAATTCATTAATAAATGATGAATTTATTAATGAATATTGTCCTGGGCAAAACTGGCAGTTGATGCGCTAACACCACACCGGAATCGATCCTAGCGGTGCGAGACAAGCGTACCCAAAAGCCCTAGCGAGTATTCTACATGAGATACGATGGAGACTGATCTGTGGCCCACATAGATTTCAAAACTTAGCCTTGGCGCCTCCATGGGACTGTTCGATGCTCTCTTCGGAAAACCAACCCAGTCGAAATGCGCGACGCCCTTAGTGACGAAAGGATCTCCAGATGCCAAGGACGAAGTGTTCCAAGACGTGATCGATACGAATACAGCCTGGCGATACTACCATTCGACCATCAAGACCATCGAAGACGCAGGTAAGTCGATTTCATTGATGTCAATTGACTTGCGCAATATCACCTCAGGTCGACAACTTGCTGATGCTCCGCCGTCTAGCTTCCTCCTGTGGATATCGCATACTGCAAGTTGCAACCTTCTTCATATTTCGACACGTTCAGAGGTGAGCGTGAACTTGTTTCATGGAGACAGAAGGCTGACTCGTTGCTTAGATTGGTGACATTAACAACACGACCATCGGGGTCGTATTTCCAGCATTCCATGTTGTCCTTCCATGCAACCCGCTGACAGAGCCACACGAACCATGCTCCATGTGCATTCCCATCCCTGATTTGGACTCTTATTTGTCGACACAGTGCGATATTTCATGCTGATATCCCTTTTGACCGTGTTGTAGTCTACCATTTGCCACTGTTGGCCTTCGCATCGAGCAAAACATTCGCATCTTTGAACGCACACATTGGTATTTTATCATTACCGTCGTCTCTAATGGCTCCAAGGCTCCTCAAGTCCCCAGTCTACTCCTCAAACTCATTGCAGCTATATTTACGAAGGGAAGATGTGTTTCCATGCCTTCGATTCGTTCAATTGAGCACTTCAACAGTCATCGTCTGCGATGTACAGCCCAACAGCGCCGCCGACTTATCTGGCGTTCGTCCGGGCTTTCGACTCATCCATGTACGTCTATTCGGGAGGCTTATTAGCAATCCTCACCAAAGCATTTAGTTGAACTGCGTGCCAGTCAAGAGTGTCCACGATATATGGCACCGTTTAAAAGATCCATCGATACTGTTTGCTTCGCTGCATTTTGATTTCGAACCTCACTTGAACAGTGACGTCTACCAAGTAACATTGCATGCCACCGACGACATTTTCGACTTGAGTCAATGTGGTCTCAAGTTTCGTCGCATCTTCGATATGGTCTTCGTCACCGACAGTACAAAATATGGTCGCCACTGCGGTGTTGTCCGGGGAAGCTGTGTTTTGAGTGTCAACGGTAAGCGATCTGCCAAGCCATCGAAAATTCATGGTCTCCGTAGGAACACGAGTTCCATTTATGAGTTTTGAGCACTTGACGGAGTTTATTGCCAGCAGTGCGCAGTTCCGACTACCGCTCACGTTAGATTTGTTGCAATATGATCAAGATGCCTTGCTTATTGACACAGAGCGCTTCCTAATGACCGCGTCCCTCTCTGTCTATCACATGGTCAAAGCCACTGAACAACTCCGATTGTTGTTCTTGACACTGCACTCTGCAATACTAGTGCCGCTGGGGTTCTCCGATCTCCACGACACGTGTGCATTGGCAGCATTAGGTCCGGTCGTACGTGGTGCAGTGCTACCGTTCTTAGCGACCACTCGTGGTCCAACTCCTGCTGACATGGTTCGCTTGGCCAAAGCCATCAAGACGCGGTTTCGACAAATCGTTGGCCTTGGTCCAGTCCTCGTTCAGTTCACGTGCATTGTGCTCTTCACGCTTTGCTTCGTCGAAGACAAGGTCGTTCACCGAGAAGTAGGCACATGTGCTTGGCGACAGCTCACTTTGGTGATATTTGTGTAGGTGACATGGGCTTTTCGAGATTTTGTCAAGATTATTCCGTTGGATATGCTTCTATTTTACGCTGCACCTTTGATCACGATGATGAAGACGAGCAGGTAGTTCATGGTCCATGTTTGTACCAAGAACTTGATAGCAAAACAATGGTTCGCTTGTCTTCGATTGGCATTCTCGCTGAGTTCATCCAGCGCGTGCATAAGAAGACATTGACGTTTGACGAAGCAGAACGAATGCCTGGCATTGTCGATATGGTCGAATTACGATGGCAACATCAAATGCTCGAAGCTGGCATTCTCTTTGCAGAGGTGACCGTCCTCAGCTGCCCACTGAACTAATACGTTTTTGTAGCTCAGCACGGACAACGACCCGTCTGTATCGTGTGCAGCGCGTCAATATTTGCCATCTATGATGTCCGAGTTGATGCATTTCAACATGAATTGGGCCTGGATGGTTCCGCTGGTCGAAGTACTTTCCAAGGCATTGATGCCTGATGGACGATTGGATGCACTCCATTTGTGCTTTCAGTTGGCAAACGAGCCCACGTCGTCATATTGGCGCATGCGTTTGACTGCAATCTTTGCAAGTTTAGCCAATGATGGCAACGATTCAATCCGCAAAGTTGCCGCGCAGAAATTCGTCGAATTTGTGACCAAGGTCAATATCAAGGTAAAATCTGTGGCTGCATCTTGTCTGAGTGTAATCTGGAAGGAACTGGCCGATGCTTACGACGCCGCAAGCCACGCAAGCCACGTAGAAAATAACTTCAGCCCGAAGTCGAGCTCATGCCTTGTCATGTCGGATATCAAAGAATCCCATCTCGTTTCAGGCTCGTTTGCTGGCTCCGCTGACAGCAACGTGTCTGAAGTGAGGCGGCGGTTTATCAGTTTGGATATCGTGGAAGCGCCATCAACTGAAGACAACATGCACATTTTATTTGCTCTCTTGGACGCGTACACCAACCTCATGCAGGTTAGACAGACGAATTTGCTTGTATTTTGCACTTTGATTAGGATGCACCGATGGAAATCCAAAAGATTGCCTGCCGTGGTCTTGGTCAAGTGGCGTCGCTCTTTGGAAGGGAAATATTGTGCAAGTTCTTGATACCAACGTTGCAAGATGTCATTGTGACTGACAGTGACGACTGTAAATGCCATGGCAGTAGCGCTGTCTACGACTCTGTCCATCATGTATATTATTACTCTCTTGCAGGCCAGTTTACTTTGGATGGCTAGATCTTGGCTCGTGAACTGTGCTGCCTCGCACCGCTTCTTGCAAACGACCCTGCTGTCGTCGTATCGGAGATTTTGCCCTTTGTCACCAAACTCTTGACCAATGTCAACCATTCGCATGTAAGTGTACAGACTTCATCTTCCCTGACAAGTATGATCATTTAGATTGTCGTGGAAGTCCTTGAAAACTTCGACTCGTTGGGCTTTGTCTGGATTGTCAGTCGCTCCTTTTCTTACGAGATCATTTGTAGGCATTGGGGAAATCCTTGTTCCTCCAGCATTTGGCTCCTCTCTTGCTGAACTTGGTGGCCTCAAACGAATGGAAGCTTCGTGTAGCTCTTGCGTACAATCTCGCGCCACTCGTTCGCTGGCTCGGCATTGACGAGTTTATGGCCCAATTCAAGACGGTTGTCGAGACATTGAGCCATGACGTCGTGTTCCAAGTTCGTCAACTTGCGCTCGACGCTTGGATTGTCATCTTTGAACTGCAAGCCGAGCAAACGTGGAGGCAACATGCCTTGGCCTTCATTGCCAATCTGTCTCAAGATGCCAACTACCAACTCCGTGTGTCGTGTATCCATTTCTATGCTGTAGGGATATAGAGGGATGCGTCCTAATTCTCCGTAGGCTGTCTCTGCGATGCTCCACGACGATGAAATCACCGAGTCTGTGGTGCCAACCCTCATCAGATTCAGCCAGGTATGATGCGGCGTTACCCGAATTCCCGTCGTGACAAGAATTCAGGACCCGATTCCAAATGTTCGAGTTGTGTGCGCTCGAGAACTCCCGAAATTCCATCTTCCTGAAGGTTCTCGAGACGAATTGGTGTCGTTGTTGGGGAACGATACGGACCCGGACGTCGCCTACTTTGCCGTTGAACTGAGAAAGTCGGAGAGCGAAGAATAGACATTGACAGCCTAGACATGATGTAATAGAGAACGTTTTGAATGGTGTGAAGGAGTAGCGTCGAGGCCGCGATTCAGAGTGGCAACACATTGTTCCCATTTCGTCAATATCTAAGGAATCCGCATCTCTACCACTTCGTCAACTTGTTGCGTTCATCCGCCAAAGCACGAGCTTCTTCGACCTTGTCTTCCAAATAAAACTTGAATGGGTCTTCTTGAATCTTTTGGATTTCTTCTGGCAAGACAGCGCGCTTGTGGCTCAAGTCGGCGGCACGGGCATGGCGACGGGTGCGGGCCAACGATTCTTCGCGGCTCAACCAGCTCACGGCACGTTGAACTTCAGCGGTTTCAACGAGGGCATCGTCGTAACGAAGACCGAGCTGGCGAAGTTGTTTGCCCACGCTCTTTTGGTACAGCTTCGCGATTTGACCGAGCACCATCGTTTCTTGTCGAATATGGACAGTCAGTTCCTCGTTTGTGGCCGACAGAGAGCCACCGAATGAAAATTCATCCATTTTCAACCAATCATAAGCGCCGTGAGCAATTATCGAGCGAAATTCTATCGACGTTTTTATGCAAAGATTGAATTTATAGCCAATCAAAATACTTCAAAATTTATTAATAGCCAATCAACTCTAATTTTTTATATTTACAACCAATAAAAAAATTCATTTAAAATATGATTTATTGCATAAAGTCGAAAATTATTTGTTGCCAATCCAAGTTTATTATTTCTATTTACAGCCAATTAATTTACTTTAAAACTTTATTTATAGCCAATCATATCGCATTATAGCATATCAATGAAAGGTCATTTTACAAGTCGCCAATCAAGCGAATATCGACGGGATCTGTCGGTAGAACTTCCATGAGCTTGCGCATGCGAACCTCGCCTTGAATACCACGTAGCCATGGATATTCAGCAACGTATTTGGCCACAACTTGAGGCCATGTCAGGGACGGAAGGACTAACTTGGTGAAGGTCCCAGAAGCATGACGCCTCCGAATGTTGTCCAACATTTCTGAGTTCATGTCAGGTGAAGATTGATCGCTACGCGGTACCAGCAGGAGTTTTTCCAGCACCATGAGCTGTTAGATCTCGGCATCCATTGAATGTTACCACCGTTTGCTTCCACATTGTCGTCTCGGCTGACTTGAAACCTAGCCGTGGGGCCAAAGACGTCAAGAATCCAGCCTTGCGGCTTGGATGAGTCAAGAGAAAGCCGACATTTGCCTCGCCATCGAACGATGCTTCCGTGGCTGGGATATTTACAATAACGTAACAAGATTCCCTAGAAATTGCCTTTTCATCACGGTCAGTTCATCGCAGCATACTCATTGGTCTCCAACGACGAAAGCACTTCGGGGGGTAAGTCGAATTGCTCAAGTTCGTCGAGGATGGAGTCTCCAGGGATTAAACGGACTCTTTGAGACCATTCTGCACTGAGATTCAGTGTTCCAGGGGATAAACCCACGGATGGAATGGCCTCAGGTTTAGCTGTCTTTGGCTTCTTTTTGAGTCGATCTGTTTCATCATCGTCGCTATCACTGTCACTCTCAAAGGATGTTCGAACTGGTGGCTTAATTGTACCTAGGCATTGTAAATCTTTCACGGCGCAGAAATCCGCGTCTGTACTTGGAAAGCATCGCAAAACATCCTGAGCAAACTCCAAGACTGAGCTATTGGCAGCTACTACACATGCTGAAGCTGGAAGTTGGGCTAGTACGAGAGTCGGATATTTGGATTTGGGAACACGAAATGTCAAGCATGTCATTTGAAGCCGTGTTGGTGGTTCTGGAACTTGGGACAGAACAGCGCATGAGTCACTCACGCTACAAGACAGAGCTGATCAGAGTTCTGGAGCTTTGTTGATGCACCTGACATCCTTCCAGCCTGCTTCGTCTTGCTGAAGGACCCACATGAGAATATCCGTATTTTAAAAAAATCTTTTAACTTTAAAAAGATTTTTTTTAAATTTTGTATTACGCCATCTCAAAATGATGACTTCAACAGCATGTCTCGGACCATTTTTTTACATTAATATAATAAAAATAATAAAAGAAAACGTAATTATTCTTTTAATGTTTTTAAAATATAATAAGAACTTTTAAGCACACCTGTCCGAGTTTGTTGGAAGCGTATTCCACAGGACAAGTTGATGACGACATCAACAGCGCCGCCAACTTGGCCTTTCATGCATGATCTATCCACATCTTGCTCATTTCCAAACCTACCATGAGCCAACAACGCACTCTTCTTACAAATATCGCTCTCCACCTCTTACGTGAGCAGAAGCATCGCCATTCAGTGTCAGAGCACGCTTTGCGCAATGTGCCAGCTTCGCAGCTTCGGTTGTTCATCCGAGAATCGCTGACGACGCGTGCGCCAGAACGAGCCATCGAATCTCTCTTTGAGCTTGTCGACAAACTTCTTGAGTTCGAACTCGACAAACGCGTCGTTATCCAAGCGAGTGACATTCCACCAGTAGCTGAACAAGGCCCACTTTCACGCATTGCCCTCTTCCATGGAGACATTACAACTTTGGCTATTGATGTGATTGTGAATGCTGCAAATACTGCCATGCTCGGCTGCTTTCAACCCACACACAAGTGCATCGATAATATCATCCACGACCATGCTGGCCCCCGTTTGCGCATCGCATGCTTCCAAGTCCGTCCTGATTCCTTTGGCGACCGTCTGCCCACTGGAAAATCCTTCATCACTCCTGGCTTTGCGCTACCCGCGGCCTATGTATCACATACAGTTGGGCCACAACTCCGACGCGGGTCCAAACCATCGGCGAAAGATCAGGCTGATTTGAATTCATGCTACACGACAACCTTGGACGAAACCCTTCACAAACTTGGACCGACTTCCAAGGCCTCAGTCGCTTTCCCATGCATTTCCACTGGGCTCTTCGGTTATCCCGCTGACCAGGCGACGCCCATTGCTGTCAAGACCGTCTTGAAATGGCTGGAAGAACACCCTCAACTCGACTGGAAGGTCATTTTCAACACTTTTCTTCCCTCGGATGCTCAGCTTTACCGATCGACAATTGTTTCTCTCTACGGTGTCAATCCTTCAGCGCCGGTATCATCTACATCTGCTACCCTTCAATCTGCTGCTCAGCTCATTCGCGACGCGGATTATCTTTTGGTCACTGCTGGTGCTGGTCTCTCAGCCGCTGCTGGACTAGACTACACGTCCGAAGAGGTCTTTGCCAAGCACCACATGCCCATGGTACGTCAAGGTTATCGCAATATGTACGAGTTCATCGGCCATACCGACTGGACTGAAGCTCTCCAGTGGGGTTACCTTTTCGCCCAGGCAAACCTCGCGCGGTTCAACTGGAAGCCCACAGCTCCAGTGTATACGCTGGTCAAGCAGCTCGTGGAAGCCAAGGCATCATTTATTCAAACGTCCAACGCAGACGGCATGTTTGAACAGCAAGGCTTTCCCAAGGACAAAATTTACACTGTCCAAGGCGATTATAGCCGCATCCAGTGCCTCCGACGTTGCCGCGACACGAGCGTTTGGGACATCAAGCCGTTCATGGAGCGTGGACTGGCATGTCAAGATCCTGACACGTACGAGCTTACAGATCCGTCGGCGATACCTCGATGTCCCAACTGTGGCAGCGAATTGATGCTCAATGTGCGCGGTGGTGACTGGTTCATCGAAGAAGTCCATGAACCACAAAGGAGGGCATTCGACGCATGGCTCGCCAATGCATTAAATGCCGTGGAAACACAAAAGAAGAAGCTCGTCGTGCTTGAAATTGGTGCAGGCTTCAACACACCAGGCGTCCTCCGCTTCCCCAACGAAGAGCTCGCAGAAATGGACAACGTGGCGCTCGTGCGGCTCAACATGCAGTACGAGGAAGTTCCTCTGACATCGAATGGCATTGGAATCAAGGAAGACGCGACGAAAGCTCTCCAAGCTATCGTCGATGTCGCCCTTGCCAAGTAATATCGCCTATATCAGCCATCCCTAAGTAATGCAACCAATTCAGAATCTTGCTCCATCGTTGCTTCTTTCCCATCTGAAATCCATGCAGAGTACAGCAGGACTCCATTGCGACTTGGGTCGGCTCGTGTCTAATGGAACTCATTTTGCATTCTCGTCAGATTTTATTTTACGAACTTGGTTAAGTGAGCTTGGAGTGGTGTGCGCCTGGCAATCATCTTCATTACTCTCGCGTTTCCTCTCCAGTGTCTTTATGGTTGTCGCACTGACGGTGCAGCGCCTTAGAGATGAGCTCGTTGGCTTGTCACAGTATGTTACGCGATGGGTGGTTTTACACCAAGACAGAGAAGCCACTGGGAAAACGGCGTATGCGGATTTGTAGCTCATCGGAGAGTATTTTCCAACTTGTTTCGACGCCACAACATCATGCAAACCTTCGCGTTTCTACTTGTCATCGCTGCCGCTGCGGTGGCCAACCAAGTCAATGTGTCGGACACGTCAAATACCGCCACATTGGCTCCGACGACGACTCTCGCCACTGACGCTCCAACGACTACAACATTGATCCCCAAGGAAACGACCCATTTGCCCCAGACGACAAAGTCCGTTGAGACGACTGCCCCCGTAACAACATCCGCGAGCGAAACAAATGCCCCAACGACGAATGCGGCGACCACCATTGCTCCCACAACGTCTGCTCCTTTGAAAACTACAACACCAACAACTTCACCGGCTCCCACCACGACTGTGTCAACGGAGCCTGAAGCCTCCCTTTTCAAGGCGGTGGCAGCCACCTCAGCGGGCAATACCAACATTACGAGTAACATCAGCTCGACGACTGCCCCCATTACAACGGAGGCCGTCATGTCAACTCCTGCTGGCAATACCACCGACGACAACAGCACCATTTCGTCGATTGATGCGCCGCTTGCGACTGATGCGGAGATGAGCACTGATGCTCCTACAGATTCTACTGAAACGACGACGGCTCCTCCCAAGACTACTTCTGCACCTACCAGTGGTGTTGTGGCGTTGACAGCTGTGAGCCTTGCTTTCTCGATGATTGCCTCTCTATCGTAAACTCAAGCGTCAGCTCGATGTAGAACTCCTAAAGATATACACTCAAACGAGAACTGTTGCCTGATGGATTAATAACTTGTTGCGTTGATACGTTCTGGCCTAATCTGTTTGATGCGATCAACATCGGTGCAGAGTCGATCTCAATGGAGCCACTCCCAAGTTTGCATCCTCAATGACCGATTAACGTGAGCATCCATTCACCGTCGAGTTGGAAAACCAACATGAACACAGCCACGTTACTCTCGACAGTGTGCAGGATGAGCTGCTGAGTTGCTACACCTGCCCCAGTTCAACCAGTGGTCCAAACGGAGCCGCCATGGAACTCATGTTTGAGTCAAACTTGGATCCATGAACGTTGTTTCGACGAATGGTCCATCAGGCATCTCTGGACGGAACATGGCTTCGTTGACGTGGTGGGATGGACGATCTCATGTTTTGAAATCAAGATTGGAGCGATGTCAATTTCAATCGCCTGGCTCACTAACGTCATGGTGGAATACCGATGCCACGACGAAGCTCTGGCTCATGCTGTTCACTGAATGAGGCTTTGATGTTTCAAGTTGCAAGATCGTTCGCCTGTGAGGTTGAATAATCTAGCACAGCGCTCGACGACAGGCTACATAGTTGAGCTATATGTACTCCACTCTGGGCTGTCACGTTGGTGATCGAAGTGAATTGGTGCGGCAACTCATGCAGCCTCAATGTTCGCTGAGCTCGTGCAACGAAGCGACGTCTGTCCAAATCCATCAGTCGGCCTTGTGAATTCTCGGACAATCAGTTATCTTGGGATTGCCATTGTATTGAAAAGTATTCGCCGATGCCAAGCGGACGCAGCTTTGAGAGCCTAGCTCATGGGCAGGCTTTCATCATATTTAGAAAATGTATTGAATACAACAAGAACAAGACTTGCCAGTCCATCAAGGATAGACAAAAGGGTGAGCTTTAGCAATCTAGCCCGTCGATCCGATTTATTGCAAGTTCGTGGGACGACGAGGTCTCACCTCCTTGCCACCGCCACTGCTGCAGAGGGACCAACTCCAATCTGATCCTTTGGAACTGACGACGTAGAGTGCAAGAAATATGGCAGTTTGAGGCACAGAAACGAACGTGAGTGTGTAGAGCATCGCCATGGGACTCGCAATATGTTGTTGTGTCATGGCTGGTCGCGTAAATCACATCGACCATAAACGTCCCATGCTCGCATGGCTTGTGTCATATGAAGACACGGAAAACATAATCAGACTTATTGCCAATCAGACAGTTTGATGTTACGTATACAGCGCTATAGAGCGCGTCTGTGGCTACATATTAAGCCTACTTGGGGCCCAAGAAGTGAAATAGTCGCTATGTACCGACGTCCCGAAGTTGACCATCGGCGGACTTTGAAAAAATTTCATTCTCCGGAATTTGTGGGCGATTTTATCAAGTTTCAGAGCATTTGTGGCACAAATTGTCCCAAATTTTCAAGAAAATCAAAATTTTCTTGTCAGTTGTTTTCATACATTTTCATGACCACATATAATTTTTACGGATTTTGTGGGACAGAGTCCCACACTATAAATTTATAGGGTTTTGACCATCGACGTCTTTTCTTTTGTGAAAGTGCCAAAATGACAGCCCCGACCTACCAGGAACTCGACTGCTAGAGCGGTCATTACAACGTTTACATGTCTTGTGATGCCTGATTTAAGCTTGAAAACAAGATTTTCGGTGTCCTATTGTGAAAGAAAAATGAAAAAACAGAATATTTTATCCTGGTCATAAAACGACCAAAAATGAACTATGACCGCAGTCATGACCGAGAAAACTCCATATAGTTCCGAAAAATATATCTGCAAAATATTTGAGCGCGTTCGGTGGCCACAAAATAATATGATATTTTTAAAATATCATGAAAAAAATCGATATCATGATATTGGGTTTCGTATACAGCGTTCGGTTGTCATCGTTATATCATGAACTTTCAGAAAAATATCATTATAACATCGTGAAAAAATATACACCTCTGACCCTGTATATTTATATTGGAATATCGTTGAAGGTGCTTTGTGGTCGGCCTGAATGGCACTCGAGTCTCAAGGAAGGGTGGATCTACGTGAGAGGTCCACCGAGAAGCACGAAGACAAGCACTGTCGTCGACGCTCGTTCATACTATTGATTACCAGTTGCTATACAACGACTCACTTATGCTACGAAGCGTGTCGAACGTCGGCGTTGACTGACGCAGCATACATACATGAGATTCCGGTTAGCGAGCGTATGAACCGGACACAGATGAAAACATGAAATTTGAATGTAAACCGAACGCGCTTGATATAAAACGATATCTGTGAAATAATGACATTTTGCTTGAATCAAATATAGCAATTTCATGACATGAAATATCACAATATTTCGTTGACCACCGAACGCGCTCTTACAATAAATAGGTCCAAAATGCCATTTTGAGGCCAAATGCAATATTTAGGTCAAAATATGACCTTGTTTATCTCCAAGAGTTTTGAACCAAATCCAATATTTTTGGTTGGGATATACTCACTGGAGGCTCTCAAAATGCCATTTGACAAGATGGAGGTTTTACCTCTATTTTGAATATGCCACAAATCGTTGATCCCAATTTAGCTGAAAATGGCATATTGATTTTGAATTTTTGCCAGACGCACCCTAAACTTGATTTAAACATATTCTAAACATATGCTTTCTCAATAACTTCAATACAATCCAAAATGTGAAGAAAGTTGTTTTTTGTGTTTTTGCGAAAATAAGATTCCAGAGTTCAAAAACTTCAAAGCCGATTATCTCAGCAATTAATTTTGCGAGGAAGTCCGATTTTGTTTTCCGTGTCTTCATATGTAATTTCTCTTGACCAGTTCTACTTTTGCCCCTTCCTGCCTCAATTGTATCCATGAAAATCAAGCGGTCGCTCGTCACTACGAAGTTTATCAAGTCGTCCGACCCACAACATGCCCGTTCCTACCTGGGCCGTGAGCAACCCGACGTGATTCTTCCGAAAGTATGATTCACCAACAAAGCAGCATGACAAGACAGACGGTCTGAGCTCTCCGACAAAGAATCGGTCGATCAGGCATTCCATCTGTGAGATTCAACACAAATGTCTTCTTTGTCTCAAGATGCTTTCTGATGACACAGTGGTCGAGAGTCGATCTCACTCGAGTCACTCCCAAGTTTGTATCCCCAACCCACCGGAAACTCCGCGCGAGGACTCAGTCGTAGCTAAGCAGCCGTTGACAGTGCGGAGCGTTGTCAGTGCGGAGCGTTGTCAACTGATAAACACTTGCAAGTTGTACAAAGAGTTTGTATGGAAAGTTTGAAACACATCTTCATAACGTTATAGAATTTGTATTGTCAAATCGATTCAAAGCTGTCGAATCGAATAGACTTGACAAATCGATTTGAGAATCGACTAGCCAATCAGATTGCGCATATATTTATTTTCAGCCAATAATATGTCTTTAGATTTGCCCAGACTCGTGTGCCCGCCTTGACGTCGACAGAAAAATCGCAATAACAATGCTTCCTTGCGCAGAAGCTGCGCATCCCACATGTGGCTGATGGCTCTAGGAGCAACTCTTTGAATGATATATGAAGAGAAAAGACATTCAAAACCGTTTCGGCAAATCGACTGGAAAGTCCAAATTTGTGCACAATATGAGGGTTTAAAACAGTAAGGGGGTTATTCTGGAGGAGTGCCGATGATGTTGGTGAATCGCACCAGGTGTTTGTTGGGGGGTGTAAGAAATTTGACAAGGAAGATGAAAACTTTGCTTACGGACAGTCTTTAGGGTCAGTTCCAAGTAAAATTGAAAAGAGACGCAAAATCAGTTCCAAGTAAAATGCCTCTGATAGTTTGTCTGTCATGTCATTGGCCAATATATAATGTGCTATGATTGGTTGTGTTTAATCTCATGTCGTCAGAGCCAGAAATTCCAAAGCGAACGATGCCTACAAGTCGAAGACAAGGCAAGACGCCAACAAAGAAGGAACTACAAGACCAAGTGACCTCCATGCAAGCCAAGATCGATAGACTGTGTGATGGTGGCACTCTCAGTGTGCCGATGGAACCAGCTTTGTCGAATTCAATGGCCCACAATGCTTCCTCGAAGGCTGGAACAAACGTCGTTTACACGGATGAAATGGTCCGAACATTGCTCGAGCTACGATGGTCCTTTTTCAGAGCTCGATTCCAGCAATGTACAAGCCACGCTCAGCGTTCAGTCCTTTGGGAGAAGCTCACTCTGAAATTCAACATTCTCGTCGACAAAAAGGTATATATTCGACGGCGTGATCATGCTCCTTAACATACTTGGTCACAGATAGGATCTCTTTCTCTTAAGAATAAGATGCATAATTTACGTCGAGAGTACGTAAGGATCAAGACGTCGTTTGAAAAGACTGGGAATGATACGGACATTTCAATTTCGTTGCCGAGCTATTGGGACGATCTTGTTCAATATTTTGGTGACAAGAAGGGGCTTGGTGATCTTGAGTTTGGTGATGAAATTGGATCAGCATTGGAGAGCGATCATGATTCAAGTGAAGAAAGCGAATCTTCGACTGAAAACAAAACAAGGAAACGACAAATACAAGAAGTGATAAAACAACAAAGGAAGCAACGCGAGCCAAGAAAACAAAACAAAACGATGTGGCCAATGGATTGGTCTCACTTGGCAATACTCTAGCCAAGGGTCTCGTTGACGCAGCGTCGATGTCTGCAAACAATGATGACGTGATAAAACCCTTGCACAATATGATTGAAGAAACAAACAAGCAGCTTGCGAACATAGCCACATTGTTGGTTGAAACCAAACAAACGCAAGATAAAGCCAACAACGTTCAAGAGCAGCTATTGCAATTTATGAAAGACAAATTGCAGTGATGTAGATTCTCATGGAGTTTAGATATGTGAAGCAATATACAATTTAAGTTCATGTTAACATTGTTAATCGACAACTACATAATCATACAAGTAATCTTTGATTGTATCTCGTGATGCTCTCGCTCTTGGACCGTCAATCAAATTGATTTCGTCTGGGTAAACTAAATCTCCTCCGACGTGCATCCATTTTTTCTTCTTTGGTATCTTCAAGCCATCAGTGTCCAGCTTGAAATCAATAAACCAGTTGTGTAAAACCAGCGTTGCTTGAATGAGGTGTGCCATTTGCTCTGGCGTACCATGCAGTAGAGGAGTCTTGAAAATACGAAATGTATTCTTCCACAATCCAAACGCTTGCTCTACAACCATCCTCGTCCTGCTGTGAACCAAATTGAAATGAGACTCGTCGTCGGGCATTTCAAAAACGATCGGATATGGCGTGATGATATGCTTAAACAACTTATAGCTAGCATCACCCAAAAAGCAGCCACCCGGAGGAACAATGCGATGACATTTCTTACCAAATTGAGAATTGTTGAAAACGGCTTTATCGTTCTGGGAACCAGATCGCAATGAATACGATCTAAACCTGAGACGCGCATCAACAACTCCTTGCATGTTGAAAGCGGGGAACCCCTTTCTACAATACCATCCATCGAAATCTGCAAAACGCTTGATGTGAATCAAACTCCCATCAATCGCACCATAAACATTTGGAAACCCACAGAGGGCTTCAAACTCGGCGCAAACTTCATCCCATTCGTCTTTTTTGGATGGCATTCGTATAACATCATGGAGATAGCAAACGTTCAAGACAGCGACAACTTGATTAACGTAGACGTAGGCTCGAGTTTTACTTGTTCCAAAGACCGAAGCAGTTTGGTCGTATCCATCGGTGTGAGTAAGATAGTGAATAGTTATGGCAACACGGTCGGATATTCCAAATAAAGCATTGTGGTGAATACGGAAAGGAGAAACACTTTCAACCAATAGTAGGAGTGTCATCCTCTATCAGACGATTATGACCTCTCTGACCTGATAAAGTCAAAATGGAAATTCTATCAGACGGGAGCGATTTTGATTGGCTGCGTCTGATTTTTCGTTTACTTGGAACTGGTCCTTACCAGAGTCATTACCAAATTGCCATCAAAGATGACGGATCAAAGTGAAGATGCACTGATCGCCAAGGCAGAAGACCAGCTCGAGGACAGTCAAGTCACCGTGAGCAGTGAGGAAGATGCATTGTTGTGTTGCCATGTATGCCAGAGCTCAACCTGCGGCCGTGAAGGCGACGCCATGGAACTCTTGTCTCCATGTTTGTGTCAAACTTGGATCCACCGGCGTTGTTTCGATGAATGGTCCAAAAGTACCGGCTCGCCGAAGAAATGTGCTAAGTGCAAGTACTTCTATTCTTTTGAAGAGGTCCCTTTGACGTGGTGGGAGAAAATGATTTCATCGGATGAATTCAAGCAAGGTAGTGTCGCAACTGGATTCTTCTGGCTGCTTGCTTTCCTGTGCAATATCAAGGAATGGTGGAATGCTGATGGCACGACGAAGCTTTGGCTATTGCTCAAGTATCTTGGGATTGCTCTTGTGCCGTTAGCCACGTTGGGTCTCTTCTGTGCCTTTCTCTTCGGACTATTTTACTTGTGGCCCTTGCTGACCCGATGTTGCACAGTAAAACCGAAACCACCTATATTGAAAAGTGTTCGCCGACGCCAAGCGGACGCAGCTTCAAGAGTCTAGCTCATGAATAGGCTTTCATCATATTTAATGAATACAACAATAACAACACTTGACAGTCCATCAGGCCGCCTCGGGTCTTTTGCGCTTCAGGATTTATGAAACGACAACGCAAGTCAACAGAGAAACGTAGTCGGGAATGTTCGCTGTAAGGAACAGAACGATTACTCTTGACTGAGGGATAGACAAACAGGTGAGATGAAGGAAATGATCCCCACTACTAGAGGCAAAAAGCCAAAGTTGCTGGGCGAATCGCACCGACTGTTGCTTCGATGCTTTATAGTTGCAAGATCACATGCATCTGGGATTGTACGTATAATCCAGCACAGTCCATGTGCATGAACTGAAAGCATCGCACAATGATCTCATGAGAGAGTAGACATCTTTGTGTCTCATCAAGCGAATTGTTAGCTTCAGTGGCGACCACTATGTCTTCGAGTTGACTAGAGGTAGCCTGCTACGTCCAAAGAAGCTGCCTTCGACATTGACGAGTCCGTTCGCCATTGAGAAACCATCGATACTGATAAACAAGACGACGCAAGTTGCAGGCAGACATTTCAGTCCGAGAAGTTAAGCTGTTCCCCAGGTCTTCCCCTGATGTTGGCGAACAAAATGCATTGGCGAAGCAACTGATCCAGTCAAAATGCTTGCTGAGCTCGTACAAGGAACACCGTCAATTCAAATCCATATCCTTCGTGAATTCTTGGACAATAATTGGATCTGTTGGATGAATCGTGGATGCCATGGCCAGTTGTTTGTTGGGGGGTTGTGAGAAATTTTGCTTTGCCCAATATGACGACGACAAAGTTGCAAAGACCGGCTTGCTTGTTGATTCTTCACAAGAGCAAGGACCATTTCCAAATTTCCATCCTCCATGACCGATCAAAGTGATATTCCATTGACCACCAAGTCAGACGACCAACTCGACGACAGTCACGTTACTGTCGACAGTGAGGCAGATGGGCTGCCATGTTGCCGTTTCTGCCACAGTTCATCCAGCGGTCCTGAAGGCGACGCTATGGAACTTATTTCTCCATGTTCGTGCGAGACTTTGATCCACAGAAGATGTTTCGATGAATGGTCCAAATGAATCAACTCGACAAAGCAATGTCCCGACTGCGAATTCTTCTACTTTTTCGAAGAGGTCCCTTTGACGTGGTGGGAGGAAATGGTCGCATCCGATGAATTCAAGCTCTATGCGACTGCATTTACAGTCGTCTGGCTGCTTATTTTCCTGGTCAATATCCAGGTATGGTGGAAAGCCGATGTCGCGACAAAGCTCTGGCTAATGCTCACTTATGTTTGGTACATCATTTTCCCGTTCCTCTTTATAGCAGTCGGCTGTGCCATTGTCTACGGCTTGTACTCACTGAGCTACTGCTGTACCGTGAAACCAAAGCCCCCACGTGTGGAAAATCGTCGCCATCGGCGTGCAGTTGCAGCTTTAACAGTGTAGTTGAGCATTAGAATTAACTCATATTTAACGAAGATATCACAGCAGCAAGGGCTTTTCAATGATCATGGGGGCACTTGGATGATGCATTACAAGATTCAACGTGCCTTTCAGACGACAAATCCACAATCGTCAAACCTAAAAGAAGAGGGTCTATACCCGTCACACTTATTACCTCAGTGGTTAACCAAGTTCTTGCTGCCTCCAGTGCTTCCATGAGTCAACATCTTTCTCAAAAGCACGTACCAATTATTCGACCACTTCTCAATTGTTTGGATTTAGGAGTTAACTCCAAGTTTGTTGATGAAGATAGTTTCCTCGAATTGTTGAGTTCATGACAAGCACCATGTTTAAAATGCCGTCAAGTCTGTGATGGAAGTGATACATTCGCAATCAGGACAATGCTTTGTTGAGCCGGGTCTTCTGGCCCATTCGTCAAAACCACGTCGGCATATCTCAATGTTGGTGTCAAACTTGGATCCAAGTTCGATGGTGTCGCCTTCTGGGCTGATGAACTCTGGCAGATACGACAACACAGCGACGCATCTACTTCACTTATGGCGGTGACTTGACTCTCGTCGAGTCGGTCTTTTGACTTGGCGAACAATGGAACTTCTACTATTTCGAAGTGAAAGAGATCTCGTCTTTTGCATTCAAGTCTTGCATTCGCTTGGCTGGCTCATCTCCTGTAGAATTTCAAGGAATGGTGGAATGCTGATGCCATGACGAAGCTCTGGCTAATGCTCGTCTATATTGGGTATGCTATTCTCTCCTATCTCCCCGTTTGTCCTGTTGGGTCTCTTTATCGCCATTTAATCGACTTCAGGCCCATGCCGACCCGATGCTGCACAAGAAAGCCAATAGTGGAAAGTGTTCGCCGACGCCAAGAGGACGCAGCTTTGAGAGCCTAACTCGTCTGACAAAGGCATCAGTTGTTGGCCGAATCATCATCAATAATGGCTCGAGCTTGGATCTTATGGCAAACCTGGATGAATGTCTACAGACTACTAGTATATCGATAAATTGACGACGACAGTGGAAGATGGCATGCGTGCCTTAAATCATCAAGTGGCCCCGACGCAGATGGAGCGTATTTCTCCTTGTTCGTGTCAAATTCTTTTTCCGCCATGCGACGTCACATTGCCAAATACATGTGCACATGATTGTAACGAGTTGGAGAAGCAGAGTGATCTCGCCCAAGTCCTTGAAAATTGTCTGTGCGCCTGTTGCTCTCACGACGAAGAACTCTTCGTGTGTGGCTTCACTAAAGAAATCATTAAACGGTGGAAAGGTGGCTTTACGTCGAAAATTTGGTTGCTTGTTGAATGTGTCTTGACCATTGGCGCTGGGTTCGTCGTCTTGGTACAGGCATATGCCTTTGTGTTTGGGCTCGAAGAATTTTCATTGTATCAATCATTGCCGCAGTGCCGCGAGGAAAAAGAAATCTATGTCCTCATGTTAATGAGGGGACATATCCGTGCTTCTGTGACTCGGATGAACCGAACGAAAGACCTTCTTGAAAAGGAAGTCGATCTTATCGTAATCCTGGGTCTCGTGAGTTAGTCGCACAATCTAAGCTTCTTTGCTGGAAATCCATGGAATTGAACGCTACTGGATTACACAGTTATGACTATCTACGGGCTTTCGAGCCTTCTACTGACGCAAACGACGACCTCCGTAGTTGTTGCCAGGCTTGCTGGCACTGTAGCTGCCTCTGCTGTTGGCACTTCCGTAGTTGCTGCCACCGTTGTTTCCCCAATTGTAGCCACCATTGTTGCCATCATTGCTGCCTCCGTTGTAGCCACCGTTGCTGCCTCCATTGTAGCCACCGTTGCTGCCTCCATTGTAGCCACCGTTGTTGCCTCCGTTGTAGCCACCGTTGTTGCCTCCGTTGTAGCCACCGCTGCTGCCTCCGTTGTAGCCGCCATTGTAGCCTTGCTTCCACCCGCTCAAGAGGTAATTGATAAGACCCCAAGTTAGTCGACGCTGGGGTTTTTCTTCGGCTTCATTCAACCGACGATAGGAAGACGGGTTCACATCACCACCTTGGTCGTTATTCGTGGATGGGTTGTTGTAGTTGGCACCATTGTTGTAGCCATTGTTGTAGTTAGCACCATTGTTGTAGTAGGCACCATTGTTACCATTGTTGTGGGCACCGACGTTGTAGCCACCATTGACTCCAGCGTTATAGCCAGCATGGACTCCGGCGTTGTATCCATTGCCTCCATTGACGTTGTAGTTCCATCCATGGCCGGTGAGCCAATTCCAGCCATTGCCAAAAGTCATCTTTCGCTCCGCTTGGGCTTGGTCTTCATTGGCACTGACAACAGTCTGCACAGCCATGCTCATCACAGTCACAAGAACGCACAAGTTGGTCATTTTCACCATGGTTGATCGTCGCGAGGAATGAAATTCAATAATGCTCTTGACACTGAGTGAGCCACCAATACAATCCATCTTGTATGAGGAAGAGCATGTGTCGAACCTGCGTCCATCTGTCGAATGAGTCGAACGATGAGTTCTGTCATCAAAAGCGTATCTCTCGATCCACTTTTGACTCTCTCTGGAAATCCAACTACGACAGACCAAGTGCCACACACGCGATTCGATCATCACCTTTGATCTTCGCACGTCGTCGTCCTTCTGACAAACGAACAGGTATTTAAGTCACGAACGAGGTCAAGTGTGCAAAAGCGCACCGCAGCACTCACTTTCTTCATGATAAAAGTTCAAAGAGGCGAATCTTGAGGGTGTGTCGGCGGCACAAATATACAAATAAGTGCAAACTACGATCGATGGAGGCATTTCGACTATCGTTCGTGTCTTGCTGTCTCCATTGCTGCCATTGCTAGCAATCGATAATCACTTCGATTTTGTTTTCAAGGAATTCATCGCAACAAGACACTCATCACATTACCACCATGCTGTCGAGGTACGCAACACGAAGATCGCTCACTTCTGGCTGAATACACCACCGTGAAAGGATGGCAAATGAATATCAATAGCACTTCGTGTTTGAGTGAACAGTGATTTTCCTTTCACTTGGTGTGGGGACGTACGAATGCTCTCCACGAGATGACTCCATTTATGGCTTTAGTCCTAGCCGCGTCAAGGAAGAAGATTTCAATCTCTCTGGATTCAGCGAGCGGCCCTAAAGGAGCTGTCTGAGATGTCATTGCGCCATGTTGTAAATTTTTTTTTCCAATGGACGAGATGCGATTGTCTTTGGGAGTAAAAATCATCTCCAAGCAATTCCGTACGCCACGGGGAGACAGTCCTTGAAAGACTCGAGTACGTGGTGGAATGGTGACTCATTCACGGTCGCTGGTAGGGTAAAGTTTGGTGGTGGATCGCTCATATTGGCACTCCCAGACCACTCGTCTTCTGTGTTCACTCGATGTACTGTAAAGCTAAAGTCACGGAAGTAATGAACGCCTTCATGAAGAGGACATGTCTTTAGCTATGTAGTTCCACGACGGATGATGAATCTTCTCCATACAGCCACTTGCGATCTGAAATCGAAACAGCAATGCCAACGACGAACATTTTCTGCAATGCAATTTGTCATGGATGAATGCCTATACGACTACACCGCTTCCATCCTTCTTGTCTCTTTCATATCGGTTGCTTCACGGGACGATGTAGAGACACTTTTGTTGATTTCTAACCCACGACTCTTGTCAAAGTGGATTATCGAGCACTGGACATGGTATTAGACATTGTTTGGTTGGTCTTGACTGAGGCGTTGCTGGACTACCCTCCAGTCACAGTGACGGGCAAGCTCGTGGACACGACACCCACAAGACAAGCATATTTATTCACACTGTCAATTTGACGAAGCCTCAACGTGTTGATAGCTTGCACAAAAAAACACTCGACAAATATTCAGGTATTCCGGTGATTTTTTGTCGAGGGGTTGTAAAAATGGTCTCTGTCGCGGTGGAGGATTGACACTCGACTCATTTTTGAAATCTCCAGTGCTTATGAACGAGAGATGGGAAAGCACTGATCACCATGTCTGTTGACAATATGGACGAAGATTCAGAGGTAGTCGACGTGGCCGTGGATGCGCCGTCTTGCTATATCTGCCTCGATTCAATCTGTGGTCTGGAAGGAGACGACTTGGAGCTCATTGCACCTTATGCTTGTCAAACGTTTGTCCATCGACGTTGCCTCGACGAGTGGCACAATTCGAACAACTCCAACACATGCCATGGTCCAAGCGAGTCGCGACATATTTTCAGTATGGCTGGCGAGTGATCATTCTCCTGACGATGGCCTTCTTCTTTGGGATATCAAGAATTGGTGGCATGCTGATGGCGCGAGGAAGCTCGACCGACTATTACTTTACGCAGTTGTCATCATTTATCCTCTCTGTTTTCTCGTGGGATTCCGCCTGATGGATGTGACATTGGGTGTCATGGCAGCCATAATGAACTGGGGGATCAAGTCCCCAACGCCACTACGAATCTGCACCCTCGTCAAGACAACAAAGACTTAAATGAGCAGTTCCCCGGTAGCTTTCTTACGTAATATAGATCTCAACAGGCTGCGAACTTGGTCATCTTCACTTCAGCTGACGGCCTGAGTAGTTTGTCGAATATTGACCGAGCTATAATGCTCGATGCCTCATGCTAGCAAGTGCTCCAATCTTGGTAGTAGACGATGAAGAGGGCTCATCTCGGTTCGAATTTTTCTTCATTACCATCGAGGAATCAATGATAATGCAAATTTGGACGCAATTGGATTACACAATTATGACTATCTACAGGCTTTCGAGTTGATGCATCCACGTGGTTGAAACAAACAGTCTTCTACTGACGCAAGCGACGGCCTCCGTAGTTGTTACCAGGCTTGCTGGCACTGTAGCTGCCTCTGCTGTTGGCACTTCCGTAGTTGCTGCCACCGTTGTTTCCCCAATTGTAGCCACCATTGTTGCCATCATTGCTGCCTCCGTTGTAGCCACCGTTGCTGCCTCCATTGTAGCCACCGTTGCTGCCTCCATTGTAGCCACCGTTGTTGCCTCCGTTGTAGCCACCGTTGTTGCCTCCGTTGTAGCCACCGCTGCTGCCTCCGTTGTAGCCGCCATTGTAGCCTTGCTTCCACCCGCTCAAGAGGTAATTGATAAGACCCCAAGTTAGTCGACGCTGGGGTTTTTCTTCGGCTTCATTCAACCGACGATAGGAAGACGGGTTCACATCACCACCTTGGTCGTTATTCGTGGATGGGTTGTTGTAGTTGGCACCATTGTTGTAGCCATTGTTGTAGTTAGCACCATTGTTGTAGTAGGCACCATTGTTACCATTGTTGTGGGCACCGACGTTGTAGCCACCATTGACTCCAGCGTTATAGCCAGCATGGACTCCGGCGTTGTATCCATTGCCTCCATTGACGTTGTAGTTCCATCCATGGCCGGTGAGCCAATTCCAGCCATTGCCAAAAGTCATCTTTCGCTCCGCTTGGGCTTGGTCTTCATTGGCACTGACAACAGTCTGCACAGCCATGCTCATCACAGTCACAAGAACGCACAAGTTGGTCATTTTCACCATGGTTGATCGTCGCGAGGAATGAAATTGAATAATGAACTAAATGAGGAGTTTGCCGACAGCTCATTCATTTCCATCTCAACATCCAGGGCAAAACTTCATTTGACATTCTGTCGGGTGCCCATGTGTCGAACTTGTCGAACAGCGAGTTCTCTTTGTCTTCTCCCCATTGAAACGTATCTCTTGCTTGCGCAGCACCATCCTCGACATGATATGGAGACGGTTCAGGCTTGCATCGACTCTGACGATGGCGCTCGCGACCTGTGCAGCATCATCAACTGAGAACCTCAGGATACAATGTCAAGTCAAACTCAAGGACCACCGGCAGAGAACCGAACCAAAACAGCACAGACAGGAGCTGCCATGCTCGTCAACGAGGTTCACCATCGAATGCAAGGATTGTCGTGGTTTTCTTTGCAGCGGAAGAACGAAGCGAATAGTTCCCTTGACTCAGTTCTCCATATGTCGACGTGTAGAGCATCATCATCACGCTGTAACCAATGGAGAATGGTGGTGAAATGTTGCAAAAGTTTTGGCCAACGACAACTCGACAACTTGAATCCATGGTACGATCCGATGCACTTGACCCATTTCCAAAGTCGTTGCTTGCTCTCCATGGACGTCCCGACGGATTCGTCAGCTCTGGTGCTTCTTTCTGACATGAGCAACGAGTATGATCTGGCTGAAGCACACGAAGGCTTGCCCTACTGTTATATCTGCTTGGATTCAGTCAATCGCTCTTCTGGAGACGACTTTGAACTCATCGCTCCATGCGCCTGCCAGACGTATATCCATCGAAGCTGCCTCGACGGATGGCGCCGCACGTCCCAAACGATTAACTGCCAGACACACTGCCCGACATGCCTGAAAGCGTTTCAAATGGAATCGAGTGCGCCATTGACCAAGATCGAGCATGGCTATGAAGTTATCTCGACGCACTGGTGGCGCTCTATGTCGACATACATCGTAGTCGTCTCGGCGTTGGTCTTCCTCTTCAACTTTACGCATTGGTATCACGCTGATTCAGCAACGAAGCTCGACTTACTCCCTGGATATTTCTCAATCGCAGCCTTGAGCCTGTTCTATCCCATAATCGTCATCACACTGGCGGTTCTCGGATTCTGCATCCTCTACAACATGACGCTAGGCATTCTCAACATTTGTGGCGTGGCCACTAGCGCCATCACGACCGCACCGATCAAGATCCCCGATCCTCCCCGTGTGCAAAACCTACGCCCCCTTCTGACCAACTAAGTTATGGACTCACTAGGTAGCTCCAGCTTGTATTGAATATCATCTGTCTTCATCGAGGTTGATGCTTTTGCCGGTGCTGTGAGATTTCATGGTAATGCCGTCGTTTCCACCGACTTTGTAGAGCAGCCACAGTCAAGTTATTCATGAAAGAAGTCCACGTTCGTGCAATAGCTTGTTTGGATAAATGAACCCTGTACAGAGTGACCTTGGCATTTGGCTCAGTCTCCACCCGCGACAACAGAGGCGGCTACATCGATTGACATTGAGTTTTAAACCATCACGCAGCCACTTGCACGTCAACGCGTGACGGTGGTAATTTTGCGAACTAGTGCTAACTCAACGACGTCAACAATCCAAGCGGCGCTAAGCATCGCAATCTTCGTCATCCACTGGCAATCTTTCTCACAACTTTCTTGAAGAGTGCATTCCTCACCAGGAGAACAAATATGCATCATGCTGCTTGAGCATCTCTGCTGCCAAGCTCATCTAACGTCCAACAACTGCACAATCAAGAACCAGACAACTCAACGAGCGCGATTTTGCTTCCATACGACACGACTTGGATGCCGCTACAGTCGTTGAAAGATCATCCGTCGACGACTGAGACTTTGTCGGCGGATTGTAGTATTCAGCAGAGCGACATGTCATGTGATTGGCCAATCTGACGATGAAAAAAAACTTGCACAACACTTTAGTATCGAAGTCGATGCATCACCGGAGCGACACTTTCGCATTTAACATGACTGCCGACAGCTTCCACGACGCCTACGATGTTATCGAAGTGGCCGAAGGCACTCCCTACTGCTACATATGCCTGGATTCAATGAATGGCCCGTCTGGAGACGCGTACGAGCTCATGGCGCCATGTGCCTGCCAGACGTATATTCACCGAAGTTGTCTCGATGGATGGCGCCGCATGTCTAAGACGGAGAAATCCCAGACGCATTGCCCGACGTGCAAAATAGCATTTCAAATGGAAGTGAGCAATTTGCCATTGACAAGAGTCGAACGTGCGATTCAAACGGTCTCGACATACTGGTTTCCATTCGCATGGAGATATGTGACGATCGTCTGGGTCCTTCTCTTCGTTGCTGACTTCTCCCATTGGTATGAAGCCGATATTTCCAGCAAGTTGTCGCTCCTATGCGGTTACTTGTCATCATCGACCCTGAGCATTTTATTCCCTGTCCTTGCGGCGTGCTTGTCGGTCCTCGTTGCTATCATCCTCTACAACGTTGCAACTGGTTTTCTTTACTCTTTCGGCAAGACGCCAAGCATTGTGACCACGACACCTCTCAAGATCCCAAATCCTCCACGCGTCCTAAATCTGCGCCCCCTTCTGACCAACACAGCATCAATGGTCTAGTCAATAGAAGACTGCCATCCCTATTTAATAAAAATTATTATGAGCGCTATCCTTGTCGCCGCCGCTCGCCAAATGTCTTGAGCTCCGAGAGACGCATGAATCGATGGTAAATGATCGGATTCAGCTTTGCCAATCGAGCCGGGTTCACTGCAAAGCAGATAAAAAGCGTCTTGACAGTCATGTTCATCATTGTCGTCGCTGCTTGGCACACAAAATACCCAACAAGAAAGCTGACAATCGTGCCGTAGACTCGCAAGTGAGAACCGACAAGCACGAGATTACACAATGTCCCCATGCAACCGGCACAGCCATTTGCAACAAAGAGCAACAACCGACTAGTCAAGTCGTCGTCGACAATCGCCTCGACACCACGTTCTTGCATGAGCTCCCAAGCATCAGCAGCTGAAGTAGAAAAAGATTGACCGAATCCTGCCACGAAAACAAGGCTGTACTTATGGTAGAGCTGGATGAATCCTTCAATTGACGTTGCCACCGGCCGAACAATTACACGGAGCCATCGAAAGGAGTCGTCACGCTTTGCCATGCGCAAGATGTTCCAAAGTAAATGTGCAACAGGGCAAAAGATGGCACCAATACATGCTGAGCCAAGAGCGTAACTGAGAGCCATGCGGAAATAATGCAGCACAACCATGGATGTAGACGCTCGACCTTTTTTTGAACGGATGCCGTCAATCAGGTCATTTGATCCAGTCCGACGTGGCGGTGACGACGAAGTCACAGAAGCTGATGGGACAGGAGACCCAACGTCCGCTGTATCCCAGTGGTGGTACCAGTACATGACAGTTCCCGAGACAATGATCGAGATCAGAGTATGAAAAAGGTGAGATGTCCAATAGAAGTGGAAAAAGAGCCATAGCAAATTGAGCGACCAGCCTTCATCTTCTCGGACATCAGCCAGGAGCTGTCCGCACCAGAACGCCCAAGTGGCACCGCCGATTAGCACACCAACGACCGCAACAATAATTGTTGGCAAGTCCAAGAGGACGCTGGCCACGAGTTCAAAGACTACTGCAACAAAGTCGAAACCAAGCTTGTTTTTGCGCGTCCAGATCCAGTCGGAGAAAGCAAGGAGAGAAACGCCGATGCCAAGGAAGAATCCACCCCATGAGCCACTAAATAAGAGGACAAGGCCAAGTGGCACCAAACCAACAAATGAGGAAAGCGTCGAGACGCGGATGTAAAATTCCTTGGGCAAGCGAAAAAAGACAAATATCCATGCCAAGCTATAGCACGTTCCAACGATCACCATGTATCCAATGTAGGGCACGCCTCGGTCTGCCATGTCTTCGTTCACGGTGATGATAATCTCTTCTTTTTGCGTTTGATTCGAGAAAGCAGCGGCTGCTGCTTTGGCCTTGGATCGGTGCTCAATTGTCACGACTGCAATGATTGTAATAAGCACTTGAAGCGCGTAGAGCCCAACATATTGAGTGTCTTTGTTCCAGAGCGGGATGCTCAACGATGGAATGTGTTTCTTCACATTGCCATAAAGTTTCTTCGACGTCGTCGCATCGAGAGGGATTAAACTCTCAGTATCTCCCATAGATCCCGTTGGAGAGTTGAGATTCAGGTCTTCCAACTCGGCTTCGTCAGGAATTGATGTGTCATGGACATCGATGGATTGCATCATCCTCGCCGCTGATCTGTGTGCTGTCTGTTGCAAACTGCCCAATCACAGTGCATCTTCTTTATCCGGATATGCCATCCTTCTTTTTAAGATAGAAGTTTAATTGGTAAAAACAAAAATATTCTATCCAATCAAGTGGATGAAAATATCGAAAATACAATATTTTAACCAATGAAATTTCTTTAATTTGACAAGATGCAGTTTCGGCGGTGAAATCTCGTCGGAGTCTACCGGTAGACAAGAAGAACCAAGGTCTCTCTGGCATGTCTCCTCCTTGTCTCCCTCCAAGACGCCACCATCAGAAGTAAGAGAGGTGTGGAGATGACAAGGCTATCAGCCGCCTTGTGGAGAGCCATTGCGCAATCAAGCTTTTTCTCGCCACCTCAAAGTAAGTTTTTTATGATGACCCTGACGCCACGATAAGTTTCATTTGGCGAAGGTGCGCCCCCTGCAATAGCTTCGTCTCCGGGACTGGGACTCACTGGGAATACGTATGTCTCCCGTTTTATCATTGTCGAGCTGTCGGAAGAATTCTTTCAACGTCGCTGGACGTCCATGATCATCCCCAGTGATGGGCTTGCATTTCTCCACGAGGGCAAGTCGATGATGGGCGTGAAGGGGGTGGAAGGGAAGACTCGGGGGACGATTTTTCGAGACACTTGTCCTCCAAGCACCAACGGAATCGTCGACGAATCTTGCTCGACCAGCTCTAGTAGCTCGCCAAGTACTGTCACTCTTGATAAAACTGGAACGCGCAAATTGTGTGCAGTCTATCATGCACTTGATATCACCGCCTAATGATTGTGACCACTTGGCGACCTTCAGCCCCGTGCTAATAATACGTCTACGAGTGTTTCACCGCCTGTTTTCTCCCGCTGGCGTTCGTGGCGCTTCCTCTTCTCTTGCCTCTCGCACCTTATAGTTCCTCACATACATTGGCGAGATCCGAAATAGAAATCCAAGAGGAGGCGAATGAAGGTCTCTGTCACGAAACCAACATTCTCAGAGAAGAATTTAATTTCGTCCAATCGAAATCGACAAGTCAGCGCCTGACCGACACATTCGTAAAGCCGTTGACGATCAAGGTACAAGTCCATTCGCGCATTTGCCGCCGTGAAAGCTCACACCTGTCATGTCTGTAGGAGTTATGTCTATTCGCGGATCAAAGTTCGCCACCTCCAACTCACGAAGCAAGCACAATCGATCTCTCCACCACCGCGGAGCTCAATCGTTTGCGAGATTGAATTCGTTGGACTACCATGATGAAATCATGGACGCGTATGGGGGAAGCTACAACTACGACTACGGAGTCCCCGCCCATCATGAATCAATTCAAACTATCCAAGCGCAGCAGTCTGTCGTCGGAGAAGACGAATATGTCTCTAGCCTCGGCATGCTCATCAGCGCCTTTCCGGACGTTGATCCATCCATCGTGCACGATATTTTCACTGCGAAAAACTTCGACGTATGTGGAACTGCGGAATGCTTAAGTGGATTGATCCCCCCTTCGTCGACTTCGTCAAACCCTGTAATGGACGCGAGTATCCACGATTCCGATCCAGAAGATGGCGATTGGAGCTATCTTGATGAGACTGACGACCAAGTGTCTATTGCTTCCTCAGTCGACTGGGTCGTTGTTCACGACGAATTTGAAGTTGGTGATCAAAGCACAAGCGTATGCCGCTCGTATAGCGATGTGCTCTTGGCCTCTCATGGAGCAAATCAGACCCCATTTCAATCCATCAACGTTACCTCCTCTCAAACTCCAATTGTCGTGACGGCTCCACCTACCAAGCGCCGCGATGAAGCTGAAGAAGAATCCCTCTGCCATGATTATTATGACATTAAAGCTTATGGACAGCGAGCTCGCCTTGCGAGTCGCCGCCACACGAAGACAGCTAAGTCAAGTGCTAAGTAACGGCTCATCATGCTGTGTGCCCTTTCCCCCCACCGAACGGAAGGTGGTGGCGGCAGCATCTAAGTCGATAACTCTTTGCCCCATGAGTGAGTCCCTACGAGTGTACCATACTCCGCATTCTTTGAATCCAATTGCTCCTAATCTAATGATACATTAATAAAGAACTTCACTGACATTCTCGGTCGCGCCGCGCTTTTCCCCGCAGCGGTAGTAAGTGAAGGTCTTTGTCAGATCACGCAGCTTTGCAGTCGTTCGGCACTCTCGTCATCGTTACAGGAGAGGGCTATGCCTTAAGATGCGGTACAGTGGATGCACGAACATATAACGACGTGGGAAGAATAAATACTTGTTGCTGGAACACTCTTTATTGAAAACAAAGCTCAAGCTCCGCTACACAATCGAGTCAACTCAGCGCGTTTATTCTTCATCGGCATCTTCATCCTTGGCGTTGTGGATATTGAAGTAACGCAATTCGTAGGTCGACTTGTCCGAGGCAATCACGTGCAAGTAGTCACGCAATTGTTGCTTCTTCAAGTACTTCTTGGTCAAGTACTTCAAGTAGCGCTTGGAGAAAGGGGGGATGACCGTAATGTGCAACTTGGTCTTTTCGCGGGCGATTTGGACAATGTCGCCCAAGACACCGGTCTTGCCGTTCACTTTGATGCGGTCATGCAAGAACTTTTCGAACGAGGCAACGTCCAAAACTTGGTCATCGACTGGGATCGTGCAGTCAATGGTGAACTTCAAGGCGGTCTTCTTGCCAGGTTGTTGGGTCTTCTTGTTCTAATCATGACATTGTAAGCGACGATTCCCAACAACAACAGATGAGCGCTGTTGCTGCATCGTTCGTCATTCTTCCACTCGGTTCCAAGACACGCGTTCAACATGAGGCAATCCCGCTCATGCTTTCCAAGCAGTCTTTCAAGCCCGAGCAGAGAAGAGAACTCTGCAGCTAGCTTTCTCGTCCACGCAACTTACAGCGGGGGCCATGATTCGTGTTCGACAGCAAAGTTAGAATGAGCTGCTGTTGGCGCCGGCCTTGTTGGTGTCTCCACCAGTAATCTCAGTGACCATGCCCTACCCCGAATGTATACTTTAATCAAGATAATATATATTCGTCTTTTTGCCAAAATTTTCATAAGTGTTGGTGCTTTTTTTGCGAAATGGACGAATTTGGAACCAATGGGCAGGACGACTGGATGGGAAGCAACAGCATGGCACCATTCTTGTTTCCGGGCTATTCCCTTAATTTGATTCAAGAAGATGCGTTACGTTGCTGCTTATTTGTTGGTTGCCCTCGCCAAGGAAGATGTCACTGCCGATGATGTCACCAAGGTCTTGACCTCCGCTGGTGTCGAAATCGACTCGGAACGCCTCAACAAGCTCTTCGAAGATGTGGCCGGCAAGTCGATTGACGAAATCATTGCCGCTGGATCCTCCAAGTTGGCCAAGTTTGGTGGAGGTGCCGCCCCTGCTGCTGCTGCCGCTGGTGCCGCTGCTCCTGCTGCTGATGCTGGTGCTGCCAAGAAGGACGAACCCAAGGAAGAAGAAGCCGACCTCGACTTGGGCGGTGGCATGGATATGTTTGGCGGTTCTTCCGACTACTAAGCAGTTTCCGTCAGACGTCTATTCGTCCGTGTGTTATATCGCAGCTCTGCGCATGGTGTCGATGGTCTATGCCGTCGCAGTATGCTAGTTTTACGAGGCAGATAACGCAATGGTAGACCGTAGCGCACTCGTCCTACTTTTTATGTCTTATGCCACCAACTCATTGAACGCTGCATCCTTTTGAATTCTTGCGCATGTCTGGTGCCTTCACGTCAGGATCGTTTTGCTCATGGTTGATAATCGTGGCTTTCACGGCAGGAGACGTAACCTCAATTTCAGGTCGTGTCACAACAACGCCAGCCAAGTCGGCTGCAATTTGATAGAACGTGGAGTTCACCTACGCCAGTCCGTGCATTCAGATTGCATTATCAATCAAGGCTTACTTGATCTCCAGTCTTGGCCGATACCAGGTAGCTCTTCATGTCGTTCTCATCAGCAAATTGCTTGTGTTTAGCGGCTTTGACCGTCCGGAGGTGATTGAGATCGCCTACATCTTGTCAGACAAGAATCACACAAAGTCTTCCAAACATTTATTTCCACATAGAGCAATGTATGGGAGCTTCGAGTCTCCAAACGTTCGCTGTACCAAACGTAGCCAGTCCTCAAGGTTTTGAAAGCTTTCATAGTTCGTGATATCATAGACGAGGACAACAGCCTAGGTATATCAAATAAATCGGGGTCAGTGGTGAGGAATCCAACATGAGCGCCGAAGATGTAGTTCTTGAGCATCTTGCCTCCGATGGTTTGCCCACCAATATCCCAAATCTGGAGCGCAACTTGCACGTCGCCTGACCATGTATGAGAATAACGTACACCTCAAACGCCTGTGTACCTGGGAGGGCCAGACGCTTGAGATAGAAATCAAGGCCGATCGTTTGTTTGTACACGTTCGAGAACGAATTCTCCGTGTGGCGCATTGCAATTGAAGTCTTGCCAACGGCGCCGTCACCCAGGATGATCACCTAATCGAAAGGGGTTTCCATCCCTGGAAAACATTCCATGTACGTACTTTGAATTGATATTGCTCGAGTTCATGCTCGCTTGTATCCTTGGCGTCGGCCATCACCGCGTCGTTTCGCTCAATGGTGTATCCAAACTGTGGGCCATGGTCCACTTCTTCGGATAAACAAAATTATTGGACACAATAAATATATCTTCATAAAAATATATTGCAATATATTTTTTAACTATGTATCAATATTGTTGAATCTATCCGGATAAGAAACGAAATTGAATTCATCCATTGAATCAATTGAGATGGCTTTGCGAGCTGGAGTCCGCGCCGTTCTTCCTGGATTGCGCAATGCCACTACGTGGAAAGCACTTGCTTCTCGAAGTGGCAGCTACAAGCACAGTGTAGTCTTCTCTGCCTTCACGTCTCGGTCATTCTCGGACAAAATCCGCGTCACGTTCGTCGAACCCGATGGTGCGAAGAAAGAAGTGACCGCAATCGTTGGCGACACGTTCTTGGAAGTCGCGCACAACAACGACATTGAGCTTGAAGGAGCCTGTGGTGGAGAGCTAGCGTGCTCGACTTGCCACTGTGTATTTGACCCAGCAGTCTATGCGACGTTGCCACCGATCTCTGAAGAAGAAGAAGATATGCTCGACCTTGCGTGGGGCCTCACCGATACATCGCGCCTCGCGTGCCAAATTAAAGCCACCAAGGAAATGGACGGCATGACGCTCACGATTCCAGATGGTACCAACAACATGATGTAAATGATTAATCGACACCGCGTTGCTCGTGTGTTAAATGATTCGACTGTGAACCATCATCGCCTATCTCAAGATCACTTCTTTCTTCAGCCGCCATGACACAATGGCTTGATTTGCTGCCGGGTTGGGAAAGGAACGCAGGACCGTACTTGGAGCGGTAATACGCGAGTTCACGTTCCATCTGAAGCAGTCTTTCCTGGAGCACGTCCCACTTCTCGTCCAGCTTGACAATATGGTGGGCCAGGACTTCTTGGCTATCGGCTAAGCTGATGATCTGCTGCTCGGCGCTTCCTCTTGGTATGGCTGCTGCCTCCAAGACGCCGTTAAAGGACAACTGCGAGATGCGATTCATTGTCGTCTCGGGATAACTGAACTGATCGGATGGAGCTAGTCAAAACAAGGATGAGCTTTACGGAGCATGGTTGTCGATGGCTACAATAAGACATTGGCTGGAGAGATGGGTCTGTCGACGTTCTAGAGGGCGGTGGACTCGCTTCTTCACAAGTTTTCTTCAGGATAGGAGGGGCAGATGCTTGCTGTTGCAGTGGTGGTGGCGCTTGGAGTAGAATAGTCGCCGCCATCCTCTCCAGAATAGTCGATCTCTACAGCGCATGTCACGTTAGACAAGTCGGCAATTGGCAGTGAAAACCTTTCGATTGTTCTCAGCGAGAAGATCCCGCGTGGACTTGGATTGGTTTCGCCGGTGGACAATCTTTGCAATGCGGTGGCGCATGTTGGGATAATGTGTCAGCGCCAAGAGGAACTTTTCCCGCGTCAGCATGCGCAGCTCGCAAAAGCAGAGCGTCGTTACAGTCGCCCGCCGCAGGCAATCTTGGTTCAGAATGGCCATCTCGCCTACAGCAGCAATGAGATGCAACGACAGCGACGAGGAAGAGCAGAACCAAAGTACTGTTTTTCACCGAGGACGGCCACTTGAATGCCGCCTTGTATTACTTCGACAGCGCCACGGAAGATGAAAAACATTTCTTCACCGACCTCGCCCTCCATAATAACCTAACGGGCAACGTCTAGCCATGGCAGTGGGAAAGAAAGGACCTCTTCGTGCGGCGGCAGGCAAACCATCTTCATCGAAAGCGCTAATTCCAAGAGGAAATTGTGATCTGCGCCTTCAAAGAAAGGCATTTTATTCAGCACCGAGTCGTTGATGGCGAGCGCGATCTTGGATCGAAGGAGCGCGGATAGTTCACCTAAAATCTTGCTTTCCTAGAAAACCACGTCGACTGACGAGAGCGTCCATGAGAGCAAGTACATTTTTGAGCTTGTTGTCGACGGTGAGGCGAGTGTTGAAGAAGAATTCTCGGATCTCAGCGCGCAGGGGCAGTGGCAAATCCCGCACCTGCAGCAGAAAGATCAGTCAAGAGCTAGCGACGTTGTCCACGGACTTCCATGTACTTGTTGACATAATCCTACATTGTCCATCATGTCAAAGCAATCAACATCGCAAGAGGTCGAACCATCTTGAGCTGGAATTGCTTTCCCGAGACGTCCAAGTTGGAGACCATCGTCACGACGTTTGTGATGCCGTAGGCAAAAATCCACGCGCCATTCACCATCGCAAAGATGCTCCATACGCGCTCAAACGTTGTCTGCGCCGTGACTACAATGCAAGTTAGAAGAACGTCTGCATCGCTGGCCACCATCGCCATATCCAACGGTTGTCCTAGTCATGCCATGAGCTCAAGGCAAGCGCATGGAGCTTACATTGTCATGATGGACCAGTAGAAGCATGTAACTACGCAGACGCCAAGTCATGAGAGCTTCCCGCCAGTGTGAAATACCATATCGATCCGAGAGAGGTCTGTCATTGAAGCCAACCTTGGCGACCCAGCCATCAGGATCTCCATACGACATGTAGAAGAAGCCGCAGCTCAAGAAGTGCGACGTCATCATGACCAGGATGAAAAACTTGAGCAAACTTCCGATGGCCGATCGAACGAGGAGCGTATACTCGAGTCTGGCCATCCACATCAACTAGCTAGAAGCATGGTCGTACCGATTGAGAATGCGCGGCAGGCGAGAAAGCCGCACGAGCTTGATGAGTCGGTACTTTGGATTGAACGAGAGATCATAGACTGCAACAATGCTGAATGGGAAGCTCGCGAGGAGATCAATGCAAAACCTAGCCATGAGCATGATGAGAGTCCATCGGTTGGATCGCGCGCGGACCAAGAATAAAAGTACGTTCGCAAGATGTAGCTTAGACGACGCTCCACGGCGCCACGGACTTCATACGTCGAGAGACAACTGACAACCTACAGCATGCTCTATAGCATCACCACGACACACTAGCAACGAACGAGGTCGACGATAAAGTAGCTGTCGAGGAAAACATCGAGATAGCCAAGTGTGTCCATGTCTAGATGCATCGAGAAAGCCATCTCGAGCTGGGAAGAAGAGAGTTAGGCCATGTCCGCCGCGTCAATGACACTCACGGGAATGAAGATAGCCGTGTCTACAGCGATAAACGATCAATCAAGCGAGGAGAACGAGACGTACATATGAGCAGAGCGAGGCTTGCGACGTCCCACCGCAAGCGAAACTTGCCCATGGGATGGATTAAATACCAAGGAAGCTTCCTTGCCCTGAGCTCTTCGTCTTTCTGCCTGATCATGGTCTCGGTCTTTGCGGCGTCCTCGACAAAGTTGAGCGCTTGTTCTACACCACGTCATCGCATGCAGTGCAGCCAACGGACGAGGACATACCTGGTGTCATGGCCTCGACATTCTTGTTCATCGTGGTGGTGATCTTGCGCAGATCTTCCTCAGGAAGCGGCTCCACGACGCTAGCAGACCCTCTCTGTCCGCCAGCGTTGAGCGTTGCAATCAACTTCTCTGCCATCGACTTCTTTCGCGGGGGAGATTCTTGCTTGCGCAGCCCAGTGGCGTGTAAGCTCGACGGGAGCGAGTGGAACCCACTCAACCTTGTGGCTTTACTCACCTACGCAAGCAATTAAGGTCAACTCGGACGACATAACGAGCGAGACGTACCAGTTTCGTCGCAGCTTTGGCTTGAAATTCTCCCTGCGCCAGCTTCATTTCTTCAATTGGCGAGAGGCCAACGACATGCGCTCCCTTGGTTTGCCGCGCCATGTAAGCAGATAGCATGTGTGATTTCGGTGGACGGGAGTTTGCCCCCATCATGCCTTGCATGATTTTTCGTTCCTCGGCTGACGACTCGTCGTCTCTATCATGCTCGTCTTTGAATGGCTTCATGATGGAGCTGCCTTCGTGGTGGTCTTCCTCGCTCGTCGCGGGGAGAGGCACGGCGCGATAGAGCGCTTCCTCTTGCCCATCGTACGTCCGGCCGTCACTGCCCCGCGGACTGGCCTTCGTTAATACGCGGGGACGCCGCATAGCATCGTGGAAATAGTGTAACTGCTCTGTGTTGCGCGTGAAACGGCAGCAGTTACACTATGTGCCCTCCTTTGCAACAAGAAGATTCACATTATCGCTGGTTGATACTGTGAATTCGAGCTTCTAGTTTGGTCATCTCAGCGGCGAGTACTTCTTGTTGCTCCAGCAGCGTCTGGATGATCCGCAGCACTGAGTCTTGCGACGCCGTCGATTTGCTCTGGACGTCCATTTGCGAAATGCGATCCATGGTCGAGCCGACGATTTTCTCATTGTCGTCGACGGCAAAGATGTCGCCTTCCTTGTGTCCTCGCAATGGATCGCTCGCTCGGTGGTGGCTCTGCACGATCGACGCCACGAGGCTCTCCATCGGTGTTGTCGATTCTTTCCGGTTTCGTTTCACAGCGGGGGTTAGATCGTTCGACCGTCGCCGTGCCATCTCCTGATTGTTCATCGCCTTGCGTCGATGGATGATCTTAGCAATGCGCTGCCGCATGTTGGGATAATTCGCGAGTGCAAGGAGGAATTTTTGCCTTGTTAGCATGCGCAACTCGCAAAAACAAAGCGTTCGAACAGTCGCGAGGCGCATCGAGTTGGTGTTCATGATGGCCATCTCGCCTACAAAGTCAATGTCAGCACCGCGCAGGACCTCGCAGGAGAAGCACACCAAAGTATTGCTGCTCGCCCAGCACAGCAAGTTGAATGTTGTCTTTGACGACTTCGACAGCGCCACGAAAGATGAAAAACATTTCCTGGCCGATTTCCCCCTCAATGACAACCTAAATGCAAGCTAAGCTCTATCGAATGGACCTCTTGGAGACCTCTTCATGCGGGGGAAAGCAAACCATCTTCATGGACAACGCCAACTCCATGAGAAAGTTGTGGTCGGCGCCTTCAAAGAAGGGCATCTTGTTGAGCACCGAGTCATTGATCGCGAGGGCAATCTTGGATCGAAGTAGAGCCGACAGCTCACTTAAAATCTTGCTTTCCTGCGAGAAAGAGCTCAATGCTACAGACATGACGATGCTTTCACGTACGTTCTTGAGTTTGTTTTCCGTCGACAACCTCGCGTTAAAGAAGAATTCGCGGATTTCTGTCCGCAGTTCCATCGGTAAATCTCGTCGCTGCATGAGTTAATATTCCCGTCAAAGCTCCTCTGCTTTCTTTACCTCCATGAAGGCGTTGATTCCATCCTACGTCGAGTGAATGAGCCAGCCGCGATCGATGCCTTCTTACCATTTTGCGCTGGAAGACCGTGTCGTTGGGATTTAAATTGGCGACAGCAGCGACGACCTAGACGACACAGCAACCTGTAAGCAAAATGCATGGAAGGAGGCAGCTACGTTGGTGATTCCATAGGCAAAAATCCACGCGCCGACCACCATGGCAATGATGCTAAAGCCGCGCTCGCTTGTGTTCTGTCCCGTCACTACAAACATGTCGAGAGAGCGTCGAGAGGATCGTACCATCGCCATAGCCGACAGTCGTCCTAATTGACAAAATGGTTAAACCATGGCCAGCAGGTGACGTACATGGTCATGATGGACCAGTAGAAGGAATTCACTAGACAAAGACGAGTGAGCCGCTTGAGCTCGACGGAGGAAGGCGCGCACCGTATTGATCAAAGAGAGTTCTCTGTTCGAGGCCTTGCTTGGACACCCATCCGCCCGGGACGCCATAAGATAGGAAGAAGAAGAAACAACTACAGCGCGTCATTCGCGTCATGGAGTGCCGCATGATGGAATTTACCTGAACCAGTGCGACGTCAAGCAGACGAGTAGAAAGAATTTTAAGATGCCGCTCTGTGTGGATTTGATCAAGAGCGCGTACTCGACTCTAAGTCGCGTCACTTCTATCGACGGCCAAAGAAGGAAACACACCGGTTGAGAATGTGCGGCAGGCCGAGAAGACGACATAGCTTGAGGATGCGCAGGTATTTTGTCGACTCGGCCGCCTCGTCGTCGAAGCCACTCCTGCTGTCCTCATGCATCATAGAAAAGGCTTCATACGGCATGGCCGAGACCGCGTCGACGAGGAACCTACAAACCAACGCGATGAAATTCACGAGACGCAACGAGACTCGACCATGTCTTTGCATATTCCTTGACAATTAGAGTCCATCGCGTTTCAATGCGACCGCGAGATTCAAACGCCGAGAAGAAATTGAAAAACTAGTCGACCGACGACGTTATGGCCATCATGTCGTACGACGGATGTTCTTACCACATCCAGGATGTAGACGACGTCTGTGAGGAATTGAAGGTTGTCGAGCTTGGCAAAGGTCGCGGCGGCATTCGACGATGCGCCAAATGCAAGCAGGAGCTACAAGACACGGCCAGGAATCGCACTCAGCGTAGCTGCCATGAAGGCTAGACCATACCGGAATATAAAAACAATTGTCTACACTGCGATGAGCACCGACTTGTACAGACGACAGAGGACGTACACATGATGAGGAAGACGCAGAGGATATCCCACCGCACGCGGAATTTACTCGTCGGGCTCACGAGGTACCATGGAATGTGTTTGGTGTCGTAGCCGTCGACGCGCATCTTGATGATATTTTCACGCTGCTCGACGCTCTGGACAAAGTTGATCGCTTGCTCTACGTGCCAAATCCAAAGCTCCACCGCAGCATTCGACGGAGCAAAATGTACCTGCTGTCATGTTGTCCATGTTGCTAGCGAGTTCCTGTGTGATTCGCTTCACTTCCGCCTCGCAGACGACGGTCGGCGCGTTGCGGAAACTTCGTCCTGCAATGGTGGTGTGCATGCGTTTGAGCACCTTCTTGATGGGCACATTTGGAAAATGGATCTGTTGTATCCTTGACGGTGGCAGCTCTTCGATATGTCGCTTCTTGGCCACTTTGGCTGCGAGTTCGCCGTGGGCTAATCGCATTTCCTCCATCGGCGACAATCCCGTCACCTCTGCTCGCTGTGCTTGCCGTGTCATGTACGCCGACACTGCTTGTTCCTCGCTATCCTCCACCTCTGTCATCATGAGCTGGGACGTTATCTAGCCAAGGCAGCGCCGAGTAAGCTCTCTAGACTGGTCAGGGTTACATGATTTAGCGCGTCGTCTTCGTTGTCGGTCATGTTGTCTGCATTGTCATCTGCATCGTCGTCGATATCGTCAGGATTGGGCGACGACGGCGGCTCTTCCTGGCCATCTTTTGGCGTGTCTGTGACTGCTTTGGCCGCATCGCTAGAGATTGAATCGGTTCGTCTGAGAGATCCGAACGCCATGCGCCGTCTTGGTGCCGCCAGCAGTTACACGTATATTGGCTTGACTGTCGGTTACACATTGACATCGCCGTTTCTTGTGAAACTGGCATGAGCACTTTGACAGCTTCGGACGATGCATGCCGTGTGGCTCTACAGCTTGGAGCGCGAGCTCATGCTGGCAAAGCAGGACGAGGTAAAGCCAGTAGTCGCGCTGTTGTGATTGAGAGTCTTGGGCTAGCTTGTTCGACCGCATACGTCGTTTTCGGAGTCAAGACCGCGGCGGCATAAGAGCAAGTTGAGTGCAAGTGCGACGACTTTGTACGATCTACCTTGATAGCAGCAGCTAACGCATGCTTGTAGGAGTCCATTGCCGTCGCGGCAGAGCCAGAATCGAGACGAGGATGCCCAGGCAAAGAAGAAGAAACAGGAAGAGAACCACGTACGATCCATGGCTTGAACTGAAGGAGATAGCCTTGACATTGTAGGCATGTTGGCTTGCATGGTGCGAACAGAAAGCCGACAAGTTGCGGCAGGAGAAGCAACAAGCGGCATCTATCAAGAAGAACGAGATGGACAAGACCAAACAATCCAAAGCGTCGGCGTTTTCAGTACGTCCATGCCGGTGGATTGAAGGGTTGAAGGGGTTCCAATAGATGGAAGCATGCTTTGCCGAATGGAAGCGAACCAAGAGGAGACAACAGAAGGAACAAGAGCAAGCTGCGCTAGTACAAACCAACGCCGTCGTCATTGTCATGACTTCTTACTCTTGGCGTAGAAGCAACAAGCATACGAGCGCAGTCTTGTCGAGAAGTACATGGCCGAGAAACGAAAACAGATCCAAGAGCGACAGGGTGCACTCGCGCGGCTCAAAGCGCAAACTCCAAAGAAGAAGAAGAAGCGGCACGTCGTCGTTCCGCCTCCCGCCGCTTTTCACAAACTGTACACTGCGGTTCTCTTCTCGTCCTGTTGATTCTCTCGGTAGCATTCCGATCGAGTACGTGTCGCCCAAATTTCAAGCCGAGATGGAACGAAAACTCGAGCGACAACTTGATCTCCATGAGGACGAAGTGACCCACCGGAGCAACTTTCGAGACGCAAAGTACGCTCTTGCCTCTCTATCTCTCTTTGATCGTCGAGGATAACGTAGGAGAGCGAAGGAGACGAAGCGATTCCAGGCACAAATGCACTCGAGTCATGCGCACCGGGCGGATTCCCTCGACCAACTCCGGCACTGGGCGACTCCGACACGAGAAATCTACATCCTCGCGTCGCTGCTTTATAAACTCGTCGCGCTCGAGTCACGGTCGACCACACGTCTTGTTGATGTGTGGCGGTGGTTGCAGTGGACGCTCGTTCGAACGATCTTCCAGGACGATCTTGTCGAGACACTTCAGTCGATGCCCATCGTTTGCTTGGCTCCAATGCACGTTCCTGACATCTTGACATCGTCATCTCACCTGCAATCATTGTAGAACTCTTACCATCCTATACTTTCACTGCGCTCAGCCTCATTTCTCGACCGAAGAGATTGAAGCGAGGAGTTCCGTCGGCGCTGCACTCCGCCTCTGGGTCAACAACGTCGCTGCTGTCCATGAGCTAGTGGACCCGACGACACAACATGTCCGAGCCATCGACAGCCTCAAATCAGCGGGTGTTTCCTGTCGAGACATTGGAACACTCGTGCTCTTACTCCATGTATATCCCCACGTCAACTTCAAAGTACACGCGCAGAGACGACTTCAATGACCTGACGGTGCTCTTCTAGCTTAAAGACCAAACGCACTACTCGGACAAGCAGCTTCGGGAACGACAAGTGGACTGCGATCTTCTCCGAGAGCTCTATGAAGCTGCGGCGCCGCAACCGCCACCTCCACTCCCACCGAGTTTGGACCAAGTCGAGCCGAGCCAACTCCTTGGACTCTTGGATTTGCCAACGTTCGCGCCAAGCAAGACGCGATCCAAGCTCGCTGCGAGACTCGCGGCACGTCTCCAAGAGCGTCATCACGTAAGTTGTCCTCCCTTCGTGACAACAGTATGTAGAAATGATCTTTTGCAGGACTTTGACGAGTCTCCTTCGTCTCCCTCGCATTCTCCACGAGCGTCCACGCCGCACAAGACTCTTCAGGACGACGCGGTGGTTGTTTACAAACTTTCCATCCCGTCCAAGCAGCAAGACCATGAGCTCAATCCACTCAACTACATTCAGCAAAAGCGCCGCGACTCGTCTCTGCGTATCCAAACAATATCGACAAACCGTCGATCGAGTCTCGTGACTGCGAACCAGGTAGCGTGCTATCAAGGGAACCATGTCATGAGATGCATTTGTCTTGGTAGAAAACACCGATAGCCACAACGAACAACCGTCCGACAGATTCCAGACGAAGTGAGCTGCGTCCTCCAATGCTCTCGACAACTTCTCCGCCCGCACAAACTCTTCCAGTGCATCCTGAACTGCCAGCTGCGAGCATCTCCACGCCACAAACCTCCACAACCAGTCTTGAAGGAGACAACACCAAAGAAGATGTGAGGCATAATGAGGATGAACCTGCTGTCAAAGAAGATGAGAGTTCAAAGCCTCATCTTCCAGGATTTCCACGTGCTGAAAAAGCTCCGAAAGACGAGCATGAAGAGGAACGGCAGCTCGAGCATGGATATGCAGCTGAAGAACAAGAGATCTCGAGTCTTCTGCTGCCAGAGACACCAGGAGCTCCCCAAGGCAAGGGCGACGAAATGTATCTTGAAGATGGGCCTACTGTTGTTGACGAAGGAGCAAACTCTAATCCGATACCACCGACAGCAGCAGCCCGTCTTAGCAGTCCAAATACAGGCGACAACGTCGATGAGGACGTGGAGAGGAACGGCAAGGATGGCCCTGCAGTCGAAGATGGCCACGACACCTCAGCGGATCTCAGCCACAATGCCTTTCAAGCCATGCATCAAGACAAAACACATCAACCGTCAGCCGAGATTGAATCAAGGGAGCATGAAGCGCCTGAGGAACCAAACGATGAAGACGTGGACGATCAATATGCCGAAGAAGAGGACGAGGATCTCGGTCATGACGAAGAATTTCACGATGCGTATGACCCAAGATCTGAAGACGAAGATACGCATGGCGACGGTGACGATGGAGAGACTCCGCTGTACGAAGACGAGTTTGACAACGCATGAAGGAGGATATATTTTAAGTAATCACGGTGGGTTCCTTGCGGCCCGTAAAGTGTTCGAGTTGAGACAACTCCAAGCCGACTTGGATCAAAGTCTTGAGCGCATCGGCAGCAGCTTGCTTGAGGTTGCCCGAAGCAGGTTCGTACTTTTCAATGTACATGCGGATGGTCGCGCCGGCGACGCCCGTGCCGGACAAGCGGAAAATGATGCGCGAGCCGTCCGAGAACACGAAGCGGATGCCTTGGTGGCGCGAAATGCTGCCATCCACAGGGTCGTTGTACGTGAATTCGTCGTTGAAGTTGACAGTGAAGCCGTGGAAAGTTTGGCCAGCCAAGGTTGGCGAGTTGGCCATGGCAGCCACCATCTTTTCAGCGCTTGCCTTGTCAACGCCTTCGTAATCGTATCGGCAGTAGTAGTTGCGGCCGTACGTCTTCCAGTGGTCTTCGACGATGTCTTGGACGGTCACCAAAGGAGCACCAGGCACGGTGTTCTTGGACGCGATGATGGAGAGCCAAGCCAACACAGCCCACATGCCGTCCTTTTCACGGATGTGGTTCGAGCCCGTGCCAAAGGATTCTTCACCGCAGATGAAAGGAGTGTAATCTTCCTTGTTGTACACTTCCTTCGAGTCCATCAAATTGCCAAAGAATTTCCAGCCAGTTGGAACTTCAAAGAGGGAAATGCCCAACTTGGCTGCAACCAAGTCGACAGCACCAGAGGTTGGCATCGAGCGAGCCACACCACGGAGACCACCCTTCTTGCGGAAGAAAGGAATCACGTTCGCGTTAGCAGCAATGACAGCAAGCGAATCGGAAGGAGTGACGAAGAAGCGCGAACCCAAAATCATGTTGCGGTCGGCATCACCGTCACAAGCAGCACCGAAAGAAGGTGGTTCAGTGGGTTGGCCATAAACAGCGACACCCTTCGAGTCGACGCCCATAATGTGGGTGAGTTCGTGGGCATAGGTCAAGTTGGGGTCGGCATGGTGGCCGCCGAAGTCTTCGAGGGACACAGCGTTGATCAAGCTCGATGGGGAAGCACCCAATTCGTCCACGAAGACGCGGTGGGCGTAAGGGCCTTGGACACCACTCATGCAGTCGTAGACAAACCTGAAGTCAGGACGAGCCAACAAGGCCTTAATGGCACCAAAGTCAAAGATCGACTTGAGCAAGTGCACATGGTCTTCAGCAGCGTCGAACACTTCAACAACAACCGTGCGGCTGCCATCGTCGGATGTCACAGCAGTCTTGCCAACAACAGAGACATCAATGTCAGGGAAAGCCGAAGCAATCTTGTAAGACGTGATGACCTTGGTGTTGTTGAAGATTTCGTCCGTGACCTTTTCAGGAGCAGGGCCACCGTTTTCGCAGTTGTACTTGATGCCGAAATCTTCATCAATGCCACCAGGGTTGTGGCTGGCAGTCAAGATAAATCCACCGAAAGCGACAGCGCCACCTTCACGTTCGCGAATGACAGCCGAGACGGCAGGGGTGGACAAGAGGCCATTTTGGCCAATCCAGATGCGATCGACGCCGGAGGCAACAGCCATCTTGATGATGGTTTGGATGGCTTGCTTGTTGAAGTAGCGTCCATCACCAGAGACAACCAACGTGCCTTGGTGGACATCCTTGGCTGGCAAGGCATCAAAGGTGGATTGGACGAAGTTGTTGAGGTAGTTGGGTTGCATGAAGACCTTAGTCTTCTTGCGCAAGCCAGAGGTACCAGGCTTTTGGCCTTCAATGGGGCTCGTGGCCACAGCACTCACAGCAAGCTTTCCCAAACCTGCTTGGTTAGTCAAATCGATCGTTTGGTCCTTGTAATGGCCGCTCAAGACCGTCTTTTGTTCCTTCGAGTTGTTGACAACGGTGATTTCACCTTCAAAGACAACATCTGGGGCGAAACCAACATTGCCAGTAATCTTCAAGCGCGTGCAGCGGACGAGCGAGGGGACATTGCCGCGCAAAGCTGCATCCAATTGTTGGACCAATTTGAATTGCTTGCTGTCCAAGCTCATAGTCGTAGCGCGACCTTCAGTTTGAGGAGCCAAGACAAGACGGAAGTCGTCTGTGACCACGTAAGCATCAGAGCGAAGCAACAAAAGATCGTCGCACTTCTTCACGGGTGCGAAACGGGTGCGAGGGACGCAAACGGCACCAGCACCTTCGAAGCATTCGATGGCAGCACCCATGGCAGTCTCCAATTGCAAGACAGGTGTGGAGGAAGAATCCTTGGGGTCCACAGTCTTGGGGTTCTTAATCATTGGCAACTTAATCAAACCACCTTGGGCCTTCAACTCTTCGGCCAATTTGTCGAGGCGAATCCACAAGTTGTTGGTGTTGAAATAGCGATGCTTGTCAATGTTTTGGAATTGAGCTTCATCAGCAGATTCACATTGAGCAGATTCACGCAAGATGAGACGGCCGTCGGCGAGACGACGAGCCAAATGGCCACCCTTCTTGTCATTTTCAGTGCGTTCACAGCATTCCATCAAGAAAGGCTTGTTGGTCTAAAAGAAAAGTGTAAGCCAAATAATTTCAGCTTGAAAATACCTGAGCGAAGTAAGTCAAAAGTTCCAAATCCAACGTTGCACCCAAGTTGTCCGAGTTGGAGACGAACATGTACTTGTAACCTTGGGCGAGCAACTTGTCCAATTTGCCAGAACCCAACAATGAAGGGTACAAGTCACCGTGACCAGGAGGGCACCATTCCTTGGAAGGATTCAATGGCCATGTGGCAGGTTCAAAGGTCTTGGCATCAATTTTGGGGATTTTGTTTTGCAACAATTCAAGATCAACATCGCTAACAATTTCAGGGTACTTTTGCAAGTAGTCCAATGTGTCAGAGCTCGTGCTGAAACTGTTCATCAAGATGAAGCGCACGTTGGAGTTGTATGTCTTGCGCATTTCAATGATTTGTTTGGCGGTCAAATCCAAAAAGGTATCCGCGCCCTTAATTGGCAACAAACTCTTGACCTTGTCCAAACCCATGCTTGTACCCAAGCCACCGTTCAATTTAAGGACAACGGTCTTTTGGAGCAAGCTAACGTCGGGCTTGACGCTCTCGCGAATCGAGCCAGGGCGACCTTCGAGGTAGTCGATGTCGTTCACGCCTTCGATGCTGGCTTCGCTGATCATACCGGTCGATCCACTGACAAGGGCGTTGTAGCTGTACTCAAAGGCCTTGATGGCGGCCTGGCTAAGGCCTTCTTCCTTCATCTTGGCTTCGAACGCAGCGAATCCGGTCATCTTTTAATATACGTGGTGGCTGTGACTTGGCAAATTGTCAACTGACGATCTACTGCCAAGTTGAAGGGGGTTTGGAGATTCACACTTTGTCTTAAACAAAATATAGTATACAACTTTTCATATGATTATCGTGCGGTGGAAAAGATTGGCTTTTTTACTTCGAAGAATCCTTGGAGAATCTCCGGGTGTGATTTGCCCATATACAAATTTCAAGTGTGAAATGAAAACAAAATAACTGTCAAGATGTTCGGCACTTAGACGAAACAGAACCCTCGCATACGTGTCCCGAAGGGTTTCACTCTTTTCGGGCAAGGTATCCACTCCGATGATTGGCTTGCTTGAGGTGTGACCTCACTTTCCGTAACAGTGCTACAAATTCATCCACTGAGGCAGTTACCTAAACAAGCAGAAGGAGATGTGCCACATAGAACTTCTATCGAAGTTTTTTTACCTTGGTCAAAATTGACCAATCAAAATACAGCGCACTTAACTGGAGCGATCTTCGCGCGCTTTTTGAAATGGCGATCGGCTCCACTTCGAAATTTCACGCCAACGAGACGGGAACCATGAGCGTGCAGGTGAAAAAGTACGTCAAGCCACTGATTTCTTTCCATGGATATGACCGATTCCTTGTAGAGAGAAAGTGACCAAAAAAAGTGCTGCGAAAGAAATTGAGCCTGTCGTCGAACCTGCCGTTGTCAGTGACGAAGAAGGGACGGATGACGACCTTTCTACGTCCTATGACCGGATCGAAGTCCTTCAGGATGCTGGCATAAATGCGACAGATATTGCAAAACTCAAAGAGGATGGTTTTGCGACTGTCGGACAATTATTTCAAGTGTCTATGAAGCGATTATTACAAGTGAAAGGCGTCAGTGAAGCGAAAGCCGACAAAATGATCCAAGCTGCAAGAAAGGTCAGTGTTTCGATTGATGAATTATTTCATAGGATGTCATTTTGTAGATTATCGGAGAAAAGAGTGGATTCATATCAGCAAGCGCCTTGCTCATCAGCAACAAGCAAAAATACTACATCACAACTGGCTCAAAACGTAAGATTCAACGGTGAAAGTGGTGTAGCCTGCATTTATTGCCTTGATTTGATGCTGTATGACTCAACAAAATTTTATGGCTGTAGAATTTGACACGCTTTTGGGTGGCGGGATCGAGACGATGTCAGTAACAGAGGTGATAAGGCCCTCGAAACCGTGTTAATGTTTTCACAAGGTTCATGGAGAGTTCCGGACTGGGAAGACACAACTCTGCCACACAGTAAGGCTGACTTCAGTTTCATTTGTTCACGTTTCGATTTAGCTATGTGTGACTGCGCAATTGCCTCGTTCTCAAGGAGGAGGTGCTGGTAAAGTTGCTATTGTTGATACAGAGGGATCATTTCGGCCGGTATACTTGATTCAATGGATTTGTTATGATGACGTTCACAAGCAACGAGTCGCTGAAATTGCGAAAACACGCTACGATTTGGAGCCGAGCGATGTCTTGGACAACATTATCGTTGCAAGGTTGGAGCATCTTCAAATTCATTGATAATTTCTGGATCACAGAGCACATTCGCACGATGCTCAAATGGACATGGTAATGAAGCTTGGAGTTTTATTCGCAGTAAGTTATCGTACTAGTTGTATCTTGCTTAATCGCTCCAGGATCCCGAGCGAGGCCCGTTCCGTTTGCTCATCATCGACTCAATTACAGCGTTATTTCGCACAGATTTTTCCGGGCGGTAATCGGCCCGAAATATGGGCGCTTATAATTCCTCGTTGAATGCAGGGGTGAGCTCAGCGAACGTCAGCAAAGACTCAACGTCCATTTGCAAAGACTCGTCAAACATGCTGAAGTATTTCAACTGCGATTGTTATTCCCTGATTTTTCCCCCAGGAATTCAACATAGCAGTGCTTGTTGTGAACCAAGTCATGGCTGATCCTGGCGCTAACGCTATGTTTGGGCCTGTCATCAAACCCGTTGGTGGTCATGTAATCTCTCATGCATGTCATACTCGCGTCTTGGTACTACCGCCTTTTCTCGTTGTATAACCATTGTGGAAGATGAAGAAAGGACGTGGGGACAACCGAATTTGGTACGTGATTGAAATCGTTTCTCTCATATCACACGTCGTCGAAGCAAAGTTATTGACAGCCCATGTATGCCTGAGGCCGAGTGCACCATTATGCTAGCTCCTGGTGGAGTTTGTGATGCTGATGAGTAGTAGATCATTTCAGGAAACGCTTGAAACGTCTTGACTGGAGATAGAAGGAACAGCGAGTTCCAAAGGATGTGGCCATCGCCTGAGGTGTGAATTCCCCGTCCTTCTCGAAACATCATTATTTTTTATATTCCAGTTATTTTTATAATAAATTCCGGTTACCTTTGATATAAAATACATGTACAGCCACAAGCATAGACACGAAACACATTTTAATTGTTTGGTGTGGCGGCTCACCTTGAAATATGATCACCGACTTGGCCGCTAGGTCGATCCTGCGTGCTGGCTTGTGGAAACAGGCATTGAACCGCCTTCCACCTGCAGCGCAACGAATTGCGTTTGCTTCGGAGCAATCCCTCTATGCGAGCCTTAAAAACCAAGGGCCCTTCATGCCTTCTTCAACGGGAGCACGACGCAATTTCTTCAATCTCACGGGCCGCAACAATAAGAAGCAGCTCAAGAGACTAGAACAGGATGCAAACATGAACCCTGAAGATGCTAGTCGACAGGTCAAGTTTCTGCAGGCTCTTAACAAAGACTACCCTGCGTTGGTCATCCGTCGCGTCGAAGAAGGACGCTTTGCGCTTTCCCAAGAAGCGTACAGAGAATACATCAAAGCTCTTGTGCGAACCAATCGCATGGACGCCACAGACACAAACATGTTGCTCGCTAAAATGCAAGCCACTGCTCCTGCCTCAGCTGTTTCCTCAGCATCAGCTCTTGCTACGACTGGAGCCGCACCTTTGGGCTCTGTTGCCGCTGCTGCGCAGGGCCTCTCCCCAAATGAGCCCATGTATGTCTCCATGGTTGATGGTGGGTTCAAGAAAAATTTGTGGCGCACAGCACGAGTGGTCGTGTTGGGATTTATGGTTATATCAGCGTTGACTGCTTTGATCGAAGAAAAGGGCCTTGGTGGCATCGGCGTCAAGTCCAAAGTGACTGCGGCAATTGGAAGTGACAAGAAGTTTGCTGACGTCAAAGGTGTCGATGAAGCCAAGGACGAATTGGAAGAAATTGTGCAATACTTGAAGGTATTTCAAATTGTGAGAAATGAGCTAGACTTTCTTTGGAAACTTAGGACCCTGACAAATTTACTCGTCTGGGCGGCAACTTGCCAAAAGGCGTGCTCTTGATGGGTCCCCCTGGTACTGGTAAGACTTTGCTTGCTCGTGCGATCGCTGGCGAGGTATCAGTTACGTCACGATTTTCTCCTCAAGCGATTCGTAGGCTGGTGTCCCATTCTTCTACTCGTCAGGTGCCGAGTTTGAAGAAATGTACGTCGGGGTCGGTGCCCGTCGCGTCCGTGATTTGTTTGATGCTGCCAAGAAAAAGGTAGATGGGTGCCATCAAGTTCTATCTTAATCAATACTGTAGGCTCCTTGCATTGTCTTCATCGATGAAATTGATGCCATCGGGGGCACTCGTCATTTGAAGGAACAATCGGCTTTGAAAATGACTCTGAATCAACTGTTGGTGGAAATGGATGGTTTTGACCAAAACAAGGGAATCATTGTCATCGGCGCAACAAACTTTCCTGACTGCCTCGACAATGCCTTGACGCGTCCTGGCCGCTTTGATCGGTAAGGTTTGCTTCGCCAGCGTCATGTCATGCTGGGATAGACACGTCACGGTGCCACTGCCTGACATTGCCGGTCGCCGAGACATTTTGGAACTCTACACAAGCAAGATCCCCTTGGGCAATGATGTCAACTTGGATGTCTTGGCCCGTGCCACTCCAGGAATGTCTGGTGCTGAGCTGTCCAACTTGGTCAATGAAGCTACATTGCGATCCTCTCTATTGAATCAAACGGTACGAATTTATGTGTCATCCGTTTGATGCCTTATGAATTCGGTGCAGGTGGTTGACATGGCAGCCTTTGAATTTGCCAAGGACAAGTTGCTCATGGGTGCTGAACGCAAGTCCGCTATCATTTCTCCCGAAAGCGCCCGTTTGACCGCTTATCATGAAGGTGGCCATGCGTTGGTGGCCATCAACACCCCCGGCGCCCACCCTGTCTATAAAGCCACGATAATGCCTCGTGGTCAAGCTTTGGGTATGGTCAGCCAATTGCCAGAAGGCGACCAAACGAGCATCACGCGAAAGCAATTGCTCGCTCGTTTGGATGTCTGCATGGGCGGTCGTGTGGCTGAAGAGATGATTTTCGGCAAGGATGAAATCACTGGCGGTGCCTCCTCGGATATCATGCAAGCTACGCAGTTGGCGCGTCAAATGGTATGAAAGTGTTATTGTTTGCAATCTAAAAGTGCCTCTAGGTTACGAAATTCGGCATGAGCGACGAAGTTGGTGTTGTATTCCATGATTTGAAGGGGAACGACACTTCTGCTGCGACGCGCACATTGATTGACAACGAAGTATACACATATCAAGCAGCAATGGCTGAGTATTTTGTCGTAGGTTCGAAAATTGTGCGATGCCTCGTACAAGCGCGCTTCGGCAATTCTACACAAGCACCGTCAAGATCTCGACACTTTGGCACATGCGTTGCTCGAATACGAGACGCTGTCTGGCCAAGAGATCAAGGATATTTTGCGAGGTGCCAAGTTGAACCGCTCGAAGGGAACCAAGAAGTCGGTGCAGGGTTAAGTAGAGAGTTGCACTTGAACATGGACATTTGAAAGACTCTATCGTTTTCTATCTGGATAATTTTATCCGGAGTAAGTGAAGAAGCTCATTTTGAAATTTGCGCGCGAAGAACAATGGCCTCCGACAAGATGACGCAGGAACTGATCCGCAAGTACGTTAAATTATGCCGATGAATCACGACCACGGACTTGAAAGGGATCTCCCTCTCTTTCTTACCCGAGTTGGGCAACTTCAGGAGCTTCAGGAACAAACTGCGGCGACTCTACGACTTCGAGACGAGAAGATCCGAAAACTGGAACAGCAGCTCTCAAATTTGCAAAACGAATATCTTGCTGTAACATTGCAACAATCAGCGCAGCCCCAAGAGACGAAGTACATGCTCTTGTCGTGTCTGCAGTCGACGTCGTTCGCATTAGCTCACAGCCAGAACTGGAACCAGACTACGCAGGTTCAAGTGTTGCATGCTGTCGACGAGTTACTTCAAGAAATGGTAAAGCAAGATTATGTAGGAGGTTTATTTTGCTAGCTCGATGGTGAAGTGGAGCAAAAGATTCTGCATGCCGTGGCAACAGTTTTAGGCAACACAATCCACGATCCAGCAAGTATCTTAGCCCCTCCGGTGCTTGCTGCAACGCGAGGAATCTGTTCAAAGTTGGCGCTCATCGTGGGTATTCGTTGCTTCCTGCAAATGCCACCTCTCTTACGTTTTCTTGCAAGCGATAATTCCACATGCTCTCTTGGACGAAGTGATTCCTGTTCTTTGCTTCGTTGGAAAAAGGTAGCTAGACCATGCACGATCAACTCACAATGCCCAGCTCGTGGGGAACATCCGTACTTCTAGAAAGCAATGTCGTAGCACCGCTTTTGACGATCGTCCAACATGGTTTGCACACTGTCAAGTTTGACAATCTAACTCTATTATCTCTAGACAGCTTAAAAGCGACAATCCCAACACCGACTTATTTGAAGCTGCTCACGTTAATGTATCACTTGCTGCAAGTCTCTGGATTTGCAGCAATGCGCCATCAAAGCCAAGACGCGACGTTCCTAATGTTCAAGAAGTACACCTCAAGGCAAGTGCAATGAGTTTAACAACATCCTGTCTAGTTTGACAAACAACGGGGATCGTCGCATCATTGACCTGGTACTTCACGCGCATTAGTAGCTCATTATAGTTTCGCTCAGGCACGAAAGATGCTAGAAGATTACCGCCGTTCCCCCATTTAATTCTCATGCTGCAGCATCGTGGATCAAATTTTTGTCGGGAGATTGGTAGGTTACATAATTCAGGCCAATTGAGTGTCAATACCCAAGCAATGAGCCAATCATTTTTCTTCAATCGCTTTGGTGGCTAGTTTTGAGCCAATGAAAATAGATTCTATTTTTAGGATATCTTGGACAGAAGCGTCAACGTCGCAACCTCGACATGGTGGAGTCAAGCACGTAAGTCGAAATACTGGTTTCACATTTGATCTCACCTTGGATAGGTCTATGGAGATTCGAGGTGTTGAGTCGACTCAATCGCTTCCCTCGCTGACCATTCAAACGACTTTGCCATCAGGACAAGTAAAGTCGTCCAGTGCCATTGCATACCCGACATCCCCTGTGGATCGATATGGTTTCCTCGTGTCAGACAAGTACGTATTCGTGCGATTGGTATGGTGACAATGGTTATAGACGATACTCTCCGCAAGCGCGCCAAGTGAAGTCTCCGAGCGAGACTCCAAAGGATTCCGTTTGGCTCGAAAATCGACGAACGCAGAAATGGATGAGCATGACAGGAGGGATCTCGATTGAAGACTGGGAACGAACGAAACAAAAACAACCTGCAAAACTGAAGTCCAGGGTTAGAATTCGTTGAAAAAGCCCATCTCACGATGAAATAGGTCCGAAAAGGAATCCCCGACGCAATTCGTGGAATTGCATGGCCACACCTAGCAGGATCTAGCCTCATGATGAAGAATAACCCGGGCATGTATCGTGATCTGGTCGCAACAACGCAAGTTCCTTGCGAAGACACGATTCTGCGAGATATTGGCCGCACGTTCCCAAAACATCATCTTTTCAAAGACTCCACCTCAATTGGTCAAAGCGCGCTACTCAATGTCCTCAAAGCGTATTCCGTCTATGATCCCAACGTCGGTTACTGCCAGGTAGAGATTCTAACTTATCCGCCAAAGTTGTACATTTCCAGGGCATGGGCTTCATCTCGGCTCTTTTTCTCAGCTATATGCCAGAAGAGCAGACATTTTGGCACCTCGTGGCATGCCTGAATCACAAGAAATACGGAATGGCCGACATTTATCGTCCTGGCATGCGTCGCGTCGTAGAGATCATGGCGATCTTCGACCAATGCCTAAAGATTTACGTGCCTAAGCTTGCCGAGCATTTAGATGCTGAAGGCTTGCATCCAACCATGTATGCCACTCAATGGTTTGTCACTATCTTTGCCTACTCGTTCCCATTCGATTTTGTGACACGCGTTTGGGATATTTTCCTCCACGAAGGCTGGAAGATTGTCTTCCGAGTCGCTGTTGCTCTCCTCAAAGTCAATGAGCGTACGTAGTCCCCAATTTGAAAGTCTCCATTTCTACCTCTAGGCAAACTTGCGACGCTCAAGTTTGAAAAGATCATGGAATTCTTCCGCGACATGCCCCCGTCGGTACGCATCGAGTGCCAAACACAATGCTTATCAAAATAGGTCGATACGGACGAAGTTGTAGCGACTGCTGTCAACATCCCGATGACAAATCGTCAGCTACAGGCCTTGCGTGAAAACTACCAGCCGTCACAGATGGCTCAGTAAAACCATAAACAAAAATGAAGAATGCATTACGCAAAGCGAGCTTTGAGCATGGGTAGACCGACAATTCCGCCAACGGCGACAACAATAAGTTGAATCGTCGTCGCAGTGTCGATGATGTCACTCTTGGATTGAAGTGCACTGAGGATAAGCCCCGCCTTGCAGCTCAAAAAGTTGTACGGCGTCAATCCAATCGCAACGGATGGTGCAAACTGGGTCATGGGGATATCCACATGCGGTGACGACATGTTCATGAACCAGTTGGGAGAAAATGGAAAGATGCGCAGGAAGATCATGTACAGCGTGAGGTCGTTCCGGTGGGCATCTATCATCGTGCGCATTTGCTCGAGACGAGCCGAGAGGTACTTCTTTACAAGTTTGCCGCCGTAACGATACGAGAGGCCGTACATAAAGCAAGAGCCAAGGGTGTTGTAGAACAAGCACAATGGGAACCCGATAGCGAGCCCAAAGAGCGCGCCACCGAGGAGATTCACAAAGACAGTGCCGGGTATCGCCCAGGACTGCAAGAAGAGGTACAAGAGGCCATGTGCAATCAACACGCGTCCTGGCGAATGATCGGTCATGTGTTGGAGCGCATGGCCGAGCTCTTGCGCCACTTGCAACGACGTTGGGAAACGAATTCGCGCGGCTTCGACTTCCTCCAGATCATGCAGAATCAGCATGTAGATCGCAGCCGCCACCGCTGTGAGAGAAGTGAAAAAGATCAAGACCAGCATCACAACGTCATGTATGACAACGATCTCTTCCTTGCTCTTGTCTTCGGCATCTTGAGCTTCTGGCGCTGCATTCTCGTTCCGGCGGTGGCGTAGCTCCATCCTGATGTCGGCCACGTTAAAGATGCGTCCGGATATTAAGAGATGCTTATATTATCCGGATGATGTGAGCGAAAATGTATCATCGACAGAGGACGCGCGCACGAAGCAGACGGTTTGTTCATGAATGTGACCAGCTTACGACCAGATCTGGCCATTTCATCAACGTCACAAGTCGTGACGAAAACGGTGACTGATGGATAAGGCCGGTTTATGCATCAGCCCGATAAATGCCAAGCGAACCGCCATGTTCGGAGCACCGCCAGACTCGATGGAAATGCACCGCAAGTATCGATTCAAGCGTGATATGGCACTCCCCACTCCTGACAGTCAAGAGTCGAATGCTACTGTGTCTATGCCGCAACCGCCAGACTCGATGGACATGCATCGCAAGCATCACTTCAAGCGTGATGTGGCCTTTCAAGGTACCGTTGTCACAGCTGTACGATCGAGCTCTTCAGTGGCAATGCCACGACCGCCAGATTCGATGGACATGCATCGAAAGCACCAATTCAGGCGTGGTTTGGAACTCCATGCTGCGAGAAGTGTAGCAATGGAATCGAATTCTGCCGTGGCCATGCCTCCACCATCAAGCCGCCAAACATTTTCCAGTCGCAAGGACAAATCTTGGATATTTGACTACCAGCAGTCTTCATCTCTGGACTTGAGCAGTTTGCAAGCCACCGTCGGCTCAGAGTCAAAAATGATGTTTCCACACCGTCTCCATGACGATACGAATGACGAAAGGAAGCTCAAGACCAGGATGCTTCGTGCCAAGGAAGAACGGGCATCAGGAGGAAGTGCGAGTCGATCCGAGGACAAGAGCTCAGATTGTCGACCAAGCCATCAGCACTCGCCTTACAAGATGACTCAGTATGCTCGATTAAACAGCGGGGGAGAAAGCGAGCGATCGCAGCTTGCAGCCGACTTTGGGCGTAAACTCTCGTCACTCCAGCAAAAACTATCAAGAATGGACCAGCCCAAAAAGCCACAAACGATCGAAGAGCGTGTCCAAGATGCAATCGATCGGATCCCACGGATGTATTTGGATGCTCCTGCCAAAAAACATACGTCCAAGGGTGCCAAGCGTGTTCAGTTTGCTCATGAGCTTGATGAACCCATGTTTCCAAGGCGATGGGGACTACGACGCGGTAGTTTGTGACCTAAACGGCGATGTATTTCAATGCAATGGAACGATTGAACTAATATTCGCGACTGCCGATTGATTCTGAAATTTAGGAGCACTCTTTGTTAAGTTGTGCTAATGCAGTGTCAACTTTGATGAGCTCGGCATTCCATCTAACCGCTTCCACTAGCGTCAAGGGGGTTGTGGGACCTGATAGTGCCTCAAGTGCATTTTGGAAAGCGAGAAGTTGGAATGGACAAGGCTTCACTGTAGCTTGGATCTTTGCAATATCGAGAACGCGAAGTAGAGTTGCTTCGGCGGCGTACGTGGGATGGCTGGCAGCTTGGACGCATAGAAGAACTAAGAATTTGGCACTTTGAAGCGAATCGTTGTTGGCTAGGATGTCTGTTGTGGGAACCCCATGGACAAGTGTCGTCTGCGTCTTCAGATCGTCAGTGATTTGACGTAATGCAGTTGATGCATGAATGAGGCGACTCTTTACTTCGTCAGTAATGGCTGAATGCAATGGTAGCTCTGGAGATGAACGCACAGGGAGAGCAGCGCGATAGTTCACTCTCCAGGTGATGTGAGATTCTTCCATGTCATCGTGATGGCTCAGCGAATCCCTCGAAATGATCTTGATGGATCTGTAGGGTTTCCAGCCATCTTGGAGAAGAGTACTCAATGCTGATGCAACATAAGAGAAGGAATCAACCTTTCCATGCGCCTCTCTTTGAACATCTGTGATCCAAAGGCAGGAATCAATCTAAATGCGATGACCTAAAGGCTTACCTAGGACGACGAAGTTGTCTGGATCGACGCTTCCTTGAGTCGTAGCTTGAACGAGTCTTTCGGTTTGCAGCTTATGACTGCAGATTCGAGCCACGTTGAGTTTGGTTGTGTTTGATGCAGACATGAGGTCAAGCATTCGAAGGGCATCAACTGCAGGAATGCGAGCAACGGGGAGAGAAAGGCCTTGTCGTTCTTCAGCGGCAGACAAACTCAATCGAGGCCATCCTTTGGATGGATTGTATCCCGGCGTCAAGTCCAAATCGACTTCGTAGAATGGACAGACAATAGATTGATCTACAAAGGAGTCAAGCGGGCTTCATCAAGTGAGCAACATACCATCGAAGGAGGCATCACTGTAAAACAGTACCATTGAAATGCCATGAAGAGAGGAGGCTTCAATGGCCCGACAATTTTCAAATGTTGTTCGAATGGGTATCAATGCGATATGCTCCTCTTCGTGCTTGATTGATGAAAGCTGGTCAAATGGAATAACCTTGGCATTGAGATCGAGATTCCTTGAACAACGTTCTAGCAGACTTGGTAGTGGGGCGAAAGCAAATAAGACTTGTCCATCCTCGTCCTCAAATGATAGTGTATTTGACTCGGTGGTTAAGATCACATGCTCTTGGGAAGTCACCACTACGTCAACCATGCCACTTTGACGAAGCAGCGCCGCCGACTCTTCCACTGACAATTTCGACGTTGTTGTCAATGCTTTACCCGAGTGAACCCTAGCCAAAAGAGACGACAATGCCATTTCAATGGACTCTAGAAACTCAGCGTTTGCATCCTGTGGCGTCCTAGTTGGCGTATAGTCACAAGCTTGGCTTGATTGTCAGGGTCGTACCTTGACTGTGTTGTTTCATTTGGTATCAAGATCAAAGCAAGGGGCAAAAGAAGAGCTCCAAAGAGGACAGCAGCGAGTAGATATCTAACTTGCCATTGGACTCTCTTCGTTTTTAGGCGAGATGTTCCTTCCAACCCGTCATGGAACGATCCATACGTCGCCGTCTGGACCTCCATGACCAAGATTGTTTCAAATGACAATCTTCGACCGGATAATATATCCGGATGACGATCTTTTGGCGTCGAAAGCCATGTGCTGACAATCTCATGACTCATATGTCGCCCTCTCGACAAACTCAGCGTCCCACAACAAACTCATCCAGCGACAAAGGAGCACAGCAGTGCGTTCCCTCCTACCACGAGCTAGCTGCGTCCATCTCAAGCCCTTCAGCTCTTTCAATCTGAGCATTGCCATCAAAGATGCTGCCCTTCTATCCCAGTCTGTACAGAAGATGTTGTGTCTAGCCATACGATTTCATCCACGCTTTCTGCTACGTCCCATGCCCCCCTCCAGCCCAAAGGGGAATGAATCTCTGGAGACTTGACAGCGATACACAACTTCTGGAAGCTGGTGGTGAGCAAGAAGACCTCGAAGATGCACAATGTGTGCGTGGTCTGCCTTCCCTCCCATGTTGCAAACGCTTCGGCATTGTACACTTTTCATCCTCAAGCTCCGCCTGAAGTTCCACGAGCCACTGCCTTGGGTGATGGGAACTCTGTGTGGAAGGTTCTTTGCGCTCCTCGTGGCGATGCGCAGGTTATGCACAATGTACAACTGGTGTATCGCAACGCCTTCCCTCTACCCGCGACGCCGCATGGCCCTGGGATGAGTTTTGCGAAGATTGCTTTACCGCAACGTCGATCATTCTTGAATTTGACATCGCCCACGATGGCATTCCTCCTACGAATCATCGAGGACATATTCCACGGCCAAGATGCTCCCAAGCGCAACAAGACACAGCCACCACCGCCCCCTCTCTCCAAGTCATCGAAACCACCATACTCCAACGGCTACGATGACTTTGTAGGCGCTGTCGTCGACACGGACGAACCGATTGACGCCTATCCTCGACATTCCTTCGATTCAGCTGAGTTTGACCCAGTCACGCCGAGCCCCATGGTGCAGCGCAATGGAAGCACACGACCACCTTCTAGCTCGTACAACCCATACGCTCCCAAGCCGAAATCGTTCAACCAAATGGACGAATCGTTCCTGAGTCCCATGGCTCGACCTCCTCCGTCATCCTCCCGCCAAGGCCTTCCAAAGCTCCGAGAGCGCACGGTGGATGTGTCAGTCGGTACTCCATCGTCCAAGATTCCTCGCCGACGTACCAACAAGTGGCTCTTCGAGTACCAAAACCACGCTCAGACGAGCGTCGACAGCTTTCTACCTCCTCAAAAGCCATCACGAGAAACAGCTCCAATGTCATCCAAGTCCATGAGCTTCACTTCTTCTGAAGCCAGCTCGTCGTTTTCCCAATCCCAGTACTTATCGGTAAGCCATCATCTCCTTCTGTGGTTAAATGCTCGTGTAGAACGACGCTCCTCGATACCGTTCGCCTCAGAGTACTCGAAACCATGCGCTTCAGATCGCCAAAGACTTTAGTTCGGGAAGCGGCTGTCGTGTGCCACCTAGCAGCACAGTTGATCCCATCAAGCTGACTCCAGTGTCGAGACGATCGGTTGCTCCTCCTCCCATGTCAATAGACAACTCCAGGCGGACCGCTGCTCCACCTGTGCCTCCTAGCAGCACAGTTGATCCCATCAAGCTGACTCCAGTGTCGAGACGATCGGTTGCTCCTCCTCCCATGTCAATAGACAACTCCAGGCGGACCGCTGCTCCACCTGTGCCTCCTCTATCCAGAGACAACTCGTTCCACCTGCAAAGGCAATCAGTAGTGGATCATCGCCATGTTGAGCCCCGCCAACGCATCGCCAGACGTATTCCATCTGCTGAAGCATCAGCTCGATACGGCTCGAACGAGTACATGAGCTTGCGACCTCACTTGTCACCACAACAAAAGCCAGAAATGCAACAAACACAAGCCATGGAGCCCCAGCAACCACGTCAGTCCTACATAGCACCAAGACGACCTCTCCGCAAGTCACCTTCATTGCCAGAGCCTCCCGCTATGTCTTCTAGCTCGAGACGCACGTCTGAGCCACCTCGCATGACGCCATCTCTGCCAAATATACAACATCTTGATCACTCCGTCGACAAAGGTAAGGATATCTTGAGCCAGTTGCAAGCGATTCGAGCGCGCACCGAGAAGACTCTCCAGCGAAAGCCATCGCCAGACTTGAGCACGCGATTGAGCGAGGCAGCGCAGCGCATTCCCCGCGTCACTCTGCTGCCCTCTGGCACGCCCAAGCCCAAGACTCCAAAAACTCCCAAACGCGTCCGCTTCACGGACTAAGTCTAGCTACGAAGGATAGAACCCAAGATAGAAACTCCCGATAGGACAGCAGTTAGGTAAAGTAATAGCATCATTTATTCCCAAACAGTCTTCGCCACCATGCTGATGGCCTTGCCATAGTTGCTCTTCAAGATCGCAACACCGTATCCGGAGTTTCCGGATAACGAAAAGCGAATCCAAAAGTGAGTGGTGAGCATTTGGGAATCTGAGATCTTCATGCAGCATCTCCGCTCTGCCGTTTTGCGCGCCGCGCGCACTCAACTTCGTCGCCCTGTCGCCGCTGCGGCTGTGCGCGCGTTTCCTCAAAGCCAATCTTTGATTCAACCAAAGATGCAAGCACGCCTCTTTGCTTCGCGCCCTCCTGCCCCAGTCCATGGCGACGACGACGAAGATGACGACGATGATTTTGACTACGACGACTACTTTGGCGGAGATGACGAAGATGAAGACAACAAGGTCAAGTACCCAGCCCCAAAGGCGTTCATTGGCAAGCCTGCCCCTGCTTTCACGGCTCCTGCTGTTGTCCGCGGTGACATTGATGAAATTTCGCTCCATGACTACCTCGGCAAGTATGTCGTCTTGTTCTTCTACCCCAAGGATTTCACCTACGTGTGCCCGACTGAAATCATTGCCTTCAATGATCGTGCCAAGGAATTTGAAGCTCTTGACACGCAATTGATTTGCGCGTCGACCGACACGCCAGAAGTGCACTTGGCCTGGACCCGCACCCCACGCAACGTCGGTGGTTTGGGCAAGATGAAGATCCCCATGGTGGCTGATGTGACCAAGGTGATCTCGGCCAAGTATGGCTGCTTGGGTGAATCCAATGGCTTCCCATACCGTGGCTTGTACGTGATTGATCGCGAAGGTATCTTGCAAAGCTACACGATCAACAACAACCCTGTCGGTCGCAGTGTCGACGAAGCTTTGCGTTTGGTCAAGGCTTTCCAATTCTACGAAGAACACGGCGAAGTGTGCCCAGCCAACTGGCAACCTGGTGATGCGACTATCGTCGACAACCCAGTCGAATCGCAAAAGTACTTCAAGAACGTCAAGTAGAGTCATGCATGCTCCTGACATTTTGAATAAATCGTCGCTGTGTCATCATGTTTGTCAATGATACTGACGGTTCGACACTCCTATGAAGGTGCACAGAGAACGCCAGCCCATTCAAGGGGTATTAGTTGTCTTTGTCTAGCAGCTGAAGCAGACCCTGGGAAAATCGTATTTACTACCTATTCCTTGACTGCGAGGAATAAATATATTCATGGCATCAGTGCGGTCACAAGATAAAGTTATTTTTACAGCGCATCCTGTCAGATAAGTTACTTTCTTTGCACGCGGCACGAAAGAAGTCGAAAAAAAAGCCCGATCAAGTTCATACACAATGGAAGTCGCGTTAGATGTTAGTGACGTAAATCTAACTTTGAAAATTTGTCTGCTTGATGGCTTCATCCACGTCGGTGAGGCCCCAAATTTCCCAATTTGCATGGAGGAACATTTGAGACTCGAAGTTCTGAGGCAATATGCGGCGGCGATCACTGAGCGCAAACTTAGACAACGAAAAGAGTCGATCGCACAGGTTTGAAGTAGGCTGTATGAAGCGGCAATCTATGTACGCATCGGCAGTATCTTAAAAATTATATACTGTTATAATAAATAGATTGTTTCTTTATAATGTATTAAAAGTAAATACTACACCATTTGCCGGTTTAGTTCGTTTAACTTGCGATATATTTCGTATCACGTGCAATATATTTCGTATGACTTGCAATATATTTCGTATGACTTGCATTTAATTTCGTGGCCAGCGACGAAAATCGATTTATATTTCGCATGACTTGCATTATATTTCATACCTCTTGCATTTAATTTCGTATTTTTTAGCTTATATTTCGTATCACGTGCATTTAATTTCGCAGAGAAGAGAAAAAGTCCATAGAAAAATTAACAAAAAATTGTTATCGAACTCATAAGAAATTGATGGGACACTTCGATCGCCATATAAGTCAATGCGAGCATCGAGCAAGCTCAGCAGAGTTCATATATGGCTGCCCGTCGCGAATTCATAGCTCAAGCCAATACTGCAACACATGTGAAACTTCATATCTCAATAGGAGATTGAATATATTTTGCATTTATACGAATTTAAATGCACGTGATACGAAATATAAGCTAAAAATACGAAATTAAATGCAAGAGGTATGAAATATAATGCAAGTCATGTGAAATATAAATCGATTTTCGTCGCGAGCCACGAAATTAAATGCAAGTCATACGAAATATATTGCAAGTCATACGAAATATATTGCCCGTGATACGAAATATATCGCAAGTTAAACGAACTAAACCGGCAAATGGTGTATTGTCACGGTGCATAAATAAGTTATTTTCTGTCAAAAATAGATTGCTATTTAAATAGAATCAATTTTTCCCAGGGTCTGAGCTGAAGCAATCATGAGCTCACGCGCTTCATTAGCTCCCTCACTCCACGCTTCAACTTTTCTTTTTAGCTTTACTACTTAAACGCATCAAGAACAAGCACTACCGCAGAAAATTGGCAAAAGAGAGATCGGCACATTGCGCACCAATGTCAATTATCCGGATCCGGTTGAATTTTGAAAGATCGCAAAAATGCATCAACTTGCAGATGTCCATGCAATCGTCCATGAGATGGCATCGCTTGTTCGCTCCAGCTTTGGTCCGTTGGGAGCAGAGACGCTGCTCTTTTGTCCACCAGAACCACCTATTTTAACGTCCTCTGGCTATACAATCTTGCACTACGCCGACATGACCAAATCGTACTCAGCACATCCGATCAAAACTTTGCTCATGCAACGCATCCGTGCAATCTACCGGGAAGTCGGTGACGGCATTACGCAATACATCCTTATGCTTGACTTGGTACTCCAGAGCATTGAAATGTCCCGTGCTTGGTTGAGTCAATTTGTCGCTCTCAAGGGAACCTTGGCGACTTCCTACTGCAACCTCTTCGACTCGTTGGCGGTTCACACCCCCATTGTATTTGATCCAACAAGTCGGCAAGCATCAACTGAAGTAAGCACTTCCCCATTATGTCTGCATTGATCGTTTGTGTAGTTGCAATCAGCGGCTCGAAATATCGTCCGGACGAGTTTGAGTGGCATGTTTAGCCCAGACACGGTGGACTTTATCGCCGACTTCACAGTCGATTGGCTCTTCAAAACAGTCACCGCCTCCACGAACGTAGTGCCTAAATGCGCAGCAGACATTCGAGTTTACACGTCGTGCTTGCTGCGAGAGGCCAAAGAGGCTCTTTTACAACTAGCCATGGGACCTTTGGATGGATCTCGGATTGCACGGCCCGACGAATATTTTTTACGACTCTCTTCGCTCAGGAATCCAACCTTCATGGACACCTCGCCGGCATCCTACTACCGATTTATTCTCTTAAATGGCAGTCTAGAGTTTGGCGACGCCAGCAGTGTGGAGCTCAACGTACAATCATCGAGTGACTACATTGCATCGTTGGAGTGGCCTCTTCGCCGGGTCTGTGACTTCTTGAGCGACCTCAAATGGAGCCACCACGTGAATCTTGTATTGTGCACTCAAGCTGCTCCTGACCACGCAAGTCCTTGCAGTCTCTGTCCATGCTAACTTACTCCATAGGCTCTCGCCGACTGCGCCAAGCTTGGAATTGTATGTCTTCCATTCGTGGAGACAGATGACATGGTAGCTCTAGCAAGGCGATGTGGCATTTCCTGGCTCACTAGTGTATTCGATCCGATGGATGAGTCCAAGCACATTGGCGTGGTTGCTTCTCCCTTGCGTCAGCTTCGTCTAGGTGGCTCCAGTCTTCTCCATATACAAGCATTGAAGATGCGCGCTCGAGATGGTCAAGTCATCGTTCCTCAAGCATTACTCCGTGGTCAGTCCAAAGGCATATGCAAACAGTACTATTACGCCGTGAAGAAGAGTCTGCGCGTCTTGGCGGCCTGGCTTGAAGACTGCAGCGGTTGTAGCACGCCCTTGACTGTACGTAGCCTTGGTGGTGGTCAGGCCCCAGAGCAGCTCTTAGCTCGTGCGTTTGCGCAAGACAAAACGCCTGCGGCCGCATTGTTAGCCCATGCGCTCATGGGGACATTTGCCACACTTCAAGCCAGCGTTGCCAGCTCTACTGGGTCGACAAAGCCTTCCGCGGTGAATCGACTCCAAGCACTGGGATTTCTACAAGACAATGCTTTCCATGGATGTGTGGTCGAGACTGAACAGCGGTATGGAGCCAACTTGATCAAAGTCCACAAAGCACGTCCAGATGCATTTGGGATCGTGCACCCTTTCGGCCGCTTGTTGCGACTGCTATGGCATACATTTGACACGTTGGACCAATTATGCCGGATTGACAGAGTAGTCTTGCGTGTCCCGCCGCGAAAACAACACGATGACAACGATAAGGAAGTGTTACACGGTTAAAAGCTTGTAGTACGCCTCCATAGAAGGATGCGTGTCCACGTTGTCCCGCTGAGTTGACTGAGCCGGTGGTAGGATCTCCCCTGTCGCGTTGATGTATACAATTGAAGGCAGGAATGGACGAAGACCAAGCACGACGTCCTTGTTGTCTACGCACATACACGTGTAAAGATTGAGGAAGCAGGGCAACGCATAGCATACCTTCGATCGTGACGACAGGTTCGATTTGACGCACCAACGCAATTTTACCAGCGACGGACGAGCAAAAAAGAAGCTTGTGGGTTTGGATCCCACTTTGAATCTTTGGATTCCACGTCAGTTCAGGCACGTTGCGGATCGCAAGCTGAATGGCTTTCATCTCGGCCTCGTCGTCGACATTGAAAAGCAAGAAGAGATCGGACACTGCAATCAAATCCACCAAGAGTTGAATCGTGGCTTGCGAGATCGTATGCGCACGGCGGTCTTCAAACAAAGTGTTCCCTGACAAGCAAATCGGGCGGACACCTAGCTTGACAGGCAGACGCGCATGCAAGCTCTTTTGGTTTGGCGATAGACTGTCGACTCGCACGGTTTTGCAATGTCCTGCACGCGCCGTTGCCGACTGAGGCAGCGAATTTTGCCGTTCAAACACGACTTGGCCGCCAGGAACTTGAGCTATTGGCGGCTGGGGAGGTCGAAGCAGCACCCACACGGAAAATACGAGCACGAGGCCCATCAACGCCATCGAGACCCAGTCGTCCATGACACTCGCACACAACCAGGATCACACAGAACATCAACATACAAACCAAGGAAATCCGGATAAAAAATTTGTATCCGGCAATTTTTTATCCGGATAATATCGATTTTATCCGGTCACAATATATCCGGATTAAAGTAGTATTATCCGGGGAAATTGTTGACTTGTGAATGGAAAATGTCGGGCTGTCAGCCCTACATCTGTATTTAATCCAATGAGAAAATTTCCTCAATGTTATTGGCCATTTTTCTCAATCGTCCATTTTGAATTTCACGATCAAGGTGTCAAGTCAGTGCAAGATCACAAGGAAGGCCAAGACTGACATGAAGACCAAGACTGCTATGATGACCAAGATCGAGCAAGCCAGTCATGGAGATCAATATTTTGGTGAACGCAGTGCTGTGGACGACGATGCATGAATATCATATTGCTGAGGATTGACATGAACAACAAGAAGAAAACGTACACTGAATTGACACATGAAACGAGCTAACATTATGTTAGAGATCTGTGGCACCAACACTGAGGAGATTGATTTTGTCGAGGTGTATGTTCACGGAAAAGACGGGCAACTGTGATTATTTTGAGCTGACAATCCCTGCGCTTTCGTTTCTTGGAGGTTTCATCGCGGAAATGGTCCACAGCGTGCTTGACAATGTCGAATGAGTCAACAAGCTGCAATTCACTTGGATTTTTGAGTAGAGGTCTCCCTGTCTGTGATGAGTAATACTGAGATAAAGTTTCCATTGTAAATTTCCATTCGTAGAAAATATTGCGCTGGTTTCTTGATGAAAGATCAATTGTCTTGATCTGCTTGAATGGAATGAGACCTTGCTGTGGATTTCCCCTCCACCACAATTTCCATGCTGTACAAATATCCACACTGGGGAATTGAAATGTTTCCGGCAGCAAATGAATTCCACTTCCCCAACTATATATCTTAAACTGATAATTTGTAGATTCGGTTTGAGCATTTTGCTGGCTTGTGCCAGTCAAAAGAGTTGTGATGCCTGTCAAGCTCTGCACTGCATTTTTGACGACGGTTTCAAGGAAACTACGAGTTATATGACCGCCGATGGCACCTGTTTCTTCCAATAATTCACTGATCTTGTCGGTAATTTGTCTTGGAAGGCTGAGAATGGATCGATCCATTCTGTCCATTTTTTTATATACTTCGACGTGTGGTGGCACACCACTGGCACGCAAAAACTTTGACTCTAGTCCTGATTGAAGAACTGATTGGAGGTATACACGAACGCTGTCATTTACAAAGAGTGGTGTAGACAACAATGGGTGGCTTGCTGGTAGCATGGTCGTCAAGTAGTCAAAATGGTAGACCAAACTCGCAAGAATTAAGCGAAGCACACCTCCTAAATGTGATATGTTATGAAGTGTTGGGAACGACATTTTAAGAGCGCCGACCAGAATTGGGTCGTCTGGATCGGGGAAATGAGGGGGCAGAATAGAAAAGTCTGAACTATTCACAGGGAGACCAGCAGCAACCCGTCCTGTATATTGATCTCCTGCTGCTTCGTATCTAATTATGATTCATCTCAATAAAATTGACTAGCATGATCTATCTACCTGAAGTATCGTTCCATCACATTTCCTAAAGACCAACCACAGCGCAAACAAACACTAACAATGGAAGGTCCACTTGTACATCCAGAGGAAACAAAAGTCGCCGATCCCTTTCGTATCGAGTGTGTCCCAATGTTGTTGTTATCACTGTCATTTCTTGAGTCAGCTTGTTTTTGGCCATGAACTAGTTGGCCCAAGCTTTTTCCAAATCGATCCTAAATAAACTTAAATATATATCTTATTCTTTTTGCATGCCTTTTGATTTGATCCTGGAAACAAATGCCGGGGAGAAATTTGGCTGTTGCAAGAAAGATAAACTCCTAGTGCCACGAACAGACAAACCACTGGCTTAAGTGGATTTGCATAGCAGTGCTTTGGATCTTTGTTTTTTGTTCCTATATAATTTTGCGATGTGGGCTAAACTTAATTATCTAGAATACCTTCTTGGGATGTTTTTGTTTGATGAAACGTAAATCCAATGCTATCGTCTTCAAAAGAGAATGTTCAAATCTGCAGATAGAATGAATTTTGACTGTACAGTCAAAAATCCTACCTCACTATTTCTGTTGATTTTGACCTACACATCAAATTCCAAGACAAGATTAAGAACAAATGCGTGAATCCCCCGTCTGGGAGAAGCAAGCTCATGCTGCACAAGTACTCAAACATTGAAAACACCAAAGGCTGCTTTCACTTGTATTTCATCTCGCCATTTTGAAGCTTTTTAGCCAAAGATTTTTTTATACCTAGTTTAAATTTAACTCATATAAATATACTTATTGTGTTGTACCTGAATAGACTTCTTTCATGTCATCTCCATAAGCGTCTGGAAATGGAACTCCTTGCACCTTATAGAGATTCTTGATCGCACTCCTATAGCTGTCCAATGCAGAAACAGATACCTCTTTATCCTTGTTGTTTAATTTCCATTCCAAAAACAGTAGAAAGTCATCATAAGTGAACACTGAGATTTAGAGTCGTTTTGTTTGTTTCAGCGCTCGGCATAAGCTAATGCTCCTTCCTAAATTGATTTGTCCAAAGCACAATTTGGTTGACGCAAGATGCATAGCCTTTTCTTGTCGATTTTGAAAGGCGGTTGCGTCGAGCTGCATCAATCGTGAGGTAGTCAAGATTTGACATGATGCGAACTGGCAACTGGACAGAATGACGTCAAAAACTTCCAATTCTCCATTATTTCATTGGATAGGCTTATCGTAAGGCTGTTGTCCAGATTTTTTCAGTAAATTTATTATATTTCATACAAATATCAAGTTATATTTTTTCTTTGACGCCAATTTAAACTGGACAAATGGAAAATGTCAGGTCGCCAGCACAACGATAAGGGTGAGTCTGGATCACACTCCAATTTTTGGCCAAATTATTTTTTATTTTTTTGGTTCAAAAATACCAAAACAAATTGGACTGTTTTTTTTCCTGATATTTTTTGGCTGTCTGGATGAATAAAATTTCATAAAATCTGAGGAACCTAGGATTGGATAATGAATTGATCAGCATTCCCTCAACACACTTGATATTGAGATTAAGCTGAGATCTGGTCAACGAAAGAATTTCCGTACTTGAGCAATGTCAAACACAACATTGTTGACCATGCGAAGGTAAAACGAATCACAACAAGACAGAATTACGAATGAGGGACGCAGAATTGCAGAAAGCATATCCAGATTGTATGTCGTTGCACAATTTTTTTATATTTTTTACACGTTTCACGAAAAAAACACCTCTCGATCACTTTTTTATTTTTTGCCAAAATTTTTAATTTTTGGCAATTTTTGAAAAATGTCATTCTTTTGACCAGATAGACATAGTTCTAAAAAATGCCAATTTTTGTCGGCATCCAGACCCACCCTAAAACAATTTCTACGGATACAACCCAACGTTTTCCGGATTATGAAATTCCTGAGCTCCAAGGAAGTCACTTCAATCTCAACAACTTCACATCCCGACTTTAGTCGATAGGATGCCATAAGCAGTCGAGCGCTCGACCAAAAACGCAATGCATAGGAAAGGGGACGTCCGAATTGGACGAGCAGATGTGATCGATCTCACACTTTTGAAGTGCGACAATGGAAGATTGAAGGTCGATCGGGCGACATCAACAACTTCGCCAAATTGAAATTAAAAAAAGTAATTTTAATTTTAACAGAAAAAATGCCTGCAATAAAATGAATTTCGATCACAGAGATGGTTGAAATGTCAACAAAGAGCTCGCGCTGAAGAGCCCGAATACCTTGCAGATGATGAGCATTGAGAGCTACAGGATGAAGATGCGATGAAGAGATTGTCCGGGGCGATTGTATGGCTGTTGAATCTATGAAACGGGACGATTGACGCAGAATCGTGGTGAAGGATGATCATTCTTGTTTTATGTCTGGCTCGACAAAACCAACACTCGGGCATTATCCGGATGAAACTCAAAGAAAACGCCAAACACAGCCGAATGGCGATGTGGAAGAAGGTGCTGGGAGGACTGAGCGCCGCCGAGACAAGAAATACCCCAAGATATGCAACCTTGGAGGAAGAATTGGATGGAGAAATGAAGTCTTGGTGGCAGCCTTTGCAAGAGGCGATTGCCGGTGGAAAAATCCACGAGTACGCTCCGGTTCAAGAATTTCTGCGCAAGGTAGACATCACTCAATGGATGACAATAACGTGAATCTAGAGCGCACTCATGAACGAAGAAGCGTTTGCGGAAGAATACCGTGAGATTCGAAACAGTGTGGAAGGAGCACCGTGGTTTCAAGCGGCATTGACACCTCAAACGGCCGCGACGAAAGAGAAGAATCGATACCGCGATGTTCTTCCGTTTGAAAAGACCCGCGTCCGCCTTCGACCACAGACCAATGATCCGGCTGGCGATTACATTAATGCGAATTTTATCTTCGAAGACCAATACATTGCATGCTCCGCGCCGACACCGAATGCCATTGTGGACTTTTGGTCCATGGTTTGGTATGAAAATGTCCATGTGATCCTCATGCTGACCAACTTTGTCGAGCGCCAAATGGTAGTTCCTCTATGTCATTTGCACCACATTTATCATGATTTCGTCGTTGTAGCTGAAGGCTGACATGTATTGGGACACGAAAGGTCAAATTGTCGACGTGGGGGAGATCACGATCCAACTCAAGCAAGTAGAAGTGTCATCGCGGGGGTATACCATTCGTACTATAGAGCTCACACACCGTTCACGTACGATATACATCTCTCAGCCACATGAATGCTCATTTCTAATCGTATAGTGTCTACCAAGCGAACATTGTACCACGTCCAGCTCACAACTTGGCCAGATCATGGCGTGTTGCAGGACTTCCGAGTCATTCAGCCCATGCTACGGCTTGTGAATGGACTCAATCAAAGGAGCCGTTGCGAATCAGACCCACAACTCCCTCGGCCTGTTGTTGTTCACTGCAGGTGAGTCGACATTGTGGTTTTGATTCCACTGAGGAGCTTCTTTAGTGCTGGCATTGGTCGATCTGGGACGTTTATAGCCATTGACACGATCTTAAAGCAGCTCCGAGAGGCAGCGACATCGCTAAGCAATACTGACACTGCAGAACGCTTGGCCAATGCGCTGAACATTCGTTCGATCGTCCATCGTCTACGATGCCAGCGTCCAGGCATGGTCCAAACGACGGTAAGTGAGTCCCTTGTCCAGCGACTTATGAAGTTTCTCCATGTAGGAGCAATATCAAATGATATACGAGTACATCCGCGCGGTCTTGGCCGGCCAAAGTTAGATGACTTATGTGTATTAGTTGAAAAGAAATAGACAACTCGAGACGCAAAACTTCAAAACTCTTCCTCTCTACTCGCGGTGGTCCAAGAGCGGATAATATCCATCTTCCAAGCTGTCCGAGCGGCGCTGGCGGTTCAAAACCACCAGGAGGACGCCACCGACCATTAGAAGACATGCAGAGGCGATCACACCCGTCGAGACGCCGATATCGCTGCTTGACTCTTCGACGAACAATTGTTGAGCATCATCCGAGAGCGTCTTGGGCTCAGTTACGACACAACGGTACACATCTTCTTCCTCGTTCAAGCCACCAAAGAGAGGCTGGCATTGTGCTGAACCGCATGAATCGCAGCACGTTTTCTTTTGGAATGCAACGACTGTTTCCTCCTTGGTCGAAGCATACACGGTTCGCCCTTGGCATGCATAGAACGGAGCCACAGCACCGCTCGCGGCACATTTGTCAGCGCAGAGACCGAAAGGGCAATCCCAGTCAGGTTTATCGCAGTTTTTGATCGTGAACGACTTGGACGCTGGCAAACTTTGGGTTTTGTTGGCTTGATATGTGCTCTCGTATGTGAAATTGCATGAAATGGTGAACGTCGTGTCGGCGCGAGTTGTCGGGACTGATTGCATTTGGAAGCTGAAGCGGCGAATGAGCGAGCAATTGCGCGACTTGGATTCAAAGAGGAGCGCCGGTGCCTTTGTCGTTTCATACTGGACAGCACAGCTGACACCAGTCGAGACCCAAGGGAGCGTCTGGGTTTCATTCACGACGAGACCAGCGAGGGGATTGAAATCAAACGTGAGCTCGGCAAAGTCGCTTTCAAAGTAGTTGCATAAAGCGCCGCCGGTCGCATCAGCGTTGCTCGACGCTTGGTACCACATGCCATCAAATTCATCGTTGAGGCAGATGCGTTGGTTCAAGTGGAGGTAGATGTGGAAGACAAATTTCTTGACGAGACCGCATTGAGACCACGCTTCCAAGCGAAGGACAGCGTGTTCACCGTCAAATGTGAGCAGTTGCTTGTCATCGATCGAGCGCCAGTCGCCGCCGTCAACATTAAAGCGCCAGAAGACATATTGCTTGTCGTCCACGAGAACCGTGCGGTCGTTCAAAGTGCTCGAGACAGCCAAGAGCTCTTGAATCCGCGCGACGTGGGCGCATTTGCCTTCGTTCGTCTTGCCAAACGAGGAGCATTCCAACAGCAAATGGATTTCCGTCGCAGATTGGTATCCCTTGTCAGGAAAGACTTGGGCGATGAGCTCTTTCGTCACAGTCTTGTAGTCAGGTTTGATGTCGGCAGTGGCTGTGAAGAATGTCGAGCCAAGAGCGACGAGGCATTGCTCAGTGACGCAGCCAGCATCCGAGCCAGAGCAAACTTTGGCAGGAGCGGTTGCATTGCCGCATTGGTAGTCGTGCCAGTATTCTTGGAGCTTGGTTTCAAGCTTGCAGCAACGAGTGCATTGGTTGTCAGGCACAGGACGGGCAACGTTCAGCGAGCCAAGGTCTGAGCCGAAGGGCGACTGCTGGAGTCGCGTGACGATATCAGGCGTGATCTTGTCAACGAAGCAACTGTTTCCGCTGGGGAACGAAGCATCTGGCACATAGACCGAGTCAAACATTGCCTTGCGGGAAAAGCGCTTGAAATCGCAGCGCTCTTCGCCGCAGACATCATTGACGACATTTTCCGCGCTGGAGTAGGCAAAGTGTGCATCCAGCACAGCTTGAGCCGCTTGAATATTCTTCGCAGAGTACTCGGCAACAGCTTGAGGCTTGAGCACGGCGGTAGAGTCGAGACAAGATGGCTGGTCGCAAACTGGTGCGGGGCATTTGGCTCGGCTCGTTGGACGGAATCGATCCACCACAGCAAGACAGACTTCGCAGTCAGCTGCAGCATGGTAGCCTTGGGCTGTCATCTTGATGGAGTAAATTCCGGGGGTGCTGAAGGAAATGTTGTTGCCGATCGTATCGCGATGAGCCACAAAGTAACTCCACGGGTAGTCTCTCGCAAGGACAATCGGTGATTTTGAGCTTGGAAGGGGCTGGACTTGCGAGACTTGAACCTTGACCAAGGGCGATCCTTTCGTGGCTGTGTCGTCGTTCAAGTCGCCATCGTTCGTCCGTGAGAAGGAGACGTAATTGCTGCGAGGGTATGGGATGCGCGAGATGGTCTTGGGGTAGAGATTCCCAATGCGGCATGAATTGGCATCACTCTTGCCGTCCGTCGCGCGCGTGATGTCGTAGCTGTACTTGCGACCACTCCAGTAGCACGCACAGTTTTCCTTGGGCGAGCGAACGCACACACGCTGGCCGTCTTCGATGGTTTCTTCAAATCCACTTGGGCATTTGCAGTAGCATTGGCGGTGGCCATCGGGGTCCACGTAGACAACAGGAAGGCCATTTGGAAGTGACTTGGCGCAGTGAAAGCTCTGGACTGTCTTGAACGGATTGTGCTGGAAGAGATCGGCTTCTTGGGGGAGCAGCACCGAATCGTCAGCAATTGCAGAGTGGGCAGATTGGCATGCACTTGCTGATACACCACCAGAGCAAACGTAGAAGTTGAAAACCGTGTGAACATTGCATTCTTCTTCGTACGCAACGATGGCGTCGTGGGTGTCTTTGTCGCCAAATAAACTCACAATAGCAGCTGGACTCTTGGTGTAGTTCTGGCCAAATTCATTGAGCGAGCAGTAAACATTGCCAAAGGGAGTAAAGTACTTTGAGATTTCATCCACGGTGAGGTGACTTGACGAAGCAGTCTTGCCTTCCGTGAGGAGGACAGTGGAGAACGTCACATCACACGTCTTGCCGCCAGTGAGAAATTTTCGTTCGGCATTGGCAAGCTTCTGCATCCACTTCGAGAAGAGGACAATCGTGGACGTATCCAAGCACTTGGACACGGCAAAGACGACATCAACGGCGCAAGGTCCGTCCACCGCTGGGAATTGGTTGCAGCGTGGGGAGGCAGCCGCAGCGGCAGCTACATCCGCGTCAAGAAAGAGGGGAGTCGAGCCCCCTCGTCCGTCCACGTCCATTGTGACGACATCAGATGTAGCTTGTGAGTAAACTGCACGCCATGGCGAATGCTCTTGTTGGTGTTGGAGATGCAACGCAATCTCATTGTTGAATTGGACATACGATGAAGCGATTCCCGCCGCAATCGCCGCGTACCAGCCGAGAGATGTCAACATGGCTGCAAATACAAGAATGAGGGACAAGGCAGTCATCGATCTTCCATAGACAATGTTCCATGACGCACATCTGGTGTTCGAATCGATCGATAGAAGAAAGCGAGAGGTCGAAAGGTTGTCCCTTCGTCTTCAGCGTCTTCAACTTTGAAAATCTTCCATCAATATAACCTCAAAAAATTATATAAAATTTCACAGGATGTCCAATGTTGTTATTCAAACAGCACCGATGTCCCGATGACACAGGTCTCTCTGTGTTCATCTTGCTTGCCCAGGACAGACCAGCAGTGTTGCTATGTTAACACCATCTATCTTTGATGCTGAATCTAGATATGTGACTAAATTGGACTCAATGCCTACAGTGAGCCCACAGCGAAAAAAAAGAGATCTATCCGCCTGGTCGGTCAACTTTGACACACCATATCTCGCCAACGGAGACGAATTGTAGTTTCCACAAATTAACCAATCAAAGAGGAGATCCTAAGCTGTTTACTGAGCCAATCAGCGTTGAATATTTCGATTATTTTTGAAAAAAAATTCTGCAGAGAATGTAACTGTAGCAATTATTTCGGAACAGAGTAGTATAAAATTCCGGATAATATGCCAAATCTGTGGTTTGAAAGCGAATGTGGATGCGTGGCTGGACGTTTTCGAGGTCGCTCTGCTGGAGAATGGGCACAGCGCTTGATACTGACGTCCGATATGAATGGAAGCCTGTAGAAAATGCTCTGCAGGATTGGCCCTCTCAGGTTTTTTGTCACTAGCATTGTGAAAACAAAAGTATAAGAGGCCATACATGAATTTGATGCACGACATTGGGGTTCTCAGTAGGTTTTGGAGATGATAAAGCTCGATTGCATGGAGTTTTAGCTAGCTTCGAGCATTCTATTTGTTGCATTTAACTAGACTCACGGACAATTAGGAGTTGATCTTCTCGAGCTCAACGGTGGCGACACTGCAGTCTTACCATTGATCAAGGTCGCTCTGGACAAGTCCATTTGCTGCTTCAAACCGTGGTGCTGATTTATCAAAGTGCAGAACTCCACGTATCCGCTTCTTCGTCGCATGAAATAGAGGCTCAAGCTCGATTTGGTTTGTCGTCTTGGTAAACTTCTCTTTGTTTGGCTTGCTAATTCGAGCCGTCAGTATTCTTGGTTTGACCCATTTCATGTCGACATCCAAGTCCACTTTATCCTCGTCGAGACCAGCCAAGGCAGCGTCAGGAAGCCACCTGCGACCAAATGGCCCGACTGCTTCTGCTCGACTTGAAGCTTTTCCAAACGGCACTCCTCTCTGTGGCGTCTTGAGAGATGGTAGGGAATACGTCCCAGGTCCAAGCGATGACTGGGGCGTCAGTCGAGCAGCAAAGGTCTTGAGTCTCTTTGCCCCTTTGTATTTGCATTGCACGTGATCACGACCATGGCCATGCGTCCATGCCAGACCACGTTCAGATGTCCAAGCTTTGTGGATTTGACTCAGCTTCCACTCGGAGGACGACGTGGTGGCCAAACGCGGCTTTGCGTTGCCACCAAATCCAGCCACGAGCTTCGTCCCCGACTTCTGCTGTGTCCACGTCGAGTGAACCTGCGGCTGAAGCCATCTCTCGTCGGACAACGTTGCTCGAGACAATCGACTGACGCATCCTTTCTGTCGATGCTTGACAATAGTCGACCGCGTGCGCTCAGCTTGCTCGATCAATGGCGTCTTGCAAACACGGCGATCAACTAATGCATACGATATGGTGTGGTAGCCCACGGCCTTCCTTGGCCTCTTGTCTCGAGTCTTTGTCTTGGAGACTGTCGAAAGCACTTCTTTGACAAATTCCTCGACAGACGACGCCGCCGACTCGGTGTCTGAATCGTCCAATTGATGAGCCGGCGCTTTTGCTTCCAGCGGCATCGAAGATGGCCAAGCGTAGCCGACAAGGCGTGGCTTCACGACCGCGTCCGCGCGGGCTACGTTGTATGTTGCAGGTCCAACTGCATCCAGTAAGTCGATCTATCTCATTTTCATCGATGTACCTGTTGACTTGCGTTGTCCAGTCGCCTTGTCGGCTCTTGGAAACGACAGCGCTGGGCCTTTGGTCATGCAGGCATCGTAGTTGGGATTGTACTTGGCTGGCGGTGGATTTGACGGCAGCCTTAGATGTCCGACCGATCGAACGAGCGCATCAATGCCAGCTAAAACACCCACCGCTGGGTTCTTTCCTTGATTGCTCTTGGCTTTCCTCTCCTGGCGAAAGCGCGGTGCTTTGCCAAACGTCGTCGTGCCTCTCTACGAGCCATGAACCATCCTACGACCTTGAAAGTGCGTGGATTCCTACTTGGCTGTCGTCGTTGACGTGTCCGCCCATTGAAACTGCCGTCTCAATATTGGATCTTGAAGGGAGCATCCTCAGCCTTAACAATCACAGCCACTCGTCCAAGTGCACCGGTCAAGGCCATAGGTCAACATTTGCACGGAGGTGTGCCTTAGAAAACGAAGTAAAGACAACAACATTAATGCAGGAAAGCTGGAGGAGCTCACGACAACGCTCTCTGACAGTTACATCACTTCGTAATTTTAACTGCCACGTGCAGCGAATACGCCATGACCTGTACGCCAAGCAGTAATGGCCAAGGAATATTGGACAATCCACGACGACTGCCTTGGTGTTACACCTGCAACATGCGCTGTCGATTCTTCAGAAACTAGACGACAATTGCCAGTAGACGCTGACAAAGTAGGGCTCGTCTCTGTTCCCAGCTGGAGAAAGGTCATCATGGCCATAACTGGAGAATATACATCGCCTCTTCCAAGTTCTCGCCAATCTCAATCCACAGGCAATTGACTCTCGAGTGTATTTCCACACTTGTAAGATGACGACAGGGCTGAGTGTGCATATTCCTAGATGGTCTTGAATCCACCATTGTTATGGTTCTGCACACGACTGCACACGACAGAAGCGTTGCGTTGCAACTCGAGGAAGACGAGACGTGCCTTGGAGTTTTGCCTAGATCGTTCTTTCTTACAGAACAAGTTTTCGTCCATCAACTCAAGCACAACGAGATTTGTCTGCCGCTTGAATGCAGACAGCCAGTCACGGCTATCGTATCAATATGTTGCACGCTGCTGCCTCGACTCTGAAGACGCAATATCCTCTAGGAGAGAATGGGAAGGACGACCACCCATGCTGGTGAAGGCAAGGGAGAGATGGTAATGAACTTTTTGAGCCCACCCTCATTGAAAGTATCTCTTGGGAAGGAAGAAGGTGCAGTTATCGCGACCACGCGTATAGAGGAAGCCATGGGCGACAACATGGCCTACGTCAAGTCGAAATACAGCAGTGATGCTGACAGATTGCATGCTTGGATCCGAAGCGTAATCGAGCTCTTCAGAGACAGTTCAAGTCAGAGCATATATATGTTCTCCAAAACCTTGGCTATTTGGTGTGTATCCTTCATGAAACGAGAGCACTATTGCTGACTGACTGGTCGCTTGATAAGCAAAGATGCATCTACTCTTGAGGAGCATCCTGTCTTTGCCAAAGACTGCTTGTATCCCATGAGCGCGTGCATGGACTTGGCCTGTCATGAAGAGTTTGAAGTTCACGAAAGACTGTTGAAGGTTACAACACGTCATGGAGTACGAAGCGTGTGAAACTGACAAGCGAGGTATCTGCGTTGCGGCAACGATGTGGCACTCCGAGAAGTAAGAGACTATCAGTGAGCACATGGAGAGTCTCGAATGGCGCGGACGGTGAAGCTTGCCCGAAGCACATCCTTTCTTGCTGAAGACACCATCGCGTCAAGATGTCGAATGGGGGTGATGAACCACCATGGGATGTCAAAATGTGTTGCAAAAGGTGTCAAAACAACCATCATTCCATGCTCAAGTGGGTGCACATGGCAATACAAATTCCTGTATGTTCAGAATGTTTGTTTCTACCCAGATCCACGATTTTCCCGCCTTGTCGTAAATTTGATGAACGAGACACCTTTTGACATTTTCCCGTTAGAGGAGCAAAAATCGAACTTGGCACAGCGCGCGCGGACGGCATTCCAATCGAAAGAGGATGGGACGAGGGGTCAACCGAAAGAGAATGGAACGAGGAGTCCGCTCCTCTCAGCCTCATTTTACATTTTCCGAAATGGCAGACTTCCCAGCTTCACCACCATTCAACAATGCACTGCTTGCAAACGACGACCAACTGAACACCCCCGCTGTCCCTGCTGGAGGGATAGACGAGGCGGTGATAGGACGTGAAGCCCTTGGAGCTTTCAAGGCATCAACCATTCGTCTGGCTTCGATTGAATCGATTAGCGAAGCTGAACTTGGCATGGCCACCTACAGAGTGGCGGAGGCCATTGCACAATTCCAAGGTGGTGCGTTGATGATGCCTTGGGTTGCGCAAGCTCTCGCTGCTGGATTGGCCCCCCTGCTAGCAGGTAAGCAAGCTGGAAATGAATCACAATACATCTCTATACGTAGAAATGCAGGCTCTTCACGAAGGGCAGATGGTGCTTCACCAAAGGCAGATGGCGCTTCACCAAGGGCAGATAGCGCTTCACCAAAGGCAGATAGCGCTTCAGCAACAACAGGAAGCAATGCAGGAAGAAATACGAGCTGCAGAACTGACTTTCGCATCCTGCTTGTCAACTCGAGAATACTTTCTCGAAATCAAGACGTAAGACGCCAATCCTCCTACTACCCGCAACACTCACTGATCATCTTTTAGGCACACGTTGGGACAACTACCCCGTTTGCGCCACCAGCGAAGTTCAACCTTGGATTTCTGATTCAAGCGCCTCATCCAGCCATGGCGAATTTTGTCGACGTTCCTGCCGATATTGCCCCTGCGTTTGAAGGCGGGCCTCCTGTGCCAGGACCGGACGTGTTTCCTCCTGCAAATTTGCCTTTTCCACAACACAGTGGGAGTATTCTGACAATTGAAGAAATTGGATACCTTTGCTGCTGGTATTGCGACGATTTCGGCATCCTCGGCAACGACCCCCAAGAAACGGTATGGCAGAAATTCAAGAATTTCCTTCGAGGAAGATAAAGATCTACCTTGGTCTTACTTAAAGCTTTAATGATCAATGACATTTCAATCTTTTCTCGGCTTTCGTCTTCTCATCAGCAACATCGGCGCCATGGAAAACAATCTAAACTTGTTCAGCAGACTGAGGATAATTCTCAAAACTTTGGAGGATGTATGGCTCTCTGCATGGATTGGATATGTCTTGCTTGGGTGCGTTGGAGGAAGTAGAGCAGCGTGCACTTGCAACTTCGGATCGTGTAAGATTTGACAAATCAATCGTAGCAGTTGATGTGGTTGAGTCGATGGACTAGATGTCGTTCTAGAGGACATCGAGACTCGAATGCATACAAACTTCTCATCGAGTTGAAACCACCCAAGCCAACAATTCGAGAATCAATTCTGTTGTGGTTGATGCCCCAGAAAGAATATTACTTCATGAGCTTTGGTGATTGTGCGTTTTTCCCAGCTAGGATCCACTGACGATCTCTTGCCTCGTTGTCGCCTCGTTCTGAAGTTTCGCCAGCAAATTTTGCAGGTCCATGGAAGTGTAGCACAAGGATGTGCTTGGCCGATGGCGAAAATATTGACCAAGTTGGGCGACAAGGGCGACAAGGTCATGGTGCCCCACCCAATGTTGCTGGAGTGGACAGTTACTTCAGATACTGTAACCGACTTTTGGTAACCGTCCGACACATTTTGGCATGTCATGACTCAAACCGCGGTCGCGCCATGGGCGATGCCACAAACATCGCCACAAACGCCCCAGTTGAGAACGCAGAGCCGTTCTCTCCACATGGAAGTCGAGCAAGTCTGTGCGGACAAGAACCAGACGATCGAAACATTTGCGGCGAAAAAGTGGAGCGAAATCTTCCGCCTGGTCGGTTCCATCTCCACGAACTCTCTAACTTGTCCGCGCAGCACACGCTGCTCTCCAAGTCGTTTGCGCACATTCCGCTTGCTGGCGATGGCCATGGGCTCTACGAAAACCTCTACAAGGCATTCCCGCACAACTTGGTGACCAAGCCGCGGTTTGTTGGCGTCATGCGATGCATTTGCGGCATTGAGTCGACCAACTTGGCCACGATGGACGAGGCGTCCAAGGCGATGGTCAAGCACCTCGAGAGCTTGCACTACTGCTTTGAAGTCTCGCTCGTGCAGAAAATCCACACCAAGGACGTCCAGACGCTGCATATTAACTGGCGATGGCTCCTCCTTGCGCTCAAGTGCTCGATTGCTCTCGCTCGTCTTGCTCACTTGTGCTCCTTCCTAGGCTCTTACGAGAGCCCATGCTCCCCGAGTCGACCTACTTTTGGTTTGGCTTTCAGCTCTTCAGCTCGCCTGGCGTCTTGGACGACGCGCCACATTTGTGGATCTCACGAGACGATCTCTACTGCATTTTCAACTTTAGCGCAAGCAGCCACGCCTGCTCTCGCATCATCAACCAGCGGGTTCTTTGAGCTTCTGTGGCCTCACTGACGGCGTCTGTAGATCGCCCAGGCGGACATTCAATTGCCGCAGTCGGTCTTGAATCGATCGCGCATTCAGTACGAGCACTTTTGTCTCCTCCAAGACCATCCGACGGTCCACTCGCTCTTTGGCCCCGCCACGCCGTACACGAGTTACTTTGTCGAGCTCATGAGCCCGCAAATCCGCCAGTATGTCTTCCACATGCGCAAATTCGACAAGGATCGCATGAAATGCCGCAAGTTCCTCTCGCACTATCAGCTCAAGAGCCTCCGCCAGGTCTCCTTTCCCATGGAACGCGCTCATCCTGGCGTCTTTAGACGTGGGCTCGATGGAATCAAGTCGTACAGAGTCGTCGACAAGCACGCCGTACTTGTCTTCGAGCGATGGCGCTCCTAGCAACAAGTTCGCGGCAACAAGCATTTGATAAACTTCGCCAGCATGCCATGGACCACGTCGCGGCGATTGAAATCCAGGTTTGCCGTCAAATTGACGTGGATCTGCATGGCTAATTGACGAGCAGCGCACCTTCCGCGGCTATCAAGGCCGTCAGCAGTTCCTCAAAGTCGTCACGACGCTCCAAGCAGTCTTGACGATTCAGAGACTCTACCGCGACCGCGGCCACTTCTTGCAATGCGTCAAGCAGCTCAAGCGGAAGAGCCGCCAGGCCATCAAGATCCAGGCAAGACTTGTAGCCGCTGTCGCCGCCTTACGACGTCCATCTAGCGCGTCTACCGCGGGCGATTTGGTCGCATCCAAGCTCGCAAAGTGCTCCTTGTCTACTTTGAGACCGAGATGGCCACGATCCAAGCTCAGCGCGATGCTTATCTTCTCTCGGTGCAGCAAGAAGCCGCCCAGCGCATCCAAGTAAGTCGCTCTGCTCTCTCTCAGCGCCTCAAGTTCTTTCTCTAGCGCTGCTTTCGCAAGTACAAACTTCATGTCGTGGAAGAGCAAGCAAAGGAAGACCATCTCGAGTACGAACGCGTCGAGCGAGAGATGAAGCTTTTGCTCGACGCTGCCGACAAAACCCGCAGAGAGCACCGCGCAGCCGTCACTGCTTACTACGATCAGCTACGAGAGGAGACGCTCGCCAAGGAAGCGCGCAGGAAGATCGACGATCGGTGCGCCGCCACCTCCTTGCAATCCTCGGCTAATGTGTGGCTACAGGGAAAAGTTTCGCGTCAAGCTCTTGCGTCGACAGCGGCAGTGGGTGGATATCCTCTCCGAGCGCAGAGCCAAGGCAGAGGCAAAGGCTGCTGCTAAACTCGAGCGCGATCGAGCTCGGGAGGAAGAATGGAGAAAGAAAGTCGAGACGCGGGCGATGGAGCGCAAGGAAATGTTGCTGCAAGTGCTGATGAAGCCAGAATCCAAGGCAGACGACGCGAGGAAAGCTGCGGTCGTTGCTCGCATCAACGAGCAGTACAAAAGCGTCCGCGCGAATTACAAAGCGGCGGGCATTGCAATGGCAGCGCAGGAAATGAAAGATCGCGCGCAGCATGACGTCCTCGTGGCAGAGATGGAAGAGGAGCGAGAGCGCGTGCGCGAAGAGTGGCGGCTTGCTGAGATCTCGATCGCCAAGCAAGACCAGCAAGAAGCAGATCGCGAACGCATGGCGGAGATCGAGCGACAAAGGCAAGAGCGCCATGACGCAGCGACGCGGATCCAACGCGGCACTCGAGTCTGTCTCGCGCGACGGCTCCTGCGGAAAAAAGTCGAAGCGGCCTTTGACAAAATCTACGACGTGGCGTCCGGCCAGCTCGTCTACATCAACACGCGGACGCAAGGCATGTGCGCCAAGCCGTCCTGCTTGGGCTCCCACGACTTGACGCTCGCGGACAAATGGTACATTTGCCCAGACATCTCAGGTAAGTCCATAGCGTCTAGCGCGGCCGCGAGCTGGCTGTGCGTAGGCGATGTCTACTACTACAACCCCAAGACGATGATGCAGTCGTGGACAAAGCCCGACAAGTGTGTCTTTTGCGATAGCTGCAGCGCGGACTTTGCGACGATCTACTGTCCCAACCACAAGACGAGGGGGTATATCGACCCGCAGAGTCTCTGCACCGCTTGCTACGAAGGCCAGGTAGCTCAAGGTACATGCCACTGGTGCTGCGTAGGTTGACGTGGTTGTTTGGTGGCGTAGATCCGAATTTGGCGGTCGACGCAACGACATTTGACGGCGCGCTGGTGTCGTAGAGGAGAATTAACTTAAAGCCCGACTGTAGTCGCTCTTGGAGAGTTCCATGAAGTAAGCGTCGTGGCCTTTGGCGTAGTAGTCGCGACGGCAGTCTTGGACTTGAAACCCGAGAGATTCATAGAGCTGAAAGGCGCCATCGCGACGGACTGCAACGTGGAGCGTGATGCACATACAGCTGACACCGCATTGAGAAAGAGCGCAAGGGAGACGAGACGTACTTGCTTAAATGTCGGATGGCTTGTTGGAGCAGCGTGCGGCCGATTCCAAGTCGTCGCTTGGATGGATCGATGGCGATTTTAACTATGCGGCCTGCAATCTACGGCTCGTTGATGTCGGGAAATCCAATGTGAAAGTACTACCGAGTTGCGTGAATAGAGAACGTATCCAAGCACAGACGAGGCGACGTCGACAGCCAGGAGCATGGAGTGCCCTCTGCGTGAACGATCAGGCATGGTCGATTGAGACGGTCGCGTACTGTTTCTTTGCCTCGTCGACGATTGCAGCACCGAGACTTTCATGGGCTGGGAAGGATCTAGAGACCTCCGTGAGGCATTGAAACTGCATCAAGCATTGGTCTGTACGCTGTTTCAATCGCCACGACTTGCTCCAGCGCTTGGCGCGGCGTCTCCACGTCCACGTGGATGACTTGCATGTGCTGCTCGACTGGAATTTTGTATGGTTGTCACAATGTAAAGAATTTCACACTTTTCAAATGGCCATCGCTGGCCTCACACCAAGGCCATGGCGCATGATAGCAATGGAATAAGTCCATCTCCGTGGCATTGCATGACATCTACGCCTCAGGAGAGACGCCTTTCAGCGGATCGCTTGCATTGCAGAGTGCGCGGGCACGAACGAAGTACCGAGAGCTATCTCCAGTCGCGTGGGAAGAGTAGTTTGAAGCAATGACGACGCGCCAAGAAGTTTGCCACACATTGCGTCGACTCCACATTGACAACGACAAGGGCTGCTTGTTAAATAATCTCTACACATCACAGTACAGCTCGTAGTCGTCCCTACTGCGCTGCGTTGATCTCTCCCTGTGTCTTGCAACGTAGCCGACAACTACGAGGACACAAACCACGAGTATAGCTAGCCCATTGGAGACTCCGTCGAGATGACTCCATGATGCAGTAAGGAGCACTTGCGGCGTGCCATTTTCTTCACCGAAGACACATTGAAACAGATCTTGGGAGCGGTCGCCTACGGAAAAAAGCGGCGCACAAACTGCGTCGCCACAGCATTTCCGAGTCGCTTTCGTCACATTTGTGCTTGTTCCGTCTGCCTGAACGAATGTGCCTCCACACACTTGAAAGAGCGACGCGGCGTCGGGCGGGCACTTGTCTTCAGCGTCGATGAACGCAATACTGTCGTGATCCGGTCGAGCTAGACGGAATCGCTTCGTGGCGGAGATAATCTGCTCCAACTGTCGGGTGTAGACATGGACGTAGGTGAAATTACACGAAATGTGCAGCACATCGGCGCGTTCGTCCATCGCGATCGCAAAGCGCTCGACTTGTGACTTGTTACGAGTTTGAAATTCCACGAGCAGAGCCGGCGATCGGCCGTCAAACTGGGCCCAGCAGTGGAGTGCCGTTGAAATCCACTGGGGAACGACTTGACGTTGCAAATCGCACGCCAGAAGACCCATCCTCGCGTCGAAATCCATCGTGAGCTCGGCAAACGCGCTCAGCTTGCTGTAAGGATACAACACGTCGGCTCTGCGCTCTCCTGGGGTCGACGCTTGGTACCACATTTGATCGACCAAGTCGGCTGTGCAGATTTGAGTTGTGAGATGTAGCACGACGTTGATTGAAAACGAAGCGACGGGTCCACACTGCGACCACGCTTCCCATTCAATCGTCGTCTTTGGTCTGTCGAATTGCAGCTCATGGACGTCCAAACTGCGCCGCCATGATGTATCATCTTGGACGACGCGGTATCTCCAGTAGACAAACGTCATGTCATCGTCTCCAAAGACGACGGTGCGATCTTTCAACGCTCCAGAGAGAACCACGAAATTGCGGATCGTCGTTTCGAAGCTGCAGACGCCGTGGTCCGTTTGGCCAAACTCACTGCACTCCAACAAGACGTGGACTTCTCTCGACGCGTCAATCACCAGGTAAGGATAAAGCAGCTTGACGAGGGACGTCGTCTTCGCTTGGAGACTAGGATGAACTGTCGCCGAGGCAGAGAAGAAAGTCGATCCATGGCCCACGAGGCATTGCTCGGTTCGACAGGTGACGCCATTTCCACTGCAAGTCCGCACTGGAGCTCCCATCGTCGCTGGACATGTGTAGTCGACCCACCATTCTCGTAGCTCGACTTCCAAGTGACAGCATCGAGTGCATTGACCATGCGGCACTGGAAATCGCAATTGAACGCGCTCGTTCTGGTCGCCAAAAGGAGACATTTGCAGTCGCTGCAGCGCGAAGGAGCTCACGCGGTCGGCAAAGCAGGAGGGGCCGTCAGTGTAATTTCCCTTCTGAATGTGGTCTTGAAAGAAATCTTGCCTGGCATAGATCGTCGCATCGCACCGTTCTTCGCTGCAGGAATCATTCTCGACGTCCATGGAGTACAAGTAATGTCTTTGGAAGATGGCATCCATGGCAAGGAGATTCTTCGGCGTGTATTCTGCAGTTGGAATGTGTCGATCGCCTCGACGGAGCGGTGGCAGGTCGCTCAGCGTCTCCTCTGGACATTTTGCTCTGCTCTGAGGTCGAAACCTATCCGAGATGGCCAAACAAGCTTCACAAGCTGGCGTCGTCTCGTGGGGCCACCCGCTTCGAATCATGTAAACACCAGGCTTAGTGAAGCTCACGTCCTTCAGTAGCTCCAGGCGTCGTAGCGGCGGCATCCACGGTTCTGTCCTCGAGTTAATGACCTTGCCATTATAAGTCTCAACGTGGAGCAGGACACCAGAATGGTTGGAGAGATTGCGTGGAGGATACGGCACGTGACTGACTGGTTCTGGCGTCACGTCGCGAATCAAGCATTGGTTTCTGGAGTCGTGATCTCGCGGTGTGATGGCGTAGTAGAACGAGCGATGATTGTGCGAGCAGGTGGTGCTCGTGGGCTCGACTTCTTCGCAAAAATGCTGGCTATGACGGACATTCAAGTCCCAACCATCAGGACATTTGCAAGTACAATGCCTGGAAGCATTTTTTGGGTCCACGTACACGACTGGGACGCCTTGAGGGAGGACAGAGGAGCATTGGTAAGCCATCTCGACGCGATGGATGTTCCATACGTGCAGTAAATCTAGCCGAAAGAGCTCTTCCTTGGACGCCCACGCGTAGGAATGCGGTGGATTCTCCAACAGCGTCGTGTGGTGCATGAAGAAAGCTCTGGTGATTCCGAGTGACTGGCCAAAGTCAACGAGTTGATGGTAGCTGTGAGGATGACTAAAGAAAGCAACCATTGCGTCTGGAGAGTCATTTCCATTGTGAGCACTTGGTGGCCTTGTCTCCACGGGATATTCGCTGTCCTGTGCGTTTGCTTCAGTATCAGACAACGCTCGGGAGTCCGTTTGAGATTCATTTGCTTGAAAGAGAGGTCTTTCAGATGCTCGATTCCTTCGATGAGAATGCCGCCGTTGGTCTGGCCGTGGCAAGTGAATATGAACCATGCGTTTGTCCCAAATGATCGCACATTGGCGGCCATACACTTGAAAAACTTCAGAGTCTGTTGAGCTGTGCATGAAGTCCATCCATGCGTTGACCATTTGCATCGTTGCTTCGTCCATTGCATCGGCTATACCGACTACAATGCGATACTTGCATGGCGTATCGACAGGCAGCGCAGGTTCACACGCGGGGTAAGTAAACCTCGGCGTTTTCTCGTCTCCAAGGCTACCAGGATCGGGAGATGATTCCAGGTTTTGATCGCGTCCATTTCTCCAAGGCGTCAAGATATCGTGCTCCGCCGTCGCAGAGCACCTCGTCCAGAGTAACCAGAAGCACCAGCGCAGCTTCATAGCTCGTCGAAAGCTCAAGGGAATGAAGAGAAGCTCATCGAGGACGATGCGATCAAACCTTCCAACTTTCATCATCCTCAACGTTCAACATGATGGTTTCCGTATCCGGATAAACAACCCATTTGAAATTTGTTGACGAAAATGGACGCTGCGGCGGAGCTGTCGGCGGAAGATGCGTACAAAAAAGCGAAGGAGGCCTTTGTCACTGGCCATAATGGAACTACAATGGGAGAAGTTGCATTGGTGCTCTCTGTGCTATCGGTACGTGGCTCTCTCGCTCAATTTGGCTGGGATTGTTGACAAAATGACCTAGACGAGTTTGTGGTTCTACAGCGAACTTGTGTTTGTGATTGAAAAGTATGGCTTGCTTGGGAAATCCAAGCTTCGGGTACATTTAAACTAAGTCTGCCATACTTGAAAGAGCCGCGTAGCGCACATTGTGCCTCCTGTTGATCGAATTCGTGACTCTTGTCTTGCCCATTTTGATCGCCTTTACGTTTACAGAGTATACGATTCCGATCACGCGTACGCTTTGAATGTGTCTGAGTGTGCTAAAATATTGCTATAGTGTTCTTCGCAGTCGGAGCTGTCGTGCTTGGTGTGTTGTCGTGGAATAACGCGACCGAAGTGGAGAAAAAAGCAGCTCGCAAGGACAAGCTGACATTCCTCATGTCCAAGGAGAAACCAGCCGTCACATGCTTCCGCGCTCAAATGATGGTTTGCACGTAAGCGAACTCTATCTCAAAAGACGGCATAATCTGTTTTGGGCAGATGCGTTGCCATTCTGGCGGTTGATTTCACCATTTTCCCCAGACGATTTGCCAAGACTGAGACTTTCGGCGTGAGTTTGGTACGTACTCTCTTTCCCCTTCTTGCATTTAACCATGCTTTAGATGGATAGTGGTGTTGGTTTGTTCATCATGTCCTCGGCACTTACGTCCTCGTACGCGCGTGGTTCCGTTGCCAAGCTCTCGTCATCTTCGTATGCCGCAAATCCATCCAGAGGATCTGATGACTCCTCTTAGGTTTTCTCTCCGCGCCATTTGGCACTTCTTTCGTCCGATGATCCCCGTGCTAGTCCTTGGCGTCATTCGCTACATCACAGTGAAGAAAGTCAATTACCAAGTACCTCCACTCTCATTTACGAGTCGTCACTCTTCGTAGGAGCACGTCACGGAATATGGCGTCCACTGGAACTTTTACATCACCCTCGCCAGTCTCTACTTCACGTTTTCGCTCTTGGCGCTCTTTGGATCGTACGCCACGTCGGTTCCTGCTGCCCTCATTCTTCTCGCTGGTCTGCCTCCTGTCCTCCTCTTTGACATCTGACTTGCCCTTAGCTTATCAGTATGGCTTATTGTATCGTGGCATTGAAGATTTCATTTTCAATGCGCCACGCGTGGACTTGTTTAGCCAAAATCGCGAGGGCATCTTCAGTCTCTGTGGTACAAATTCCGCTCTCCATTCACGCTTTAATGGCTTATCTAGGATATCTACCGCTCTATTTGCTCTCGGTTGCTGTCGGTCAAATCATTTTCGCTGACTCTGCTGGCTCTGCATCTCGCAATCACATTCGTGCCGACCGCTGGACAGTTGGAAGTCTTTTCCTCGTCGGATTCACGACTTGGGGCATCACGCATTTGTTCTCGACGCACGTCACGGAGCCATCCCGTCGCTTGGTAAGCTAAATCAGTCACTCTTCCTAACTTGTACGTGATTTAGCTGAATATTCCCTACGTTGGCTGGATTTTATGGCAAGGCATCTTGGTTTTGACAACGCATGCCGCTTACCAACACATCAGGTATCTCCAATTTCTTGTCCGAGTCGTTGACGTGACTCCATATCTCTAGTCTCTCTCCTCGCGTGCCCCTTATCTTTAGCGGCATCTCGCACAACCAATTGTTCGTGTTTTTGATTGCCAATCTCATGACCGGTGCCGTCAACTTATCGATGCAAACAATCTATGCACCAACTGAAGTTGGCATGGTTATTGTTGGGCTCTACATGTTTGCGGTCTGTGTCTTGGCAGTTCTCCTCGAATGGTTCCAAATCAAGGTCAAGTTGTAGAAGTTTTAAAGCTCTAGAATGCATCCTCTCTACGACAAGTAGGCGGCCAAGATGCACGCGGCAACGATTGCTTGCGTGACGTCAAAATACATGCCATATTTGCTTGCGGTGGCCAACAAATTCGACGTTGGGATCTTGTTGGCCTTTTGGCGATCTTGCTTGGAAATGTCGACTTCGGACAACAACGGCATGAGGATAGCGGTGTGATGTCGCTTCCATGCCATTCGTTTGGCCGCAATTTTCCGCTGAATATACGGGCGTATTGTCATGACGGCTTGGTACCAAGTATCAAATTCATGCGATCGAATGGCGCGACGGACAAAGAAAGCACGACGCAGCGACTCTTCTTCATGGCTAATCATCATCCCGAGCGCCAGAGTTACGCCAACATACGTCGTGTACTCGAGAAAATGACCTGGAACCACTGAAGCACAGATGACGGCAAAGACCAACGAGAGCAACGACGTCGATATCGTCGCAAAGAGGAATCTAGTCGGCAGTCAACCATTGTTCGTAGCAAAGGAGACGCAAGTACCTGACGCGGAAACCCGAGCGGTGGGGAAAAAGGATTGCATTGAGGAGAGCGAGGTAATAACACGGGGCCGCCACGCCACTGTTGATGCCAGAGCAGTCAAATAGCACCAAGACGAGACCCATGGACAGCGCGTGGAAAAATACAATCAGCGCCGACCAGAGCTGCATCTTTGAGACGTAATTTGTCGGCAAAAATTGCGTTGGCGCGGATTTCGTCAGCGGTTCGCTCTCGTGCTTGGACTTATGACGCTCCCAGTAGCTCGAGTATCGCTGGCCGTATCGCCACATGAGGCACTGCGCTCCGAAGTAAGTGCTGACGACACCCACGCGGAGCGAGACGGTGACCCAATACGTCAAATGGGGAGAAGGCTCGGGAAGAAAGATGTAGCTAAAAACAGAGTTGAGAGCCTCCTAGAGGGGATCCACTGACCGATAATCTTGAATGGCCAGGAGGAGCTGCTGGAAGAACGTGCCCTGGACAGCATAGCGGATCGAGCGCGCGGCATTGCGGTGCAGAGTCGACGTGTAGACATTCTGGAAGGGCGAGCCGTCGATGAGATACCAATATCGATTGAAAGCCGCTTCAATCTGCCGATTCTTGAAGCGAAGTGAATATCTACAAGCGCAGGATTCACTCATGACGACCTGACGGCGATCTACCTCTCGAGGAGCGCATGCTTGCTCGTCCATGGCGTTTTCATATCGCAAAAGAGCTGATGCTTGTCGAAGGAAGCGGCGCAAAAGGGCAAATGGAGCGCGAAATTGCGTCGACGCAAGACTTCCTACACCAAACAAGCACCATGAGCTATGTTGCCTTGTCGGGTTGATGCAGTACGACGCGGTAGTGGGCAACAGCGCCGCCGACGATCGCCCCCAGGTAGGAAAACCCCTGGAAGAAAATGTCGGGGACGTTTTCTTGACCAGCACAGAGCAGCGCTGTCACGTGAAATGCAATCGTGATCGCAACGAGCTTCCAGCACACGTCAAAGCGAAGCCGCGTGATGCCAAAGACGGGCACAAAGCAAACAAAGAGAGGAAGGATCGGTCCCGGCTTGGCCAGGATCAACTTTTCAGCGGTGAGTTCGCAGCTCACGACGATAAATGCCAGCGACGAGTAGCGCTCGCAGTGCATCGTCCATGCCTCGACGAATGTGCACGCAAAGGCGCCCAAGATACAAGGCAGTGAGATGCCCAAACCCAATCCTAGTGCCATCTCGAGAGCGAGACGGTGAGGACGCAATGGAGAAGAGGAAAAGGTACCTTGTCGGCGCGACTGGGGCTAGAAGTTGAGTGCCAACCATAGAGATTCTTGGCCAAGACGCTCACAAAGCCCAGCATGAGCGTGTATCGAATGCGGCGGATCGCGCTGCGGTGGAGGACATGGCAGAACACTTCCTCGTACTGATCGTTGAAGCGGAGCGTCCGGTAGTTCATCTCGACGCGAGAGATGAGCTGCTTAAAGTTGTCGTCCTTGCACGCCGCCAACTTGGCTCGGTAGAATGTTCCTTCAGAGAGGTTACGATGAAGCAATCGTGTCGTGGCACTAACCTGCCATGGAAGAGTCGTTGCTGCTGTCAATGCCAGTGAGAATCACATCGTCGACGTCAGCGACTTCCATGCTCTCAAGCTGCAATCGGCGTCGAAACGCATTGACCATTTCTTGATCTGTCATGATGCACTCCTCGTCGACGGGCGGCGTCTGGGGCACAAAGCTGTCGTCGTCGAGCTCTGGCGTCGTCGCGATCACAAACGGCGGACTCTCGAGCGTGTACTCCTTGGACGCCCGTCTCCGCGCCATGACGCCGAAATGCAAATGCAAGTTTCTCTCTCGACGGTATTTATAGCTCGGCACCGTCGTGACAGATCAAAGTTCAACGAGAAAGTCGTCCAAGTCATCCTTGCTGTGCCGTCATGTCAGCAGCTCTATCGTTCATTTACTTTAGCATCCGAGCGCAGGTCTACTCCAGCGCTTCCACTTGTGCTCGTACTTGCTGGACGAGTGGATGCGACTCGACGTAGCAAACGCGGCGGATGTCCAAGCCAGTCGTGTACGCTGTCTTGAGCTCGGCCAGCTTTGCCGTCTTCTCGTCGCCGTCTGACCAGACGCTGTGCTTCATACTGACGGCAAGCAGCTCTGCGAGTTGGATATATGCTGACGCCATGGCTTGCGAATAGAATGGAGTCGTGGCTTGGAGTCTCTCCACGACGCGACAGCGATACTTGTAGCTAGTTTTGTAGTCGCCAGTCTTGAAGAAGCAGTCGGCAAGTAGACGCGCTGCTGTCGTAAGGACCCAGTGGCTGGGATGCAGCTCGAGACCGTGGCTTGGGTCGTCTAGACGGCAGAGAAGATCTCGAACGTCGGTGTATTGCTTCCTGTCGTAGTGTGCTTGAGCTTGCTTGAGCGTCGCCGCTGCTTTTGATTTCAACTCGGTTGCAGCTGAAGCATCGGGGAGTGAGGCCCCGCAGGTTGTACAGACGCCGCCGTCTTGATGGAGTTCATGGCACGCGGTGCAGCAGACGCCGTCAATGATGGCATCGACGGAGGTTGGGCTCCATGGAGCGAAGCATCGGTCGCATGCGCATGTGAAGTGTTTCGTCAGTTGGAGCTGTGTCTGTCGAGCTGCTCGAGGTTGGTTCACGTCGATGTAATAGAGACACACTTCATCTCCATGAGGAATGAATTCCGTCGCTTTGACGACCATCGTGCCTGGCGTGGCGCCGCTCGACCAAGTGCAGTTGGGAGAGCAGCTATGGTTGATCAACCCCGCGAGTGGAAAGAGCCCAACGGTGGCGAGAGGAGCGTGCGGGGTTTTCGCCTCGACGGAGTAGGCGTTCTCGTTGATGCGCGCGGCGATTCCGACAATCTCGTCGATGGACAGAGCGCATTCTTTAGGAAGAGCTTTGACGAGCAACTCGGCGCCATGAGCCACTGACGCTCGCCATCCCGTACTGAGTTCCTCCGTGGCGTGGATCATGTCGAGGACATCGCTGTAGGAAGGAAAAACTGTAGGTGCAGCGACAGTCGGAGTCGCCACTCGGGTGCTCAAGATGCGAGCTAGCAGGCGGAGAAGATCTTTGTCGGCGGAAGACTTCTTGGCAATGAGATCCAAATCTTCCAGCGCGGGGCATTCCAAGTCGTGGACGTCTTGGAGTTGAGCTTGGCATGATGAACTACAGAACGCCACTTGGGAGCAGTCGTCGCAAGTGATGTCAGGATCGGCCTCTTGATAGCACACAGCGCAGAGCTTTTGGGTCATGGTCGACAAAACCACGCCGCCAAATGGCATTTCTTCAAAGAGCGATTGGCCGCGCTGGATGCCATCCTTGGCTGCAACATGCACGGAGCGGCCTTTGGTAGGATGCACGCGGACTTCAAGATGCGGCAAATGCGCTAGCAAGGACGTCATGGACACAAGGAACGACCAAACAAGATGGCCAACAAGCAATATGCCATGGCATTGGCTACATTTTGACCACTGGTATCTATCGCATGGAATCCACATGGAGGATTCATGACCAAGGAAGAGGAGGTGGAATTTCCTCCATGAAGATTGACAAGTCCGCGAGGAATCAGTCTTTTAATCGCTTCAAGGAGGAATATTTGCGCTTCTAGTCGACATTGCGATTGTGGTATAGAGCTCACACGCAAGCTTTGTTGAGAAGTTACTGCCGAATCTAAATATGATGCTGCCAACGAGATAGACAGCGGGAGTCGTCACTACGTTTTACTTTTGGTCGTCGCCGGGCTTGGTCACCACCGAGCGGACCTTCTCAATGCTGTGGACAGCACCTTCCTTGGCAAATTGAGCGCCTTGCTTGGCACGTTCTGACACGATTTCAGCACCATGCTTGGCCTTTTCAAGGCCAATGGAGGCACCAATCTTGGCATTTTCCAAAGTCTTGGATGCAACAGAAGTCGTGTTCTTGTAGGCATCGGATTCCTTGATACGGGCAGCCGTGACCGAGGCCGCAGTCGAGGCGGTCGACAAGCCCGAGGCAAGGGCGCCACCAGCCTTGGTTTGCTTGGCTTGTTCCCAGCTCTTTGCCGAGTTTTCCTTCAACGTGGCGAAGGTCGATCCGAGGAATTTGCTCGCGTTCGTGGCACCGTTCTTAAGCTTGTCCACAGGGAGAAGATTCGAAATGGACGTACGGCTCTTCTTCTCTTCGGATTCGGGCTCGTCTTCCTTGACTTCATCAGCATGGTCAGCATGGGATGGAGCGGTCGCCTTTTGTTCTTCAAAGATCAATGAATCCAAGCTGGCGTTGGCGTTCGCGGCGGGCTTTGCGTCGGACGAGCTCATCTTGGAGGGGCTAATTTATTTGTGTGGCCGATCACACGAAGTATATTGAGAATGCTGGTCGCGTCAGTCCATATGCCGTTTTGTATAATTAAATAATATTTTAAATATTATATTGTGATTGAAGACATTCTATAAAAATAAGATTCATTCGACGTATTTTATACGTTAAAATTATATTATTTCATGAACAAGAACCTTTGATAATTAATAACCTGCAAAAAGCGGGAGCTTCACCTGCGCAACAACACGTCAACTTATTGACGGCTGACTATGAGGTAAAAGCAGGGCAATATCGATATCTCGTACCACCGCGAAGCTGGTTCCACGTGGTCGTCGTCGTGGAAGAGGAAGCGAGACTCTCTCTGTGCTCTTTTGCAGGAGTCTCCCACCGAGCGAGCGCACGACGACGAGTTGTCCTGTCAATGGGCCTTCGAAATATCACTGACGACATCATCCGGATAAGATATCCGGATACCCAGAATCATGAAAGTTCAATGGATTCATGCGAGCTGACGGCATGTCGTCCAGTGGACACGATTGTTTGTCTTGGTCACAGCCAAGAGAGAGCTATCAATGCATATTCCCTTCCACGTGGTCAAAGATGGACCTGGATGAGCTGAATGAAAGCGTTCTCACTGAGCTGGCTCTTCCTTGAAGCCAGTTGGCAAAGAGAACAGGGCGCAACTAGCTTCGTCCACTTTTCTCGGCTCTGATCTGAGGTAGCATGAGACTTCTCGGTGTTTGAGAGCTTCCTGTGATGTGAATTAGAGCCTATTTGATCGAGATGTCAAGCATGTCAAGGACAACGATGCCGGTGCAGTAGTCGCACTTACGAGGAGAGGTCATGACTTTGCACAAGAATTGGCAGTGTCGAGTTGTGAGATGGTTGTCGAGTGGATTACGAAGCCCGTCGTCGTTGCTGCAGGCATTGGATTACTCGGTGCTGGCGTCGGCCTTGTCTACCTCAATGCGTATGATCCGTCTTTGGATGTATCACGCCTTACGATACCAATGAACAAGGAGGAAGACGCTGTTGCGCGGCTTTGTACCTATTCGCAAGGGCATGATATCGTTGTGAAGCAAAAACCTTATCGCAAGGTTCAGGTATGATCATCCTCTCTGCAATCCTTTCTCATTCTCCAGCATAGCTCTTTGCACAAACATGGATTCCAAAGGGGAATCTCGACGATGTCAAAGGTGTTGTCATCCTCATCCATGGCATGAACGAACACTCAAGCAACATGATGGCGCTTGTGCAAACCTTGATCGAAGAAAAGTACGCGGTTTATGCATTCGATCTTGAAGGATTTGGACGAAGCTCGGGACTGCACGCCTATGTCTACAGCTACGAGTCGTTGGTAGATGACATTCACCAGCATGTTAAGACTGTCCAGACGAAATGGCCCACGAAGAAGCGCTTCCTTCTTGGCGGGTACGTGCATCATCCAGCCAGGTTACTTACTGCCATGGTTTAGTTCTCTCGGTGGGGCATTGCTACTGCATCGTTTGTTGCGCGACACCAGTGATATTAATGGTGCGATCATTCAGTGTCCAGCGCTTGAAATCCATGCAAGCCGTCAACCATCCGCGATTGTCCAAGCCATTGGATATGCGATCGTAACAATTGCCCCTCATTTGGCTTTGATGTCGTCAAACGGTGGCAAAGGCTCAAGCGAATCCGTCCGTGAGCAAGTGCAGAAGATGAAGAACGAAGATCCGATGTATTACACTGGCAAGTTGCGTCTTCGCACTGCATTCCAGGTCAAGTCATGTGTTGAAACCTTGCAAAAGAAATTGGCGACACATCGATCAATACCCATTCCAATTTTGCTGCAACATGGTACAGCCGACGTAATTTGCTCGATCGAAGGGTCTAAGCGTTGGTTTGATGGGCTCGAAGATTGCCCTGACAAAACTTTCAAGGCTTACGATGGCGCAGCCCATGATCTTTTGCATGAACCTGTGGCAAACCAAGTCATTGACGATGTTGTGAAGTGGCTCAAAAAGCAAACTTAGGGCATCTATGATTCTAATTGAACTGAGACGCAGTATCTACATCGTCTTTCGCTGGATCGACAGGCGAGCAACGTCTATGTGCAGCCCAAGCAGCTTTTCAGCTCTCACTGACGTGGAGGCACAACGACGTTCAATGGTTGTCACGACGATCGAGACGATGGATCCTCTGTGGTCTGTTCGATTGGCACGAACCAATCAAATGCGTTCGTTGGCCTTCACACAGCCTCGTCACTTCAATTCTGTACATATCAGTACGTTCTCGTTGTACACGTACGTACATTCAAATACAAAACCCTTACTGCCAGAGTTCTGAATACTCGATACGTACAGTACATTGCTGAATGATGGATGTTGAAGTAACGCTGATTTTCTACCAACGATACAAAAATATCCAAGGAGGTTTCGGTGGTCATTCCAGACGACCACTTGCATCATATCATGTATTATCGAAATACCTTTCACTGATAAGTTTAACTCCAGTAAGATTACATTAAGCTGAGCAACCTCGAAGTCTTTGAAGATGAGGCCAATATTGAGTTGTTTGAAGCTATGAACGCGTAGATTGAGCCAAGATATTGTGATGAAAGCTTTTTTAATTGAATGCGAAGTTTAGAGTGAATGAGTCATATGATATACGGCGACGAGCCGGTGGTTACAAAATGAGGGTATTTTGTACGGAAATTGAAAGTATGTACCATACCGTTAATATGAAATAAAATATTGAGGTTGCAACATCCAATTGTGTACGCCAGTCAGCCAGTCAGGATTGAGAGGGTAATCCTTGGAACGGGTCCATTTCTTTTTCTCGTGGCAATGCAGGAACGAGGGACTTCCCCCGCGAATTTGGTGCGCAGAGACTCTCGATTGACAGTCGACAACCTCTTGCGAGAGGCGTTTGCCAAAGTTGATTTGGATGGCAATGGTGTTGTGAATGCCAGTGACATCCAAGAAGGACTGAAGCGAGCGGGTGTTCGTCTCACGACCGAAGACACGATCACGCTCATGGACAAGCTGGATCGCAAGCACGCTGGCAAAGTTACATTTGAAGATTTCCACGCGATCCATGAGAAGTTTATCCACCACATTTTTGAATCGTTCGATACGCATAAGAAGGGATACTTGGACGGCGCGACGCTCCAAGAAGCGATGCAAAAGTTGGGTATTGCTGTTACTGTGGGTGAAGCCACGTCGATGATCAAGGAACTCCATCCCAAGGATCCATCCAAAGTGACGGAAGAAGATTTCAAATATCTTTACTTGCTCATGCGTTCCAAGATGGTGACAAATCCAAACCTTGAGGCCTTGATGTGGGATCCAGATGTTCGTGAGTTTTCCAAGCAATGGTGGAAAGCCAGCGTCGAAATTGGCGAAGGGGGTCTCCGTGCTCCACTTCCATCTGAAACTGCACCTAACAAGAAGGCTGTGAGCCCCACCGTGAAATTTTTTGCTGGTGCTTTGAGTGGCGTGATCGAAGCACTTATTCTGACCCCTTTGGATGTGACCAAGACTCGTCTTCAGCTCGATAAAACTGGACAATACAAGGGCATGATCGACTGCGGGAAGCAACTTCTTAAGGCAGAAGGCCCAAAGGGTTTGTACAAGGGATTTGTGCCGTGGACGTCGCACGTCGTTTTGAAAAACGGAACGCGATTCTACTTTAATGCCATCTACCGCAAGTTGTTGTCCGATCAAAACGGCCAAGTAACAAGCTTCAAGGAATTTATTGCTGGTGCATTGGCTGGCGCGACTGAAGCCGTTTTGATTGTCACGCCATTTGAAGTGGTCAAGACTCGTCTCCAAGGTCAAACAATTGTGCCAGGCGAAATTCCAAAGTACCGCGGCACGATCCAATCGACCCTAACGATTATCAAGACAGAAGGGCCAATGGCTTTGTGGAAAGGTTGTGCGCCTACGATCGGTCGCCAAGGTCTCAACCAAGCGTGCAGTTTCTGGTCCAACACGTACATGAAGAAGAACTTGTGGCAACTTAAGGAGGGCGAGACCTTGTCTCCATGGAAGAGTTTGGTAACTGGTATGTTGGGTGCGATTCCAGGCCCATGCATTAACTGCCCGATGGACGTCGTGAAGACTCGATTGATGGCTCAAGAGAATGGCAAAGGCGTGTCTGGCAAATACACGGGCATGTTCCAAGCGATCGGTCTCATTGCTCGGGAAGAAGGTGTCGGTGCTTTGTACAAGGGTCTCGTGCCTCGGTTGACTCGTTTGTGTCCTTCGTACGGCATCCAGTGGCTTGTCATGGACCAAGTCTGTTCTTACTTTTCTCAATAGAGTTGTTTGTCCTCTCTTCTTGTGTTGCCACGTCATACACAAAAGACCCAATGGGTTTAACCCATTGGTAAATTCTTTGCCCCTATGCGATTGCCCCAAGCAAAGAAATCTTTCGACGTTTTTCCCCCGATAGGAAAGAATATCCCACGTGGAGTCGCGTGAATTTCCCAGTTGAACTTTGCCCCATTTTCTTTTGCTTCGATCCATCCACAGCCATTCACCTTGTCTGACTTCTTGCGCTCATGACTGAAGCTACGGCTTCGTAAGTCGAGACAACATGGCGGCCATGACCTTTTCTCGTCTGAAATGAAGCCATGTTTTTACGTTGGCAGTGTACTACGTAGTAACTGTTTGGGTCTTTTCCAATATCTTACCGTGCTAAAAATACGCTCCAGTACATGCGTGTCTATTTCGGGGGCAAACTCGCTCTGTGTAATTCCCAAGAAAAGTGCTTGACGCTTTTATCTCTCCCTGCGTTTTCCCATCTAGAAAGAACGTCAGGATTACACCAAGCTCAATGGACAACGATCCATGACAGCGCAAACGAAGGTGCGCAAAGACGACGTCGTCAAGTCGGGCGAATCTTTCTTCTGTGTGGGTCTCTTCTTTTTCAACCACGTCTGTAACGCTGGAATTTGTATACTTTAATCAAGATATTAATATTCAGAGCTGACATTCGAACATATGTAACACCCTCAACGTTCCAGTTACTGTGAAATCGACGGGTTGAACGTTCTTCGAGAGGATGCGAGGCCGAGGGCGTGGACGAGGAAGAGGGCGAGGCCGTGGAGGCGGAGGAAGGGGACATGACAGAGACAGGAGCCCGATGGGCGCTTCCGACACCACAGAGACAGAGTCGTCGGATGACTCGGATAGTGGCATGCCGGAAGTGACCCAACCCCCAACCGTGAGTCGCAGTGGACGCCAAGTACGCGCCGTGCGTAATATTATTCAAGACGGCCACGACGAGAATGACCGAATGCTGCACTTGGCGATGTCGAGAAGCACAAAAGAAACCAATTATACAGAGATGAAGCCCATGCCCCCAGCTCGTGTGTTTTATCCAACCGTGGAAGAATTTGCCAACCCCATGGCGTATATCAACCATGTTGCGAAAGAAGGCGTCCGCTATGGTGTCGTCAAGATTGTGCCTCCCAAGGGATGGAATCCCCCTCAGACGATTGATTTCGACGATGACAAGATTGTCTTTGAGACCAAGCTGCAAAAGGTGCATCGCCTGCAGGAAGGCAAGTCGTATAAAGATGGCCGTGATCACACGATTAAGTCGTACCGCACAGCTGCGGATGAGTTCAAGCAGAATTGGTTTGCCAAGAGTGGTGTTGCGCCAGAGTCGTGGACTGCTCGCGATTTTGAGCGAGAATATTGGAAAATTGTTGAGACGTCGTGTGAACCCCTTGAGGTACACACCGTCGTTTACGGCCTGCAGTGTTTATCACCTTGCTTTAGGTTGAATATGCCAATGATCTTGATATTTGCCACATCGGCAGTGGTTTCCCTCGCATTTCCCGTGCGCAGCGTGACGACCGAGAACAAGGTAGAGTTCTTCAGGCAATCAAGTCACCGAGTCCGGATCGTAGAACACGTGGACTTTAACAGCAAAGCGTACTATGAACACACGGCTTGGAATCTTAACAACATGCCGTCCGCCCAAGGATCTCTTCTTCGGCACATTGATGCCGATATCAATGGCGTGACTGTCCCGTGGTTGTATTTTGGCATGCTCTTTGCGAGCTTTTGCTGGCATGCCGAAGACAATTACATGTACAGCGTGAATTACATGCACAGCGGAGCGAGGAAACATTGGTATGGCATACCCGCCTCCAGCTGCGACCACTTTGAACGAGTATGGAAATCAACTGTCCCTGAACGGTTCAAGAAGAAACCCGATTTGTACTTCCACGTACGTCATGCTGCTGCTCGTGACTTGAAAAATTAACGTTTGTGTCTAGCTGGTGACAATGGTCTCGCCGACATTGCTTCGTCAAAACAACGTCGAAGTGTATTCGCTAGTCCAAGTAATTCAAGAGAGCGAAGTTCTTGGCTCATTTGTGCGTCGTAGGAACCTGGTGACATTGTCATAACATTTCCCCAAGGCTATCATTGTGGCTTCAGCGAAGGAGTAAGTTTTTCTTCAAATTGGGTTTTTGCTGACATCTTACCCATTAGTTTAACTGCAATGAAGCAGTGAATTTTGTCCTGCCTGACTGGATTCCATTTGGGCATCGATGCAACGAGCGATATCGACTGTTCCGTCGGCTCTCCGTGTTTTCGCATGACCGCCTCATGTACGTCTTGTCAATGAGACCGTTCGCTGGCGACTGGACTGTCCTTGGAACAAACCTGTACGTTTTTCTTCGCTTTCCAGTCTTAGCCCTCTCGCCGTAGACTTCTGGACGAAATGAATAAATTGGTGAAAGAAGAAGTCGAGCTGCGAGAGCAACTGATCCGTAGTGGCATCCAAGAAGTGATAGCCATGTCAAAACGCGATATTAACTTGACGGATGATGAAATGGGCTACGATGACAAACGGCAATGTACGCTGTGTAAGCACAGTCTGTTCTTTTCAGGCGTTGCTTGCCGCTGCTCCAAGACCAAAGTCGCATGTCTCCGCCATGCCGCCGACATGTGCAGATGTCCTCCATCCGACAAGGTGTTTCTCCAGTGGTTCACCGTTCCTGAAATGGTGGCAGCGATTCAAAACTTGGAACTGCGTGCTCTCAAGCTGACAAAACAAGAAGAGGAACCTGTCGTCGTGGCGACAAGTCCCGCGATCAAGCGATTGAAAGTAGAAAAGCTCGAGTCCGACGTCTCGTGTCGAACGACTCTGGAGCGACAGCAACAACCTCTGGCGAGCTATTCCTTGAGTCGCATTTTAGGTTGAAACTAAGTAGAAGAATATGTATCATAGCTTGATATCCAGTCGTCTTGTCTAATGGACGCGTTCAAGAATCCCAAGCACAATGAACTGCTGCTTATCAAAGAACTGAGTGCCGTGGGAAAGGTGGACAAGCTCTTGGCGACGACAAACTGCCCCCCCCCCTTGCCGTCCATTTTGACTGTTAAGTCGCCCCTTGGAAACCATCCAAAGGTTGTTTTCATGGCCATCGCAAGCACGCGCCGACGACACCTCCAGGTGACGAATTCGATGCAGACCACTGTAGCCTTTGTGGCGTTGGGTGGAAGAATCCCCTGGGGGGATAACATTAGCCCTCTCCTCACGATTCCATCAGAGATGGAGCATCCCGTGCGAGTGTTACCAACTGCTGCTGCTTGCTCTGTCGCTGGATTGTCAAGAGTTCCCCTCGCATGGAACTTGGGCAGCATCTCATCTTGGTCCGATTCTTCCGCTTCTGGACGTTGGGAGCTCGTCGCAACGGCGACTACCGTTTGATTGGATCGATGCACACAATTGATTCTGCGCTGCCATGAGCAGTGGACGCCCCCATCGGTCTCGAAGTCGATCCCCCTACCGACGAGATGATGCGTCGTCGAGATCCCCAAGAGAGCGCCAAGGACGACGTGATGGTGGAGCTGGTTATGGCCAAGATGATCGAGGTGGCCGCCGAGACGACAGAGGCTACGGTGGTGGCCGTGATGATCGAGGTGGTGGCCGTGGTCGCGGTGGTGGTCGTGATGGTGGTGGACGTGGAGGTGGTCGAGGTGGGAGTATGATTCCGTCGGGGCCGCCGCCAATTCCAGTGCAGTCGAAGTTGCTAGCACCTCAAGTGGACACGTTGTTTCCATGCCGTCCTGCCTTTGGAAGAGCGGGGACGACGCTCGTCGTGTGGACAAACCACTACCAAGTCGACTTGGCTCCTGGACAAGGCGACGTCTACCATTATGTTGTCAATTTTTGCGCGCATGGAGCCACTCCGACACAAGAAGTCCATTCGAAAGATCTCTGCATCACAGTCCTCAATCTACTCATCGATGCGCTGAAGAACGACTTTCCAGGCTCAACGATCATCTCGGACGGACGGGGGAGCATTTACTCGCCGTCGCAGTTTGGGTTTGACAATCGCATGTACGTCGTGAATGAAGTGTTTCCCAATGGCCGGTCGAAAGACTGGGACGTCTACGTGAAAGCCGCGCAGCCTCTTGCGATCAGCATGACGGAACTCGAGCTCTTTTTCACTGGTTTTGTGAATCGAACGCCGTACGATGCGATCATGGCGCTGGACATTGCATTGCGAGCGACGGCGTCATCGCGCTTTGCAACGTTTGGCCGCAATTTCTACACGCCAGCCAACAAGACATACTTGGGGGAAGGCGCTGATCTCTGGTATGGCTATCACCAAGCGCTCCGGCCGACGCAGACCAAGTTCACACTCAACATTGACATGGCCGCGACGGCGTTTGTTGAAGAGGCTATGCTCCCCGAGTACTTGATGCGCGCGTTAGGCAGCACCGCGCTGGACTGGAGCAATCCCGACTTCTACCGTCGCGCGGCGAGACGTGTGAAGAACTTGAAGATCATTGTGACGCACCGACGAAACAACAAGCAGTGGCCCATTCGGGAGCTCACACAGACATCGGCAGCCAACACGACATTCCGAGACCACACAAACGACACGGACACGACGGTCGAAGCGTACTTTGCCGCCAAGTACAAGCCGTTGGTGCATCCAGAGTGGCCGTGCGTCAATGTCGCCAAGAAGGGAAAGCCGGACCAGTTTTTGCCGATTGAAGTGTGCAAGACGGCACCACGTCAACGCTGCACTGGCCATGAAACACCAGCGCAGGTGGCCAACATTATCAAGGCGACGTGCACAGTCCCAGAAGACCGACGGCGGCGCATCCAGGAGCAGTTGCAGTCGGCGCACTTTGACACGGACAATTGTCTGCAGGCGTTTGGCTTGACGGTGAACGACCAAATGCTCGCTGTCCAAGCGCGACATCTCCCCGCGCCGGAGATTGTCTATTCCAACCAAGTGCTCGAGCGTCCCCAAGACGGCACGTGGAACTTGCGCGGCAAAGGATTGCACACTGGCAAAGACTTGACGAGCTTTGCCGTCCTCAACTTGGGAAGTCCGCGGGACGAAGGCGACATTTTGACCTTTTTCCAGGCACTTGTCCAACAACTGCGCGATCTTCGCATGGGAGGCCCGCGACTGCAGCCGCCGATCTTGACGCGGAATCGCAACCAGTCGATTGAAGTGCTCTTTGGCGACGCGATTGACGCGGCGAAGCAAGTGTACGGCACGCCGCCCCGCATTGTATTTTGCGTCAATGGCGGAGGGGATCCAGTGGCGTATGGCGATTTGAAGCGCGCGAGCGACGTTGTCTTTGGCATTCCATCGCAGTGCATGCTCTTCAAGCATGTTCGACCCAAAAAAGCGCAGTACATTGCCAACCTGATGCTCAAAGTCAACATGAAACTCGGTGGCATGAACTCGATCTGCAGGGGCGAGCTGCCCAAGACGGACCGGCCAATGGTCATCTTGGGCTGTGAAGTGGCGCATCCGGTGGACAAGAACAAGCCGTCGATTGCAACGTGCGTCGCGACGATGGACCGCCATGCCATCCAGCACGCCGTGAGTATTCGTCAGCAGGATCATGTTCAGCACATTGAAGAGCTGGGGCCGATGGTGAACCAACTTTTGCGGCAATTTTATCAAACGACGCGCTGCAAACCTGAGCGCATGTTGATTTACCGCGATGGGATTTCAGAAGGAGAGTTTCTTGACGTCTCGCGCGCTGAAGTGGCGGCGATTCGCGACGCCTGCGAGCAACTGGAGGCTGGCTACAAGCCGTCGATCACGTACGTTGTGGTTCAGAAGCGCCATCATACGCGCTTCTTCCCGACACAGCGCAACGAATGCGACCGAAGCGGCAATTGCAGAGCGGGCACGGTGGTCGACACGGGCATTTGCCATCCGATCGAGTACGACTTCTTTCTCATGAGCCACTCGGGGATCCAAGGCACGAGTCGTCCAGGCCATTACCACGTTCTCGTCGACGAAATCAACTTCGAGCCCGACGATCTCCAAAGGCTCACGTATCATTTGTGCTACACGTTTGCCCGATGCACGCGAGCCGTCGGTGTCGTGCCGACCATTTATTATGCGCACTTGGCGGCGGACCGATCCAAGCTGTTTATTGTCGGCGGAAGCGATGGCGGCTCGTCGACGGATGGAACAGGTCGAGGCCGATTGATGGACGTGCATCAGAGGGTAGCGAATGTCATGTACTACATCTAGACTGGATAAAGCTGGAAGAAATCGAGTTGTGATGGCTGGCGCCGAAAGACTATCTTGAGCCGTCTGCGGGGCTGCTTTTGGCCCAACCGATGCTCCTTGTTATGCGTGGCTAATCTGTCGCCTTGGATCATGCCAGGCGAGCACACGGTTTCCTTCACGAATGTATTACAAGTTAAATACCGCTACAATATAAAAATCTTGTGGCCTCGTTGCGTCGTAGCTCGGTCGTCTCATGGCTTGGTTGGTTGCTGAAGGAGGAAGAACCTACTGGTTGGGTCGTTGTCTGCACGTCCTTTACACTTGGTTTGACTGGTGCGGGGGCCTTGGAATGGGAGCAGGAACGGACAACCATCTCAAGTGCCATCGCGTCTCCTTCGATGATCCCCTTCCAGCTTGCAGAAGGACGCTATCGGCCAAACTCCACCGATACCGGACTCTGGAGAAGTCGCCCTTCTGAAGCTGGAAGGGGATCATCGGAGGAGACGCGATGGCACTTGAGATGGTCGTCCGTTCCTGCTCGGGTTGAGCCACTCGCATTTGGTGGAGCAGCTCGCATGGATGGAGTCTCGTCGATGGCATTCTCTGGCTTGTTGCGCATCGGCATACAGGATCGCACGTCGCCAACATCACACTCAACTTCAATTGAAAAAACTGGTCCGGATAATTCTCCATTTTTCGGATAATTTCAAAGTTGACGACTTGACCATGACGATACAATCCATCTTGGCGCGGATCAAGCCTGTCTATTGGTGTATGATGGACAATGTAGGGCCAAAAGCACTCAATTCTGCATATAGTGGCGGGTACTACAGGCCTGATGTCATTAGCAGTGAGTAGCGAGAGTGAAAATGCATCAGAAGTGGCGATCATGACTGCAGCATTTCTCCAAGCGCATGAAGTGGAGGAGAAACAAGACAAGGTAGAACGCCTAATTGACGTCTAGAGTCTTATATGTTCTACAGATAGAAGAAGAAGGTGTTCGACTGATGAAGACACTGCCAAGCTTCCCACATTTACTCGTCGTCTCACCGCGAGACGATCCTCATCAAGTGACATCCAGGTAATATTCATTAACTTAATGAAGGAAACTCGTTTGTACTAGATTGCTCGAAGGCGGAACTCGGCTTCGTTTCGGTATAAGTGGATCGTACTCCTGTGTTGTCTTAACTTTGATTAGACGATATCATACAACCTACGCTGGACATACCTGAACTTCCATCTCCGCGGCATCTCTGGGTTGCCTTCTTACGCATCCTCCGCTCAATTCAATACAACTTTGAGTCAGGATTCAGCAACTCTGCATATTCTTCTCGGTATTGCCTTTGACCTGATCGAATGACACCAATCGCATATTAGAGTCCTCGCCCATCATCGCAATATTGTCACGCAAGCTTTACAAAACATCCAAGCATTTGACGAAGCAGGAACAATATCGATGTGCATTGCAATCGAGCGCAGTTTGCTCGATGAATGGGACGGTGAGGAGCAGACTCGCATGCATATGTGGTTTCAAGCTCTCTGTTCCAACCACCTCGGTGCGTCTCGAGTTGTTCATGACTAGCTCATCCATTTTGTTAGCTCACGTCGCATGGACAACCACCCCCATGGACCTCATCCGACGTTTCGTCATTGGATCTTCTGACTCTGACGTGTGTCTCCTCGTACGCCCTCGCAGTGGAATGTAAGTGTCTCTTCTATCGCCATGGAATTCCATGACTCATAGATACGACGGACGAAGCGCAAGTGATAAGCTGGCAGTCTTGATGGTTTTGCCACTTAAGACTCCCTTCTCGGTAATGATATTCTTGTAGGAGAAGATTGGCTTTTCTCTCTCAGACGCAGAGCAAACCCTCGTCCTCGACACAGGTACAAAATTTCCTCTCCTGCGCTGTTGACGAAGTCCAGTGGGCAATTGGTGGGCAGATCTCGAGGCATTGTGCTCAAAGCTCCAGGTTGCTAAAGCTGAAGCGGGGGGCAACGACGGTGTTAATGTAGTCGAACAAGTTTGTGCTGCGTTCCAAGAGGATGTTGAAACAGATCTTCGATCGTATCTCCACCTTGACAGTGACCTATTTGCAGCTTCAAGAGCTGAGCAAGATGATGCGCTGGATAAGTGGGCGGCTTTGCAGCGTCTTTGTGGCCTTGGCTCTGACCTTGAACTCCTTGCAGGCCCTCAAGCGCTTGTTCGTCGCGACAAACCCAACGCCTCGTTGCCTGGTAGGTCGACACTAAAGGGGATTTACAATCGATGAATAGTCCCCACACTACTGAGCGTGTTTTCGCGAAGTGGCGTTGACGGCGATCGCAGGTTTTGGGAGATGCTGGCTGGTGGATGGATGTACTTGGAAACCTCAGTAGGTTCTCGTCGACATCTCGTTCATTGACGCTGGTTTAGACTGACGTCGCCATCGGTGTTGTTCCATGCGCCCCAGTTGAAATATGTCGAGATTGTCATGTCGTCCTTCGACCAGTCGTCGAAAAAGCCTTCCGACGAATTTGGGTAGAACGACTTCGCTCTCCTGAGTCATTATATGTTGCGCTTAGATGGACGATGCCAATTGGAAAACAATGCACGAGCTGCAAAATGTCGTTGACGAGGAAGAGGTAGCTCCAAGGGCCAAACCAATCTTCTCAAAGTTGATAGTTGCAAGATCAGCTCGTGGAATATGAAGCAGACATTGATGCAGCAACGAGTGCGCTGCAAGCAAAGCGAGCAGAGTTACAACTCGCATGGAGCGCCTTCACAGATGCTGAGCAAGCACAACATAGAGCCAATGTAAGTTGACACTTTGCCGATTGTCCTCATTCTATTTCGTTTAGCTCCACCTAGATGAACTCAAGATACAACTGCAGCGTGAACACGTCGAGCGCCTGCGGCTCGTGTACCAAAAGCGAAGATAATACACAAAATCCATGATTAACTTGTGTCCTACTACAATATGCAATAGCCATTTATCGACGTCCTACGCTCAAATCTGTCAAAATTGCTAGAGCAGTCCTCGTACCTCCTTGTGGGTCCATCATGCCTCGGGGGACGCCCATGCCGACGTTTCCTCCGCCACCACCGAGAGGACCTCCAAGGCCACCCATAGGTGCTCCACGATGACCAAGCGAACGCATTCCACCGGAAGGCGCTTGACCAGGAAGAGGCATTCCAGGCATTCCGCTGGGACCTCCCATCATTCCTTGGGAAGGAGCATTGGGGTTGTAAGGTCCGTTTATTGACCCCGAACCGCCTTGTTGGGAGGGCGGCATGCTATGTGGGAGGGACATAGAGCCCATGGGTCCACCAGGGTTGCCAGGTGGTGGTTGCTGGGCATTAGAGGGGGGTGCGGACTGGGGTGCGCTGGGAGGTGGGGCGCTCTTGGCCGTAAAAGATGGCATTGGGGACGTTGTCGGGGGTTCGGAAGGCCCAGGCGCTGAGTTTGCCCCAGGCATGCCGGTCGTAGGTTGGTTAGCTTCGCGAGCACGGAGCAAGTCGAGACGTTCACGGATAAACTGGGCGTCAGCACCAAGCTCAGCAGCCTTTTGGTAAGCGTCTTGAGCGTCGTTCGTTTGGTTGCAGGCGTCGTAAAGGGTACCAACGTTGTACCAGACTTCGCAAATGTTGGGGTTGATGTTGATAGCGCGCGAGTAGGCGTCGAGGGCATCCAAATGTTGATTCAATTGGTAGAAGAGAACACCCAAAGAGCACCAGACGTTGGGATTCGATGGGTCAGAGTTGACGGCATGCTTGTAGGCATCGTATGCTTCTTCGTATTCGCGGACAGCCATGTAGCAACGGCCAAGGAGGTACCAGCCTTTTCCATCCTGCATATCTACGAGAAAAAGAATAATAAGACAAGGAATACTAGGAAGAAGTACCGATGGCGACGGCCTTCTTCAAGTACTTGATGGCTTCCACATGTTGGTTATGCTTGAGGCAGAGCCATCCCAATTGTTGAAGAGGCTTGGCATTGTTTGGGTTCAAGTCCACAACCTTCAAGTACGAGTTCTGGGCCAAGGCGATTTCCGACTTCATTTCGTAAACGTGGCCAATTTGAGTCCAAACGTCGCTCAACATGTCGTTCGTTTGAGCGATGGACAAGACCGACTTCAATCGTTCGATCGCAAGGTCGAGATCACCACGTTGCTTGGCAATAATACCCAAGCGAATGCGGGCTTCAAGTCCCATATTGAACGGGGGATCGAAGTTGAGAACAGCCTAAACATTGTCAGGCCATGGCATGAAAGCTGCTAAGTATACCTGGAACGATTCTTCAGCATGGTCGAGTGATCCCGAACGTTCGTAAAGCTGACCGATGCCAAACCACAACGTGGGTTCGCGTTGCGATTGAGGGTTGTTGTACATGGCGTATTGATAAGCCGTGTGAGCATTCGAGAGATCATTGAGCATCATATAGCAGTATCCCATATGGCCCCATGCATCTGTATTGTTTTGTTGTTCGCCGCCCAGACTGACGAGACTGCGAAAGCATTCCGCCGCTTTGCTGTAGCTTTCGGCCTTTTCGTAGCAGCATCCAATACCATACAACGCCGCGGGGTTCAAGCGGTTGTGTGATAGCACTTTCTCGTACGACATGAGCATGTTTTCATCGTCTCCCATCATTTCCGAAATGCGCGCAAGACTCAACCACGCTTCTTCGTTGCATTGTGAAAGCTGGCGACTCAACTACATGCACAAAAAGCACTCAAGCATGAGCGGAAAAGTGTCATCTAGCGTCGTTCTTACCGAGCTTTCTTCCATCTTCACAGACATCTCGTTCTCTCTCTCGTCGGCGTAAGAGCGACGGGCAGCGTATTTGTGACTGGCAGGGAATTTAAACTTTGAATTTGTATTGGATCAGGTTATCCGGGTTTATCCGGATAAACAATAGACACTGTGCCAAAATAAATCCTTTCCCTTCGTGATGAGCCACCGCCGCGTGTGGATCCGCATGGAACTCTTTGAGCAGTTTGCTCTGCAGCTCCAGTCCCACTGCTTGACCAAGCTAACGCCACAACATATCAAGACTGCGATTGTCAAGCTCCAGCAAGTTGCGCCCGTGACGTCGTTGCCAGCGATGACGAAACGTATCTCGTTCGAACTGCGTTCGATGAGCTGCATCTTGACGCTATTCTAGGTATGACATGTGGAAAAGCCTCGCAGAAGACGTCTTTCAATGGAAAGAAAACGAATGCAGCTCGTACGTTGCGAACGCTATCAGTCTTTATGGATGGATGTGTAGATTCTGGTTTGTGCTGGTCTTTTTGCATCACCAGATTCCAATCACGACACATGTCGCGATGGATGCGCAGTTTCTCCTCGATAAAGATTACTTTGTGAAAGAGAGCGTCCCGCTCTTTAAACTCATTCTGTTCCTGTACATCCATACTGACAGGAAACAACACACGAAGAAATCCACGGATGCATTTAATGCAGTGTGGGAATCTCAAGCTGGATAGGATTCACCGCTCATGTGGCTGATGTAGATGGCGTCGTGAAGATTCACCCAAAGGCAGCATTGAAGCACTGAATGTCTTATCGCCTGGATCGCCATCGTCGCCACATTCTATCGGACTCAAAGATAGATCCATTGCCGAGACGCATTACTTCACTTTTGTCAAGAACCACCTCGAGACTCTCTTTGTCTTTTTGTTCGATCCAACGTTGACTGGTGCCAATGACGTTCTGATCGGCCCCGAGGACGTTGATTTGCTTGGCTTTCTCTTTTGCGGCGGTGATTCCTTCCTCCTCCAACAGCCAGCGTTTGGCCAAGTCTATCCCAAGTGGCACAAGAACAATGGACGTCAACATGCGACGAAAGTCTGCAAGTGGATTCGCAAGTACCTCTCATTGAACGAAGTGCTGTATCCTCCCATCGGATTCTCCATCATGTCGCCGCTCAATCTGCACACCCACGTCGTCCAAGACATGGGTACGTTCGTGTCGTCCTCAGCTGTCAAGTTTTCTTACATTGGAGCTTTAGAAGTGGACCAAGACAATTCTCCATTGATTGCATTGCCACGGTCTGTGCTTCCTCTGGCTTTGAGGTCTCACGTAGATACAGGCCGCTAGTTATTACGTCAGTCTCGAGAACAACGCTCATTAAGCGCGCCGAAGAGTTTGCACATGGCGACTTGGTGATATTTGGCTGCCATGATTCGTACATTTACGTCCTCGGTCCGATGCGCCACGCCACGATCGTCGCGTCTTCCAATTGCAAAGTCGTCCTCGCTCCCAACAACGGCATCTTGACGGTGAATCGATGCGAAGGGATGAAAATCTCTGCCGTATGTGCTCTCCTTCGAGTCAAGTACGTCGATGCAATCTCCTCTTCCTCGCATGATTCTCTCTCTCTTTAGTAATTGCTTGGACTCGACGTTTAATGTGTTTACGCCGCGCCGAAGCATCTTCACGGGAGACAACCGAGGCCTCCAAATTGGTCCTTTCAATGCCATGTATCCCCATCTCGCGCAGCATCTCGAGATGAGCGGCTTCTTGTTCGTCCCCCAGACAGCAGGGCAATGGAAGAAAATCATCAACCTTGAAACGGACAGCGGTAGGATCAATCATCTTCCCAACGCGATGCTAAATTGGTTGTCTAGACACTGTGAAGGAGCCTGTCATGCTGCAACAACCTCATCACTACGCTGAAGTCTCTGTGCCTGTGAAAATGGAAGTCCCAGTGCCGGTAGATATCATCGCCATTTTAGATGAATGAACTCATGAGTATGCTGGCTAGGCGGTCCTTCCTTTTACCTTGCCGCCCGAGTATTTGGCCGTCGCGCACAAGATGCAAGAAAATGTCGATAGTTTGCGGCGATTGTTTGTGAGCGACGAGTTTGACGCGGCGACAAAGCGAGCGCTGGAGCATGCGATCCAAGTCAAGTTTAAAGAATGGCTCGCGGCGTCGGGCAACATGAGGCAAGTGCTCGACTTGGTGTATCTTGAAACGGCGCGGCATAATTTCTAACGACCCGTCGTGCGTGCGTGCGTAAAAAGAATGGGAGTACTGTAGCTGAGACTGGTGCTCCTCCTGGCAAGGAGACGAGGTCGTCCGCTCCTAACGTTAGCGTAAATGGACAAATCTATTCATTCTCTCCCTCGCGAGGGAATTTCCTCGTCACTCCCTGCAGATAAAGCGTTGCGGAGGAAACCTTCCCCGACTCTCGTACCAGCTTGACAAGAGAGGAACACAGAGTTGTACAGTACTGTTATTGATACAAGAATTTGTGGTTCCCCAAATTCTGCCTGTGATTCCCTATTTTCGGTTTGTACATTTTCTGTACTCGAGGTGGAGATGCGTCAGACTCTGTCATCTCATTCGATTTCGCATTCACGGAGAGGAAGAGAGAGCTCGTGACGATGGCAAGACTCGGTCGGTTACAGTGTAATCTCCGCTTTCATCTCATCCAAGTGGAATATATCGAAGCATGAACTGAGTCAAGATGTCGATCGACATTGAAAGCCATTCGAAAACCAGACACGACGGCCGCGATGAGCGACAACCAAGCATTCCAAGCCATGGACGACGACCACCGCATTAGCATGGGGCAGTGGCGTGAATCCATGCGGCACTCGTCGGCGTCGAGCTCGAGCTGTTTGATCAAACAGTCCCGACAGTCGGAAGTTCTCAAAATGGCCATCCAAACAGCCCCCGTGGCAAAGACAGAGACGCACAAAGAGTACAGAGGACGCATTCGAGTACGTCTCGTTCGTGGCCAGCGCAAGATGCATTACGATTGTGAGTAGATTTGGCCGGGTCTCCTCCTCGTCGTGCTGCTCGTCACTGGCGCGGCTGTCTCGTTTGCGATTGCCGGCCAAAAGGCACACGAGGCTGCCAAGGAGCGACAGCGCGCTGCCAACGCCTTAAAGTTCAAGAACATCTCAGGCTCCCTGCTCACTCCCGATATGATCGCGTCGGCGGTTGATACTGCCGACGACGACGGTGAAGTGGGCAACCCCAAAGTCTACGCCTCCTCCAGTACTACGCCCACGCTTCGTTCGACCGCTTGACCTTGCTTAGAATGTGCGGCTCTCAACTATTTAAGCAAGAACGGCAAGATGTATGCCGCTCTTCCCAACGGCACGGAAGTTCCCTTCTCGGTCAAAGGCGTCAATTGGTATCGCATTTCATGACGGCGTTGGGTTGATTGACTGATGGTTGGCAGGTTTGGCATGGAGACCGGCCTTGCGATTCCGTTTGGGTTGTGGCAGAACGACAGAAACGGCACGACGGCCTTTGTCATCGCGGCGTTCCTTCAAGCAAACAAGTTCAACGCCGTGCGTCTTCCCGTGTGCATCCAGAACATCTTGCTCAACACAAAGCCCGAGAAGAGCCTCGTGAATGCGCAGTCGAACCGCGCGCTCGACTTGACCAACTACATGTCGACGCTCCAGTCGATCATTAAAGTGCTCGGCTTCCGCAACATTGGCGTCATGATCTCGCTCCACACGCTCACCACGATGGTCTCTGGCGGCAACTGGTACAGCGAGGCGTTGGGGGTTTCCAAGGACGATTTTCTCACTGCCGTCGACAAACTGACGAAAAACTTGTGCACTAACGAGTACTGGAACATCATCGGGCTGGACGCCAAGAACGAGCCGCATCAAGCTTCCTGGAGCGAGTTCTCGGACGGCGCGACGATTATCGGCAACCGCATGCTCAGTACGTCTAAAGAATCCTCTCCATGAACGCCATGGCTAACGCTTGCTTGATAGAGGGATGCCCCAAGTGGATGATCTTCGTCGAGGGCGTCAACCAAGGCACCAACTCGGTCAACATTGACGGCACGACGTTTGAATACTTCGACTGGTGGGGCGGCGGCCTTCAAGAAGCAGGCTCCAAGCCCGTGAATTTGGCAATGAGCAACAAAGTCGTCTACGCGCCGCATTACTACAACACAGGCGTCTTCCCTCAAAAGTATTTCTACGGCAGCAGTCTCTCGGACGAGCTGGACGATGCGACGCTCAAACGGCGCGTGGAAGGCACATCTTATTCAATGTTTGGGTATCTCAACAAGAAGCAAGATGCCGCCGTCGTCCTCGGCGAGTTTGCAGGATTGTACGCCAAGGATGCCCATCCCATGAAGACCACGAAGCGGACGACCGACTTTTTGATCCAAATGATGATTGAAGAAAAGTACGCAGGCGGCTTCATGTGGTCACTCAACCCGGAGAGCGCGTACCAGTACAATCCTGCCACCTCTCCTGGCACGTACACTGAAGGCCTCCTCATGGACGACTGGCTCACGCCAAACAAAGAGTTCCTCAAGGGCATGGCCGCCTTGGAAGGATTGCCAGACGTTCGCATGCTGCCGTGCGTTCCAACTACCGATGACTCGTAGTATAAAAAGTGTTTATATTGACATGGGGATTGTTTTACTTTCGTCGCTTCTTGTCGTTGCCGCCTTTGGCATTCTTTTGGCCCTTGTTGCCGCCTTTGAACTTGTTGAACGTGGCTTTCGCGCCGCTCTTCTTGGGCGCCGGCGTCTTGTCATTTTTGGACTTTTTCTTGTTTCGGTCGGAAAACATGTACGCGTCGGGCTCTTCGCCGACTTCTTGTCGGTAGTACTCGGCGTCTTCGAGGTCGCTCACGTCTTCCGTGTTGGCGTACTGCATGAGCTGGCGACGTTTGTTTTCGACGTCGGACTTCTTGTTGGCCTTGGCTTGCTTCTTGGCTTCCCTTTCTTCGTTCTTCTTGGCGACGTTGGCTTCCTGTTCTTCGCGACGCTTGCGCTTGAGTGCGTTCGCCATATCCTTCTTGGCTTTGAGCTTTGCCGCTTCTTCTGGGGTCTTTTGCACTGCGCAAATCAGTCAAAGACTGTCCAAGAGCGATGAGCTTACCGTAAGCGTGGTAGAGAACATCGCCGTCGCACACATCGCGCTCAACCTTGGTCAATTTCAAAGTCATGCGGGGGCCAACTTCAGCCAAACGCACAGCACTGCCACGATGGATTAGACCATGGGAAGAAGATGAAAGCATTACCTCTTTTCAGACTTTTGGTTGCCACGACCGCGGAATTTGTCAGGGAGGACGACGTGGGCCGACTCATCGTCGACTTCACTGTCCGAAGTCATGCCAGTGTTGGCACCGCCAAAGACAAACTCGCTGATATCTTCCATGTTGCCGAGGTTTGGTACCTTGGACTTGACCAATGTTTTGACACTAGACGCCTCTAAGTTGCAAGGTTGACAGCGAGGAACGTTTACCTCTTGGAGAGGCCGAGAGGCATGGCTCGAATGACAAACTGGCGGAATTCAACCAGACCAGTTTCCTTGTCGTAGTGGAAGAGCACGACACGACGACACTCGGACAGCTGAATGGTTTGCACATCGATGGCAGGAAACATATTTTGGAAGGTCACGTTGAGCAACTGGACGACGAGGCGATCAATGACGAGAGAGTCGAGGCAAGCATACCTTGACGTGATCTTCGTCGCCTGTGAAGTTGTTGAGGACAACCAGTGGAGATGTCTTGAATGCCAGCTATACGCCACAGACTTCGTGAGTCTAATTCGGGACTGAAGGACTTTACCGATGAATCCACGGGACGCTTCTGGACCGAGTGAATATGCTTCATGAGCGAATAACTTTCAACCTACCGGCGCACCATTTCGGTTCATAAAGGACTCCACAACGCATGACTACCTTGAACGACAATGTGGGACCACGAGGTAAGCGAACAAGCTTCATGTTTGTCCCCGCATTCGTGTGGCTAAACGCTAGGAAATGCGAAACACCCAATGGAGCTGCCACGTGCACAAAATCCTGGATCGTATTCTTCCTACAGAGACAAACTTGAGATCCACTCACGCAACGTCTCGTGTACTTTTTCTCGCGAAGGCGGTCTGCTGTAAATGGTAACATCACTTGGCGCATGTCTTGCACCAACGAAATGACACACGACGGCGCTTTGCCCATCTTGAAGACAAAACTCTTGGGCGTCTTGTCGTCTGCATTGTTGGCTGCAGAGGAGACGTGGGTGCGGGTCTTCTTCTACACATATCTCAATCATGAGTCCTGTTCCTGCATTGCCAAGTAGATCGTACGCGCTTTCCTCCTTTCCGCGGCATGGTCGATTGGTTACAAGCCAACTTCAAAAGCTTTCATGTATTATCCGGATTCTCCAAATGGTTGGTGTAAACATCCGGATAACGGATCGTCCGGATAAATTAAAATACCCGGTTGTGTTATCCGGATTGGTTGCCTTGTCCGGATAATGAATTTACAAGGATGCTTTGGCGACGAGGTGTGACCTTGGCATGTCTGTCGGCACTTGGCCTTGGCGACAGCTCAGCGACGGATGGCTTGCATAGCCCATGGATTCAAGCACTGATGGATGGAGAAGCGAAGAAATTGATGCTGACCCCGTGGACCCAAGGTATCGTTCTCTTCAAAGACATGGATGCCGCCGAACAAAGCCACCACTTGAGTCGAGTGTCTGTTGCTTTCAATGGACGATCGGTCTCGACGAGAGTCAAGAGCATTCGTCGACCTCGAGAAAAGCTGTATGCACTCTTTGTGATGGTATTTTGATCTGAGCTACGTTAGGCCATGGGACGTGGATGGTGTGATTGGCATGGGAATCAAAGCGACAACAAATGAACTTGTGTGGCCCTTCGTCAATGCATCGGAGAGCGACAGTCTCCAGTATATATACTCGGGCATGGATTTTAAGACAGGGGCAGCAAACGTGAAATTTGGCATTGCAACAGGTGTGCTTTGCTCTTTGCTCGAAACCTTTGACAACATGTAGGATCGATCGTTTGGTCAGAGCCGATGTTGGCCCTAGAAGACTATTATTACCAGCGCTACACTAACTTTCCTAGTTCGGCCGCTCCTTGTAAAATGTGCTCAACGCTGTGTCTAGTGTATCAGCTGTCTACTTGCGGTCAATCCTTGACCGACACGACATCAGCGTACTGGAATGCCGTGATTGACTTTCATTCGGCTTGTTTGACACTTCCAAGGGAGTTCTACAACACGGTATGTTGATTTTTCATGACTTATTTATTGTCGTCGTCTTAGCTTCTCGCGTGGACTCCGCTTTCATTCAACGCATCGTCGAATTTGACTGTTGTCGATGCTGGCGTCGTCGCAGCGGATCTCCCCACGCTTCATTTCAAGTTGTCTCATTTTTCACCGACAATTTCGCTTCCGCTTCGCGATCTGGCATTGCCGTCAAATTCATCCTTGTACCGTCGTGTCTATTTGATTCTTGGAGGTTCATGGGATTCTTGTAGGCTTTGCATCCGTCGAGGCGAATCGTCCAAGCAACACATGACTGGGCATGACGACTTTGACCGAGAGAACACTCTATTCGTAGACTCCACTATCGCAATCACATTAATCCATCCATGTAGAGTGATGCAGAGACCGATGCCCGCGTGCCAAACATGTACCAGACCCCGATCGTACTAGGCACACTCGCCTTGCAGTCCCTTGGACTCATCGTGAGCGCTAACGACACGCAACTGGGCTTCCGGGCCAATGTGTCGTTCGCACCGATGGTTGTTCCTTCAGGTTTGGTTCGTTTTGTCATCTTTGAGCTCATCTTGTTGTCTCGCAGTCGAGCCAACTTGTAGAGAAGCTGTGCACTGCATTGGCCACCAAACCTACAGAGCTGATAGAAATACATGCGACGGTAAGAGTTATAGCTCGTGCTGGCAATCCTGAGGTGTTTGTTAGATCCCTTCTGTGGTAAATGGCTCTACCACACGTACGATCCCTCCACGAAAACTTGCGTCGTGGTGCGTTGCCATCTGCTGTTCCTTCACTCACTTGCTTGTAGAGCCCAATGTGGCAGAGCGTGGCTCTAGTTATCGTTGGAGTCTGCACGTTCTACGAGCTCTATTTTGATTTTGCTCGATCGCGCATCGGCCGTCGTGTTGTCGCCACGCAGTAGACATCAAATATATGTAATCAAGGGACGATTTATTTTCCCAGACTAAACCCCGGCCGCCCGATTGGAATGGATTTTTTCGCGGGAGGTTTTGCCGTGTCTACTGAATGTCCTGCGCCTTGCTCGTTTAGTTTCAGCTGGACGTGGATGCTTGAGCTCTGTTTGAGAAGTTCACGGATCGCAATCGTGGCATAACTTGATGAGGCTACACAATTTCAAGTCAGGGACTTTGGACCACAATTGAGAGTCGCGACTTACGCAAGATAAACTGCAGACAGATGCCGCGGTATTTGCCATCGGGGATTGATTCCACTTCTGTCCGATTCATGAGGATGTCAACATCCGACTGCACGAGCGGAATCGTCTCGTCATCGTAGCGTTTGATCGAATGCGAAACCTTTTTCGGTTTACACACAACATGGCGGTATGTTCCTGGGAGATTGTATTCAGGGCTTTGGTCACGTTTAAGGATAGAGAAGTCCACGCCGTCGTCCTTTGCACATCGTTCGTAAATCTACTCCATTCGTGAGAACCACGAATATTCCAGTGAAGAAGCGTACCTTGGCCACCTCGTTCTTGGGCAAGAGTGTCGAGTACCCATGGACTGGAAGGACAACGTCTTCGATGGTATATTCATGAAGGTTGTCTTCCGTGACAAAAATAATGTCCGACTCGGTCACGCGTTGGCGTTTCTTCTTGGGCTCCTCGTCCGCGACTTCTTCCATATCTTCGACATTCACGTCGGGTAATACAGCGCCGCGGACGACCATGTCGCCAACGGCAGGTTCCGTGGGCGAGTATTTAGACAAGCGGTAGCTTGCGGCTTCGTTCCAGACGTAGCTCTGGTACGCATGCGTGTAAATCTAATGCTTGAATGAGCAATCTAAGTCGTAGGGAATGGTTTAACCATGCGGAGCTTGGGTGGAATGTTTTGGACCGCGCGATGGTATTGATCGATGCCATGACGTTGGAAGCCTTCAAGGACTGCGATTTCAGCAATGAGGAACGGAGGAAACATGCGCAACGCAGCGGCGACATCCTTGTACTGTTGAAAGTGCTGTCGGGCTTCCTTGATTTTAGTCGCATCGCCAGTCTTTGGGAGCAAGATCAAATCGGTCACTAGCTTGAAATCTTTTCGTAGCAGAGCGCGGCCAACCTGCCGAGTAAACTGAATCAACAACTTGATGCAATGAATAGTCTTACCGTGTGAGATGGAATCGACTTGGTGCCGAAGCGCTGAAGGCCAAAATAGTTGACAAAGCCGCTCGATGCCCATGCAGTGACGGCCGCATCCACTTGTTCATCCGAGACATTGGATGGAATATTGCGCAAGACCATCGAGAACTCGTTTCCGTCTAAGTCACCAAGGACGAGCGGCTCGGCAACGTATTCAAAGTTGCCCACGAGAAATGGATACGCGTCAAAGTCCTTGAAGGCTTTGTTTTGGTTGATCTTGGCGATGATTTCACGTGGAATGCGGTAGGCCGTGACCCATTGCGTCGTCAGGCCGCGCTTGTCTTTGGTGCCAGCGTAGTTAAAAGCATTGGGACTGAGGTGGAGCAGCTTGCTCATGTGGAGCATGGCGTCGACGGTCTCCTTGTTCTTCTTGAACAAGACAAACTTGACATAATTTGGACGGTTGTGTGGCCACGGCGCTTCCTTCGATCCACGCTGATCAATATCTTTTCGTTTGTTGCCTTTTATCTTGAGTGGTCGTAGCCGAATAATGGTTTCGCCCGTCGGCTTGGTGATTGTGTCAGAGACGACTAAATGGGTGCCGAATTCGCGGATCAAAGTATGCAATGCAGTGCGTTCTTCCTTGGTCGCTGCGGGCTGGAAGTGGTAGGCCAATTCCTCGCTGACTTTGTCCTGCGCTTGGTTTTCAATGTCGTTCAAGAAGGCTGCGAGGGCATTGGCTTCATCTGCATCGTACATTTCCTCGACTTTTGCGACGAGAGTTTTGATCTTCTTCTTGTCTTGGACAGACATGGCATCGCTCCGAGTCGCAAGGAACATATTCACGAGACGTCTTGACAGGGAATCTACAATCTCCTGCAATTCGGATGACGCAGTTGATGCCGACGACGTTGGCGTCTTATCTTTTGTTGATCGCAGAAACGACACACCAAGGAAGCCATCCAAGGAATCTGCAAGCATGGTATGGATGCTTCGATTCTTCGTCTTGCTCTTTGGGAGCTCAAGGTCAGTTAGCCTTGCAATCTCGTTATTCGTAACTTCACGGACGATAAAATCCGAGTAGCGCTGCTTCACGATGCCGTTGAATCCTGGCACGTCATTTCGAAACACTTTGATTCCCACTTCTGCTTCGTCCACGCTGCTCGCAACACCGTCGTTGTATCCTTCTTGCTTGAACCATTGCACATCTCCTCGACCACGGCCTCTGCCGCCACGAAAGCCGCCACGGCCGCCGCGACCACCATGACGTCCACCTCGATGGTAGTTTCGATCGCCCATACCGCTTAGGTTGAAGAGGAATTCAGGTACAAGGCCAACGCAACGTTTGGAACTTGGTTGGATTGGCCACAAGCGAGCCAACATGCAAAGTTGACACCAACCAATTTGAAAATAGTGACATGTCACTATACACTATTTCAATAGTTTCTATAAAACTATAAATAGTATAGTATTATCCATTGCAATTGGTCTGATGATAACACTATTTTGAATTACAGTATTGCAATACTATTGTACAGTATTGCAATCAAGCTTTGACACTATTTTAAAATACCTTTGCTCACAAGTGGATTTTCGAACAAAGTGACCAAAGAGCCGATGGACAAGAGCCCCGTACTTGCGACGAGTGATCGCGCGAATGAAGATGGAGGACGCAAGAGATCACTGAAACACAAACACAAGCATAAGTCAAAGAGTATATCTGAAGATGCTGAGGGAAATGGCGCCGACTCGCCCGTCAAAGCACAATCGAAAGCCAAACAGTCGAAAGATGAGCCGTCTTCGCATGTGAAGGATCTTTTGGCGAGCAAAATTGCGCAACTCCAAGTTGGAGACGACAGTCTTGATGTGGACATGAGTGGCATTTTCAGCGATGGCAAGGTAGTCGAAGCGTCGAGGATATCGTGGGCTGAGAGCAAAGAAAGCGGTGATGTCGAAGTGATGGACCAAGCGGTGCAAGCTATCTTGGGCCACATGTCGTTGCTTCAGAAAAAGCTGAGTGAAATGCACTCCAAGTATATTGTCATGCGCGAGCAAAAGGCTGCTGTGCTCGAGTCGAATACGAAGATCAATGCCACGAAAGGCAAGCTGGAATCGTTGTGCCGCGAGCTTCAGAAACAAAACAAGACAATCATTGCCGAGTCGCGGCGCATTGCCGAAGAAGAAGATGCCAAGCGTCGGCAGTTGAGTCAGCAATTTCAAACCACAATCGAAGATGTGAGCAAGAAAATGGAGCAGCAAGGCAAAGATTACGTCGCGTCGCTCCAAGACAACGAGGCGTTGCAAGGCAAGCTCAAGACATTTCTCTCTCAATACGAAATGCGAGAAGAGCATTTTGCCCACCAGCTCCAAGCTAAAGATTTGGCCATTCAACTGGCCGAAGCAAAACTACAGCATCAAGTTGAGCTCACTGCTCGTGAGAGCGAGAAGGTTGTCCTCCGAGCGCCACATTGGTGTCTAAAGCATGATGTAGGTTCAACTCAGTCTCGAGAAGGCCAAGCAAATTGCAGAGCGTGAAGTCGCTCTCCAGGTAGAGGGAATGAAATGAGATGTACGTTGCTTATGCTGGTTCTAGGCGCAATTGGGCTCGTATTCAGAGAAGTTTGAAGTCGTGCAGGAAACTCTCTCGAAGAGCAACACAATGTTCGTCACGCTGCGCGATGAAATGGAAAAGGTGCGTCTGCGATACAGTGCTCAGTAGCTCACACGTCGTAGATGTCGAAGCATATCAAAAAGTTGGAGAAGGACAATGCGGCGCTGAAGAAGAAATGCGACCAGTACGACAACGGAGCCATTGAAATGCTCCAGGAGCGTGGCCGCGCGGCCGAAGAGTCGAAACGCCAGCAGGACAAGATCAACAAGCTAGAAGGCTTGTGCCGCATGCTGCAAGCCGAACGAAATCGATTGAAAGAGAAGACCAACGACACTGCCGCGTCGTAGGAGCCATTGTTGCCTTGGAATGAGAGACGAATTCTTTCTTGCTCTTGAGTTTATCCGACGGCGGCGACGACGGCTGTCGTATGTGTCACGTAGAAACCATCGCGAAAGATGTCCCGTCGTCGGAGAAGGACGCTCTCAATTGGCAACTTTCTCTCATTACTACAACGACAATCGACAGCAAACATGCCGCCCCATCGCCAGGAGACGCCAATGCTTGCCTTGGAATGCTTCAGCAGCTTGAATGCTGGTGTGGAACACTGTCGGTTTGGCACGTTGCTTGGAGTCTTTGAGGGTGTGGAGGTTCGTTCGTGCCGCCTCCCGCCAACTTTGAATGCCCTGGACATGCCGCCGTCGTACCACGATGGCATCTTCACTGGCATCCAGTGGCAGTGCGTCGAACTCGCGCGGCGCTATTGCCTCATCCACTTCGACGTGATCTTTGACCAGGTCGACATGGCGTACCAAATGTTCGAATCCGCGGTCTTTCGCAACGTCCACACGTTGCTTCCAGTGTCGGCGGCGCGCTTCCCCAACGGAGCGACGACTCCCCCGAAGAAGGGCTCACTCTTGATATGGAATTGCAGCGGGGAGTACAAGATCACAGGCCACGTTGCGGTTGTCGTCGCGGTGACGGACACCCACGTCGACATTGTCGAGCAAAACGTGATCCACTCGGTTTGGGAGTCGGGGCAGCAGTACTCGCGCCGCCTCGCTCTCTCCACTACCGACGACGGTGGCTACACCATCCAGCCCTTCTATCCTGATGAAGAACTCCTCGGCTGGATTACACTTGCTCATTAACTTTCCATAATAACTATCTACTTTCATCATCCATGTCATGTTTCGCTGATCCGACGGCGGGTGGGAGCCGAAAGTTTGTCCGACGGCGTGTGGCATCGTTGAAAGATCGTCAGGTAGCAAGCAACGTGGTCATTTTTGCATTTCACAAGCGATGGCGACCAAAGCGAACACGTCGAACGACAGTGTGATCCCCCTGCTCGTCCTTGGGGCCGGCCCCCACGCCCTCGCGCTTGTCCTGAACCTTCTCGAGGAAGATTCATCCGCCGAGTTTACCGAGCCAGAGACGGTCAAGCTGTCGTTTTGGCGTTCCAAGCTGCGAGGGCGCCATCTCTCCAAGCCAGATTTGCGCCGCTCGATCCGCGTCTTGGATCCATCCGGGACGTGGTGCTCAACGTGGAACTGCAACTTTGCAACGTTTGGCATCTCGCATCTTCGAAGCCCCGTCTCGGTTCACTTGGACCCGCTTCGCCCGGACGGTCTGCGCGACTACGCCGTCGCGACGAACCAGCTCGAGACTCAAGTGAGCGATCCCCCCCAGGCCATCCACATCGGCCAACGCAGTCGGGCATTCACAAACAACACTTCAATCTTCAACGAGACGGACCGACAGTTCCTCGGATGTCCAAGCCAGAAGCTCTTTGCAGCCTTCAACCGCCAGCTCATCAAGCAGTACGGCCTCGACACGATCGTGCAGAAGACGCGCGCCACGACCATCGAGCACCTTCCAGACAGAACCTTCCGCGTCACGTGCGACGACGGCGCAACTCTCTTGGCCAAACATGTCGTCGTGGCCATTGGGACGCAAAACATTCCGCGAATTCCAACATGGGCGACGCCACTGCGAGCGACGGACGCCAAGGCCAGCGTGGTCCACTCGAGCGAACTTGTCCACGACACCAACTTTCCAAAGCGCGTTCGCCACAAGTCGATCCTTGTCGTTGGCGGCGGGCTCACGTCGGTACACCTCACCAAGCAAATGCTCAAGTGGGGCGCGCACCACGTGACGCTCGCAACGCGGAAAACAACGTTGCTCGTCCAGCCGTACGACGTCCCGCTTGAGTGGCTCTCGCCTCTGCTTCGTCAGAAGAAGCTCGCGGAATTTTATGCCAAGGAGACTCCCGAAGCCAAGCTTGCATGCATTCGGGAAGCTCGCCGCGGAGGTTCCATCACGAAAGCCGCTCTGACCGACATGCAGGCCGTAACGACGCCAGACAACTTTGAGCATCTCGCAAACACAACAGTGAGCCACGTGGAGCAAACTGCAGACGGCCGACTCCACGTCGAGTTCGAGTCCTCTTCGATGGAAGTCGACGTGGTCGTTCTAGCAACCGGCGCCGACATCGACGTGACGAAAGAATCTCTCTTTGATCGAGTCCGAGATGCAAGTCCCGTGATCGTTGGCGGCCTTCCTAGCCTTGACGCGGACTTGCGATGGGCTCCTGGCATGAATTTGTTCGTCATGGGAGGTTACGCCGCGCTCCAGATGGGTCCTACGGCGGGGAACCTCATGGGAGCCAGGTCGGGAGCGAACCGCCTGGGAGAAATTTTGCTGGAAGAGTTGCTCCCAAGGAACGAACAGACGCGGCAGCGCCATCTTCGAGCTCTCTGTGGAAAGGAAAACTTGTATGATCTACTTCTCTAACGAACATCTCTTATCTTGGTCGACGATCCTTTTCGTTGCTGCTTGTCTGGCGGTCGTGCCGACTGAACAACATTTTGACTCCACCCGCCTTCGTCGACAAGGCCGGGAAGGTACGCTTGGAGGATGTACTTGAGGTTGAATCCGGTCACGTTGCTCCACGCCTCGCCGACGTTTGGTGTCGCTTCTGTGTCGAGCCAGTACATGGCCACTTCCACAAACGTGCTCGCATACGTTGCAAAATGATGCGGTCGGACGAGGGGAATGCTCTTGTGACGGTATCCCAAGTTTCGACATCGATCTCTCACCTGTTGCTCGGGCAAACCGCTGTCGTTGAGGAGAAACTTCATGGCCTTGATGAGCACTTCAATGCGCTTCCGGATGCCAGGGTAGATCTCGTTGAAGCCAGGATCGCGCTGAAAGAGTCGATGGAAGAACTCGTCGTAGAACAAGACGATCCCTTCCTTGTGGTATTCCTTCATCTTGGGCGTTCCCGCTTTGCAGATCGTCTTCCATGTGTGGTTGCACAGAGTCACATGGGCGACTTCGTACACAGGACAGAGCGGCATGTTGGGTGGCATAAAGTGATGGTAGTGATCTGGGCATGCAATCGGTCGTCGAAAGTCGCCGTCCCATTCGTGTCCGTCAGGTGCGACTTTGGTCGCGACGGCCATCACGGCCTCGTCGTCCAAGTTCCTCGTCGTCGTGAGGCCCAGGATGAGCGAGCGGCCGGAGCGCTTTGTCCTCCAGCTTATCCGTGACGTGTATGCTCCCATGTCTCTCCTCGCGGACGAAGTTCGTTTGGATTGCTCCGGCAACTTTGAAACGTTCTTGATGATGGAACAAGGATTGGGGAGGCACCAGCAATCGTCGTAACTGGACAATCTTATCTGCATTTCTCCCTTGTGTGGGCGTATGCAGGAGAGACGTAAGAAGGGATGCGAGGGACAAGTCTTGCCGTCCGCTTCAAGCAAGGAGCCCGACTTGCTCCAAAAGGACGCCGAGAAATCGAACGAAAGCGGCAAAAATCGAACATTTGGTCGACTTCCATGCCACGAGGCGCGATACTGCATGACAGGATGACGTCAGTGGTGAAAATAAAGATTGTAACGTCACCACACTGAGTCAATCGTTGCTTGAGCAAGCCGCTGACATTCATGAGCTCGCCGCAATGTCGTCATCGCGGCAACTAGGTATGGGAATAGCTCCATCTTGTTTGGAAATGCTTCATACCGATGAGATATGGGAATGGGCTTGTGGGGCTCTTGAATCGATCCGTGGAGAGAGAAAATCAAACTTACGCAGTGTCCTGCTTGTGTCGTGGTTGCAGAGATCAACCGAGAGACGCTTGTGGATCGCATCGGCGTCCATCGTGGTCCATTGTCGGCAGTTTCATATTTCACAACTTTGAAATGTCCACTGGCCAATCGCATCGCTGGAATATTTTTCATTTGATTAAAGTATGCTAGAGCTTATCCGGATGCCTTTTTCTCTGAGTCGCGATCTTTTGTCAGTTTTGAAAATCCACTCAAGATGGGCGTGGCGTGGACGTATGTTCTCTTGGGATGCGCGACGCTCTTGTGCGGCGCCATGGGCACAATCCTCATGAAGGTTCAGTTCAGCTTGATGTCAAACGGAACGGAAATGTGCTTTGATCCCGCCACGAACACGACCTCAATGTATTGTCCATTCAACAAACCATGGTTCGGAGTGCTTCAAATGAAGATCGCCATGTCATTGTGCTTGGTTTTCCTTGTCCTGCGCAAGAAATGCACTGGAAAACCATACTTGGAGTCACCAGTGTTCAAGCGTAAGCTCCTTGGTGCACGATTTATGCCCCAGCCCAGAACGTACGAAGAACGTCGAACACTGCTTCAACAAGCATACGACGGTCCGACTTGGAAGACACTCTTCTATTTGGTCCTACCTGCGATCCTAGACCTCGCGAGCACAATCCTTGCGTTCACAGGCTTGCTTTGGGTCCCAGCGTCGGTCTATCAAATGAGCAATGGAGCTGTCTTGGTCTTCAGTGCGTTCATTGCGATGCGGTTCCTCGGACGAGAGCTCTATTGCTATCAAATCTTGAGCATACTCTTGGTCACGTTGGCAGTCATTGTATTTTCTGTCGCGGGCATCCTCGGTGACGGCAACCACGACATTACCCCATTCGACATCTACGTCAACATCACACAAGCCCAACTTCCCAACATTGCCATCACGACTTCTGATGTCAAGCATGCAGTTGGAATTATCTTCATCTTGTTAGCTCAAGTGGTGCTGGCTGTCCAATTTGCCGTCGAGGAATACTTTATGGTGGAGCGTCACGTGAGTCCTCTACTTCTCGTCGGTATGGAAGGTTTTTGGGGTCTTATCCTCCTTCTCTTGCTCATGCCAGTCTTGCGCATGACACCGACAAGCGACTCGCTCCTCGCCCAGATCTGGCACGAAGACTATACTGACACTTGGGAGAAGATCAAGCACTCGAGCTCACTCTGGTGGGTTGTGCTTCTGTACATGTTTTGCATCGGCCTCTACAACGTAGGTCGCGCAGACTCCTCCCCTCGTCATTCCCTCGTAGATTGCAGCCTTGTACGTGACCAAATATCTCTCAGCAGTCGTTCGAAGCATGCTCGAGGTAGCTGTACGTTCCTCCATGACTATTCATTCTGCTTGTAGATCGGGCGAACTGTTGGCGTGTGGGTGGTCGGCGTGACAGTTTACTACGTGTTCAGCTGGAATGGACCAAACTCTCCAGGCGAAGCATGGACCCCATGGAGCTGGTACGTTCAACCGCCAAGGCTCACTTGAATGGTTTGCGATTGTGTAGGGTACAATTGGTTGGGTTTCTGCTCTTGGTGCTCGCCACGCTGACGGTACGACTCGATGTTTTTTGTCTCCATGACATTTCTTTCCCGTTGTAGTACAAGCAAACGATTCATTTTCCATGTATTGGGCTCTACCAGGACGAACGTGGCTTGCCCATTTCCGAACCACAAGTGGTCTTCCTTGGAGATCGCCGTTAGCTTAACTTAAGTTGGGTTAATGCATGTTGGACATGAAAGGCGACTTGACAAAGGCCAATGCAGCTTCCTTCTCTTCCGCTTCGTAGAGCCACTTGGCTGGCAAGAGGAAAATCTTTTTGTACTAGACAACACATCGTCAAAATCCAACGACAGGGCGATCGATCGTACTGCTAGCGTGCCGGCAACCATCGCGGCAAATCCAGCCAATTCAAGCCTAGTTGCGATTAGCAACGTGTCACTTGTGCTACGACGTACCAGCTCCAGACCGTCCATTGCTCGCCTGGAGAGTTTGCACCTCGCCAACGCAAGACGTAGTAGATGAAGAGGGACAAGACCCACACACCGAGCGTGCGCAACGTCTACGGCTTGTATGAATGGACCAAATTCAATGCAATCTTACGTCAAGGATGCTGCGCACGACAGAGCTCAAGTACTTGGTGACGAAATTCGCCGCGAGCTACAATGAAGATGCTAACTGGTTGAGAAGAAGAGGTCTTACATTGAAGAGACCGATGAGGACGATGTACAAAATGACAGACGCCGTGACAGCCCACGAATTGCTCATCTTGATGAACGTGTCGACGACATCTTCATGCCAGATCTTGGACAAGGCAGACGTGCCTGGAGGGGTGGCCATGAGCAAAGGAGTAAGCACGACGAAGAAGACAAGGCCCCAAATGCCTTCCCACCCCACAAGCGTCATTGGACTCACGTGGCGCTCGGTCAAGAACCATTCCTCGACCACGATTTGGATCGCAGTGATGAGCTGGGAGAGGAAAATGAGCGAGAGCCCGAGAAGTTGGTTGGCTTGCTTTTCTTGATCTTGTTCGTCCGACGCGTTGGATTGCATAACGCCAGCGTAGGCAACGAGAAAGACGGCCGACATGACGATAAAGATGCTGACGTAGTGGTACGCAAAGAGCTTATTGCCCATGAAGCGGACAGAGAAGATGGCATTGAAGAGAACCACCGAGCCTCGCGACATTTGGTAGATGGACGACGAGACCCATAAGAGGCCAATGTTGGCCAAGATTGTGTTGAGCAAGTCGAGGAAGGATGGGAAAAGGATCCACACGATGGTTTCCCAGCTCGTTTCGTGTTTGGTCGACGTGAGTGGCGTGCGTTCTGTTGTATGGCGCGTGGACTTCGGGGTCGCCATGAACTTCTTGCCGTGTTTTTGCATGCTAAAGACGGGGGTTTCCAAGTACGATCGCTTTTGAACCTTTTGGCGGATCATCAAGATGACAATGCAAAACGCCATCGCGAGTTTCATCTGGAAGACACCGAACCATGGCTTGTCAAAGAGGCAATTGGTCGTCTCCATGCCATTCACGATGCAAATTTCTCGCCCTTCTGCGCGCATGCCATATTGTACCTTGGTGATGATCGTACACATCGTGCCGGACACGAGCATGACGAGGCCCCAGAGGAACCCCTTGCGATTGTGCTCCGCTTCCTTGGTCATCATCAAACTTTGATCGGGCGTTGACACCAAAGATGTAACGTTTGAAGTCTCCAATGTCATGTTAATCTTGAAGTTTGTATACTATACAAACTTACAAGTACATTGGTGACAGTAACTGCCCATATGATTGGCTAGGAGACATTGACAAAGAGTCACTTCGTCAACTCGACACTCCTCGCTGCCGATTCAGATACCTGTACTGTAGCTTTTAGGGGTTTTAAGCACTAGCCATGTCCTCTATATGGCTCTGGCTCCGTTGGATTTCTTCCAGCTTGCTGCTAGTATGAATCGACAAGGGATATTGTCGAGCTCGTTGTCGGGGGGTGTTGGCGAGATGAGATGATTGCGTCATGGAATCGCTGGCTGTGAAAGAGAGAGTCAAGATCCACCGCACTCGTACAAATTTGGAGAAAGTTTTGAAAGCGCAGAGCTGCTTGCAGTCGTCATGGAGACGGAGTTGACTCGGAAGTGCCTCACTATCATCTGCAACCCATTTGACTCATCACACTTGTCACACACTAATTAATTATGAATTACCGCACATCATTCATAGTGTATGATACACTATCAAAAAATTATTAGAGTATTTTAGTGTGATGTAGAAGTAAAATAGTGTTAATTCGGGATCTTTTGAGATGGTTTCGTTGATCAAGGCCATATCGGTGGCAGTGGTTTGCAGCCTGCCGCTCTCGATTGTTGGAAGTGAGCGGATTATCAAGAGCACTACGGATCCAGAAGTATTGGATGCAGCTCAGGTGAGCCTGTCATTGGTTTCTGAAATTGCCGACTGAGGTTTGTCTTGTGTAGTTTGCAGTGTCCGAGTTGTCCCAATTGTCCGACACGGGTATCTACACAACATTAAGTCTCAAGAGGATTAAAGCAGCAGCAACGCAGGTTTGTGTGCTATGCGAGCAGTATCTGCAATAACGAGCTCCATGGTTAGATTGGCGACTTTCATTTCAACACTTTTCTCGACCTGGAGCTTGCATCACCGCATTTCAAAAGTGGACGACATGTGGAATCGTTCTCTTTTGTCGTCATGCAGAGCAAATTGGATGGCCACGTCAAGAGTTTTGCTATTGACAATTTCCCGGTCATGGATGATGAAGCGATTGAAATTTTCTGGATCAACATGGTCGAAAAGAATCGACGGGATCGTCGTGCTTTGTTTGCCGCATGGGAATCTGAAACTCAGAGTGCTACGTCATCTACATCTTCGCTACATGAGAAGGATGAACTTTAAGGAAACGACATTGTAATTTGCACGACAAACTATCTACTCGGCTGTCGTTGGGGTGATTTTTCGCTTCTTGGTCACAGGCAGTACATTCACTGCGTTAGCCGTAGGGGCTGGAGTTGCTTCAGCAGTCGATTCTGTGGTTGTTGTTGCTGCTGGCTTCTCTGGCGCAGGTGGTTGGCCAAATCCAATGGTCGTGACGGGTGCTGCTGCTGGAGAAGCATGAGTTGTCGTGTAAGATTCACGCAAGCCATCAACCTACATTGGGATATGAGTCGTCAATAGTCTCGTAGCTGAAAAGCTTACCTTCTCTTTGACCTCTGTGTAAATCTCCAAGTACTCGAGGAGCTTCTTCTCTTGGTCGTCAAGCAGACGTGTGTCGTCTGTCGAATTTGGCTCCTTGTCCTCTCGGCCCGCAGTGACCTTGGCGAGAAAATGTTTTCGCATTTGGTCGTACTCGCCGTGATAGTCCAGGACCATGTCTTCAGCAGACTCGGCTTTGGCTTTGCCCTTCCCCTTCGACACCGGTGGCTTCGGGGCCTTGGAAAGCGGCAGGGGAATATGAGTTTTGACAAACTCTTGAACGATTTCCAAGCAGAATTCGCTCTGTCTGTAGATGTTGTCGATCATGACTTGACCGGCTTGGGCGTAGTACTTGAGTCCAGCAAGCTCCATTTCAGCTTGGGTCATCTTCGGCGCTTCTTCAACTTTGGTTTCTTCTTCCGCGGCTACAGCTGCATCGTCTTCCGCGACAGGCGTCTGCTTGGAGGATTCGTAGATGCACGTGATAGCTAGACAGCAGTAAATATCGGCAAACGCAGTCGTGTCCATCTCGAATGGAATCAAGTGTTTCTGTTGCAGCACCAAACTCTTCTCGTAGTCGACTCGAGCTTGTGGAAACAAATCGGACTCCATGCTCAAATCACCAAGTCGCATGTACACTCGAGCTAATTCCTTGTCAATTCGAGGGTCTTCACCTTCATGCTTTGACAAAAGTACACGGGCAACTTCGAGCATCTCCCACGCAACTTCCAAGTCGTTCTCCTCTTCCTCTTCGCCGTCCTCCGCCTTGGTTGGCTCGTTACCTCCAAACACATCTCGCGTCGCTTCAGCGTACGAGAGTAGCGCGTTACCATACTCGTAATAGACTGGTGCAACACGGAACGTGTCACCATTGTTTTCCGTCTCGACCCTATACCAAGGTCACCGCCAGGATCATCAAATTGCAACCGTACATCGTTCGAAGCAGGTCTTCGAAATGCGCAACGGCTTCTTCATATCGCTTTTCCTTGAGCAGCGTAACTCCGCGTGTGAAGCGTGGATCCTTGAGCGTTTCTTCTAAGCCGTCCATCGAGTTGTCCGCTTGTGCACACCGCTTGGCAAACTTTCCCTCCAAAACACAAAATGAATCTAAGCATGTGATTGACCAAATAAATTTCAATATTATCCAATCAAAAAATACTCTAACCCCTAAACCCTTCACCCCCAAAATCTTTTCTCCATGATGGAAGATGGAGGCAGCGTTGACATGGAGGTGAAGTAGATAAGGCTCTGTATTAGAGTATGCTCTTAAGCACCAAAGCGCAAATTGCCTTCTGCAACGGACTTCAAGACGCGGAAGACTGTCGAAGTTGTCGTAGGCGATGGAGTTGCCGCGTGTGTAGTTGAAGGTGTAGTGGCTGGCGTCGACGGCGACGACGATTTGAATACACCGGCAATTGCTAAGAGGATAATGATGGCAAGAACGACCAAGAAACCGATTGCAACCATCGTCTTGACGTTCTTCCACCACATAGTACGAGCGAGGCTTTTGCCGGCATTCCGGAATACTTTGGCTTGTTCATTGAGGTCGTTGCTCTTTTGTTCAACGGCCTCCATCTTTTCTGTGTTGGAAAGCACGACTTGGATGTTGTTCTGCATCGTACTCTTGACGGCATCGACTTGTGCCATGACTTCTGACACTTTGTCGACCTTGGTGCGGTCGTCGTACATGGTGGCAATCACGCCGAGCGCTTTGTTGCAATCGAGACCGTTCTCCTTCGCCTGGGCGATCTTGCCACCTTGCTTGCTGATTTCTTCCTGCACGGCCGTGATAAGTTTAAACGCGAGGCGGATTGGATAGTCGGCTGCTGTGATAGTACAATAGACAATCTCGTCGTTGTCCATCGTGAAGTGAAACTTGTTGGGGTCGCAGTCGAGCGTGTGGCGGCTGTTGGGCGTCACTTGTTGCTTCCACGTCGGCGCTCGGAGCACCTTGCTGAGCATATCAATATACTTTGGAGCGTCCTCCTTGTCCTTCTTCGTATGGGAGTAGCTGCATACAACAACCTTGTCGCTGGCCCGCGCAACGGCAAGGAACTTGACATTGCCATTCGAGAGCGCCATGTTCTCTTTGAATATGAACACGACTACCGTCCATCATCGACGAGGCTCAAAATAGCTCCAACGTTGAAACCGCTGGATACGAAGGCGTTGACGTGCACGTCGAACAATTCGCATCCTCTTGCTCCAAACGCCCAAACAGCATTCCAGCAATGTATCAATTGGAATTGTTCAAGCCTTGGCTGTCATCTTTGCCGAATTGTGCGGCGAAACGAGCTCCACCAACGAACGGCTCAAGAGCGGCGCTGGTTGCCATGATGTGTTGCTAAAGGCAGTTAGAAGAACAAAATCATGTTAGCGTCTAAAGCGAAGCGACTTGGACTCGTTGGAAGACTTGTTGAACACACCAAGGGAAGCGAGCAAGACGAGGATGGCCAAGATGACGGCTAGCGCAATGGCCAACGTCACTTTGAAGTTCTTCCACCACATTTGTCGACGCAGGTCCGTCGCGCCTTTGTGAAAGATGGACGCTGTGTCGGCGAGATGGTTGGCTTTTTCAGAGAGCGTGTCGATCTTCTCGGTGTTACTCAACGCAATGTTGATCGAGTCCTTCATGGTGTCCTTGACAACCTCGACCTGGTGTTGAACATGGGCCAGCTTGTCAACTTTGGTCACGTCTTCGTACTTGGTCGCGATAGCTTTCATCATCTACATAATTGATAAGCCTTGGAGTGCGGACGGTCGTTGTGATTACCTTTGAGCAGTCAAGCGAGGTGTCTTTTGTCGCAGCCGCTGCAAACGTGACTGTGAATTGCGCTTGGAGCTCATTGATCATGAGATGCGCAACACGAAGAGGATACGCTGCATTCGTCACGGCGAAGAAGACAAAGGAGCCCGAGTCGATCATGAAGTGCAGCTTGAGAGTTTCAAACTCGAGGGCGTGTCGACTGTTGGCACCAACTTCTTTGTGCCACGACGGCGCGGAGACGACTTTCTCTGCAATCTCGAGGAACTTTTTCCGCTCTTCAGCCGTGACTTTGGTGTGACTATAAGAGGACAGAATGTTCTTGTCGGCGACACGCAGGACGGCGAGGAACTTGACGTCGGTCATGGCTTGGTAACGGTTCTCTGTCTTTGTCGAGCGATTGAATTTTCTTGGCGAGATATCCGGATACGAATGTTATCCGGATAGTTTCAACCGTTTCCAAATTTTTCCCAGCGACACGATGCACTTGTCCTAAAATGGACCAAATGGCTCCCAAGAGAAAACGCGAGTGAAGCGCTTGCTCTCAAAGCTACTGAGCTACACCCCAAGATCCCAGCTCTATAGAGCTACAGTGCACTCGCTCGCATAGATACGCTCATCTTTAAAAACTGTCAGAGTGTTTTGTAGAAAGAAAATCTCAAATCGAGCTAGAGAGTTGCTCGAACTCAATGGAATGCCAGTCTAGCTCGTATATCACCAGCTAGAGTACGCATACAGGTCATGCTATCACGCGTCGAAGTTTGTTGCCACGATTGGTCTCGCCAGCCGTATTTTGCCCCGATAAATTAGACTCTAGCCGTGATGTCATTGCATTTTCATTGTGATCCACAGGCGACTACCTAGCCAGAGAGCTCAAACGGCTATGCATCGCTCTCCAGCACAATAACTACAATACCTCGAGTCTTGGGCTCATTTCTGACAAGCCATGAGTTGAAACCCCTCAAAGTCACTCTGAAAACTTTTGCAATATTGCAAATTAGAGTGCGCCAGAGGTAGCAGAAGGATCCTTGTCTTGCAGCCGACTTGCGGCCTGTAAGTACCGCTCAGATACCGCTCCTGGTGAGTGCAAATGCACGAGAGGTTCCTTGCCAACTGAGTTTCAAGGGTCGATCAGGAGGTCAACAGTGTGTCGGGGGTTCAAACAGAACTTATCCGGATGAACCGGATACGTTTTCCCGCTTGGGCAGCGACAGAAGGACTCGTCGAGCAGACATGGACGGTCGGCAAGCTCAATTACTGCAGGAACTAGCGACGCTGCAGCTAAATGTATTCGAAGAACAAGTCAAAATCTTCCACGAGCAAGTTGAAGGCTGCATTGCGATCACAGGCACACATCCCTTGACGCAGGAGGTACGTTGAGACTCGCAAAACGACCAGCTTCATCGTCGAGATAGAATGCGTCTTCCGTGTGCACAGTGCAAGGAACAGATTGGAAAAAGTATTCTCGAGCATTGCCAAGCCCATTGTTGTCAGAGACGTTGGCGACGATTGTCTTTGGCGTGTGCAATTCTGAAGGGTACATTGAATCGAGTGAACTCTTGCAATGGGCGTTTGAGAAAGTAAAGCAAGCCGACTTGAATGTACAAGACATCTCCGCGGGTATTTCTTGAGTGCTCACTTTGACTTAGATGAGCGACCGCATCCACTTTCTCTTTCTACTCCTCCATACACTCGAGAAGAGGAAACTCAACAAACGTACGATGAAAGAAGACGACTTTCGAGCGATGCGTGTACATTACGAAGACAACTTGGACATGCTCATGGGATGGGTCCAAGCAAGCGTGCCTTATCTCAATAGCGACAGTCGAGACCAGGATTTAGTTCATATTGTGCTCCAGCTTGTCACCAAGTTTCCTCCCTCCAAGCAGTCTGAAAAGCAGAAGCTCGCGACAACACTTCGAGATTTGCGCAGTCAAGCCAAGAACCCCCGCGCGGTACGCTTCTCTCCCTCATTATTTGGCTAAGTTGTGTCTCGTATAGCCCAATGGAGCGTCCGAACGAAGAGAACCCGACGAGCTAAACGAGATCCTTGCCCATGTGTCGCTGAAGAAGAAAGATCTCAAGAATGCACCCGTCTTTAAGGCCACACTCCGTGCCAACGGCGGCACATTCTGTCAGAAGAAATCCGAGCTAGAATGCGCTCAGTACATCTTGAAGCGATGTCACAACGACGGCTTTGACTGGCGGCTCTCTCTCGTCCTCAAATCCGACGAAGACGAGAATACATGATAGATCCACCGACGTTGTCACCTAATCTAATGCTGTACTGACTGTTCAACGGTGAAGACTGCGGCATCATGGACCATGGGAGCTTCTCTGCTCGCGTCTGACAAGTAGATCGCCGCTAGATAGAGAAAAGAGCTCAACAACGACGCAGATTCATGGAAGAGGCATATGGATTCAAGATGACGACTTGGTTGTGGACGAATCTACTTTTCGACATACTTGGCGTAGACATCGATGTAGAGCTGTGGCTCGCGGACGGTTTCTTGGAAGGCAGGACGCGTCTTGGAGGCTTCGAGCGCAGCCTTGAGCAAGGGATAGCCGTCGAGGAGATCGTGGTTGTGGTAATGCTTCAATAGGATGTCAAAGCGGAAGAGGAATGGCACCGTGAGGATTTCGGCACTGCTGAGCTTGTTGCCAAGCAAGTACGGACCCTTCGAGCGGTACGCAGCGGCGTTCTCACGGTAAATCTTCTCGACTTCATCGAGTGTGTCCTTCAACTCTGCAAGGTTTGCTTCCTACAACATGTCAGAGTAAGCAGAGTTGATCGACGTACGCTTGGATTGCGGAGGACGCCATAGAAAGCTCCGACTTCAAATTTCGCGGCGGCAAGTTGAGCAAGCGTCGCTTCTTCAGGGTCGTTATGACGGAAGAGCTCGCCACCTCCATACTTGGTATCAAAGTACTGAGCAATGATCGCCGACTCGTAGATGGAATAGCCATTCGAGAGGAGGAATGGCACCGTGCCGTATCGGTTGAACTGTTCAATGTACGCCGCGGGCATGTCGGTCAATGAGACCTCGATGACATGGAATGGAGCCTTGGCTTCAACGGCAGTCCAGAGCGAACGTTGGCCGAAAGGACAGACAATGTTGTTAAAGAGGTGGAGCTTGCCGTCAGGAAGCTTGTACTAGTAGCTGAAGATTTGTTGCTCGCTCAGCGATTCAAACGGCGTGGTCTCGAACGACATGGCGCAAATTGGACTTTGATCGTCAGCTCTGTGGAGTCAATGAAGACCACAGATTGAAGACAGGACGATGGCGGTAACCGGCATGTTACACACGTCGGGCAGTGGATGGAGAATTCGATGGAAGGACATGTAGGGAAGCCATCGTCCATCTTCATGGCAGCGCTATATTCATTCATTATCTGTGATATTACTCTCTCGTCTGCATAGATGTCCCTGACGTTATGCTTTGAGAGCGACTTCGCCGACGATTTCAAACGGATCGTCGTTTCCCTTGCGTTCCATGATGACCACGCGACTGACCGTCCATTCGATCGTCCGCTCCGGTCCGAACGACGCCTCGATCGATGCATTCACATCGTGGGCCAAATTGTGCACGGCGTCTTCTCCACGCGCTTGGCCCAGCGTCATGTGCGGCACAAACGGCCGCGTGTCGTAGTTGCATTCGGGAAATGCCACTTGCAACGCCGCTTGCAGTTGTTGCATCTGGACGGCGGTCGACGATGGCTCGGGTTGCAAGAAGAGCGTCGCGCTCTTCTTGGAGTGGACAAAGTGATGCAGTTCTGGAAACGTGGCTTGGAAGGCGGGGATGTCTTGGATCGCCGCTTGGACACGCTCGACGATGGTGTCCATTTGAGTCGTGGGTTGGGCCAAGAACGGATACAAGAGGTTGATGTGTGGCGGCCAGCGTTGATAGCTCTTGTCATGAACTTGTCGGACGGATTGGACGAGGTCGTACGCTTTGGGCGAGTCTTTCTCGGTGAGGACGATGGCCAAGGTGGACTTGTGAGCCAAATGAGGCGGCATGGGCGTGCGAGACATCTCGTGTTGGCGGCAAATGGAAGAATGAGGCAAGGATCGCCGCTCGACTTTCTTGCAAGTCTTGATTGCACACCTTCACTCGCATGCATACCATCCAACTCTGCGACCTGGGACATTCAACCAGCGACCATTCGACCTTTGATGTCGCCAAGGAGGAGAGACTGTCAAGGATTTGAGATCGCACAAGATCGCGAGCGCCAACTCTTATGGCTTGAGGATCGCGATGCCACAGCCACACAATCCATCATGGAACATACCGACCAGAACTTCAAAGTTGAGCGAATGAAGATTTGTCATCTCCTTGTTCATTCTATGCTGACGACGATGCGTCAAGGCAATGCCATCCGTCGGCAGACTCGCTCTTACTAGCGTAGTTGTCCATGAATTCAAAGAGGGGATCGGGACTTAAGCCATTCTTCACGGGAAGGTTTGTCTCTCCCCTTCACGTCTAGCAGCAATAGGACCAGCAACATGATTCCAGACTTCCAGCGACTGCAAGTGTGCAGATGAATGCAAGAGACCGGCCTGAAAGAAGTCTCAACACGACACTGGCGTCAGGGATGGGCTCCTCAATGATCGTCAGCCACAACTTTGGCATTTGGGTCGCGAAATGGATGAAGAGTGTGACGTGGGGGATGAGAGAGTCACAAATAATAAAGATGATCGACCGCAATCGAACACCAGGCAATCGTATTCTCGCTAGAAACTGAAGGACGCACAAAGTAGGATGAAGACCTTGTTTGCACTTAAGGTGGAAATGAATTCTAATCTACACATGCATATGCAAGCTCGAGGACGAGCTGTCGAGGACGAGGAGTCCTTTGATGGAGGATGAGGGACCTTTCGCGGAGGACGGTCCCTGGAAGGTTACTCGAAGGGATGCGTGTCAATCAGGTGGTGACACGCACATCACCGTCACATACCCCCCCACTAAAGGGCGACTACGTCGGCCGGCCGAGGTGATGGGCGTGGAGCAGTAAGGACGAGAGTATTGCTCGAAAGAGCGTTTTTTTCGAGTTTTTGGTGGTGGTCCCTGATGTGGGCAGGCAGTGTAAGCGCACTAGAGCCGGGGATCACGTGAGTCAGCACGGTTGAATGCAGTATTGAATTGGTGGGGGTCCCAGACATAAGCGGGTGGCCGGAATTGTTTATAGTTGGGACCGTGTGCGTAGGTGATTTGTAGGTTGTTGCAGAGTAGTGTAAAAGGTCAGATGTCACGTGGCGCTATGAGAAGTTGGCCCAGGGCAGTACTTGGCAGTATTCGGAAAGTCTCTTAGAATAGCGTGTCGTTCATGGGCTCGACGTCGAGGTCTCGGAATCGTGGGGAGCGACGGAGAGGAGGTAAGCCATGCCATACGTAGTTGGCTTTCGTAGTCGTCGACATAGGACCGATATTCGCTGAGTTTGGACAATGGGGTCCAGTACTTAGACCCGTCCACATGCTCGACCAGGTAGTCCGTTTCGCGGGTCCCAGGTTCACGCCGCTTGTTTACGATGCGGTAGATGGGGGACCCAGAGTTGGTGTAAGTGATATCGTTGTCGCGGAATGAGACTAGGTCCACAAAGCTAGAGTTGGGTAGGCAGTCGAGAGTGAGGTCGTCTTGTTCGTCATCGCCCTGGGTACGTCGTCGTTGTATGGGCGAGAGTAGTATCCTCGGAAAGGTTTAAGGTGGTCCACGTTGACCGTGACGAGTTTGTCAGGATGGGTAGGCACTTCAATCTGGTAAGTGTTGGGACCCAGACGTCGGTGGACCCGATAGGGGCCGTGCCAATGGGTCGCTAATTTGCGGGTCCGGGGGTCTGACGGATCGTTGGACTTGGAAAAGTATTTGTACAGCCAGACCGACGATTGCTCTTCGAATTCAATGGGTTTGCGGTCGGTCCTTGCTCGTGCACTCTTGTTTTGGCCCGCGACCAGTTGTTTCTCGACGAGAGACCTGGTCTGTCGCCAAGACGACGCCAGTCTGCGTTTATATTGAGGTAGATCATCTGACTTCCAGGAGGGTCCCGAGTTGAGGAAGGCCAGATCGAGTGGAAGAGTCGGGTCCCGTCCAAATAGGCAAAAGTAGGGCGAGTCCCCAAGGGTCTCGTGGTAGGATGTTCTGTATGCGAAAAGGAGACGAGGCAGGTAGATGTCCCAGTCCGTGTGGTGGTCATTGACAAAGATTTTCAGCATTTGGATGATTGTGTGGTTGAAGCGTTCGACAAGACCCTGGCTCTGCGGGTGATAGGAGGCACTTGTAAGTTTGTGAATACCGAGTGTTGCGTACATAGTCTCCGCCAGGTCGGAGATGGAGTTGGAGCCACGGTCTGATAAGAGGCGGTTGGGCACACCAAAGCGGCAGAGGACCTCGTCGATAAGGGTCCGGGTGAACGTAGACGTGTTTAAGTCAGGGACTGGGAATGCCTCGATCCATCGGGTGAAGTAGTCCCCGAATACGAGGATGTATTTGTTGCCGTTCTCCGTAGTGGGCAGGGGTCCCAGTGCGTCGACAACCATAAGGTCGAAGGGTCCCTTGAGGTCATAAATAGGCATCCTTTGTATGGATCCCTGCCTCAGCGGGCGGCCTCCTTTGGCCTTGTTGCAGTCAGGGCACATGGTAACAAAGTCTTTGCAATCTTGAATCCAGTTGGTCCAGTATGCGGTCCGACGAATGCGTTCGCGGGTCTTGTTGAACCCGAGGTGTCCCGCGAATGGGGAACAGTGGCTGGCCCGGAGTACCTCCTCGATCATGGACCCAGGAATCATAGGTACCACAACCAATTCGGAATTCCGAAGGGGTGTTTTAATGGTGACTAAGCGGCATACAATGCCTTGGCGGATTGTAAATTGGTGTCCGTTCCTCGTGACACGTTTGTGCAGTCGTGGGTCTACGGGCACTGCGCCATCTTCGAGGTAAGCACGGATAGCAGCGATTTCAGGGTCGGACCCTTGTTCGTTGTAAAGTCTTGCTGTTGGACGGCCACGGGTGTTAAAGAGCTCGACCGTCGAGTTGGTAGAGGGTCCCTTCTCTGTTGGTTCAGGGTCCCTTGTAGGTGGGTCCGGGGTGTTGAAGCGCGCGCTCCGTGCGCGACCGGACTTGTCATGTTGAGGGAGATATGTGGAGAGTTTCTCCCTGGCGAGGGCTGCATCCTCGATGGCTCGGGTCCCGTCATTGTCGAGTGAGGTCTGTGCATGGCGAGCGCGGGACCTTGTAAGGATAGGGCAAGCCAAGCGGGAGAGCCCATCAGCGGCACCATTAAGCTCACCAGGCTTGTGGACTATCGTGTAGTCGAGGCCTTGAAGTTCCATAGCCCAACGGGCGAGTTTGTGATTTCCGGATCGGGTCCCGGGTTTGAAAAGCCATGTGAGGGCCTCGTGGTCCATGTAGATGGTAAAATGACGTCGATCGATGTAGGGTCTGAACTTTCGAGTGGCCCATACGACACCACAACATTCGATTTCGGAGATACCAGAGTCCTTGTTGATCCATTTCGCCTGGGCTTTGGACAGGGACTGAGAAGCATATGCGATAACACGGATCTTGCCTTGTTGTTTCTGCATCAGGACAGCGCCAACAGCAATGTGGCTGGCGTCGACCCATATCGAAAAGGGAAGATCAAAGTCAGGGTGTGCCAGGACCGGTGGTGAAACCAGTCGGCGTTTGAGTGTGTCAAGGGCCTGGTCACATTCAGGTGTCCAGGTAAAGATATCGGCCGATAATAGTGCCGTCAAGGGGGTCGCGATTTCGGCAAAGTCCTTGACAAAACGGCGAAAGTAGCCGGCGAGTCCGAGGAAGGCCCGGACCTCTGCCACATCTGTAAGAGGTTTGATGCGCAGGACCGACTTGATTTTCTCCGGATTGGGTAGTAGTCCCGCAGGAGTGACGATGTGCCCGAGGAATGGTACTGAGGACCGGCCCCACTTGCACTTCGACATTTTGAGTTTAAATCCTGCTTCGCGGAACTTGGACAGGAACTGACGCAGGCAAACGAGGTGTGTCCCGAAGTCTTCGCTAAAAACGATGCAGTCGTCGAGGTATACGAGGCAGGTCCGCCACTTGTAGTCCATCAGAATCTGCTCCATGAGTCGTTCAAAACACGGGACCGCGTTACAAAGACCGAATGGCATGACAAGCCACTCGTAAAGTCCGTACTTGCACGTGAAGGCGGTCTTTTCAATGCTGTCCTTGGCCATCGGGACATTCCAGTATCCCGACGCAATGTCCATAGTTGAGAATAGTTTGGCCCGGCCAAGGACATCGAGTAAGTCGTCAATGCGGGGCATAGAGTAAGAGTCCTTGACTGTAACTTTGTTAAGGCGACGGTAGTCGATGCAAAAGCGTATGGACCCGTCAGGTTTTCGGATCATCAGAACTGGGCTGGCCCATGGACTCTTGGAGGGTCTGATTAGACCAAGGTCCTGGTATTGGTTGATCTCAGCTTCCATTATGTCGTCTTCGGCCTTCGAGGTCCTGTACGGGGCCGATCGAATAGGGGCACTATCACCCGTGTCGATGCTGAATTCAACCAGGTGAGTCCGGCCCGGGGCCTTTGACGTATCCACAAATATGTCGGCGAAATTGAGTAAGGTCTTGCGAAGTAACTCGCGCTGCTCGACGCTGAGACTCGAGTCTGCCCAGTCAATTGGTAGCTCTTTGACTGGTTGATTGGTTGTTTGTACTGGGCAAACAACACCAGGGGCCCCTAATGCAGTCAGGACCCGCTTGGGTTGTTCATTCTTGGATGGGACCGATGACGAGGAGGTGGCTACAGAAACATCAGCGTCTGAGACGCTGGGTCCCATGGGTGATCGTTCGTCAAAGTCTTGAGGAAGAGCGGTCCATGTACCGATAGGAGCCGCAGAGTCAAGCACGATAGGGGACTCTGAGGGATTGATGACTTCCACATAGATGGTGGGTTGTGTAGTGTAAAGAGCAGCAGCCACATGAAGGAGAGTCTGCTTGGAAGGCTCAAGTAAGATTGTTGTTGATCGGGGAAGGTCGGTCCCGGCTTGGCAAGGCACCCAAGAGACAGAGCGTGGTGGGACCGTGGTAGTAGAAGCAACTAGAGCATAGCCCGTAGGATGTTGAGTGGTTTGTGACTCTGGAAGAGGGTCCAATGATAAGAGGTGGTCCCCATCTTCCAACGTAAGAGTGTTATCGCGTAGATTGATCACGGCCCCAAGATAGCGTAGTAAGTCAATCCCGACTATGCAGTCGGTTAGGGCCGTGGACATGACCCAAAAGGGAAGTCGACAGTGCGTCCTGCGATGCGGACCTTGAAGGTAGCACGTCCCAGCATTTCAAGGTTGGAACTGTCCGCGGATTCAAAGTTCGACTTGGGCCGTGTGAGGGTCGGTTGTCCGAGGTGATGCCAGAATGTAGCGCTGATAAAGCTGCTAGTGGCACCAGTATCTATGAGTGTTGTGGCCTTGGTTCCGTTGACATAGGCCTTGATAAAGGGGTCAGGTCCGTTGAGGGACTTGGTGTGACACACAGGTTGTATTTTTGCAATGAAACGACGAGTCCCTGGACAATCCGTAAATAGATCGTCATTGTAGCGTGGGTCCCGTTTTGCGCATCGTCTATGATAGTTGCGTAGGTTACGGACCTTTTGTTTGGTTGCTTGGATAGGGCTCAAATCATCATCGGGATATGCGATGGGCAGGTCGTCCCATGTGACAGGCGGGTGAGTAATGCTGCGCGAGGCAGAAGAGGGAAGATTTGGCGTATGTGTAATGGATGTCAGGATCTGGACCGGGGCCACATGGTACGTTGGCGTATCGTCCGATTCATCGACAGAATCACCAAACAAGTGGGGAGGTTCGGTCGCTTGCTGAGTCTCCGGGGTCTGGGTCCGGAGTTCTTGTAGTTCTTGTTGGTGTCGATTGAGCTGTTCCTTCAGGGACAGTCCTTGTTTCGTTAGTTGAGAGTTCTCCCGAGTGAGGTCCGAGACACAGGCGCTAAGGTGCTTGTTGGACTTGTCGAGTTCTTCAAGTAGGCGGCGAGTTTCGCTGAATTCGGCTGGGACCCGTGTCTGGAAGTCGCTTTGGAGTAAGCGGAGAGTGGACCTCTTGTTGTAGTTGATGAAGCTCGGTCTGAAAGCGGTCTTCGTTACAGAGAAGGCCGGGCAGGAGTTGTTGGCAGACGGACGCTTGGTCTTGCAAGGACTGGCGCAATTCGAGAATGGTTTCTGACAGTGTTTGGATAGCTGTTTCATGGGTCTCTCGTGGGACCATTTCAGTCAAAGATTTTCGAATGTGTGAGATTTGTGAATCCGTAACGGACCGGGTCGTTTCGACCGTCAATCCCACTTGATGGACTTGGTCCGTTACTTGTTGGACTCTGTTGAGCAAGTCTTGTCGAGTAGAAGAGGGGCCCTGCTCCAGAGAAGAAAGGCCCCCCTCAAGAAGTTGGGTCCTGTTGGACGCAACTTCTACTGCAGAAGTCAAAGAACCCAGGGCCGAGTTGGCCCCGCGTTGGTCCACTAGCATTTGGTTGAATTGTTGTGAAACTGATGTCACCGTGTAACGGACAGATTCTTGGAGGTCCAAGACACGCTGTGAAAGATCCGAAACCGTAGGCAACAGGGCAAGTCCATGATCAATTTCAGATATCTCCATATCCGTGGCGGAAGGGTCCGTACGAGGTAAGTCCGTAAGCTCAAGAGGTATCTCAACCTGCTCACTTGTAGTGAACGTCAGACCGGGTACTGCGGCAAGGACGTTGATCAGTGGGTCCCTGTGCACTGCTTGAGGTTGGTCATGGGTCCCAAAGCGGTCCCCACGTCGTGTAAGCTGGTAGTCCTCACTAAAGGGAGGTCCGTCAGGAAGAGCATATTCAAGCGCAGGGACTTCAGAACTTGCAATTTGATAAGGCGACTGATGTGCACCAGGGCTCGTTGACAAAGGGTCATGCGACAAGGCCGGAAGCTCAGGGCCCTGACGATTTGCATAATTGCCGGGTCCAGCAGCAACCAAGCCATGTTCATCGTGCTCAGGCAATGGGAGCAATTGACGAATGGTCCGTGGGCTTGTTGTTTTAGTTACCGTTCGAGACACAACTGTGGTGACAGTCCTGGTGATTACACTCGAGGTTGGTGACAGAGTATCGGTTGAGTGTGAAAAAGGGACGATGCTCCCATCTTCAGGTGTGAAGGCATCATCGAAATGCACATTGGTAGTAGACACAGGGTCCCCATCGTAATGGACGAGATCCTGCGTTGGAAAGGTAGAGTCGTCATAGGACTCCCAAAAAGGCAATTCTTCGAGCGAGCTGCGAGGCTCGAGAGACAATTCGCTTCCCGAGAGGTCCGATGGTCCAGCCTCACTGGCATCCAGTGCCGGAGACGGTTCTAGGTCGGACTTGTTGTCGGACCCCATGTCTTCGTCGCTGTATTCGGCGGGCAGTTTCGACTTCTCTTCTCGGGGTCTCGCTGTTCAGGCGAGTTAGCATGATGTAATCGGCGGTACTCAAGGTCCCGCTTTCGTAGCGTCGCTAAAGGCGACTCAGTGTTGGTAACAATGGCGGACTCAGTCACAGTGTTCGTTCGAGGTGGGTCCCTGTCAGAACCGGCAATAAAGGCATCGGCATGATCGGGACCAAGGTTGAGGTCTTCTTGTCTTCGAGGATCCATGCTTGCACGTTTTCAGGATCAAGTGGAGAGTACCCTGCTTCTCCACCAAATTTGTGACGTGGGGGATGAGAGAGTCACAAATAATAAAGATGATCGACCGCAATCGAACACCAGGCAATCGTATTCTCGCTAGAAACTGAAGGACGCACAAAGTAGGATGAAGACCTTGTTTGCACTTAAGGTGGAAATGAATTCTAATCTACACATGCATATGCAAGCTCGAGGACGAGCTGTCGAGGACGAGGAGTCCTTTGATGGAGGATGAGGGACCTTTCGCGGAGGACGGTCCCTGGAAGGTTACTCGAAGGGATGCGTGTCAATCAGGTGGTGACACGCACATCACCGTCACAAGAGTTGGATGGTATGCATGCGAGTGAAGGTGTGCAATCAAGACTTGCAAGAAAGTCGAGCGGCGATCCTTGCCTCATTCTTCCATTTGCCGCCAACACGAGATGTCTCGCACGCCCATGCCGCCTCATTTGGCTCACAAGTCCACCTTGGCCATCGTCCTCACCGAGAAAGACTCGCCCAAAGCGTACGACCTCGTCCAATCCGTCCGACAAGTTCATGACAAGAGCTATCAACGCTGGCCGCCACACATCAACCTCTTGTATCCGTTCTTGGCCCAACCCACGACTCAAATGGACACCATCGTCGAGCGTGTCCAAGCGGCGATCCAAGACATCCCCGCCTTCCAAGCCACGTTTCCAGAACTGCATCACTTTGTCCACTCCAAGAAGAGCGCGACGCTCTTCTTGCAACCCGAGCCATCGTCGACCGCCGTCCAGATGCAACAACTGCAAGCGGCGTTGCAAGTGGCATTTCCCGAATGCAACTACGACACGCGGCCGTTTGTGCCGCACATGACGCTGGGCCAAGCGCGTGGAGAAGACGCCGTGCACAATTTGGCCCACGATGTGAATGCATCGATCGAGGCGTCGTTCGGACCGGAGCGGACGATCGAATGGACGGTCAGTCGCGTGGTCATCATGGAACGCAAGGGAAACGACGATCCGTTTGAAATCGTCGGCGAAGTCGCTCTCAAAGCATAACGTCAGGGACATCTATGCAGACGAGAGAGTAATATCACAGATAATGAATGACTCTTAGGAGGAAAATGGGGGACGAATGTGGGAACGATAAAACACCAGGTTTAACATTAGAAAAACCATGTCTTTATCGAATAACCTAACTACCACTCACATTCGCTTTTCGCATCAAGTTGACAATCGATTTCCAAGACAATTGACATCTTCGACGACTGCGCTGCATCGGAGTCACTTCGTCCACGTGGATCGCGTCACTGCAGTGCAAGTACATATCGTGGGCCTCCTTTTCTGTTGGTTTGGACTTGAATACACCCGTCCGTCGAGCTTTGTCAGCAATTGGTTTCATCAAGTAGTTCAGGTCACTCATGCGTTTTCTGGCATTGCGACTTGGTAGGTCTCTGGTGCGGATGAGGCGCAGTGGGGGCAGTCTATTCGCTTGATTGCCACACATGTAAAGTATCCACATCTGGTAAGCTGTCCCATTCGGCACGATAAAGTTTGAAGGCACGGTAGGGTAGAGAAGCTCGCAATCGACGGGCTGTGAATCATTTGGGGTTGGAGGCTCGTCAGCATTGTGCTGTCTTAAAGCACCAGATGACTGTAAGCACGCATTAACTACCCTTTCAATGCCATTGTAGGTAACAGATGAGCCAATGTCGTTTGCATTTTGCTCACCAACATGGATGCTTCGAATGATTTCGCCTTTGGCCGACTCAAGAGCTGTCATTGTTGCTTTCACGTGGTCCAGCACAGTCGTGAGCTCTGACAAAATTGCCACATGCGGGGGAATTCCAGTGGGACGAATGTTCGAGCATAGATTGTAGTTGCCACATGACACAAGGGATTTTAATCGATCGACCAATTGAATATTCATGAAAAGCGGAGTGCTCAACAAGGGATGCTCAAGTGATAGGACTGATTTCAAATAATCATAATGGAACACAAGTGATGTAAGTGCAAACTCTTGAATGTATCTGAGGCCAAGAGGTGCACCAGGAAACATTAGCTCAATACATTCACTGATGAATTCCGATCCTGCTGTAAACGATGGGGGCAAAATTGCAAAATCGGCTGACGATATGGGCAAACCAGAAACTGTGCGACCAACATACATATCGCCAGCACCTTCATATCGTATATATGTATTTTGAATTCCACCCATAGACCAACCAGCTCGAAGGTGGACTGCAGAAGAAGGGGGGCACGCTGTAGACCCAGACGAGCAATAAGTTGCAGCACCTTTGCGCAGAGAATGTGTACCAATATCATTCGCGTCCAAGCCACGTCTCTCTAATTCACACACCACGCTTGAATCGTCAAGCAGTGTGCTCAAGACTTTGCGAAATCTGTCATATTGCTTTCCACCGTGAAAAAGAAGGTCGGAAGCTCCATCAAACTGAAAGCAACTCCAATATATACCCAAGGCCAAAATAGGGCATACACAGGGACAAAGTGGGTTAGCGTAGATATGTCTGGGGTCCCGTGGACGGTCACCAGACTGGTCATTTTTCATATGAGCAAAATACACGCAAAGGGCATCACCAGACCATTCCATATGACCAAAACGTATCCCAAATGCATTCGAGGCTCTACACATTAGGTTCCAAGCAATAACCATGTACGTTCGGGCAAATATTGTGTCTTTTCTAGAGCGGCGCAACAAGTTTTCACAAAGATATTCGTACAGCTCATAAGGCATAGGAGATTTCCCGATTTTGATCTTCTCATGGCCATTGGAAATACTGCTAGCAATGGTTCGTTTAAATCCTTTGAAGTAGTTTGCCAATTCAGTTGATAGAGTTGTTGACATGATAGAACCATATTCACGGAACAAATTGAAGAGGCCAGAACGGTGGGTGTTTAAAGACGAGTAGCTCAAGCTAGAGCCGTCGCTCTTCTTAAGAGTTAAGAGCCACGCAACAAAGTCGGTCGCTTCCAATCGATCAAAATAAATGAGCTGGATGCTACGTGGAACCAGAATCGACTTCACTTTGGCTCTGAGCTCGAGCTCAGAGAGCTGCATATCGCCAACTGCATCAGAGAATTCAACTGTAATCAAGTGCGGCTCGTTCAGCACAGCCCAAGTAATAAAGCGAGAGTAAGATTGCATGTAAATTGACCGAGAGCTTCTCGACACCGTGTTTGCCCGAATTTCGTTTGCTCTTTGGCGCAAGTCGTCCAAACTCTCAGACTCCATTTTGTTGGATTGTGGCCCACAAAATCGCGAAAGATGCCGATTTCTTCGAAGTCACAGGGGGGAAGTCAGTGAGAAAAAAGGTGATAGTTGAATTAATGGGACGAATTGTCCCACAAAACCTCTGAAACTGAATGATTCGTCCCAAATATTCCGGAGAATGAATATAGCGCTGCCATGAAGATGGAAGGCGACATTCCGCCGCTCGTCGCCAACTTGACGATGCTGTTGCTTTACTAATCCTATTGGACTTTGCATTTTTTAGTCATCCAACATGGATGAAACGCGCTGAGAAGTGCATCCTGGTTAGCAATCACGTGGGAGACCACGCCAAGCATCTCATGGAAACGACGCGAGGTGCATCTTCCAAGTTAGCAATCGATGACTAAAAATATCTGGCATGTCGTCTGAGGTTGTGCCCGTGGCTGCAGTGTTGCAGTGCGCTGTCATTTTGAAATTTGCATCATGACGATCGAAGCGACGCCGTTTGAATCCTACAGCGACGACCAGCTTGCAAGTTTCAAGCAGCGCGATGGAAAGCTCCACTTGTTCAATCATTTCAAGTGTCCGTTTGGCCACCGCGCGCTTTGGACAGCCGTCGAATCGAGCGCGCCGTTCGAGTTGATCAACGTCGACCTCGGGAATGTGCCACCAGCGTACATGGACAACTTCAATCGATATGGCACGGCGCCTTTCCTCCTCTCGAATGGCTTTCCCATCTACGAGTCGGCTATCATTGCGCAGTACTTGGACGCCAAGTTTGGCCATGACGACCTCTTTCTTCGAGATCGCCCCGAGGAAGCAACGTTGGCGCAACTCGCCGCGGCGAAATTTGAAAGCGGGCCGTTCTATCGCATGCTTCGCACTGGAAGCGTACGAAGTCGACCTCGACAACAAGGGTGGGCTCACATTGTCGTAGGAGGAAAGCGCCGCCGACTTGAAGGAAATGCTCGATGAAGTGGAGAAGATTTACCGCGAACATGCAGCCGAGTATCGCTCGCTAGGACCATATTTGCTTGGCGACAAGCTCAGCAGCGCCGAGATCCTCACCGTGCCATTTCTCTTTCGCTTTGAGATTTTGTTGAAACACTACCGCAACCACGACCTTCTTGATGGCTATCCGTTGCTCACTGCGGTGCTCAAGGCTGCGAAAGTTCGCCCTGCTTTCCAAGACACCATCCGAGAGCCTCAGTTCTACATTGATGCCTTTGCTTCGTACGTCGACTAACACCAGCCTTTAAACACTCCTAAAGATGTGTTGCATTCCTCTCGACTGCCTTGTCGCCGACCGCCAAAGACACCAAGTGTCCACTCTCTGTCGATGACAATGGCTGGAAAGAACAACCTTTTGGGCCGTGGGCTGCTTGCCAAGGTGAGCCTCCAAGTTCCAGCAAGTTCCAGCTTGGAGCGGCTGCAGTCGCTAGGCCTCTCCATCGAATGCGTGCTTTTCCACGCCGTCTCTGACGTCATTTCCATCGACCTGTGTACTCACTGCGGCATGTAACATGCAACGTGGCGTCCAAGGTGTCATTTCCAGTGATTTTTGGCAAGATTTCAACGACCGAGCTCTGTGTGCGTGCCACGTCATCAGAGAAATTGAACATTTTTAAAATAATATCTTGATAAATGTATTGTGCGTTGTGAAATTAAATACGTGTAGAGATATCCGGAATTTATCCGGATTATCTTTGTGAACAACTGAAATCTGGACAAAGCATGGGGAATCTCAACTGCTTGGACCAATGCCAAGCGATACGAGAGCACGACGAGCGTGCAAAGTTTCTCCAAGCGGGAGGCGTCTTCTCGAGGAAGAAATACACATTTGGACTCCATACCAGCACGGAATCGATCCACTTGCAGCTCCACGCCGACTCGGATGAAATTCTCCTCTGGACGTCGGACAAGCAGCCCGACGATGCAAAGCCCAACGAAATCGAAGTCGGCAGTATTAAATCGGTGCTTCCGAGTGGACCGACAGGGTTTCAAATCTACTCTATGCAAGGCGAAGTTCTCCTTGAACTTGAAGCCGAAACAGCCGAAATGCGCTCGGAGTGGGTCACAGCGTTGCAATGGATCTGTGAAGAGGTGCGCAAGAACCAAGAAATCAACGGCACTGCCAAACACCCGGTGTCGTCGAGCCTCAAGCAAATGGTGAAAGAGCAAGCCAACAAGCAGGCATACTGGATGAAGCGACAGCAAGAGCTCAAGCAACGGGAGAAGGAAGCGGAAGAACGAAAGAAGAAAGTTGGAGCAGTCGGCATGAAGTACACTGCGATAGCCATGGCCAACCGAACTTAATATATATTGCCTTCTCTCGGAATACGGGGACGAGGCGCTGACTGCCCAACGGTCTGTTCAACTCCAAGTGTCATTTCCAATTTCGATGATTCCAGGATTAGACGTCGCCGTGGCCACCGTTGAGAAGATCCCCGCCCAGGGGCTTCACATGCCCTACGTGGTACGACATGTGACCTATCGATGCGTCTAAGCTGTTGCCGACAGGAATTTGAAGTCGAGCGAATGTATCGCAGCGACTATCATAGCTGGAAGTGCCGCTTTTCCGATTTCTGTACGTTGGCAGACGAGGTAGGCAAAAGAATTGAAGGCACATGAATGGATGGGATGGCGACGTAGCTCAAGAAGTCGCATGACTTGGACAATATCAAAGCTCATTTCCCCCCAAAGACTATGCAAATACCGTACGTGTTGCCGTCGGATGCCAAGTTGGAAGAGCGCCGCGCTATGGTAAGGTTTGCTTCGCTGCGATTTGCTCATGTCTTCTAGTTGGACTTGTTTTTGAAGGCTCTGCCACACACCGACTTGTCCCCCGAAGGACACCACGCCGTGCGAGCGTTTCTCAAGTTGGATTCTGTGCATTTGGAACCACCAAGTCAAGGAGGACTGGTTTCAGTTCCACCACGCGATGAGAAAACTGCCTCCGAGCCAACTCCCGAGGATGAGCCGCAAACGACTGCCTCAAAAAGCGCAGTGGACGCTGAACATGAATCGATTGAGGAATTGATGACCAAGGCGACCATTGCAGACACGGAAGCATCGTCAAAGGAGCCTGAAACGAAAGGAATGAAGTTGAAATCCGAGGCCTCAGCAACAGCCAAGCCAGCGGACGAGAAACCTGAAGTGCCGTTGAAGACTGAGGTCCATGAGGAATCAACCGACTCCAAGTCGAACGACGACGATGCGAAGTCGACGTCAAAGAGCGAATCTGGAGGTAGTTTGGTCGAGTCGGCCAAAGAGCGATTGGAGGCCGCGGGCGAAATGGTGGCGAATGCGTTTGGCATGGGCTCCAAATAGCTCTACGCAGTGCCGCTATGAACTTTGACTTTGCTTTTGATCTATCAGTAGAGTAACAATCCATGTTGCATTTCCTCTCGGTCGTCTTGGAATTTGAAATGGAGGATGCCAAGACCTACTCTGTACTTGGAATGTCGAGCTCTATACGGCGATGTTGCCTAGACGACGCTAGCAGCATCACAAGTCTCGTCTTAAGGAGGAATTCATTGTGGTCGTCCATGTCTTGGCGTCGTCGGGTCGAAAATGGACGAAATTTGGTCAGAGAATGATGGTCTTGCAAATTCAAAATGGACTCTTCGGTCATTTTTCAATTTTCCACGTCGAGTCAAGATGGACGCAGTGGATGTCAATGCCGCGATGTTCTTTGCCGCCCTTGATGCTCTCCAAGCGGTTGCAGTCCAGCCAGAAGGCAAAACGGCGGCGACTATTGATGAACCAAGTCCTGAACAGTGCATTGTCAACATGATCGTGCCGACGTCGTCGGTCCATGAAGTCCTTCGACTTGCACAAAAGATCAAAGCGTCTCTGAAAGACGACAGTAGCAGCATAGGAAACCAACACAGTAATCTCGCTAGTACTAAACGCAAGCGTCTCGAGCCGCAAATCGTCTGTGACGAGTGTGGCAATCGGGATCATGGTCATTTAGTTACTGATGATATCCACGGGACACGATTTGTACCGGAATGGATGGTCAAGGATGCGGCAATGTTGTTCAGGACCACGCCTTGTTCGATGGCAATGCGTATCGCTGCTTTGAAGGCGAAGAGGATCGATCGCATCACGGCCCAGCCCCGAATCTTCTCCTCTCCGCGCAACATCACTTCAAAACGATCATCTCGACTGAAGCAGCGACTTGAGCGTCGTTGCGCCGCGTCATCGACAACGTCGAGCTCAACTTGAGTCAAATGGGTCGAGATGAGCGCCGAACTCGAGAAGGCTACAAAGATCAAATGATTCTCCAAGCCATTCGTCTCATCGACCATACTGGTGATGGATTAAACCTCCATGCGCTTGTGTGCGCCAGAGCCAAGGAAACGTTTGCAGAATTTCGTCGAGCTCGCGAGAACGTGACAAAGTTTGAAGCGACTGTCGCTGCGTGCCTCGTGGATGCTTTCCGTGCCACTCGGACGGAAATGGCCGTGGTGCAACGCTTGACCAATGAACGTGTTGACGATTCTGTGCTGCATCCTTACGCGTGCCCACACTGCTTGGAGCGTTTCAATGCCAGACGTGGCTTGCAATTCCATGCGTGCAGCTTGGCCCCAAGCCAAGTTGACTGGACTGAGAGAAATTCCATCGCAAAGCGACAGCGTTTGACTGTGTGAACGCTTCGCACTGTCGTCAGACTTAGATAAAATACTACGTAGTAGATTCAACGCCAGATATGATTTTGAAACAAGTCGCGGACTGGACAAACATCTCTGCACCGTCTTCGTCCAGTGTCATTCAACAACACTGTAGAGTGACTTGATCCGTCATTTTCGTTCTTGTCGTTCTCCTTTTCAGCATTTTCAATTCCACATGGTCTTATCGTAGGTGAGAGTTCGATGGAGCTACGACGACAATCCGTTGCCGCCACGAATGCCATCGGACAACTCCGCTTCTTCGTGTCTAGTAACCGACCAACATGCTAGCTCATGGTTAATCAATTGCGTGCGTTTGATGTCTTTCCAAGCTCACACTTCAGCTGATTTGCTCGTCGGCTTTCGATCTACTCATCTCGGCGGTTCATGGAGTCTCTCTGAAAGTACACATTACTATCCTTGGGCTCTGCTTGTCCATACGTAGCGATCTTCCAGCATTAGAAAGTGCGTTGCAAGAAGCATGGTTATGTTTGTGGTTGTACGGTTTCGTGAAAACGATGGATTTCCGGATATAGTTTATTTTATCCGGAGGCGAATTGTCCATGAGTCGAGCCGCGTTGCCATCACACCTCGCGCACAAGTCGGCGCTCGCGGTTGTCTTGGCCGAAGAGGAATCCTCTCTGGCATATCGTGTTATCCAAGGCGTCAGACAAGCTCATGATAAAAGCTACCACCGCTGGCCGCCCCATATCAATCTCCTCTACCCATTTCTAGCCCGACCCAGCAGTCAAATCGATGACATTCTTGCACGCATTACCGACGCAGTTGGGGACTTACCAGCGTTTCCAGCAACATTTTCAGAGTTGAACTACTTTACGCACTCGAAGAAAAGCGCAACTCTCTTCCTGGAACCTGATGCTGCCTCGACAGCGTCGAAACTGAAACAACTGCAAGCTGCACTGGAGGATGCCTTTCCAGAATGCAACCACGACACGCGGCCATTCGTGCCGCATCTCACATTAGGCCAAGCAAGTGGCGGACAGGCAGTCCAATCCCTCGCTCACCTGGTCGATGTCTCTTTTCAAGACGAAATAGCACCAGCCGCTCCGGCTGACGACACTGAGGATTTGTTCGACGAGTTGACCAACTCGATTGCATTCCACAAGCCCAGCGGCAGCGACCCGTTTGGCAAGCAAGTAGATCGTGCGACTCCTTGGATTCTCCAGTGGACGATCCGTCGCGTCGTCGTCCTCGAGCGCCAAGGCTTTGAAGATCCATTTGAAATCGTCGGTCAAGTTGATCTCAAGTGAAGTTTGCTTTGAGGATGCGGCGCTGTGCTCTAGCGACAAAGTTAATGAAAGCCATGGAGGCAGTCATGAAGAACTCGTCTCCGCTTCATGCTTGCTAAGACATGCCCGTGGCGAAGAATGAAATCATGTACGTGTTCATCTTAAATCCCACAATATGCAGCATGCTCTCTTGGATCCCTTACAAATAGTACATCACATTGAGCAAATCGCGGTGGACATCCATGAGACGCCCCGTGGATTCGACAAATGTGCCATCCACCGTGGAGCCGCCATCGCTACTGTCAACGACGAAGAGACGAGCGCGTTCAGCGACCAAATGCGCGTAATAAATGGTCGGCACGACACCGACAGCGCGCGTGCAGCGGGCAAACGTGTAGCACAGGTGGTACGTGAGCGTCTGGAGTTCGTCCGGGTGGAAGTTGATCTCGTCCAAGAGGACATGGTAATGGCCAGGACGACTCGTGCCTTGGAGACCCGAATGGCTCATGAGGAAGAAGTCGTACTCGGTCGGATGGCAAATGCCAGTGTCGACGACAGTCCCAGCTTTGCAATTGCCGCTTCGGTCGCATTCATGCGCTTGGGTTGGGAAGATGCGCGTGTGATGACGCTTCTGCACGACGACGTACGTGATCGGCGGCTTGTAATCGGGATCGAGCTTTTCGCAGGCAGCGCGGATGGCTGCGACTTCCTTGGTCAGCACGTTATGGAACTGGCCATCTGAGAGACCATCGCGGTAGATCAAAATGCGTTCAGGCTTCACATGGGTTGACTGGTAGAAGCGCTTGAGCAGTTCGTTGACCATGCTTTCGAGATCTTCGATGTATTCCACGCGACTACCTTGCTTGCGGACACATGCTGCATGATGGGACGCATATTTGTCCATCGTCGCCACGCACGAGGCAATCGACGGCTGCGACTTGTTGCCAGGACCGGGATGCGTGACATCGCAGCCAAAGATAATCGTCGGACACTCGCTCACTTTGGGCAAGTCCGCTCGACAGATCGAGTTGCGTCCGCCCAGTTTCATGTTGACCTTGAGCAGCAAGTTGGCAATGTACTGCGGACTCTTCTTCTGGATGTGCTTGGCAAGCATGCACTGCGATGGGATGCCAAACGTCACGTCACTGGCACGCTTCAAGTCCATGTACGCCACGGAATCCCCGCCACCGTTCACCGCAAAGATGACGCGAGGACGCGACCCGAACGTCTGCTCCGCGGCGTAGATAGCCTCTTGGAACAATTCTTCGACGGACTGGCGATTGCGCGTGAGGACCGGTGGTCTGGTTCCGCGTGGTCCTTGCATGTTGACAGCATCTAGTTGTTGGACAAGGGCTCGGAAGAAGTCTTCGATGGCTCGATCGTCGCGAGGGTTGCCCAAGTTGAGGATGGCGAAGCTCAAGAGCTCCTTGCCTTCAAAGAAGCCCTTGCCGCGCAAATTCCAAGTGCCGTCTCGAGGGCGTTCAATGGAATTGCGTGCGTAGACAAGCTCAGGATCGGGCAATTGGCGAGCTTGGACTGCGAGCATCTTCGGGTTGATGGTAGCTCCAAAGGCCTCAAGACAATTGTCAGCTTCGAAATGAGCATTCGCGATCTGGTCTTCGATCTTGCGACGGCGCTCTTCAGGTTTCGTGCACGTGTACTTGATGATGTTGGCCACTTGGTTGGGGGTTTCCTTGCGCGTGACCTTCTGCCCGCCGATGGTTTCACAAACTTCGAGGGGAAGGAATTGCGGCTTGCTCTTCTTGCCGATTTGAGCGCATGGCCATTCTGGATGGCGGAGAGCCTGGTAAGTCAAAGCAAAGTACTCGGAGATGGACATCTGCGATCCATCCTCCTTGGTGAAGAACGTGTCTTTGGCTGCGGAGGACGAAAGGCCCGTGATTTTGAACTCTTTCTTGATCGGTCGATGCGTCACGCGGACCTTGACGCTCTTGAGGATTCGTGCGGCCTGCTTGATAAAGCCAGGATCGCTCCAGTTGATGCGATCGCCCATGACTTTTTGAATGTAGTCAGGAAGACTCATCTGCTCAATGAAGGCAGTCGCAGCGACATCAATGTTGAGTGCGAGTCGCGTCTGCGTCGGACGGAGCGATTGATGGTAGCCATACCAAAGCTCGGCACCTTCGCCAAGGCTTGCTTTGTTGGCCGGCGAGAAGAAGTTACGACCGACGGCAGTGAAGCGGATATTGGCGGACGCTCGCAGTGCAATGTCCAAGGCCATGATGGCTTCGTATGGCGTAAAGTTGAGTTGACCAGAGAAGAACTGCTCAACTTGGGACATAGGAATGGCAACAGGGTCGGCAGCCTTGACGTGGACATCCCATTCTTTCGACTTGCCGCTTTCAAACACTTCCGAGATAACATACATGCGGTTGTCAAATGGAAGTTGCGTCGGCGTGTAAATGTTGCGACGGCCGTCCGAAACCACAGTAGAGTTGGGGAATTCTTCCTTGAGTTTCGCAATGAGCAAGCCGAGCACTTTCAAACAGAGTTCTTTCACTTGGAGGCTCTGGGTTGGAGTGGCGCCATGAGGACAGAACACCACGTCGTAATGGTAAATGTCGCCTTGGCCGGGTTTCAAATCCACTTGGTAATAGTTGGCCCACACCACAATCGCTTGACCATGCGAACCAAACGCAGGGCGGCATGGGAACAAAGTGTCCACTTGAGGTGCCAGTAGCTGCGACTTGACGGGTTCAGGGGGAGGGCCCGATGGAATGGAAAAATTGCCACCACCACCGCGGCCACCAAAGCCACGGCCACCGTCACGACCGCCACCGAAACGGCCACCACCACCACCGCCGCCAAATCGGCCACCACCGCCACCACGGTCGTCTCGACCACCATAGCCACCTCCACCGCCGCGGTCATCTCGGCCACCATAGCCGCCACGATCATCTCGGCCACCGTAGCCACCACCGCCACTACCACGGCCATAGCCACCACCACCACGGTCATCTCGGTCATAGCCACCTCGGTCATCGCGGCCGCCATAGCCACGATCGCCACCATAGCCACCACCACCACCGTATCCACGGCCACCACCGCCACCATATCCACGGTCGTCGCCACCACGGCCACCGCCGCCGCCGCCATATCCACGTTGATCGTCATATCCACCACCACGGTCGTCTTGTCGGCGAGGAGGTGAGCGCGACGGAGCATATCCGCGTCTCTGCGGCGATCGGCTTCGAGATCTATTCGGAGGTCGGCCGCTCATGAGGGGGAAATCAAGTCTGCGGTGATCTTCACAAATGTCTCCGGATACGATGGCATGACCCGCCTCGCTGGCCAATGAGAGGCCTTCCAGTACAGTACACCAAGCTCAGGAGGGGCGATGCACGACGACCAAAGTATAATATTCCCGTCATAAAGTCTGGCCGGAAACTATACACGCATCCACATTTTTTGCTGCTGCTCATACCATGGTGTAGCAACGATGAAGCCTTTTAAGCAAAGAGGGTAGATTGATCGTTCTCATTGAGTGGTGAGATGCGTCTCGGTGATATCGCTACATGTGAGCTAAACTTCACGTTTCTTGAAAATGAGACTGGCCGGAAACTATAAATGCACCCAGCCTATTTAGAGCTTTCGTAAAGAAAAACGCCTATTTAGACTGCGAAATTAGGTGGGTTTTTTCCCAATTGATTGCCGAGTTGGAAGCACCAACTAGTCAGTTCAGTGTCACTTTTGCACCATGCCCAGAGGCCGAGCACCGTCACAACAAGAAATTGGTGCCATTTTGGCACTCTACCGCGATGGAAAATCAATGCGAGGCATTGCAAAGGCAATAAATCGGACCGACTCCCTCGTAAGAAACGTCCTACGCAATCATTTCCACCCTGCACCGAAAAAAAAGTCGATAGGCGTCTCAAAATAAGTTCTCGACTCGTTCGACGCATCTTTCGACTCGCCTGTGTCAAACAAATGTCGTCTAGGAAGATTGAGTCTGCAATAAAGTCTCAAATCATGCGAACAACGATTCTAACGGTGCTATGGCAATCGAAATTCGCCAAGTATATCAGGCGAAAACCCACTCCGCACCTCAAAGCCCACCACCGAAAATCTCGCATTGCGTTTGCGAAGAAATACCTCCAGAAATGGGGGTTATGGGAGAGCGTTGTCTTCAGTGATGAAAAGAAGTTTAACTTGGACGGCCCTGACGGATGTCAGCATTACTAGCATAACATTCGAAAGGAGCCTGAACTCTACTCCAAGCGCGTCATGGGCGGTGGCTCAGTCATGATTTGGGCTGCCATATCAAACTGTGGAAGATCCCACGTAGCTAAACTTGAAGGTAAACAAAACTCCTCCAAGTATATTGAAACACTACGGGAGTATCTTTTGCCATACCTGCAATATATGCGTGAAGAATGTGGCATTGAAAACCCAATTTTCCAGCAAGACGGAGCCCGAATTCATACCGCCAAGGCCACCATAGAGTTTCTCGATGAGCACGGTGTTAACGTTTTGGAGTGGCCAGCAAAGAGCCCCGACTTGAACATAATCGAGAACGTATGGGGGCTCTTGGCTCGCTCAGTGTACGAGAATGGCCGCCAATTTGACTCTGTGCATGATTTGAAGCTCCAAATCAAGCGAAGCTGGACTACGATAACTACAGATTACCTCAGGCGCCTTGTCGATGACGTACCAACACGACTAGCTGAGGTAATCCTCAAACGAGGTGCCAGCATCGATCGTTAAGCTTTGATAATTGAGTACATTTATAGTTTCCGGCCAGTCTCAATTTCTAGAAATGTCAAATTTGATTCACTCGATGCGATATCACCGAGACGTATGTCATCACTCGACGAGAATGATCATTCTACCCTCTATGTTTAAAGGGTTTCACCGTTGGTACAGCATGCTATGAGCAGCAGCAAAAATACTGGGTGCGTGTATAGTTTCCGGTCGGACTTTATTTTATCTCATTCATCCATACATTTTGTATTTAATTATTGTGAATTTGGCTCACAATTGGAGTTTTGCTACATTTCTCAAATGTTCCAAATTATCGTCGCACGACTTGCGCACATACTATATTGGAGTAGTCTACTCACTCTAATTGAAATGCTTTTGAATCTTTCGAGCATTCCAACAAGATTGTCCTTATGATTCAGCACGCGGTGTCCCCCGAGCGTGCGTCTCGAAACACGAAATACCATTGCTTGTATGGCTATTATTTCCTTGGTTTGTCGAAAGCAAAATTGTCTACGTTGTATTCAAAGAGCCCCTCCACCATAACGTCGTGGATAACACATTATGAACAAGAAGGATTGGTTGACAATCAATTGCGCAGAGCTCCCATACATCGAAAGTTTACAACAACCATGAAGGTTTGGTTATTAGAACTGTACAAGCATGAGCCACTACTGTACCTGGACGAAGCCAGACAGCGCTTTATCAATCATTTTTCTGTCTATTAGTGCATACACCGTTTGGTCGATCTTGCGGGAAGCAGGCTTGACGTGGAAAGTATTGGAAAGTCGAGCAATACAAATCAACTACTGTGATATTATTCGGTATGCAAATGAGCTTCTTTCTCTACCATGGCTATTGCTGAATCTTGTCTTCCTCGATGAAATGAGTTTCGATGACAGAGATATGATACGAAAGCATGGTTACTGCAGAAAGGGGCAACGTCTTGTTTACAGAGGCGACTTTAACAGAAAGCCTCATGTTTCACTCTTGTGTTTCATTGGCATCAATGGGCTACTCGAAACATTCATGACTGACGGCACATTTTCGAGGTCAATCTTTGTCCAATGCCTGCAGCAATTTGCTATGAAGAATGTCGTGAAGCAATATCCTGGACCTAATTCAATATGGATTTTTGATGGCACCAAAATTCATTGCCATCCATCAATCATTTACTATCTTCGCTCACTTGGAATTATTCCAATCTTCCTACCAGCCTACTGCCCATTCTACAATCCAATTGAAATTCTGTTTGGCATGGTAAAACGGAATTTCAAGAGGTTGATCCACCAAGACAGAACGAATATTCCTCTAGCTGTGTCGAATGCATTGATCTTGTATGCCAACTACAATTTCAAGGCTATCTACAAAAAATGCGGCTACGAAGGAGACAACAAGTTCAATCCAGGAACAGGTCTAGGAAACTAGAAATCATCGATTGATTTAACTATCAGTAACCAAATCCTATTTCATGCATGATCCTCATCAGGAATATCCTCGATTTCGTGCAATAATCTTTGTCCATAAGTAGTCTCAGAAGTTTCCACGGCAGATCCAAATCCATCGAGCATATTTGTGTGTATTCCAGTCATTTCTTGCAATGCACACATTTGAAATTCCATTGTTCTATCTCGCCATGTTTTCGCTTCAAAATTTGGAAGGTTGATCTAATTCGAGATATGCTGTTCAAAAAGTTCTCATTGATATTGTAGGCGATATCGAGCCCGCGACGAACATTAGCCATTTGGATCTCTGGATTTGATGGAGCATGTGCAAAAAGGTGGATAAGATGCGCAGGAGGTGCTTGGGCTTCCAATGATTCTTGTAAGTGGGCATCTGCAGACTGTATGTAGTTAGCCCAAAGCTGCCAATTGATATCAGGAGATTGGTAAGAATCTTGATGCAGCTCCTTCAACCGGGTTTTCAATGCAAACAGTGATGCTGTTGTAGCTGCGCCAGCTCTATCTCGCTCAGCAGGCAGTATCAGAGTCTTTTCCACGACAACCCAAAGTGCTTTTGACGAAACAGCGTTTGAATACTTGTGAACAAAGAGTGATATGCATTTGTTGCACCAGTTTTGTAAGACGCTTGTTGAGATTGAGTCCAAATCGACGACTCGCTTTGATGGGGGGTAAAACAATACAAATCGAGTAATGTCTTCTCGGTTTGGGGTCACCAAAGAGGACCATGATTGAGTCATATCGTTGGAAAAGATGATTTCGCGTTTGACCAAAGGCAGAACTACATCAATCACACGGGACTTAAAATCATCGACCGATACCTCGTTGATTGTAAGGCGTTCAGCGGTTGTCCCCGAACTCTGACCCTTGAAGTTTCGAATACTTGGAGCAAGGTTGACGCGGAACACTTCATCGCCGCGACTGGCGGCTTCCATATCGATTGAAAAATGCGCTGTCTTTGTTTCGAACACTTAAGAGACCTCTTTTAAAACAAATTTGAACGTTCAGATTTTTCACTTGGAAATTGTATGCGCATATCGTGCGTAAATTGTTGTTGCGCGAATATTAATTTGACAGCACTCCAGTCAGGAACAAAAGGCGCAATATATGGTATAGAGAATATTTTGAAGCTTGGTAAAGTCGCAAATTTTAATACTAAGACGGCCTCATTGTACAGTTCAACGTCGTTTAACGCGCAAACTTTGGAAATTTATAATTATTTAAATTATACTGTGTCTTCCGTCCTTCAAAGTTGAACAGCACAACCATACATTGAGCTTAACCAAGGGTTCACTCGCTGGCAATTGATATCTCCCATGCAATGACGTCGCTGGACAGCTCTGAGCTCGTCTTAGTAGCACTACATAGCCAGATTGATAATATATGTGTAGCTGTCGAGTCGACCTCGAGGCATGTGGTTGTGATGCTCCAACGCGTCGCCTGCAAGTCTGTGAGACTGTCACGATTGTTAAAAATACCAGTACATACCGTATTTCCCGTAAGGTTGTCACCACGAATGATTTTCGAAAATGGTGACAAGTCCAAAGGAAATCAGATATCAAAACGATGTACATTTGATTGGGTAACAATTAGACTTATTTACCAATCATATTATTATCATGAACACTTCGCAGTCGTATGTCGACTTTACGAGTGGCTGACTCCAGTTTGGGAGAACGAAAACCTGCAACGCTCATTTCGGTCCAGGTTTGCCGACTGCAACGCATGAACACGACAAATTTATGGCCCTGGTATCAAATTGAGCCATTGCATTTCTTCCAATAAGATCTGACTGGTGACAACTCAAGGGGAACTCCGAAAAATTTCATCAGATTGTATTATAAATGTATACTATAAATTTGTATGAATCATTTAAATAATTATATCAGTGGTGACAACTCAATGGGAAAAAATAGTGGTGACAACCTTACAGGAAATACGGTAGTAGCTTGATTCAAATGTATCGCATTGCAATCATACAGCAGCCCATACGCCTTTGGTGTGTACGACAAAGATAGCTCTGGCGTTTGAGCTATCTTATCGCCCATGGCTTTGAGGTTGAAGCGAGAGAAGTAGTTTCTCGTGTGCCAAACACGTTGGCATGTGCAATGATCAACCAGAGCTACTTTTACAATGTACTAGTACGTCCAGCTGCTGGAGGAATACTCGGAACCGAGCTGAGCTTGTATTCTTTGGAAACAGCGTGGCTGCATAAGAATGCAGAGCTGGACCACACGTGTGTGCCTCCCGTCGCCTCCTTTTCGCAGGCCACGAGGCGCATGGAGCAAAGATAAGTGTGTAAAACCCCTGGGTGACGTCGAGACCGTTCGTACTTTGGAAAAGTTCGACGAATGTAAGAGAGAGTATTCAAACATCAAGTATAAAATCCAAACTTACATGGGGACGTTACATCGATACGCATTTGCATTTCTATTTCTCGGTGGCTGAACTTGACGTCAGCGACACTCTTGAATCTGGCACCAAGTGGACGGACGTCATGATCTTAGTGATCTGCTCGGTCGTGATCCTCAGTGAAACTATGCGCACGGCGCTCCAGGACTCGTTTGCATTCTTGTGCCAGCAACTCGCCGACTCGCCGCTCTTTTATTCGCTTCTCCTCGTTGTTCTCTCGACATGCTGCTTGCTCCGCGCGTCGCTGCTCCAAACGTTCAATGCCACCGCATTGCTGGTTGGTATTATGGGCCTCTCGTCCATTCGCGTCAACTCACACGGTGAACTCGACACTCCGTCGTTCTCGCTCACCCCTGCTGTTGGTGTTTTTGTTCTCACGTATCTCCTTGGCTTGGGATGCATTTGGTCGGTCACCCAGACTATCAATGACAACGTGGATGACAAAGATTCGGTCGTCATTGAAAATCCAGCGGCAGATGTCATCATTGTCGGTGCTGGTACAACTGGATGCTCCATGGCCATTGCGCTCGCCAAGCAAGGCAAAAAAGTTTTCATCGTTGAGAAGACCATGGAATACCAAGATCGTTTCGTCGGCGAACTCATGCAACCCGGTGGACTCCAAGCGTTGCGCAAATTGGGTCTTATCGAGTGTGCTGAAACCGAGACCGACGTGCTCACGAAAGGGTACACGGTCATTCTCGATGAAAAAGACAACATCATGCTCCCGTACCCTGACCGCGTGCCACAGAACTTCTGGGAATTCCTGGGCGTCTCCCGCAATGACAACGGAACTGGAAGGCAATATGGGCGCTGCTTCCACAATGGCGGCTTTGTCCAACGCCTCCGCGAACGCTTGATGAAGGAACCAAATGTCACCATCGTCGAAGGCACGGTGACCAAATTGCTCATGGCGGATGATGCCAAGGCCAATGTCTGCACTGGTATCCAATATCGTCGCCGCGCGCCCTCTGAAGATGTCGAAATGCCCGTCGAGAGCGCAACTGCGCCGCTTGTAATTGTCTCGGATGGTTTGTGGTCTGGCCTTCGTCGCGATCTCTCCAAGGACTCACCCAAGCAAATTTCGAGCTTTGTTGCTGTGCTCATGACCCATCCCAAGATGGAAGCCACCGTTCCTTGCCGCCAATTTGGCCACGTTGTTCTTGCTCAACCATCGCCAATCCTCATGTACCAAATCTCGCCCACTGAAACTCGTGTCCTTGTCGATGTGCCGGGCAAAGTCCCATCGTCATCGAGTGGAGCCTTGACGGAACATTTGATCTCGTACGTGGCGCCACAAATTCCCAAGGAATCCCGCGCTGCCTTCATTGAAGCTGTGAAGACTGGCCCCGTGAAGACCATGCCCAACCGTGAATTCATGACGACGCAACCTTCCATCGGTCGTGTCATCATGCTTGGCGATACGTTCAACATGCGCCATCCTCTCACTGGCGGTGGTATGACGGTTGCGCTCAAGGATGTTGTGCTCTTGAGTGGACTTCTTCGTGACGTGGACGTGACCAAGTCAGCCGACATTGCTGCAGTTCGTCGTACGTTTGAGCGTGAGCGTGTGCACCATTCGTCGACGGTCAACATTTTGGCCAACGCGCTCTACCATGTCTTCTCTGTGCCTTTGGACGGAAGCGACGTCGCTGCTGCGCGTGTCACGCTTCGTGAATCTTGCTACGAGTACTTGAAGATGGGTGGCATGTTCATGGCTGGTCCTCTCGGTCTTCTCTGCGCGTTGACGCCCAAGCCGATGATCTTGGCGTTGCACTTCTTCATGGTTGCTGGGTACGCCGCTTCGCGCTGCCTTCGCCCCTTCCCGACGCCAGCTCGCCTCCTCCATTGCTACCGCGTATTCCACCAGGCGTGCATCATCATCATGCCGCTCCTTGAGCGTGAAAACGTCACTGTCTTGGCCTGGGCTCCTCTCTGCGCGTTGGTCAACCTCATCTTTCCATACCGCATGTAGCAAAGTCGTTTCTTAACACGCAACCTTTTCAATGTGATTGGCTATTTTAATATTATCCGGACAATTATCCGGATAACCCTTTCAAAAGCGCTCATTTGCATATTTGCAACGCCGCCACGGAGCATCATGGGAGTGGAGATGATGCCAGGCACGCTGTGCTACGTGCCGGATGAGGCCGAGGCGTGGCTGCCAGCACAGGTTATCTCTCACAACCCGTCAAAGAAGCAAGTGGATGTCAAAGTCTTTGTCGCTCCCCAGAAGACGGAAACACGCACAGTCGATTTTGGAGACAAAAAGACCCTTGCGCTCATGAGCGGCAAGGGACAGTCCGATGCATCCATCGATACACTCCCTGTCCAGAATGAAACAACGAATGTCGACGATATGATTACACTCAACTATCTCCACGAGGCGGCGATCTTGTACAATGTCAAGACAAGATTCCTCGCACTGCAACCGTACACATACACTGGAGATATCTGCATTGCAGTGAATCCATATCAATGGCTCGGTTCTCTATATTCAGATGAGCAGCATCTTAAGTACCAGCGACGCAAGAAGGACGAACTTCCTCCACACGTGTATGCGATCTCAGTCTCAGCTTACAACAGCATGTCGAACGAGAACCGCAACCAGTCTGTCCTTGTGAGTGGCGAGTCTGGGGCTGGCAAGACGGAAACGACGAAAATTCTCATGAACCACTTGGCTACAATTGCAGGAGGTCTCAATGATGCGACGATTGCCAAGATTATTATGGTAAACCCATTGTTGGAATCATTTGGGAATGCCAAGACCATGAGAAACGACAACAGTTCCCGCTTTGGCAAATTCACGCAGCTACAGTTTGACGCAAATGGAACTCTCGTCGGGGCTCAATGCAAAACATATTTGCTCGAGAAGACACGTGTGATTACTCACGAAGGACCCGAACGCAACTATCACATCTTTTACCAAGTCCTTGCCTCTGGCCTGAGTGAACTCCACCTCGACCCAAACGTCGAGTATACTTACCTCGGCAAGCTCCATACGACATCCATCGAAGGCCACACGGACGCTCAGCATTTTGAAAAGACCAAAGCAGCTCTCGAACGGATTGGCCTGTCATCGACAGATCAGACTGTGTTGTTCCGAACGCTTGCTGGCATTTTGCATCTTGGCGAAGTCGAGGTAAGCGACCTGCTTGATAGGTTCCAGCTGACTGTGGACATAGTTTGCCGCCGTGTCTGACGAAGCCAGTCAATTGAAACCAACATGCAAGCATAGTCATTATGTTTGCGATCTCCTTGGCGTTGATCGACCAGCACTTGAAGCAGCTCTCTGTTCCAGAACAATGCAAGCTCGAAATGAAAAGTACAGCGTGCCATTGGCAAAGGTATTGTGCGCTCGTGTAAATTCGCGTGTGACTGTGCCAGGCGGACGCAGAACAATGTCGCGATGCGTTGTCAAAAGGACTTTACGCGAATATTTTTGACTGGCTTGTGGCGCTCATCAACACGTCACTATCCAACGCAACGAAGATGGTCAACCACATTGGCGTTCTCGACATCTTTGGTTTTGAGCATTTCAAGCACAATTCGTTTGAGCAGTTTTGCATCAATTATGCCAACGAGAAGCTTCAACAAAAGTTTACCTTCGATGTGTTCAAGACAGTCCAAGTCGAGTACGAGGAGGAAGGCATTCAGTGGAACCACATTGCGTATGCTGACAATGCCGACGTCCTTCAAGTGATTGAGTCAAAACTTGGGCTTATTTCACTCCTCGATGAAGAGCTTATGCGGCCAAAGGTTAGTCGAGTTCTCAGTAGAGTTCCTCAAGGTTTACCTAGGGCAATGAAGAAGCATTTGTCGCCAAAGCGGCGCTTCTTATGAAAGACGATCCTGTGATTGAATTTCCGCGCATGAGTCGGACGCATTTCCTCATCCATCACTACGCTGCACCAGTCATGTACAATGTCGTTGGCTTCCTGGAAAAGCACAAAGACGCTTTGTTGCCTGACTTGGCCCAGCTGATGCGATCCTCTTCAACTCCGTTCGTTGCACAGATGTTTGCTGAAGCTCCAGTGGCTTCTGATGCATCTTTGGCTAAGAGGCGCTCAACTGGACGGTCGTTGGCACTTCAAACAGTGGGCATGCAGTTCAAGAATAACTTGTCAGAGCTCATGGCGAGCATTCAAGCAACAAAAGTCCACTACATTCGATGTATCAAGCCCAACTCGATCAAGAGCTCGACAGCTTTTGACCACAGCATGGTCATTGCCCAGCTACGTTGCGCTGGTGTTATTGAAGCCATTCGAATTGCTCGTTCAGCATACCCCGTCCGTCAATCGCACACTGAGTTTCTCGGTACATTTGGCATGTGCTATTCAGAAATAATGGCGAAGAAGAATATCAAGACTTCTACAGACCTCTGCCTCGAGGTATTCACGACAAGATTTGTGCAGTTACATGCCTCGGTTGTAGATCATGGCCCAAGTGCCGCAATGGACGTCACCGTTGCATTTTCAAGTGGGTCGCAGTAAGATTTACTTCCAACTGGGAGTCATCGATGACCTGGAAAGCCGCAAGCGACAATATCTTTATGACAAAGTCGTCCTCATGCAGCGTATCCTTCTTGGATGCACAAAACGTCGTCAATATCAACGCAAACGTGTTGCCATTGTCAAAATACAAGTAAGACGAGTGCAATGCATCGGAATGCTGAACATCTCTTCGTTGCTAGTCGGTCGTGCGGTGCGTTCTGGCTGTAGTGAGGTATCAAACTATCTATCGTGGTGCCTTGGCTCTCCAAAGTCGCTGGCGTGGCATCGTTGCTCGCCGCCATTATTATGTCCTCCAGCGACAGCACAAAGCGCACATTGTTTATGCCTTTGTCAAGGGATCTCATGAGCGGTACGTCCTTGTGATTAGCGAGATCACTAACGGTGCCCAGACTCCGCTTCTTGAAGATGAAACACAGTGCCGTGGCGATTCAGTCGGTCTTTCGCATGAAATTTAATCGTGCAAAGTTTGCCCGACGTCTTGCAGACGCCAGAAGCCAAGAAAGCATGCAAAGACAACTGCGCACACTGCAAGAGCGACTCCAAGTCGAGCAGTCCAAGAACAATTACGACGACGCAACAGCAAGTGAAAGCTTCCGCCGGCGGCGCAAGTCATCGGCGCAGATGGTCATGGCCGATGCCGGTGGCATGATCGATCTGATCGAGAAGGAAAACGTGCGTCTTCGCAGGGAACTGGAAGAGCTCAAGGTTGCGTACTCTCTTCTTAAAGACGAAACCGAGAAGCTCAAGCAAGAAAAGGAGATTACGACGGCTGCCCAGCATGTCAAAGTTCGCCAGCAAGAGGATCATGTCCGCGAAAAGGACAAGACCATCGCAGCATTGCAAAAAGAAATCGAGAAACTCCGAGCTTCTGGGACGAACGGTCCCGGAAGCAACAACGGAGGACCAGCGCCTCTTCTCCAATACGCATCCCAGCGAACGCGAGCCTCGTTCCGATCGATCAGTACGCGCAAGGAGCCAAGGCGAGTTGATCACCCAGATACCTCTGAGGCCCTCGCTGGAATCGGTGAGGCACTGGCTGTGGCGAACAAATCGATGGAAACCAAAACGTTCCTGAAGGACTCAGCGCAAAAGCTGGGCGCTTCGCTCGATGTGGACCCAACTGCGACCCGAATGGCCCTCACGAACGGACTTGTTGGCGCTAACAGCCTCCGGTACGAGAGTGCAAGTGAGGATGGCTTGGGAAGTGATGGCATATACAGGGCATCGCCATCCGTGTCAAGTTTGAAGGATCGCGTAGCGCAGATGAAGAACAAATACTCACAGCGGGACAACGAAGAATATGCAAGGCCGTCCCTCTCGGATTCTGTGTACCGAGGATCGATGGCAATTCCGCCTCTTCCACCGGGTTGGCAAGTGCGCATGTCAAGGTCGAAAGGTCGCCCGTATTTCCTTAACGAGGCGATGCGATTGACGCTGTGGGACCCTCCGACTGAAGAGAACATTGCCCGGGCGATCGCAAAGCGCGACAGGTACGCGGACCGTCAGAAGCCTCTCACGGCAGTTTAGCTCTGGACGGCCAAGCGGCCTCCTCACCCCCCTCAACAAAAACCACGACTCATAGACAGCCATAATATTCAAAAGTCTAACTCCCCCATGTTTCCCTTTCCATGCCCCCACCAGAGACCGACTTCGACATATTTTCTGCTTAATTCGTGACAAGTTAGTCTGTATCTATCATGCATGACCACGGTACAGTGTAACATTGTCGCCACGCTTGCTCACGATATCGCTTGACATACATGGACCACGGAGTATGACAAATCAAGGGGAGGCCACTGAATTTATCCACTCTGGCCTTTTTTCTTCATGACCACGCGACGACAAAGGCACGACAAGCTTCATCTCCAGGCCAGATTCTGGCTTGATTTTTGTTATCCACGTTTGCTTATTCTGACCGCCAGAATGTGGATGGCAAAGTGGATAACCAAAAATTCCTGTCCAACTCGTGTAACCTTCACCATCCTTCCATGTGTCCAGACGTTGGATGGAATCTCCATGGACTCATGGAGTCTCTCATTTGTTCGTTTTAATTCTAGCCAATCAAATAATTTCATTTGAATATGATCAAATTTTAATTGGCTGAATCTCCTTTATTAATTAATGTGACCCTCAGAAATCCAACAGATTACAGGGGAGACCCCCCGCCTACTCACACTGGAAAAAATTTCGCAAAATTGGCGGCCATGTCAAACGCAGTTAAGAAAGTGACGTCTCATACCCAAGCAGAGATAATTTGTCGAGATGAGCAAGAACGTCGACTTTGAAGCACGTTTGCGAGCTCTACGAGAGAGTAACAACGCCCAAGCGGCTCCTGACAACACTCCACAACCTCCTCCACCGACCTCCAACACTGGAACTGCGCAGCCTCCGCGAGCTTATGTTGCACAAGAGTCGCTGGAATTTGGTGGAACATACGTCAATGCAAGTCCCATGGGCTCAGAATCGGAAACATCATTTCAAGTACCAATGTGGAGAGACACGAAAGACACGACAAACAGCTACCTCGACGATGGAGGCGATGAACCGATACCACCGACATCTGCGCTGTTGAATATGGCAAAAAATGTGCAAGAGAGGCAACAGTCATTCCGTGAAGCTAATTTACTCCGAAAGAAGTCATCAGTGCTACCACTTCCAAGCACTGTTGAAGAACTTTTGGACGGTGGTGTGTCATATGAAGGAGCCTTTCGCCTCGTCCAATTGGCCGTGCAAATGGAAGCCGATGGAAATCCGTCCACGGCGATTCAGTTGTACATTGATGCGGGAAAAATGCTTGTCGAAGTTGGCAAACGAGAACTCGACCCTTTGCTGCAAAAGGGCATCCGACAAAAAGCGCATGAAATGCTCCAACGCGCGGAAGAATTGGATAAATGGATGAACGATGTCGCTGAAGAAGCGCGACGCGCTGCGTTGCCCCCTGCACTTAGGATTGCTCGGACGAATGTGCCGTTGGTCGAACAATCATGGAAAGGACGAACTCCTCCACACAACGACGCGGACGAATTCAAGTCCATGCGATACACTGCGGTGGCAACAAAGGTTCCGATTCATTTTTCGGACGATAAGTATCTCTTGCGCGTCCATCAACTACAGCGCAACATCAAAGTTTTTATTACAGTCACCATGTACAACGAGCATGGCGATGAACTCAAGGGAACTCTAACCGGCCTCGCCAAGGGCTTGCGATATATGTGCAAGGAGTATGGCGTCGATTACTGGAAGCACGTGGCTGTCGCAGTCGTCTCGGATGGACGTACAAAAGCGAGTCCGTCGTGTCTGGAGTATTTGAATGGTTTGGGCAGCTTTGACGAAGAAATCATGACAGTCACGTCGTTGGGTGTGGACACTCAGATGCATTTGTTCGAGTCGACCGTGCAGTTGCCAGAAAATCCAACATTTGAGTCGTTCTACCCGCCGCTCCAGCTTATTTACGCGCTCAAGGAACACAATGGCGGCAAATTAAACTCGCATTTGTGGTTTTTCAATGCCTTTTCCGAGCAACTGAACCCGACGTACACCGTCTTGGTCGATGTCGGCACAATTCCAGCGGAGTCTTCAGTGTTTCGCCTGATCCGAAGTATGGAGCGCAACTACCAGATCGGCGGTGTTGCTGGTGAAATTGCCGTCGACAAGCCCAACTTTTTCAATCCTGTCATTGCGTCGCAACACTTTGAATACAAGATATCCAACATTATGGACAAGTCTCTCGAATCCGTCTTTGGCTTTATCAGCGTGCTTCCCGGGGCTTTCTCAGCGTATCGGTACGAGGCCATTCGTGCTGTGAAAGGTGTCGGGCCGCTCCCCGAGTACTTCAAGAGCTTGACGTCGACGACCAAGGAGTTGGGACCATTTCAAGGCAACATGTACTTGGCGGAAGATCGCATCCTCTGTTTTGAGCTCTTGGCCCGCGAGGGACGACAATGGACGATGCATTATGTCAAAGATGCAATTGCTCGAACGGACGTTCCTGAAACACTCGTGGATTTGATCAAGCAGCGTCGTCGTTGGCTGAATGGCTCTTTCTTTGCTGGTCTCTTTGCCATCGGACATTTCGGTCGCGTGTGGTCCAAGAGTGCTCACACTCTTCCCCGAAAACTTGTCTTTTCGTTCCAATTCTTCTACTTGGCGCTGCAAAATCTGCTCTCGTGGTTTTTGATCTCGAATTTGTTCTTGACCTTTTACTTCGTCTTGACGCTGGCCATGTATGAGCACGCCGACTTTTTGCTCCAAGTAATTTTGTCGGTGTACTTGGCAATCGTCGGTGGTCTCATTGTCTTTGCCCTTGGCAACAAACCCGAACCGCGTACTGCCAACTTCTATTTCTTTTGCTGTTTGTTCATGGGTTTGGTCATGACAGTCGTCACTGGTTTGTCCTTCTATGGCCTTGTCGCCAAGGGGGTCACTGCTACAGACCCTCGACAGGGTCTTAAAACATGCTCAGTCTCAAAGTTTGAATTGACGGGTGGCGTTGTGAGCTCCCTTGGGCTCATTTTCATATCAGCGTTCTTGCATGGCGAATTTTCAATCCTACTGAGCTTTGTTCAGTACTTTTTCATGCTCCCAACGTTTGTGGTAAGTTTTTATCTCCTCGTTGCAATCGATCGCTCATTGCGTTGTAGAATATCTTGGGCATCTACGCCTACAGTAACTTGCACGATTTGAGTTGGGGCACGAAAGGTCTTGAATCTGGTGGCGGTCATGGGCCTGCCAAGGCTGCTGGAGGCAATGTCAAAGATGTCGTGGCTCAACAGAAGAAACTCGAAGCTGCTCGAGCCGCTGCTGCCAAGGAAAAAGAAGATGTGGACAACAGCTTCCGCGCCTTTCGATCGACGCTGCTCTTGTCATGGCTCGTCTCGAACGGTGTGTGGATGTACATTATCATGGCGACAGTTGCAAGTTCGTGCTATCTTAAGGGTCTCAGTTACACTGTGGCCTTTTTCAACATTATCCGCTTTCTCGGGGCGGTGGTCTTCCTCGTCCTGCGCATTTGCCGTCGCTTTGGCATCCGTGGCTGCATTCAAGGAGCGACGCACGACAATTACGACCGGCAGCTTCCCCCAGAGTGGCAAGCTCATCGAACTGGCCAGGCGGCGCGCTTTCGCGCCCAAGACGGCGGTCAATCTCCAGTGAATGGACATTACAATCTTGTGTAAAGTTATTTAACTCGTATGTATCTCAATCGATGGCGAAATGAAGCTTGCCTTCACAATTTATGCATCACTCTCTTCTACTCTAATTCGGCGGCGGTGTCGTTCCGTGCAAGCGGAGGACCCATGTATGGCAAATCCACCGATATAAATGTCGATGGCGGCATCAATGACGGCTCTAAGACGTGCCATGGTTCCTCGGCGGTGCCGCCTTCGATGGGCAGAAGAGCCCGGTAATACGTGCAATCTCGTCCTTCCCTGCACAAAAAATGGATCAACAACAGCTCTTGCGCAAAGAACCTACATTGGATTGTAGCCAGGAGTCAAGATATCAAAGATAGCGCATCCAACGTCTCCCGTGGCGGTAAATTCGTGAATGTTGCATTTGTCAGGCAACAATTCTGTAGTGCATGGCCCAGTCACGACTTCACTCTTCTTGAGCGCCGCGATGCGCAAGTGCCGTTCACGGAACCGAGGAAATCTGTTGTTTTTGAGTTGTCCATTCCGTCGACGCTTCTCTTTCCTCGCCCAGAAAGCTTCGTCTTCTGCAGCAGTCACCAAATCATACGCATTGACTTGCATGGAGCCGTAGAGCACCCTCGATATGACTGTCATTTGAGGATGATTGTGGAGCGGGATAGACGTTCCAGGGGGGAGAACAAATATTCTGCGCGAGGGTGGTGACATATCAGATCAACTCTGGAGGCTTCGTACCCCATCGAGACTTGAGCGTCTTCGTAGACCTCAATATATTGAATCGGCCGAAGACGACGTGGACTTTCAGGGACCTTCTGCGGCTTGGGAATTTCCAAACCCACTACAAATCGCAAAAAACATGACAATTCCATCGATCTGGGAGACATGCGTACAGTCAGCAGGTAGAAGACGGTCGCAGAGTTCTTTGATGGGCAAGATATCGTTCATCTCAAACGCGCGACCGCCGGTGCGCTTGATCGTTTGCAGCACGGCCCGTTGAATCGCTTGAATCAAATGCATCTCGACGCCGTTTCCCGTTGCTTTCTTCGACGACGGCGACGCGACGGCCTCTTCGTGGAGCGATATTGTGAACGGAATTGTCTCCTCTTGTCCAACGTCCAATGCCATCCAGACAAAGGACTGCCCTTCGGCTGAAATCCACTTGTCGGTGACATAAATGACGCTCCTCATGTCACACACAAAATATTATTTTTTTCATTGCGAAATAAATAATTAGCTTGATATTTGTAAGTGACTTCATGAAAATAAGAAACATTTCTCTGCAGCAGTTGAAAGCACCAGGACTGAACCACAAGCTGCTACAGCGACTGCACCTTCTTCCTCCTCTTCCTTGTCCCCATGCGCTTGGATGCGCTCGAAACCGCCACTAGCTGGGCTAGAGGACTGTAGTTCTCGATATCCATCGCGCCGGGATTGAAATTCGATGTCGAGACATTGAACCAACCGACAGATACACCACTGAACAGACCAAACTTTCTCGTTAAGACTTGGGGATCATATTGCGCGCAATTGAAGACAAATGAGCGTGGAGAAGGCACTAGACTCCAGAACGGCGCCGACATTACGACCGTATGGTCTCCTGAAGCCGACTTCCGTGGATTCATGGACCGTTAGCCAATTTATCCATTTAAATGCGGCTGCAGTTTAGGTTCTCGTACATCACAAGTTGAAAATGGCTTCGTCGACCACGCTCAACTACACGGCGGCTGTTGCAGCCACGGCTGTCTTGGCTGGATCTACGTGGCTGTATCAAAACGCAGTGCAGAAACGCCGCCAGCTTGAAGCCAAGGCGAAGCAGAATGCAATTGTCGTGATTGATATTGGCAGCTCGTCCGTCCGTGCTAGCGCATACGTGCTCTATCAGGATACGTGGACGCTCGTTCCTGGATCTCTCCACCAGCACAAGATGCGTGCACTTGCATCCGATGGAACTGCAGACTTCCACGTCGTGAAGAAAGTTGTGGTACTCTTCAGTCCTCTCAGTGATGGTTTCAAAGATCTCGATTGTAGGAAGGCGTGATCGATGGAACGCTTCAATGGCTTGCTCAAGACGGTGGTTTTCGTGTGCTTGCTGTCGGCTTCTCGAGCTTTGCCATGTCACTTGTCGGCGTCGATGGGCAGGGAACTCCTGTCACGCCTGTGCTGACGTATGCCGGTCGTTGTGCGGCTGAAGCCAAGAGCCTCAACAAGACGCTCGCCCAGCAAGGTCTCCAGCAAGAGGTTGCTTTCGTTCTCTACAATCCTTTCGCTGACTCTGTTTGTCTAGATATACAATCGAACTGGCGCACCGATCCACCCAGCTTATGCAGCTCCCCAGTTGCTCAAACTGCAAGACAAGAACTCTGTTGAGTCGTGGCAGTCACTTGTTGGTGTCATGCTTCGGCAGTGGACGACGATCGGTGAACCTGTTCCCATGAGCTACAGCGAAGCGTCGTGGACTGGACTCTTTGACTTTCGCCAAGGCATTTGGGATGCCAAACTTCTCGAGCTCAGCCATACGAACCCTTCCACGATGCCAGAGATCCAGGCGCGTCTCCGCTTTATCCGTGTCGTCATTGACTCGACATTCTAGGACCCTTGTGTGCCTGTGTCGAAGCTCAATTCAAAGTACACTGCGCGATGGCCACTGCTGAGCCAAGCTGACTTTTATCTTGCTTTGGGTGACGGCGCTGCGGCCAACATTGGCTCAAAGAGCAGCACGCCAGAGTAAGAACCTCTCGTCGTGCAATCTAAGCAGCTATGTAGTCGCATTGGCCTCACAGTTGGCACGAGCGCGGCGCTTCGTGTCATGTGTCCTCTGAGCGAAATGAAGCGAGTTCCGCGTGGGCTTTGGTGCTATCGTGTCGACAAGGAGAATGTGATTCTCGGTGGAGCACTGACTGACGGCGGTTCTGTCTACGAGTGGGCTACACGAACATTGGCGTTGTCACCAGGTGAGCTTATGAAGCAAAGGACCAGACATCTCATTTAGACGACTCTGAAGGTGATGCCAAGAAACTTGAATCCATGGAGCCAAACTCACATGACTTGACTTACTTGCCCTTCTTAAGCGGTTTGTTACTCTCTTTAGGCAGCGACTCAATTGTTTTCAGGTGAACGAGCTCCAGGCTGGCACCACGATGCAACGTGCACTATCAGCGGCATCACAACCAGCACAACACCCGTGGACATTTTACGAGCATCGTTGGAATCCGTGGCATTGCGGCTTGGAGCAATCTACGCTCTCTTTGGTATGATCTTCCTGCCACGAAGTACTAAAAATTGTCGTTCTAGGCGACTACGTCTCGTCTGATGCAATTGTCGTGGCGAGTGGAACTGCGTTGAGCTCGTCGTCACTGTGGCGACAAATTATCGGTACGGCATTGTAGTGTCAATGCCTCATTTGATGCTTTTGTAGCGGATGTACTGGGTCGGGCAGTGTGGATTGAGACTGACGCTGTCGAATTGACGTCTCGTGGTGTGGCAATGTTCGTCGGTTCGTTCCTCGATTTGAACAAACTAGCCGCCGTTCCATTGAGCTCATTCTCTCTTTCAGCGAAACCTTCAGTCCAAGCCCATGCGAAATATCTTGAAGCTCGACAACGACAAGAAGCTTTGTACCACAGTCTTTTTCATAATTAGAGTGCCAAAGCTTCGTCTACAATGGTCCGCATTTCTTGCTGGTGAACTTCGTACTGGCCTGTGGCTGGCGATGCTGCTGGTGGTCGACCAACGTAGCCAATGCGCCGTGTCTAGAGAAGCATTAGATGACAGTAATAACGCGAGAGCTCCTACATCGCCTAATGTGTGGAGAATTGTGGCCAAGCGAGCCTGGCAAAAGGACCACGCACCCATGTTCTTTGGCTCCTCCTGGATATTATGGCATAAGTGGTCGTAGGAAATCGTTATGTCTTACTTGGACCCAAAGGAGATCAGCATTGGGGTATTGCTGAACTATTTGGGCGATTTGGGAGAATGGGAAAGGTATGAGCTGCTCAATGCGTGCCGTGGCGACGTCATGAATATTCCTGCCGCGCATGGATTGCAAGACAGAATAGTACACTTTGCCACAGCAAATGATGAGCCGTCGCACCTACATTTGTTTCGTCAAACAAATTGTGACCATAATTTTCGTACTTGATCATTTGGAACCATGCGTTTCATGTCTTCGGGGTGTGCAGGAAGCACGCGTTCGAAATTTGTATCGAGGCTGAAGTTGTTCAATTCGGAAGTGCATGGCCGATGATGTAACAAGTACTTAGGCGTGAACATCACGAGAGGCTTGCGATATCTGGAACACAATAAATACACACCTAGAGTTTCAACTTACGGTGCGCAAACTTGTCGACGCAATGCGTGGAAGTATTGTGCGGGAGTGGTTGGGATCACGACGTGGATATTTGCATCCAAATCGGCTTTGACTTGGTCTTTGGTAAAATAATCGCTGTCTTCATTGGCTTGCTGAAGAAATCGCTCGATGCGTGCACTACTGTGCTCAGGACCTTGTCCTTCATACCCATGCGGCAGGTTAAGTATCAAACCCGAGTGGCAATTCCATTTTTGCTCGCCTGACACGATGAATGTGTCAATGATCGTCTGGGCTCCGTTAGCAAAATCTCCAAACTGAGCTTCCCATATTGTCAGTGCATTTGGACTAGGGAGAAACATGAAACTTTCCTACACACAAATTCAAGCGTTTACCACTGAAGAGAATAGCCATATTCAAATCCCAGCACGCCTTCTTCGCTAAGAGGACTATTGCACACCTGGATCTTTGCATTGGTGTTTGTTGGGATTTCATATTTTGGCACTTTGGCTTCCAGTACATGCAGCGATAATTCTATCATAACAATTTTGACGTCATATTTCACGAAGCATCTCCGTACCATTTAGAGGCGTGTAGGTAACATTACGCATTGACAATGCTTCAAACTGATCGTAAAGCACGGCATGGCGCTGCCAAATGACAGTAAGCACTGACCCAAAGTGCTCAATGGAATACCTGATTGAAAGTACCGCGTTCACAGTCTTGTCCACTCAAACGAACATTTATTCCTTCAGCAAGGAGCGATCCAAATGCCAGTGCTTCAGCGGTCGCCCAATCTACTCGAGCACCGGTTTCGACTGCACGTAAGCGATTGTTCATGATGGCTTCGACCTATAAAACAAAACTGTCACTTCACGTATTGAATGTGGTCAAACCTTTTTGTGAGCTGTAAAACCAGTAGGGATCCGAAAGATCTGTGCACCAATTTCTTCGAGCAATTTGCGATCGACGCCAGTTGAACCGTTTTCTCCGTGCTCTCCAATACTATTGTCAATGGTTTTGATGTGGTCGCCAGAATTATCCCAGAACGATGGACTTGTCTTGGAATGTTCATGTTCGCTGGCCAAATCCATCTCAATTTTAGCCACCATTGCAGCGCATTCTTCGACATTCAAGTGCCCTTGACTTTGGAGATGCTTAAAGTACAGGTTGATCACAGTTGGATGTTGATTGATGCAATGGTACATGACAGGCGCTGTGATCTCGGGTGAATCCTAGCGTCGTTGAGTTTCGCTGGCCAGTAGTTTCCAGTTGTACTTGTTCATTGTGTCCATGGCGACGATAGCACACGAGATCGACGACAACGTCGCATTTGTATTTCTGTCGAAACTCCACCGCCATTTTCATGACTTTAACAACAGCTTCAGGGTCGTCTCCATTGACGTGGAAGATTGGACTGCGAGAAATTTTGGCGACATCACTGTGAACAACAGAATGATAACGAGTTGTGTAGAACAGCCGTACCTGCAGTATATGGCAGTGTCAGCTTGCTTTGGCAAAGTGGTAAAGCCAATTTGATTGTTGATAATCACATGCACTGTGCCTCCAGTCTTGAAATCTTCCAAGCCACTGAAGCCAAATGCCTCCCTATGTTTCAGTTTGCATGTACTTCGTAGAGAGATGAACAAACCTAACGGAGCCTTGAAACATGGAAGCGTCACCGTGCAAGAGCAGCGGCATCACACGTGATCGATCAAAGTCTCCAAGCTCATCTTGAAAGGCTCTGGCTTCCCCCAAAACGACTGGATTCACCTTCGACACATTCATTAGGAACGAATTGCACCAACATTGTTACAGCTTCCAAGTGAGATGGATTCGCTGTCAATTTGACCTAGCAATTCAAATTTACAACGGCGATCAAGCAAAAACAGACTTGCCTCCATCGTGTTGCCATTTCGCATTGTCAAATGCGACACCGTACCCAAATGATATCGAACGTCGTCTGAATTGTTTGGGTATTCGGGTTCATCCGGCAAATATGGCTGAAATCGAGACATAATCGACCGCAACGGGCGCTGAAGCACATTTGCAAGCACATTGAGTCGTCCTATTCTCAACTACAGTGAGTAGTCCAGGGTTAAGCCTACCCCGATGAGCCATACCCATATAGACTGCTTCGACGCCCATGTCACTCGCTGTCTCCAGCAATTCCTTCAGCCCAGGGATCAAACTTTCACCTCCTTCAATTGAAAAACGCTTCGCACCAGAAAATCTATCAAACAGTTGTGACCATGCTCCACCTTTAGAAGAGAACCGTACCGCCTGCCAAGGAACTTCTCAAACAGCTCAGCTTGCAGCATGTCATTGAAAATATTGGTTTTTTCTTGGGATGTAAATTCGTGGTCCTAGCAAGAGCGTGATGGAGTGCCATAGTATCACTACGTACTTTGTATTTCGTCAAGCTGTCACGGATCCACAATGCTGCTTCTCGATTGCGCAAGTGCTGATATTCAGTGGCAATGTGGCCACAAAACAATTCGCGGAGTTGTGTCACAATCTAGGTATCCATGCATGAGATCACTCAAGTTCGACGAAGAGGAGCCTACATCTCGCAATGTAGCCACTGGACCTATGGATAAATCGTCGCCAATGAAGAATTCGCGATCCAAGTCGCTTTCCGAGAATCCTACAATTGCATTTCGTCAGAATCGCGCGTTGCCATGATACTGACCGTGGGCTCCAAGCTCCAAAGTCGCACTATGTGCAAGAGACTGGAGGTTGAAATCATCAAAGTATGGTTTCTCCAACCAGCGACTACCCCAGTTCCATTTCTTGAGTTCCGGTGCCTTTTCAAACTTTCTTAATGGGTCGATATGCGCGACGAAGTGTCCATATTGCTTGAACGTGCGAATAAGCAACTGGACCCGCCGAGTTTCCTCTTGCGATCTTAGCAAATCGGGGCTAGTTCGACGGACAGTCTTGCCATTTTTTCCATCCGACGTCGTTTGGGATTCGTCTAAAGCATCAGTGGAACAGTACCGTACTCGCATCCATGGAGGAAAACGGCGCTCTGTCTTCACCTTGACAATTTGACGCCACATTGCGATCGATGATTCTTTTCCCTCGGCGAGACACTTTTAGATGAAAAATATTTATTTGCCAATAGAAATTTCCAGGAACAGCAATAAATTATTTATTGTTGCACCCACTGCTCCGTTGTTATCCGGACTTCAACTCTTCCGGATATTTGATAGTATTATCCGGATACCATTGGATTGGGGACTTTGATATCTTCAAAGGTCGCACCGTTTCACGAGGGAGATTGCGCTGAGGATGCCGAGCCCGACCAAGGTATGACTGAAGAGACTTGCTTGCGTATCGATCTCTCCTTGTAGCGCAAGACGCTGGCGCCGTCGACTAGCCCCGTGAAGCCCAAACCAGTCGAGGAGAAGAGCATCAGTGTCATCTATGAAGAACCGATCCCAACTCCAGACACGAGCACGTCGCTCAAGGCATCAACTCTCGCTGTTGGGGCAAATACAGTGATGGATGGCTCTCCAGGTACATGCCAATACCCTGTTGAGCTTTATTTGACTACAAATGTGTAGCTTATACGATTGGTTCACCCGTTGCTCTTCAGACTGTCCCCGTTGTACGCAAGCAACGTGGTGACATTGAGCCCAAAGTATTCTTACCCCACGAACGCACTACCGATCGACCCCCGCGTCAAATTGAAGTCGAGCGGTGCGCTATGCTTTCAGCTATCTTGGTGTATTGATCTCTGAACACAGAAAGAAGCGACAGTTCGAGTCGGCGAATGTCGGATCGCTTGTCACGAGTCGACTGGAGAAGCTATTTCAAACTCCCGAGTTTTTCACACTTACAAAAGACGCAAGCGGTTCAGCTAAGCAATTGCTCGGGGCCATGCCGCTCAACTGGTTCGACGACAAGTCCTTCGAAGTGCGAGAACCAGAGGTAGAGTCTTCCCACCTGAGACTTTGCTGAAGCGCAACCCAGGAATGGATCACATGCGGCAAGAAGAAAGACGGCTCGGTCGCGATTCCCGTCACTGCATTCCACAGCCAGCCTGGCCAACCTGGACGATGGATCGACGGCCATGTCATCGGCTACAACGCAAGTCGAGCCATGTTTCTCGTTCGGTCTGGAAACCAAGAGGACTTCCAGCTTCACCGGATTGATATCTGCTTCAAGGTTGGTCGTTTCCTTGGCATTTTGAGTCACGCTACAACTTTCCATGGACTGAATAGGCTGAAGACCCCGTTCAGTTTGTCGAGCGCGTCGCGGCAGCCCATCGAGCGCGACTGATCGCTCAATCCGAGATCCGCAAGAATATTTACATCGACTGCATGCCGTCTGACGACTTGCACAAACTTGGCACGGAGAATGTCAACAAGATCCTCAAGCTCGCGTCGGTCCCCTTCGTTGCCAAAGGCGTGTCTGTGCCAGAGACTGGTCGATTAGTGAGCGAAGTCCACACAGACTACCTCCGCACGATGAGTCGCATCGTCTTTGAGCACCAGCAAAAGCACAAACCATCGTCAAGCCTCGACTTTGCTCTTGTGCGACCTCAAGACGACGATTGTAACAAGCGACGGCGGTCGATTGTCGACCACCAAGAGATCGCGGCGCCCATCGACTACGCCGACCAATTCATCGGGTTTTCCTTCCAGACGTTCCTCACGTCGCCAGAAACGCTGAGCGCAGTGACAAAAGTGAACGAGGAATGCTATCGCATGCTCTGCATGGACATCTTTGCCTTGAAGACGACCCGCAGCTTGAAATTGGAAGAATTCCAGCAGCGGCAGAACACGCAAGAGCGAACAATCCACAAGATTGTCCACGACGACTGGCCATCCAAGCTCACGCATGCCATCAAGACGTCGCTCATCCACGTTGGCAAGGGCTGGTACAACCTCCAGGAAACCCGGCGGGACACGTACGAATTCAGTAAACTGCGCTCGTTCCTCCGCCGCGTCAATCTCACCATGAAGGTCTATCAGTGGACTCTGTAGCCCACACGTCACTGCGTCGTAGGACACGCTTCGGTACATGTCGGAGCAGTCTTTGCATTCGTTTCGAAGCTTCATTGAGAAAGCTGCCGAAGCGAACGTGAAAATCATTGACGCCAAGACGACGGTCCTGTCGTACGCCGACTTGGAAGCGAAGAGATGTAAGTCTGGCTGGATCATGGCATCTCACGCCGTCTAGTCGAAGTGGGCGCGACGCGATTCGAGTATTTATGCCGCCAGAGGCAGATGCAGAACCCGCCAGCGCTCTTCACGCTCAATCTAAGCATCTCGAGCGAGTTGATTGTGATCAATCAGGAAGAGATCGACTCGACGAATGGTGAAATCGCAGAGTGGAAGGCCGCTTATGCTGCCAAGATGAAGAAACTCGCCGAGGAAGATCCCGACGGCGATCATCGTAAGCCGTCGAGTGTACAAAGTCATGACAGGCGTCGTAGGGCACGACGACGAGGAGTGTCCGATTCGTGTCGTGGAGCCTGTGATGGGCAACTGCTTTGGCTACACGACGCCGATTTCAGCCTTTGGCCAAGCTGTCATTGACGTCTTCAACAAGTCGATCGATAGCTTTAAAGACATCAAGCAAGTACGTCATGGCTGCCGTCGTCTCGCGCTAAGACGCGACTTGTAGGTGGAGCAAATGGTGATGGACAAATTGTTCTGGAGCAGTCATCCGTCCATTCCGTACGTGAATGCGAATGAAGATTGGGTCGTCAAGCTGCGGGAATCGGTCCATAAACTCATGGAGAAGAGCGAGCGACCTCTGCGGGAATATCTCAAGCAATACGAGCGCTACATTGGTTTCCTCAACCTCGACGAGGAAAAATACTTGGACCAGTTCCGCGCGCAGGATCCACCCAACCTGCAAGAACTCACGGATCGGATCAAGCAGCATGGCCAGGACGCCATCGACATTGAAGACGCGATTCCCGCCACGAATGTCGAGCTTGGCATGTATTCCGTCAGTTGCGCCACGATGCGAAGCCAGCTCGCCGAGAAGCACCGACGTCTCGCGCGGCGACTTTTGGATTGTCACCTCGTGAAATGCGTCAACTTGGCCAAGGAACTCCACACCAAGTTCGAGCCGATCAGTCGACAGCTTCAGAAAATCCCGACCGACATTGAGCAGCTCACGGAGATGAACAAGTACATCGAGAGCATTCCGTCGCAACTCGCGCCGCTGTTGGCATCGTCCCAAATGCTCATCAAGTACCGCTCGGTATATAAAATCCACCGACGACAAAGAGTTTGATGGGAGGTTGTAGGTGCTCGATAGTTTCCAGTACCGCATGGACAAGGACGACTTTATGACGATCTGGCGCGTCCGCCTCGCCCCCAACCATATTCATGACCAAGTGCACAAGATGAAGAACATTTTAGTCATGGAGAACCAGCAATTCCTCGCGGAAATGCGCGATCAACAGGTCGAATTCAATGAATCGCTGCGTCTGTTGCATCAAGAAGTGGACGGCTTCAAGCAGTACACCGACTTGGCGCGCGTCGAGCAAGTGTACAAGTATGTGATCAACATCGACCAGAAGATCGTCAAGGCCGAGGAGGACGCGCGGCTGTTCAACTCGCGCGAAGTTTTATTCCACGAGGAAATGTCCGACTACGACGAGATCAGCCGCATCCGCCGCGACTTTGAGCCCTACTCGATGCTCTGGAAGACGGCCAACAACTGGATCAAGGAGCACAAGAAATGGATGGACGGCCCGTTCTTGGACATCGCCGGCGAAGAGTTTGAACAATTTGTCGAGTCCAACTGGACGACGATCACGAAAGCGACCAAGTACTTTGAGAAGATGAACATCAAAGGGTGCTTGGACATTGCCAACCACATCAAGAATGAAATCGCCGCGTTTCGTCCACACGTTCCACTCGTCCTGGCGCTGCGGAATCCAGGCATGCAGGAGCGCCACTGGCTGCAAATGAACCAGGAAACGCACATGACCTTCCGCCCCGACCGCGGCATGAAGCTCTCGTATGTCCTCGGCCTTGGCCTCGATGCGCACATTGACACGATCACCAAGATCTGCGAGACCGCCGGGAAGGAATACCAGATCGAGAAAGCACTCCACGCGATGGAAGAACAGTGGAAACATATCAGCTTGACGGTCGTGGACTACCGCGAGACGGGCACGTTCGTCCTGAAAGCCGTCGACGAAGTCCAAGCGATCCTCGACGAACAGATCACAATCACGCAGGCGATGCAGTTCTCGGCGTTCAAGAAACCGTTTGAGGAGCGCATCAATAAGTGGGAAAAGGGTTTGAGCACCGTCTCGGACGTGCTCGAAGAATGGATGGCTGTCCAGCGCGCGTGGTTGTACTTGCAGCCGATTTTCGACTCGCCAGACATCAACAAGCAGCTTCCGATGGAGGGGAAGCGCTTTGCGACGGTCGATAAAAACTGGCGGCAGACGCTCCAAGGGGCCAAAGCCAAGCCGAGCGTGCTCAACTTTTGCAACAATGACAAGCTGCTCGATCGGTTCCAGGAGAGCAACAAGTTTCTCGAGCAAGTCCAGAAAGGGTTGAGCGACTTCCTCGAGACGAAGCGGTCGAGCTTCTCTCGGTTTTACTTTCTCTCGAACGAAGAACTGCTCTCGATCCTCTCCGAGTCCAAGGACGTCAAGCTCGTCCAGCCGCATCTCAAGAAATGCTTTGAGGGCATCGTCAAGGTCGAATTCCAAGAGGATCTCACGATCACGGCCATGATTTCTGCCGAGGGAGAGCAAGTCGCGATGGCGACGCCCGTCAATCCGAACGGGAAGAACGTCGAGCACTGGATGACTCAAGTCGAGGACATGATGCGCGTCTCGATCCGCGCCGTCATGTTGAAAGCGATCCAGGATTACACCCAAGTGTCCCGCGTCAAGTGGATTCAAAAGTGGCCCGGCATGTGCGTCCTCAATGGCTCGCAGTTCCACTGGACGCGCGAAATGGAGGAAGGCATGGCGATGCATGGCGCGAAAGGCGTGCAAAAGATGCTCGACCACCAACTCGCCCAGCTCGCCGACATGGTGGTCATGGTCCGTGGCCACTTGGATAAACTTGCTCGCATCAGTGTCGGCGCGCTCACGGTCATTGATGTCCATGCGCGCGATGTGACGCTGCGCCTCGCGCACAACAAGGTGAGCACGAAAGACGACTTTATGTGGTCGAGCCAGCTGCGGTACTACTGGAACGACGACTTGTTTGCCGAGATGGTGAGCGCGCGTCGACCGTACGGCTACGAGTACTTGGGGAATTCCTTCCGCTTGGTCATCACGCCGCTGACGGACAAGTGCTACATGACGCTCATGGCCGCTCTTCAGATGATCCTCGGCGGCGCTCCAGCAGGACCTGCCGGCACCGGCAAGACCGAGACGACAAAGGATTTAGCCAAAGCGCTCGCCAAGCAGTGCGTCGTCTTCAATTGCTCGGACGGGTTGGACTACATTGCGATGGGCAAATTCTTCAAGGTACCGCCGCCTCGTTGGAGAGAGTCTCATGAGATGGCGTAGGGCCTTGCATCATGCGGAGCTTGGGCGTGCTTTGATGAGTTCAACCGCATCAACATTGAAGTGCTCTCCGTCATTGGGCAGCAAGTCACGACGCTCCAGGTAAGCGGCGTCCTGTCCATGGTAGCGCTCACGATCTTGTAGTTGGCCATCCGTGCCAACGAGAAGCGCATCATGTTTGAAGGCTCCGACATCGCCGTGAGTCCTCAGTTTGGCGTCTTCATCACGATGAATCCTGGCTACGCTGGTCGCTCCGACCTGCCTGATAGCTTGGCGGCGCTCTTCCGTCCTGTCGCGATGATGGTGCCAGACTACGCCATGATTGGTGAAATCATGTTCTTCGCCTATGGCTACGAGAAAGCCAAGGAATGTGGCGCCAAGATGGTCACGACGTTTAAGGTTTCGACTCGTCTTGACGTCCTCTCATGGCTCTGCTAGCTCTGCTCCGAGCAATTGTCGTCCCAGTCGCACTACGACTACGGCATGCGCGCAGTCAAGACGGTCATTACCGCCGCGGGCAACTTGAAGCGAGCAGATCCACACATGGACGAGGAAGTGTTGCTCCTCCGCGCACTTCAAGACGTCAACTTGCCAAAATTTCTGTCGTTTGACATCCCGCTCTTCAATGGCATCATCAGCGATCTCTTCCCTGGGAAATCCCGTCCTCAGCTCAACCTCGGTACGTCGTCGTCTTGGTGGAGAAGGAAAGAACGAACGATTCCATGCCGTAGGTGCTCTCAATCGCGTCTCCAAGCTCGTCATTCAACGCCTCAAGCTGCAACCGCATCCATTCTTCATGCTCAAAGTCGTCCAGCTCTATGAAACGCTCTGTGTTCGCCATGGACTCATGGTCGTCGGCGCGACTGGCGGCGGTACTTTGATCTCTCCATCGACACGGTCGCGTGACGAATATGCTGTAGGCAAGTCGAGCAATCTCAAAGTGCTCTGTGATACACTCACGGAGCTCAAGAAGCTCGGCGAGCAAGGCTTTGCGTATGAAGAAGTGATCATCTACCAGCTCAATCCGAAATCCATCACGATGGGACAGCTCTACGGCGAATTCGACGCGAGCACGCATGAATGGCAGGACGGCATCCTGAGCACACTCTACCGCGCCGCCGCGTCGAGCACCAACTCGGATCGCAAGTGGGTCATCTTTGACGGCCCCGTCGATGCGATCTGGATTGAAAACATGAACACCGTCTTGGACGACAACAAGAAACTCTGCTTGAGCAGCGGAGAGATCATCCAGATGTCCCAAGAGATGACCATGATGTTTGAAGTCGAAGATCTCTCCGTGGCGTCGCCCGCGACGGTCAGTCGCACCGGCATGGTCTACATGGAGCCCGCGTCGCTCGGATTCGATCCCCTCATCACGAGTTGGTACTGCCGCCATCCCCGAGCGACGTCGTCGACTTGACAGCATCTCGTAGGCTTGAAACCCTCGCGCACGACTTCTCGAACGACACCAAGAGGCAGCTCCAGTGGCTCTTTGACCATTTCGTCCGACCGAGCATGGCGTTCGTGACGGCGCATGTCAAGGAATGGCTGCCGCAAATTCCAAACAATTTATGCCAGAGCCTCATGCGCCTCCTCGACTCGTTCTTTGCCGTCTTGAACGGCGAAGAGAAGAAAGACGTCCGCGTCGAGCATGTTTCCTTTTTCTCGCGGCATATTGCGGAATTGTTTGTCTTCTGCTTGGTCTGGTCCATCGGCGCGACGGGCAACGAAGCTGGCCGCGTCAAGTTTGACGCGTACATTCGCGAAGAGATGCTCGCGCATCCGGGCATCCATCTACCCATGCCGACGGACGGCTTGGTCTACGACTACGCGCTGGACCGCGCGACGGAGAGCTGGAAACTCTGGCTCGACACGATTCCAAAGTACGTCGTGCCGGCGGAAGCGTCGTTTTCCGAACTGGTCGTGCCGACGAGCGACAGCGTCCGGTCGACGTTCCTCATGCAGCTCGCGCTCACGCAAGGCGTGCACATGCTCATCGTGGGCCCGACGGGCACGGGGAAGACCATCAATGTGAATCAATTCCTCGAGCGCGTCGACAGCGACAAGTTTGTCCCGCTCAAGCTGACGTTCTCGGCGCAGACGAGCGCCAACCAGACGCAGGATTTCCTCGACAGCAAGATGGAGAAGCGGCGCAAAGGCGTGTACGGCCCGACGGCGGGAAAGAAGTTTATCATCCACATTGACGACTTGAACATGCCGAAACAGGAAGAATACTTTGCGCAACCGCCGATTGAAATCCTCCGCCAGTGGTTTGACCAAGGAGGATGGTACGACCGCAAGCTGCTCGTCTTCCGCAACATTGTCGACGTCGTCTTTGTCGCGTCCATGGGCCCTCCAGGCGGCGGTCGCAATCCCATCACGCCGCGCTTCATCCGCCATTTCAACCTCATCGGATACACGGAAATGTCGGACGACAACAAGAAGCAAGTGTTTGCGACGATCGTCGCGAGCTTTTTGGCAAAGTTCTCGGAAGAACTCAAGCAGCCCGAGATTGGCGTCGCGCTCGTCAAGGGCTCCATCTACATTTACAACACGATCATCAACGAACTCCTCCCGACGCCCGCCAAGGCGCATTACACTTTCAACTTGCGCGACTTGGCCAAAGTCTTCCAGGGCGTTCTCATGGGCGACATGAAGCGCATCGTCAAGCTCGAGCAGCTTGTACGGCTCTGGGTGCATGAAAACATGCGCGTCTTTGAGGATCGCTTCACGACGACGAGCGACCACGAGTGGTTTCACGACCAGCTCCAAGGCCAGCTCGCTCTCCATTTTGGTCCAAAGCTAGGCGTGCCAGACGTCGCGCAGGTCTGCCGTCTCGTTGGCGCGCTCATCTTTCTTCGTGATAGAACCAAGACGCGATGGCCGACGCCAAGGCCAAAGTGTGGGAAATCGTCGTCCCGAGCGCGAATTTAATCTTTGGAGACTACATGATTCCAGGCGCGGATCCAAAGATCTACGACGAAATCACCGACATGGACAAGCTCGTGGCGCAAGTCGAGGAATATTTGAACGACTACAATGCGGAATCGAGCGCGCCGATGAACTTGGTCATGTTTATGAACGCGATCGAGCATGTTTCGAGGATTGCGCGGATCATTCGCCAGCCGCAAGGCAATGCGCTGCTTCTCGGTGTCGGCGGGAGCGGCCGACAGAGTCTAACGCGGCTCGCGGCATACATGGCCGAGTACGGATGCAGACAGATTGAGATCTCCAAGGGGTACAGCGTCGCCGACTGGCGTGACGACTTGAAGAAATGCTTGATGAAAGCCGGCGTGGAGGAAAAACCGACGGTGTTTCTCTTCTCGGACGTCCAAATCGTCCATGAGATCATGCTCGAAGACATCAACAACATCCTCAACACGGGCGACGTCCCCAACTTGTACGCCCCCGAAGACATCGACGCCATCACGAGCCATTGCCGCAATTTATGCGTCAAGAAGCGCATCGCCGCCACGAAACTCAACATTTTTGCATGCTACGTCGGCCTCGTGCGGCAGAATCTTCATCTCGTGCTCTGCATGAGTCCGCTCGGCGGCACTTTCCGCGACCGCATTCGCATGTTTCCATCACTCGTCAACTGCTGCACGATCGACTGGTTTAGCGAGTGGCCGACGCAAGCGCTCCAGTCCGTCGCGATGAACGCGCTCACGACGGTCGATCTCAAGCTCGGAGACCAAGTCGGCGCCGTCGTGAACGTCTTCCAGGTCGATTTACACAGAGATGGAGCTCATGCTATCGTTGTAGAATATGCACCAAACAGTCGAGCACGAGAGCTCCAACTACTTTCAAAAGCTCCGTCGATACAACTACGTGACGCCGACGTCGTACCTCGAGCTGCTCTTCACGTTCAAGAGCGTCTTGCAGACCAAGCGCGACGAAGTCACGGGCACCACCAGTCGGCTGCAGAATGGCGTGGATAAAATCATCGCGACGAAGGCCCAAGTCGCAGGGATGCAGGAACAACTCGTGGCGCTCAAGCCACAGCTGGAGAAGACGCAGATTGAGGTCGAAGCCATGATGGTCAAGATCACGGAGGACAAGAAAGACGCCGACGAAACGAAAGCGGTGGTCGAAAAGGAAGAGCAGTTTGCAAACAAAAAGGCCGCCGACACGAAAGCCATCGCGGACGACGCGCAGCGCGATCTCGACGAAGCGTTGCCAGCGCTAGACGCCGCGACGCAGTGTTTGAACAAGCTCAAAAAGTCCGACATTGACGAAGTCAAGGCGATGAAGAACCCGCCGCACGGTGTCCGCCTCACGATGGAAGCGGCGTGCATCATCTTTGGCATCAAGCCGACGCTCAAGACAGATCCTGACAAGCCAGGGCAGAAGATCAAGGACTACTGGGAGAGCGCGCAGAAGACAATCCTCGGCAATGCCAAGAAACTCCTGGAAGACATGGTCAAGTTTGACAAGGACAACATTGGCGACAAGACGATCCAGCAGATCGATCCGTACATGGACATGGAGGAGTTTTCGCCCGCGTCCGTGCGCAAAGCGTCGGTCGTACGTCGCTCGTCCGAGATATCGTGCGTCATGTCGTCGTAGGCTTGTGAAGCGATCTGCATGTGGGTCCGCGCCATGCACACGTACAACAAAATCGCAAAGTTGGTCGAGCCCAAGAAGATCGCGCTCGCGGAAGCCCAAGTCGAGCTGGACGTGACCATGCGAGTGCTCGCGGACGCCAAAGGCCGCTTGAATGCCGTCATTGAGCGCCTCCGTGAGCTCGAGAATGGCTACAACGCCGCCGTGGAGAAGAAAGACCAGCTCATTCAAGACGTCCGACAGTGTGAAATCCGACTTGGTACGCTCCATCGCCGCCGCCGTCGCCGTCTGACTTGTGTGTAGACTCGGCACTCAAGTTGATTTCGCTCCTCGGTGGGGAAGAAGCGCGTTGGGTGATCACGATCAAGCAGCTCATGGAGGATTTGAAGAATTTAGTCGGCGACGTCGTCATTTCGTCCGGGACGATCAGCTACCTCGGGTGCTTCACGAGTGAATTCCGCGATATTTGCATCGCCTCTTGGTACAATTCGCTCGCCAAGCACGGCGTGCCACACACGCGGGGCTGCAACATCATCACGACGCTCGCGGATCCTGTCAAAGTCCGCGGGTGGCAAATCGCCGGTCTTCCTTCCGACAACTTGTCGGTGCAGAATGGAATTATCATGGCGAGAGCGCGTCGGTGGCCGCTCCTGATCGATCCGCAAGGCCAAGCGAACAGATTTATCAAAAACCTCGGCAAGGACACGTCCGAGAACGGCATCGACGTCGTGAAGAGCACGGACAAGGGATTTATCAAGGTCTTGGAAAACGGCGTGCGCTTTGGCAAGTGGATCTTGATGGAAAACGTGAGCGAGTTCCTCGACGCGGCGCTCGAGACGGTCTTGTTGCAGACAAAATTCAAGCAAGGCGGGCAGCTCATGATGAAAATCGGCGACACGACGATTCCGTACAACGCGGCGTTCCGTTTCTTCATGACGACCAAGTTGCCGAATCCACATTATCCCCCCGAGACGTGCGTCAAAGTGTGCTTGCTCAACTTTACGATCACGCCGACGGGGCTGGAAGAGCAGGCGCTCGGCGTGGTCGTCCAGGAAGAAATGCCAGAGCTCGCCGACAAGAAGAACTCGCTCGTCGTCTCGAACGCCAAGATGAAAGCCGAGCTGCTCGACATTGAAAACAAAATCCTCTACATGCTCGCCAACTCGCAGGGCAACATCCTCGACGACACGGACTTGATTGAGATGCTCGGGAAGGCCAAGGTGACGTCGGAGGACATCAATGAGAAGATGGCCGAAGCCGAAGTGACCGAGAAGACCATCGACGAGACGCGCGAATTGTACCGCGGCGTCGCGAATCGAGCGTCGTTGCTTTTCTTCTGCATCGCCGACTTGTCGATCGTCGATCCGATGTACCAGTACTCGCTCTCGTGGTTTGTCGAGCTCTTCATCAAGGTAAGACCGCGCGCCGTCGTGGCCGCATTTTTTTATCGTTTTTTAGAGTTGCCGCGCCGCCGAGCCGAGCGATGTCCTCGAGACGAGGTTGGCCAATTTGATCGATTTCGCGACGTACGCGCTCTACAAGAACATTTGCCGGTCGCTCTTTGAAGAGCACAAGCTCCTCTTCTCGTTTCTCCTCACGATCAAGCTCCTCCAAGGCCGCAACGAGATCGATCCGCTCGAGTGGCGCTTCTTGATTTCAGGCTCCACGCCGACAAAAGACACGGACGCGAGGAATCCCAACCCGACGTGGATCGAAGACCGCGCATGGACGGAGTTCTGCTGCCTCACGACGCTGCCCAAGTTTGACGGCCTCGCCGCGAGTCTCACGCTGCACGAAGACGTCTGGCGGCAAATGTTTGACTCGAATGACCCGCACCTGTCGTCGCTCCCGATGCCGTTCCAGTTCTCCCTCAATAGCTTTCAGAAACTCTGCACGCTGCGGTGCATCCGCCCGGATCGCATGACGGAAGCGATTCAATTGTTCGTCGCCGAGCATTTAGGCCAGCGATTCATCGAGCCGCCGACGTTTGATCTCCCGGGGTCCTACGCCGATTCCAACGTGACAACGCCGCTCATCTTTGTCCTCTCGACGGGATCCGACCCCGCCAAGGATCTCCTCTTGTTCGCCGACACGATGAAGATGGGCCGCAAGCTCAATTCCATCTCGCTCGGCCAAGGCCAAGGCGTGATCGCGTCCAAGATGATTGACGACGCGATCACGAGCGGCAAGTGGGTGCTTCTGCAGAACTGCCACTTGGCGATCTCGTGGATGTCGTCGCTCGAACGAATCTGCGAGGAACTCAATCCAGAGACGACCCATCGGGACTTTCGACTCTGGCTCACGTCACGGCCGAGCGCGTCCTTCCCGACGTCCGTCCTCCAGAACGGCGTCAAGATGACCAAGGAGCCGCCCAAGGGCATCCGCGCCAATCTCAAGAACTCGTACATCAAAATGACCGACGAGATGCTCGACGCGACGAGCAAACCCGAGACGTATCGGAAACTTCTCTTTGGCCTTGCATTCTTCCACGCCGTCGTGATTGAGCGGAAGCGCTTTGGACCGCTCGGATGGAACATCCCGTATGCCTTCAACGACACGGACTATGACATTTCGAGGGCGCAGCTTGAGATGTTTCTCGACTTTTACGACGTCGTGCCGTACAAAGTGCTCTGTGTCATGACGTCCGTCGTGAATTACGGCGGGCGCGTCACGGACGACAAGGACATGCGCACGATCGACGTCATCCTTGAAGGGTTCTTCAACGACAAGATCCTGAGCGACAACTACTGGTTTTCCAAGAGCGGCACGTACAAGTCGATCCCCGTGTCGAGCGCAGACAATCCCAAGAGCCCATTGACGCACTACATCAACTACATCGACTCGCTGCCGCTCAATCCGGACCCGGAAGTGTTTGGTATGCACGAGAACGCCAACATTACATGCGCGATTGCAGAAACGTTCAACAACTTTGACATCATCTTGAGCCTCCAGCCACGGATGAGCTCTGGCGGCGGGCAGTCGCGCGAAATGATCATTGAGCTCCAGGCGAAAGAGATCGAGGACAAACTGCCGCCGCTCTTTGACATCGACTTCACCAACGTGCGGTATCCCGTCATGTACGAAGAATCGATGAACACCGTGCTGGTTCAAGAAGCTCAGCGGTACAACAACCTCCTCACGGTCATGAAGACGTCCTTGCCGCTCCTCCAGCGGGCACTGAAAGGTCTTGTCGTCATGTCTGCCGACTTGGAAACCATGTCGAACTGCATTTTCAACCAAAAGGTAAGAATATGCATTCTTTTGCGCGTTCCTGACCACACATTTAGGTTCCTCCAGGGTGGGAACGCAAAGCATATCCATCGCTCAAGGCGCTGAATCCGTGGGTGGAGGAGCTGCTCGAGCGTCTTCGTTTCCTCACGCACTGGATCAACGATGGCATTCCGCCGGTCTTTTGGCTCTCGGGTTTCTTCTTCCCGCAGGGATTCCTCACAGGCACGCTGCAGAACCACGCGCGTGGCTTCAATATCCCCATCGACACACTCTCTTGGGACTTTATCATGGTCCCTGAGCCGCTGGAAGCGATCAAGACCAAGCCACAGAAGGGAGGATGCTATACGTATGGGCTCTTCATCGAAGGCGCACGATGGGATATGCACGCGTACTCCCTCGCCGATCCGATTCCAAAAGAGCTCTTCTCCAAGATGCCAATCATGCATTTGATGCCCGTCAAGCACCGCGAGGCCCCCAAGAGCGGCATTTATCGCTGCCCCGTGTATAAAATCCTCACGCGCACGGGCACGCTGTCGACGACGGGTCACTCGACCAACTTTGTCATGTGGATTGAGATCCCGTCGGTGAAAGACACGATCTGGCGCAACTCGCTCGTCTCCGAGACGAATCTCCAAGTCCAGTTTGCCGATCAGGACTACTGGATCAAGGCTGGCGTTGCGTGCTTCTTGTCGCTGCGGTATTAGCCATCCAAATACATATATAAATTATCGCTTACGCTGTCGACGTGGCGCAAGGCGGCGTGGGCTTGCGCATGGCATTGGTCTTTGTTCTCGCAATGGGGACGATAGGAAGGCCTCCATGGGCAAACAATGCAATGCCAAGCGTTAGACGAGGTGTGTCCGACTTGGCTGACTCGAAACGGAACTGTTGGAACAACGAGCAGAGAATGTACTTGACTTGGAGGAGGGCAATGCGCTGGCCGACGCACTTGCGCTTCCCGGCGTTGAAGACGGGGTATTCATAGTCTGTCGGTGGCGAGAAGGACGGATCGAGCCACCGTTCGGGGATAAACTTGTCAGCGTCGGTCCATCGCGTTTTGTCGCGGCCCATGACGAAGGGGGAATACTCGAGGTTGACTCCAGCAGGGACAAAAGTTCCGTCCTAGACAAACCATGAGTTTCTGCAGCCTAGACAAGGGGACTTACAGGGAGGACATCGTCGTGCACGGCGCATTTGAGCTCGAGAGCCGTGGGGGGAAAGAGGCGCCAGGTCTCTTTCATCACAGCTTCCAAGTACTTGAGCTGCGCGACGGCATCGTAGTTCATAGCATCGACGCCTTCGACTTCAGCAAATATTTTGGCTTCGACTTGAGGATGTTGGCTGATCAAGTGGATGATCCAGAGGAGACTGCTGGCGACAGTCTCGCGACCAGCCAACATGACTGTCATCATCATATCACGCAGGAATGTGTCCGTGATGGCTTCGCCGGCCTTCTGGCGAGCTACGAGCTGGGAGAGAATGTCGGAACTTCCACTTGCTCCTTCTATCTTGCGTGTATGGATGATGCGATAAAACATTTCATCGATCTCCGCCATGACGGCCTTGAGCTGCATCTCGGACGGCATGCACCATCCAAACCACTTGTACCAAGGCTTGGTGAATCGACTGGCCGTGATTGTACTCGCATCGCGGAAGAGGTTGTGGAAGTGCCTTGAGTTCATTTCCGCGGGAACGTGGCGGCCAAAACCCATGTGGAATGAAATGTCGGTGGTGAGCGTGAGCAGTACGAGTTCCATGTCGATTGTGTCGTTCTTTTGCGAGGCAGCATGCAGAGTTGCAATGCACTTGGCCGTGTGCTCCGCAAAGACGGACTTCATGTACTTGCGGAATGAGTTGACCGAGAACATGGACGACATGAGCTTGCGCTGGAGCGTCCACAGCGGCGAGTCGGGGTTGATGGCGAAAATGGCTTGGCCCATTACTTCAGCGCATGTTTCTTGCATCATCTTGGGCTTGATGTAGTTGTCAGAATTTGTTTGCAGGACGTATTCAATGTTTTCAGGCTTGTTGGTCACAATCGAGCCATCCATGAGGCAATCGACGCGCGTGGCATAAGTGCCCCCGTACTGCTCGGCCATCTCGAGCTTCCACCAGTGAATACGGGGCAGACTCATGCCGAGTTGATGCAGGTTGCCAATGATGGGGAGCGAGGGGGGACCAGGTAGGTGTCGAATGCTCACGGCAATCCGCCATTTTCGCTTGACAACAGAGAATAGTTGAAGGAGGATGTGTCCCCCGGCTGCCACGAGCAAGCAAACGGTGAGGGCAACCACGAGTGGATTGATTGAGAGAGATCCGGCTTGGTGACGTCCAACAGTCGCGTTTGTAAGGTAGAGTCGACGAGGGTTGCAAATGCTTTGCGAGGGGGCTACAAGGCACAGCTGCATGCTACGCTGCTAGATGATAAATGAGTCTGGCCAACTCAGTTCTTGACAAATGTTTTCGGCTTCAGACGAGGGTGAGCTTTGCGAAATCATCAAAAGCATCGACGCTCCTCTTCAGGGAGCGTGTAATGGCCTTGAAAGTTGCTTGTCAAGTAGCTTGCACTGCATTCCCGTGACAGAGTCGCATTCGGTCATGGAGGAGAGTTGTCTGGCCACCGTTCGGCTCCGATACTTGGAGCGGGTGGTCCCACGGTGTCATCTCATCAGAAATCTCGTCGGCAAGGCAGACTCAAGTTACAACGGGATATGCAGGAACAAGTCGGTTGGGTACATCTCGGGAAAGAAAATAATTGACGCGGCGGGAGCTGACTGACTTGCTGCCGGCTGGGGGGACTGAACGACGCGGGGGAGATTTTTCGTGTTTGTGTTCGGAGGTGTCGACTGAAAACCCGACGCGACATTTGAAGCTGCCGAGATGCCGAGGCGGTTTCCTTCGAGTGCGGGGGTCATTTCTGTACATGCACTAGACACCCAAATCGTCGAAATCGAAAGGCTTGCTGACCACACTGATCGTCTTGATGCCTTTTTTACACACTTCGTGGCGGCCATTCAAGAATATCAGGCAGGAATGGATTGACTTCCCACAGCGAACTTCAAAGATCGCCACGCCATTTCCTTGCTCAAAAGATTCCAAGCTTCTGTCTGGGAGTGGGGTTTTGTTCACTCCAGAGCAGGTTAATGCGTGCGGGGTACATCGTACGTCGACATGCTTTGCCATCGCACGATCAAGGGGAGATCCAACGGCGCTGTGGCATCCATATCCATTGTGACGCATCAACGGTCAAGAGCAAGCGCTGTTGTTGTTTGTGCTTGGCACGACTCGGAACGAACTTCTTTAGACGGCTCATAAGTTGAGGAAGTTCGCGAAGGGACGAGCGGCTCGTATTTCAAAGATATGATGCCTTTTGAAAAGTGTTAACTGTCATATTTAATATAAAATTTGAGAGCATGGCAAGAGTTGGTATGGGCAAAGACCAGTTGTGTCATGGGCAATGGAACGAGTCGCGACGTCTCCATCGAGAGACTGGACGATGCGATTGCTTCGTTCCGCGATCCAAAACTTATCGCTGCGGCTGAAATGACCGCATTGGATGCACTTGGAGGCGGAATCATCTTCTTTGGAGGTGTTTCCCTCACTCAATTAGCCATGTATGTGAGCCGCGTATCAGCTTCGACACCGATAGTACCAACCGTGGTTGGAGCTGTCGGCGTGACAGCTTCCAGCATCCTCGTTGGAGCGTTTTGCCTTCGCAGTCGAGAGCCGTGGGCATCCTCAGAGTCAATTCTGGATTACTTGCGTGAAGTACCCGCGAAGCTTTTCTTCATGGATCCAACGCCAGTCCAAATGACCGCTGCTGCAGCCACTGGCTTGCTTCTCTTTCGGTCCTTCGTCGACCGATCACTATTCCTTACAGCGTGCATAGGCTCTTAGGAGGTCGTTTTCATGCCATTGCCCCCAGCGATTTTCGTCACCCTGGTGCATTTGCACATTCAAGGATTTCTCTCCCCGCCACGCTCGAGGTAGACGCTTGCATCTCATTCATTTCCGCTCATATTTGGTGTCTTTAGTATGCTGACGGAAGCGCCCGCGCTGTAATACAGAGCTTAGGACGGCTCTATGGCTGCCACACGTGCGGTGTGCGCAAAGCCACGTCCAAATTCCACGCAGACCATCAACCTCCAGTCATGGTAGCTAAAGCTGACAACGCCAGGCTGTGGAATCGACTGATCGCCGGTCCAGTCGTCCAGCGGTACGCACTTGTGATTGTAGCCAGGTATCACCAAGAACTACAGATATTACCCCCAGTGTGACGCATGCTCCAACATACAAGGAGCGCAAGTAAAGAAGAATGCTCAAAAACTGAAGCTTCACCTCATGAGCGTCCGACCGTACCATGCAACGGGACTTTGGATGGTTCTCTTTGGTGCGGGAGGCCTTGGCGGCTACGTCGCAGAGCGCAGTTCACCAGAGCCGACAATTATGGAACAAGTGGCAGCCAAGGCCACAGATGTGTTTCAGCCCATGACACTCGAGAGACTGCGAGAACGTGAAGCCGAGCTCAAGCAAGAACGGAAACATGAAAAAGATGCACGAGACCGGGATGCCATCGACGAGGAATTGGCATCCATTCGACAAAAGAAAGCCCGGGTCAAGGCTCTAAATCGCTCTTAACTTGTTTATTCCGCGTGAATATCTTTCAGGTTGTGTTCTTCCATGAATGCACGCCAATCTCCGCTCTGTACGACTGTAGCCGCATTCTCTTGAGGAATCGTTCCAAAGTATGTCCATGCGCGAACAGTGTTCTCGCCGCAATTGACGTCGACTTCAACACGGTCGTACTCATTCGAAGGATGGTTGGGTCCAAAGTATTCCTCAAGGGCATCAAGTCCACGCATGAGTTGCTCGTACTCGCTTGGATCATCCACGGTCAAGATTTCTCCGTAGACTGCGCCAGATCCATGGTACATGCCCGGGTACCCTTCTTCAAAATGGACCAAGGTTGCATTGGCAATACTGCCTCGATTCGCGACCCATCGGAGACTCTTGTAGTGGCTGACATGGCGTTCAAAGTTACGAAATCCTCTCCTGCATCCTCATAGCGTCAAATACAAGCACAGAGAGCTCCAGGACTTACATCAGCGTCCCATAGACGAAGAAGGGAAGCTGCTGGTGTGCCATATTCGCGATATGTCAAATGGTCAAAATTAAGCGCTCCCATTGGCTATTAGTTTTAGTTCTAACCAATGAAATGTGATTATTTCATTATAAGGTAAATTGATTGGCCGAAAATCGAATAAATAAGTCCATATTGAAAAAAGAAAATGACTTGAGTTTATTATCGAACAGTCGATATCGTTCATTCGGAAACCAAGTCATCGATCGACATGTTCGCCTCCTCGCCGCGAGTTGCTAGGCTTCAGCTTCTGATGTGTGTCGGTTCTCCAAGCGTTTGAGTGCAGCCGCCACTCGTCTCTCTCGCCGGGAGGCCTCGTCGTCGTCTGTTGAGTCTAGAAGTCGAGTTGCCGGCGCCGAGAGCGACAAGCCTTCCCCTGTTTTTGTGAGTCATAGAAGGCACGAAGAAAAGAGTGATCGTACCAGCAAACACAGGTACGCTAGTCGAACCATAAGATATCGTCTTGGAAAACCCGGCAAATTTCGTCTCGCTGGCTGGCACTGGGGCATCACCCATCAATTGTTTGGGAATCAAGCAACTAAAGCAAGATCCAAAGTAGGCGATACGATTCACGAAGGCTGGGATGGGCTGGCCCACAAGACGGATACACGCTTCGTTTGAAAATGTGTTGCAATTCCTGTCGATGAGTGACATGATCCAAAAATACATTCGTCAGGATCTCACTTTGTTAGCAGGTTGTATTGATCGCCCTGAAACTCGCTGCGCATGTCGTCGATGATACGTTTGGCATCTTGATATGTGCCTTCGAATTCACCCATCTCGATGGACTCGCGGAAGATCGCTCCTTGGGCTTGTTTTGGCTCGGACGAAAATATCCCAGCCCCGCCCGCAAACGAAAACTCGACCCCGCCAATCACGATTCCAGAGTGAAATGCGCCCAGTCCCCAGGCTAACATTGTCAAAATTTGTCTTTTCATTGCGATAAGCTTACCATATGTGTACGCATTGCTCTCGACGATGTCGTACACGTTCAAGGTCACCGTCGTCTTCCCTTTCATGCCGAGTCCTGGACGGCGCATTTCTATTTCCGGATATTCGAACCATATCCGGTTGTAGACGGTCGTTTCAATTTCCGGTATTTTAATATCACACCTTTGAAATGTCTATCTGCGGTGACGTTTCTGCCTGAGCCGAGATGGAAGTCTCTTCCTGAAGAGCCTCTTCCAGGGGACCACCCTCTTACCAACCCTGTGGCAATCTCGACAAGGAGATTGCTGGCATGGTTGGATCGATCTCAGCCAGGTACAGTGCATTGTTGGAGGTAGCTCTGGCAATTTTCTGTCTCGTCGTTTCCCATGAGCTCACAGCTCAGTCAGCTCTTGTTTGGATTTTTTGTCTAATGCAGTTCGCAATCATGCTGACCTTTCAGTCCTTTGCCAAACTTTCCAGTGGACAACTTTTGTTCTAACGACGAACCAACAAAGGGTCTCTTCGCCAGTGTGTGCGTGGAACTGTCATATTGCATTTAAGAGCTAGTCATGGATCACCATCCAGCGTGCCGAAAGATCGGCTTTCCATCATATTAGCTTCTCTTGAGACCACACAGTCCTCTGTTTACTCTAGCTTTTGTGTATTGTTGAGCTGGTGGCTCACCGCCATCATGAAGAAGTTCGTGAAACTGATGAGCCATCGGTTAAAAGCTAAATATAACTAGCATAGACCGAAACTGAATTGTACTTTTTGCCCACGCCATGCTTCCCGAAGTGCTGCTGACGCTCTCGGGCAGCTCGACGGTGACAACAGCTACAGGCCGACGAGTTGAGCTCTACCATGTCACGATGAAGCATCATAGTACCGCACGCAACTCCAAGATCCGCTTCAAGGCTCTGCGACGATGTTTCATCCAGGTAGGTTCCTGAATGTCACCGCGCAACTCATCCTGAATGAAGCTGGAACGTGTCGGGAATCTGCGCTTGGCTTTGCCTCCAAAGCATCCTCTTCACTCGTCCAGCGACCTTGATGTCGTTCGACAACGAAACAAAATGGTACTTCGAAAGTTTCAAGTTGCCATATTGACTTTGCCTCTAGTTCCGAGATTGCATGCGAGAGATATCGTCAGTCCATCTCAACCAAGCTCAAGTTGAGACGTTGATATCTCTCTTTGACGCTGCAGACGCTGCAATCTCTAGTTACAGGTTTCCTTCGCAACCAAAGGAGACTGAGCCATCTACCAAGGATAAAGTTGTAGTATTGTCGATGAGAATCCACTGACTGAGTCTGTTAGGGCTCCGAAGGCAGGCAAGACACAGACAACCAGGCTACAACTGACACCAGCACGGCTGACCAACCACGAACTAATAATCCTGAAGCTGACGAGCAAACCGACGACAGCGTTGAGGAGATAGTGGCTCCAAACCCATACACAACCCTCAAGCAAGCGCTTGGACAGCAGATTAGCCACAGTCGACGAGACACTGATCTATGGGATATCGAAATTGCCTACTACTTCGTTCGTCTCGCGGATGAACTCTTCCTGAAGATCCCAGTGCCTCCATCAGAGTGCAAGGACTTCCCCCCAAAACCTTCCCGACGAAGTGTGCCCATCCATTCTGTTGGTCCAGATTTGGGGTACACAGCCGATGATGAAGCTTACATCGAACGACTTGGTCAGGACATGAAGCTGTACCTCGTTGACGAGGAGGAAACCAAAGAGGAGGTTGAGTCGTCCTTCAGTGAGCATGAAGTTATCGTCGATTTGCCCGACGACACAAGCGCTCATGCGGATGACTCAGACGTGACTTCTATCTTGCGAGATGTCGCTAGCTCGTATTTCCCATCGGTTTACAAGGACAAAGACCCCAAGGTCGGTACCAAGCCGCCACTCGAATACCACGACAATGTGCACCAAGTGCTTTCGGGCTATGGCAACGACAACTATTACACTGGCGAAGCAGCACCAGCACCAGCTCCCACCACAGCTTGATTGCATTCAATCCTTGAAAATACATTTTTGTGTACATTGATGAGGTCTTGCTAAGGCATGCTACACGCATCGGTGGCAATGCGGTCAAAGTTCTGTGAGTCCTCTGACGTAGCGTCCCGAAATGCATGGAGCATTCGTGAAAATGCTTCAAATGTAACCTATCCGGGAAATGTTATTCATAAAGATTGTGAGATTCAGCGTACTCGATGGTCTTCAGCCTCAGTGTAGATTGGGATTGCAGTGTTGACTTCAGCTTGAGTGACGCCAAATCCAAGCGCATGCACCAGAGCTCGCCGAGCTACACACACAAGTCGGCATATGAGTGTTCCACTGACTTAACGGACTCTGAACTGCATTGAGCCGACCAGAATTTTCAATGTCAGCTTGGCCAAAAGCGGTCAATGTCAGCTCGTAGTCGTCGTCAACATTTAAATCCAATTCGTCCCGGCTGTCGTTTTCACTGTCGTCTTCGCTTGCATCTAGTTCAGCATCTAGGTCGTCTGCCAGACATGATATTCGCAGCGAGAGGAAATTGCCATTACCTTCGTCTCCTTCGTTTTCAACCTACGCAACCATGATGAGCATTTTCCAAGCTCTTGTTGATAGTACCTCCTCAAGTGTTGCCATATTTGGCTTGTCCTTGTCTTTGTGTTTTTGCCGCTCGGCCTTTGCTTTAGCTCGCGCGGTCTTTAACGCTGCTTTTACTTTCTTCTGCACGACCTATAGCTTTGTAAATCATCTTCGTCAAGTCAACATGGCTTGCCAGTGTCGCTGCAATCGTGTCGGCATCTCGTGGATCGCAAACTGCATATTGATCCACTGCAGCCTCGCGCTTGGAGCGCCAATCTCGCCAAGCATCCAGTGCATCCATCTATCAGCAGTATTAATACTTGGGTAATATCTGAGTCTCGCGCCATGGACTTGAATTGGCTTGGATTGAATGGTACTATTTCTTTGAGACGACGTACAATATGTACCAGTGGCGGTTGTGGTGGTTCAATGTTGTGTAGTTCTCCGAGGATAATCGGGCTAGCACGAGCTGGGATGACAGATACTTGGTCTAGTAACTTCTTTCGCTCTTTGTGGTCGGCGAACCAAGCTTCATTAAGCTCTACTGGATCCAAGTCGTGCAAAAAGACGTGCGTTCGAGCCGATGTTGCATTCTTCTCGTAATTTGTGACCGGATGGATGTGTTTATTGCGCTCGATTTGCCTGTGGTATTCGGCAGCATCAATCGGACGGAGCACCTCAGTAGCTGTGCCATCGCCATTTAGGATGAGTAGAAATGGCTCCAGTGGGTCGTTCACGACGGCAGCAACAGGCATGGGGGGCACGTCGTACTTTTCACAGTCATGTGAAGTCACGATCCCAGCCAGCTCGACATCAACAATCGGTTCCATTGTCCCATCACCCAAAGTGACATGATACGAATTGTGTTCGTGATCGCTCATTGAAAGGCTTCCCATGAAACAATTGAAATAATATGCGCCAGTCGATGTATCCAATTCTTCCTCGTCTTCTCGGCGTGGAGCCTATTCTGCCGTCAACTCGAAAAGTGAGCGAATTCAACGTACGACAGGCCCATGGTTAAGTGTCTGAGGTCGAAACTCAACCACACCGTTGTCTTGCGCGACCACTACTGTGCCATCGGGTTTGCGGACGCGAATAATGCCGTGAACTGAGGCAATTACTCGCGTATCGTAGTCGATTTCGATCGTTGTGCCATCATCGAGTCTAATTTTCTTTGTGCTTGGGCTGGGCGGGATAATTCATACCTCAGTACACTACGAGTGCGTATTCCACCTTTTGTCACAGCAACTTTCATTCCTTTCGCATGGCGCTGAGCTGTCAAATTCACGTCTACGTCAATGCTAACTTCGGCAAATCCTTCCTTGGCGACAACCTGGAAAGATTTTACCAATAACGAGTGCGGTATGAAGAGCTTACCACGTGGCTACAAGTAGGATTGCCATAGATGCGTGTGCCATCGGTATGTTGGGTTAAGAAAGCACTAAAAAATGATGAGAGAGATGTATGGCGCTCCTATGTACCCATTTGGATGCGTCACAACGACAACACCGTCCTCACGATGGGCAATGACCGCACGTGACTCTGGGTCGACCTCGATATGGACTGGAATTTTAGAAGGTAGGGGCCAGGAGGCGTCGTTGCACAACGGAATTCCTTGCTCGTTTACAGTCAGGAAAGGTTCAGCAGACATTGTGCGCGATGCTGTGCTTCCGTTTGCGTAGAGAATGCTCTGGCTGCCGCTTTTACATGTCGTCACGACTGTCCCCTTGCCGACAATTAGGCGGCGACTATTTTAGAGATATGGGCATGTTGACATATTGTATAAACGTACGCTTCATCTTGGCTTCGGACAGCTGCATGAGTCGCAGCGTATGATTGTTGTATAGTTCCATCTGACGAGACTATCAGCATGAGACCCGACACCGACGTATGGGTAACGATGATGGTTTCGCCACTGCCACGGCAAATACGTAGCTGAGAGTCATCACTGAAACTTGCGTGAAAGATGTAGTGAAAGTCTTTCGATGGCTGCTCCACCTTGGTAGTACCTGTTGGTGGTCGCGAGGGTGCATTTGGCGAGATGTTTGCTTCGGACGGTCTGAGTCCAAATACATGCCTGGAGACAATAATGTGGATTGAAGTGGTCCGACAGTCTTACGAGTCTTTGTAGACGCTGAGCCACGTACGAGAAAACTGCGACCGATTCACATGAATGACAGCGTGGTCGGACGGGAACAAAGTGTGGGTTGTTTCAGATACTGCAGCCAATTCCGCCATGGACAGTCCAATAACAGCTCCAAGGGCTGATATCGTACGTGGGGTCAAATATTCCTGAGGTAACAAGTTTTCTTGCCGCCAGTCTTTAAATGGTGGACGATGGCTAAGGCGCAACATTACCACGATTTGGTTATCAGCCAAGCGTACCGGACGAATTCCGTCGCATTCCACGACAAGGCAAGCTTTCGCCCTCTTGGGGTTTCAATATAACCGACAAGCAAAGTCGAGTCGTCAGGCTCATAGTATCTCTTTTTCAGTGCTACATTGAGACCGATGAGCGTGGATATGCGCTAGAAAAGTGAATGAGTTTTATATAGCAAAATGAGTACTTGTGGGAGGATATGAGCAGGAAGGTGTTCCATAAAGGAGCGACTTCGAAGTCGGTTCTTCCAGAGTGGCCCAAGCATGGACTCAAATTCGAGCATCTTGAGAGTAAAATGGACGTCTTCCATGTCTAATCTAAAAGGAACGGAAATAACAATCACTTGCCCATCGAACGTACGTAAGAAAATGCATGAGTTCAGTGTTGTTGATACTTCGCTCGACAAAAGACTTTTTCGGAACAAGAGGCATTCCGCGACGTCCATCATGGCCAACACCAGGAAGATCATTTAGTAGCCACATGCTACGTTCAAGCTCACCCAAATCACGCCCTGGAAATGTATTAAACTTGACTCGTTGGTTGGACAGCCTACCCAAGAACTCAGTCGGTTCACCCAATCTCATGCAAGGGTGCTTTGACAAGAAAGAGCGAAGTGATTTAGCTAAACGCATGCTGGCCAAATCGCCATAGTCAATGAATCTTGCGCACGTGAAAGTCTAGACAAAAGGATTGAACAATTTTGTTGATCTTTGAACACTTACTTTTTTCGGTGGTGGCGGGTTGGGTATCGGCGGTGGCGCTTTCTTTTTACTGGGGGCTGGTTTCGTAATCGACTTGACCACAGCTTCTGCCATTCCATACACAATTGCAGCCACACTCAGACTTGGCTCGTACAATGCATCTAGTGTCTCAGAGTATGTTCGTTCGAGCACATCCATGGGATGATCTTTTGGGTCATGTGTTGGCACACCAATGACTTGAACTCCTTCTAGCCATTCCTTAAACATAGCCTTGTCGACAGCCAAGTTTGATAATATCTGCTTGAATTCCATGGTGAGTGCAGTTAGAGGTCGAACATCCCCTGTAGAGCTAGAACAGTCAACAACGTCAAATGTGAAATCTGTCCATTCAAGGCCCCCGACTTTCGCAGCTATTTGGAGCTCCTTGTAAAGCTTATTAACTCCACTAGAAGTAGATTAAAGTACTGAAGATCAGGAGGTCTATCATACCCAGCTTCGGTGGCTGCTGCTTCTTGGGGTGGTGGTGCCGTCGTCTCAAGAGGTGGGGCCACGGGCTGAGGTTGGACTGGAGGTGCAGGCTGCTTTCCTTTGCCCTTTGGTTGAGCTTTTGGCTCTGACGTTGACGAAGGTGGAGTTGGTGTTGGTGCTATCACGGTGGCAGTGTCTTGTACCGCTTCAGGGGCTTGGACGACGCTCGACTTGCGAAGAGTTGGCATGACCATAGATACAACACCGTCAATTAGAGCAGTCAGGGTAGGCGGATGATCAGATTGAGATGTTGCTCTAAACGTGATCAAACCTATGGAATATAGGTTACACCATCCAATAAATTTGTGAGCTTACTCTTCACTTCTGCGACCGTTGCTGGATAGTCCACAAAAACATAGATATGAGTTGGTACTGTTGCTCGAGTGTCAGCTTCGAGAGCAGCTTGCGCGGCGGAGATCATATCTTCATCTGCCTCTATCGCAACTTGTGCTTCGTTATGCTGAGCTTCATGCGTTGATGCAGCAAGCGCTTCTTTAAGCATCGATCCTTGTCTTGACATTTGTTTTCGAGGCGGGGGTGACGGTTCTGATGGGATAGGAGTTATCGCCGCGGATGCTGATGGCGTTGGAGAAGTGTCAGTGGGCTGCACAGCTTTGGATTGCATATGTTCAATTCGCTCACAGTCTACAATATTATAAAACGCGGCTGCAAGCGAGTCGGGATCTGTTTTGTCCGGAGCAAGATCGACGCGCTTGATGACTTTGAACACACCCTTCTCACGAGGTGTCAATGCTCCACTTAGTACTGTAAGGAGCTTATCCCTGGTTGCTTTCTCAGTCTTCGAGTTGCCACTAAGGAGCAGAACACCATACGGCCGCCATTCTTTCGGTGTGCTCATCGACGCTTTCGCGCGTGACGGCTTTTCGATCTTTTATGTTCGATGAACGTACATTGCGTACATTCCAGTACAATACTACGTAGTAACGTACAGTCCTTGTCAAATACTACTCGGGTCCGCATTATGAGCAACATTTGGATTACACAGTGTTTGACACATTTGTTTTTTGTATACTTCATTTGTGACACTGGGCACTATTTAGTGCCAACGTAGTTGATGAGAGCAAGATTGTCGTCAATAGCCGGTTGTTGGAGCTGTTAAGAGGTCTATTTAGCTTCACATAGACGGTATACAACCCGTAGATCTGACAGGGTTCCTGTCTGATGATTAAATAGAGCTTGAGAAACTCAAACCTTACCATTTAACAGCGTTTGTGCTGTGATGAACGTATTGTGTTTCCGAGCGGCAATTCTAGCTTGACCACAATGTAGTACAAAGTGTGCTTTACTTAAGTACTCTCTCTCATAAGTCTAAGTTTCGTCTATTTGATGGCGCACATCATAATCTACTGGTCGTCAAATTTTTGGAATTTTTACACTTCTGTCATTTCACAACCAGAACTCCGTTTGAAGATCAAAAAGTGTCCAATCAAAGCTCCTTTTCTGCTCTGTTTTATAAACCAATCAGCATCGATTTTACTGTAGAAACAGCCTTAATCCACCAATTACAGTTAAACCTTGGATGTGAAACACCTCTTGGTGGATAAGAAAATCATTCAAGTTAGCAGGTGTTTTGCTATGAGAGGTGTGACAATTTTATTGAATTAGCCAACTATCAATCGTACCATTTGGAGCCTTGGCTCGAGCGACACCAATTACGCGTGCCAATTCATGAATTGGAAGGTCAGCGCCCTGATTATAGTGACGATTCCATTCTCTGAGGGTGTGCAGAGCGGTTGCAGCCTCCTTAAGCGTTGGCTGAGGTGCCGTCTGTGTGGTCAAGTCGTCATCACTCTCGTCGTCACTGACAACACTTGAGGCAGGGTTGATTATTTCGTCCTCCCAGTTGACAGGATCAGTTTCAAAAGCAGCGACTTCCTCATCCCAACTTTCGACTTCGACACCAAGAGCAGTCGCGAGAGCCTGAGCGTTCGCCTCGTCATCCACATTCATTGATTGTATGATCGATATTGCCGTGCTGTCATTATAACTTGAACAGGGGTCTTCCCTCAATTCACTTCTTTCCTTGATTCCACAATGGCGAAAACAATTCGCAATAGTAGTCGTTGATACATCACACCACGCCAACTTCATCCAATCGAGAGCCATCTTAATGTCAACCGACTTGACAAAATCCATGGGTAGTTCATTCATCGCTTCAACGCGTTCGACGATGTAGTTGAGTAAATTGCTGCGGTATTTTACTTTGAAGTTTTTGATAATACCGGCGTCTAATGGTTGAGTCTGGCACGTCGTGTTGGCAGGGAGAAATACCACCTTCACATGGGTCATCTTATCGGCAGGAAAGATATGGCACGGGGCGTTGTCCATTAGGAGTAATATTCGCCGATCTTGGGCTGCCATACGATCATTCAGCCAGAGCATGTATCGTGTAAAGATTGTTCCATTCATCCAGGCGTTTGAATTGGCGTACCACTGCACACACAAAGGCAAAGACTTCTTGAACTGACGCGGCATAAAGAACTTGTGAATGACTAGCAGTGGCATCTTTTCACCAGTGGCAGAAGTTGTCAAAAGAACAGAACCCCTCTCCTTTGCCTTCTTGCCGCCTTTGCATTGCTCAGACCTCAAAGCCATAGTTTTATTGGGCAATCCCCGCCAGAAAAGGCCGGTTTCGTAGCAGTTGAAGACATTAGAAAGGTCGTAACCATGAATAATTGTGTCGATAGATTGAGCCCAGTCATCAACCACTGCCATATCAACGGATGAAGCTTCACCGGAAAGAGTTTTGAAGTCGATGTCATGGCGCTTCCGAAAGCTTTCAAGCCAACCGTTGGATGTCTTGAAGTCCTCCAGTCCCAAAGACACGGCTGCCTTTCTTGCCACGGTTTGGAGCCTCGGTCCAGACACAGCAATTGTCTTTGTAGCACGCGCTTTGCAGAACCATTGGTACACGCGGTTGTCGAGCTCGAGGGGAAGACCAGCAAGACGGCATGGTCGTTTCGATTCACGGTCAGCGTTCTCGCTGATCTTCCGCTCGATCTCTTCACGCGACTTTTTACACGAGTGATGAGGCTTTTGGAACACTTGAACTTGGCTGCAATCTTAGCGTATGGCACGTCTTCATCGATGCGCTGGAGTATGGCGCTTCTGTCTGCCAGCGGGAGCTCCACCATGTTACAAGCAATACTGACCACACTGCAAAATTTATTGATAGGGACTCATTTTAAAGCAAAGTTGATATATTATCTTCATATTACTATTACTGATGAATAAAAACATATCGTTTCATGTAGCAGGTTCAGTGTTTTTAATACCAGTGCCGATGCCATTGAAAATTGATCCGTGGATGAAATCGGCGTTCAAGATGTCAGGTGTTTCACTATAAGAGGTGTTTCACATCCAAGGTTTGACTGTATACCCCAAATGTTGCTTATATTATGGACCAGAGTAGTACACTCATTCTGAAAACTGTATAAATTTTAATTTCTAGAATTAAATCATACAGGTCCATCACAAGGACGAAGAAGATACGTTGGAAAATGTTGTCAGTGCCGCTGCTTGTGCTGGCGGCGCTGGGAGTTGCCGTCGCGGCGCTCAAGCAGGAAGAGCCAGAGTGGGCAATTGACCCTACGGCCGTGAATAACTATTTGTTGGAGTCAGAACCAGATACTCCAGCCTTGCCCAACTTTGATGTGATTGTGAAGGCTGCGTATTCTGTCTTGACCGCGAATTTCGACGACCAGATGAACGCAACGGCGCCGGGTCCGATTGAGGACATTGGATTTCAACATATCGTAGGTTTGGGTCGAGCGTCATAGTCTTCACGAGGTGAATAGAAAGTCCAAGACGCGCTCCTTGCAGCCCAAGCACTGTCCCATCGCGATTTTCCACAGGCGACTGTCCAATTCAAGTACGAGACCAACACATTTCTCATCGCTGGTATTGACTGAAATTATGTAGATCTTTGCTGCGCCATCAATGGCCGAATGGTTTCATGCCAGATTTAATCTACGGTCCTTCAGTTGGTTCATCTTTGACATGGTTGCCAACAAACAAAACCTTCTATCCTGGACCAGCATTTTGGTCAACGGTGAGCAGTCTTCATAAGAATTGGGTCAATTAATCAACAATGCCAGACTGACATCAATGGGGCGAACTGGAGCACATCGGGAATTCTTGCTTCTCCATTGCTTGCAGAGACAGCCATGCGTATATTCTACTTGGCTCCGTTGGACACCTCGATGAGTACTCCAGTCTATACACATGAGGCCATGGGTTTCTTGTGCGAAGTGTATCCAAAACTGTTCAAGTTCCACTCATACTTATTCTCGACTCGACAGCCCAGTAACACATCCTTGCTTTCACTTCGGGTAAGACCTTGGTGTCAGCTTCGTGCTAACCTACTCGAAAGCATCCTTGGGAAAGCGTGAGTCCTATTCGCCCTGGTTGGAAGGACTTGCTGGCGCCCATTAAGCGCGCGTCCGATTTTTCACAGGTAATGTTTTCACATTGAGTAGATTGCTGAGGTATTGTGAAGGTGATTAGCCGGCTCAAAGTTCCCGAAATCACTGCTCAAGCTTTTGCCGCCCAAGCTGCTTTGTTTTATCCCGATGCGAAGACTGCGATTGAAGATGTGTATTATCCTATGCTTTACTTGGCAAGCTGCTTTGTCGAGCAGGACTTCGACGATGCAAAGATGAATACAAAGTATTTTCTCCTCTTGAACCTAGAGGATTTTCACGATGGCAAATGTAGATGTGCTGGTGTCTTTGACATCGTCGATACCGAATTCAATGCCATCTTTCTGCGTTCGGCTGAAGCTCTCCTGGAAATGGCACATTTACTATACCAGCCTGTGACAAAGCTTGGCTTTTCATGTCCAGTTGAATCCATGCCGCGCAAATTCGACATTGATCACTTGACGAGCGTCGCCGCTACGATCAAAAACAAGCTCCAGACTGATTTGTGGAATCCAGCGGAGACGGTTTGTTGCTGAATCGAAATGGCTTGTAGTTTACCTGTCGCGATAGATTTTCCACACGCATTACCACGATGCAACGGGCCTCTTTCCTCTGTATTCTTCAACGTTGGATGGTTCTCTCCATCTAAAATACTCTTGGTCGTTCTGACTACTCAGTAGAGTCTATCCAAATGGGCCTCTTGCGTCACATTTTGCCGTCGCCCGATACTTTTCATTTCTTTTGCGACTACTATCCAGTTTCCATCTATCCTTGTGAATCGAGTGGTAGTATTACTCTATCTGCTTTTAATTTGACCTGGAATGATAGAAACATCGCCGCGCGTTTCTCTTTTGATTCACAATTACATCATCTACCGTGGACTTATCAAGGTGAAGGAAACCGTCCCAATGAATGCTGACCAATTTCTAGAATGCCATGAAGGGGATTGCTCGTTTCCTCCTCGACCGCACGTTTGCAATGATCCCTGCGCTTCCCCACTTCCACTTTGTCGATATGTTCAACGCCATATCTGGCGAACCAGCTTCATCCCAGCTCACATTGTCGTCAACTCTAGCGGCCTCGATCGTCTTAAACATGGGCCTACCTGAAATGACAACGCCACCGTCGCCTGACACTCCTCCGATTGATCGCCAGGGAATTCTCATCGTCATGTGCATCGAGCTCGTTGTCGCGATGGGAGTTGCGGTCGGTTGTGTTGTCTTTTCAGTCTACTTTGTCGTCAAGCGACCTCGAGGCGACGCACAACCTCTATCCCCCAATGACAACACTGCGTTGAGTCCACAGCCAACGTCTCCATCATCCCCCGAGAAGCAAAATTTAGAAGAATCGCTGCTGTCTGACGACGAGGAGCACGACGTAACAGTAACAACCACTCGGTGATGTTTGACATTGATTTAGGAATATGGCTCGTTCTTGTCGGGTTCAAATGCCAAGCCAGCTCAGGGCATGTGGTCTTCCGTCAAGGGGTTTGTGTCAGGCATTAGTCCATGGGGTTAAGAGTAACTATGTCCTTGTCTCTTTCGCACTGCGTCCTTCCGTGCTTTCCAGACGCTGAACTTGGACGTGTTGAGCAGCTTGCTATCTAAAATGCTCTCTAGCTCTGGATTGCGAGCTACGTGGATGTGAGTTTGACGAGGCTGCTTGACGATTGATTTACCTTCGTAGCATTCGATTTCATCGCGGTAAATCCAGTCAAAGAGCGGCACGACGTACAAGCAATTGTCGGCAAACGAGTTGAGCATCGTGACCAAGCGCTTGGAGTGGCGAATTGCGCTCTGATGCGTTGGGAAGCAGTGGTAGACAAAGACATGGAGCTCATTCGCGTCGGACGACGCATGCTGCTTGACACCAATGCATGCAAATCGCTGGCCGATGACTTCTGGATTTGATTCGCGTCGAGCGGCTTGCATGATGGAATGGCTGTCAGCGAAGAATTCTTTCTTGATGGAAGGCTCAGTTGGCACGACGATGCTCTTGCGTTTCGTGCGAAGGCGATCTTTTAGAGCAGTTGGCGGTCCTTTTTCAGGAGTTGACGGCACATCGCCATGCATATTGCGAAGGACCATGGCCACGTCGCCGTCTTTATAAATGGCGAATGCACCTCGATCGTGAATAGCAGCATCCGCGACGATGGGCTCCAACTTGCATATATCATGAAACATTTCCAAAGCACCATCGAGTGCACGGAACTTGCCACAGACTCGGAAGGCTGTCGTGGAGCCTTGAATGCAACCAAACCCCACGACGGCAAACGGTTGATAGACGCCATGCAGCGGCGTCCACAAGAATTGCCTCGTATGATGGCTAAATGCTGGCGTTTTGACGCGATCAGGAGTCGATGGCGTCGCTTTTGCAAGAGGATTAAAGTGAACAAGACCAGACGATGGCTGCGACTGTGTGTCGTTCTCCACTGCAGGGAGAGAAGGCATGGATACACTGGATGAGAGCGACGGCTGTCTGTTGTCTAATGAATCCAACGACGGTTTGGCCTTTAGAGACGGCAAGGAATCGGTTCTTGATACTGAGAGCTTGGATCTCCTCAAGTCTTGCAGAGAGGAGGAGTACGTGAGTTTCGGCCGCTCGTAGAGCTCCAATTCACCAGAGTCGACGACTTGACGGTGTTGAATATCGATAGTTTTCATGGCAGGGAGCTTCTTCATGGGCGACAACGCTGGCATTGGGTCCTAGAGATGGCGATGAGGGTATTAGCTTGTGGCAAAGAGCGCACAGGGCCAATTTCACGATATTGCGCTCGGTATTTTTCCCACACGATGGTCTTGAGAACTCGGCTGTCAATGCTTTCAGTCTGCTTGTCATTGCTCCACTTTTGAAGGCTCGCTCGCGCTTCCGGCGACAACAAATGGAAAATATCAAACCGTGACAGGACGAGCACCTACAAGTTGTCGACGATATGGATTTCAAATGCAGTGCAGTCTTTACTTTGACGGGGGATGTAGCGTAGATGGAAGATGATCGAATGAAGACATCGTTAAACTTTCCAGCCGTGGCCCTATACCAAGTGAAACCACTGCGCTTGACCGACTGGGGCTCTTCTTACTCTGCACAACCGAGGACGCTGTTGGGACCATATCGTCCAAGAACTACAGTAATGTCCTGCTCACATGATCATGGTTTCGACTCCTTTTCCGTCTTCATACCTCGTTCGTGAAGGGATCTTTTCCTTCGTGCTTTGCAATGCACTCGCCGCGCACGACGATATACATCTCGGTAGCTCGTGAGCCCTGCGGTCCGTCAGTCGTGAGGCAAGTCGAGAGTTTCCCGAGCTTACTTGCTTGAAGACTTCGCCTTGGTAGGGAATATATTTCTCCACCATGACAGAGCACATGGCTTCGAGAGTGCTCGCATCCCATTCTTCGCCCATAAAGTAAGGATTATGCTGCAGCAAGTGAACGTATTCCATGTGGAACTGGTTCTGGTACTTTTGAATGAGCGGAATATACTCGTCGCGACTCAATGTCAGCAGCTCCGTGTATTCCGTCGCGACAACTGTGGCGCGCCGGACGCCATTCTCTTCCGAGAGAGCTAATTCACCAAACGTCTCGCCTTCTCTGAGCGTCGCGACGGCCGTTTGGATCACAGTGTCGTAGCTATTCTCGTTGAGACATTGAACGTCATGGCGTCGTCGCACCGGTTCGTCGTTGTGACCAAAACCTCGACGCAGCCACTGAAGAGAATATAAAAGTGGTGGCCAGGCTGGCCTTCTTCAAAGATGGTCGTGTTTGTCCACGCGCAGACAAGCCGCAGTGCTTTGCAGAGTTGTTTGCGCACTTCAAAGGAAAAACGGGCGAAAAATTTCACACCTGTGAAATGTCATCTGACGTGGCAGCTCCGAAACGTACCTTTTAAATACTCGACGGCAAACTTGAGATCCCGCTCGGTGCGGTCACTGCCGAGTTGGAGAAAGATCGTGCGGACAATATCTTTGTTGGAACGAAAGCGTTTGGTGACTTCCAGCCCTGCAGACTAGCCACAAACTGCGTCATGGACGCATCGAAGAGGTCTCTACCTTCGGCATATCGACGAGAAGTTCCCCTTGTCGATCACGCATGATCTTGGAATACGACGCCTTGTCCATGAAAGCGAGCTCTGTCATGTCTGTCAGCGTCACGATTGAAGCTACAAGGAAAGCGCCTCACACATAACTTGCCGCGCTGTTACCTTCGCGGTGATGAGGCTCGTTGAGAGCCCCAACGAGCGCTCGTTCCCCAAAGCAGTCTCCAGGGCGGAGGATGCAAATCGAGTTCTCGATTATTTCTCCCGACTGCGTCGTCATCTGCTTGCGCACTTCGACTGCACGGATGGTCAACGAGCTGGCATGCTGAGAGATCTGACCTGTGCCCGAGAAGATGACATAGAACTTGTCGCCAACGTCTCCCTGACGACAAAGTTACCAAGACTTGGCGGCCATCGACGGGTACCTGACGAAAGACGTAAGTCCGAGCCTCGTCGAAGGTTTGGAGCTGCAACGCTTTGTAGAATTCGGTCTCCTAAGCAGCTTCGTCTCCATGTTGCCACGACGGAGATACCTTTTCTACAGCAAGTTAGTCCATGGAGAATTCTCATGATGGGACGGACGGAGGTCGAGGTTGGAGCAGTATTTGCCGATTTTGGATGTGCTGAAGAAGAGTTTCATCTACGGAACTAGTCGCAAACGATCGAGCTGGCGTCCTGTCTACCGTGTGGACTTGCTCCACAGTGCGTTCGTACACTGGTCGGACGAGCAAGTCGCGGCAGTTTTGAACGTTCGGTCCGTTCTCGAGGACAAGTCTTTCGAATGCACTCCCACAAGACATGAGGTCAACCTGCGTCGCGAGCGACACCCTGCGGCCGTCGTCCGTGCCAGCTTTGCTTCGATGGACGGTCATGGCGACTTGGCCCCTCGTCTAATTATGGATGCCCTGATTGACTTTTGGCGTTTCACTCGCAGTCTGCCGCACCACTTGCCACCTTTGCCACTCCATAAGCTGACCAAGTCTTGCACGCCTTTCAAGTCTCCTCGCCTTTCACTTTTCCCACGCCGCCAGCAAGGAATTGCGCACTGCTGTCTTCCTCAAGCCTCGTAACATGTTGGATGGCTATTTTAATTTCACATGTTTGAGGTGTCCATCATGGCAAGTCAAAGTCAATCGGAGAGTCTTTTGGAGGTCGAGATGGAATGCAATCCTCGCTCTCATTGATCGATTGACTTGTATTGACATTGCTAGCCGTTTAATCCTTGCTTTGCTCAGCCACGTAGCTCCTAGATCCTTGAAAATGTATCCACGACGCCGAGCATCGACGCTTTCCGTCGAGCTTGCTCACTCCATAGCCACCGATTGCATCAACTCAAAAAAGCTCTTCTTTCACATGTCGAGCATTATTCCTACGTCAGCCTCGTCAAGTCCCTGGCTTTGTACGCAAGCTCGTCGTCCGCAGCGCTGGTCATTCTCGACATCTTTCCGATCTTGAATGCTCTCTTTCCGAGCTCAACAGCAAAGTGACCCTGCAGCTCGTTATCCGGATGACTACCAAAGCTAAGAATTTGTTTTGACTAATTTTAGAATAGCTGTAATATAAAATTGTTATTTATCCAGCCGAATCAAAAGATATATTTAATAATAAAGTTAAAAACTGACTATAATTTGTAAATATAAATTCTGGCATGATGCGCCAGCTCGTGTCTGTCGAATTTCCTTGACCAAATTGGCTGGTGACATGACGACGGTCTTCCGCGTCCTCGTGGCTTCGAGGGACACTGCGTTGCCAGAGAAGGTTCGACAAGCTCTAGCTGCATTGCCAGCGTCGCTTGGAGTGACGGAAATTGAGCTGCAGTCGCTCGATATTAGCCAAGTGACTGGGTCCGAGCCACTCAACGCTGCATCTCTCGACCTCCTCGCTGAAGCTCGAATCCTCTTGTCAGAGCCTCGTGTGGCTCCGCGTCTGCTTCCTCATGCACCAAAGCTAGAATGGCTGCAGTCTATCTATGCTGGAATCGAACCATTGCTAGCGCAGCCCCGTCGTGATTTTATTGTGACTCGAGCTGGTGGCATCATGGGCTTGCACATGGCTCAATACGTCCTCGGGTAAGTCTCGAGCTCCTTCCTTCTTCTCTCATGTCGTATCGTTAGATGGGTCATTTCCAAGGAGCGCATGTTCCATTTGGCCCCGCAATACCAAGCCAAGAAAGAATTCCGCAACGCTGAAATGCATTATCGCCACTACGACAATGTGACCGTCGGCATTCTTGGCCTCGGCGACATTGGTCTCGAAATCGGCAATCTCATCAATCGTGCGGGCTTTCGAGTCGTTGGGCTCAAGCGTTCTGGCTCGACAGAGTCCCGCGAGCGCTTCTCGGTCACGAGTGATCTCAAGACTGTCTTGTCCAGGTCCGATTACATTGTGAACGTGCTACCGAGCACGCCACAGACGCGCAATCTCCTCTCTAGCAATGTCTTGCAGGCATGTCAAGCCAAGCAGCCTTGCTTTATCAACGTCGGCCGCGGGGATGTCGTGGACGAAGCCAGCTTGGTGCATGCATTGGACGAGAAATGGCTCTCGAGCGCAGTCTTGGATGTCTTTGCCGTCGAGCCATTGCCAGTTGAAAGCGCGTTGTGGGAGCATCCCCAAGTGACCATCACGCCTCATGTAGCAGCTCTGAGCATGGCGGAAGACGTGGCAGCTATCTTTGCGCGCAACGCCAGCCACTTCTTGGCCAAGACCGAGATGGAATACAAACTCGAGTGGGATCGAGGATATTAGTTAGGTTGTCACCCAGCTAAAGCATTTGCTTCCCATCGTTTTGATCATCTTGCGGCCATAGGGAATGTAGCTGGCATTGTACCTAACATGGCGCGGGTGAGTCGCCGCCGAGGTGTCATCGTTATGCATACCAGACAGCGGCGCAGAACTGGAGAAAGGCTAAAAAGAGGACCAGCAGACCCAATTGCGGATTCTACAATACATTCTAGCCTCAATAGACCAGCTCACTACGTACTGTGATAGCGACAACAAGGACGAGGATGATCGAGAGGAGGAAGATGGCGGACGCGACGCGGCGCACTGGTTTCGCCATCGACTTGATTTGTTCCATCGGACCAGCCAAGAAACCAGAACTGTCGAGTCAATGATCAAAGCAAAGAGAGACCGGTAATGCGTACCCGCAGAGAGAAACAACACTGCCGACCGAGTAGATAATGCCAAACTTGGCGCCGCTCCGTGAGCCGCCAAGCAGCGCCACTGTCGCCTAGATGCATCATCAAGTCCAGATTGGTTATGAAGGTCGGTACGAGAAGGTTGATGAAATAGCCAAGGCAAAAGCAAATGATAAAGCCATAAAGGCGCTGCGTCTTGGTCATGGACGTGCAGCCAAAGCTCGAGTCCGAGAGCGTGTCTTCCTTTGGTGGAGCTGCTGCCGCCGACATGGTGAGCTTGGGCATTTTAATCGAGATGGCTGCAACCGTTGCCTCGACGGCAGAAGAGGCTGGAGCTGACGAAGACGACGTCCCGCCAAAGAGGATTCGAACGCGATCCATGCTATCAAACCAACTCTGCGGTGGGGTTTCGCTCGGCTCTGCGGCTATAAATAGGTCGGACCCCTCGGCGTTTCCCAGTTGATGATGGGCGTTGTTGGGTCGGCAAATCACAGATTTTTGTCATTTTTATTTTATTAGAGGTATTTTATATCGTGGTCGAATAAAAATATTTTCCATTGACAATCAGCGCCATGGCAATCGTCGGCGTCGGCGTCGACATTGTCCGGAGCTCAAGACTTCGTCAGGCCTTTGATAGACATGGAGACAAGTTCCTAAGGCGATATCTACACCCAAAGGAGGTCCACCAGTTCCAGCGTCTCTCAGATCCCCAAGCTCAGACTCAATTCCTCGCTTCAAGGTCCGTCAGAACAACCATGGACTGATTGCTCTGACCTACGTGCTGTCCAATGTAGATGGGCGGTCAAGGAAGCGACTTACAAGGCGTTCAAATCGTGGCGGATATTGTTTCCCGATATTCTCCTAGTTAAACAGACGCCAGTGTGTCCCATTGAACTGCAGGACACGTTTCCGCCGTATCGGCCAGTCCCTGTGCCTGTGGTTGCATTTGATGGCGCAGCTCGACATATCGCCGATGCTTTGGACGTCAAGGTAACAAGGATAAGCATGAAATTGTTCTATTCGAGTAATCTAGACCACACACGTCTCTCTTTCCCATGACGGCGACTACACAGTCGCGCACGTGATTTTGGAATCCACACCAGCTTAGAACGACATCTTCCTTGAGCTCGCGTCATCCCCATAATGCGACCAAATCATCTTGACCGCTTCTTCCAGTGCCTTCAACTGGACAAATCCTTCGTGCTTGGCGTCGCAAAGCGCTTCCCATTGTGCATTGGCCTCGGCGCGCGATACAAGCTTGAAAGCGGCGAGAGCCTCGTGCGTCGAGCTCTCTTGATAGACATGGGTCTTGAACCACACACAGACATTGCGTTCTTCATGGTCAGCCAAAGCACGTTCGAAGCGGGCCATGTCATGCGCCACCGTGCCTTCCCATCCGATATAGCGACCAGCCCGCTTGACATATTCAAGACGCGCTGGTGTGATGCTGGCGTCATCGAGAGCAAGGCAATCCACGAGCAAGAACATGGAGGCTTGCCATCGCTTGGCATGTCTCTCCATGTAGTCGGCAAAGAGAGACGAACGATCCGTCGTAGCAGATGCAGCAGCAGGTGGGCTCCAATTGGCAATGGCGTCTAGCAGATCGGCTTGTTCTTGGGCAAGCGTGTGGTGGAGAAGAGGATGATGCGCCACTTCTTGGTCCAAGTGGTAGTGGAAGACTTGCCAAAGAGCCAAGAGCAAGGGCAATCCCGTGCTCAAGACTGGATCAGTCGTTGTAAAGTACTCGGCGGTCCAGTTGATATCCGCCGAGTTGATTTCCATGCCATGGACGAGGAGTTGGTTCACAAATCGCTTGACACTTTCCTTGGATTTCTTCATGAGCTGGTACGCCACGACGTTGATCAGGATGGAAACCAAGAGGAGTTTGTTCTGGAGCTCCAAATTCGTCCGTTGCTCCGATCCAACGACGACGCGCATCGTCGCCAAAAATGTAAACATGCGCTCGAGTTGGGTGTATCCTTTGTCGCCGAGTAGTTGCGAGTGCATGGCCGACGCTGGCGACTGCTGCTTGGCAATCACAATCGTCTGAGGTTCTCGCAGCGAAACAAAGGCCAAGTTGATGCTCACGGGCTTGGCTAGTCCAGGCACGGCGATTTCAACATAGAACATGCTTGGCTTCTTCAGTGCTCGTGCAGGCTCCGATTGCAAGTTTTGGTACACGGCGTGCGCCTTCAAGTAAGCCTTGGCAGTGTCAATGTTGACATTGTTGCGAGCGAGCATATAAGCTGTGTTGTGTGAATGAATTGCTGATTTATTCGAATCTTACCGCAAAGTTCCGTGACGAGTTCATTGGGAGCACCAGCTGCGACTGCAATGTTACGAGCATGAAGCGCCATGTGACCTTGGTTGATACCCGTAATGGCGAGAGCGCGGATAGCAGCAAAATTCTGGGCAAGACCAACGCTAACCAAGATACCAGCAAGCTGCTGGGCGGTCGGCCTGCCAAGAATGGCATGCGTTGCAGCATAACCAGGATGGGTTTGCAACGCGCCGCCCTTGGAACCAACAGAGAGCGGCAGTTCCAGCGTACCATGGAGGAAGCCATCGTCCGAGATTTTGTATTGAGAGAGACTCGTGTAGCGACCAGTGCGACTGGCATAACAGTGGGCTGCGGCTTCAATGGCTCGCCAATCTTGGCCTGTCGCGACCGCTGCAGCATCAACACCATTGAGGATACCCTTGTTGTTGGTTACAGCGCGGAATGGATCGTGAATGGCGAAATCGTTTGCCTACATGAACAAAAAGAATTACTTTAATCGACGACAGGTCATACCTCGAGGATGCGCTGAGCAACAACCGTTCCGGCAGTTCCCTTCCATCCCATAGCAGCAACAGGAATAGAAAAAGTCGCACGAGCTCGACGTGCAGCGCACAAATTGGTCAATATACGAAGTCCCGCGCGGCTATTCGTTAGATTCGCCACTTTGTCTGACAAGCCTTCCGCAATCGTGTTGACAATGTTGGCACCCATCGCTTCACACACGTCCACATCAATGTGAACGACAAGGAAAGGCGAACGAACAGACGACGCTTTTATCGTCAATTCGTCACGGTAACTCCAGTACCACGATGCAGTGTCTTCATTCGCAGGATCAACAACTCGAGAACTAATCGAGACGACACCACCGCCTCGCTTGGCCATGTTAGCACACAAGTTTGTGTTGGCGTATTCGATAAGAGATGTGCGGTTTGCAGCAATCGCTTTAATAGCGGCTGGGATGTCCTTCGTCTCGAGTAATTGAATCTGCGACGTCATGATGTTGCCAGACGTCGACGTGTGAAAGCCGCCGTGAGATGCGATCAGTTTTGCAGCACTCGATGCAGCAGCGACGACGGATGGTTCTTCAACAGCCATGGGCACGGAATACGCAGTGCCATCAATGACAAAGTTGAGTCCAAGACTACAGAGGTTCATCATGACATGGAAGGCCGCGAGAGAAATCGTACCCGAGTGGAATACCAAGAACGCCAATGCAGTTTTCAATCATAAGATTGGCGGTGCGCGACGGAAGATGGCCAATTTCATCTCCACTCAAACTCAAGCTGGGCACTTGTCCTCCAATACTTGTTTTCCTCGGTGGTGTGGTGGTAATTGGCTGATCGGCATCGCTGCTTCGTCGTGGAATTGCCGACGGGTACATGAGTGTTAGCACATCCATGCGCTCTCGGAGTGTTTTGTTGTAGAACCCAGACCAGATCGACGGACGATTTTCTTCCTTTTGAATGGGTTGTTGTGGCGATGGAGTGAGCAAGCCGTACGTTGGGGCCTCGTCAGTCGGTGTGGATGCATTCTCGTCATCGTGTGTTGTGGTCGCAGCACGCAGATTTTTCAATAGTGATTCCAATTCCGTCAGCGCCGCATCGAGATCAAGCTTTGGCTTGGACGACTGGACAGTCGCGAGGGCTTCTTTCAGAGCTTGACGTGCAGAACGCAAGAGTTGGTCGGCTGCAGTCCCCTCCGTCATCACCGTGTTCACACTCTCAGGTTCACTCTTCCAAGTGACAGATCCGGCCAATCATTGGCTCGTATATCCGGATAATCCTCATCCGGATCATGTAACGCCTGTTAAACGAAGTCTAAAGATGGCGCAGATCTACCAAGAGATGAGCAAAACTGGAGGATGCACGGCGGTTCCTACTGGGATTGAGATGGACGAGCGTGTAGTAGTGCCATAGAAAATTGGCCATGAGTGCATCAAGCAGCGCCACGACAATGTAGAATTGCCCGTCAGTCCACGGAATGATGTGCCAGTAGACTTCGGCACTGAGAAACGCAACAGGAATGCCCACGAGCTACATATGATTTAGTTAAGCCGTCGTGACTTACAGATTCGCGAGAGACGTACCAGAAGCATCATGTACATGTGCTGCGACACATAAGCGTCCATGAAGCGTGATGTCGCCAACCAGTCGATGATATGCACTCGAAGTGGTCGAAGCCGATGCGTCTCTGTGAGAAAAGGACCAAGAAGAAGGCCCTACGAATGGCAAGGTAAGCAACAAACAATGGACAGAGCAAAATGTACATGCAATGCGCCAAATAAAATCAAAAGACACCGCGCGCATATATCCCAGATCGAAGGATACGCTGAAATGTCAATCACGTCGAAGTGTAGCAGCACGACGTAGGCTCCAGCAGCGAGACCAAGCAGAGCTGGGCCGAGAAAGTAGTGGAAATATGGCGCGTGGAGCACAGACGTGTACATTCGTTTCTTTGGACTCGGTGAGCGTCGATTTGGCGACGATGTCGGTGATCCATCTTCTCTTGTTGGAGAAGGTCCGGCTGTGGACGGCGATCCATCAGTCTGTCGATCTTTCTCTGTCGGTGGTGGACTTGTGTAAGCTTGGAGGCTAGAAATAAGTCCATAGATCAAAACCAAAGTCTTTAAGTTGTACGTACCCAGCGTATACCAGTGCTGTGGCCGTCGCAGTCACTCCCGCCGCCAAGGGCCAGCGGCGTCGCACTGCTTCCGTCGCAGCCTGCATCGGGATGCGATATTTTCAAATGGAAGATATCCGGATAATGTTATTCGGATCCATGCGGCGTTTGAATCTTGAATCTTTTTCGACGGAAATGACAAAGATCTTGGCAGTCGCCGCGATCGTCCTCGCCCATGTCGTGACGAGCTTCGATCCTGTTCAATCCCACGATGAAGAGCGCCTGCTAGCTCCAACAAATTGCTCGGTCTTGGATTGCAAACACGGCGGATGTCTCTATCGTGGATGCAAAGAAAGAATCGAGTGTTCTGGAGGGCATTGCGAATTCATGTACCAGTGAACTCGCCGTCGTGTGGCTCACCTTTCTGTCTTCTAGCGATTGCGCGGATCCCCATTGCCAAGGTTTGATGCCATGAGAAGCTCCACGTGCGATTGACACAATGTAGGCGGCGTGTGCACCTTCATAGAGTCTGCGAGCGGTACCTGCAATGGAGGCCTTTGCAAGTACATCAAGCCGACACGATCGCTCAAGGAAGACTACTGTCTCGGTGGCCTCTGCACTGTCGACGGCAAAGAGCACCCAACGTCGTTTTCGACGTCACTAAGTGAGTAATATAGAAAGCGTGGATCGATATTCGATTTAGGTGATGACCGCCCATTGCCCCCAGCAGTCCTGCAACCTCCTGAAGCTCCAGCCATGGCCACAGTGGCTCCATCCAGCGAATCTGCCGAGTAAGCTTGAACGAGAGCAACTGTCGACAAGTAGAGAACGATCTTAATACGTAAACAGTGGATGGATCGGCCATACTCGCTCTGACTCGAGCTCAACAAAGATTGGGGCGGCATAGTTGTCATGATACTCGTCAAGAGTCATCAGCGCGTCGCATTTGGCGAGGAAGAGCAAGGCTTCATTCGACGGCATGAGCATGAGATCGCTATTGCTTGGATTTGCTAGTGCCTTCTTGATATTCGCCTAGAAAGATCAAGAGTAAAAGCTGCTCATCCATGGGAAGACAAACCGCTGACATGCTGCCGAGGCGCCGCATGAGGGATACCAAATTGCAGAAGATGTCCTGGATGACTTGGACCTCGTCACTTTCGTCAATGGGCTTCGACACCGAGATCTTCTTAAAGTAGAGGCTCTGCATGAGTCGCTGCTCGTTGTCGTCGCAAGTTGCGAGGACTCGGACGTCAGTGAGGATTGACAATTGGCGTAGCTCGGAGCAGAAGCTCGTGAAGTCGTCGGAGGATGACTCAAAGACGATACAGACGGCACTATCTTGGACGAGGACAATGCCAGATGCATCGCACTGGAGTTTCTGCAACGTTGATATGATGAACTCTTGAATGCATTTGGTGCAATCTTGACCTGCTGTGCTCTCGTGGAGGCGAGCTACAAGACTCGATCTCGAGTAGTACGTCGCGCTGAGCGTGGAGAGGCCAATCTTTCGCATCACTTCGAGCAACGACGGCCCCAAGATGTTGTCTTGTCTCTCTCCGCCATTGTTGTTCGACTGTGGTGATGTCAATGGGCTTTCACTCGATTCCGCCATCGCGGCGACCTTTCGGAAATCAAACTTCACACCTTGAAACCGTTCGTGATGAACGATCATGTTCCGCGACAAGTCCACCGACAAGATGCTTCTCCAAGACATGGTTCGAAAGAGCCAGCGACGTCTTGTGCATATGAGCACTGGCCATCGACTCTGTCATGCTCTAGACGATGAAACCAAACTGCCAGACATATCGCCACCGAAGATTGGCGCAAGGAACGTTTCCTTTCGTCTCCCAGTCAATCAAGGACACAAATACGCCATTCCAGACGAAACCAACGGGTTAAATGTGCACAACGCGCCAGATTTACCAAAGATTCATTCACATGTCGTCGCAGAGCCCACATCAGTCACTCAAGATGAAGTCGTCAACAACACGGTGGTCGTCAAGACCGACAACAGAGCATTGTATCGACAAGCCATGGTCGACATCAAGGACATCAACGCGCTCGGAGCCAAGCGTCTCTTCAAGAAAGACAAGTCGAAATCGCCCGAGGCTCGTCTGTCGTCGCGTGATGAAGCTCGCCAGTGGTTCCGCAACTTACAAAGTTCAGCTCGCGAGCTAGCACCATCGTCGTAAGTCTTGTGAATTGATCTTCATCAGAGCCTTCATCTTGGCTGGTCCTAGTGTCCTTGGAGGCTGTTTTCATCATTCGAAATGGCAGCCATTGACCTTTGGTTCGACGGTCTTCTTGGAGTCCTGTGCAACACGAACGTGTCTGCGCATTAGTGGCAATGGAAAATGTGTTCCAAACTCTTCTTCGTCAGATGGAGCGGATCCTGGAACTCTCTTGCGGCTTGTACATGACACTGGTGTCGGCGTTGCTGATAGAAAACTCACTAGGTAGACTTTGTCAATCCAGCAAGGCGTGAGGGCATTTACGATGGCGACTTCGTCTGGCTTCGACTTGACACATATCGCCCTGATCTGCCCAAGAAGCGTGATGCCGTGGTGGTCTACTTGCACGAAACGACGTTCTTGTTGTCGTGGACTGTTGCTTCGGTGGCTAACGGTGCCAAGGCGACGACCAAGGTGGTCAAATACCATAGCCCCACAATTCTGAAGCGATATAGAAATTGGCAAGTGCGTTGGAGACGACTGTGCCCTCTGTAGCACACTATGGCTTTGATGCATCCATGGCTGAGTGTTTGAGCGAAAACGGTGCGGCCATGCACTTGGCCAAATGGACAATAGGACTCGGAAAACTTGATTCTTGCAATGCCAACGAGTCCACGGACGGTGCTGTGCTCATGAGCAACATCATCGAAATGATCCTTAGATGCATACCACCATGAGCGTCTCGACCCAACCCAGCCACTGCACAACTACTCCTTGGTCAATTTACTTCAGGGAGACTTGGCCCTTGGTGTTGATCCATCGTCGAATATCGCCATGCTGCATGCACGTCCCCATCTTCTAGTCTTTCTCTGACGATGCCATGTCGAGTAGAACCTGGAAGAGTGCAACCTCTCTGCTGCACCATTTCTGTGGCGTGTATGTATTCGTGACAATGTGGCAACGAAACGACAGACTGATGTCAATCTTGTCAAAGCGACGAGCAGTCTTGACGAGAGCCGCCAAACCATCGCTGAATTCACCACAACTCGACAAAATCTCCATCGACGAAAGACCGAAGTGCTCCAGGTTGGTTTGAATCTCGCCCTTTGTTTTTGTCGTTATTCGTTATGTATCACAGGCCAGCACGGCTCATCTAGCAATGGTAGACCATGTCAAAGAGATCCACAAAGTCGAGTACTTCACGCACAAATACAAAGCCAACCAAGTGTGAAGTCATCGTCCTATTTCAGTTCAATCTGTTTCCTCGGCTGCAGCTGCACGCTTGGCCTGCTGAGCTTTCCATTTCTTGCGCTTGCGATCCTTTTGTGCTTGGGTTTTCTCGCTAACTTTGCGCTTTAATCCATTCGATTCTGAGGCAATAGGAATAGCTTCAGAAGGACAGTCCATGCGCTCAAAGTACGCGACGAAGAATCCATTTGTGCCATCTTCGAGACCATTCGCACGAACTAAGCAATCTGCTTGGTCGGGTGTCAATCCAGGGATAGCGACACCGCGACGTGGCCATGTTGGCAAAACCTTGACAAGTTGAAACGAAGAGTTCTTCTGCAGCCCGGCTACGACGACTTCTTCATTCTCCTTTTCAAAGATCGAGCAAGTGGAATACGATACGCGGCGCACATTAGGAAATGAAAAGGCTTTGAGGAGAGCTTGAAGTTGAAAATCAGCTAGAGACTCGAGACGTGCCGCATGAGGATCATTGCTTTCGACTTGGTCGTCGTGTTCTGCGACCTCATCCTGCTGGATCGCTGCAATTTCAAGCAAGTGGTCAAGGCGATTTGTCATGCCTGAGCCAGAGCACGAAGGATCGAGCAAAATACTCGTCACATTGGCGTACTTTGCATCGTTGACGTTCACATCTAGAAAGCTAGTCAAGCATGGCTCGACAATTTTGTCGGCGCCGGCAGCTGCCATTCGCCTCTTGAGCAAATCAAGTCTCGTAGCCGATTTATCGAATGCAAACACTCGAATTGGACGTGGAGATGCTGTCTTCCGAGCCACAAGCATGGCCACATGGCTGGTCTTATTGCCTGGTGCAGCACAGGCGTCAATAACATCACCATAGTCGTCGGCACCGCGTTCACCATGGAGGATATAACCTGGAAAGCAACTAGCTTTGTCTTGGAGGATCAAGCGACCACTTGTTACACTATCATGGGTGTGCAATTCAGTGCCTGGCGGGAATACAATAACGTCGCGGACATGGGTATCAATTGAGACAGTGTCTGGCAGGTCAAGGCTAGTGCGAATTGCGTCAACGTCGGAAGTATCGACTTGGGCTCGGATTGTGTTGATGCGAGCATATCGTGGAAGTTGAGGTGCTGTACGGTTCTCTTCTGGAAGGAGATCTTCGTCTGATTTCACCTTTTGTTTGATCTTGAGTCGCACGAGAGCTGTCTTTAATGCATTTGCATGTTGCAAAACAGTTTTCTTCACATAACCTCCACCTTGGATCTTCTTATCCTTGCCAAAAAGGAGATCGTAAATTGCGATATAAAACAGCGCTTGATGTGACGGACGTTTGTTGTCTGCTTGCTTGGATTTCGATCGTTTGAGCAACTTTGCCAGCTCAGGCACTGCTGCAATTAATTGGTCCAAGAGTGGCTTATATCGTAAAGTTTGGCACACCAATGCAAAGCAAGCGCGCTTCGACTTGATTTTATCTGCATACGTCAAGCTTTTCAAGCCACCGCTACGGCGAAAGAGTCCTTCCAGGACTCCAGCGGCTTCAGCATACAACGTGCTCATGGATCTTCAACCAATGGAAATTTTCACCCAATCATAATATCCATCAGGAAATCATCACGACCTTTCTTGGACTTCCTGGTCTGCATACGTTGAGAGAGCATTCACACGAGATAAGGAGTATCGCGCTCACCAGATCGCAAATATCTTCGCAAGTACTGCAGTTTGCTCTCTTTGGGACTCTAGTGTGCTGTCTCAAGTCTGTCTGCCACCAAATTTGAAGTCTCAAGCCCAGACGTTGTGGATAGAAATCGCTGGTGCAACGAGAGAGGACACAAAGTTCAACTGCATACAAGTGAATACGCCGACTTTAACCCTGCTGTCCGCCATTAAAGAGCTTCCTATGATCTTGTGCTTCTTTTGTTGTCGTATCTTGTGCGCGAAGATGTGGCGCGCCTCCAAAAGATTTCTCGATTTGAATTTTTGAAGCTGGCGTTTCGGGTGTTCATTCATGACTAACCTTTGTATTTGTATTTATTGCGTGAATAAATATCAAAAATTTGAAATTTTAATACCAATTTCCTATGAAAATGGATAATATGTGATATTTAATATAGAAAAACTGGAAGATCAGATTCCAATGTGAGAAATGAATCTTTCAGCCAATCAGAAGTAAAATACATCAAAATCCCGCCAATCAGAAGCAGCTTCGTTGATGGCTTCCCATATTTTGGTTCATTTCGAATTTTGATTCCAAAAGCGCACCATGTCTGGAATTCCTGTCGGCGGCAAAGGTGGCAAAGGCGGCAAAGGTGGTAAGGGTGGCAAGGGAGTGTCGTCCAAGAAGGCACCCCAATCCCGTTCGAGCCGTGCTGGTCTCCAATTCCCCGTCGGTCGTATTCACAGATTCTTGAAAAAGCGTGTGGCGAACAACCAACGTATTGGCGCGACTGCTGCTGTGTACACTGCTGCTATCATGGAATATTTGACCGCCGAAGTACTCGAATTGGCAGGAAACGCCTCGAAGGATTTGAAGGTCAAGCGTATCACTCCACGTCACTTGCAACTTGCCATTCGAGGGGATGAAGAACTTGACTCGTTGATCAAAGCAACGATTGCAGGCGGTGGTGTCATCCCATACATCCACAAGACTCTGGTCGGCAAAGTTCAACCTTTGATCAAGAAGAAACCTTTGTAAAGCGTAAAGTAGTCCCTTATGTTAATACTCTCAGTCCTCCACCCTCGAGTCATGCCTAAAGAAAGAAATATGGTGCTTACTTCACACATTCATGGAAGATATCCGTGAAGTGCTGCTAGCAACATAAAGGTGACTGTGAGCATCATATCTCAAGATCATGTTTATCTAGAGGAAATTCATCACTACTCTGTGCGAATATCAGCGAGATGCTCGTATGGCTCTTCGAAGGCTTCAGCGTCCAAATATTCCAAAACCCACATGGCTATTCTGCTTGCAATCGATGATGAACAACGAGCGGGAAGTTCATTTTCATCTTGTCGTGGCTCGAATGTCGAATTCCATTGCATGGCTGGAATAGATGTCACTCGTATCGGCTTTTCTTCTTTCCACCCTTCGTTCTGAGTCATGCACACGACAGAAGTTGCTGCCGCGCAGGTCCAGACCAGGGTACCAAAAATCGGCCAAAACGCCGAAGAGAGGTCGCTTGATCTAGTCGCCACGGACGAAACATCACTGCTGAAGAGTGAAGAGTTGCCGATGGACGAACTGAAAAAGATGTGAGGTCTGCATGTAGTACGAGCGAGGGCATTTGCATAAACACGCTGAGCATTGGGACACATGACAAAGTGATGTTCTTGGACACGTTGAACGACAAGTGATGGGTTGACAGCTTCGAGGAGTTGCAGCGTCTGGAGTTGCGTCTTCGCATCGAAAGGACGAAGATTGGCTTCGTGGACTGCATGGAGAAGAGCACTATTGCCAGAGCTCAGGCGCACAGACACACGCGCAAAGTGCATTGGTTGAAGGCGGCGGATCATTGCAAATTGGAGAATGGTCGTAAGATCGACCTTTCTGAAACGGACCAATCAAAATTGGGCATTATGTTGTTCTGTGCTTCGAATTTGCCACTGATGTCCGGGTTGAGGGAGAAGCGGCTTGTGGTTGAAATCGGCTTGATTTCGTGACGTAACTATTCTGGAGATCGTAAGGCCGGGTGACGTAAACGCTGCCATCGAAATGACGCCTCTTGGATGATCTTCATGTCGTTCGCCCAGCTCATGCTTGCGCAATCCTCTTTTTGATCTTGCAGGAAGCAAATACGGTATCAGCCCTGAGGGTCCCAAGTCTATTAATAGGCGAGAGTGATATTGGATTCAACAGTGGGTTTTTGAAGGTGTGTGGAAGTGTGAAAGTGTGAAGGGTATTGAGCTGACCACATTGCGAGATCCAAGTGATTCGACAAGTGCAGAAGGCTCTATATGCAGTGCCATACGACGAAGCAAGCTGCTACACGCTCTTTGATATATCCAAGGCTTGACAATTCAGATTCGATCGCAACAAAGCCCAACATCAGTGTCCATCGCGATAAGCTTTATCATTACAGTAGTGTGGTCGGTGAAACTCTCACCGAACAACTTTTTCGTGTTCAAAAAAGTTGTTCATCCTTTTCTAGTAAAAATGCAACAAAATCACCAGTCGAGGTAATTGAAGGCCCATGTTATTACTGCAGCTTCTTTCGCGAGCCACAAAGCTCATGGAATTCACTGATTCAAGAAGTTGCAGATTGCCTCAACCATTTAATTGTAGCTGGCACGCCATCCCCGCTCTTATGGAAGTCTGAGATGCCGTCCATGCTGCTTCAGCACCGGAAATCACAAGCTGAGCGAGATTGGATTGTACTTTCTCAAAATACTTTCTCAAAAAGCGCGGAACAGCTCGTTACTTTGTGTTTTCACTCCTCCCGTTTTTGTCCGCGCTGATTTGTCAGTTCGACGGATATACCGCTCTCTGATTGGCTGTTAACCTTTTAACGATGAAAACACGATCCTCCATCATGCTTTGAAAACGACAAGATGGAAACGATTCTGATTGGCTCCGCTCATTTTCGAAACTGTCTGGCATTAAAATGCGAGTGAACATTCAATACCATACAAACAATAAGATATATGGATCTATTATTGTGGTTTTAATAAAAAAACTGGAGTCGTGCGGAATAAATTTTGACGCAAGCAAATTGACGCAACAATTGACGCATACAAATTTCAAGTGAAAAGAAATTGAATATATCGAACATGTTTTCAAACATTTAAAACGTTTGAAATTACACTATTTAATAGTTACGATGCAGGGCACTATAAGAAAATGTTTGCGTAAACTTTAAATAGTGTATGAATCAATTATTTGAAACATTTTCAAAACATGTAAATTTCCAGTTTTGGACCCAAACGACAATATTGTAATCCCTACTTTTTCCCAAATAAGTATTGCGCGTTTTACTCAAGATCGATTCATTCAATCAATCAAGTCAAATCGTTCGAGGAATGACGCAGAACTGTGAAAATGTATAATTATTGATATTAGGGGATTTTCGAGGAATTTAGCGGTTGTTTTCACCCAATCAGATGTGTCTAAATTTTGAGGTACAAAGTTTTGACTTTGGAAATGGGTGATGGATGAAAGCATCAACCACATCAACGCTTGGTACGTGGCAAGAATTGCATCCAACTGCTTTTGAAAACATCTCCTAATAGGTCCATCAACATCCCCATCAGACCATCGCCAGGCTGGTCTACTGCGTACAGCTGTCCCCTAGCCTACAAAGCGAGCGGACGTCGCCATGCATTTGAATACCCATGAAGTAAAGCAGTAGAAACCTTCACTTACGTATGTTCGCGCGTTGCAGCGCTCCATTCGAGTGTTGTATGGTGCAAATAGAGCTTAATTACTCCTATCATCAATTTAACCAAAAAGGTTGTATGGTCGATTCTTGTGTGATTTTTCACAAAGTGCCAAATCACCGCAAAGTTGGCCGGAATCGACAATATCAAGTTTTCATCAATAAGTATCAAGTTTTCATTAACAAGTATCATTTGTTCGTCTAGGAGTTTAAATGCTAATATCACTTCTTCATCAAACATCACAATTTCCACAATGTCGGGAATTTGACAGGTCGCTGTTATTCCTCAAGAAACACGTTCATTGCAGCTCATACAGCGAGGCAGTCACAATATGGTCATTGACGATCGATCTTCAACTTGATATGGCACAAATTTAGTTCATTTTACTGTGAAACGCGGCTCAAAGCGTGCTTTGAGTGTCGAATGGCAACTTTCGACATAATATGTCAAAAGTTTTGTATGCTAATCATCCAATGATAAAAATATCGAGTTGCTAAATCTTTCTAATAGAAAGATTTAGCAACTCGATATTTTTATTTTTACAGCTTGACTTCTTCGGTTGAATTTGTCTTCGATCTTCGACAAGTTGTAAATCTCAAGTCAAATTTCAAGTTTTTGGACGAGAGAGGATGCTCAACTCGTGCATAGATTACCGACTTCGTGAAATATATAATCTTGAAAGTTGTATGTGTAGATTACATTTTATTCAGGTTCGTGCACTCTATCCCTGCTCTATGCCTTCTGCTACACTCCATCACTTGCAAATTCGCCATCATGAGCTCGCCAAGTTCCTCTCAGTTGAAGTGCCAGATCGATTGGACGACTGAAATGGACCTCGCGATGCTTCGTGATGTAATTCGCCACGAGCCATACGCAGCACCTCATGGATCTGTTTCGAATCAGTGGGCCTTGGTGGTCAAGAATCTTATCGTCTTCGACGAGCGTATTGACGAACGAAGTGTCAGAAATCATCTCAAGAAGCTTTTGACTGCGTATAAGAGAGCCAATGCAAAACAATTGAAATCGTCTGGTAAAACTACACTTGTTATATGACATCTAATCTACTTGCAGGAATAGTTGAAAATGTCACTGAGCTCGACACGCTTCTTTGCGACTACAAAATGCGTTTGGAAGAATTTCAAAGCGACAAACATGCAAAGCACGACAAAGAGGTCAAACGATCAGCCGATCTTGTGAGTGCCGGAGAGCTCATTTGTCGAGAAGCGGAGGAGCGAGTTGCAAAGCGTTTAAAAACCACCCCACCAAAAAAAAGAATGAGCCCGTGGACGAACAAAGTGAAGCAGTGGCCAAATTACTGGAATTTGAGGAGAGGAAGCATCAGGATGATCATGCATATCGCATGCAACGACTCGAGTTCGAAAGAGACGAGCTTCAACATCGACGGACCCAAATGAATGAGCTAAGCAAACGCTCGGCTGAAATGAAGACTTTGCATTCGAAGGTTATTTCACTTGTCGATAAAATTGCTTCGAATAAATAATTTTTGTATTTTATTAATTGTATACAAATTCCATGTAATCAAGAGAAATTCATATATATGTATTTTCTATTTTAAAAAAATATAAAAAATGTTCCTGTGGAGTATCTTTTTTGGCGTCTTTTCATCAATCTTGGTTGTGCAGATAGGATTCTAGCGTCGGCGGATCCAGACCGAAGAACGTGCTGTTGGTATTTTGTCTACGGACACACGTAATGGAATTCGTTAGTAAAATTGCACACTTGTACAGTAGACCAACAGGACAGAACCCTACCTTCATTTTTTTGAGTAATCAACAAGTGGCCAGTATTGAATAACTTGGCTGTACGACCACTCAACGCTAACACGAACTCTGCTCATGCTGGCATTGATAATCTTTTGTGCCTCGGACACAGTCGAGCCACCAAAAGGAGAGCAAAAACAATCAGATCGACCATAGGCAGGATCTCCAAAGACAAAATAGTTTTTGAATCGGCCGTCTTGAAGCAGCTTACTCTCAAGACCAGACTTTCGAAGCAGCGTCAAATCATGTCGGCGGCCTTCAATCGGCCCTAAAATGTGGCAGATCATTCCATCAGGGGTCACCATAGTTTGAAATTTCAATGCATATTTTCGCTTATGTCCATTGTAAACAGATCGCTGAGCGATTCCCCCTTTTGGACGACATGTAGCACGAACAGTACCATCTACGAATGCCCAAATGTTTTGAAGTTCTGCGCCCTTGTCTGATATGGACTGTGCAAAAGTTTCCAAAAGGGGTGCGATTCGATCAAAGTCTAAATACAAAATGTCTTTGAAGTATGTGCAAATATGGCCAAGTAAGTGGAAAAAAATGTTGCACATGGCACTACGAGAGCAGCCAAACATTGCCATAAGGTCAGACCATCGATCAGCGACCGTGAACCGGCGTAATAGAATTCACATTGCTTCCGATCGATCACATCGTGTTCGCTCTTTTGTAATGACCACTGGTGGGAGTCGCAGACAAGCGATGGATATCTGCTGCCTTGAACCGGAATTTGTCGATACAATCAGCGTCAGAGAATGCGTTTAAATTGAATGTGATGAATGGAATGGTAAGTCGCTCGAGAGAGCGGCGCACTTGTAAAAGTTGCAGTCGACGCAAAAGAGTGGTTTTACCACGAGCAAGACGAATAGCGAGGATGGTGCAGTAGCGCATGATTCAGTTTATGGCTTAATTTGACAAGCCTTCTCTAACAATAGAAGTGCTCCACTAAGAATAGCATCTGCGGTAGTTTTGTAAGTTTCGGGCAAGGATTTACACGAGGTTGCCAAGTCGACTCGACTACGAGTTGCTAAACGAATTGTGCGATGTAATCCACTTGATTTCAGTCGAAGTGCATGATCGAAGGTGAGCTCGTCAATTTGGTCGCATTTTACAAGTTGCTAAATCTCTCTATTCCAAACGTTTTTTCATTTCTTTTATTCGACATGTTTGTCTTGAGTTTCGTATGTGAGTGTTCCCTTACTGCAACTTTGCAACATGAGGGAATAAAAATGATCTAAAAGTATTGTGAGAAGTGAAGGAGTGTATTGTCCAATTTTCAAGCCAATCAGACCATTCTAAGTATCTCATTTTGCACCACTTGCATTGAATTGCCTCTTAAAGGGGCCTCTTTCGAGTGTGGTGTGACCAGCATGGTGCATGCAAGATACCAACACACACGTTGGAATTGAGCATAACTTTATTCATATATTCATGTAGACACGCTGTGTTACAAAGGGCGACGCTTCTGGAGATAAAAATTCTATCTAAAAACCAATCATTAACATGAGTCTCTTTATTCTTATAACCTGTTTCATTTCATACATCAATTTTGAAAAAACAATATAAATGCTAAGAGGTAATTTCGGATTGCTTTTGAAACTTGGAGCGTCAACCGAGCCATTGAATGCTGCTCGAGAAACCCACGGAAGTAAGGCACTCCAACTCAGCTGGAAGAGGTACGATATCGTCATTCGTGTAGAATAGTTGCTTGTATGATCTTGCTCTGATTGTGCAGTTGATTTTGAAGCACTTTTGGTTTGCGCTGCAGAGAGACAAAGGAGAAATCGTTGCCGAGGGATACTGATGGTTTTGCTTTAGAGTGTGCAATCTATGGCATTGACGCCCATCCGAGCGAGTTAAAGTTTGCTACTGCCGGAGGAGGTACTGATTCTGCAGCAAACTGACCCCTCATGACTCGATAGACAATTGCGTGAAGATATGGTCCTTGGCTCCAATTCCTGAAAAAGATGGGCCAGGCTTTGAACTTTTAGCGACACTCGCGTGGCACGAGCAAGCTGTAAATTGCGTTCGTTGGTCGCACCATGGTCGATATCTCGCCTCGGGATCGGATGATCATTTGGTGCTGTTGTACGAATTGCAAGATGGTCCTCCGGCACCTGTACCTTTCGGATCGAATCAAGTGCCGAACAAAGAAAAGTGGGTTCGATGCGCTATGCTTAAAAACCACACCATGGGTATGTCGAGCCTCAATTATATTCCTCTGTAATATCGTCATAGACGTACAGGACGTTGCGTGGTCTCCAGATGATCGTATGCTGGCAACATGCAGCATCGACAATTCGATTTTAATTTGGTCGATGGACCAAGTATGCTCAGTGATGACACACCCAATCCATCACCTGTCAGGACACAATGGATGGGTCAAAGGTGTCGCGTGGGATCCTGTTGGAAAAGTAAGCTTCCCCACTTCTTTTTGTCATCAAAGCTCTCTGTAGTATTTATCAAGTGCTGGTGAAGACAAATGTATTATTATGTGGCGTGTGGATACGTGGGAGGTACGAGCTGCTCTCAAGCCCTCCTTGGTACTCATCCAATTCGTCTAGATGGAAGAAAAGATTGAAGCTCCTTTTGAGCAAGGGACAACGACATCGCATTTTCGAAGGCTTTCGTGGGCACCCGACGGAAGTATAGTGTGTGGAACGCATGCTTTCAAAGTACAGCTCGATTCTCTTCTAATTACTGACTGTATGATTGATGTAGTCGAAGCAAGATGTTGCCGCATTGATCGAGAGGAAAACATGGAAGAACGAAGTCAACTTTGTCGGCCATAAAGGCGTTGTGACCACTGCGCGTTTCAACCCCCGTCTCCTCGGTATGCCAGCAGGACTTGCGAGTGACTTATATGGTTGTAGCCAAGACTGCCAACAAAGAATTTGCATGTTGTGCTTTGGGTGGCGACGATTGCACCGTCAGCGTCTGGCTTGCAGATGTCGCCCGTCCCCTGGCTGTCGTCAAGGATTGTTTTGATGCATCAGTGACTGATCTTAGTTGGTCATACGATGGATTTACGCTCCTCAGTGCGTCGCTCGATGGTACCATTTGCTTTTTCCAGGTGTGATGGTATATGCTTTCTCCACTAACGATGAGAATAGTTCTCTGCGGATGAACTGGGCAAGCCAATTACTCCACAGCAGCAAAGCCGCTTGCTTCAGCAACGAGTACGTTCTCGAGTGTGCTCACAAGTCTAATCTGTGTAGTATGGCGCCTTAGCCGGGCTTACGTCGGGTTGTACTTTGGTTGAAAATCCTGTCCAGCTCGAGGTGCATAACAACGAGAGTTGTGTTTTGGCTCACATTTTTGTGGCACCGTGTAGTTGGAAGGGCAGCAAAAACAATCAGCGCTCGACAAGTTGGCTAAACGCATCACTCCCCTCAGCGAACCTCCTCCATCTGAAGCAAAAGATGTCTTCACATTGGCCGCAAGACCAAAATCGGCATCTGGTGATACTACTTCGGCCCCCAAACCAGCAACAGACACAGCTGCTCCAACTAATGGATCAAACACCGTGACTTTGCTCACGGCAAGGCCCAAATCAAAGAAAACGGAGGAAGCAAAGCAACCAGTCGTAGCAAAAACCATCATTGCCGGCGAGGCATCCCACAGCCCGCAGGTGAAGAGAAAGCGCATCGAACCAAAGCCTGCCACAACCTCAGTTGCTCCCCCAGCAGCAAACTTGCTCGTGTACGTTTGCGTGTTGAAAGACCCCTTGTTAATTCGATTTGTTTAGGATCCCCAAGGACACGACAAACGCACAGACACATCCAGAAATTCCAGGCCGGACTACCTTCACCATAAATGTGAAAGGAACAGAAAAGGTTCTCGAATGCAGAGTGGTTGAAGAGGGCTCTTTGGTCTACTCTTGCTTGTCATGCATTGATGGTGGAAGCGTTCAGTGGATGGATCGCCTCCCTGGCCAAGTCGTGTGCATGACTGGTAACCAAGCTTTTTGTGCAGTCGGTACATCGGATGGACATTTGTACGTCTTGTCGCCGTTGGGAAGGCGGCTCTTCCCTTGCATTGGTATGGCAATATCCATCATTCTTCTTTCACTGTGACTAGCTCTGGGTCATGGATTTTCATCCATCGAGTGCAGTACACAAACGTCGCCATACCTGCTTGTCATTTTAACGAACGGAGACTTGAAAACATGGACAATTACAGGGAAGAAGTGTACAATCTCGACTTCTTTATGCGGGATGACGGTACCAGTCGGCCACTAGTCGTAGTTGAGATCGGCTTGTGCTCGTAGACTAACAAGTCCACGTTGATCCGATCCATGGTCACTGCAACAGGTCAACCTATTATCACTGTTGCTGTTGCGGGAGCTCAAGGCAACATTCTGCACTCGTTCACTTACGACTTGGCCATGCAATGCTGGTTTGTTGCTTTTCCAACATGATTTGCTCACATTCCGCGTCTAGGATGCGCGTGGCTGATGATTCATTTGCGTACTCTGATTTCCAATCGCATTTGACATCTGATGCGGTCGTTGCTTCCGATATTCCGGTGAGTTGGACGATCCCACACCGTGGTTGATGAGATGTCTGCTGTAGGTTGGCACTCTTCGTCGCCTACAAAACGCATCGACGCATACTCGGTCGGCCAAATCAATGCTGGCTGGCATGAACAACTCGATCATTCAACATCACGTGACTCGCACTCATTTGGAGCACCAAGTCGCCTCCAGTTTGGCTTTACAGAGCTCCACCGAGTACATGCATTGGTAATGAGCCTGCAAAGCCACATGTCTGACGGAAATGTGTAGGTTGAAAGTATATACGCGGCATCTCTCGAATGATGGAGATGTTTTGCGTCTCGAGGAAATCTGCAAAGAGCTCCTCGGTCCCTTGTCAGCGACTGCTTCGACAACGGACTGGGAGTTTAATATTCTGGTACACTCAATCCTATTTCCATCGACTATTTACCAATGCATGCAGGATATGCCCAAGCGCCATGTCCTCCAAACTGTCGTGCTCCCTCAAATGGCGACGAATCGAGTGCTGCAGCGACTGGTCCAAAAATATCAGCTACTGTTGGACGAGACACGGTCAAAGTAAACGCCATCCATCCAAACCCATGACTTGGACTGGTTCTGCATGCTGGTTCGACATAAACTAATGCGATGACGTCATGGTCGAATCGTCGCGATGTTGATACAATGTCCATCCACGTTGTCGTTGTATACAATCCATTGGGATGCGGCTGCAGCTTCATAGCCATCGCTAGCTGTCGACCATCCGTGCGCATTGCATTCACCCCAGCATCTTGATGGATCCGGCGCATGCACGCCGCACATCCATCTGACGCACACACCACTCGAAACAGCCGGATCTGACGCCATGGCAAGCACTTGAACCCGGCCCGAGCGGATGAACCTTCCAAAGCTTATCCGGACGTCGGATTTGGTTGGCTGTTCGGATAAAGTTATCCGGAAAATCGGTTCAATGTCGAAATTCAAAAAGATTCGATAAATTGCGCCATTTTCAGTTTGGAATTCGCAGTGGAAAGTACAAACCGCGCGCCTTTTGGAGCGATCTGCCGTTGGACGTGAGATGAAGTACGAAGACAACCATACGTTGAGGCGATTTGAAGTTCGCGTGGATGTACAGGAGCTCTTGGCTGTACGAACACCCCAGACATCGTTGATGGTGACTCTCAGTGGCGAGCATCATCCATCTGCCATTGAACATATGAGCAACCTGCTCATGGAAAAACGAGTCTTGCACAGCGTTGTCACGCATGACGGACGAAAGACAATCGTCGCGGTCGACGATATGCCGAGTGTTTGGGCGAGTGCTGTCGGGTGTGGACTCACTGTGAACATCCATCGTGAGAAAGGACCCATGTCCAACTTTGTCCTGAACGAACTGTGCTGTGCCCTGGTGTTGCTTCAGTTGAAAGCAAGCGGAAGTCTGTGCATGGGACAAAGCGGCACGTTCACCATGAACAATCAACTGCGACCCGATGAAGTCCAGTGCATCCAAATCCACGAACTGCGCCTGATTGGTCACCACGTCGTGTTGTCCTTTTCCCCGGTCGTGTACTCAATGAAGACTGCCGACATGTTTATTCGAGAACTACGGGCAAATACAGTCGGCGGTGTGCCAGTAACAGACGATGTGGTGTCACGGCACGTTGTGACGAACAATCTGCTCTACGCTGTTCCAGGCATGACCGAGTGCCGAGTACTTCTATACTCGTCCCATCTTCCCCAGCCTACAAATCTGGCGAATGTGAATCTCGAGCAAGGCCTACGCAAGTTCGCCCCGCAGACCGAAGCTGAGTACCGCTCGTACTGGAAGGCTGTGCACCGTATGGATCTCCCACAAGACTTTGGAGGGTACCTTCGCGTGCAATTCGCGAGCGGAGACGAGCTGACCTATCCTGCCTCATGCATTTCCACAAATTTCCATGTGCTGCACAAGCAATCACGGCTGGAGGCCCAAGACATCGCGCGAATGCTATTTTTAACGCTGAAAGCTGGCTTTGGCAAAGCTGCGGTTGTCATGCATGACGAATCGCGAGAGAGTAAAACGGCTCAACTTTTGCCAGCATCGGCATTGATTGAAACCTCGTCCTTCGAAAATGGAACATGCCACGTTGTACGAAAACGCGGGGACGACATCTCCCACGACAATGTCAAACGGAAGAAGGGATGTTGATCTGCCGAACGTCCAAACCAGTTTTGCACCTTCGCCACGTGACCCCTGAACGAACCATCACATTATTCAATTAACGTTACGCAAGAGCCATGCATTTTTTAATCAATTCACATTCATGTGGCTTTGCGTTCGAAATCGAACTTGAGCACTGCATTGTCCTTCTTGTACGCATCTTGCGCTCCAAATACTCGTTGCTTCTTCGTGTGCTTGAGTCCTAAGCTTTCAGCAAACTCGACGAGTTTCTCTATGTACGTCGCGCGCTCTTTCTCCTTCAACGGCAGCAAAAACCTGAGGAAGTTGAGTGAATCGCCCGTCTCTAAAAAGATCGCAACGTACACTGATGATTCGACGGAAACACGGGCATTGTCCGTGAGCAAATCGGTCAAGGGATGCTCCTCGTCGGGCTTCGTGAGCAAATTGGTTGCGTGAACAGACACGTGCACGTGGTGAAATTTGTGCTGGTATCGAGGCTTCTTTGCCAATTCTTGGACATCCCCCGAGAGTAAAATCACCTACAAGTCGGCGTTCCCATCACAGTTCTTGCGATTCAGTATACCTTGACGCCGTCAAATGACTCAACGATACGTTGTGCTCGCTTCCTCCCATCAACTTGAGCTCTACACGTGTTTGTCAGGAGGATGTATGAGGACTGTCTTTACTCATCGCGTTCTTCGTCCAGCTCTTCAAAGCGATTGTTGTCGTTTTCACCGTCCACCATGGAAAGCGGGACTTCGTTGCGTTTCCCATCTTCAATCTCGCCAATGCCGCTGTAGACATCATGCGCTTTCTTCATCTTGTAGATTTCGCCAGTCTCAATCTCATGGAGATTCGAGAGCACATTGAAGACGGCGATTTCAGTCGTATTCTACAACCGACATGAGGTTCAACGAGCGCATCAAACTCTCCAGACATGACGATTCTGTTCGCACCCAGTGCCTTTGTTGTGGATCTCAAACAGTCCATCGGCGAATTTGTTTGACTACACATGATGCTCACATCAGGATCCCATCCATTCGACGGAATCGTACTCGAAAGCAGTCGACGCCGTATGAAATATATGGTCCGACGATGATATCAAGCCAAAATCCACGGCACAGGACTGATCCGTGGCCTCGTTTCGTCGCCTTTCAAGATGATGACTTTGACATGTGCACTCGGGTCGAGTACCTCGGTGTACGACGCCATGGTTCGATTTGGAGTCGTGTATTCCTGGTCGCCAAACTCAAACGCAATGCCCGAGTTGCGCCATTGCTTGAACTGCTTGATGTGGATCACACTCGCGTCTTGGATCTTCTTGAGCGTCATCTACCACACATTCACGATCGTCATCAAAGTCAGCTTGAAGAGATGCCCACCGTGTAATCCCAGTCGAAGAGATTTGCTCGGTAGTCGTAGCGATTCTCATAGAAATGACGAAGTCGCTGGTCGCGCAGTCGCTCCACTACGTCAAGATATGAGATCTCCAAGCTAAATCTGTTGTCATCTAGACAATTGAAGGGGACTGACGTCGACCACGACTGAAAGATATCGACCAATGCGTCCCGCTGCTTCATCTTGAGATGATTCAAGTCCACCAAGTCTGCGAGTCGACCACGTTCGTTGCAGACGAGTTCAATGAGCTGCTTGGCTTTTTCCTCGATGTACTCGCTTGTTCGGCCCTGGTGCCAGCGATGAGAAGCGATGCGAAGGAGGAGAGCTTACCTGGACCAGCGCATTTCCAAAGACTTCGAGGAACAGATTGCATCGCTGTCGGAGTGGAATCTCCCAGTCTTGGATGATCTGCAGCTGCAAGAGCGCTCGGGCCAAACTCTCTGGCGCTTTCTCAAACACGTAAATATACAAAGGTCGCTTCTTCCACCGTCGAGAGCGAGCAATTGTCGTCAAGACGTGTCGAATGTCGCCAGGATTCAAGACAAGAACGCACAACGGCTCCTCCCTCGATGAGCTTTTCCGCGTTTGATTGCTGGTGTCGGCGGGGGATGAAACTCCTTCCTGCAGGTCAAACGCAGGGGAAAAGCCCCACATTCCAAGCGTTCCGAGCGACAACAAGTTTCCTGTCTTGGACGTCATGCCTACTGTTGCTGCTGCTGTGGTGCGTGATGGAAGATTAGAAAGTCCACCGTGAAGCGACACTCGTGCAAAATATTCTGAAAGCGAAACCGCCGCGAGAAGATCTCTCTCTCAGTGGGGAGAGCTCACAAGCTCAAGGAGAGATTGATGAGGTAGAGACTCTCCGTGGAACTTGCACAACGCCGCGTCGTAGTGAAGTGACTGTGTACAGCTTTCAAGCCGCGCTGTACAAACTCGACGAGACCACGCACGAGTGGACGCTCAGCGACGCCCAAGCTGACGGAGATGCGATTGCGCAGTACTACGTCTTCATGGACGAAGCCGACACAGTCAAATTTCGCATGGTTGGATGGGTACAAGACACTGGCGACGTTGTGCTCAACAGTCCCCTCACAAAAGACTGCATCTGGCTGCCCGTGAACGAATACTTTGTCCAGTTTACATCACCAGACGACACGACCATGGGTCTCTCCTTCACAGACGTCGATCAAGCGCGAGAGACGTCAACGATTGTGCAAAAGATCCTTCAAAACCTCAACCGTGGGGCCGAAAACAATGGCGAGCATGGAGAAAGCGGCGACAGCGTGGTTTCCTCATCCACGACACTCATGGACGATCTCAAACAGGTACGAAGTGGATCTACGCCGCCAACACTGAGTCTTGACGGCATTTCTATCGCAGTATCTCACCTTTGTCCGCACGCATGGAACTTCCTCCCTGGCGTACCTTGAAGCGATTCCACCAGAAGACATTGCGCATGTCGTCGTGAGCATCTTCAATCCAAAACGCGGATTCACATCTCCCCTAGACGGATCTAAACACAATCATGGAACCTCCATGTGCGTCGGAGCGATCTTCTCAAAGCCGCACAGTCGACAGTTTTCTCTCGGACGAAGATCGACAGAGTTTTCGACTTCAATACGCAGCGACGCAACTTGCAAAAGTGGCTGAACCGCCCAAGCGACGAAGCTGCAGCGTCCCGCCAGCGTTCTTGTCCTCCTCGTCATCGTCGTCGCCCACGGACACGTTGCGCCGAGGAAGCGTTCCCCTTGGAAAGACCGTGCCTTTTCTCAAACGATGTTCCTCCTCCGCCAACAGTTCCTTCTCGTCCAGAACGAGCTCTCGACGTCAATCTCTTGCAAACTTTGACGAAGTGGAGAAAGCAACGATGGCTGCCGTCGACTGCAATCTCCAAGCCGAGCGTGACAACGATCCAGCTTTCCTTCGAGGTACATTTTCGTCCTCCATGTACTTTGTCGCGATCATGCCATGTTGATAGCAACCTTTGGATCGTATTCGGGCGTCACGGTCGGTCGGGAAGCGAACACCTCGAGCGACAGCGCTATCAGTCGGCCATTTCAAACCAAGCAAGAAATGCACGTGACGTTCAACGCCGAACTCGCGCGGTACGAAGGACTCCCCGTCGCGTGGCGGGGCTTGAACAAACAGTTTGGTCTGCCCATCGACGCCGTCCCGAAACGAAAAGTCGACGGCTACGAGACAAAAATCCCCGCCGTGCTGCAAATGATGAAGGAATACTTGGCTCTCCACGGTGGATTAGAGACCGAAGGCGTCTTTCGCCTCGCGCCGGACAAGGAAGAATGCAGTCTTGTGAAAGAAGCGATCAACAATGGATCGTTCGCGGGCTGCAATGACGTTCACATCATTGCAAACTTGATCAAGGTACCGCCTTGGACTTCTCCAGAGGGAGAGAGCGTCACGATGGCGGCGATCGTAGGTTTGGTTCCGCGATCTTCCCACGAGTCTATTCAATGCGATCCCCGAGAAGTCCATCTACAAAGTCTGCGAGCTCAGAGTACGTCGCCAGGATCTCCATGGGATGCTCTCTCAACCACCATGAAGGAATTCCATCAAGCTCTGAGCGTCCTTGATGAAGGCGTGCCGGAGAGCACCAAGGGCGTCATCCTCTGGCTGCTGGACTTGATGGCGGAAGTCGTCAAGCACGAGAAGAAGACCAAAATGAGCGCCAAGAACATGGGTATCGTCCTCTCCCTCTCATGTCGCCATGCTCATGCTCTTCCTGCTGTCGTAGCCATCGTGCTGTCGCCCAATTTATTCAGCATTGCGTCGGACAATCCGATGGTGGCGCTCACGATGTCTCAAAAGGTTGCCGAGTTCACGACCGTGCTGCTCAATGCTCGCCTCGCGCTCCATCACGGCTATGACGTCAAGCACTAAGTGTTTATTCGTTGATTGTGCCTGGGCTGGCTGCTCCTGCCATCTTGTCGTCTTCGCCGTCGGAAGTCAACGTCTCTCGGGTCGGTTCGTTGTTAAATATCTCGCGCAGATCATGTGCTGTCACGTCTGCGGCGGCTTCATGGCGTCCTGGCAGTGGGAAAGCCTTGGCGTAGAGAAGAGTGAGCACGCGTTCTTGGGACAAGAGCAAGTCGATGACTTTTTGTCGGTCTGCGGCGTGGAATGTCGTGCCGAGGATCGTCACCGTCGATCCTCCACTATCTGGCGACGCTGGAGCAGCGCTATGCCGCTCCAGTTGACTCTTGACGTCTTCGATGCACTGCCGGAGGAAAATGGAGAGCTCCGTGTGGGTTTGGAGGTCGGCTGTGTAGGCATTTCGGACTTGGCGGAGGTTGCGCCGCTCGACTTCCAGCACGCGTTTCAGTCGCTTGATGATCTCCTTGTAGCGATTGTCCACCTGCATCTACTTTGAGACTTGTCGAGCTCTCCATGGTTCTTTACCTCAGGCATCATGGCGGTGGAAGTGCCAGAGATGCCGGCAATGGAAGGCGACCGTTTGACGAGAGCTGGCGGAACTTTCTGGCCGTGGCCGCTGGAGAACTTTGCAGGCAGCAAGCTAGTTTTCAATGCGGATCCGAACTCCTGCTCGTCCATTTGAGTCGCGGCTTCTTCGCGCAGTCGCTCGGCGTCTTTGAGTGCATCTGCAAGTTCTTTCCGCAGTCTAGACGTGGACTTAATGACGCTCCCGCAAGAGAGGACGGAGCGACGTACCGAACGTTGTCTTTCTTGACGCTGACAAGCTGCCGGACGAGGAACTCGCGGTCGTTCTCCTGCATGGAGAACTGCGTCTTGAGTCGTTGATTCTCCCGCGTGAGGCTCTGGTTGAGACGATCGAGTCGGTCGGCCATCTCCTTTGTCCACTCGACTTCGGTCTCCAACTGCTTGCTCTTGTCAATCCAAGCCGACGCGCCGTCGTCCGTCTTGTTCTTCTCCGTCTCGAGCTCTTCCTGGACGCTGTAGAGCCGCGCTCGGAAGGCGCGGAGGAGGTCCTTCTCTTGCTCTACGACAGCGTGACAACCTTGAATAGTTGAAGCGTTGCAGCATACCTTGGAGGATTTTCCCAGTGCGCTCTTGGACTTGAGAGATGCTCACCATGATGTTCTTATGGAGGGAACGGAGCGAGTTCATCGTGTCGTCGTGCGAGACGGATGACGACTTCTTTGCCCGCGACTACTTGATGCATGAGACGACAGTGAAGACGAGGGACGCAACGTCAGAGAGCATGCGCTCGAGCTCTTCAATGCGCACTTGGTACTGTCGTTCGCGCCGGACGTAGCTTTCCTAGCGCAAACAACTCAATCAAGACCACAGCATGGACTCCAACCTGGCGGCGTGCAAGATCCTGCTCTAGCTTTTCAATCACGCTCTTCATGTATTCCTCATCATCTGGGTTGAGTGGCCCGGAATCGCCTGGCGATGCCGCAGTCTTGGCACGGTACTTGTCTTCGACGGACTGGAGAGCTCTTCCATCTCAGCTCCTCATGTAGACTGCGTACCTGCTGTGCTGTTTTGCTTCCTGGCTTCCTCTCTGGCTTGGCAGATCGATTGCTTTTTCGCAAGGTAATCATTTCGCAGAACCAAATCAAGCAAGCGTTCCAGCGCGGCGACGCGGTTTTAAACCCGTGATGGCTAAGAATAGCTTGCGAAACAAGCGCTCAAAGCCATGCACGCTGTTGAGCTTTCTTTCCACCAGCACTTCTCTACTCCACGTTCCTTCTCTGCTTGCTTACAGCGATCGAAAGTCTCGTATTTCGAGAACGTCATGGCCAAAGTACCTCTCACACCAAACTCCATCACCATGGCATTTTGCCAACTTTTAATCCATGAAGGAAGCGTCTAATGACGGCGTTCGAGACAGCTCCAGGCTTTGCTCGTCGCCCGCTTCTCACTATCGAGCTTGCATCTGCAGCAGCGTTGACTCGAGAGCGCTGCCACGTTTCGAGAAACCAAGACAGCCAAGTGCTAATTTTGACACGCATGTAACTGCTGTAACTGATCTTCTCCCACCGAGTGAAACGGTTCAAACTACAGAAAGATAGAGCAATTTCGCGCAAAGATTTACGTATGTCAGACACTAAAATGCATATTTTTGTATGGAAATTTCAGGTAATTTCCGGGTGCCACGTTTTAAACTGCAAGTTTGTATGGAATATTGAACTGGATGGCGATAAAAAATAGTCAATTAAGTCGCTTGAAAAAGTGAACTGGCAGCGTATCTTTGAAGTTGCGCTTTCTTTCTAACGTTCCACAAACGATTGAAAGTTCGTATCTCGTGTATACATTCGAGAGTAGATTCGAATAAGAAAGCTCGTTGTGAGTGGGGCGACACCGTTGTTGTTGTCGTGGCATTCGATCTTTTTCACGCAAAAGCTCGAGTCGGTCTCAGTGACTTGAAACGCAGTCGTTGCCTCCTTCCCCACCCCCAATCCACAAGGATGGACCGCCTCATGACTTCGTCGCCACTCCAGCAGCCTGAAGATGGACGCCACCACCTTGAAAATGTCGTCGACTCGACAGCGTGCCTCGGCCATCTCTCAGACGACGACGAACTCCGACGAGTAATGCCGTTGCAAACCAAGAAAACCATGATCCTACAATCCCCCGTCTGTAATTTTGAAGCCTTTAGCCACTTTTTCCACCTCCCGCTGAAAGCCGCCGCCGAGAAGTTTGGTGTCCGCGCCACAGCCTTCAAGAAACGATGTCGTTCGATCGGCATTCGCCACTGGCCGTATCGTAAAGTTCGCAGCCTCAAACGATCGCTCCAAGAACTCAACCGATGCAAAGACAATGGCCTGCTCAACGACAAGCAACACTACCAATATGAAACGTTCAAGAAGCAGCTCGACAAGCTCATGTCCCCTGAGACCTATGGTATGTCTACCGTATCGCTCCTTGATCTTATACGTCATGAAGGCATTGACCCCTCTGGCCAGCTCCTCCATGCCTTCATGGACGACGACGATGACATGGACTCTGGGGACGATATGTGTTCGATGGACAGCCCGCGATACGGCGGCGCGTCTTTCTCCGACTGCTCCATCAGCCCAACCGACGTTGAGAAAGCCGCGTTCCCTGATCACTTGGGTTCGTTTGACAATCAGCAACTTCCTCCCTTGCGAAAACCCTCGGTGCGACTGCAACCGCCTCGGAAAGGTTTCTAACTTGCCGTAGAACATCTACCTGCCTCGAACGATGAACATGGCGAGCGATACGCCAGCGCTGACGCTGCACATGACGGCCAAGGACATGGCCAATCTGCCGCCGATCAGTGGCAGCGTCTCGCTCGAGTCGTACTTTGATCGACCGCTCCTAAGCAACACACAAACCTCCCTCGAGGCAGACCCTGAAGACTACATGGACGACCATACGCAGAACCCAACGCCGCTTGGAGACGACATCATGCTGGCAGACATTAAATACGACGACGACGACACGTTCGACAGCAGCGAATACCACGGAGATCGCTTCTTCGACGACGTCTTCTTGCAGATTTCACCCGACTATGGCTGCTTGGTGTAGTAAGTTATTTAGGATCCCAGGAACAACAGATTACGTCGTTGTACATAACGCATTAGAGAACATGAACGTGCAATCTCTAGTCTTCTTTCGCCACGGGCTGTCGCTCGCGTCGTCTCGAGTTGAACAATGCACACAGTGAAAACCGCCGCTTGACATGCGGGCGGGGAAACAAGAACGTGTCGACGTCGTCTTCAGGGGCGGCATTTAAGATACGCTGAAAGCGAACGCAGCGCTCTTGAATCAACATTTCGTCCCCCCGCCAGATAAACGTGACTGGGCCAGCAGATGGCAGACGCGGGAGATCAATCGACGCATGTGTGAGCGATCTGTGGAAGGCTTTGAAGTCATTGAAACGCCTCTTGACGGTTGCGCCACGAGATTCGATGTGATAGAAGACAACCCCGCGGCGATCCACAGAGTAGTCGGCGATGTAATACCCTTCGAGCGATCCAGTCGATGGTGGCTCCATGAAGCCAGTCGCCGACGTTGGCGGCGTCAAACTCGTCGAGGAGAGGCCTTGACCCATGGCGCGAGTACACGATAATGCTCCAAAGGATGAATTCTTGTACCATTCAACCATGTGGCTCGACTATGTGAGGATACAGCCGCATTGAATGACTCCGCAACTGTGCGAACGACCAAACTATACCATTTCTATACATGTCATGAGTCCAAGAGGTAGAGATGAGGGTTCAGAAGGTTTCGAACGTGGTTTTACATGCATCTGAGGAGCGATTTTGTAGCTGTACTCCTAAAAATATCCCCAATAGGACCCCTGAGGGGATTGCAAACATGCTTTCCTCGTCGTATTTCAATTTACACGTTTCTATCACGACGTGTTTCTCAATTCACACAATTCTATCTCAAGATTTAGTTCGACACTTCGACGCAGTTGTGTCGATTTTGAAATGGTACGTCGCGTCGATTGCAAGCAGGAAGGACGTCAAGTTGCATCAAATAGGCTTTGGTACAGCTCTCATTCAGTAAACGAAGCAGGTGCATGACGCCTTTGGAAGCTCATGGAATTCCAACAAAGATAAAGAAATTTCATGTATTTCTCTGAATTTGGTTGTGAGAGGATTTCGCCCCATGGTCTGCTCCGCTCTGTGCTTGTCTGGACGAAGAATCAAGGTTCTTCCTCTGCGATGATCTTGCCAGAGCATCTCTGCACTTTAGAGTGTCAACGGCGACGAGTGAATAGTAGGTTACGATAACAAAAGACACTAGACATTTATATCGGCCGTTCTGTTCGTGTTCGCAGTGACTTGGGACGCATTCAGGTTCTCTTGATCTATGTCGCTGGCTGCGACACCAAATACATTCGGGTCGAGGAAGATTGCGACTCGGTCTTGCGGCGCAGCGTCCAACATTTCTTGAAATCGTGCCCGGCGCTCTTCAATGAGTTGAGGACTTTGTCGCTGTAAAGCAGTCATGAAGCCGGCGGCAGGCATCGATGGGATATCCGGCAAGAGTTGAATATCGCGGTGAAACGTTTTGAAGTCGTTAAAGCGCTTCTTGGCAACAACGCCGTCAGCTTCCACGTGATAGAACACAACGCCCGTTGTGTCGTCGACTGAGTGGCCAGTGATGGTGTAGCAATGCGCCGGTTGGGGTTCTTCGACGGGATTTTTAACATTGGCGATCTCAATAGTCTGTGCAACCGACGATTGTGTGCATCCCATCGTAGATCGTGTATTGAATGCAGGCGGTGAAATACCAAGCAAGGGATAAGATACAACGTCTAGCCTCTAGCAAAGTATGCAGCGAATGTCTCTCGCGTCATCTGTGGCAGAGAAATCTCCGCATAACGTCATAGAGGCGGGCAAATCCTCAAATGAGCAACTGCAGCATATTCGGGCCTGCAATTCCACGCAAAGTCTCTCGGAGATCAAAGCAAAATGTCCATCCTGACCACCTTCAAATGTTGTTACATCGATAAAGATATCCCAAACCAAATGTCACACCACAATATGAATGTCACCAAACATACAAAATATACCACCGTGGTTTTGAAACGACTAGGTATTGATACCGCTCAAAATATTGCAAATATCTCACCAGTTCAAACTGGTCAAAATATTCTATTGAAGGGTGTCGATACATTTTCAAGTTGCACGAGGCTGCTGGTGCTTGTGGCGCTGTAGTCATTACTGGTCTTGCGTCTTTGAGGACGAATAGCAATTGAAGAAATGCATTTGCGAAGTTGTGTAGCTTGGAACACCGTGTATCGATGGTCGGAGCAGATTGTGCCATGTCGCGTAGTGTTTTTTGTCTCAAATGGCTTGAGTATTTTGTCTCGCGCACCATTTCAACCTCAGGCATGGTCGAGTTTGAGCTCTGTTCGGCGTCACCGGAAGCGATTCAAGTCGCGAAGGAGTATGGATTCAACCGCGTTGAACTGTGTGCGAATCTCGAGATGGGTGGCACCACGCCATCTTATGCCATGATTGATGCTGCGGTTGCCTCTGGTGTCGAGACGCATGTCCTGATTCGACCGCGACCAGGAGATTTCGTCTACTCTCTTGGCGAGAAAGCTATTATTCTGGAAGATATTCGTCACTGCCAGAGAGTCGGAGTCGCAGGTGTCGTCATTGGTGCACTCACTGACGATGGCCAAGTTGACCAGGCATTCCTGAAGGAGATGATGGCTGCTGCCAATGGTCTGCATGTGACTTTCCACCGTGCGATTGACGACTGTGTCGACTGGAAAGCAGCTCTTGATGTGGTCATTTCAGTTGGAGTACACCGCGTGCTTACAAGTGGAATGGCAGCCAAAGTGGACGTAGAAGTCCTTCATGAAATGGTGCAGTATGCCCGAGGTCGCATCTCAATCATGGCTGGTGGTGGCGTCTTGACTCAAAACGTGAAATCGCTCCTGGATGCTGGCTGCAATGCTGTGCACTTCTCTGGCACAGTCGAGAAGGCTCAAGCCTCGTCAAAATCTCTATTTGGTTGCCCACTCCTCATTGTAAATCGATCAAAAGTCGAAGCAATCATGCAGGCTGCCAAGACCACTCAATAATGACCGTGGTCGTCCTCGGCGGGGTCTCCTTTGCGCCACTATATCAGCTAGTACGATAAACACCTCGTAATGAAGAGTCTGTGTATTTATGAAAGAGTTCATGCAGCTTCTGTCGGTTCTTCCTTTGCTTGAGATTGTGCTTCGATGCCCAAGAACGTGATAACTTGAGCTTCAGGTGCAGCAGCAAGGATTTCCTGGAAGCGAGCGCGTCTCTCTTCAATGAGATTGGCATTACGGCGGTTCAAGACTGTGGTAAAACCGGCAGCTGGGAGCGGTGGCACTTGGTCTTTAAGACCTTCGTGGAAGAGCTTGAAATCATTGAAACGCTTCTTGGCCACGACGTTTTGGAACTCGACGTGGTATAGCACAACGCCATTTGTGTCAATGTAGTGCCCAGTGACGAGAGGGTGTTTGGCTTGTTCGGCATTGACTTGTTGTGCGCCAGCGCTGGCCGGGGCAGCGACAACCTTTGGTTGTTCTTCAGCTACAGCATTGCTCGATTGAGTGCATCCCATGGTTGTGTGTCAAATTTGAAAGTGATCAGAGTTTAGCAATGTTGCGGTGCATGGTTGTGGTGTTTGCGTTGCATGGAGAACATTTACGGTGAAATCGCTAAGATACGATCGCAATAGGGAATAACATACTGTTTAAAGCGTGACGTACACATAGAGCTTGCGGAAGAGACTCAATTACACACCATTAGAGACTCGGCGGGCGCTAGAGAGCACGTCCTGGCGGCTACGACCAGGTGGCACTTTGGCGGCTGTCCTCCATCGTTGCTTTTCAAGATCTTAAATACCTCTATAATATTATACTAAAATAGATTTATACAGGCTAGACAAAAATCCTCATGGCCGACAAGCGAGGGTGAGCGCCGCGATGGAAGTCTGCTAACGCGTGGAATATGGCAGGAGCGACTCCAAGAAATGGTCTGGTGGATTCACTGAGGCTGAAATGCAGGCTGCTGCATTCCGACGTCGAATGAAAGAAGAAGAAGCGGCTCCCGTCGTGAAAAAAGAGGAGAAGAAGAAAAAGTCTAAGAAGCACCACAAAGGCGACAAGGACGAATTCGGTCGCGACATAATGCCAGGAATGGCATCTCGGTCGCCGTCGCAAAGCTCTCGGTCAAGTTCTCCACCCCCTGATCCGATTCGACCTGATGTAAGTTGCCATTCGGAACACTCTTTCTCATGGGTATATCCACTTGAAGCTGGATGAACAGCGACACAGTATCAAGCGACAAAAGCGACGTGACAGCCGAAGTCGGAGTCGCGAGCGCAGTAGGGATCGTAGTCGAGACCGCAGCCGCAGTCGCGAGAGACGACGAAGTTCAGATCGAAAACCCAGTGGACGAGGTCGAAGCAGGAGTCGCAGTCGCAGTCGCGGTCGTCGCGTCGACGTGGCCAAGAAGGAGTGGACACACGATGCCTTCTTCAATCGCAGTCCCAGTCCCATTCGCCAAGTTGATCCATTCTACAAGCCAAATCCCGAGTCCTGGGTTTCCCGCGCCGGCGGTGTCTACATTCCCAAGCAATGACGAGGGAATCCATCATAAGACCAAAATTGACAGTTTCTACTTTGACCGAGATATTCCATTAGATAACATTAATTTCATTACTAAGGTAGATGTCGGCTGGTTGTTGGAATTCCGCGCGATTCATTCAGTTGGGAAATGATACGCGTCGGGGTATTAGATGACCGCCGCGAGAATTGCTACCATATACAGGAGGCCAAAGTGAAGCGCCCGTTTGCAGTGGATTTCGCTCTGGCTGGCTCGGCCACTGCCCTTGCAACGGTTGGATCAAATCCAATGGAAGTCGTGAAGACGCGCATGCAATTGCAGGTACGGTGTCGCCGCCACTCCATGGACTACCATGCTCATTTGCACCAGAGGGAACTCCTTGGCAATGGTGAATTGCGGCTGTACAAGAACTTTTTCCATGGATTTTATTCGATATGCAAGCACGAAGGGATTGTTGGGCTTCAACGCGGCCTCGTGGCTGGCATGTCGTACAATGTACCACAACTCGACTTGAATTGGTTGTGACGATGACTAGCTTGTGATGAATGGCGTTCGCTTGGGTGGATTTGAATCGATTCAAAAGATCGTCGGGGCGACAGATCCAACGGCGCCAACGTATTTTGTACGGAATACTGTCGCTGGAGCTTTGTCTGGTATGTTGCTCCCTTGATGTCGAATGGCTAGATTGCGGTAGGATCGATTGCGGCTGTGTTTGGCAGTCCTTTCTTCTTGGTCAAAGCTCGCCTTCAAGCTCATAACGTACATTTTCAATACGCTTCTATGGTAAGCTTGGGTTGTGCATCAAACTCTAATGCCTTGACCAAGAGTGCTGGATTCAAGGAGATCATTCGCACGGATGGACCTGGCGGACTCTTCCGTGGTGTCCAAGCGCAAATTGCACGCTTATCTGTACGGCTAGAAGCACCTTCTCTGGGCTTGATTTTCATACGTCTAGGTTGCCACTGCTGCTCAGTTGTCAACGTACACTTGGGCGAAGAATTTTGCGACGTCCGTGACGGACATGAAGGACGGAGTGCTTGTTCAAACGTCAGGTACTGGCATGAGGCTTCTCATGTGGATGTCTGAGCTTTTACTCCTTGTTTAGCCAGTATCATGACTGGTCTCGCGACGACAACCTCAATGCATCCATTCGATGTCGTGGCGACGCGATTGTACAATCAACCACTAGATGCTCATGGCCGCGGTATGCACTACCGAGGATTCGGCGACTGTTTTCGGAAGACATGGGCGACTGAAGGCATGCGTGGATTGTTCAAGGGCTGGACAGCGCACTACCTTCGTGTTGGACCCCATACTCTCTTTACATTCCTCCTCTGGGAGTACTTTCAGCGACTCTATTCATCGTAATCTACATCTCTCCCCCGAGTTCTTTATAATTTACACAACTGCTTCAAGAGTCGGCGGATTTTGCGCGCTGACGCTGCTTCTGGTTGCGACATCACTTGTACCATTTCGGCCTTGACGCTTGACGCCACGCCGGGCCGGGGAAATGTCGGATCGGACAGCACGAGCTTCATCCAGTGGGCCATTTGACTTGGTTCAAAAGTACGACAAGCATGCAATAGAGTCTCTGCAATTTCATCCATGGCGCCGTCGGCGGTAGTCGCAGCGAGGACGCCCGGTGCAGCTACGAGCATTTGGAGGAGCGAAACCATCCGAGGAGGCACAATCGCTCGCACTTGTTCATTGAGTGCCGATGAAGCTGTGGAGTGAGCAAGCCAACGCCATGCGGCTTGAAAGAATCTCAACATACATTCGTCGACAAATCCGCGGGCTATTGCGTCCGTCGCAAATGCAAAGATGAGCTCGAAGCATTGAGCTTGAGCTAGTAACTCTGGTCTCCTTGTACCACTGAGGGAGACCAAATCAAAGACACCGCCGATGCCATCTAAGTCGTCAAGGGGCATGTGTGGAATTTGGTGCACGACATGAGCCAAAGCGAGCACAAGGAGATGGTTCACATCTGGCGTCGTATCTGAAGCACAATGGAGAGAAGCAGAGACAGCATCGAGAAAACATCGAGCTGGGGTCGCGGAGAAAGCATCGAGGAACATTGGCACTGCAACGACCACAAGAGGTGCAGCGTCGGGACCGACAATGCGAAAAAGCGTAGCAAGCATGGTGCTTACTCTGCACTGGATCGTCAGCGATGCTCGGTGTGAAAAGAGGAGCTGAATCGTCGACCAGTTGAGCTGGACCACGTGCAACATTGGATGGAGGCCATCGGCGGCGGCAGGGAGCGCAGCAACGAGCGCTTGAAGGTGGCCCAGGATTAATGCAAGGCTCGCCTGTGCTTGATCAAGGTTACTCTGAGGGACGAGAACATCGACTTGTTCGAATGCAATGCCACAGAGGTCGGTGATAGCTGGCGTCGCAGCTTGGTAATACTTGTGTTTCGGTATTGCAACAACAGTTGCGTAGGCTTCAAGAACAAGGCACAGGCTTTTGTCCGTCATGGTAGCACCTGGAGTGAGGAGATTCGTGCGGTAAATCGCTTGCATCATTTGAAGCCATGGAAGATCCGAAGCCAGCATGGCAGAAGCACAATTCGAAGCCATTTTGACAAGTGCGACAGCGGCAATGTGGTCTTCAGCGACACGCATGGGGCACTCCTCGTCTTCTTCAGAGCACTCCAAGCATTTGGAGAGAATTGTGTAGATCAAAGGGAGACTCTCGGTTTGTCGAGCCGCCCACGTGTGAAGGACACTCAAAAAGACAGCAGCCATGCGGAGGAATGCTCGAGATTCAAACTCCAGCACTTGGATCGATGAAGCGACGTGAGCAATATACTCGAGGATCCCAGAGACAAAGGCTTCGTCGCCAAAAGATTTAGCCATTGCGCTCAAGGCATGAAGGTAAATTTCGAGCTTGGTCAGGCGACACCTCGTGCGGGCTTCGTCCATGAAGAGGCCAACTGTGTCGTGGACAAATGCCATTTGGTACGCCTGTGTTGGTTGTGTCAGTGACCGAAAGGCCGTGCGGATTTCTTTGCGATATTGATGGAATTCTTCGCCCGAATGTTGCGAAGACCTTGTCAATTCGGTGCTCTGCAGCAGAATGCGCAGGACTTGCTGGACGTATCTGTCGATTTTATCGTTTGGAGTTTGTGTTAGACATGTCCGAAGGTCAATCCAGAAATCCAGCAGCTTGGACGACACGGTTATGTTGTCGACGGCGGTGAATGCAAGCAAGACATCAAGGAAAGACTTCAAGGATTCTTCGGTGGAAGTTGCAAACGTATTGTAAAGTAGAGCTTGTTGGCCGCAGTCGGCTATGGTTGTTGCAATATGAAGCAAGATGTCTTCGTCTAATGTCTGATCTTGCAAAGCGCGAGGTCCCAAATGGATAGTAAACTGCACAAGCACGTCCATCAGAGGTTGATGGCTCACATCGACACACACATGGATGACGTCGCGAATAACTTGAAAAACAAGCACCGCGTGGGCTCCAGCGCTGAATTGTAAGGACAAATCAAGACAAGCTTGAAGTAAATTGGACTTGGCAACCACAGACGCTGGTAGACGGCCATGTTCAACCCACGCTCCAAAGCTTTGAAATATCTCGCTGGCCATTTTTTCGTGAAGGAAATGCGGAAGGCCATGGCCGCTGAGAGCTCGCCAACAGCTTTCCAAGGCTTGAAGGACACCTGGTGCTTCACTGACGACTGCTTGCTCCCATATAGTTCGGTGGTCTGCTCGTAGGAGAAGCCTCTTGTTCTGGATTTCTTCAGGCACGAGATGCAGCACGAGGATAATGGCCAGTTCAATGCAGTATTGCATGTTTGCATCTGTTGTCGACGCGGCTCGTTCGTGCGAAGCAAGTTGATTGAGAGTTGATAGTACATCGGAATTGGTACTGCCGAGAACACACACTGTGACGCAGCAAGCAAATTGATTTGCCATGTTCATCGGCATGTGCTGAGACAACGATGCGTAGATATGCCTGCATAACTGATGGAAGCACGACGAGGCGAGTTGTGCTGGTGAAATTGGCGCAATATCGTCCTTGCGAGATGGATATTTCGGATTGTCTTTGCTTCCACGACTGCAGAGTGCGCGGTAGATTGTGTTGACAAAGAAAAGCTCTTCGTGGGGTTCAATACGTCCATGGTCATGCATGAGCCAAGCCATGCAGATGGGAATCGCATCAGACATCTTTTGAAACGCTTGGAGGAACGCATCGGCGCGGCGGCGATCTTCTTCCAGACTACAAGACAAGTCATTCCATATGATAGTTTGAGAGTTTCGTACGCATCTGCTGCGAGAACTCGGCGTACCGCGGCGAGCACTTGGCTCGGTCGATCGGTGGTCATTTATGTTTTCTTGATTGGAATATCAACTTTGGAAGACTGGGAAATTTCCCATTATATAATGGCGAGTAAATATTAAGTTTAAACGTTTTATACAAATTCCAAGTACTTTTTCAAATGTTGCTGAAGCTCATGTCCCGCCGCCGCGCACTTTTCCATTAGCTCCATCCAGTCGACCACGAATGGCGCGTGAAGGAACGACGCCGACGCGGCCGAAAACTCCAAGCCAAGAAGCTCGATTGGTGTGGAAACCCGACTATGAAGTCAAGTTTGGTCTTGTACCCCTGGAAGGCGACTTTCACAACCATATCATCACGAAAGCATCATGTGGATTTTGCGATCGATATGGACGTGAAGGCAAAAGCGTGGGGTCATTGCATGAGTCGGAAAGTGCATCTGGCATGTTTTCCGAGTCCAAGCGGCGACGTGTGGGATGCAAGATTTGGGAAGCTTTCCGCACGGATCATATCAAGCGCCACCTCGAAACAGAACATCCGCAAAAATGGGCCGAGTACCAAAACTTATCGACGGATGCCAAGATGCACTTCTTCTCGCAGAATCCGATCAATGCTACGTCCGATAGCGAGTCGATTGATTTGCAACGGCTGCCATTTCAACGCATTCCATGCGTGACACTTGAAAACATGGGCGACATCGCCATTTTGAAACTCAACGATCCAACACGATTGAATGCACTCACGTCCGAAATGGGCATGCGTCTCGAAGGTACTGCTTGGACATTGCACGCAAACTCACCGTTCAGTTGTCTAGAGCTAGTGCGCGAAATCACAGACCGTGTCGACGAATTTGTTGCCGTCGTTTTGACTGGGGAAGGTCGTGTCTTTTCTGCTGGAGGCGACGTTGCATTCCTTCAAGCGCGCGCAGAAGACACGGCGACACGCAACAGGTGAATCCTTCTCCAATCATCCTGAATTTTGAGCCAGAAGGTAGTGCGATCATGCGTGCTTACTACGAACGCTTTTTATCATTGCGGAAACTCCCGATTCCGCTCGTGGCGGCACTCAATGGCGCAGCTCTTGGCGAAGGAATGTGCATTTCACTCTTTGCTGACGCTCGAGTTATTGCTCGTGATGCCAAAGTCGGGTTCACGTTTGTCAATTTGGGGCTACATCCGGTAGGGTCAAGCTAGAAAAGCGGTCTCACCTTTGAGATTGGCACAAATAGGGGATGGCTGTCACCCACTTTTTGCCAAAGTTAATTGGGTTTGAAAAAGCGAGCCATTTACTCTTGTCAGGGAAGGTGCGATGGAACTATCCATGGATGGAATTCACGCTAAATCCTGCTTTCTAGGTCATTTCAGGAGAAGAAGCGCTTCAGTTTGGCCTGGCTACCAAGATAGTCGACAAGGTATGAAGCAGTAGTATAAAAGCGATCTGGAATGGAGTTTTTGTAGGAAGATGTGTTGAAAACGGCGTTGGCGTTGGCAGAAGAACTCACGGCGGGCTCGTCTGTCGCCACTAGGACGCTTTTGAGAACTTTACGCATGCATCAAGACCAAGGCGTTGAAGTGGCGCTAGCTCGAGAGGTGGATTGTCAAGCAACATCGTTTGCGTCGGCGGATTATCAAGAAGGTGTAGCTGCTGTCGCCGACAAACGCAAGCCGAGCTTTCTAGCATCAGAGCATTACAACGAGACTTAATATTGGAATTGCATCAATACGTTGCGCATTGATGGCGCTCAGCTTGATCTTTGAGATTGTGTGTGCAGTACTTGGATGTCCATGGAGCTGTGATTGGTGAAAATCCAATTTGACATTCGTCAACATGCTCCAGAGCCGCCGATTCCTCCTCCAAGCGACTGCAAAGTCGACATTCCTTCGCAGCTTTTCAGTAGCATCGGAGTCTGTCACGCTTGAGAAACGCGGTCAAATTGGCATCTTGCGTCTCAATGATCCCAACCGCCTCAATGCATTGACTGCCGACATGGGCGATCGTGTTCAAGGTGAGCTACACTTCATGCACGCAACCAGCAAATCTCATGGCAATCACAGAGCTCGTGCGTGAGATTACTGAAAATGCACATGAATACCGTGCTATCGTGCTGACTGGGGAAGGTCGTGCGTTTTCAGCCGGGGGTGATCTTGAATTTCTTCTAGAGCGAGCCAAGGATACCACAAGTCGCAATGTGTACGACGCTTGCAGCCACACAATCTTCATCAGACTAACTTATGCTCATAGCGTCACGATGCGCAAGTTCTACGGTCGCTTTCTCAGTCTGCGAACCTTGCCAGTCCCTGTCGTTGCTGCCATCAATGGGCCCGCGATTGGAGCTGGCATGTGCATCTCGCTCTTTGCTGACGTTCGTGTCGTCGCCAAGGACGCCAAGTTGGGCTTTACGTTCGTTCATTTGGGTCTCCATCCCGTTCGTGCCTTGCCTGCCTCGACTGATCATTCACTCGATTCTCTGTGTAGGGCATGGCCTGCACGCACTTTTTGCCGCTCTTGATCGGCCAAGAGAAAGCCAACTACTTGCTCCTCAGTGGCAAAGTCGGCGTGGACTCAATGCGACTCGTCTTAACGTGCTTTGGTCGATAGGTGATTTCTGGTGAAGAAGCCTTTCAGTACGGCCTTGCGTCCAAGGTCGTCGACAAGGTAGACGTAGACTTTCATGGTATCTTTGTTAACATTCATGGACAGGAAGATGTCGTTGCTGAAGCGATCAAAGTAGCGGAAGAGCTCACGTCGGGCTCATCTGTTGCCACTCGCAGTCTTCTCCAGACGTTGCGTCTCAAGCAAGACAAGGATTTAGAAATGGCACTCGACCGTGAAGCGAGCAGTCAAGCCGGTTGCTACATCTCTGCCGACTACAAGGAAGGCGTTGATGCAATCTCTGCCAAGCGCAAGCCGAACTTTGGTCCGCTCGAGCACTACAACTAGACGACATTGGTGTTAATGACATTTATGCAACAAAGTCACCAGTCTAAAGCAGCAGCAGCAGCTTTATCAGCTGAACTACCAAGCTTTGGCACATTCTTGTGTCCCCATGGGCAATGACGACATCGATATCCGCAGCACGGACGTTCCTTGAGAAAGAGTGCAGTAAAGACAGTATATCCTGACGCTGGATCAACGTATTGTCGATGGCCACGCTCGCAAGCCACACGATGGAGCAATCGATACCGCTCGCCGGGCTGTTCTTCGTCTTCTACATCGTTAATCTCGTCCACCTCTTCTGCAAACTCCTCGTTGGCTTCGATGTCTGCCCAAGTTAGCGGAGTCGTTGGTGCCCATGAGACTGCCCCTGATGCCGTCTTTGAAGTGCCAGTTGATTCGATCGTGGCATAAGTCTCCTTCCCTGAAGCCACTGCCCACGACTGGAAATACTTCGTTGCATTCGCCCCATTGTAGCCACCGTAGGCATACACAACGCCGTCGAGGAGCGCCATGGAGTGACGGCAGAGCGGTTCATTCAACTGTGTCAAGCGTATCCAAGTCTTGGTGACCAAATCGAGAGCAAAACTCGAGTTCAAGACAGACGTGCCACCGAGATGGGACTGTCCACCGGTCATAATCATCGTGTTGCCGTGGATCACAGCAGCATGTGACGTTCTTGGCGATGGAACCATCCCTGAGCATTCGAGCTCCTCCCATGACTCTGTGGTTGTATCGAAGAGCCACACATCATTCAAGGGAGTTTTGCCAGTGCCGCCAAAGACAACCATAGCTTGACGCAGTGGCCACCACACAGCTGAATGGTCCGTTCGAGAAGACGGTCGCGTCGACCCTTGATCAACTACTTCAGTCCACATCCACGTGTTCAAATCTAATCGGAAAATATCGTCAAAGCGAGTTTGACCATTCCATCCGCCGTAGATAAATGCACGAGCGTGCTGTGGATCAACCACCAACGTTGGATTGCCCCGAGGACATGGCGGCTCGCCAATTGTACTTCCGTGGGTCCAGCACTGCGTCCTGAGGTCAAGCAACTCGAGATCACCAAGTGGGCGCAAGCCTTGCGAGTCCCAACCGCCAAAGACAAGCAAGATATCGTTCCATACAGCTGCAGCATGGTTGGATCGACGCGTTGGAACGTCTTCGCCATAGACTGCTGTGCATCCTGTCCATGGTTGCCACATTTGGCTGTCGAATTGCCAAATCGTTGATGAGTCGTCGTCACTCGGTCGAGCTCCATCGCCAGGAACGACAAGCAGCGAGTGTTTCCATGAAACCAACACATGTGCCGCCATTGCAACTGGCCCTTCGTCATGCATGGTCCAGACGTCGTCTCCAGGCAGCGACAGAGTTTCTTCTGGGGATGTTGAAACCAATAATTTCACACATTCGAAATGTCGTGCCATGCACTCTTGGACTCCATGAGGGCCACGATACTGCAGCACACTGGTGCTTTGACCATGAACTAGAATGTCAAGCGAAGGATGCAACAACGCTGCAATGATTTCAACAGCATCCACGACTCGTGGCCCTGGTCTTGACAAAACATCATGGTCGACCGTGTACAAGTGCGAATTTTGTACGGCTGGGAGGTCCCAAAAACCTGGAAGGCTCGCAAGATGTCGCTCAATTTCGTCCGCCGATTCCGTGGCTGTTTTGCCGCAACAGGTTACGACGAGGACTTCTGGTTTGGAGGCCAAGATTACATCCCAAGACAAGCGACGAGGTGGACAGCCTGGTGAAGATTCAGGAAGCGCTTCCTCACCACCAGCTCGCAGTCGAATATCAGGCAACCACAAGCCAGAAGCTACCAGAGGAAACGCGCTTTCAAGTCCGACAATTCGAGGACGAGGAGCGTTTGCAACCTGAGCTTCGACAGCAGCAAGACGTGCCCCCAGTGACTCTCGAAGCTGGGCTCCCCGCGCTGACTCGCCCACAACGTCGGCGATTAGTGAAACTTGATTCAGAATGTCTGCAATTGTGATGGGGCGACAGAGCACTGTTCTTGCATCATGCAACTTGGCGTTATCGAGGGCTCGGAGGAGTGCCGAGTCGGTCACAGAGCATCGATCGCATGCGTCTTGTGTGAAGACAACGTCAGGCTGAGCAGTAGCAAGGACTTGAGTGTCGATTGTGTGCAGCTCGCGAATACCTTCAGCATGAAAAGCCTGAACTTGAGCTTCAATGCCTTCACTAGTCGTGGCAGTAATCAAACTGCGCGACAGACGCGGTCGAGAGTCGACAAGCCACGGGGGAAAGTCACAGAACTCGCTCACTCCTTGCAGCATCTTGGTCAGAGGCTTATGGGATTCTCCTCGCAGTTTTGTCGCCCAGATCGCACCGAGGGTTTCAGTCGCACTCGGTTCAAACGAAGCGATGCGCATACGTCGACGTGCAGCTTGGATCAAAGCCCGTGGCAACGTTGGCGTGGCACCGAAATGGACATGACAATACGACGCGATGGTGGCTCCAACGACAATGCCTTCTGGAGCACTGAGTCGCTCTCCAGGTCGTTCCATTGTGACGTCAAACGCTTGATGGATGACGCCTTTCCAGCCACGACCATGCCCAGAGTCATCCAGCATCTCGATCGGAGTGCCTTGACATGTCGCCTCGGAGAAATGGAACTGATGGCACTTCAGTGTCATGCCAGGAGGAAGCCGCAGGAAGTCGCTCATGGCATTGGAAGGCGTTGCTTCGCAGTAGCCCATCGTCATTCGTGGAGACATGGAAGTGTCAAAGGGCAGGACGCCGATCATGGAATATGACAAGTCTTCATGATGCAGCTTCTGCGCGAGGTACATGAGCCCTCCACACTCGGCGTAGATAAGACCGCCGGCTTCAGAAAAGGATCGAACTGCTTGACGTATTGTTTGATTGTTTTCTAAAGCAGCAGCGTGGAGCTCAGGATATCCGCCGCCAAAATAGAGTCCATGAAGATTTGCTGGAAGAGCGGTATCATGGATGGGTGAGAAATATACAAGTGTCGCGCCGGCTAGCTCGAGAAGATGGAGATTGTCGTGGTAATAAAAACAGAACGCCTCATCTCGCGCAACGCCAAGGCGGACGGGCGGCAGCTCTTGTGTCGGTGCCAAACGAGGGAATGGAACCACGTGATGCTGAGCAGCGGCGCGGGCATCTCGAAGGAGATGATCCAAGTCAATATGGGCCTCGATGAAGGATCGAAGAGTCGATGACGCTGCTGCATGATGCTCTGAAGGCATATGAAGGCCAAGATGGCGCTCGGGAAGCACAATTGTATTGTTCTTTGGGACACAGCCAAGAACACGGATGGAACTGGTCAGTGTTGTCGAAGCTATTGCATCCTTGAGCCATTGAGCGTGCGAATCACCTCCAATCTTGTTGAAAACGACTCCACTGAGGTGCAAATCTGGATCAAACGAGGCATATCCATGCACCATTGCAGCTGCAGATCGGCTAAGACACCATGCATCGACGACCAAGACAACAGGAGCGCCTAGCCATTTTGCAATTTCAGCTGTGCTGCCACAAGCGGAATGTCCATTCTGGCCATCAAACAACCCCATGCATCCTTCCACGACTGCAACGTCGGCTCGACTTGCTTGACAGTTGCGCACAAATGACTCAATCACGACATGCCTGCCCATCATGTAGCCGTCCAAATTGACGCTTGGTATACCACCGCAGGCAGCAGTATGATGCATCGAGTCGAGGTAGTCTGGGCCAACTTTAAACGACTGGACGCGCAGGCCGCGCTGAGCAAGAGCCGACATGATTCCGACTGCAATCGTCGTCTTTCCAACGCCGCTGGACACGCCAGACACGACAACCGTCGGGACTTTGCATGCCATCGTGCCTTCCATGGGCCCATCAAGAGGTGAAAATATCAGTCAAAATAGTGACTAAATGATCAAAATATCTAGCTAATTCACATTTTAGTGAAGTAATATGAGCGAAAGTTTCCAAAATGGATTGTGCTTAATAGCCCAAGCTTGTGGCGATCCTCTTGGCTTGCTCCCAGAAGACAAACGTGAAGATGGTATGAGGACCTAATCGCATGTAGTGCGCTGTCCATCCCTTGAAGAGGCCACGAACACCTTCAGCGCCAAAAGTCTTGCGGAAACAGTCGATGACACCGCTGTAGAGGACGCCTTTGCCGTCGACAACCTTTTGGCTGTACAGGCGAGTCGACACAACATCGAAAGGATTCATGGCAGTCGTGACAGCCACACCAGTAACCAAACTGGATGCAAAATGGCACAACACGCCGTCTTCAAGCAGACCCGTCGAAAGCACAAGGTGCTTGGAAGAAGCATACGTGGACATTTGCGCAGCCGAACCGACAGCAACACGAGGAACAGCTCCGTTGACACCACGATACAATCCCAAGAAGCCATCTTTCGCAACGATTTGCCGCAATGCATCAAACTAAAGGAGGATAAGTAATTGCAAGAAGGAAAACGCAAACCGTGCCGCGGTAATGATACTGAGCGTTGATGGTTGAGGCATTACTCTGAGCTTGGAGACGAGCTTTGACCAAAAAGAATGGGCTGCCCATGATTGCACCAATGGCACCAGAGGTTGCACCAGCTAGCATATTGCGCAAAGGATACGAATAGCTTGTAGGGTCAGTTGCGCCGTACACGTGTTGCAGATGCTCAAAGAATCCGAGACGTGCTCCGTTCATGAAAGTCTACATGGAGTGAAATACGAAATAGAGAAATGAAATACCTGGTAAAACATGCCTGCAACCAGTCCACGCTGAATGCCGGCAATACCTTCAAGGCGACAGATCGTGTAGAACGCATGGAACGAATTGCGATAGACAATCGGGGCTCCTTTCGCGGCAAGCTCACCCTATCGTCGAGAAAACATCAGTCAAACACGCGACAAACCAAGTACCTGGAGCTGCATACGCGTCTTGACCACTTCCATGGGATTTGATCCGACAGTCGCCAACGACGTTGCCGACGCCGCGATGATGAAGTTGGCTACGAGCCCGCGTTCATTTGGGGGCACTTCCTTGGACATTTGTCGAATGGAGTAGGCGATTGCGCATTGTTGCCACTCCATCTGCACAGAATATTATCCGGAATGCCGGATAAAAAGTGGTCATTTTATACCAAAAATTTACTCACCAAAATGATTGGCGAATGTATCCGTTGGTCCTCCGAGGTGTCCACGGCCTCTTGCTGACTTGAGAACACTTTGAGGGTAAGTGATATGCTGTTAAGTCATTCATACTTGCGTCTTATAGCAAGAAAGCACGACATTCAGTGATAGCTGATGTTGTTGTTAGCCATTGTTACAGTCAAAATAGATTGGTGAGAAAATATATATGAAGCTGGTACCATTTGCTTGAAGTTGGGCGAAAGATTTCCTTGGACATCGACGACACCACTTCATCGGAATGGTGCTGGTCATGCTCTTGTATCTCGCTTGTGCTGCCGTTCTCGCCATCCCGTACATCTTGTGGACGCTTGCGTGGGTCATTCCTTTGTTTGTTGAAGCCATTGCGGTGATAATTATAGCACTCGTTGACGGCCGACGACAATCCAAGCGATTGAGTGATCGATGATGCCTTATTTACGACGATCCCACGAAACCTATCAAAATCCCACTTAATGCAGTGATTTCTACTTGCGCCGACCGCGTTGTTTTCCAATTCGGACAGAATTCTTCACAATGCGCGCTTGTATTCTCGAAAATACCCGTAGTCTCAACTATCACCTCGCAGAAAATCAGCTCTCTTGTTCCCAGTGACTCCTTCCGCACGATTGTAGGGCCACAGCAGCTTCAGAAATCTATTCATGTGGAAATGGCGTCCCTTTGAATTGAAAAAGGTCCATGGAGTCTAGCGTACAGTGCCAATGTTCTTCCGGGGTGAAGTGATTCTGTAGAGATGTGTTGGGTCGATCTTCTTCACGCGCATTGAGCTGAGCCTCTGGGGGGCTCAGAGTGCCCAGACTTCTCAATTATGCGCGTAGGCCTTGGGTCATTTCTCTGATCTCAAAATGTTGCTTCACTCAGAAGCTCGACGCTCATTTGGACTTCGAACAGTCGACCTGAACTCGTGCGAAACTTCCATTGGATCCATGTGGACCAATCATATTAAAACAACAACATTTGTCGGTATTTGATTGGCTAATTGAAATAATTTGACCATCATTTTCAATGCTTTCTTTTTCCACACCATTTATCCGGATAATTGGGAGTTTTCCAGAATGACGGATACCATTATTTCATTTGACGTGTGGAACAAACATGAGCTTCTCGCAACAAGGACAAGATTGGACCGTGACTGGCTGGAACAAGTCGCGCAGCGGTGGCCGTATTGGCAATGAATCCAAGGAAGCCGCACTGAATCGTGCTCGCCGTGCTGGTAACGTTGTGACGGAAGCCAAACACAATGGTGTCGCAAACAAATCTGCCCACCAAGCCACTGGCAACATGCGAAAACTCGAAGAGGACACGGACAACTTTAAGCACGACACGGTCGACCGAAGTCTTTCGCAAGCCCTCCAAAAGGCACGCATGGACAAGGGCATGACCCAGAAGGCACTTGCGACTGCTATCAACGAAAAACCGCAAGTTATTGGCGAATATGAATCGGGTCGTGCGATTCCAAACGGCCAGATCATTGTCAAGATTGAACGCGCATTGGGATGCCGATTGCCTCGCGCGCCTAAGAAGAAGAAGCCTGCATCATCTGATTAAAGTGTATCAATAGTAGTTGGAGGTTGCTATGTGGTGTGTTTTCTGGCGCGAAAATGGGCGTTTCCACCGTTTCGTGCACGCGGAAATTCTGACCCTTCTTGAAAATCGTAAAATGATTGAACATCGGTTGCAACATGTCGTATGCCTTCTTATGGCACTATGGGCAGTAAGTTCAGCCACTGGTGACTGCTATGCTTGCCGATATCGCTCTGCGTCCTGCGATGACTCGACAGACGATCCAGTTTGCAATGCTTCAGGCCAGATCCAAGTTGACGACGTTCTTTGCGATCAATTTGGTTGCTCATGTGCCGAAGGATTCTCATGTGTGAGTCTACGTTTGGGGGGACTTGGCTTAGTCCAAGGAGGTGGTCGATCTCGATGCATCTCAGAGTATGGGAGTAAAGCTCGATTTGACGCCTACCACGATGCTCTTGGGTCCGTCACCTGTGACGACTGGATTTACTTTCGAGAGCAAACATTGTCCAAGTGCAAGTCTGATGTTTGCCAAGCTGCAAGGCAACTGAACTTGCTAGACTCCTGCAACTCGGTGCTTTTTGGTGATCTTGTTGCTGCCTCCCTTGATCCAGACAGCAATCGAGCCATCTTTGTGGTTGAAGGATCGCTTTCTAACTACTCTGCTGGCGTGTTTTCTGTTTCCACCGCATGGGATCCATACAAGCAGCAAATATCCTGTGATAAGCCTGTCATAAAGAGACAAGACAAACAGTGACGTCCATGCAATGAAGTAAGCTCTGATTATGTCTTTTCTAGATACTGGCGGCAAACACGAACCTCCCTGTCCGGCGAATGCAAAGACCGCTATTTGGATTTCGGTGCGCCTGTAAGTTTTGCAGACGGCGTTGTCGAAGCTGTCAACCGAACAAGCGCCATTGTATGGCTCGTTGTGTTTGGTCTTGTTGCTGCTGCTACTGCTGCTGTAGTTGCTGTCATTCATGGACGCCGCCATTTCTTTAAGCCCCGCACCGTTCCAACGCCACAAGCCACACAACTCATCGGGTCATCTGAATTGCTTTAATTACAAGGCGTGTGGGCATCATGCTGTCGCCAGCATGCCAACCTTTTGTGAATTACGCCGAGAAGACCCTATAATTTTATCATTTAACATGGTCATAACCCCAAGACATCATACCTGTACACGGGGACACTGCATATCCGTGGGCGAAAGTTGGAACATGATTCCTTTTAGAACAACAGGTGTCAAGACTGCTTGATCATCTAGTAGAATGCGAAAGAGGGACAAGACGTGGAGTTCAGACGGGGTAAAATCTCCAGGTGTGTTTTCAGAGGTCTTGACGAGCGCTCCAAAGAGACTCACGAGCTAGTTGCACATAAGTAGGCAATACAAGATAAACGTACTTTGCACAATTCACGAAGGCGCCATTTGTTGTATCGCAATTGACTCAAGTACTCGTCTTTTTCTATGTTGAACGATGGTGTGGTTGTGTCATTTGCACAAGCGACGGACAGTTTTGTCGAGTGAACATTTTCTTGCTCCGCCCAATGCATAGCTAGAAAAATGTCAGCGTTGACGAGAAAAAGCAGTACCAAGCGTGGCAACAAGCTTCTGCTTCAAAATTTCTTGGTGGGAATTGAAAGCATTGGAAATGTCATGAATGCGGTTCTTTTTCAGCGCCATGCGTATCTTGAGACTGCGGAAGTCTTACATGAGATTGGTCAACATTGAGGACAAACCGTTTATTCATGCTAAGCAAAAGTGCATCGTCGAGACAAACGGTCTTGTTTGCATCTTTTTCTCTGTTGTAGGTGTGACATTCTGCAATTGATCTCAAAACTGACCTTGTCCATCCTCTGTCATGAGCCAAATCACTCATATTGTGTTGTGTTTTGCATTGCCGTGTGCCGTCTTCAGACATTGTGTAGCATATTCCTCGGGGTGTTGTTTGATTTGATGGGTGCTGTTGGGCACGCTGTGTTGTCGAGTCTGTACTATCGTCGAAAAATTGCAAAGCAGGCACAGCTGTGACAAAACTCTTGCTGATAATGTCAAACACGTTATTCGACATTGTTGTCGATGGGCGACGACCCATCACCATTTTCGACGTAACATTGTCTTTAACAGCTTGTTCACGGCGCTGTTTACGCTGAAGCCATAGGTGTGCCACAGCACGGAATGCTGAGAGGACCTTTTCACTTAATACAAGTGGATTTCCGTGGCGTTGGTGATGCAACATAGTTGCGACTTGGACTTCGCGGAAGTTTTTGCTGTCTCGTTTGGTGAGTTTGTCGTTCGAACCACGGGGAGAAGCTGCACATGTAAATTTGAGCCCACTTCGACGTTTATAGCCACGTAATTTTGTCATATTGTTCAACTTGACTGCCAACTATCAGACTGGCGTCAATTCTACACGAACAGGTGATGGTTTACCCCATAGACGACTCGAGATGATGCACGATGGTTGGGTCGGTTGGCAGTCGTAAAGTCAGGCGCATTCCTCCTCGAGGCTTCTATGGCCTTGTCTTGCAGATAGGATGCAAGGGCGGAAATCGTTGATTCGTCTAGTTCTTGGTTTCCTTGAGCTTGGTCCAAGGCGGCTTCATCTGATTTTCCCGCGTTGCGCCTTCGCATGTACAATTCACACAACTGCCAGATGAGTCCATACCTAGCCTTGCGCAGACGATTGTTGGAGAGCTTTACGTGGTCTTGAATGACATCAAAGCCGTTCCTGAAGTGTGTATCTTTGCCTCGGTTCATCCACCTTGACGTCGATTGAGGTGGAAAACTTCGAACTATTTTTAGCACGTCCTATTGATTGCGAAAGCGTCAAACCATGGAGTTCGTCTATTTTTCATGCATCTTGTAGCATTACGCGCGGAAGAGGCGATCCCCTTCATGGATTTTCTACTGCTTTATCCTCTTTGATCTTTTCTCCAGAATGAAAGATTTTCCCGCCAAAACCTTTTCTGCCTCTATAAGTTTATACATTTTGGCTCAAATCCAAATGCAACCTGTATAATTCTATCTGCCACCCGTTGGCCGAGCATTGATTTGAACCAAACTTTGAGTGTGATGCCACCTGTGCGGCGTCCAAATGTGTCAAAGAAGGGACCAGAAAAGTCTTCAACACCAATGAAACCTAATACTGGTGAACAAGACAAGCTATCCCAGAAGAATGGCGATTTGAAGGTTAGGAATGCCAAATCCAACAATGGCCAACCAAGTGGAAGTGCAACGACGACAAAACGGGCGAGAAAATCACCACAAACCATCAAGACATCAGTGATAAAGACTAGAAAGCGCCATCGACGTGACGAAGAGAGGGAGCGGCGTCGACAGGAAGAACTTGAAAGAGAAGCTCCTCGAGACTACATTGTTTTGGACAGCGACGATGATAGCAATGAGGACAAAGAAACATCGGGAACATCTTCTTCAGCTGCAACATCCAGTTCAAGCCATGAAAAAGCCGTCGGAAGTGCACCTACTAATGGCACAAAGAAGAAGGCCCTGAACAAGAAATCGCCATCTCGCACGAACTCAGTAAACCAGGAGCCTCACAGTTCTCTTCAGTCGCCTCCAGCTCAGCAATCAAGTAGCGAATCTGCTTCAACACCTAAATCTGGAAAAACTGCTTTGTTGAGGAAGCGGCAACGACGTGAAACCACGCCTGCCTCTCGTCGCCAAGTTGACAGTGCCAATGGTGCAATTCGTGACAATTTTGAATTTGACAGTGCGGATGATCAACCACAGAAAGTGCCCAAGCGTTTGAATCGCCCGCCAAAAAATGATAAGATTAAATCAACCCAAGAAACAAGTGAAGATACCCCGGCGAAGAAGACAATTCAAGGTTCTGGCAAGAACCTAGGGAAGTCAAGTCTTAGTCCTCCAGTTGAGAATCAAGGCAAATCTCAAGGAAAGTCAAGAAAGCGACTTCTGGAGAAATCACGCAGATCTCCTCGTGCCCCGACAAAAAAGACGTTGAAGCCCCAGGAAAAGGCAACACAAAGAACGAGGAAAACCACTCGCCAACGGGACGGCAAACGAGGTGAAGAAAATTCTGTTATCATGCTAGATAGCGACAATGAAGAGGACGAAAATCACGAGGAAGAAGAAAATATTGGTGGATTATCGAATTCAAAGCCATCCGTTCTTCCGAGATTGCGATTTTTGGTCGAATCCGAAGCAATTGAGGAGCAATAAGAAACTTCTCTTTCATCGCAGGCTTGACTTGCATTTACATACACTTTGCTTAAATTTGTTGTGTTGATAAACCGATTCAATAAATTTATTGATGTTCAGAAGTATGTTTATAATGATGCCTTTGTCGAGTTATCTTTCGTTCCCAACAAGCTCGACAACGCATCCCTCAACTTGAGCCACATGATAAGGTGATCATTCGTCAATGCATACTGCATAATATCACAGCATGAGGGTCTTGTTAGAACATAGTAAAAGGATTGCCCATAATAATCTTGAGTTAAGTTCTTTTCTGTAAAGAAGATAAAGAGTGAACTGCTGAAGGGGCAAGACTTATCGTTTCGAAGTCAAATTTCACAGAGGTATCTTCACTTCTTGCTCAAGCCTTTTCTTTTTCGTTGACAGTTAAACAATTCAAGCATTAGGTAAGTGGCTGAAGGTGGGTAAATGCTTTTGACGCCACGAGGTTTTTCTCGTAGGAATTCATGGACACGATCATTTTGCAGAATAACAACTCAGGGTCAGCCCAGGTCAGTGCTTCTCTTGCAGATATGGCATGAACAGAGTTTTCATAGGATAAGATACCACAAGAATTTTGATTCTGATAATTGGAGGCGACAAATATCAGGTACTTAGTCATTCTTATATATATGCTCACTAACCTCGAAAATACACTAGATTGTCGCACCATTTCCGATTTCTCTCATAAACTACAAGCATAACTTGCTCGGCATGACAAGTAACTTGAGCAGCAGAATATGATGTAAAAGACTCGCGCCATATAATGACGATTGATCCATTCATCATTGGCCAAAGTACAAGATCGATATATTTTTGGTACATTATATCAATCTTGTGCTGGCAAGACATACTAGCTAAAGGTCCAAAAAGTTGAAGACTCAGATACATTATTACACAACGTAACGTCGTGGCAGATCAGATCACGGGAAACAATTGTGATTCGTCTATACGACGACATGACCTTTCTTGATTTGACTTTCAAAGAACTGTCTTGCCAAAGAAAGAACAATATTGTCAGAAATACATGTAGGTGGCATCCGACATCAAACCGACACATTTCTGGATGGAGATTGGATGACCGACAGGAGAGGATAATATGATTGGCTGGTTATACTTTTGACCATTTCTATTGGTCGATGCAATTGTCGTTCGTCTACATATCATTCACATAGCACAATAACACGATGCTATTGGTTATAATAACGAAAGCTGTTTCATATCCATTAATATCCATCATGACTCCGACGCCACCAGTTGCTGCAGCGTCGAAGCAGACGATTGAAGAGTCGTTCCGCGGTGCATCCACACGGCGCGCCTATGGAACGTACCAGAAACAATTTGAGTCCTTTCTGCAAGCTCACAAAGGAGGTATTGCACCTGAGACAGCTAGTACAGTCGACTGTACTGATTTCTTCCATCACTTGTACACAAGCGGCAAAAAAACCCGAACGATTGACCTCGCCAAATCCGCACTCGTAGCGTTTTTCAGCAGCAAGGGCGTATCTCCCAATCCTGCCCAGGACACGAACGCTCGTCGATACATCGTTGGCTTGCAAAAGTTCAACAAGAAGAATAACATAGATGAAGAAAAAAAGGCCCACCCGTTGTCGGTGCACGAACTATCTACCCTGATGAACGCATTGTCAGACCTGCATCCCTTCGTCGGCTCTCTCCTTCGTCTTTTGCTGGCAATTGCTTTCCTTGGTTGCTTCCGAATCAGCGAAGTACTGAACCTTCGCTCAAATGATGTCCAACTCGTATCTGATGGCAGTGGACGCTATCTGTCGGTACGCCTAAGGTGGCACAAGAAGGCCAATGTCGAAGAGGACTGCCAGATATACCACCTCGTCGATGAAACAACGTATCCGTGCTTGCGAGTTTGCGCATTCCACGAAGAGTACCTTGGAACACTGCGCTCGTCGGGTGTGAACCTCACCAGCTCTGCCTTCGTGTTCCCAAACTTCGTCTTCCAGCAAGGCGGTGTTCCTCGGGTAGATTGGCAACGCGCTCTGGAACAAACGACCCTGCGGAAGCTGCTTGGCGAGATCGTGGAAATTACACCGAACCTACCAATTGGAATATCACTGCATAGTCTGCGTCGCGGTGGGGCCTTTTACCGTGTGTTTGAGTCGAAGGAGCGTCGCTTCAACTTTCGTGAGTTGATGGCCTGGTGCAGATGGGCTGATCCCAAGACATGCTGCGAATATCTGGTGACACAAAGCTTGAGCAATGAGATCGATCCACGCAACCTTCTTCGTACCGGATCTGGACTGTAGCGTCTGCAGTGGCATGGTGTAGACGTATCTGGTGGGGCCGTTGGGAGCTTGCCCTTCTCCGTGGATGAGCTTGTCGAAGCGATTGTCAAGAGTCTGCAGCAAAGCGGCGGAGTTAAGGGGGCAGTCCTTCCCAAGGCAACGCGGCAAACGACATTGGATGGCTTCATAGCTCAAAAGACGATACCCACTGCTCGTTCTGGTCTGCAAGCGTGGCAGCAATGGTTTGTGTCCGATCCTGGATCAGGACTAGTATGTGCTTTGAAAGACTACAACAGCGACATGATTCGACGTGACCGGAAGAAATATTCAGAGCGTCTGACATTGGCTATGGCATTCACAAGGTACCCTACATACGAGCAGTTTGAAGTTGCGTATTCTGGATGTACGGGGTCGTACGCTCGTCTTCTCAAAGAGGTTCGTCGTAGAAAGCGACTAGATATGTTGTAATTTCATATGTATTTACTTCTTTTGTATCTGTGTTTGTTTGGAGCGCAGCGACTCGGAGCGTAGCGACTAGCCCCGCAGGGTCAAATTTTTTGCTTTAAAGCTGTTTTGCGTGCAAACGAGGGCGAATTGGAGCCTTGTACATAGTGGAACAGGTTCAACGTGATGTCAGCTACATTTTGGTCTATCTTTGGTGCCCCAGAGTGCTCTTGAGCTTGTTTTGTGCTTCGACCAGGTTGGAGTGCACAATTGTTGACGTACAAGTCTAAGTGAAATTGTTTTGACCAATCAGATAAATGTCGGATGAATTTGTCGGATTTCCACGATTATCCATACATATCCTTTCGACGATTATCTGTCGTTTTCCTGTAAATGCTGGAGATTAATCTGCGATGCGCTATTCAGAAACGACATCGAAAATCGGCTCAATCTCTTGCTAGGAAATAAATGATCTATATTGCAGACAGTCTGTGAAAGATGGAAAATATACGAGAACAAAATCGAATGTTTTTTGCAAAACTTGGGAGTGGTTGGATCGTTACTGCATAATACATCTAGGAGAAAACTATAAATCTCTGACTATTGATCCGACCGCAGATGTTCCTCCTTTTCTTGTTCATAAGTTTGGACGTAGAGTTTCTTTGACACGAGTAATTCTTTCGAGGCTAATCCGTTGGATACCTTTCAACAACAAATAAGTAAGACTCTTTCGTTTAGATGATGTATGGCAAAATTGAGCAAAATAAACTGATGGGATTGGAACTCAGCCTATGTATAAATCCTTTGGATCTTCTATTTGGAATTGACTATATTGGAAATCATGAATAAAGGGTCAGTTAAAATTTGAAATGAATTGTTTTGGTTTAGACTGATAGTAATTCCATGAATACGATGAAAGAAGCGGCACTTGTCATCCCTTATTGTATATTTATAATAAGAGTAGTTACTGCCTGTCACACACACTGGATGACTTCCAAAATATTCGCAAAGTCAAAATTTGCAAATCGCAAATTCGCCATTTATCAAATAAAAATACTCCAGCAAATTTGCGAAGACCACAAAACAGTCTTCGCAAATTTGATATATTTCTTTTTCATGATCAACGTTCATTGGGGAATCTTCTATATTTCAAGCAAGTGATGCCTATTGATTTTCGTTGCACGGCGCATTCGATGTCGCTTTCAACAAGAGCATGCCCATTGATCGATACTGGATATGCGGTCGTTGTGAAAACAGGCAATTATATGATGGCCAATCAAAATAGGTTTTGTGCTAGTATTGACCAATATAAATGCTTTACATTATGCGAAATATGTTTGTTTTGGTAGACGTAGAGAATGTTCCACCTCGCAAATCATGCTTCGTCGGATTAAAAATATCTTTGCAAAAAAGAAATGCGAAAGCGTTTGCAAAGGTTTTGGAAGTCACCCACTATTGAGGTGTTTAATAGTAGTATACTGTACCTTAAAAAAAGGGACACTTTCCAGAGTATGTGAAACTTAAACATAGGGTGCAGGTCAGTTAAGCCCGCTCAAACCATTATCTTGGTGTTGTCTCTTAAACACCCAATGAAGTCTACTCTTGTTGAAGTCTTCCCCCTTTTAACTAGACGTTTCATGTCGGAGGCTATGCAGATTTCAACGACGCAACCCTCACCGCACTTCTACATGAGAGCTATGCAACTGGTAAAACAGTGTAACAAGCACAATATTCTTGATGTAACGGAACGCTTTGGCTATTATACTTGGTTGAAGCAACAAGTGTTGTTCAAGTTTAGAAAAATTTGGAAGAAAGAAGGATATATGCAATTGGCCACCAAAAAGTTTAAGGGCCCGTCTGGCAACAGAAAATATTACAATAAATAGGCCCAAAATGCCATTTTGAGGCCAAATTCAATAATTTAGGTCAAAATATGAACTTGTTTATCTCCAAGAGTTTTGCACCAAGTCCAATATTTTTGGTTGGGATATACTCACTGGAGGCTCCCAAAATGCCATTTCTTTGAATATGCCATAAATCGTTGATCCCATTTTGGCTGAAAATGGCATATTGATTTTGAAATTTTGCCAGACGCACCCTAACTACTCGCGAAAGTTGAGGGTGCGTCTGGCAAAATTTCAAAATCAATATGCCATTTTCAGCAAGATTGGGATCAACGATTTATGGCGTATTCAAAATGGAGGTAAAACCTCCATTTCGTAAAATGGCATTTTGGGAGCCTCCAGTGAGTATATCCCAACCAAAAATATTGGATTTGGTGCAAAACTCTCTGAGATAATCAAGGTCATATTTTTACCTCAATTATTGAATTTGGCCTCAAAATGGCATTTGGGCTTATTTATTGTAATAATTTCGGTTGCCAGACGGGCCCTGAATTCTTGGCACCTCGGAGGGAAAAGCTATGGTGTAAGCCTGTATTAATTCAAATAGTTTTGCTCAGCGATAAAATCAAATGAAGGATGAATAGACATAATCTCAGTTGAAATGTTGGACTACAAGGTTGCGATCTCAAGAAAACTCATTTGACTTGACTAAACCATGGATAATTTGACGTTAGTATCCAACCAGTTGAATTTTCGGATGACAATAATCTAAACATGAACTACTGAACATTTATTTGTGATTTGGGTACCAACCATGTCGTGGGAATTATAATCATTGACACATCGGTTGATGGAAATTTTGCAATCTTCAAATCGAACAATCTTACCTTGAATTTAGGAGAAGACCACGTTGATAATGTGATTGAAATCCTGTGATACACGAGATTAAAGATGGAGAAACTGTAGTCAAAACAATCTCATTAGTGAAAAAATAAAGCATGATAAAAGACTTCGCCATCATGCAATTGTGGCGCGAATACTCAAGGCGAAGCGCATTGAAATCATGTTTGTAGCCCACACCGAGGAAATTGTTGTATACATTATAGCGAGTAATTGCTTGATCCCCAATCATTCCAACACCACCATTAGTTGTAGGATCAAGTAAATATTATTTACTTATGCACGTTATGCAATTCCCATTGATGCTGTGTGAATGAATGCCCAACATGAGCTGACAATTTCTAACAAAGACCCGTCATTATTCCATTCTTGAAACAAGTACACAAAGCAACGATAAATTTCAGACGTTTCTTGGATCTTCGCAAAACGAGTAACCAAAGCATTCCGAGATTTAACAAAAGCAGTGATATCTCGGCAAAACGCCAATATGGACTCAAATCGATCGAGTTTGCATATAAATTTTACCAACAAATTTAGGCCATGTGCACCACATCCATTACAAATCAAACCAGGATACTTTTTCTCCAGAATTCTCGAAGCACCAACCATATTGGGTGCATTATCGGTGACAATGCTAATAACTTTTTCAGTCCCAATTTTGAGAATTTGCTGCTCAACTTCGTCGGCAACATTTTGTTTGGTTTGGGAAATTCCACTCGTGTCAATAGTGTCAATCAAAATAGATTTAGCATAAGAGCCAGGGTTGATTACCACAAAATTTACAAGATGTTGATTACGAATGTTCAACCAACCATCAGTAACGAGAGTAACTCCGGAAGTTTGGTCGAGTGCCATACTAATTTGTTGACAAAGTTTTGAGTGAGCTGCAGTAAGTAGACTTCCACGCAGTTGCTTGGAAGTAGGGGGAGTCCAAGAAGGACGCCATAGTTGAATGAATGTTCGTAAGATAGATTAATCAGTAAGCTTAAAAGGGACACCTCTTTGATAAAAGACATTAGCAAAAACCTCGTCAAGCCTGCCACTAAGTAATCCTGAAGTCGAATCAATCCAGTTGGTCATGGGTCTACCAGAATGAGCTGTTGCAGTGGCAGAATTAGTTAATAGAGAGGTTTCGCAAGGCGTCGTATAGTATCATATAAAATTAGGGTGCGTCTGGCAAAATTTCAAAATCAATATGCCATATTCAGCTAAATTGGGATCAACGATTTATGACATATTCAAAATAGAGGTATAACCTCCATCTCGTAAAATGGCATTTTGGGAGCCTCCAGTGAGTATATCCCAACCAAAAATATTGGATTTAGTGCAAAACTCTTTGAGATAAACAAGTTCATATTTTGACCTAAATTATTGAATTTGGCCTCAAAATGGCATTTTGGGCCTATTTATTGTAATATTTTCGGTTGCCAGACGGGCCCTTATTTGTTTATGCAGGATATTGTCAAATTTAATTTAGATATGATAATCCAAGTTTGAAAATAGAGAGGTTTCGCAACTGGTAGTATAGCATAAAATATCATATGAATTTATTAATTCATAGAGGTTACTGCAAAACATTATCTCGATATGATATTTGCCTTGTGAAAATGTCATAAAAGCCTTCGTCTATATGACCTTGCTCTCTCATAGAAGAACCCGTAGAAACTTGTACGAACAATATAAAATATCGCAGTGCAGTTGTCGTACAGACAGTCGCGCAATACGCATGAGCAACGAGATGACAACAACGCAGGAATGCATCGATCACGAGGAGTTGCAGCTTAACAATGAAACAAAGGAGGATGCTCCGAAGAGGAAGAAGCGGTTTTCATTCAAGCCAGAGCACGACGAAAGGCTGCTTTTAGAAGTTCTCGGAGACGATGGCATCTTCAACAAATCGACTACGAAAGCTCAAACTTGGACGACCATAGAGAAGACTTTACGTGGCCTTGGAATTGATGCGTCCAGTCACAGCTTACAGTGTCGTCTTCGTTTGCTGCACGAAGGCCACCTTGAAGAAGAAAAAGTATCGAAGGCTGCGAGTGGAGTCGCCGAAGACATGACGGAAATCAAGCGGCTCCTCACGGAGTATCATGAAGCTTTGGAGGATGCAAAGGAGGAAAAAAAAGAGAAAGTGCTCAAAAATGGACACTATCGAAGAAGCTAACGCAGTAGGTGGAGCAGCTCTACGTGAGGCTGCACTGTGTGGAATGGTGAAGGAACAAATAAAGAAGTCTGAAAAGATCGATATCAACACGGTCCTACGAGCAATGACAGACGCGAAAGATGCCGAGCTCAAAATTCGACAACGTGAGTTGGAGTTGAAAGAAATCCAAATAACAGAGGACGCGGCGTACAAGAAACGGATGATGGAGAATGAAGCAAAAAGCCTTGAATTGGAATTGCGAAAGGCTGAAAACGACGCCAAGGCACTTCAGCTCCAGAACAGCATGATGGAAATCATGAAGCAATTCACTTCAAAGGGCTAGAACGGTACATGATAAATTCATAATTCACATTTAGACTCTTCCATTACTTAATCATGATTAAATGTCATCAAGATATTCATCCAGCGTTGGTGTTGGAGTACCAAAGAACTTGCTTGTCAAGTTTCCACCTCGAGTACATGCCAAACAGTTTGTTAAGAAGGCTCCAATAATGTATAGCTTTCCCACTGGGGATAGGAAAACTTTCAAATTTTTCTTGTAATCGAGAAATGCCCATGATCGAATGACGTCTCCAAAACATCATTCAACACAAACTCGAACGCGGCTCATACGCCGGTTGAATTCAGATTGTTCACGGCTAAGATTGGATGACTTGTATGGACCAATAAGCCAATTGAGCAAGGGGTACGCTGGGTCACCATAGAGCTTGAAATTCTCTCCAAGGGAAAGCATTTTAGCGCCAAGTCCACTCTCGCGTAGGAGTGCAACGTCATGGCGACGACCCTCGATGGGTCCATACAATGACGCGATGAGACCGTTTGCAAGGACGACGCTTTGAAACTTTATAGCATGAACCCTCTTGTGGCCACTATATGCCTGGCGTTGATGTCGACTTGGTCGTGAGATTGGACGAACGCTGCCATCTATAAATCCAGTGCAGTTCAATGGAACACCAGACTTGTTGGTGATCGCTCTTACAGACTCTTGGCCATACATTTGTAGTACATGTCGATCAAACGCTACTTTGGAGTGATATCTATCATACAAATGCTTTACCATAAACATGAATATACGACAAAGTGCAGGTTTGGAGCGTCCAAATATTAGCGCCAAGTCGAACCATCGATTGGGATACGTGAGCCGGCGTAAAAGGATCAAACACGCTTCAACATGAGTCACTCTTGTTCGACATGGCAGGATCAGGACCGAGCTCGATCCTAGTTTGTTGACCAAAGAAAAAAAGTCTGCCTTTCGGAATCGGAATAAATCCACAAAGCTGGTCTCACTGTACGAATCAATGTCAAAGCGAAGGACTGGGATGCTGATACGTTGACGAATCGATCTGTCCAGCAGCGCATAGACAAGGGCATCGTATCCTTCAGAGTAGGCAAAGAGAGCGACCGCCCATGATGCATCCATTGTAGTACTGAAACCTATACTACAAAGAGGTCGCGAAACGCTTTCTCTTCCTGTCATACAAGAATCTAGTATAGCATATCCATAGTACATTCGGGAACTATAATACATATTTGCGAAACCTCTCTAATATCACATACGTCTCAACTTTACGTATCAGCCTCGAAACACTTTACACATACATTACGCAAAGTGTACCGTAAATAACGTTACGTACTAGTATCATGTTGCAGGCGTTCTTTAAACACAGGTCCTGCTAAACTATCATTTTTTATCTCGTAGGAAACAAGGAAATATGGTGATGGACAGCGTCATGTTTGATCAAACTGCTGGCCGTGTACAGGAGGAACAACCTCGAAGCTTATCTAAAGAAGAACGACTTGATATTCTACGCTTGCATATGCTCATTTTAGGCTCCAGAATATTCCAGACGTCAGTGGATACATTGCCAACATCTTAGTGCGGCGCAAAAAAATTGTGAAAGAAATATGGAAATCATATATTTCAAACGAAAAATTTCCTGTTAGACAGCTACCAGCAAACAGAACAAATCATACTAAATTTACACATATACCAATCACCACTGGAATTACCATGTTAATTCAGGATTATGTTCGCCAACGTCATAAAGAACAGCACTGTGGCCAATGATGTTTTAGCTTTGTTACAGGAAAATATATGTACAGTGATCCGGGAAACATAAGACCACAGGCGACTATTCGCTGACTGGTTCATTCCAGGCTCAACATGGATTCCATGAACTGACATAAATATTAACCTGTCAAATAAAATATTTTATTTGAAATAGAGTGAGATTCTTGTGTTGGACACGCTTTTATGACTTTATATACTATGAAAATTGCCTGAAATGATGAATTACTCAGTATGTCATGCGATCGATCATAAGTCTGTGTTTTTGAAGAAACATGAACAACTCTATAATTTAATATTTGCTGCATTCATTTTGAAGAAGTGTCATTGAACAAGCCGTCTCGATGCAAGACGAAATGCAAACAGTATATTGAATCAATTAACTTTTGGCAATGCTTTTCTAAAGCTAGATCTTATTGTTTCTGGAGTGATTGCATCACAGGCTATAATCGCCCGTTTGAACGTCGCCATTCTTTTTCCTTGGCGGTGCGCTGATGGTCGTCTCGGCAAGCCACATTCGGCATAGGACACTTTTGAAAGGGCGCCCATCACGCCAGCATCAAGTGGCTGCAATACTTATGTGCAGTTCTTGGGCTATTAGAGGGCAGAGGCATGAGCTCAACTCCTCCTCCACAATAGAGTAACTTTCAGCTCACATGAGCAGCAAAATTATCAACTACAAATAGTGTTGGTCCTCGCACTTCAGAATATACTTCTGTTCATACTCCCTCCGTCCGAGTTCTTTTGATCAATTTCAGTCAGTTTCATTTCTGAAAACTTTTGAGCAATCTCGAGAATACATCCACGTTCATCAAATTATTCATTTAGCTCCTACTCGACATTCCATTCACTAAGCAGAAGCTCTTGGTAACCACTGGTATCTTGATCTTCGCCGACCATCACAATCTCTTCAAATAGGTCACCAAGCTCATCGACGTTTCGTTGCAAGACGGCTTCATCAGCTGCTCGCTTTGCAAGAGCCATACGATCTACAGAAGTCAGTGTTTCCAGCGTCTCAGTGTAGACAGTGCGATCACAGACTCGGTTTTCCATCAATCGACCGTCCCTGAGCAGTTTCTCTTTGTGCAAATGGGGCAGCTTATACTTATTTCCACCGCCTTTTTTCAAAATTTCCTCCATGCAGGCTTGTAGTGATTGGAAATTAAATTCTAATTTCTGCCATGGATACACTTCGAAAGCTTCATTTACAGCAGTCACCAGGTCGGTCAAGTTGTTCATACGGTGCACTTGTTGGAGGGATTGAATTGCAGCAAAAAATCCAAGATCGCACACATTGGTATCCGGTGAGTTAGGTGGTTGATTCGCAAAAGCCATATCCCAACCATGAGGACGAAGTCTTTCAAATACACTTGATAATTCAAAATCGTCGGGAGTGACGTGAGTTCTTGCATTATCTTGTTGGATGCGTATTGTCTTTCCATATTCTTCCTTCGGCCAATACGATACAATTCGAGGTATAAGTTTTTTCACAAGCATGGCTCGATACACTTCCTTAGTAACGGTGACGTTTTTCATTTCAAGAGTTCCACGGGGTCTGTGTCGACTGGCACGCTGAGCAGGTAGCCATGCAATGAAAGGCCACGTTCCGAGTTTACCATCCCAGTACACGCCCGAATTATGCAAATATCGAGGCCGAGCAACGGCTGATAGGAACATTACTTTTGATATAAATCGCTTGCTTTGACAGCTGCGTTCAGGTTCTGGCTCACCTGGGGCAAGGTAATATGTTTGGGTCGATTTGGAAAGGTAAAACCATTTTTCGTCGATGTGTATGTATTCATACATCGACTGGAATTCAAGGCTCACAGGATTGATGAATGACATGGCATATTGCACACGGAGCATCATATTTGTGTCGGACAAGAGAGGTTTCACTGCATTGGAGCATCGTCGAATCAATTGACGCTTGAAATAGTCATGGAGTGTCGATTTGGGGATTCCTGATTCCTTTGCCATGGATCTAAAGTTCATCCTCAGTCTCAATGGGATGTCCACCAACTTTTTTGTAATTGCTTCTGGAGTCCAAAGCATTGGCCGCCCACTTCGCTTGAGTCCAGACAAAACGTCAACGTTTATGGCTCCCATAAGGACGCCTTGCTTCTTTGTGGACGACCATATTCTTCGGATTGTCACTGGAGACACACCATATCCATCTGCAATCTCAGTGTAGACCTCCATGGTGACTTTTGGCTTCATAAGGAACTCACGGAGAATGGCCTCGCGCTCTTTATCTGGCAGATTTCGCATGCCAACAATCTTTCCGCCACGTTTGGACTTTGACATTCACTCTGTTTTGCTGTATGCCGACGTGCCAAGATGTTCGACGATAAGTTCCGAGCGCTTGAGAACGATGCACCGTGTAAAAATGATATGGAGATGCTTGTTTTGAGCCGCTTATTATTTTTAGCCAATCCATTTCCGTTATTTATGTATAATGAGCTTAATAACCAATCAAAACGTTTTGTGATCAAAGTTCTCGGACGGAGGGAGTATAATTTAAGAGGTCCGGAAGAATGAGATGACATATTTGATAGTTGCACTCTCATCATTTCTGATATTTTTTCGTCTTACTACACTCTAGAGAGCAATCCTCAAGTTTCAGTAGCTTTCATTCTCATATTTCTCTTTCTAGCCTGCTTCTAGATATGAACTATTTTCATCTCTGAGTCAACCATTCGAGGAAATGTGTAAATCATTCGAATAGAGTCCATTTGTAGGATGCTAGGGAAACGCATGTATGAAGGCTACCATTGAAATCATGTACAGATTACAAATTACTTCGAAGTACAAAAATGAGGTAATAATTATAAAAAATGTAATTATCCATTCATATACTAAAGATCCCCACAAGGACGAAGACATACAACACAAATTCTCCTGGAGGTGTATAACGACGGCTTCATGCTTGTTGACACGTGAGGAACTCCTAGATTTAAATGAAAATTTCTGTTCCAACTTTTGGGACGAATATAAGTCTATATCGAGTGAGAATATCATTAATGTAGATGAAACGGTCAGATGTGCGTTTTGAAGATGAGTGGAAAATGCATGGTCATCCTTGAAAAGTCGCTAATATTGGGAGCTATAGATCACTTTGCATTCTGAAGAGCATCTAGTTTGATAAGTCAAATACTTTGTTTTCGGTAGTTTTCATTTTATGCCGATGAACATCCCTGTAGTTTGAAAAAAATAGCGGTTGCTTGAAGGGGTGCCGCGTTGATGTCGAACCTTTCCAACCGACTTAATCTGTACACAGGATAACACACAAATGGGGAACAATCAGGGGCACGAATAAAATTATTTTCTGTTTATTTATTTTGGTTTTTTTTAAGTGTTAAATTCGAAAATGGTTAAATGAAATGAATTTTGGTTCTATTCTAATTTATCCTCTGGAATATCGCTAGACATGAGTTTTACCATCGTAGTTGTTTTGAAATTCAGTTTCGCATTGAGAGACGATAACAGAGCCTTCACCGTCGCCAAGTCCCTTTCACGCTTGACCTTCGTCAAGTGATTTCGTCGCTTTTCCAAGAAAATTATTCGAGATTGTTCTTGGGACATTTTGCGCTCACGCCGAGCTGTTTTAAGAGGGATAGGGTCGACGCACTGTATTGAACGTAGATTCTTTGATTCAGCTGTTTCGGCATAACTCTTTTTCAAGAGTTTTTTTACCTCGCAAAGATCTCGTCTTGCCTTCGGCCTTTGCGCGGATGGCATGTCTGCTTGATTAGAGTTCACCAGGTTGATGGAAATGGTGCAATTGACAGTGAAGTTGATCATTGAACGCGGATTTTTTACAATGGCAATGAAGATAAGCCTCTGGTGCATATTATTCTATTTAAAAACGACCAGGGCGTTCAACGTACAATAGTGAGGCTACACTTGCACGTCATTCGGGTGAATGGATTGCTCAAGACATTGAAGACACAATGCGCAATTTACCCTGTGATATTGCTGGAGTGTGTACTGACAACACAGCGGCAAACAAAAAGGCTTGGTAGATACTCGAAAGCAAGTTTCCGACGAAGTTCTTCTATGGCTGTGTTTGTCATGGCCTTCATTTGATTGTCTAGGATTTGTTTCGACCAAGCAAGACCTCACCACCCTGATGGCTTTCCTTTCTCCGACCTCGTGGAGTTTTCGGATAAATGCAATGAAGTGGTGAAATTCTTACGGAGCCACCATTCCATGAAGGCGAGCTTTACAGAAGCTCAAAAGGCGAAAGGTTGCCGTGCACTTGCTCTTACCTGCGTCACAAGATGGGGAACCTTGGAACAATGCTTTGATACATTGTTCGAATCAGAAGCTGTAGAAGCGACATATTTCAAGAAGATTGCCAGTGCCAGGTGGGACCTTATCAATGGCAACGGGCATGGCGTCGCATACTTGCTGGATCCGCGCTACAATGGTGTTGGAATTGTTGATGAAGAGTTGAAAGACCGAATCGAAGACTTCATTGTCGCATTTCTTCCTGCCGACGGTGCAGAATCCTCTCAAGAGAGAAGAGAACAAATGGAGGATGAGTACAAGAAGTTTCAATTATTTGTCATCAAGCAGCAAGAAGAACAAGGGCGGTGCTACGTCCGATTGATAAAGAAGATATCAGTTCTTGAGTTTTGGAGCATTGAAGGACGACAATGGCCTTTACTCAGACATCTTGCACGTCGTGTATTTAGTTTAGTCCCATCCAGTGCTGCGTCTGAGCGAAGCTTCTCAACTGAAGGATTTATTCACTCAAAACTCAGAAATTCTCTGTCTAGAGAAAGTGTCATGAAGCTTGTGTTCATTAAAACGAACCACAAAGCCTTTGAAGCTGTTGATAGCAATGACCAAGACAGTTACGACTCAGAAAATAGCCTTTCCGAAGGTAATGCATAGATCAATTTTAAAAAATGAATGAAATATTGGTTTTATTATGGTTTTTGGCGAATAAAATAAAACCAAAAAGCAATCCTAAAAAACCAAATGGTTTTTCCACCTCTGTGTACAGTATAGCTAAAATTCTCAGGGTTAGTACTATCTGTAGGCGTCCTAAAATGTACTAGAATCACCCTGTCTGTCATTCAACAATCTATCTGAAGCAATTGAGTCAATTTGAGATATAAATGTTTAGGGTGATTTACACACTTCAATGTCTCTTTGTTGGGCGATATCTTTATCTCGGGGCTTACTTTTTCTTCAACATTATCAATCAATATTTTTCCATAAATTGATTCAATTTTACCTTAGTTTATATGCAACTAGGACTGAGCTTTCTCTTTTTGTGTAATGGATCGCGATAGTGACTAAACGACTCAATCATACAGTTCAATAAATTTGTTTCATATATTATTGTCGTAACTGGAATTTCGATATGTTTCAATCAATTGACGCATACACTATTTAAGGTTTACACAATCATTTTCTTATATTGCCCTCGATTAAGATCCGTAATAGTGTAATTTTAAACGTTTTAAATGTTTGAAAACCATGTTCGAATCATTCAATTTCATTTTATTTTAAGTTTGTATTGCGTCATTTTTGCGTCAAAATGGCTGCGTCGATATTTTCTTTGCAAGACTCCAGTATTTTTCTGGAGTCACAATATTGCATTCCAAATTTTTGTCGCATTGACTTACGAAATAATGCGTACTGTCGGTATCTCTGTGAGCCAATATTTCGTCTTCATTTCAATTTAGTCACGGTGCTACAGTAAAACCTACCAAGTGAAACACCTCTTTTAGCGAAACACCTCACAAGTTGAACAAAAAATGAGTCCACGGTGGTCAATTCCATGCATTTTAACCTATCAAGTGAAATAGAAAAACCTATGAACAGAAACACATTAATAAAGAATTGAATATTGTGAGATTCATTCTAAATAGTGAGATGGGCTGGAAATGTATATAATAACTGCAACTGTGATATGATTCCTATCATACCGAATGACGCAATATGATTGGAAGTTAATATAATAGATTGACTTGACGAAAACACAACATGAACCTCATGAAGATATTCCATAAGCACATACCAGCAGTACTATCATGCCTAGTCCTCCTTCATGCTAACTGTAATCGAAAGTTTTCCTTTTCTGTCTCTCGTTGTTCTGTGCCGTTTCTCACTCCGGCTATACAAAAGAAATATTGACACATCGAACTCATGTGCTGCAATCTAAGTGAATGAGTCATGTACCTTGTAGAGGGTGTTTATTGTGCGTGGTGCTGATTCAATAGATTATTGCTCTACTACCTACTGTTCAACATGTAGAGGGGGATGCGAGATTTCTTTTAGACTTTGGCAACGTCAAAAGTTTATAGGGTTATGAGGTAGTGGCGAAGGTGTGGAGATCACATCCGTCATCATTATTTATGACTCCTACAGTTTCGTTTATGCCTTAATTGACTATTCGTATAGTTTTCAAGATATCCACAATGCTTTGTGTTTTGTGCTCGACATTTATATATGCTAACAGTACAATCAGGCGAGTGAGCGCATGAAACGTCAACAAGTGTCGTGTTCTGCTGCAGCTAGCCTAGCTTATATCCGTGCTAGACGTTAAATTTATTTAGGGCATCTTTGTTTCTCGGTTAGACTTCATGCTGGCGACTAAATGAAGCTTCGTATCTGCCAATATTTGTATGTTGAAAAACCGTGATAGAATCTCTATCACAGTTGCTCAGAATTTTGCACATTTCAGTTCTGTATACTGAAATCAAGTCAAAAACTTGTTTTGAAAATGTTTTTCAGGCAAACTGTGATAGATTTCCTATCACACTCTAATACAAAAAGATCATGTTTTTATCATAGATGCAGCAGATGTATCGATTTTTTTAATCGATTTTCCAATCTCGCAGCCAATCAGAATCAAGTATTTAACTAATTCACATAAAACACACCCTAACACACATGTAATTAATTTGGCCAATATTCGGTTTAACTTGGCTTCAGTATGGTCAAATCGATTTGGAAACGCATTTGAGTTTTGGTCAAAAATACAAATTTGACTGAAATTGACAATACTAGTCAGAAGTACAAAATACTATAGAAATATTATCAAATTCATTCAAAGTTGTGAGAGGACTTTAATGTATCGATATTTCAAATCAATTTGCACGTCAAACAGCCAACCAGAACCGAGTATTTACCTCATTTGGCAAAATTACTGAGCTTTCAATTTGACACACTGAAAATATTTTGATTTTTGTAAAAGACACGAATGGCAATTTAGAGAAAGGTGTCAATTTTGTCGTGGAATGGTAGGCTGATGTCCTCCAAGACATTGACCCAGGAGAGCGTTTCGAAGACAACGATATAAAATTCTCCATATCAGAAGCCATGATTCACAGAAAACCGTTGGGTGACGCATATACTTGGGCACCTCGGGTAACGAAACACCTGCCAAGTTGAACAAGATTCCCGTCCACCAACAAGTGTTTCACTTGGTAGGTTTCATGTATTTAGTACCATTGGTTTTGAGCTGAATATTAAAATGTCATAAGCTATCCTTTGTATGACTCTCATGAAATACCATGCGAAAAATAGCGATGAATATTCCGACAAATGAGATTATTCGCAATATCTTATTCGGCATCTCCAGGTGAATGAAATGCGACTAGAAAATGTAAACAGCTTTAGTTGCTCCGGAGATACGAAAATATTGGAAAAAATCTGGCCGATTATTGACGAATAAGATTTCTCATGCCACATTTTTGTCTCATTTGTGGTGCTTCTACCAACAAATCCACAAGACTCATGGATATGTTTGACCTAGATTAAGTAATAGTTTTCATTAATTACGATATCAAACAGATTCAACAAAACTCTGTTAGGGCGTTGTCGAAGTTTCGTGAATCGACTTTTTGACTATCTACTTTTATGAGTTTGAAAAAGCACTACCGTGGTCGACGTTATCGACTTTCATCAACCGGATAATAATGTATTCTGTTCCACAGTTCTTTGAACGCCAGTCATTGCGTCACCTCAATTGCCGAAGACCAAGCCGCCATGTCCGAGGCCAAGTCGAAACATGCACAACACCCGTGGACGTGCTGTGGCGCGTTTGCATGCCGCCGGCCATCACTTCCAATGATCGCCGCTGCGCCAACGATGCAGGCCATCACAGCGAGCAGAGAGGGGTTGTCCATGGCAACCGGACAAAAGAAAATTGCCCCTACTTTTTTCAAAATCTTCGTCTACTTATTGCCGACTTTTTCACACCCAAATTCAAGATGTTTTATCGACTTTTTCAAAAAGTAGGTCCAGGACCTACTTCGAGAAAAAGTCGATGCACCCACCTATTTCTGATAACGTCGACGACGAAAAAGTCGACTTTTTCAACTCCGACCAGGCCCTTAATAAGAGCCCCGGATGAATAAATAATAAACGAAACAAAATAATTAATAAGATGTACTTCCTCTGTCCCTCTTTACCGTCGACAGAGAAAATCCAACTTTTTCCACTTTACCACCGACAGTGCACAATAATTGGCCAAAACATGAAATAAGTGCATGTTATTGGTTAAAAACCTTGACGGTCATCCAGTCTGAAATGGATGACATTGATCATTAAGCATATGGAAACTCTAAACCACATGGCGCCTTTGCTCGAGGGACCGTAGTATTTTTACTGATATTTAAATATTTTGAATTTTTAAAACTGGGTGATTTCTATGAAGTCATTTTTGGGCGCCAAAACGTTGTTCTCCCTCTTTGCAGTCAATAGACACTCTCTTTAGCTATTCATTGTCTTTCCAACGTGATATCGATCATAAAAAATAACTTGATTTGATTTTTTGGGGTCACATTGAAGTAAAATGTCGGCGGTAAAGTGGAACAGAGGAAGTATTATACACCATGTTTCCTACGCAGAGCTTGGCATATTCCACTCATGAACATTTCGTCATGTGTGTCGCTTTCCAAGCGCCACGTGCCACATATACTCTCGATATATTCAGGGAGAACATCCCTGAACATACCACGCATCATTTTGAGAAACCGCATTACGCGAATATCCCATACAACCTCGACACTCTGGGTATGGGCACCATTGCTGGGGTTTACAAAGTTTCGAGAGTGATTAACCCCACATGTGGATATACTCCATGTCACGCAAGAGAGGATTCGTCGACAGAGTGTGTCGCTCATTCGACGACACGTATGAAGAAAACTTGTCCGACATTATCGTTGTTCCAGGCTTTATGTGGTCACGAATAATGGTGGACAATGCCTCCTTCGTACGGTTGTTGAAGACAATACGACCAAACCACCTGCCTGAACCCCTCTCAACCCCGCCAAAAAGCCAATACTCAGTGTATCGACACCCCCTTTGGAACTTGGGCTTCTTGATCAGAGAAGTCTCGTCAATTTCGACGCTAGATAATAGACAATAAGTTATTTTTCATTTATCAATACTTACCTTCATTTCATCGCGGCAAATTTCCTTCGTACAGACGTCCCTCAATAAACCGTAGATGTTTCTCGCGGTAACCACACTTACACGTTTTTCTCGTGCAGTCTTTGTGACAGGCTTTTGGGAAGCCCAGTCGTACATGATGCGGACAGCAACGTGAATTCGGCAGCGCATTCCCTCGAAGAATGATCCTTTTCGCACGCTGATCTCCTTGTCATTGCAGTTGGCACTACGGCAACGCCATCGGCCAGCATAAATAGACATTGGTTGCACACATAAGGGACAGGATAGCCCCCTCGCAATAATCCAACATTGATGCACCATTGAATGTACGTCGCTTCATCACACGACACTGCCATAACAGTGTCATGCGAAAACCATCCCACGATAGATGAGTCGTAGTGGCTCACACGGTTACTCGACACCAGCTTTTGCAAAGTAAAACGGGGGGTTTGTTAGTACTGAATCACTTCACTGACTATGTCTACTGTTTTCGTTGGGTTCATGCGTTTTGAGCCATTCATTGATTATTCGAAAAAATTGTTATCCAGTTGAATTTATAGATAATTTTCATTTATTAAATACCGGGGCTTTATTCCAAAGAAAAACGGGTCAGATTGATATCTGTATAACAATATCCGGATTATCTGAATCAACTTTTAATTGGCGCGTTGTGTGAGATTCGACATTTGAAAAGGATCGTCGCAATGGATATGTTTGACCTATAGTTTTCATCAATTATGCCAAAGATATTTAAGGCACACTGTTCTGTAGTTGATTTTTCAAGTTTCACTGTTTGATCTACACTAAAGCATGAAGTTATTCCCGTTTTCATTGTGCTATCATCTAAACATGATGACGATTTCAATCTGAAGTACTACCATTAACAAAAAAACATAAGGATACTATGCCAAAAAACAAGTGTCGTAAGGCCACTGGCCTTACATTTTCCATTTTCGGACAATAAAATTTTCAGGTTATTTTGACGAAAAATGACGACACGATTGACGACGGGGAACAGAAAGCGTGAGGCTGTCAGCCTTACAAAAATGGCATCCAATGAGATGCGTCGGATTTGCTTAATTCTCGGCCAATCAAGAGTAAATTCACGAAAGTGCAGTCGTAGTTCAGTCGATATTTAAGCAGACACCCCTCAAGACAAAACACAATGAGTTTGTTTACGATTGAACAAGCTCGTCACAATCGCATTGCAAGCGACACACGCAAAAGCTACAAGTCTGGGGTAAACCAGGTCATAAAGTGGTTGATACTACAGGGAAAAGAGGATCTTTTGATGCCGTGTCCGCTGAACAACGACGAGAGGACACTGAACTTAAATCTCTTCACTTATCACCATTTCCTCCAGTTCTTAGTGTGGACAGTGAATCACAAGTCCGTCGAAGTTTCTACTCTCAACGGATATCGCAGTGCCATTCGTAGTTTGTACAAGGATCAAAGGATCTCTCTGCCAGAGGAATTTGGTGAAGATATTCGTGAGGTATTTTCAGGTATCACATTAAAAGATATATTAAAAATTTAAGTTAATCTCTAGGCCTCCGTCGAGCAAAGGCACACGAGCTACAGTCTGGCGACAAGGGCTTCACTGGGAAGCGACCTCTTACCTTTTCCAATTTTGAGAAGTTGGCCATGGATACCATGCTTATGTTTGATGGCGGTTTCACGCATTTGTTTCTTGTCCTCTCTTGGAACTTGATGAGTCGCTCAACGAGCACAGAAACAATAAGGTTAGCTGGTGTCTGCACAAAGATTTCTGATAGAATGTAGATTTGAACACATTTCATGTGAAGACGACAGCATCGGGGTTGTTTTCCACAAGACAAAGACCTCACAAGAAGGTATTTTGTATTTAGATAACTTCATGCATAATTAGTATAGGGACGAAAAACAAAGACCCACGACATTGCTACTCGAATCCTTTCAACCCTCAAGTTTGTTTGTTTCTTGCTTTAGGCATCTACCTCGCTTGCAACAGTCACATTGAGCCAAAGCAGCTCTTTCCTGGCTCAAAACAAAAAGTAGATTTCATTTTATATTTAGTTTATTCATGAGATGTAGGATCGATTTGGGAAGAGCTTGAACAAACTTCTTCAGACTTGGGGCCATGTGGATGTGGCGGACAATAAAGCGCCGAAAGATATCGGTACCCACGCCATCCGCAAGGGGGCAGCGACATTTGTTTCCTCTGGAAGCACCGGTGGCCCCTCCATAGTAAGTGTCTGTCTCCGGTGTGGGTGGTCGCTTGGTAACGTCATGGAACGCTACTTCCGCTACGAAGCAGCGGGCGATCAGTTTACAGGTCGAGTCGTTGCGGGTCTGCCTGTCAATAGTGCTGACTTTGCTATTCTTCCCCCCACACTTTCTTGATCCAAACGACGTCACTGTGATTGAAATGGTCAAATCCATGTTCCCCACACTACATAGTGTGCCTCATTTGGCTGGTGTTTTGAAACTAGCTCTAGCTAGCCTTGTCTATCATCGAAGTTTCCTTGCGAGCCGGCTACCTCCAAACCATGCATTATTCTCTACCCCTGTATTTACAAACTACCTTGCTCGTGAACAGTTAAAGTCCAAGATTGCATGCAAGTTTGAGTCTCAATGCATGCGAGCAAGTGGGATTCCACCTCACGTTGAGGTCTACAAGAAGCTCGAATCGAACCAAACCAGCATTTTGGCCATACCCAACATAATTCTGGATGGCGTTCGTTCAATCATTGAAGAAAGTTCACTTGCGTCGGGCAATATCACCCGCGATTTCTTGGAATCAACATTGTCAAATATAATTTTCAACTTATTGGTAACAAACAAGACGACGACGCCACAAGTTGACCATCCACAGTCTCAATCAGTGTCGACAGTTGTTCATACTTGGGGTGGTGGCTTGCACAAACTACCAGAAGATTTTGAATTTCCTAGTGTAGATTTGGCTACTGCGTGGAGACTATGGTGGTTGAGGAATCCTGGGAAAAGACTGCCTCCGTACCGTACAATATCTACATTGGACCTTGCTACAAAGAAGAAAAGGAACGATTTCTACAATTGGGAGTTTTTGATGTCTAGGATGATTGATTTCTATGAAAGATCTACTGGTTCTAAGCTGAGATCCATGTCGACGGAAGCGGATGTATCGAGCGCTCTCTTTGTGGCCAAAGGCTTGCTTGATTCAATTTGGGGAAGTACGGAAAAGGGCCGAGAGCGTCGAGATGCACAGCTCAAGATATCCACGCTTGTTCGATTGTTGCGGGGGTCAACAGAGCCGGCGTTTTCACGACCATTCAAGCACAGAAAGCGGAACAAGCACCAGCAAATTCCTCCACAGACTCAATGATAAATGCCTGTAAAATCATAAATCGTCACCATGTATATTTCAACAACTTACCACGCAGCATAGTTTCCAGAGAGATGTCCACATGCCCGCCGTTTCCATGGCGAAGAGAAAAAGACCAAGCCATTCTTCATTCGGTGGCACTACAACTTCATATCCTTCGTGTTGGCTACATAGAGGCCCTCCTAGAATATGAAATAGTAACATAGATATCAATGATCGAGCTTACCATCCGTTTGTGATCAACGAGAGGCAGTACCATCTTCCTTGCCTTGTCGCTTTTCGAAATGCAATCTATGACGGCTTGAAGTGTTATATCCAATCATCTACAAGACTAAGTATGATTGGACATAATAATCACGTAGGGCCGGTGGCACTACGATTTCCATCGACAATTCAATAAAGTGCGCTGGATATATCATGGATATTGCAAGCATTGCAGTGATCAAATTCACCTACAAAAGTAGAACGGGTCAGATTGATATCCGTATAATAATATCCGGATTATCCTACTATAATAGTACTAGTAATCAACTTTGAATTGGCGCGTATTCGACATTTGAAAAGGATCGTCACACATGGAGGACCATCACGGAGAATCTGACAGTGATGTGACCGTGCTTGGCAGTCCACCTTTCTGCAGTTACCTTGATTCTCCCTGCCTGATGAGTCAAGAAGCACAGTTTTTTCGAGTGGCGCAACCTATTGCTAGTGATGTTGACAGTGATCAAGAGACTTTCGTCCTCAGTCTACCTTCGCCTTCCCCTTCAATGGCGAGTGTGCTGCCACAAAAGGAAGGTATTTTGTATCTCATCAATTACTTTGTAACTAAAATGGCGGATCGTCAGTCTCAAAGTCACCTGAGAGAGTCACTTCGTTGTCAAGTGATGAAGTCTCATGCTTTCCAGACCCCAGTACCGGTTGGAATGAACGCTTGAGTAAGATGGTACCCACTGCAATCACGCCCAAAAAAGCAAGTATCAACACCCATAATGGATCGCCCTGCGCTCAGTCCAGTCACACGACTTGCAAAGATGTTCATGGATTATCACCAAGCATCATCTCATCAAAGAGTCCTGCATATTGCCCAATTGACGTGACTCGCACCCGTAGTCCTCTAGTCTTATCACCGGCTTCTCAGCTATGCGTGCTATCTCAAATCGGAGACTTGGGTCAATCTGCATCGCCCCAAATGCTTCAAAGCGGTGTATGCGAACCCATGTGGAGAAGAGGCCATAAACGGTCAGCACAGATGTCAATGGAACGGCTCGAACATAATCCACAACCCGTGCGGCGATCCAACAATGTGTTTGGCAAGAAATTGATAAGCATCGCAGCCGATTGGGACTCATGCAGCGGTACGCTCGCATCACTTTCTTGACATTCTTGCAATCGTAGAGAAAATCTTTGATGGGGAAACGAGTAATGGCGAGGAATGGGCTTTTGACAACTGTTCAGATAGCGATTTTGATTAAACGTAGGTTGTGCCATTGACTCGTGCGCTGTAACTCTAACTACATGATCTAAGATGACGATGGTGCAGCGTCTGAAGCCTTGATTTGCTTCTTCCAAATGGTTTCAGTCTTGCCCTCCAAGAAGGCAACGAATCGGGCGGAGACGAAAAGGAAATCGCTAAGACGGTTCAAGTATTGGATGACAACTGGGTCCACGTCTTCACCTCCAATTGATACGACACGGCGTTCAGCACGGCGACACACAGCTCTTGCAACATGCAATTGGCACGACGCGAGTCCACCTCCACTTGGAAGGATAAAGTTGCGCAGCGGTTCCAAATGCTCGTCCATTTCATCAATCCATTGCTCGAGCAATGCCACATTGCTTGGGTCAAATTCTGCGCGGCGGATCTTGGCTTGGCCAGCAGTGCTTAGAGGTGTCGCGACGCTTGCACCGACATCAAAGAGTCGAGATTGAATTTCTTCCAAACGCGATTGGAAGTCGACGCCAGCGTGCAGCGTAGTCTCAATACCAGCAAGTTGGAATTGTGTGAGCGCGACGCCGATCTGTGCATTCAGTTCGTCTGTGTCACCAAGCGCCATGAAAACCGCATCGTCCTTGGGTCGGCGTTCGCCAGAGAAGAGTTGGGACGTGCCTTTATCACCAGTCTTGGTGTACACCTTCATGGTTCGATTTGGAATATGGCGTGGGGCGAGAGAAGCGGTTGGAAGGCGAAGCGGTGCGAGAACTCTCAAGCACCGGCGACTCTGTTCAAATGCTACTCGTCGAAACATCAAACTGCATTGGAGTCAACAGATACTGTCCGGATAATATATCCGGATCACATGCCTACACCCTTTTTGATTGGTGGACCTGAAAAGCCAAAGTGACAGCTTGGGCTTCATGTGGATTCTTTGTCTTGGTCCATTGATCATTGCAGTTCTGAGCTTTACTTTGGGTCCTAACAATAAAGCCATGCCAACACGTAACGCGTAGACACCGGTTGTAGATATGACAATTTGCTGTCGATTAAATGGCGTTGCGCTTGTTTGATGCTGGTAAAGTAGTTTGATGTTTTAAAATTGCATTTTAAATGTAAATTTCTCCTCAAACCAGTAATTAACACTGGAATAATAAAAAATATTTTAAAACTAACATGCAGTGAGAGAGATCGTCAAATTGAGAATGTTTTAAATACATTTAAAACTATAGGTTGAAGTTGTGCTTATAACAGTCAAAATAGCTACTTTGAATCTGTTCAAGATTATCCAAGAGATAATTTGACAACGACTGACGACTTGAAGTTGCATGTTTGCCCAATCTCAACTTGTCACCCCTCGACATGCTCCGGAAAAAGACTGCAGACGCTGTCGTGGTCGGCGCAGGGGTAGCGGGATGCTCAGCATACTATGGACTGGCGAAACGAAGTGCTGACGGAGGCAAGTCGTCGTTCAAGCCGCTTTTGTTGGATGCAATCCCTCCCATGTCGTTGACAAGTGCACGAGGAACGTATCAATATCGCAATTGGTGGCCGGACCATGGCGATGAAGCCATGATGCGATTGGTGTCTCGCTCGATCGATATGATGGACCAAGTCGCGCAAGATATTGACTTGAACCGCAATGGATACCTTTTCGTGACACGCGATACAAATCGAATCGAAGCGATGAAAGCTCAAGCAAAGCGGCATGCTGCGTTAGGAGGTGGAGCCTTTCGTGAACACTTTGATCTGAGCGGATACAACCCCTCTACAAGAGTGGAAGATAGACTTGATGGCTGCGATTTGATCCATGGTCAAGACAACATTGCCAAGGCATTTCCGTCGCTACATCACGCGAATGCTCTCGCCGCCTTACATGTGCGGAGAGCGGGGTCTCTGAATCCTCAAAAACAGGTTTGTGTCATCGTTCTCCATTTCTCATGTTGATTTATCTAGTCCCAGCTGCAGCTTAAGCGCGCCAAGGAGCTATGTCCTGGTGCTGGGTTCCGGCGAAGCAAAATGGTCGATATCCACTCTTCCGGTGGACGTATCACTGGTATCTCGGTTGCGCTTCCGAATGGGGACATTGAATCCATCGAAACACCTGTCGTGGTCCTCTCGCCAGGACCTATGTTGAAACATACCTTAGCGATGCTTCAGGAGAAAAATCTCCTTGAAACGTCCTTGACCCTTAATCACGAGTTGCATGCTCGTGTTATCTTTGACGACCCCCAGCAAATTGCCACACCGTCTTCGCCTTTGACATTCCATGCAGACCCGATCGGCCGGCTCCCCGTGCGTGCACTATTGCTTGCTGTAGCTCACCTAGTTTATAGTTTACTCCAGAGGAGGTAAGGTCATCGCCTGATGACCCACTTCTCAAGAAGGAGTTTCCTGGTGGTAAGCTTTGTCGTTAAATTGGTGATGTAGTTTCAACCGTAGGCGTGCACGTTCGTCCATACATCGATGGCAAAGCCATGGCGGTTTGGACTTACGATATCGACTTGGTTGAGCCTGTCTTCCCCATCACCAAACATTTGGATCCACGGTGCGCACTCTCTTTATATTGCTTCGTATCCTAAGTTTGATCATGATGGCATAGATTTGGTGAAATATGCATGCGTGGACTTACTCGACTGTTTCCTCAAGTGGCGTCGTACACCAGTGACCCTCATATCATGGGAACTATCAATGTCTGGAGTCAAAGTACCCCCTGACAATTTGATCTTTATGTAGGTTGATGGTGGATATTATTGCAAAATGATCGACAATATTCCCTTGATTGGCCGGTCTACTAACAGCGTCGATGGACTTTACTTCCAAGCAGCCATGACTGGAGTTGGACTTATGTACGTTTTACGTATGCTGAGCACTTATCTCAACAATAACAGGTCTAGTGCAGCGGCAGGGGAGCTGCTGGCGGCGACAGTGATTGACGCCGTTCGATATGGCGCTGCAATTGATCCAAGCAAGCCATATGCGTTGTATGCCGACGCGCTCTCGCCTGCCCGTTTTGACGACGTCTCATACGTTGCATCGTTGTCACCCGACCGTCAAACAAGTGGTCAGGTCTAATCGTTTGGCAATCATTGTAATACAACAAATACTGGGCAATGGTCTGAAAGTTTGTGGCTACATTCGTGTCGAGCAAAGGCAGCTTCCTTGGACTTGTACGGTCGAGAGGCAGTTGCGGGGAAGTAGATGTGGTCAATTCGAACAACTCCACTGTCGACCACGGTAGCTTCAGGTTGGAGCCAAATGTTATCGTACAAATTGTTGAATATTGTGGTTGAGTGTGGTGGCCGAAGGATGGGATCCCAACCCCGAATATGCCCAATATCGTACGGCGGCAAGTTGAAATCACCGAGGAGAATCACAAGGCGCTCGATTTCGGAAGGAGCATCATCTCGTAGTCGTCGTAACAAATCTTTCAGGACACTGATTTCATCAACGCGATGCTGGCGTTGGCCAAACACAACATGGACATTTATTAGCACTAGCGATCGCCTTGAGCTATCGAATGAGACGATGAATGGCGGCCGGGCCAACGTGTCAAGAGCACTCATCGATTCTTTTGGTAAATGTACCTCCTTCGCAGATAACCCAAGAGTTTTGCGATAGAAATAGCAATAGCGTTCCCAATGACCAGGACGTCCAACTGGATTTGAGACAACATAATCAAATGTGCGGAGTAAGTTGGCCAAACGTTTGACAACAATGACGTCGTGGACTTCCTACACGCAATCTTAAACTATTTGCGACGTGCATTTTGCTCACCTGAAGGGCAATGATGTCAAAGGGCTTGAGAACTCTTATCATAAGCTCGAGGGATGCAAGTGGCCTCGTCTTGGACAAATGATGCACATTCCATGTGCCAAGAACAAGGTTTGAACTGAGTTTTGGGCTTCGAGGGATATAGTTTTGTGTTGCCAGCACGGTGACCTTCTTGAAAGATTTTATGGGGTTTCGAACGACAGCCACACAATTTTGGATGGAAGCAAGAAGGGCTGGCCCCATCCCCCGAACGGAAGTGAGCTCCTCAACACACGCAAACGGTCGCCTTTCAACAATACGTTGGCTCAATTTGGGACCAATTCCTCGAATTGACTGTAGCGACAATGCAGTGGCGAGATTGATGTCAATCTTAACTTGGGCAATAGCTTGCTCGTTTTTTTCTTTATTTCGTGACATTGCATTGTTCATAGTTTTATCCGTCTTGTGTTGCATTCGCGTTTCTTGAGTCGGATCGTCGTGAGTGGAGTCGAGGACTTTCACTTCTGTCTTGAATCTTTGCGGGGGTTTGCTCCCGTAATGATAAGGATAACTAGATCTGTCTTTGGTTGACGGCTCATCCACACTGTTTTCTCGATGTTTCATCCCTGAAGAACCTTGAATGGATCGAAAATACGCCTCGATGATCGCCATTCGCTTCTTTCCAATCCCAGGCACATCCATCAGTTCGTCGAGCGATTTAAAAGGCCGACGATCGACAATATTTTGGCTCGTGTTTGGTCCAATGCCAGAAATCCCCTCGAGCATCTCCCGACTCGCTACGTTGACCTGCATCAACAACGCCATGACAGCTTCTTGTACATCTTGGTCGCACAATACAGTGGACGACTGCCAAAAATCTCGCAAACGCCTTTCGCATGTAAATTTGTGTGTCCGGATACAGTGTATTTTTTTCTTTACCAGTCCAATTTGTGATGAAAAAATCCAATGATTTCCACCAAAAATCACATATTTAAATGATTTTCATTGGATAAAAATATGACTTTCTAGATTTCTATTGGCTACATTATCTGGTAGCGAGAGCCAATATCAATGGTGTCGCTTCTTGTCAAGGCCATGCTCCTGAAAAGAGCGCGGCGCCAGCGTCAACGGCACTCCTTCATGATGCTCAGGCTACGTGAAATGTTGCGTGAAAGAAACTTCATATATTCAGGTGCCCTTCTCAAAAATCAGCAGGATTCTGCTTGGTACCCAATGTATGCGTCGCAGGACGAGCCCTCCTTCCTCACTACTGTTTCTCCTCCACTTTTTCCCAGACATTCCTCCCTAGTGGAAGGACGAACTTTGTTTGTTCCAGTAGAACGTCTACAGAAAGCCCCCGCCACGCTTTGCCCCGCCCACTTTCCTTGGCCACGATGACAATCAACGCCGTTCAGAAAACGAAATCCCTCAAAACTAGATTTTGTATATTAAGTTTGGCAGTAAAAAATGCGCGAGTCTCTCGCAAATCGCAAATTTGCGAAGACGATTTTTTGGTCTTCGCAAATTTGTGTGCGTACTTTTATTTGAAAAATGTCTCACGAAAAACCGGAAGAAATTTTCATTTGCGAGATTTTTGTGTATCAACCCAACATCATTGAAGCGGTTCAAGTCAACTAAACCGGTCCAATTATGGCGGCTTGAACCGGACCGATACCGTGAACCGTGGTTTGAATGGGACTGGACTTTGGACCAGCACTCAAAAAGTCCATCATAAAGCGTCCACCAGGTTGAGTGTTGGTCATCTCGGGATTGAGGTGGCGACGACAATTTTGAAAACTTCGACGAGAAAGCATGCCTGGAGACGTGATTGACATCGGTGTGAACCTTCTAAACAGGTACTTGGCGCTCTGAATATGGAAGATTGATCTCACTGGCTTGTAGACAATTCCAAAAAGATCTCCCGCGAGTGCTGAAACGTAGCGCTGATGAACGTGTGACGACGATTATTGCGACCGGAACGGACCTCAAAGTGAGTGAACGCTCGGTTGCGTACATCCGCAAGCGAAATACACCCCTTCCTCGGCTTGCGTGCACAGTCGGCATCCATCCTCATTCTGCCAAGGATGCTGGGGAGGATTTTATCGCAAGACAATCAGCATTGATCACGAAGAATCGCGATATTGTCGTGGCAGTGGGTGAATGCGGCCTCGACTTCAACCGTGATTTCTCGCCACGCGACGTCCAAATCAATGTGTTTCGACAGCAAGTGCAATTGGCATGTGACCTCAAGATGCCTCTGTTTTGCCATGAACGTGATGCCCATCATGAATTCCTCAGCGTGCTCATGCCGTTCTTGGAAACGGGGCAGCTCAAGACGTCACAGATTGTTGTCCATTGCTTCACAGGAAGCGAGAGTGAACTCAAGACGTACCTGCGCCTTGGCTTTTATATTGGCCTGACAGGGTTTATTGCAATGTCGAGCCGTGGTGCTGCACTGCGCCGCTGCATTGCATCCATACCTCTTGGACAACTTATGGTCGAGACGGACGCACCGTTCATGCACCCAACCCAGTCCAGGCAACGTTGCGAGCCTTATCATATCCACTCCGTCATCGAGACGATTGCCGAGTGCATGCGTGTTCCAGCCGAGGAAGTCGCTTCAGCCACCACAAGGAACGCAATCCGCTTCTTTAATCTTGAATCTCCCTCAACATCATCGGCGATATCCCACGAGCCAATGGCATCACCTGCACCCCAAACCACCACGGCCCCAACTCGGCTCGTGCATGTGGATGGATCGAAGTTTGAAGGTGGGGGTCAAATCCTCCGCCTTGCATTGCCACTGGCAGCGATGCTGAAAAAGCACGTTGTCGTACACAGTATACGAGCTGGACGGCCAAAGCCTGGGCTTGGTCACCAGCATCTTTGTGGAATTACGCTTTTGGAATCCATGAGTGCAGCGTGGTCCTTGGAAGGCCATCATCTGCACTCTTTGTCAGTTCAACTCATTCCCAACAATGAACATCCTTGGGCGTTGCGTGGCAATGACTTCTCTGCTTCGATTGACACTGCTGGAGCGGTCAGCCTGGTACTCCAGGGAGTGCTGCCCCTTTTGGTGTTCGCAGCTGACAAGGAAGTATGCCAACTTCACCTCGTCGGGGGAACTCACAGCCAATTTGCTCCAACTGTTGATTGGATCGAGCTTGGGCTTGTGCCGCTCCTTCAAAAGATGGGCATTGCCATGGATGTCGCAATGACTCGACGTGGTTTCATGCCTCGCAGTGGCGGACAAGTCACGGTGACTTTTCCACCACGCCAAGACCATCGAACCCTCCTGCCCATTGTGCTCGAGACACCGTCGAGGCAAGTCGAGCGAGTTGTATGTCGAATCACAAGTGGGGCCGCTGCCACAAGCAATGCCGCGCGTACAGCTTTGCTCAAGCAATTCCGCTTTGCATTTGGCATCGACAATAATGTTGAGTGGTCATGGGATCTTCAAGTCGACAATGGGCTCAAGACCCCAAGTCTTTCCGTCCACGTCTCGATTGAGCTCGGCCACGGAAACCTTCTCACTGCCAGTGTCGCTCAGACAAACTCAACTACCAAAGCTGTCGACAGCATTGTTGCTGATCTCGGACGTGCTTGGGACAGTTATGGTTGCGTTGACGAGCACTTGGCGGACAATGCACTGGTGTTTATGGCTCTGGCAGCTGGCACATCGCGACTCCGAGTTCCAAAGGAAACGTCAAGTCAGCATATTGAGGCAGCCATGTATGTTATCACTCTGGTCACGGGGGTTGAGTTTACATGTCAGACGGACCAGAAGAGTCGCCTCATCTCTTGCGTCGGACTGGGCTGGAGCTAGAATGATAATATAGACTGAGTAATAGAGCCTCAAGAGTCCAATTCGTCATGTCAAACAAAAAGACAGAAAAAAAAGTCTCGTATGATGGACGCAGAGTCCACGACACTGTTGGAGGCTTAGTTGCAAATAGACTATGCAAAATGAAGGAATCCAAGCATGTGCACATGAAAATATGCAAATCAAAAACAAATAAGCTTCGGTCGGGCGGCATGGGCAATTGTGTCCTCAAACGAGTAAGAGAGGAGATGGGTTTATTGGGCCGCCGCGGCTGGCGCTTGGTCCATTTCATCTTCGTACATGCCACCACCCTTTTCTTTCTTGTGTTGTACCTTCAAGCGTTTTCGACCGACTTGGAAGCCATTCATGCCCTTAATGGCAGCATCAGCGGATGGTGCATTGTCGTAGCTGACAAAACCTACATAAGAGAAGCTTAGGTCGGGCAAGTGACAATCCGATACCAAATCCCCGCGAGCGCCCAGTTTCCTTCTCCACCATAATGCGGGCAGAAATGACGTTGCCAAAGGTCGCGAAGTAGTTGAACAGGTCCTGGTTAGTCATATCATTTGGAATATGAAACACAAATAAATTGCATCCAGGAGGGCCTGGTCATGAATTACACACAAATATGAACAACACATCAGCCGACCAAGATCAAAACTGAGTGATCTTGGTCTTCGACGTTGGGATGAAGTCTTACCTTGGCCACTTTCGGTAGTCTGAATCGGAGGACCAGGGCCAGCGACTTGAGGTGCATAGCCTACAAAGAGCAATACAGCGTCTGTATCCAACTTGCACTCTTACCGAAAGGTTGGGGGTAAGGATACATGTATCCACCTTGCGTGTACGGAGGATATCCCATTGGCGCTCCATACGGCTGAGGATACGCTCCAGCTCCGTAAGCTCCAGGTTGCATGTATTGAGGTTGTCCATAAGGTTGTTGTCCAACGACTGCACCAGGAACTTGACCTTGGGCAGCAACAGGCACACCTTGTTGGGCTTGAGGATTGGTTTGGGCGGGATTTTGCTGCTGTTGACGGACTTGCGCTTGTCCCTGTACAGCCGCAGGTTGCGTGGCAACGTTCAACTCTGCTGGCCGATCCCACGTCGATTCTCCAGTCTGCGAGTTGTAATAGTACTTGCGTCCATCTGGAGCCGTGTGTTCCGTCCATGGAATTGGTTGCCCCATGCCGAGGTCCATGTTGTGGTGGCCATGCATGAGCATTTGGCCGTGATGGTCGCTGTCAGCCATCTTGCTTGTTTCCCTCTGTCCACAAACCAACAGTCAGAAGAAAAACCTCTCAGACTTCATTAAGATACCAACTATAAATTTAAACAGTTCTTATCCCACCAATCAAATGGCGATCGAATGTTCCGCCTTGCCCGACAAGTAACGGCGTGTGAATCTTCGTCGGGCTTGGCGGTCTCCCCTCTCCTTCCTCACAAACCGCTCAGCACTAGGCGAGGATGCATCTATTTCTACCATGTTTCAGGCTTTTTTCAAGCTCCAACGTCGTGCTTCAACGTCGCAAGTCTTGTTCATCATCTGCACGTGAAGTCGCCAGCGGAAAGGGTGCTGTCCGACCAGATTGGCGTGCTACTTGATGGAAAATGAACGATGACGGAAGGAAAGCCATTCGATGCATGACGACACGAAACGCGAAATGAACGAACTGCCTTTCCATGGTCCAGAGCGTAAGCAGCGCTCTCGGACGATGCCCAGAACTTGCAGAGGATGTGCAACGCTATGTTAGAGGCTCTCTCAGGTCATTCACACTTCCAAAGAAGAAACATGAAAAAATTATTTTCATAATAAATTTTTTGAAATTTTATGGAAAAAAGATTATTTTCAGGAAATTTCAAAACATGTGGGAACGAAATACGACAATGATGCAACAAGCATGATGAGCAGATTGGGTAGAACGCCATGGGCAGTACAAAGGCACAGACAGGAGAAACAGCGACGGCGGCAGTTCCAACAGACGTCAAGCAACAGTCAGGCTCCTTCTTTTCTCGACTGTCTGAAAGTCTCTCGTGCTTGAAAAATAACGACGGGCGAGATGTGGTCGTGGCCGACGACCGTGCCTCGCTCTTAGCGCATGTCCATTTGGTCGACTATGCCGGCGCCGCGACGCAAAACAAAGCTTTTCGTGAGAAAATGGAAGACATGTGCGTGCTAGAACCTGCCTATGTGCTCACACCGAATGAAACTGGTGCATATTTTGCAGTCTTTGATGGTCATGGTGGGTCTACATGCATTTCGGACTATGCTGCCAAGCATTTGCATGTACGACTGAACGAATTGCTGAATCAAGCCGATCGAGACAGAGTACGGCCTAGTATGCATGCACTGCATTGACTTTGAGATAGAAACCCAACGAGCTACTCGGGAACATCGAGCTGATCGAATGCCTGGCAGAAGCATACGCTACGATTGACCGGGAACTGGAAGACCTCTTTGACGAAGCGACACCGTGTGGGTCCACAGCTGTGACTTGCGTGCTACGACAGCTCAATGGACGACTCTTCTACTACATTGCCAACGTTGGTGACTCCCGTGCAATCCTATTCAACGGCTCGGAATCCAAGCGTCTCTCTGTAGACCACGTTGTCTCGAACGAGAGCGAGTACAAACGCATCATGGACAAGAATGGCCTCATCTTCAAAAATCGAGTCGCTGGCGTGAGCAAAGTGACACGGGCATTAGGCCAATGCTCCGAGAAGCAATTCATCACTGGGTCACCGCACATGTCAGTCGGTGAAGTCGTCAAAGACTCCAAAGATGCTTGTCAGCGATGGTATCTCTGATGTCCTCGATGACACCGCATTATGCGCATTTATCCAACAACGCCGCCAGAACGGCTCCTCGGCCAAGGATATCTGTGCTGATGTTTTAAATGAAGCCAAGACTAAGGGATCGACAGACAACATGAGCATGTTGTTGCTCGTTGAGTCGTCAAAGACTCTAAAGATGCTTGTCAGCGATGGTATCTCTGATGTCCTCGATGACACCGCATTATGCGCATTTATCCAACAACGCCGCCAGAACGGCTCCTCGGCCAAGGATATCTGTGCTGATGTTTTAAATGAAGCCAAGACTAAGGGATCGACAGACAACATGAGCATTTTGTTGCTCCTGTGGCATAATCAAGCTCACTTTCCATCATTTTTGTTGCTTGCGTCCTGCATCTCGCAGATATGCCATCAGTCGGCGGTATTCCATGATTGGGACTGCTGGCGCTCCACCTAGGAAGCACACAAAAGATAGAAAACTATGGGGAAGTGAAATGTACCAAATGTGCTGTTAGCTGCGAGATGGTGCATCACACCACTCTTGGCAGCAATGCGCACATTGTCTCCAATTGTTAAATGTTGTGCAATGCCAACTTGGCCACCAATATGGACATTAGCGCCGACGGTTGTGCTACCTACACAAAAAATATCACAAGGAAGTTGTTTGATGGCGTCATGATGAAGAACTACCTGCAATACCAGTCTGGGCCGCTATAATGCAATTGCGACCGAGGTGAACGTTGTGTCCGATTTGAATCTGGATGGCACTTCATGATACTGACTTTGAAATCAAGGAGCACGTACAAGGTTGTCCATCTTTGTGCCTTGACCTATGATAGTATTGCGCCAACTGCCGCGATCAATCGTGCAATTGGCTCTGTACATCAATAAGTCCACACGCTGACGAAGAGAGAAACTGACCCAATTTCAACGTCATCGTGGATTTCCACGAGAAGTGTCTGTGGTTTCTTGGCATGGTTGCCGGATGCATCTAAGACAAAGCCAAAGCCGTCCTAGAATGAACCAAAATGAAAAATTGTTGAGAAAAAGTAGCAGCGTCAACCTGTCCAATGCGTGTGCCAGTGTGGACAACCGTTCGCTTTCCAACGACACAATGCTCCAACGTGACTTGACTTCCTGCGTTTGTGCAATGACTGAGCACGAAAAGAATATCAAGATCGCCTCCATACCTATGTCACTGTCGCTACCGAGCACAACGTTCTCGCCAACCACAGTGCCTGCGCCAATCTTGCAGTTTTCATGGATCTAACGTTCATGTCAGATCCAACGGCTATCACGATTGATGCCACACGATAGCATTGGCTTGAACGACGCAAAACGGAGACAAAGTCGCAGAGGGGTCAACTTTGGCGCTGGGGTGGATAAAGCACAGCGCTGGGTTGGCAATGGACGTCGAAAATCGACGCCGCCACAACATCATGCTTGTGGCAGTTTTGATGGACAAAATGTCTGCCAATTAGAAGGAGTTGATGTCATTAAATGCTAAAAAGACACTCAGCCAATCAATTGAAATCACGCCGTTTTAATTACTGAGTGTATTTTTAATCTCCTATTTTTAAACCACCAGTGAAAGAGGATGATGCGGTGAACGAGTCACTCATTCCTTGGACTTTGTAATGTGTCCTCTATTTCAGCCCACCGTGGATTAAGCATTTTAAGTCCTTTTTATCAACGCATGTAGTGAAAGAGATCAAGATTTGTTGTCACAGGCTGGCGAGTGTGACCTCATTCAAGACACAACAGAGTTTACAATCTTATACTTATTGCTAAGTCTTTTAATATTAATAAGATCATTTTTGTAAAATTGGATAAAGTACTCTTCAACATTGAATATGCTACATAAAGTTTGCAAGGAAATTTGATTTTTAATAAATATCCACTCTTTTGTATGTCTTGGTTGTACTTTAATAAAATTACAAGTGTTGCACTGTTTGTTCCAATCTTGATCCGACGTCAAGAATTCGAATTCTCCAGTCACCAAAATGACAACCAAAGAAGGGAAGCAACGAGTGCTCGTGACCAGACACATCCCGTACTTGCAAGGTAAGCCCCGTGACTTAGACATGGCGGAGTCAACTTTGTTTTGCGTGGGTAGAAAAACTTGCTCAAGACAGTTCGATTGAAGTGGACATGTATGAGCCCAGCTCGACAGCCATGCCCCGAGAGGAAATGCTTGCTCGAATTGCAGGTTGCACTGGACTCGTCTGCACCGCAGGAGACAAAGTAGACGTTGCACTATTGGACAGCGCGGGCAAAAGTCTACGAGTGGTGTCGACAATCTCGGCTGGTTTCGATCATGTGGACCTTGCATTATGTCGAGAGCGTGGCATTCCCGTTGGCAATACGCCAGGTTTGAGAACGAAACCCCTAAGAAAGCAACACTTAATACGAGACTTAGGCTGCCTGCAAGAAACGACGGCCGAGCTCGCAGTCGCATTGACTTTTGCAGCCAAGCGAAGACTTTTTGAAAGCCATCGTGGAGCGCTTGCTGGTGAATGGGGGGCCTCCAAGTTTCTTCAGTGCGACGACGCTCCTTTAAGATATGTTGACGATCTTGTTTGGTAGATTTTGCGGTTCAGACGTCTCAAGAAACACTGTGGGAATCATTGGTTTGGGCGAAATTGGTCTCTCGTACGCGCGCTTCATGAAGAATGGCTTCCAGTGCCGTATTTTGTACACTGGGCCGCGTGAGAAGCCCAACGATATCGGCGCCGAGTTTGTCAATCTCCCCACGCTTCTTCGCTTGAGTGATATTGTGTCAATTCACTCACCACTCAATGCAGCTACGACAAAGTTGTTGAATTCAGCATGCTTTGCCCAGATGCAAAAGCATGCTGTGCTTGTTAACACTGCACGAGGTGGCATTCTTGACCAAGATGCTCTCATTCATGCTCTCTCGACCGGTCAGATTGCCGCAGCGGGTCTCGACGTGACCGATCCAGAACCTTTGCCCGTTGATCACATAGTAAGAAAACATCCTTGCACATATGTTGGTTTACCACGTTGAATTCGAGTTACACAGCTTGCCGAACTGCATCGTCTTACCTCATATTGGCTCGGCGACGGTCAAGACTCGCCACAAGATGGTTGATCGCGCGTTGGAAAATCTCGTGGCAGGCCTACATGGGCAGTCACTGCCATATCCAGTCGCTTAGATGACCTCAACTGTTCCTCAAGGTCTTGATTTGGGTTATTCGCAAGTGGCTCAGAAGATGAAGATCGTCATGGCCCTTCAGCTCTTGATGCGTTGAGAGTTCGCAGCGGTAACAAATGCAGACTGATGATCAAGCGAGACAATAATACAAAGTAATACATCGCTTTTACCTTCTCTCGGTGGATTACCGCTTTCGCTAATACATTTGGCATTTCAAGCGCAGACGATGTTTGTCATAGTCACTAAGCATTACCTCTAGGCCTAGTGAGCTGGCACCAGTCTATTGGCATATGGCTGTTTGTGTGATGATCCCTCCATTCCTCTTACTAGCACAACAGTCCGCGATTCATCTTGGCCTAATTGCCGGTTCAAATGACATTCCAAGAAGAAAATAGCATTCTCGTGGTGGAAAAAATGCTAGATAGCAGTTTGTTTCTCTTGCATGTTTTCCATCCTCTTGTGTCTTTTAAGCACCAGCCTCGAGAAAGTCCAGATCTGGCAGTATTTGATTTAATTATGAGTATACAAATTCGCATATGAAATGTTAGCCTTTCTCATCCTTCAGGAGAAGATTCTTCCACATGGAAAAGCATACCAAATGCATCGTATTCTTGGGATAACCCTCCTTTTAATATCTTTCCACCTCGAAATTCTATTTGCGGCCCGATTTTCCCAATTTGCGTTTGTCCAGTCCGCTCTCTCTGCTACGGAGATTCACTCGATGGGGCACAGGCCAACAAGCTCCTTAGTTTCCCCAAATGATCTCACGGTCCTTGTGGATCTTGATGTGGGACTTGGGAGTAGACCGGATATCTTGAATGATATTGAAGAATCAGATCGATTCGTTGTTTCTGCCTGCTTTGCCCGCGCATTTTTCAACACGCCTTTCTGTGTGCATACTGCTGACGATCAGGTTATCGACAACCTCAAAGAAGAAATCAAGGGGGTATGCAATCCTGTCTCTCTAATCACTCGACTTTTCGCTCAATGAGCCTCATTCTCGCCGCCCAATTTCAGCTTGATTCACATAATTGACGCCAAAGTCAAATTTCGGCAGAAGATGGTGGACGACGTTTTGCACAACCTTGATGGGCCAACAATGAGAGCTACTTACATATTCAGTCGCTTAAAGAGAGAAGCTACAACGATTTCGCGCGGACTTTTCGCAAGTGGCTCACAAGATGAGGGTTCTTTCGCATCCATTCTTGGATTTTGGGTAGCGCGTAGTCGTAGCCAATTTGAACGGTCTGGTCCAGTTTGTCGAATTCAAGAGTCCCAATTTCTTGGACGGGTGGCTTGAAGAAGAGATCCACGTGGTGGTTGATCACGTAGTCCTTGTTTTGGTAGAACGCCGCGTACGCCAGTGCATTCGAAATTTCGCCCATGGATGGCACTTGTACTGTTGGCGTGAATGGATTGAGCTTGTTGAGGAAGACCCACCACCCCGACAACGAGTCGCCGTAGTGGTAAAATTCACGCGAGTCATCACGACCAACGTCAACTGCAAAGACAATCTTCACGCCTTCTTCCTTCATCACATCGGCTGGAAGATTATTCACGTAACCTCCATCGAGCAAGAGTGAGCCATTTGCTTCAGACACGGGTGGAAGGAAACCCTGAAGAGACATGGACGCACGTACGTATCGCCACAAAGTGCCAGCACGATGGACACCGGTGCACTTTTTTACAATGTCTGTGGTAATGCAAAAGAAATTGAGCACCAAGTCCTACGAGTTATTCTGTCAGATACGGCGAAGTCAAGACCATAAGTACCTCGATACGTGTTGTCCCCAGCTCGAGTTGTAATCCAGCATTGAAACCAGACCCATCAAAATAAGACGCTATGGGCAACGTGAGCTCCATCATTTTCGCCCAAACGCTTCCCATAGATCGCGAAAAACGACGGGCATGGGTAGTGACACGGTTGAGATCCTTCGGATATTTGGCATACAGAGCTGCGATAAACGCTCCCATACTGGTACCACCGACTACATCAATGTCCAAGCCACAATCTTCAAGTGCTTTGAGAACGCCAATGTGCGCAAGCCCTCTAGCGCCACCACCGCCCAAAACAAGACCAATCGAGCGTCCGGTTAAGCGACGAGCTACGCGAAGCATATCGTTGCTGTAGTCGTGAAATGGCACACGAATATTGTGGAAATAATTGACGTATTCCATTTGATCCAGTGGAGGCATGACCGTTGCTGCCTCGTCTTGGCTTGATTTCATGCGCACAATATTTACCTCAACGTTTTTGATTGTGTAAGCACGGTGGAGTAGACTACTTAAGTCATTCAGCTCAAGTTTGTCTGCAGTGTCTTTGCAAACGAGTAAAATATGATCGGCTTGACGAATGCACAACTTTGTCCAAGGTGTGAGACCAACGTCAGCCTCCAAGATGACTAGTTGATTAGAGCTTTCGACTTCGGCCAGCCATGATGACATACCAAGACTGCGAAATGATATTAGGCGTCAGAAATATTTGGGTCGTACCTTCGCCAGTGGCCACCGAATTGTTTATCCGCCTTCTCCGACGATACCACTTCAGTCGTCGCAATCGTTGATAAGGCTTTATGAAGTGCAAGGGCAAACTCGTGGACATTGACATCTTTCGTTGCAGCCAAAACAGCAATTGTTGCGACAGGAAGCTTCACTGAGCGCGATGCTAGTGATGAAACAAATTGAGTGTCACTGACTACAATCAATAAGATATTCAGTTGAATCCATTTTTTCTCACTGGAATTGTTGGCATGTGAGGCCATTTCTCGAGTAAAGTATATCAAGACGTGGGGATGGGCTCGAAACATGAACTCCAACACAACACGAGGCATTTTCGAGACTTGACAATCACGGATTGCATACACAGTTGAGGCACTAAACTTCTCTGAACGAAAATTTTCAATGTTGAATTACCGCTTGTTTGATGCCAACAAGTCCATTGCACCCAATGTAGCACCTTTAACGAGTTCCTGGGTAGTTTTGATGACACTTCCAGTACTGCTGGTTTGCTACAACAGAGATCTATTCAATTTACTTATGAAAATCATCAGCTTACCTCATGCACTTCACGTAGACGTCCCGTGAGGACTGTATACATAGCATTCGAAGCATCTCCAACATGGTACAGTGAATCGCCACTATCAATATGAAGCCATTCGAAGAAATTGTCCAATAAAGCAACTTGAGGGCCGTATTGCTTGATGACTGTTTTGATGCAGCTAATTTTGATGTTATGGTGAATTTGCCCATGGGAACTCCGGTTACCTTGCGAAAAAGGATGGATTACTCTTCAGGAGCGACAGGAAAACGCTCCCATCGAGTTGCAAAACGCGTGTGGACCCAACAGCTCTTGGTCGCATGACAGTGCGAGCCTTCAAAAATCCTAAAAAAAAACAATCAATTCTGCTAGAAGCAACGGTTTTATTGTACCCGTGTCACCGACCATAGCCGAAGACATTCCTAGACAACATCCAGGTGTAACTTGATATAAAGAGACCATTTCCTCGTCAGCCGTTCGATGGCAGAGCAAAATATCGACTGACACTTGACCTTCCAGGACAAAAATCACATCCGCAGATTTATTGCTGTCGACGAGAGAGCCATCGGATAACGTTCGAATCTGACAGGCTTGAGCAAATTGAGCTTGAGACTCTGCAAATTCCAAACCCAAAATGGACGCAATTTGCTTCGCAGTATCGGCTTCAGTCTCGAGAACTTTAAAATAGGGCTTTGGACAAATAAGGTCTTCCACGAAACCAAAGTAGTCGACAAGGGAGCGCATCGTTATACGCTCCAACTGTGATAGCGACATGTGAGCCAAAAAGAGTGCAATCTGAGGATATTGAGCCATCGCTGACTTCAAAGAGTTGACTCCAATACGGAGGATTTCGGTTGAATCCTCCCCTGCAATTGCTTCAATATCCAAAGGATCGAATACATCATCAAGTACTCCGCGTAAAATGGCTGAAGACGACGTGATACCCTCGTGCCTTTGAACTCTGTGTAAGAGAGCTTTGTCTTCGTGGTAAACAGAGACAAAGACGCTCCCTGATGACACAAACAGAAGGGATCCATCATATTCCTTGCGGCGGAAAACAACATTATTTTTGTTTAACGACAGCACTTCAACGTTCCTGTCATCATAGTTTCAATACCGCATCGTCATAAAAAAACATACCCGATAAGGTCGCTCATGAATTTGCTTTCGGCATAGGAGAAGAATTTTTGTCGCAGCACGTTGAACATTTCCATTTGTGCGCCACTCCATCCTTGTTTCTTCGCCCATTTGTCCATCTCTTCCTCTTCGTTCAGTTCATCAGCTTCTTTCTTGCTATCTCTCTTGACTTGGAATTCAATATCCGCTTCGTTGAACGACTGACTGCGGCGCATGTTTCGTCCAAGTGGTGTTGTTGAACCACTACTCGTCGATTCATCCATGGATTTTCCTCGCTTCTTCGGACGACGAACTTGACGCGAGGCGACCCATACATACAATCCACCGAGGCACCCCAGGACCACAATAAGCGTCAAGGATACGGGGAGCGTCACGTGGTAGACGCGCGCAAGTGATTCGACCAGCTCGTTTGCTGTTTGTGTCATCGAGAAAATTGAAAAGTAAGATCGTTTATCCGGATATGAATCCACCACCAACATTCATTTGTTACAGCCATCCGGATAGTCCGATTAAAAAAAACATAGTAATCCTCCTGTCGCAGCGTACTTTCCACCAGTGTGGCTCGTTTCACTCACTACGATCCATACAGAATTTGAAGACGTTGGGGAACCTCATTGTGAGAAAGAGTCTGTACATCTTGATCCATTCAATTGCTTTTTATGAATTCCCCAAGGATTCCCTCCACTTTTCAAATTGCCATAGAGCATTTTAAATATATTTAAACGCAATTTAGAAATAGAATGCTGTATGCATTATACCTAAATTCTACTATTTTAAATGCATTTAAAATATTTGTGTTTGAATGACCAAAAGTATTTCGAAAGTATCTTGAATCGAGGAAGATGGAAATTGGAGGAGGAAGGTGGAAAGTGGAGCCGAGGGTCTGGCGATGGATGGTCTGCGCTTTGAATGGTAGAGGAAGGCTGATACAAGAAATATCCCGAGCAGCAACGGCGAGCGTCCATGCGTTACATCGTTCTAACGACGAAACAATCTGACCACAAACGTTTACACAACATTGAAATGACTGCACCTGAGCCAAACAAGACGTCGATACTACGTGCAACCGCGTCTCGCATTGCGCCGCTGTGAGAGGACGGACTTTTGAAAGAGGGGCGCATGATGGAGTGAGGAGACGCTCCGGATATATAATGTTCCACATCCAAAGGATACATTCAATGCCAACCGTCGAAAATGCTGAGGTGCTCTACCTACGCGTGCGGACGCTGGAAAAATACAAGCAAAACTACGAGCTCTTGTGCAGTCAATTGGGCGAATTGAATACACAAGTTGGTCTGCAACTCCAGCGCCATGAGATGGATGTTGCAGCACTACAGGGTATCATTCGTTCGCTCGAGAAAGACAAGGCCAATTTGCAAGCCAAAGCTAATGAGAGCGATGCAAAGATCGCAGCTCAAGCCCTCGAGCTCAAACAGGACAAGGAATATACGTGTCGAATTCATGAGCAGCTCACGACGGCAGCTGACCTCCTCAAAGCAAGCGAACGAGCTCATGCTGAACGCGATCGAGAGACATCGACCAAGATTAACCAATTGCAGCACCAACTCTCAATCGAAGCTAACGAAAAAGCTGCACTGAAGCGTGCTCTTTCACTAGCTGAAGATCAATTGAAGGAGCAGCAGCAGCTCAGAGCTGAAGAGGCCGAATTGCTCGCGGTTGCCAAGGACTATAAACGACTCAAGCGCAAAATGGACGAGCAAGTTCAGACTATTCACGATCTACAACTCCAAGTAGACTTGGGTCGTCAGGAACGAGAGAGGCTTCAGCGCGAGCTGGAAACTGCACGAACAACTGAAATGCAGCTCCGTCGTGATTTGTCTGTCTTGGGCGAGGAGGCAGAAAGCAGCAAGGCTCATGCCCATGCTGTGTCGAGCCAACTAGATCAAGTCGAAGCGCAGAAGACGAAATGGAAATCTCAACTGGACGACACACTCAAGCAACTTCAGCGGGAGATTGCTACCATCAAGACGCAATTGCAGCACGCGCGAGATGAAAAGGCAGCGGTCGAAGCAACAATGGAGCGCAAAGTTCGGGATGTCAAGAGTCGATGGAAACAAGACCGAGAGAAACTCAAGAAGGAACGAGAATCGATGCGCCAGGAGAACACCAAGCTGCGGCAAGAAGTGCACGAAAGAGATACAGAATGCGCTTTGGCCCGTCAAAAGCTCGAAATGTTCCAGCAAGAAGTCTCGACGCTTCAACAAGTTCTCGACCAAGTGCATCAAGTCCATGACGATCATCGCCGTCATTCCAGGCATCGTGTTGTAGCTGTTGGCGACCGACACCATGCCAGTGGTCGGCATTCCAAGCAGGACATACCACTCGCCGCAGAGTCGTCGTCATGGGCGTATACGAGATGACAATATTTTCATTTAGGTTTTCGACCTTCAAGCGACTCAAGACGGGATCGTAGAAGCTCGTTCTCGGCTTCAAGCTCAGCGACAAGTCGAGAATTGGACGGCTCGGTCGACATTGACGATCGTTCGTATGCTTCTTTCCACGTTGCTATTTCTTCGTCCTTGGCTTCAATCGCGCGTTTGAGCCGCTCGATTTCACCCGACGGCGGCTCTTGATTCAGTCGAGGCAGTCGCTAGCCGAGCAAAGTTGTCAGCTCCATTCAAGACACTCAGGAGGTACCGATCGTGTGTCGGGTTTGTCTTGTTTCTTGTCAAGTTGCTGCTGGAGCGATTTCACAAGTTCGACCAGACGCTCTTTCTCAATCTACAAGTTTGGTCAAGCAAGAGCTCACTGACCAAGGCGGCGTCGTACGGCAAGCGCTTGGTAGTTGGCGTCATTTGCTTTGGGCTTTTCAGCTTGGCGTAAATCCCGTCGAAAGGATTCAATCGTGGCTTCATGATGAGCAAGTTGCCGCTTTTGTTCTGCACAGACGGCTCGGAGTGCATCAAGTTCATCCTTGGGAGATGTGCTCTCTGCTGTGCGAGCTCTGTGAGGTGGTGGTCCTGCCATGGACATGTCAAGTGAGTCATCAATGGATCAAGTGCCTTTGGGTGGCTGCGGCCGTCCTCGCTGGAGATCTTCGAGCTCGTTTTGAAGCGCGTCAATGAGTGCGTCGTCGTTCTTGGACTTCTCGAGAAGAACTGTGATCTTGGTTTTGTTCTTCGTCGCTTCTTTCTCGAGGACTTGGACGCGGGCCTTCTGCGCATCGTACTTGCGACTGAGCTTGTCCGTCGCTTCCTTGAATGCGTTCAAGTCGGACGTGACTTGGTCGAGCTGCTTTTGCTTGTCGGCTTTGAGCGACTGCAGCTCCATCTCCGCCTTGGCATCCACTCCCTGAAGCAGCTTCATCCACATGATTCCAAGACTTCGCCTACCGTGTCTGGCACTGCGCGCGTTTGGAGCTCCTTCTCAAGTTTCTTCACCTTGGCCTTGAGCATGACAATCTGTTGAGCCCTGCCGCGTTTGCCGGTCTCGCTATCGAGTAGCTCGGCTAGGGGAACGTCCTCGCCAACTTCTCGCAGTAGTGCGCGCTGGGTTTTCTTGAGCTCGATCGTTTGTGCTTCAAACTTGACGCGTAGCTCATCAAACTTCTTGACAGGCACGACGGACGACAGGTCGATCTTGGGCTCGGAGGGTTTCTCGCCAAGCTGGAGCTTGTGCACTTGTCGCTGACTCCTCAGCAAGTCTTCCTGTGCTTGGTGCAAGGCTTGCTCGAGTTCAGCAATGCGTGAAGTAGCGCCTGCCGCTTTGTTCCTCTCCTTGGTGAGTGTGACTTTGGTCTGTCGTAGCTTCTTCGCCATGTGCACAATCTTGACGTCGCGAATGTCCTATGTCCTCAATGTCATGCTCTACTTGGCCGAGACGGCACCGACATGATCAACAATGTCTGCTCCTTGCAGCACGTCCTTGAGGCTATTGATGTCCAATCCTGGAATGGGTTCCACGCCTTCAAGCAGCACCTCGAGCCTACACAATCGCGCCAGGAGTGAGAGCTTCTGAGGCCGGCAACTGACTCTGCCACTTGACGTTTGAGGTCCTTGATCGTAGCGACAAGCTCGCTGTTTTGGAGCTTGAGAGCTTGGATTTCCCCGACGCCATCCCATTTGAAGTCGACTGGAGGGGCTGCTTGATTGCCATCGTCGTCACCAACGGCATTATCCTCGAGTTCTCGATCGCTGTCCGAGCTATCGTCGTCGTCGTCGCATTCTGGAACGGCAAGCGGGCGCTACAAGGCTATCAGGCAGGTTTGGCCTTCAATGGAGCCACCTCGAGGAGTGTGGAGGTATTGGAAGACGTGCGTAAAGTCAGATCCACGGCGGCAAACTTTGTCTCAACATGGAGGCTCATGTTCGATCCAGCGGCATCAGATGCCGTTTCAACGAAGGGAACCTACCGGTGAAACCGCCACGTCGAACGTACAACATGGCACAACCACGTCTACTTTTCATTCCACAGCGTCATGCCAAGCTCGACGAAGGAGGCCAAGACAAAGAGGCAAGCGACAGCCCATGCAAGCAAGCAGCGAAAGCGTCCGTCGCTCTTAGCCAACCTCTTCTCTCCCAACATGTCCAACAACATCGCAGTGCTCACATCGCTCAATACGACAGTCTACTATGGAAGGAAACTCAAGAAAGACTGACGCGCCATCTCGATCCTAACTATTAATGAGCGATGATATCATCTCCAGCCTCCACGTCCTGCTCATATCATCATTAGCTCTTGAACTAAGAATTAAACCTTCGACGACGTGGAGCCCCCTTCTTGTTCACCATCAATGTATGCTGGAGACCATTGTACCCTCGACTTGCCGCCGCTGGTGTCTGTGTTTTGCATTTGAAAATCGAGCGATATGAGAAGAGGCTCATTGTCCACATGGAGCTCGCATTCGTTGCGTGCATGAGAAGCTGGCTGGCTCTGGGTTGCTGCCACACCAACAAGTGAGATGGGAATGTCAGTTCGAGGCAATCGAGTTGGCTGCTCGGGGATAAACTAGACAATTTGGCACTCAAAAGTGGCAGGTTTGGAGGCCAAGAAGGGTCGGTCGATCATTTTCGAATATCCAGAGATCACTTTGTCACTCGCTGTCACCCGAAATTACACTTGATTGTTCGCATTTGTCACCAGACCGGTAACAACCGCAGGAGGTCTATGAGACCAACAGACCAGTGCACTAAAACAACTCCATTGAATTGCTCGCTGGAAGTCTTGGCAACAGAAGACAACTATCACTCATGAACAAAGAGCTGTATGGCAAATCACGACGGGAAGCTGCATCATGAAGAAGGGCAGACGGACACAGGGTAGCTGTGTGCAACAATCCATCTGGCTGTGTTTGCTTCTCTCTGTACACAATTGCGATTTGAACCGGAAAAACCGGGAGAGTTCTCAATATTGCCACTCAACGCTGCTCTTTCAACGCTCTCGTGGCCTTCATTCACGGCGCAGAAGATCCAAGTCGGCTTGTGTCCACGAGTTCGTCCCTGCAAGTCCTCAAGTTGCGCGGGTTCAACCACAGTCATAATATGGAAAAAATCTTTTTTTACTTTTGAACTACAGATGGACATGGAAAAAATCTCGAAATTTCCCTCGAAAAAAAGTATTTTTCACCGATGGATACAAAGTTGGACTCCCAAGTAGAGTCAACATTACAACAAGTCCGAGCTGAGCCAGTTGCATAAAATCCCATGACGGACCAAGTTCCATACACGTTGACGGAAGGATCGTTCCAAAGCGAGCGCAAGATTGAGATCTACACGCGCAAGTACATCCCAACGGGCAAGTACAACACGGTCTATGTGTTTCTCCACGGTGTCGGCGAACACTGCTCTCGTTTCCACACGTATTTCGACATCTTGGCCAGGCAAAACTTCGCCGTGTATGCGTTGGATCATCAAGGACATGGCAAGAGCGGAGGCGCGAAATTTGATTGCCACTCGTTCAATGAATTCATCGACGATATTGCCGCCTTTGCCAAGATTGCTCGCGCTGACCACGCCTCGTAGGTTTGCAATCACAATACATGCTGAAAATCTCTTCGATAGGTCGCCGTCTACGCGTTTCTTCCTTAGTGGTATCTCCCTTGGTGGTCTCCTTGCTGCTTTGACTGCAGCCACTTATCCAACTGAATGGGATGGCCTCGTTCTCTTTGCTCCTGCTGTTGGCATTGAGATGAACACAACATTGAAGATCCAGAATGCATTTGCGGGGATCCTTGGAGCCATCGCTCCAACTTGGACTATTGTGCCTGCCGTCATCCCAAGCTGTACGTAGCCAACGGTGTGATCGTGTTAACATGCTTTGAATCGATAGTGTTGAGCCGAAACACGGAGTTTACGGAGGATTACATCGCAGATCCATTGAACAACCATGAGAACTTGCGCGTGCGTTTGGCCATCAATGTCAGCAAAGGCATGAAGCATCTTGAGACCATCCAAGACAAGATTGAAATGCCTGTCATCATCTACCACGGCGACCACGATAAAGTTACTAGTCCACGCATTTCCAAGGCGTTTTTTGAAGCGCTCAAATCGCAAGACAAGGAGTACAAGAGCTTGAGCGGTCAATTCCACTGCCTCCTCAATGAGCCTGAGCGTGAAAGTACCATTTCGTCCGTCATTGAGTGGGTTCAAGCGCGATCTAAGGCGAATTAGCGGCGAATGCCATAGAAATCGATTTTTTTCAGTATGTCGTTTCGTTAACCGTAAATTCCGGATAAGAGCAATCCTGCACCAATCAATCTTCAACCATCAAGATGCTGCGCTTCCTACAAGGACGAGCGCGTCCTACGTTAGCGCCATGGAAACAGCCCAGTGCGATCCTAGCTCGTTTCTCAACAACTAGAAAGGAAGTTCTTCCAGAGCGTGCCCGCGTCGCGCTTGTTGGCCGCACGAATGTCGGAAAATCAACGTTGTTCAACCGACTGACAAAGTCCCGGCGAGCTATCGTACACAATGTTCCAGGAACGACTCGCGATCGACGCTTTGCAGTGGTATGGAGATGACCTTGCTAAATACATGCATTTGAGTGGCACTGGCGTAGGGCTACTTGGCTGGCATGGAATTCGATGTGATTGATACTGGTGGTTTGGCTGATGCTCCGTCTGGCAGGTACGAGAGCGACGATTATGAATTTATGATCAAGTCATGTTCCTGGTTAGCTTGGAGCAAGGCATGTTGAACCAAACGGAGCGTGCTTTGCATGAAGCAGACTTGATATTTTTCATGATCGATGGTCGTGAAGGTGTGACTGAAATCGACAAGCATTTTGCAAGGTCTGCAGCATCTTAGCCAAATAGCGCCTGACATTGACTACGTAGATGGCTCCGCAAGGCTGATCCAAAGGCACCAATCCAGCTGGTATTAAACAAGCTTGAAGGTGATGCAACGCAATGGCTGCCAAACATCCACGACTCGTACGAACTTGGCATGGGTAATACATAGTCTCCTCCACCAGCTTCTCATGGCTTACCTTAGGTGAGCCATTGGTCATATCTGCCGAGCATGGTGAAGGTCTTGTTGATCTCGTGCCATTGATTGCTCCTATTGTCGATGGGCATGAAGCTGCCTTGGCTCTCCAGAAGGCTAATCAAGACGAAGAGGAAAACGAAGATGATGAGGAGAACGAAGGCAAAGAAAACGTACATCAAACTCTTGAACGTCTTTATTAACATCCCATGAATTGTAGCCTCGTGCAATCAAGTTGGCAATTGTTGGCCGCCCAAACGTCGGCAAGGTACTTTGCAGGATGAGCTCCATTGTGTCTTATGCTATTTATTCCAGTCAACTTTGCTTAACAAGATCATTCGAGATGACCGAGTCCTTACTGGTCCAGAGTAAGTTTTATTCCGAATGATTGAATACTCAAGGATTTTACTAGGCCTGGAGTCACTCGCGATGCCGTCGAAGTCAAGTGGCAATTTGATGGTCGTGAGATTACGCTCGTTGACACGGCTGGTATTCGCAAAGTCAGCAAGGTCAGTGTGTCCACGAATTTATCTGGAATTCATATTCAAACGCAGCGTGACCACTCGAATCAAATTGAAAACTTGTCGGTGCAGGACGCGTACGACGCGATCAGCTCGGCCCAAGTCGTGTGTGTCGTTGTGGACGTGAGTGAAGAAAATTTGATCCACATGGACTTGACGATTGCCCAACGGGTTGGCATTTATCTCCAAATGTTTCCAACACAATGGTTGTAGGTCCTTGACGAAGGACGCGCGCTTGTCCTCGTGGCAAACAAATCGGATCTTGTCAAGCATGCTGAAGCCGAAATTGAACGAATTCGCCTGGAATTGGATGGATCGTTGGCGCAAGTTCGTGGCGTGCCGATCGTGCCCATTTCAGCTCTCACTGGCAAAGGCATTCGTAAAATTCTCCCAGAAGTCATCGCAGCGCATAATCGTTGGGACCTTCGCGTCACAACTGGGCGATTGAACCGATGGATGGCAGCCATGGATCGTCATCATCCACCACCGACTGTCAAGGGCAAGCAGCTCAAGGTCAAATACATCACTCAAGTAAGTCGAGCGATGGTTTTGCCAAATTAATGCTGTGATTGCAGGTGAAGGCTCGACCACCAACCTTTGCCATGTTTGTGAACAAGGCTGACGATGTGCCCGAATCATATCGACGGTATGCTGCATCAAAATGCCGATCTTGACATTGAACGTAGATTTCTTTTGAATCAGCTCCGCACGGAATTCGACATGATCGGCGTTCCAGCTCGGTTGCTTTTGCGTGGAAGCGAGGACAATCCGTACAAAAAGGGCTACCAGCGGGCAAAACCACTGAACCGTCGTCCACCCAAAGCTTTGCAAGCTGCAGGACGAGCAGATTCTCCAACTCGGCAACAAGCGCCAAACACTAGATCAGCCAAGAAAGCATCGACGACTCCAGTAAAAAAACAAGCCACACCGTTGTCGGGAAAACAAAGTCGAGGGGCAACACCCAGCCAGCGTCCAAGCTCTTCTAGTCGCAGTGGCGTGACGAAAGCCAAATCCCCGGCGCGAAAATCTAGTGGCAGTCCGCGTGGAGCATCAAAACCATCGTCTGGGCGTAGTCGCGGGAAGGACAAGACAGGACGAAGCAGCGACCAAAAGGCAGACAAGAAAAAGGTGACTCGGTGGAGCGACAAGAAAAAGGAGAATGTCAAGCGCTTCAACACCACACGCAAACCCCGCAAGGGCTAGACAGACTGGTAGGAAGGAAATAAAGAAAAACACTTGATCCTTACGTTGCCGCACGGCCAAATCGTTGAAGGAATCATCCATGGAGTACAAACTCCGACGGACGAACATATCGTCCTCACGATGCAGATACACTGGCGGAAAGTTGAAGGCGCACATCTTTGGGTGAGGAGTGATGGTCATTCCTTCAGATGAATCTTCACCCGACGTCGCCCATGGATGACACGGCATTGTAGGTAAAATGAGCAAAACGACGTCATCTTCCCAGCGTTTTCAACGTCAAAAAAGCACACACGACGCTCGTCTTGACTTGTATTAATATTAGAGATAGAAGTCATCTACAGTACTCTCTCTTGACATCGTGCTCCTCGTTGTTGTGTCGTGGGTGGCGAAGCTTCACCATCAAACCAATCAAATGTTGCATGCAGTGTGGCACCCCTTCTGAAGAGTATGGACAGTCAGTTGTGCAGGATCCCCCGGATCTTGTGCCCTCTTGCGAGGAGACAGTCGTAAGCGAAGGTTCGAGAAGGTGGTGGCAAGTTGATCTTGACGGCGCAGCTGCAATGGAGTACGAGCTTGTTGAAGAATGCAAGGGGGGGGAACGTTTGAGGGGGACGATGTACCTTCAGAAAAAACGCACCAGAGTGTTGGAAAACAAGTTACAATGAGGGTCTCGTCCTCGATGCAAGAACATTCACGACACAGTACAAACTGCACTAGTTAGTAATCTTTACTCTATTCATCGCTTTAAGTCGTTCAGATGTGCTTTATGTCTCTTAATATACGTTTAAAGTTAAAGATCGTAATACCGTTGATAGCATTCTGGCCAATCATACTCGAGCGTTGGAACCTTAATTTAGCCAATGCAACTTCAAAGCTTAACCACGTTGGCGATGTTCTCGCGATGGAAATCCGGGCAAGACCAATCTGTCCAACTTTGCAAGGGCTGTCTAGTGGGGTCTGGCGCTCGCGCAAGTCGGTCGAGCCTTCGAGAAATTGCCACCGTTGGAAAGATCGCGAGTTGGTCACATAGTCAAGCAAGCTGTCGCATACGAGACATGTTTTGGTAAAAAAACCTCGTTGCATACTGTGTTTACCGAGAGGGATCAGGCGAGGGAACCCCCTTCCGACCAACAAAAACTCGCTTCGTCAAGTACATCTCCACCTCTTGCACATAGGCCATTGCGTCCAAACGCTAGAAGTTGTTTATTGGAGGGTCACCACTGTCAATGATATCCGGACTGCGGCAGGTCACAAGCCAACTTCCAACATACACACACCCTCGTCGCAAGTTGTTCGTCCCTTTCCCATGGATGATCTCCCATCCTCTCCATGGGCACCCCCTCGAGGATATTCCAACTTTCGCGAATGTTCGACTACCCCCCCCTTGTAATGGAATGTAGCCCCTTCTAGCGCTCTATCGCTCTATCTAGCCTCCAAGTTGAAGGCTTTATAGCATATATCATCTGAATTCGAGCTATGCATAAACGTGGAGAAGCGTCGACTTAATTTTGGATCCTCAACTTGGCATCGTGAGCTTTGAAGATTCAGTACTTTAATGTGCGAATTTTCGAGAATGTGGGTGTTTTTGTGTCTCGATTGTCAAGATGCACCACTGGCGTCATGTCGAATTAGTGTGTGATGACCATCCGTTTTGGGCGAAAGTATACAAATTTCAAGTCAAAAACTATTTTTATAGCAACGGTCCTGGATGGAGTTTCGACCAATGAAAATTCAGCATTGATTCTATACTTAGATCAAGTCAATCACAACAGCCACAGCTGGGATTTTGAAGCCGTTCCTTTCATTTTCGAATTTGCTCGCTCCCTATCCATCGTCATGAGCTCCAGCGCCTTTTCCAACGAGCCCTTCAAGGTCAACAGCAAGAACGTCACGTACACGGCGACCCACATTGAGTCCAACTACACGTACCAAACGACCTACTTTGAAAACAATGTCGCGACCCCCGTTTCGGAAGAATATTTGTTCAAGACCAGCACCAAGGTCCCCAAGCTTGGTGTCATGATTGTGGGTTTGGGCGGCAACAACGGCTCGACCTTGGTCGCTGGTGTCTTGGCCAACAAGCTCGGTATTACCTGGACCGACAAGGAAGGCGTGCACAAGCCTGATTACTTTGGATCCATCACGCAATCCTCCACCGTCCGTTTGGGTACGAACGCTCAAGGTGCTGGTGTCTACGTCCCCTTCAAGAACATGTTGCCTTTGGTCAACCCCAACGATTTGGTCATTGGCGGTTGGGATATTTCTGCCCACAACTTGGCTGATGCTATGGTCCGTGCCCAAGTGTTGGACTATGACTTGCAACGCCAATTGATTCCCCACTTGCAAAACATCAAGCCTTTGCCTTCGATTTACTACCCTGATTTTATTGCTGCCAACCAATCTGAACGCGCCAACAATGTGTTGCCTGGCACGAAGCAAGAACATTTGGACACCATCCGTGCCAACATCCGTGACTTCAAGGCCAAGAACAACCTTGACAAGGTGATTGTCTTGTGGTCTGCCAACACTGAACGCTTCTCGGATATTGTTGAAGGTGTCAATGACACTGCCGACAACATTTTGGAAGCCATCAAGAATGGTGAAGACGAAGTCAGCCCTTCGAGTGTTTTCGCCATTGCTTCCATCTTGGAAGGTGTCTCTTACATCAACGGCAGTCCTCAAAACACTTTCGTGCCTGGTGTCATTGATTTGGCCGAACGCCACAATGTGTTTATTGGTGGTGATGACTTCAAGTCTGGTCAAACCAAGATGAAGTCGGTTTTGGTCGACTTTTTGGTCGGTGCTGGTATTAAGCCCGTCTCGATTGTCAGCTACAACCACTTGGGTAACAACGATGGCAAGAACTTGTCGGCTCCTCAACAATTCCGAAGCAAGGAAATTTCTAAGTCGAACGTTGTCGACGACATGGTCGACTCCAACCGCATTTTGTTCGAAAAGGACGAACACCCTGACCATTGCGTCGTCATCAAGTACGTGCCATTCGTTGGTGACTCGAAGCGTGCTATGGATGAATACACCTCGAAGATTTTCATGAACGGTACCAACACAATTGCCATGCACAACACTTGCGAAGATTCGCTTTTGGCCACCCCCTTGATTTTGGACTTGGTCCTCATCTGCGAATTGGCCGAACGTATTCAAATCACCAAGAAGGGCGGCGAAACTGAACGCTTCCACTCTGTCTTGTCGATCTTGAGCTACATGTTGAAGGCCCCGCTCGTCCCTCGCGGCACCCCTATCGTGAACGCTCTCTTTGCCCAACGCGAATGCATTGTGAACATCTTGCGAGCATGCCTTGGTCTTCCTGCTGAAAACTACATTCAATTGGAAAACAAGTTGGCCAGCTCGATCAACCAGCGTCTTTAGATTATTTGATCGCATCTCTTTATAAAATTGTGTATGCATTGAGTTTTGTCTTCTCAAGAGGTAGACAGAATGAGGCGACTCTGTCTAGCCACAGCTTCTCTTAAGCATTACCTTCCAACTATACAACTCCTTCATGATCTTATAGGAATCGTTCGAGCTTGTCTTCGGTGTCAAGTTATGGCATTTGTTGAGAGCATTTGCTAGCTTGGGCAGCTGAGGATTCATTTCGATGACAGCACTGCGCATCGAGTTGATACCTCCGCCAAGACTAGCTTTATAGCATCTAAGGATGTCATTCCTTTGCAAATGCCTTCTCCCGAACGATGAGAAGAACCAAGCTCCAGAATTCTGAGTCTCCACCTTGCTCCAAGTTCAAGGCATTCATTGCTTCATAGACGATTCAAGAGCACTAACTTGGAGTTTTACGAGCTGGTACGTTGTGTCTAATGCTAAGGGTGGGTGATACGCAGCAAGCTTGACGTTCCTTGTGTATTTAGCTCGGGAAGTTGGGTAACTCTCGTGCGTCTTGCTCCCCTTGTGAGTGTCAAGTCGCTTCAGTGCATTTTAGTTTTGATGTTGGAATTCTATTAGAGCAAGAATATTTTTAAAAATTGTTTGATTTCACATGTATTTTGAACAGCAATTAATATTATTTCAAAGCTGAATTGACTTAAATCCTGCTACAATGGCGAGCGAGTCCAAGCCGAAGCGGATGGCCTTACATCAATCTCTCATCTTGGAGTTCCCTGGACGTGTCGAATGTGTCGTGCATTACTCGATGCGTATATTGGTAGGGACGTCCGATGGTCGCTTGGTGCTCTTTGATACGCGAAAAGACCCGAATAAGCCTGTGAGCATTCACGAACTTCCACACAAGAAGCGCATTCAACAAATTCTTGTCGTGCCACATATTCGCGTTGTTATTATCCTTTCCAACAATGCTGTGACTGTACATTCAGCCACGGATCTGGAACTCATTTCCTCCGACTTTAACATGGCGAAGGACATTACGCATTTGTGTGTGAATCAGCGTGGACCGCCGCATTTTCGTATCTGTGCCGCGTCGGCTACAAGACTCCAACTGTTTCAGTTTGAGGCGAAGGAAAAGAAGTACAAATACTTGCGTGAGCTCCCAATTTCTGAACCCCCCGAGGTATATTGTGTCTGATGAAGTTCTGGCGTACTAAATTTGATTGTAGTACGTCGGCTGGTACCGCAACAAGCTTGTCGTCGGCAATCGCCGCGGTTATTCACTCGTAAATGATAAAAGCGCAGAAGCTCTACCTATCAACTTGACGATGGGGGCGACAACAACTCCCGTGATCAAATTGCTGCCAAACGAAGAAATTATCGTGTCGGCTATGGACTCTCTTGGTGTTTTCCTCCTCTTCACTGGAGAACCTGTCCAACGCAACTCAATCGCGTGGTCAAAGCCTCCTTCCGCCATCGAATACACGTCACCGTACCTTGTTTCGATGATTCCCCAGAAAGGTGTCGAGATTCACAGCATGCAAGACTGCTCTTTGGTCCAGGTATTGCTGAATTGCCTTTTTTATGCCTCTAATGGCCCTGGCTAGTCGATCTCGATGCCACGTATCACTGCAATGTTTGGCAACGGCATGAAATGGGACATGGAACCTCGTGCTGGTGGCGACTCCGAAGATGTCATTGTTGTTGCTACTCTCAATGCGACTGGCTCGTCGTCCATCTTCAAAATTGAGCAAATGCCAATGGAGCAACAAGTCCAGGAGCTCCTTGACCGCGGTCGTATTGAAGAAGCGTCCGATTTAATGAAGAAGAGCATCTCTAGTCTCAATGCTGACAAGCAAAAGAGCCGCATGCGCCGCTTCCATCGCCAAGTGGCTATTGCGCTTTTGAAACGTTGTGAATTCGACGCCGCTGTTGAATTTATCTACCGCTCGGGCATGGATCCTCGTGAGTGGCTCAGTTTCTTCCCCGACCTTGTTAGTCCCAGCTTTGCCTACGAACCGACGATCTTGACGCCAGACGTCTTGCCCCGTGGCGCTAGCTCAAGTCCAAATTGGAATTCAGTGTTGGCAGCTCTCCTTCGCGACAACGCTGCAAACTTGGCCCCTGAATTGGTGGCGGCTGGCCAGACGAAGCTCATGCAACAATCGTTGAAGGCTCTAATGAAGAGTTTGGAGCTTGTCAAGAAAAATACTGCCAGGTAGACTTCTCGTTGCAATGTTGTGTTACTCACTCGTTGTAGCCGAGACCGTAGCTCGTCGCGTGATAATGCCTTCTCGACGCCTCCTCGCTCGCGATCGACAAGTCGTGAGAACGAATATTCAGCATCAGCGTCCAGTGCTAGCTTCCATCGCATGCTCTCCCGCTCAAACTCGATCGCTGGAGGAGCATCATTTCCCAAAGACATTCAGCGATCGGAAGCAGTTGACACCGCGCTTCTTCGCCTCTACGTTATGCACGAAATGATCCCTGAGATCGCAGGGCTCCTGATGACGGTTGACAGTCAAGGAGACGGGGCGCATTGCGATATTGCGTCATCCCAAGCGCTCTTGATGCAAAACAACTTGTACTACGAAGTTGGGCTCCTCTTTGAGCGCCATGGCCGCGTTCTTGATGCGCTAGACGTGTATGCGCGCATGGGATCTGGCGAATATGTGCAGAATCCACTTGAAGACAGCACATCTGGTGCCATTGCCACTGCAGATTTGCTCCAGACCGTCGATGACATTTCGCTCGTCTTCTACCACTCGGTGAGTCAAGCTGGTTTGTTCTTGCGTGGCTTACTTCCTCGAATAGAAATGGGTGCTCAAGTCTGAACCACATGAAGCCTTGCGCATTTTCACCCATCGACAGAAAAATCTCAAGCCGCTCGTCTCGGGCGACGTTGTGAACCACTTGAAGGAACATGCCTCCGACCCAACAGTCGTGCAAAAGTACTTGGAAAGCCTTGCTGACACCGATGGCGGGGCCAGTTCCTCCATGTCCGAAGTGGAAAACCCTCATCATACGCGTCTTGCCATTGAATACTTGGACGAAGTGCTCAAAGCCATCAAATCTGGCGCCGAGCCATCCACCAGTAATCCAGGCAAGGAGAGCCCAGTACGTTCTGTCCACTGAATTCATCGTCTGATCTGTCGTTAGCCTCTGGGAGATGCCCGCAAGCGATTGCTGAAGTACTTGAGAGCCCCCGAGTCTGCTTACGACGCCGGTGCTCTTATGGGCAAAATCAAGGGCACGGCGCTCACAGCTGAGTTTTTGATCGTGTGTGGCCGAGGCGGCTTCCACGAAGAAGCGCTCAAGACCCTCCTCGCTGCTAACGATGTGATTGAAGCCGAGACGTACTGCGTCAAGTACGGCATGAAGGGATCGACGTCAAATCGAGCGCTTTTGAAATTGATCGAGTTACTCTTCAAGCAAAAGGACGCTGATCTCGTCGAATACGCTTATCTCCTGATGGTATTTACTTACCACTCCTCTCTCTGACGCCTCCTTTTTCGCATTCTAGGCTCGTCATGCTAAAGAATTGAACGGCCAAGCTGTCATGAATATGATCCCACCCACGACGCCATTGATCAAAGTGATGGACTTCCTGAGCCAACTTTTGCCAAACAGTGCGCACATGGTCTGTAGATTGCCACAAACCCATACAAGCCTCAAACTGATATCTAGGTGCGCGAGAAGACACTAGCGCGCAATCTCTCCAACATTTACAACTTGCAAGTGCAATGCGAGCGCGTCGACAAGTACTCCGAGTCAATTGAGATCGATTCCAAGACAACATGTGGTGTGTGTCGCAAGCGTATCGACACCAATATCTTTGCGGTGTACCCGAACGGCTCCGTTGTGCATTTTGCCTGTGGTCCGAACGTGGACATGCAGACAGATCCCGTCACGGGCGAAATCTTTGGCTGAGTCGGCGGCTGCGCAGTTGCGGCGGTTGTTGGAGACTCTGTCGACGTAACGGCTTCATCTGTCTCCTAACAACTTCAAGTCTTCCGGATAAATTTAAAGAGGCGGGTCGTCTCTTTTTTAAATTGAACAGGTTGTACTTAATATTTGTATGAATTTTTGAATTTTTGAATAAAAAAGAGCAGATTCTAATCCGGATAGAGGTGACAAGTTCCCACATACAAGAAGGTTTTGACCAGCGTTACGCCAAGTGATCAGCGTCGACGTAGTGCGGATCGGGTACGAATGAGATGGAACGAGAGAGGATTTCTCACGCGACGCGAATGATGATGGCAGGTATTGCAGAATTTGTGGACCGCCATGATCCCGGCCACAGGAGAGAGCACGAACGAAGTCAAGACGTCGAATCTCTCGATGCTCAATTCCATGGGACCTCTCGCGGTCATCTCGGAGGCGAAAGACGAAGATCAAGAAACGATCGTCCCGAATAATCGACATGGCGACGAGAAGGACAAGATTGAGAAGCAGAAACAGAGCCACTTTGAAAAACTCAACACGCTCAAACTCTTGCTCGACACGGGGCATTTGACACAAGAAGAATACATTGTAAGAACTGATTTTCGACGACGTCGACTATTTGACATGTCCAGGAGCGCAAGAATCAAATCATTAACGAAATGACTGGTACCAGTGCTGAACGAGGTACCTCAGATGTTCCCGATCAAGGCTTTGACTTTCATTGACAACAGTTCACCACCGGAGTAAACCCAAGAAGCTGCAGCCGATAATGAAGACTGTGGTGCCACACAATCCACCGGATTTCATCCATGTGATGAAAGAAAGGGCAGAGAAGCTTAGTTTTGATGCCGAAACACTCGAGGTACTGTACTTTCTTCTCTGGAGAAGATTAAATCTCGCATGAAGTGGCAATCCAGTCACACCATAGTCAAGTTGGACTTAGTCCCTTTCGCCACCGGTCAATTGCGGAATGCTTACTTCCTGCAGGTGTGCTCATTACTATCAACTCCTGCTGTACATGAACGGGTAGGACTTGGGGATGCACGGGGACAGCGAAGGCAATCTATTCGTGGCGAAAATTATCATGAACGGCGCCGAACCAAACGCTTATTTATGGTATGCACGTTCATTTAGTTGCCCTTCAATCTCATTTGATCGCACAGTGATGTCGAAATGCAAGCTGTGTGTGCACATTATGCCAAGTTATACAATGAACACGAGCCACCTCTCAAAGTCAAATATGCCAGCTCGTGGCTTTTGAAGGTACCGAGCCGTCTGACTTCATGCCTGATGTCGTGTCGTAGCTACGAGATCGACAGGATTTAGTTTGCTGTGTTGAGGAATATCTTCCAGGGGCGTACGTCAAGTACAGTAACAACAATGGATTTGTCGGGAAAGAAACAAGCACGACGGAAGAACGGGAGCGAAATACACCACAAGCGTTCTCCCATTTCACATTTGTCTCGTCGGATTATCGCCTCATGGTTGTTGATATCCAAGGCGTGAACGACAGCTACACTGATCCCCAAATCCACACCGTACGTCCTTTCCACAATGCCCTTCTCATTGATATCTTCACTAGGTTGATGGCCGCGGATTTGGTGTCGGCAATCTCGGGACATTAGGCATGGAAAAATTTCTCGAGTCACATCGATGCAATGAAGTTTGCAGGTTGGACTCTGCGATGAACTTTGTGATCACTCCAGCATAGGTGGCTGGGCTTACGGAGCTTAAACGAGCAATTTAAACCTGGCGGGACGGCCGCACCGCTTTACCGCATGCCTCATGAAGCCATCAAGAAATGGATCACCGAAGAGCGCAATACATTTTCCCAATCCGTGACTGTGTCGGAAGTCTTGGGAACGACTACGTTAGTTACAGAGACCACGTCGCTGCTACATAAACCTCCGGACGTTGCACCATCATTTGCGTCCAAGGTGTGGTCATATCTCCGGCTGCTGTGTTGTTGCGGCGGCGGTGGTCAAGACCGTCGCACGTGAGTGTACCATAGAAGAATATTTTAATATCAGTTATGCTGACCGACCATCGTTCACGGATGTTCCTTGCATCAAATGCCGTCGATGGCGCGAGGGAGACGGTGGAGGAACCGCGCTCGTCGTTTTCAATTTGTCGTACGCTGCTGCATATTCCTTTGAGAATGCGTCCTACAACCAGAATGAGCCTCTAGATTTCAGGGAAATCAGACCAAAATGGACGCGACGATCAAGTTGAGTGTCATAATGACTCCTGTAAGCCAGAAAGCTACGAAGAAGAGCCGCGCCCACAAGCTCGTGACGAGAACATGACCTTCGACGATCACAAACCAATTGTTCACGACCAAGAGCTCAAAGAGTGTCACCATACCACTCGACAAGTCGTTGAAATTATTCGCAGCGTATCCCGCAGCTGCGTATGAGCTGTTGGCGAATATGTCGGAGGCAAGAAGACTTGGGGAAATGCGCCCTCCGAAGAGCTGATGGCCGATGAGCGCAAAGAGCGTCATGTTGCAAAACATAACGAGGAGGAGGTTCTTTCCCAGGGGAACCATGGCAAATGCAGTTGAAATAATCACACGGTACCTACGACCACAGCGTCCGTATGATTACTTGACGACTCAATTCCAGTACCGTTCGATGGAGAGAAAGAGGCGAAGCATTCGGACACAGCGAAATGTCATGAGGACTTTGGCCATCGTGTGGTCGTTGAAGGAGTTGGGAATATATGCGTAAATGTCGACAGCAAGCGAGGCAATCGTGATGACAGCATCGAAACAGTTGCGGAAGTAGTGAACGTAGTCGCGGAATCCCTTGACGATGATTTTGAGCAACATTTCGACGACATAGAACGTCGAGAAGACAAGCTGCGCGACTTCCCAGACCGACAAGAACTCGCCATCGTCAGCTTTGGTCTGCACCACTTCGCCCACGATGCAAAGCGCATTGAGAGCCAAGACGCCATCTACGGCCAGTTCAAAGCGCTTGTGCTCCACGATGGTGCCTACACATCAGCCGTGAGCCATCTAGTCCAGGAGAATGCACTTACAGAGACGCTGGAAGAATGCAGACTCAGCGACGTGAGGGAACCACCGCTCCATCTCGGAAGGAGGTTTGTGGTACGCTTTGACAAACTTGCCCATGGCGTCACAGATGGCAAAGAAATCGCCGAGCTCGATGCAGCCGTCACCATCCTTGTCGAGCTTGTGAAAGATCTGAAGCATGTGCTTTCGCTTCATGCGAGTGCTAGCGACGTTGTAGTGATTGAGTTCTTCAAATAGGCACAGCGCCAACTCCATGTCGATCCACGTGCATCCCTCTTCGTCTTCCACGGATATTGTCATACTCGTTGAAGGCATAGGCGGTGGCACGACTTGCTGCCGCTTTGTCGGTGATGAAGACCGTCGTTCTTGTGGCAAAGGTTGAGGTGATGTCGGTGCTGTGTTTCTGCCGCTCTGCACGGAAACGAGCAGTTCAAACGCTTCCGTGAGAAACATCTCTCGATTCTTCGCTCGTTGGGTTTCTTCGATGGAGGCAAGATGCTGAAAGTTGCTGAAGACTTGAGCGAGGATCAAATTCATCATGAAGAAGAGACCAAACGCGACAAAGACGACAAAGAAGAGCCCATAGGCTCGATTTCGAGTATACGCTGGCATCATCACGTCAGGAAAATTAGCGGTTGTCAACAGAATGAGGAGCTGCCAACAGGATTCGCCAAAAGACTGCATGATGCTAGCTAGAACGAGTGAAAGCAAGAGGTGGATGGCGCAATGCATACCTTCTTCTGTATCTTGAAAGAGAATGGTCGCGAGCCATGCAAAGAAGACAACGTAGAGCGAGACGAGCGATATGATATTCTGAACTTGAGCCATAACCAAGTACATCTTGCGATATGTACTTCGGATGGAATGAAACGTGAGCATGAAGATGAAGAGGCGAAAAAAGGGAGCAAGTCGTGCGCAGAATGACCACGGCGTCGCCAGACGAATGACGCTGTTGATTACATCAGCCACAAAGAGGCACAACACAGCAATCCTAGCAAAAGTCACTACATGACGCCAACACGGACAACATACCGATCGAAACGTGCAAAGAAATTGCTCCCGAGCGCCTTATACAAGAGCATGTCGTTGAGGAGGCAGACCGTAAGGCATCCAAGTTCAACTGCTGCACTTGTTGACTTCGTCAAGACATGCGAGTTCGACGTGAGGGGAGTTGCAGGATCGGATGGATCGCCGCAAGGATGTGGCCATGGTCCATGGCACCAGTACGGTTCCTCCGCAAACGAAACGAGCAAGAGCAACGACACTGCAGTGCGTCGGACGACTGCAAACCGGTGGTAAATCTTGTACATCATGACGGCCTGGGCGGTGGGTTTTGGATGAGGGCGAGAAAATCCTCTAAAGGCGTCTTCTACGAGCCAGCTAGCTTCCACGACTTTGCGCTTGTCGACCTCTGTCAACTCGAGCAGCACGCCGTCTTCCATCCTTCCCTATGTCTCGACAAGGAGTCCCAGTACGGATAACGGATTCAAATCTGAAACGGCCAGATTATCCGGACGGACCACTGCAATGAGGACGGAGAACTCCTGGCGATTCTGTGGCGATGGGCTTCGATCAACTGTGAGCCACGTGAGTGAGCGATCGCTAGGAGAGTCAAGCTGACTGGCTCTTAGCCTTGGAATCATTCTAAAGCGCGAGAAGGATCACTCGGAGCGTCAAGGTTTGCCGTGTTCAATCCCCCACCTCATATTTATACTGCCCCCAGATCTTTGGACATTATCGACAAACTCGACGCGAATGAAGGATACCAAGGAGATTGGGATGACATCAAGATCGAAAGTATGCACGAAGCAGCCCGACAGATAGACTTCATTGTCCATTGTACAATTGTCAGATACTCGGCTCAGACCCAGTCGACGATATTGCCCCCAGCTGAACATCCCCAGCTATTTGCACGATCGTTGAAAGCATTCCGTTCGATGGAGTACTTGTCTCGCTCCCTATCTCTTCCCAAAGTGTGTCCTATTGTCGCAATTTGGAGGCTAACCATCGATGTAATCTCTCCTCAATGGGGATCGAAGTTCCACATGATGGATGCTCTGCGGTTTCAAAGCAGATTTGAAACCGCCCAGTCAGTGTGAAACACCTGCGCTGGTGGTGCTCTGGACATCATTGCGGATCGAGTCAACCTTTGCATGAACGTCTCCAGTGAATACACACCAGCCGCTATGGTTGTCCAGTCGCCATCGCCTCTTCGTAGCCCACATGGCCGAAGACCAGCCAGCCCTCGCTCAACTTCGGCCGCTACATCTTCCGTTATGGAGGCCAATTCGTCTTCGACTTCATGCAGTGTCCAATGCACTCATACACAATCGCAGCAAATGCTTGAAATCAAGGTAACACCGCTCGTACGGCTGTCCACGAGGAGCTGTCGTCGTCGGTAGAGACTTCGCGAGCAGCTCGCTGAATTGCAAAACAAGGAGAAACCGTCAACAAGAAAGATCCCTCGGGCCGTGGCTCCTGCCATCTTTTCGCTCACCGATGACGGAGCCAAGGCTCGTAGCATTGCATCAAGCATGGGCCGCCACGTCAGCGTCGCAACGAGCCACGTCCTGCGATCCATCCCCAAACAGTTGCCGAATCGTGTCGCAGAACGAGTGAGCGAGGTCTGACATCAAATTGTCCTCGTCGTAGCTCATGCACTTCTCTCTAGGCCTTTGTGAATCCATTGAAAGCCGTGCAATACTTGAACTCGTACGAATTCAGTGCTGATTTACTCGCGTTGGCAAATCAAGTCTCGGCTCTCTTTGAAAACGAAGCGCGCTGCGTTGCTATCCAGGTCTGCATGGAGAGAGAAAGATCTTGTCATCGCTGCCGCCACTGTAGAGCCCAGTCTATGTCATTGGGGATATTCATGGCAATTTATCCGACTTGAAATTCTTCTCCGACAACTTGTGGCGTCTTGGCATCGGCTTAACGGCGGGCAACTTCCTCTTTCTGGGAGACTACGTCGACCGCGGCCTCTCGTCATTGGAATGTGTTGCATATTTGTTTGCCCAGAAGGTTTGCTCCTTGCAAGACTACCTCATGGAGCTCAATATTGTAGATCATGTACCCTCACAAAGTCACACTCTTGCGAGGGAACCATGAAACCCGCGCTGTCAACGGATGGGAGGAACATTACGGCTCTGGCTCATTCCTTGCTCAATGCAAGAAGCGCTTTGGTAATGAAGAAGGCTGTTCTGTGTGGCATCAGGTGCGATTTATCTCATCATTCGCACGAAATTGAACAAATTTACTCATGTAGATCAACAATGCATTCGATTGTATGCCTGTCTCGGCGTTGATTGACGACGATATTTTCTGCGTCCATGGCGGCATTCCACGTTCCTTTGTTCGCCAGTAACTAGGCGACTCACTTGTATCTTAGGTCCCATTGAAGACGAGAAGCAAATTGATTCGATTGAACATGTAAAAGTTTCCTTCTTAGCTCGAAGGCATATAACCATTAGATGCCACGGTCTGCGCCCTTCGATACACTCGGAAAAACCAGCAGTGAAAATGTTCCCTTGCTTCAAATGATGGAAGAAATGCTGTGGGGCGATCCAGCGATGGAAGACCAGGAAGCATTTCTCGACAAACATGGCTTTGGCAAAAGCAAGCGAGGAGGTAAGAAAGAATTTGAATCCTCTGTGGGTTTCATGCGTTGCGATTATTAGGAGCTTCTGTTTGCTTTGGCAACGTCGCAATCGACAATTTCCTCGGACGACACAACTACTCTTACATTATTCGTGCGCATGAAGCATGTAGCCAAGGCATCCACTTGAGTAAATCCGCGCGAGTGCTGACTGTCTTCTCGACGTCGAAAGATCATGGTCTTGGCAAGGTAATATCGCTAGGCAATGGAATTTAATTTGTCTTTGGTGCGTAGAGAGCAAAGTGCGGCTGCCTCTTGGTGGAGAAGGAGAGAATTCTAATCCTGAATCGCTCGTACAAGTACAAGAGCGGCTTTGTGCGTCGTCGAAGTAGTGTTCGGGCTGAAGTGACCCCAGCACCACGATCCATGGCGAATTCTGCGTCGACCACATCAGCGTCCGAAGCGGCACATGGCCAGGATGACGAAGACTCGACGGACGACGAAGTTGACGACTCGAAAACGTTGCTGGGACCCACCGAGGGATCGCAGCTCGCCATCGAATTGGGCGACAACAACCAGGAAGAGTACTAACAGCAGGCATAATTCATTCTTCTGTAAATTAGTTTTCACGCAGGACAGACACGGCATGGGATAATTTGGCTTGATCATCGGTGCTTTCAATGCCCAAGAAGCAAAAATCGTCTTCTTCAAGGCCCGTCTAGACATACCAACTTAGAAGAGAGCTAAAGGAGTCTCATGTACCTCTCGAAGGAAATCCAACGATGAAAAGCCTTTTGCTTTGAAGTCGCCAAAGTAATGCGATAGCCCAAGACTTGACAGCCACTGGTGAACTTCGTCGCTTGCGTCGTCATTCTCTGACCCAATGCTTGACGCGATGTCTTGCCGCGGTGTCATTGCTACTTGAATTCCATGGTTGAGGAACGCCACCCACAGTTCTCTCTCGACTAAACTCTTGGCCTGGCATTCCCAAGCGCAATCTTTTCCATCGATGAGCCAATGGCGGTCTTTAGCCTCGGGAATTGTGCTGCAGTCAGCTAACGCCAATGTATCTTGGCTGTTGGTTGAGTCGTCCACGATTGTCAGTTCGGAATCCCGCATTGAGACGCGCATTTCTCGCCACAAACTCGTGGATTCGCTTTGACGCATCAATAGAATGCCTTCGTACTGCGGTGGAGCTGACGACTCAAAGGATGTATAGGTTAAGAATGCATCTTCGCTGCATACAGTTTCGACGTCGCTGGCTGGATTCGAGTCGAGATCTCGCTTGAGATCTTGCAGCCACTCGACAATCTAAAATGCTCCGTGTGGTCAACTATCTCGGGAACATTGAGAGTACCTCGAGAGCAGACGGACGATCGTCAGGGTTTGCTGCAACGCACATCTCGGCTAGACATACGAAAGATGACGGACATCCTGCTGGAACAGCTTGGCGGAATGCGTCGACGTCAATGACGAAGTGGTTCGCCGGCGTACGCATGAGGAAATTTCGCTTGTGGACCTTCAAATGCGTTTAGAAGTGAGGAAGAGATTTTGTCGTCACCTTGCGGCGGCAAATGAGCTCAATCAAGACAACGCCCAGACTAAAGATGTCCACGCGCTCATCGTACTCTTCTTCAAAGTAAATCTCCTGCACATTCTTCATGAGCAACGACTGTCCATGGGATTAATCTTACCGGGGCCATGTACGCGTCGGTTCCACACAGCGTCATGCTTCGTTTGCGACTGCCATTGCCGGATTCCCTCACAATCTCTCGAGCAAAGCCAAAGTCGCAAATTCGGGCGCGGTTGTCGGCACTCAGCTACAAAGCCACGGGTTAACCAAAGTCGTTGGAGGTTTAGGACGTACCAATATGTTGGAGCTCTTGATATCTCGGTGGACGACATGGTTCTCATGGAGATAATGCAATGCGTTGGCCGAATCGAGAGCAACTTGAATGCACTGCGTCCGGGATAAAGTCGTGAGAGCATTCGATAGATCGCCCCCGACCATATATTCCGTGACAAGCCAGAGTTCCTTGGTTCCCATGCTGTTAACATATTCACAAGAGCCGAGAAATCGCGACAGATTTGGATGATGAAGCTGCTTGAGAAGATCACGTTCACGATACGCATATGCTTCAGCATTTTGGCATTTGAGCGCGACTTGGCGGTTGTCCAGCGTGGCTTTGAAGACGGTCGAGAAAGTTCCACTACCGACAACGCGGCCAATCGTCAGATTCGACGGGTGTAGCGTGGTAGGCGAGCTTTGCACATCCATCGTCAAGAGCTCGTACTCCGTCTCCCCTGGGCCAAACTGACAACACTGTCGCAGGGCGGCTGTAGCAGCAGAACCGACTGCGACGAACGCCGCAACAATCTCTCGCATGTCACGCTGTGGAGTGACGATCGACTTGGCTGAATCGCGCGCGGGAAAGCAAAACTCGGTGAGGTACGAGTCGTCCATTCGCCAATTCAAAACAAGTGTATCGCGCCTCTCTCATTGCAAAGGCAGGGCGGATCGTGGGCTCGATGGACTCTCAAGCTGCTTCGTGCCAGACGGTCACCGGGATCCATATGCTGCCTTCAACTTGACAATTCCTTGAATACAAATATCCTGTATAAAATAATTGTATAGTCAAATCAATATATCCAATTATAGAGTTTATAGCGCTCTTGGGCGGCGGCGTCTTGGACTCGACGTACGTAGCTTGGATGTATTAAATTCAAAAAAGCGATTCCCCCACAAATCTAACCATTGTTTTGTCATCTATTTTAAGACAATTTCAATTGCTTGCGCACGCGCATCTTGAAATCGGAAATTTCACCTTCGTACACACGAATCTTTTGGTCTTCGACGAGCCAGATTTCCTTGGCGACTTGCGAAATCAAACGCATGTCGTGCGACACCAACAGCATACCTCCTTCGAATTTGTTCAGGGCGCGGGCCAACGCATCGATACTTTCCATATCCAAGTGATTTGTCGGTTCATCGAGCAACAAAATGTGAGCGTTTTGGTGGGCAATGTAGGCAAACACGACGCGCGATTTTTGGCCGTCACTCAATTGCTCCATCACTTGCGATTGCACTTCGCCGGAGATACCATATCGGCCCAAGTATGATCGCACTTCTTCAACCGATTTATCAGGGAACAACGTGCGGAAATATTCCAAAGGACTCTTGGAAAGATCCAACACATCGACGAAGTGCTGTGTGAATCGAGCAACACGCAATTTGGTGTGGGGACGGACGTTACCATGCACAGGCATAAGCTGACCAGTGATCAAGTTGAGCAAAGTGGTCTTGCCAGAACCGTTGGCACCGACCAAAGCGACTCGAGAATCCATATCAAGACCCAATTCGACGCCTTCGTACAAAAGTGGGCAGCCAGGGTAGCCGAAGGCCAAGTTTTGGAACATGAGCACAGGAGGAGGAAGACGTTCGGGATTTGGGAACTTGAAATCACCTTCAACTTCCTTGACGACCTTTTCAGTCAAACCTTCACGGACCATCTTGGCAAGGGTCTTTTCCTTCGATTGAGCTTGTCGAGCCAACTTGGCAGAACCGTGACCGAAACGAGCAATGTAATCTTTCATGTGCTTGATTTGATCTTGCTCCCAGTTGTACTTCTTCATTTGGTTTTCTTCCTTTTCTTCCTTGGTCTTGACGTACGTGTCGTAGTTACCCGAGTAGTATTCGAGCTTTTTGTTTTTCAAGTCGATAATGTTGGTGCAGACGCCGTTCATGAATTCCTGTGAGTGCGAAATCAAGAGCAAAATCTTCTTCCACTTCGACAAGTAGTCTTCCAACCACACGACGGCTTCCATATCCAAGTGGTTTGTCGGTTCATCGAGCAACAACAGTGTAGGTTGAATAAACAAAGCACGAGCCAATGCAATACGCATGCGCCAACCACCGGAAAATTCACGCGTCTTCTTTTGCATCATGGCATCAGAAAAGGTCAAACCTGCCAAAATGGTACGAGCACGAATTTCAGCAGTGTCGGCATCCATTTCATCCAAGCGTTCGTAAATATCAGTCAAGCGGTTGGTAATAGCTTCGCTTTCTTCGTCGGCGAGACTTTCATCCAACATCTTTTCTGACAATTCATCGACTTCCTGTTGCAACTTGTTTCGTTCTTCGTCGACTGAGATGACAGCTTCCAAGGCAGTCATGTCTGTGGGTTCGATTTCGTGCTTCAAGTGGTAGATATCGATGCTTTCAGGAATTGGAATACCGCGGGCACCCAAAACGTTCATGAAGGTCGATTTACCGGATCCGTTGCGACCGATCAAACCATATCGTCGACCGTAGTTGAGCGTGATGTCGCAATTTTCCATGAGCACTTTACCAAAGTACGTGATGGAAAAATCCAACACGTTGATGTCCTTGAAGTTGGCATGGACTTGGCGGGCACTGTGCGCGCAAGTTGCAATAATGCCGTCGTCGGCCAATTTGTCAGCCAAGGTGCGTTCCACAGGGACCGATTCGGCAATTGGGTCCTTCTTGGCGGCCTTTCCGCCTTTTGTTACGCCTCTTCGTCCACGGGTGTTCTTCGGGGGCATCTTCTACTAGTGACTTGCCAGCCAAACCTTGAATACAAAAAATCAATGGTGAAGATCAATTATGCAGCCAAAGTCCTGACATCCAATCAGAGGACAGTCGTGACGAAACTGCCCACTTCGCTTTGTCGTGATAGGGAAATTTCCCAATCGCAACTTGGCGACGATAAGGTATTCGAGCAACATGATCACTCTCCCGGAGAAATTTGACCGCGTGCTACATACAAGCACAAGATTGTGTCGAGAGTCACTTGTGGACAAGGCAAGCAGGCGAGCTGTGCAGTTTTCATGTGTGAAAAGGCCGTGTGCACTCTTGTTGGTATTTTCCCCAGATTGACCAGTCAAGGAATTTTCCCAACAGTGTAAAATCGTTATACACACCAAAATCGAATCTTGCCGCACCTCTCGAGGTATGGATGAAGAGAACACATACAAGCTCAGTTACTGCGACAAAAGCAGCAAGAATCACGTCCTAATCATGGGAATCTATGAGCAAGGTCCTCGCCGACAAAACATGCGAGTTGACAAGCTCTTCATCCTCCAAATGCCGAAATCTCCGCGTGTATCCTTGACGTCGAACCCTTCTCCCAATCCCTCGGAAACTGGTAAATTGGGCGCTCAGGGGACATTGCAAAATCCACCGCGCAATGTATATGCGATGCTCATTGGCAGCTTGCGGAGTGCCAGCAGTGCGCAACGCCAGTTGAGGGCGGACCCTGTCTGTGGTTTTCCAAGCACGGAGGGAGTGAATGTTTATGCAGAGTGTTGTCTGTCTCACGCTGGCCTTAAAAGAAACAGATGTTTAAAACATTTTTGACAAAATTTCCTGGATTTGACTTGTGTTAAATTGTTTTAAACAGTTTAGGATTATCCGGATGCATGTCCACAATTCGCCCTTCTTGGAAGTCTCATTCTCGACCGAGACAATGAATCGCATCTTTGGCAAGAAGAAGCCCGAAGTCCCTCAAGTCAACATTTCAGATGTCCATGGACGAGTGGAAGGACGTGTAGACAATCTAGACTTGAAGGTGGTGCTCTTGTGTATGGATTCTGTGGTGAAAGGTGTTGTTGTCATTGTAGATTGCCAAGCTTGAGGAAGAATTGCAAAACTACAAGAAACAGGTTCGTTCGCGACGTTGCTCATCGTTCCCATTGACAAATTTACTAGATGGCCAAAGCAAAGGGAGCCGCATTAAACTCCATCAAGCAACGCGCACTCCAAACCCTCAAACGAAAGAAGATGTATGAGCAACAACGAGATGCCACGGCCGCTCAATCTTTCAATATTGAACAGGTACCTCGTGATGTCAGTGAACTAACTAATAATCTCTTTATAGGCATCCTTTGCGATAGAAACAGCCAAAGACTCGTTAGATACAGTGGCCGCCATGAAGTCGGCAGCAGTTCAACTCAAAGCCGAAACGAAGAAATTCAATTTCTCGGAGCTTGAGGTATTCCACAATTATGGCTCAGTGCACTTGACCAACTTACCATAGGATGTCCAAGATGATATGGCAGACATGATGCAAGACATGAGCGAAATTCAAGAGATTTTGGGTCGTTCATACGGGTAAGTTCCTTCGATATGGATTCGTGAATCATGATTGTTTTTGAAATTATTAGGCTTGGTCAAGACATTGACGAGTCCGAGTTAGAAGCAGAATTGGAAGGCTTGGAAGACGAATGGGCTCAAGAAGAAGCTGAGGCGCCCGTCGCGAGTGCACCTGCATACTTGGCCACCGATTTGCCAGCAGCGCCTACGGGCCAAGGGCAAAAGCAGAAGCCTGCAGCCGCGACCGTCGACGAGTACGGCCTTCCTTTGGCGCCAGTTGCAATGCACTGAGCAACTTCAACACTGCGGCGACCTCTCCAATAGATATTCCGGATAAATTGAAATATCCGGATACATTTTTAACTTTCGCTCCATTTTTGTTGTCATGAGCAAGCGGAAGAAGGGCGTGTCCTTGGATGAGAAGCGAGAGCGAATCCTCAAGATCTACCACGAGAACTTGGAAGTTTATAATCTCAAAGAAGTCGAAAAGCTGGGGTCCAAAGCCGGTGTGGTACTGCAGACGATTAAGGATGTGAACCAAGCACTTGTGGATGACAATCTCGTTGACACGGACAAGATTGGATCGGGGAATTACTTTTGGTCGTTTCCAAGCAAAGTCGCACAACAACGGAAACGCAAACTAGAGGATCTTGAAACGAAGCGCGAAGAGTTGAAACAAAAGATTGTGTCAGTCGTTCAAGCAGTCGAGACCCAACAGAGTTTGAGGACAGAGTCGAGTGATCGCGTGGAGAAATTAAATCGCTTGGCTCAGCTAAAGAACCAAGTCGAAGAAATGAGGGCCAAGCTGCATGTCCTGAGTGAAAACGATCCAGATGTCATGAAGAAACTAGGTACTTCTCATCATCGTCGTCATTGAGTTTTGACCCATTGCGACAGAGGCCAAAGTAAAACTTGCGAAAGAGGGTGTTGATCGATGGACAGGTATGCTTGTCTGTAGTACCATAGAGATATATCATGCTTGTAGACAATGTATTCAACTTGAAATCATGGGTTATCAAGAAGAACAGTGCACCGTCAGCAGAGGTGTATGCCGACCCCGTCGCTGAGCTAATGTTTCATCGCTAGGTGGAAAAATGGCTTGGAATTAAAGATGACTTCGACTACGTGGAATAATCAACAGTATCCCCTCTTTTTTAGCTCTCCTCTTCATGGAGGAAACAACACAAGGGGATAGTCACCAGTGCACAGTAGCAGTCGCGCAAGTTTCCAGTCGTGCAATCGATTTATTCAAATGTATCTCCTTTCGAAACATTCGAGGGTTGAAAATCAAGATATCAAGCTGTGCTCACAAATCGCAGCCTTTCGATGTGGTCGCTGGTGAAAGAGTGCTTGGCGGGTCGTTCTCGGCACACGTCGTGCGAGGGACACAGCCGTATACTTTTGTTTCGTTCAAGAAACGGCACTCCGAGCCATACGGCAAGTGCGGTTGAGCTACGGGACAGTTGCCCTTAATGTTCGCCACGCAGAAACGAGGTTGGGCAGGTGTCACTTGCGTGCAGAAGTGATACGAGCCTCGTACACTGATGGGAGCCCAGCCAGCTTTGAGAAGGTTTGAGCCAGAGCACTCTTCAAGGTCAGGTATCGTGAGACTGATCTCGCAGCCAGAGGAGGGGTCTGTGTCAGAAGGAGCCGACGGAGAATACGGGCTATCAGAGGAGGACGATGGACTCACTGAGGGTGTTGGAGTTGGCTCAAGCGTGGAGCCATCCGAGCACCTCGTATGAGGAAAGCAATGATAAGTTCCTCTTTTGTTAAGTGCGCAGTAGGAGCCATAAGGAAGACCAGGTTGTGGTCTAGGGCAGTTGTCCGAGATGTCTTTGGAGCAATAGTCTGGACCTTGTGCGCAGAATGGTCCATCGTAGCCGTAGACGTTCATGTAAGCCCAATTGTATCCACGACAATTCACAGGCGGCAATGGCTCCAATGGATCTCTCGCGGCACAATAACTTGAGTTTGTCGGGTAGAGAGTCGCGATGACAAATTCTGGAGATTGTGTAGGTGGACTCGTGGTGGGAATCGATGTCGTGACCACGGATGTGACTGTCGGCGTGATGGGAAATGCAGTTGGCTCGGGGCTCTCAGTTGGAATCGGCGTAGAGGGCGCTGGGGTCATTGGATGGGGGCTCTCAGTTGGAATCGGCGTAGGGGGCGTTGGGGTCACTGGCAAGTCCTTCAGTGGCGGCACAACTGGAGCCAAAGTAGTTGTGGCTGGAGGGGGTGTTGGGGCCGGAGTTATAGTAGTTGGAACTACAGTTGTAGTAGGCTCTGCAGTTGTAGTTGGCGGTGGCGTAGTGTCTGGAATGGTTGTTGGGTCTGGAGAGGAGCTCGGACTGGGTTCAGGTGTTGGAGCTGGCGTTGGTATCCCAGTGCAGTAGGCGTTCATGGGATCGGCATTGAGCGAAGCTTTGCCGACGTCACACCAATGACCTGGAATGTCATAGCCAACTTGCCCGTAGAGAGATTGCCGCATGCAGCCACAGACAAGCGGCTGTGCTGGCTGTACTATTTGAGTCTCGCAGTCGGCCAAGTTTGTGGTGGTGGTGCAAGTTACAGCATTTGGACTCCAGCATTGAACGTCCCCAGAGTTGGCGTTGATGCTCAGGCCATAATAACTATTCGAGTTTGGAACGAAGATGCATGTCCATGGCGAAGAAGAAGTCACAGTTGGGGTTGATGGCGATGTTGGAGAAGGGTCTGGAGTGCTGGTTGGAGTTGGTTGAGAGGCTGGTGTCGTGTCAGGAGTCATGCTGGGAGTAGGAACGGGGGTTGGCTCAGGTGTTGGAGTTGGATTCGGGGTTGATTCCGGTGTCGATGCAGGAGTTGCATCCGGGGTTGGAGCTGGTTGCGTGGTTGGCACAGGAGTGGTGTCGGGGGATGGACATGGGGTTGTAGCTGGGGTTGGACTAGGTGTATCTTGCGCGTTTCCCGTCGATAGGACAAGGGAGGCGACAAGGACCATCGTAATAAAGGACGCTTTCGAAAAGAGCATAGCGTGGGCTTAGATATTTCTCCAAGTGGAAAAATGAACAATGAGCGCTTGGAACTTGTTTCGACATGGCTGTTGGCCGTTTCCACGTATGCCGTTCACGCGATTGCAATCATTTTTTCATCTCCTCCTCAAATCCATGCAATCTCCTTCATGCCAGGAGTTGGAAAGCATTACTTGAGCCACACTTATATGCAATACACAGCGTGAAACAAAGCATGGAACTCGCGTTGGCGCAAACTTGAAGAGCTGTTGATTGTCAGCCGCAATCACCTCATAAAAGTGGGAAGAATCCACCAACTCAAGGAACATTTTCTAGGACATTTCCTGACAAAACTATTTCTGATGGTTTTGTATATTATAAAAATAGTATGGGTGCAGGATAGTGATCATGCAGCTTCGAACATCGAGCAACATGATTGGCAGTATATTTCCTGCATTGGACTTGTCATTTCATTTTTTGGTCGCAGCGTGGCAATGTCGAGCATGGGAAGTTCATGAACTGACAACGTCTTTCCACAAGCTTTGTGTGTCGTACAGCAGCGTGTGCCATCACCGACGTTGCAGCCGATAGCCTTTAGCTGCATCGAATTTCTTGGTGAATGCACGATTGGACTTTTTTCGTCCAATCACAATCGATTAGGTGCAGGCCTATGAGCACACAAACTTCTCTTCGTTGGTGTTTGAGAAGAATTCTATATAGATTATTGTATGGGTCATCTGAGTTGGGTGCAGGATCTCGAGCAAAAAACGTAGGTGCAGGCCTACGGGAAATACGGTAATTAATTCAGCATAAAATCAAAATCATTTTCGTAGGTGCAAGCCTACGGGAAATACGGTAAACTTGTAGTGTACCATTAATCACAACAAATATTCATAGACGAACTTAGCTTAGTTACCCATCCATGTCTTCACATTGATTTCCAGGTGTAATCTAGTCTGTGTTAGGTATACGACAAGACAAAATACAATACAAAATCCTAGAACTACATGGAAAAATGCCCTGTTGAGTAAATTATTAGGAGGAATCCCAATTGCTGAGGCTGGCGCCAAGACGATTATCTCGCTTCGTTGACGAGATAAACAGATGCAAGATGGCCATTCCATAGCCATTTCAACTTTGGGGCTGTGATGGACATCGAGAAGACGCTGATCGCCGCTGTGCTGACTGCCATCTTGGCGCTCGTCATCCAGTACATTCTTCGACGAAAGACGTCTGGGGCGATTCCCACGGTCCCATGTTGGATCCCGTTCTTAGGTTCGTCATTGGACTTCTCGAGCGACCCCGTGGGATTCATCCGATCTTGCAGTGCTCGCTACGGCTCGATCTTCAATGTATACCTCGGCGGCAAGACGATGACGTTCTTCATCTCCCCAAAGCACTACGCGACGCTGCTCAAGCACAAGTCGCTCTCGCACAAGCCTGCTTTCTTCAATGTTGCGACGAAAGCTCTCGGTGAAAGTACCTCCTTCAACAATGATGTCATGTCCCTCCACCCGTCTGAGGCGGCTGAGGCGTACCACAAGCTTGTAGTCACGCATTTGCTCGGCTCGTCGGCGGTCAAGACTCTTGTGGAAAACACATTCCATCAGCAACGTCGTGTCCTTGCCACGTTTGAACGTGTTGGTCGCCAGTCTCTGCTGGACTTTGTGCAACGAGGAATCTTCAACGCTGGATCCCGTGTTCTCCTGGGTGATTCCCTCGTCGACAAGAGTCCCAATCTTTTGGCCGATTTTGACGCATTTGACAAATCCTTTCCCCTGTTGGTTGCTGGAGTTCCCCAAGGTTTGCTCTTGTCGCCTTTACCACTGCTCAATCAATGCGCCTAGTCTTTCTACGGTCGGCAGTTCAAGCTCGCGAAGGTGTGGTCCAAGCGATTGATAAGAACTTAGGCGACGATGCATCAACAATCATTCAGAAGCGGAATGAGGTGAGCTAGTACTGCACAAACCAGCTTAGTAAATCGTTGAATCTGTAGACTATCCAAAAGATTGCTGGCGTCCAGCCATTAGATCCTGCCCGAGATACGATGGCCTTGTTGTGGGCGGGTAGTGCCAACTCGATCCCGACGGCGTACTGGACTCTTTTCAATCTGTTGCACGACAAGGCGGCATGGCGAGCGGTCTTCGATGAAGTCCACGAGCATCTTCCCAAAGGCGGTGCCGAAGTGTGGACACCTGAGCAATTGAGCAAATGTGTTCTTCTTGCCAGTGTCGTCGATGAAGCATTGCGATTGAGTGCGTCGTCCATTCTGATGCGAGAGGCCATGGAGGACATTGATCTCAAAACGATGGTATCAATCGTTCGATGGTTCGGCTGCTTAGATTGTGGCTAGGACCCTCCAGTGCATCTTGCCAAGGGATCGAATGTTATCATCTACCCGAGCTTGGGCCACTTTGACGAAGCGATCTTTCCGTCGCCAAAGACATTCAAGTACGTCGCAATGAGCAACAATGGACATGGGCGCCATGTTATCTTATAGGTACGATCGCTTTGTCAATGCCACACGAGAGCAATTGGAAGCGTTTAAGCCCTTTGGCATGGGTGCGACCATGTGTCCTGGCCGCAACTTTGCCAAGAACCAGGTTCCCCTTGGTCATAACTGCTGAGAATTCACCCATGATGTAGATCAAAATGTTCATCGCTCTCATCATGCAAGAAACCAAGCGGATTGAACTCGTGCCTGGCTACGGAGAGCCCAAATACGACCCCAGTCGACTTGGCTTGGGGTAAGATCACAAGCTTAATAGTTGCTAACGTTGGCTTTGTAGGATCATGCCTCCTGTCGACTCGTCCGTACAAATCGAATATGAATTACGCTCGAGTGCTTAGGAGCCTTTTTGATCAGATACATCCAAAACAACTCTTCATGAATGCCAACACTGCTGTTTGTTATCGTCGTCGAGTGTCGGAACTTCGCTGGAATAACCATAGCATAGATATCTACACTGCTGTACTCGAACACACTGCCGCCTTTGGTACACCAACAGCCCATTATACGAAGTCTCGTGCAATGCGCTGAGGCGTTTGGGGAACTGGTCCAAATGTCGTGAGCAGACACTGGAGCTAGTTTCGTTCGACACACAACTAGAGATATCTCGACATGAGAGTTGTGTAGTGTGCCAATCTGGCTGGAAATATTCATGAAAAATAGGAAACGCATTTGCCCACTGCAATGGACGACATCGATGAAAAAGAAAACTCCACTGAACTCGGTTGTCAGTACACAAGGCTTGGCCAACTTGATCTTACCATGGAATGATGAGTCCTAGTCAGCATAAAATGCTCTGAGTACTTGGTGGTCCAAGTCTACAGCAAACACAACGAATTTATCGCAACATGACTGCATCAATTGGCTAAACTGGAGAATGGCCTCTTTTGGGGCCAATTCGACATACCATCCTTCCGATCGTTGCTCCCCGTAGGGTCGATATCTTGGAGGGCCACACTATTGACGACCATTCCGGATAAAGGGTTTCAATCTTTCCGAACAACCTGTCTGTCGGAAAAGCCGCAAGAAAGGCGCCAGCTTCCAGATCCTCCCCGCTTGCTGGAGCGTCTCCGTTGGCTCCAAGGACGACCAAGGTCTCAAGAATTAGTGCGACTCGGGTCAGGTGTGTGTAGATATATGGCATGACATGGATGACAGCAGACGACGATAGGATGGTGCTCGACATGTGTGGCATGCCGCCGGTGGTGTGCTCGCCAGGACAAGGAGGCCATGCGTATCCCCGACGTCAATGTTGTCTTATATAGCATTGAAGTCGATGATACCCATCGCCACCTCATACTATCCGTCGGTGGTGTCGTCGCTCTGAGACTTTGTGGTTCCTCCTCCGTCGCATGGGAGAATTCCCCATGTCAACGCACGAGGTCCTCGCGACCTCGAGGTCATTTTCGAATTCGACCTCGCTACGATGAACACGCTGTTTTGTAAGGTGCGTAGGCCGTGTGTCCTCTCGGTCGGTCTCAGTCGTTGTAGATTGACGCCTGCCGCGCGACCCTCGAAGGCTACAGTGCCCAGTGCACCATGACTCGTGCCTTGAAGAAGTTGCGAAGTTGCCTGAAACGCGCGAAACTCGAGTCTAAGTATGCTGTCGTGGAGCACATGCTCCCTCTCGCGGTAAGGATTGTCGAAAAAGATGTCTCCTGACTCGGACTAAGCAAGCGTGCGAGCCAAGTTGCTGTCGAGTTTGGACTCGACGGTGGTGCAAGCGACGTGTGGTGTGGTGGCTTCGTTTGCGCGTCAGTTGGGTGCAGCGTTTGCACCGTTTGCGGACGTCTTGGTCGCGCCACTCTTGGACGCAGCTTGTGTGCGTCGACTGTCGGCCGAGGACCCTGCGGCGATCAGCATGGCGAGCACATATTGTGTCGAAGCGTTGGCCGCGACGACTGTTCTGAGTGTCGAGACGCTGTATGGGTATTACAAGGCGGCGCGTGCAACCCGGAATCAACGTACCGAAGGAGGTGGAGTGGTTGTGTTTGCGTTCCTCATCCGTGTTCTTAGGACTGAAGCGCAATCTTGTCCTTGGCATCACAGTCGAGACATGGACAAAAGAGGAGTTGGAGCCGCACTATTCGCTGTTGAAGGAGTTCGTGCGTGAAGCGCTCCACGACAAGTTCTTGCTGGTCCGTGTCGAAGCTCGACAGGTCTTTTCGAGTCTGTTCGATACGTGGTACGTTTGTGCGTTGGTGTCATGATGTGTTGACGTCTCGCGACAAGGCCGGAACGTGTGAAGGAGTTTGTGTATATGCCTGCGCCGCGCATTCGTGCGGTGTTGATGGCGGATGGGTATGCGACTACTGGCGTTGGCGTGGCTCTGCATCAGAAATTTCGACCCAAGGCTTCTCCTCGTCCTGCTGCTGCGAAGCGCGACCCGCCCAAGGTGGTCGACCATTGTCGTCGCCCAGCTGCCGCCGTCACGCCAGACACGTCCAACGTGGTGGACTTTCACATGCTGTTGGTTGTGCAGCTCTTGGCTGTGTTGTTTACGACGACAATGGCGGTGTGGCAGTGGAGGTTTGGACGCATGACAAAGGTCGAGCCTACGTGCGATCCAATGCCGAAGGGGAAGCTCATCCCTTCTTGGAATCGACCAAGCATCCAACGATGCAAACGCGCTCGAAGGAGCCACTCAGCAGCATGGACGTGCAAGAAGTGGTGGTGAATGACCTCGCGCTGGTCTAGTATAACCCGAGAACGATAACTTTTGCATGACTACTTGTATCCTCCGGGGTGATACAAGCGGTGATACAAGCGGTGATACAAACGGTGATACAAGCGGTGATTTCAACGTGGATACTAACATTGATCTAGACAGTGTGAATAACCCCTCCAATATGCTTGAAACCAGATTGGCTCCAGTATTTGGCGGGAAGGAGCATGTTGAAGGAATCCTTACAATAATGAAGTCTCATTTTAAACTCCACCCTTTGACACACAATGCGGTATTTCAGTCATGTACTTCATAGAATAACGCTCATTCTTTAGACATCCTCTCAAATAAATGCACAGTCACTTGACGAAATGTATAACTATTGCAGAACTCATTGTTTGGACTTTGTTTGGGTGTACTTGTACAATCACTGGTGCAATACAATAGCATGGTCAATATGGGCGAGGTCCTCCTGCCCCGAATTTTTGTCTGAGTTTCGTACAACAATGCTCGCGGAGTCTCATTTTTCTGTCCTCAAATACAGATTTTTTAAGGTATATCTTTCCAGTACCTTTTTAATCGCTGACATTCGTCATTAAATATCTAGGAAGTTCACCGACCACGTCTAGATTTCGCAGCATATTTGTTGAGTGGACAAGTGCAATCGTGGTTTACCGACAAACTTGACTCAGCGGGAAGTACGTCACGACGTCATTCCCAGCCTAACTGGGAGAGAAACTTTAACCGCGCATGGAAAGAATGCACAGTCAAAATATTGGCTGGAGATATCAGAGCCAATTTATATAATCGTCTTTGATCCCGTGGAATTGCTCTTGTCCTGCGTTTATGTACAGCGAATTTTTCTTGTGCAAACATTTAGTACATATCTTCAATCTTACCCAAGACAAGAAACACAATCCGGTAATACGAAAAGCAGAATTAAACTAACATAACATAGTTCCTCGCTTCTCCGTTCAAGGTTCGCAGATACTGCCAACCCTTGTGGATATTTCCAGAAACAAAGAAGGACATGCTGCATGAAGAAATAACAAAACTTGTCTTTTTAGTGAAGAGAACGGTCTCAGCACCAATACCAGCGGTGAGATCACCGCTGAGAACACCGCCGGAAACACCGCTGAGAACATCGCTGAAAACACCGCTGAGATCACCGATGAGATCAACGATGAGATCACCGATGAGAACACAGCTGGTGATGGTTCTAACCGTTTGTCATTTCAAAATGTGACGAATAAAGATTCCAGGCATTTGGAAACTGTTACAGATTTATCATCACATATTCTTAATACGTGCTCGAAAGTGACTCGGTTGTGTGCACAGCAAAATACTAACTACGACATCCTCAAGGAGATACAGCACCTACTCCAACCAGTTGAGAATTTTTTGTTAAATGCGGAGAAGATCAACAGAAGAAGAAAAAGGCCAAGAACAAATAGTGACTTCAAGAAAAGCTTGCGTACATATGAGACTAGTTTGGATAGTCTATAATGAATATGATATCAATTTACTAGTGTAAACAATACAAACTTGGAAAACCAAAAAATACATTTTTAGCTTAAAATAAACTCTGCCTTCTACCTCGTTTCTTTAGCGGTTTTGGAGCAGAAGATGAACTGGCAACTTTGCGCTTGGGATGGGAGGTTTCGCCTAAAATGCTGGCAATAATTGCATCATTTTCAGTTCGCGCTCGCCCGATTTGCTCGCTTCGTGAAACATGCTGGCTCATATCGAGAACTTCTTCATGAGAAGGGCTCAGACCCAAGATGTCATCATTGGGAAGGACGATAACATCGAAGTGATCCTATTTTCCACGGCATCCATTCGCTGCGTAAGCTCGTGAATGAGCTCACGCAGGTCGTCAAGCTCGCTAATGCTTGTGTCTTGACGAGCTTCGGAGAGAAAAATCGTACGACCTTGTAAGCGTTTTTTAATAGTAAACACTTTTTACGGTTGTACGACTTCCTCTCCGAGTCTGTCATTGACTCGAAGCTTGCTAGGTCGTCACCTACGTGAACAGTTTAGGTTAGGATAATGTCGGTAGATTTACCTTCAAGATAGGTGTAGACCTCGCCGTCCTGGTGCATTGATTTCTTCCAAGGCCCTTGCTCACTGTGGTAGGAGCGATAGTGCGATATATAGTGACCCACAGTGAGAAGGGCCTCGCGTTGCATCACGTTGCAGCGCACGGCTAGGGACTTTCTCTCTTCGTGTCTTTCACTGCTCATTTCGTCGAATGGTGTGATAAAATACTTTGAAATCAAATATTTAAAAGATTGATACATTTAGCCAATTAAAGTTCATATTATAAATATTACATTATCCGGAAATGTTATCCGAATATTTATGGTGGTCATTTGTTCGACACCGATCCAATGCTCAGCTTCAGCACTAGACGTTGCGCTGTTACGAGCGCTATTCATCCTCTCCTCACCTCACTGACGCTTCATACACTAAATATACTCAGACCCATGATAGCAATTGACGTTGGAGCAGCGCTGCTTTCAGCGCTATATGCAGTGTTGCTTTCTACGCTGTGTGGAGCGCTACTTGTAGCGCTTCTTCTAGCGTTTACTTCATCGCTGGTAGCAGCGCTCAGACCAGCGCTGCTTATAGCGCTGCATATAGCGGTCGAAACAACGCTATTAAGAGCGTTAGTATGACCGCTGGTTATCGGGCCTTTTGTCGGCGTTGTTGCCGTGGGATTGTCAAGGAGATCACGACACCAACTCACACTAATTACAGTATAGTAGATTTTGATTGGGTAGATATTATGTCCAATAAGAATTGCGTATTGGCCTTTTCAGAGGGTTAGGTCGTCGCTGGTGCGGTCAATTAATGGGCACTCATTTAATTCAACACCCGATACAGTTTTCTATACCAAAAAAACATCCGGATATTTATCCGGATACATGATGATGACCAAGACTCAATTGAAAATACAACATAGATGTACTGTATTAACTGTGCTTACGAATAGCAATCACTAAGCCATTGAAGTCCATTATACCTGTCTCGTTGGAGGTGAAATACCAACTTCGCCACTTGAATTGATCCAAGTAAGATTGCAGTTGCTTGCTTTCAGCTCCTCGCATTGCCTTGAGGTACTGTTTCACCCTGACTTCCCACACCCCTTCAATGGACTGGGTGTGGGCTCCATTGTCAGGGTTGACAAAGTTCGTCGAATGATTCACCCATATGTGAGAATAGCGCATGTGGGTTAGTCTTGGGTTGTTGGCAATCGTGTGGCGCTCGTTCGTAGAGACGTAGGAGGCAAATTTGTCCGATACAATGAGAGACCCTAACATTCATTTCATTGGCCAAAATGAGTTCAATAAACATACTTTCTGCAATATGATTGGCAATATGTCTTGAAAGGGTCTCTTTCGTTCGATCAGTGCCCGTAAGAACACCAAACCACTTTTTCGTGGATCGATCAACTCCGCCAAACAAACATCGATCTTCATGTTGAGTTCCGCGACCGTACTTAGATTTCTTTTTCATAGACGTTTAGTCGATCTCAACAACTGATCCATATCCTCCAATCTAATAACACACGCAAGAATTAATACAAAAATATATTTGTTGTTGCAATTACCTTAACAGTACATGACCGCATTTCCTCCGAACACTTTTGACGGCAGTACTTGAACCACTTGATCGCTGTGGCGTTCGATACTTCAAGGTCCTCAACTACTGAACGGCACGACTTCATAGTCGTCCAGTAGAAGAGGACCTGGACAAGCTGAGCGATGGGTAGGGTCGTTTTCTTGAAGGGAGAGCCACTGCGCAGGCCAATTTCGCTGTCATGGCAGCCTTCTCGGCGGCATCTTCAACGCAACCTGTCTCTTTGCAAAGACATAGGACTCATACACATCGAACATGTCATGTTATCTCGTAGTAATCCTACCTAGAAATGAGTTAGTATGAGGGTTTTCGTGAGATGGAACTACTTTAATACACCATTCTACGGCGGTTTCTTCGGTATTTGTTGCCTCCATGACAACTTTGAAGGTGTAATCGGTCAAGTCAGACAGGTCGTATAGACTATCCATGGCAAATGAAAAAATGACTTCAAATTGAATGGCAAAGAAAAGCGGGGGTTCGATTAGATGCTTATACAAAACTACCGTCAAAAAATGAATGGCCATCTTGAAATGCCACCAAAATCGGGGGACCCAACGTTGTTTCGAAAGTCATCCGGATGACCAATTCAACTATCCGGATTTCCTGTTCTATCACCCAGATTCTCCGGATAATTATCCGGATGTTTTTTTGGTATAGAAAACTGTGTCGGGGGTTGAATTAAATGGGTGCCAATTAATGGGCTCTGGCCACACTATTGACGACCATTCCGGATAAAGGGTTTGTACAAGTAGTCATGCAAATGCGAGGTCATCCACCACCACTTCTTGCACGTCCATGCTGCTGAGTGGCTCCTTCGAGCGCGTTTGCATCGTTGGATGCTTGGTCGATTCCAAGACGGGATGAGCTTCCCCTTACGCTAGAAAGTCAAGTTATATCAAGCAATACGAACTTTGCAAATCTCGATTGTACGTCACCGTTAGCCAAGGACCCCAACTGAGTTGAACTGAGACCATCAAACATAAATCGGACGGAATTCATCGTCCCTTAATAATATCCTCGTCTCCATTGTCAAGTAAAGGCTCAAATCGCGAGCATCACTTGCGATCAGCGTCGCGTGTGCTTTCTTGACCATTTTCTTGAGGTGATAGATGGATGGTGTTTGGGCTGTAGAGGGAACACTAACACAACGTCAAATTGCGCCGCAGACTTCAGTTGCTCGTGGTGTCTAACCAGGGTTAGTTGTCAAGTCGATAAAGCATAGGATGGAGGACGACTGATGGACACAAATTTTGGAAATTGGTTGCAAATGAAATCCATTTTGACTTACAGCTTTCCATTGTTCACAAGCGCAGCTCAAACTCTACTTCCACAGATGCGTCGGCGGGTGTCAGGACTCTATTTCCAAAACTATCAGCCGCGTTGGAGAAAGCAAGATGACTTACCCCATGCCGAGTCGACTCGGGTCAAAGCGAGGCTCGCCATACCCTGGCACGAGTTCAAATCGTTTCATCTCATGCATGACGAGTGCCACAAACATCTTGACCTAAGATGAAAATGAATATTCACATGCTGAAGATCATGAAACTGCACCTGGCTCTTTGCAAAGTTGCGTCCGGGGCACATCGTGACTCCCATGCCGAACAACTTGAGGGCTTCCAACTGAGTGCTCGTTGCGTTCACAAATCGATCAAACCTGCCACAGTCTTGTCACCGCCACTGGTGCCACGCAAGCTCCTACTTGAAAGTGTTTGGCGATGGGAAGATTTCATCGTCGAAATGAGTCAACGCTGGATAAATCACGACATTTGATCCCTTTGGCAAGTGCACGGGCGGATCCTGACGAGAAAGTCAAGGTGAGACGGTCTAGCGCTCGTTACCATCTCCATGAAATCAATGTCGTCCGTTGCCACACGCAAGAGCAGCGACGACGCACATAATCTCAAGGCTTCATCCACAGCGCTGGCTAGCAGGACGCATTGGCCTAACTGCTCGCTTGTCCACGCTTCTTGAGTGTCTCGGGGCAGATGAGTATAGACTTCGTCACGGACGGCAATCCAAGCGGCTTTCTCCCGCAGAAGATAAAAGAGTGTCCAATACGCCGTCGTGAAAGAATTGGTACTGGCGGCCCACAACATCGACATGGATTCCTTCGCCGCATCCAGCGGCTCAATACTAGGAATATCGTGAATGAGCTGTCGATATGGATGTCGTTCAGAATGTGTCATCTCAAGGAAACAAATCTACCTCGTTGCGCTTCTGGATAAAGGTCGATGCGTCATCGCCGAGGTTCTTGTCGATCGCATGGATGAGATTATCCCTCGCGCGGATGGTTGAACGCAGGAAGACTAAGGAAGACACCTTAGTTTGATGAAGATGACAGCGACGTACTGTTGGGAACTTCTGCAACCATGAGCTTGACCGACTTGTCAAATCCAGTGTAGTAATCCCATAGCGATGGAGAATTGTCCACGAGCTTGTTGCCAAAGAGAGCGCGCGTCCCTGAGTCAAAGATGCACCGCTGGGCAAATCGCAACAGCGACAATCGCCCAGTGGCATCGAATGATTTCAAAACCCGACGCTGGTGGCAAAATGTGTTCTCCATGAGCGATTTGACTGCCGTCAAGCTGAGTAAATGAGGGACACGGAGCGCATGGTATGCCTCGACGGGCTTGCTCAGCTTGGGCGCGTACATTTGGCTACAGAAGGCGGTGCTTTCGCTCAAGACGGTCGCGGCCACTCGTGAGAAAACTGGTTTGTGCGAGATCGACTTGTGTTTGAGCATCATGGCGTAGTGCTTCTGGGAAACAAAGAACGTCATGGTCTTGCCTCCGAGGTAGACATTGAAGACCGAGCCGTACTTGGCGCTGCACGATCGAATGAATCCAACGGGATCTTTCGAAAAGTCCAAAGCAGAGCCAAGGTATGGAATCCACGATGGAACTGTTGGAATCGTGCTTGATGTTTTGCGACGCATCACGTACGTCTGAATGAGAATAGCGAACCACGCCGTCGCAGTCGCTGCAAGAAGGAGCGTCACGTCGACGTTCATTGGCAAGTTCAATGCAAAATGTGTCGATGTTGAAGCGGAGAGCTAAATGTTCGTCTCTGGAACGAGGATTGCAGTCAACGTGAATGAACTTGGAACAGCGCAAGGACAGAGACCAAATGAACAGAGAGAGAGAGGCTTGGCGAGCAACAGCAACGAAGAGTTACACTCGTCGCTGTGAGAAAAAATCGAAAAATGTGTCGACAGCAGCGCAAAACGCTCTCCCGCTCGTAACATTCTCTCGAAAACGCTCGATGACTTGTCATGGAGATCTCCACCAACTTCAATGACGTCGTGGATGAGCGACTTGGATTCCAGCTTGATCGGGAATGACCCTTGTTGTCCATTGTGGGCTATGATTGAGGGTAACGAAGATGTGTGGCTCTCACTTGTCCTCGACGCTTTCATCTCCCCCCACTAGAACCTTCGAACAGAAGCAACATGAAAGGACATGGGTTCGAGCGAACGAACTTTTGTTTTTAGTGAGGGAAGAAGACGGAATGTGCGCGTCTGAGATACTCTGGAAGAAGCGAAACGTAGATGGAATCATACGACGCGGTGACAATTGGACATCCTTGGCATAATCGACGCGTCCCTGGGACAGTGTGCGCTCAATGACAGCGAAATTGAGTCCGAGTAATCGTCACCCTGCGATTACATCGTTGGCGGACTCGATTTGGGTTAGCTCTGTTGCCATATCTCGTCAGTTGAAGGATTTTTTTCCCGTCGCGGTCGTCGCGGGGCGATGTTAACTTAGGAAGTCAACGCTGGCGCTCATTACAGTACATGGAATTGTGCTCTTTAAACATATCCTTCCCGCTTGAACGTAGGATTGATGATGGAGATTGGGGATGGGATTTACTCTGCGCAGTGTTTGATGAAACGTCGAGTGGCATGTTGATCGTTCGCTTCGCGTATTCTCTTTCTCCGAAGCCGCGCACACTGTCGACGAAAGACGGCGACACGATGGAAAAGTTGCATCTGCTCGAGCATCATATCGTAGAGCTCGTTCAAGCTGTAGTTCTTCTTGTAGACTTTGAAGTTTTCACGGACGAGATCGGCGAGAGAGTAGGGTTTGACTCTCTCCATGACAGCTTTGATAAACACTTTCCGCACCGACAACGCTTCCAAGTGGCGTTCAAGACCTTCAGCGTAGATAACCGCGTCGATCTGCTTGATAAAGTCTGACAAGCGACTCGCGACGTCGCCCCTCGGTCTCAACGTCACTCGACTGACAGCTCGAACAAGCAAGTCTTTGGACAGACGTCGCGCTTGCACGGCCTGCATGATCTTGGCGCGAAACGTCTCTTCGCTCATGTCATGAGAGCAATACCAATCGTATTCGCACACTGTCTTGAAGAGCGAGCGGTCAATCGAATCAATCCACCAACGCGCATATCGCTTCCAGTTGACGCCATGGCGAGCGGCGACGGCTTGGAGCTCCTCCTCATACTTCAGACGGTCTTTAATCCATTCGACGAGATTGCTCCGTCCCCACTGGGAGATCACAGGCATGGCAATCTTGCTCAACGCGACATGGAATGGTTGTTCTTCACATCGAGCCGACCGCCAAGCTCTGTTGAGTTGATACCGTCGCCTCCTGCGTCGATGTCGATTTGGCAAGGAATTTTGTCGTGCTGGTTGAAGGAAGCGGCCGCGCGGCAAGTGGACTTTGTCGTGGGATCTGCGGGTGCTACGTCTTGCCAAGTGTTTCGTCTCGAGGTGATCTCTTTCTTGGTGTTGTCGTGGAAGTGGATGGTTAGGTGTATCATTGAAGGCATTGTTCTTGTTGAGCCAGATGCATAGTTCGTTGGCGTCTGCGTTGCCTCGCAGCTCGCGACTTCGTCATGAACACTCTTCGTGCAGGTGCCTTTGCGGTCAATCTTGACCCGTGAGACTGCTTCGAAATGGCGCTACTAGCTTCGACGTCTCGAATGTCCTTCAACTCTTGCGAGGAATCACAATTCCATGAGCCTCTTCCACGTCCTCACTCAGTTTCACGACATTGCTGGACATCTTCTTGCTTGATGGAGGCCTCATTTCCTCGACTCCAAGGTCCATTCTCGTCTCTCAAATGTGTCGTTCCTTGAGCAGCAGACGAAAAGTTGAGTTCCTTGGCCGGGTCTCGATGGTTTCCAATCCGACGCTGGCGTCGATTCCTCCTCGTTTTCTTCCTTCCTGAATATGCGATTGGAATGGTCAAGTCTTCATTCTCCGCCCGCATCATCAATTTCCACTTGAAGACACGGGAGGCAAAGAGTTTCTTCGGTGAAGTTATCATCACTACGCGGCGGCCACACGCTTTCATTCCGCTTCTCCAGTCGTGGATCTTGACAGCTGAATGTGGTGTTTTCGAAAATTGACGACGACGTTGAACGTCGCGACTTCAATGGTGAAACCTTCGTTGAAGGGTCGCTTTCTCGCAACCATTGACGAAGGACGCTCTCGTGGCTTTAGATGACGTCTCTTCGCGGCATCCTTGAGATGGTGTGATAGCTTACATGGTACATACCGTCTTTGGCTTTTTGAAGGATCTTAAGGAATGACGCCATGGATTTGGAATCGAGGACGAGATATCGCCTCGTGGATCTCACTTGAAAAATTGCGTGTGATGTCCAAGCGTCATGTCGTAGCACGTGTCACGGCACGTTTGATCGTGGGCACGGACTGTCCATGCTTCGCTTCGTACTCTGCGAAGCGTCCTGAGGATCGATGGATGCGCGTTCCACATCGACAAGCTCAAGGCGTGACATACACTGATCCGAACAACGTTCTTCGCTTGAGGAACCTACTGTACCTGTGTGGGTGATACATGATCGTTCCCAATGAGGATTCTTCGACACCACACACTTCACATTCCATCTCTGGCGACTCTGTCGTTCTAACGTTCTGTATGACCCCGCGACTGGTTGTTGAAGTTGCTTCTTGGCACTCTCGCCGCCCCAGCGCCTCCGCAGAGCTTCTCCACCGTCATCCAAGCTCGTTTCTCCATGAGATTCCCATCCTCTTCGTCCATCGGCGGCGATGCTTTCTCCCCTTCTTGTAACTGCCTTGTAACTGGTGACTAATACTCTGGCTTTCCGGATAAACAATCCGGATACGGCGTGGATATGATGGCCTGATCAGCATTTTCCACCGAGACGACAAGGATGCAGCCGACACGGCCGCGGAATTTGAGTCTTGGGAGCTGTAGCAGCACGAGCAGTGTATTTAGTGTCAAAAGCGTCCATGGAGATGCCAAGCTTGTAGCAGGGGCGCTGTGGGTACCAGATGCCGCGTCGGACGACTGCATGGTGTGCCACACGGCATTCTCAGCATTTCGAAGAAAACACCATTGCCGAGTGCGTTCGGACGAATGAGGAATGTGAAATGCTCAAACGTTGTCAATAGAATTGTGGCGCATTAGTCTGCGGGAGCTGCTCCAAGGGCCGTCTTCGGTTTGATGGCAACGAACATAAGTCACGAGTGTGCGATATTTGCCAGGTACATTATATCCTCTCTGAGATGGCAGGGTCAATTCTTGCGTAGCGTTCAGATCTACCTCCGCGGTTTTGGGAAGAAGTATGCAAGCGTGTCTGAATGCTTGTGGCTGAGTGGCCGTCGCGTAGTGGATATGGAGTATCGAATTGCTGCGAGCCGATTGCCGCACGTCGCTGTGGTGGAGCTATGTCATGAAACGCCGACAGCTACCGCCTGTGATTCCATCGCTTGAAGATATCGAAACACGAGGCGACAGGAGTAAACGTTTACCACACGAAAGTGGCAACAAACGAATGCAGGATTTACAGCAAATTCAACTCGACATTGAGCGAACGTTCAACATGCCTCGACAGCGCGGTCTCGCCTCGGACGGAGTTCGTACGCAATCCAAGGATGTCACAGCGTGGAAACATGCTTTGCACCGCGTGCTCAAAGCATATGCTCTGCAGAACCCCACCGTAGGCTATTGCCAAGTACGTTGACGTTCAATTTGCTCGATCGACTTTGTTTTTTCGCCAGGGCATGGACTACGTTGCGGCTGTACTCCTCTTTGGCTCCAAATGGGATTGCTCGTACGCGTTTCGACTGCTCTATGTGCTCTTGGAAGTATATGGGCTCAAGGGGATCTATGCCCCTGGTCTTCCCATTCTCAACGCGCGATTTTACCAGGTCTGCAGTGGACTACAACATCCAAGAGCTTGACAACATTGACTAGTTGGACGAATTGATTCATATGCATCTTCCAGATCTCCATGATCACATGGTGGATCATCAAATGCATCCAAACGTGTATGCTTCAGGGTACGTTTTCTATCTCGTTTTGCTGCTTGAATTCTTTTCATGGATTGTAGTTGGATCATGACGCTCTTTGCAAATTTTCACGTACTCGCACCGCGTGTCGTGCTGCGATTCTTTGATTTTTTCTTCAGCAAAGGGTGGAAGTCATTTTTTCGAGTTTGTCTTGCTATCTTGTCGATGGCCAAGGTACACTATCGGGCAATCTTCATTCTCTAACTCCATGTAGTGCCAACTAATGCTAGCTCAAAATACCGTGTCTCTGCTTGAAATACTGCATGAAATGCATGACATTGTCCCTGAGGTACATAGTTTCATCCCATTTGTACATGAAGAAGACGCGGTAGACTGACGAAAAAATTCAAAATTTCTTTTCCATGGCCATGAGTTTCAAGGTGCGTCGTCTGCTTCATACGTCGTCAGCTCATGAGTTTATAATGAAGGTGACGAACTCAATGCTCATGGCGCTCGAGGAACAATTCAGTCGATCGTCGAACGGTGGAACCTATCTAGACGAAGATTTAATGGAGCACACAACGTAATATATTATTAGTTGCTAGTAAAATGAACTCATTAGTTGGTCTTCTTGTTCGTCGACACTTCCGATGATTCGAGCAATACAAAGGGAGAGAACCCAAAGGAGAGCAAGATAGCAATGCTTATAAAGACAATCGCCACCATGACGACTTCAAATGCGGCGGTCAGGGGAGGCAACACAAAGCCATTCTTGCCAATCAAGTAGGAGAGCGATCCAGTCAATGCAAAGAGCGCTACATAAGTAATGCCGCTCATGTTGGGCAATTCAAGTTTGTCATCATGAATTGCTTCCAAAGCACGAGTGAGCACCGCCTTGCGTTCTGGTGTATGCTTAACCTTGCTTTGGATGACTTGAATGTAATTGCTGAAGAGACCACGGACTTTGGGCATCGTCGTGGAGTGCTCCATCAAGAAGGCAGCCGTACCCTTGCGCACCTTCACGACACCAGTGAAAACCTTGGGGTTGTTGTACAACTTTGCCAACGTAGCGACAGCCATGACTTGAGGCATCGCGCAAAAGAAGAAGACATCAGGATGATGAATGCCACCGAGATATTCCATGCAGTCTGGGATGTGGCGCAACGCATCAAACACCATTTCGTTCAAGCAAGCAAGGCTAGCTTCTTCCTTGGCTGGGTCGCGCATGTCGCCCAAGTTGCCCATGTGCTTCTTCCAGATTTCTTGAGGCCAAAAAGTTCGTCCCTCAACGAAGTCTTCCAAGTAGTCACGAATAATGTTGACCTTTTGGAGGAAGGTTCCCATCGAGATGCTCAAACCGGTCAATTTCCCGACAGAAGGCGATTCTAGGCCACTAGCAGAAAACAATCGAGAGAGACCTTCACCGACCAAGCCAGCAACGTAGTAGCAATACTTGTCGTAGTCAGCAGTGCGCACAGTGCCTTGGCCCATGTCTACCTCGACAAATTCAGCCATACCAGCACCCATTTTCTTTGTGATGTCGGCAATGATTTCTTGGTGGTCCTTGGGCAACGAAGCAAACGAGCGGTTCATAATCGCAGCTTGCTCCAAAAGAGTGGCCTCATCGCCTTCGCCAATGCCATGAATCGACAAGTTGGTGTCATTGAGCTTCAAGTAAAATTCTTGCAACATTATAATTTTTGTCTTGGAGTCGATGCGCTTCATATCATCTTCAATGGTGTCTAGAGCACGGAGGGCCAAGTAGAAGATGCAGATGGAGAGACGCAATTCGTTGGGCAAGTTGGCAATGACCATGGCGAAACTGCGGCTCACTTTTTTTACAATCTGGAAGCACCACGTGTCGTCGGCGTTCATGTTCTTGGGAAGCTGTTTGCGCCCCACGATTTTTTCATTGAAAAGCAGTTTGATCAATGCATACACTTCCCATGGGTAGGACAATTGGGTGAGCTTACTTTCTTTGTGGATTTTAATCGAGCCATAAGCGCCTTGTTTTTTCGTGTCATCTTTGTCCGAGCTGGGCACAAGCAGCGTGACCACAATTGCCAGACCAACAACGCTAGCGACGACGAGCGACATGTTTTCAAAAAAGACAATCGAGAGAGTTGAAAACGAATCTTCAAGGAGAGCGCGGAAGCCTTCAACAGCTAGCAATGCGCTCACACACAGTACAATGATCATGGCGGGCAGTCAATCGGTTTGCTCGCCACCAAGGAAGATTCAACCTGATTGAGTGGGGCAACGTAATGCTCGAACGTCATGCTTTGTACGTCCATAGTGAGCTCAAGATAAAGCTCATCCATATCTGAATATCTTGATTAAAGTATGATCAATACCAAACTCAGAAGGGTTGGGGTTGGGATCGACACCCAATCAAATGACTGCAATGTTGAACAGTTTACAAACACCAAGTCAAATTTGATAAAATGGGAAGTCAATTGAGACGTTTGATAATTATACGGATAAATATCCGGATTCAAATCTGCAAAGCATAAAGTGTGTCCAGCTCGTCAAGATGATGGCAACGACCAAGGAGAACACGCCGCATGTCCAGCGAAAACTCACATTTCAAGGTAGAGTCTACTTAATGGGAAGATTTTCATGTGCTTGTTCTTTAGGGCTGTCCATCAAGCAAGAAGAAGCTCAGTTTAATGCGAATCGAGTGGTTTCATCACGACCAGATGCGACGAAGAATCCAACACCCATCTCTTCAAAGAAGACGTCGTCTTCAAAGAGGTAATGCTGTGATACAAATGCAGCTACGTAACGAGCATTAATGTGGTCAGGCGCGCCTTGGGTGACATTTCAAACAACACCAGTGCGTCGCTGGACAAAAAAGCTCAGCCTGCGTTCCGCACGCCACTCAAATTCACCGACGGAACGTCACAATCCTCGACAAAAAATGTGGAAGCATCCGCAGCCGTCGAATTGGCGTCGAAGCTATCGCTGAAAGTCCATTCAGAAGATGTATTATCGTGGTCGCATCGGGTTGTCTTAATGGTTTCCTTAGGACATCGAAAATGCCTATGGCGGTCTCCCAGAGTCGGACAATATGCTCCATCTAGAAGATCTTCAAAGACAAGTAGACCTTGAAATCCTCGACTGGCAGAAAGAAGTGGACCAAGCCATGGCTCTTAAGAAGGATGACTTCGACTCACTTCATGGTAAGCTTGAGCATGTTCGTCTCTTGCTCATTTGACAAAAGATGGAGTCTTTGAATTTACACCGCTTGTAATTGTCGATGAGCTGAGCTCTCCTGATGAAATCCACGATGATGAGCGTTTGGAAGTGCCGCCTCTATTTAACGAAGGCTCGATCGAATTTGACATCATCGACTGATGTTGACCATATATTATCCACTGTCATCGCTCTTAATGGATTTAATTCGTGCGTGTAAATTTGTCGATTGATTTCATCTTTTTCAAAAGCTCGTAAATATCGTCTTGTGATGAATTCATCCAGTTTTCCTTTGACATGAACATCTCCATTTCATCATAGAATGCATCGTCTTGACGTCCGATCTCGATGGCTTTAATTCTCCGAGTGCCATGGCGTGTTCTCTTTATTATCTCTTTTGCGCGCGTTAAAATGTCTTTATGAATTCCTGCAGATGAAATCAAGAATGCAGGATAGGGGAGAATTCATGCACCAGCAGATGATGCACATTGGATGGCACGACTGGACGTTGCTATACCAGGACGCAACTCGTACAACGCACTTGATGTTGGGGCATTCTCATCAGAGCTTTCAACTGATGACATGAAGTAACATGATAAAGGAGTTGATTCAGCGTCGTGATAAGTCAGCGAATCGTTTTTGAGTTTTGAAAAGTCGAGTCCCAACGCCATGCTCAATTTTGGCTCTCGAAATAGTTCCTACCAAATGAGTTGATGATCTCCAGAATTCATTACCAAAAAATGGGTGGTCAAAACTACTCGTGGTCCACCAAAATGCTTCACTCGAGCTTTTAACTCTCTCAAGACCGATGTCTATTCAAAAGCTGAATATTCCGTTGATGCAGGAATTACCAGCAAACAAACACCGTCTGTTTGACTCGTTCCTGAAAAACAATAAACACTTGCATAATCATTTACTTACCTTTTCCAAACTCGTCGATCAACATTAAACTTTTCGAATCCCCATGGTTCATCATTGTGGCAATCTATCCAATAGCGAGGGACTGGAGAATGGGGAACTTCAAACCTGATTGCAATCCATTGAGAATGAACTTTGACACAAAGTTGCAGTCTCAAGACTGAAAACGTTCAGAGTGATGAAATATAGATCTTACCTTAAGAGCCTTGTGAACAATTTATTGATAATTCCAATGCGAGCTAGGAATGATATGGTAATTCTTTCATTTCGTCTTTTTCACCTTGTGAAGCTGGTACAAAGGACCCGATTTGTGCTAGAATTTGTACGACACCAACCATTTTGAGAAATACTGATTTGCCTAGAGTCGACACGTCGTTTACACAGGACATCGATCTGGGAGCAAACCAGATCCATTTTGTCCTGTGATGAGTTTGATGAGGCCAGAGTCAGCGCTGAGAGTAATATCATTCGGAATATACGTCTCAACAGTCAGTTCTTGGAGAGGATGTCGAACGTCCTTTGCTAGTAGAATGATATCTTCACTTATCTCAGGGCTAGGCATAGTTCGCTTCATAAAACAATTTCATTGTTTACCGAACGAAATTGAAGTTTTGAGCGCAAGATGATAACGACAAATAGCAATCCAACTCAGAGACTAGTTGAATCATATCTAGCAAGGTAGTTAAAGTAATCTTCGCGGTTTGATTACCCAGAAGCTGGTGCTCTTGTTCAAGTACAGCCTTTGTTAGTTCACTTATGTATTCTACGTTGGATTCATACTCAGAAATGTGTTAGTGATGATGCTCTTACGATGTTGGATGTCAAGAATATACCCATGCATATCGCCAAAACGTTCATCCAGTTCTCGGCACTTGGAACACTGCCATTTGCATCAGCAACGAGGAAATGATATCGTAGCTACTTTGAAATAACTGAAGGAATTATCTTCAAATTGAAATTGAAATATGGGTGGTATGAAAGAAGCAGTAGGGCAACGAATAACATATCCAACAGGAGAAAGAAACTCCAAGGTAATTGACTTCAATTGCGACCACTCCTCTTGTAAGGATAAAGTCATGTCTAACAGAATCTTTGACGAAGATGCCATAAAAATGTGAATAAAGAACTCACTTGGTCGATTGTAGAGTATTTATCTCTCGCATTGTCCAATTCACAAGAAATTCCTTCTCGAATAACACATGAAGAATTGCTCTTCGTTGCATCAAAGTCAATCACATTGCAAATCAAATTGCTGAGGTCTTGCAAACATTGCAGTCTTTCGAAACGTTGAAACAAGCAGAGACTCTTGGCTTCCGGGTGTTGAATGATGTCCTTACTACTTAATGGTTCTTAATGTCCGAGAATTCTCCTTTACCTTATATCGATGAAACTGGATAAGCATTGACGCAAACCGGCCCAGTCTTTCGGTTTAGATCGCATTGACCTTATTCGACGTAGAATCTTCAAGCAGTCTTGAAATGATTTTAAGTGTGCCACCTGTAATTTCGTTGAAGTGGTCATTTTGATAGCGAATCTTACCAAAGATTTTACCAAATCCTCTTGGGACATTGTGAAGAATTCAATTACGTCTTGTCTGTTCTCAATCGAGGATTTTTGTAAAAGTGGTCTCAACAACCATTGGCGCAGCACATTTCTTCCACTTTTTGTGTAGGTATTGTCAAGCAAGGCAAATACACTGTCATAGTATAAGCCTAACTTTCTTCTCACTGAAAATACCTGAATCCTTCCTTCGATTTTTCCCAAGACTAGGTGTAAGGTAGAGTTTAATGCAGAAATGCCAGTCAGACGTACCTTGACTTGAGATGGATGATGTTCCTAACAGTAAAATAAGCTCCCATATGACGATACAAAATATTACCTCACTAAATATCTGAAGAGCTTTCAAGGAATTTGAATCAATAAACATAGCGTCGTCAAAAGAGCAAAGCTGGACTGCAGTGACATGAATTTGAGGACAATCATCGAGTTGGTTTCCAATCTACAGATATTGAAATTGGTTCTGCCCTAACCTTACATTTTCGATCGTGAGAAAGATTGAAAGTGCTACAACTGAAAAATCACAAATCAGCTTAAACCTAGGAACGAACCTCCAAGTGCTCTGATCGTTTCATAGCTGTCAAAGTCAATGATGCTGTTTAGGTATCGATACTTTTCTCTCCTACATTATTCTTAAGATTTGCTTTGTTGCTGTACAACTTCACAGAGTTGTCGAACATATTCATTCCAATTTTCCATTCACCCCCAAAATTGAGTCTTTCGATCTCCTTGCATGCTTTCACATAGGCAAAGTCTACGATACGTAAGGTCAATTGAAGACGCAATGCATGCCTGAATGCTATATACACAGGAGTGAACATTACGTTAGTATCAATAATGCCCAGTTTACCTTTCGAATGACTACGTGGGTTTGGTTAAGCTTTATGTAGTCCAACCCTTCGAGAATCTTGTGCTTCACTGTGTTTAACGTTGATACAATCATAGTCATTGGGTGAATTTGCACAAGCAAACGATCAAGAGTCTGTTCATTCGAGAAAATTTATTGTGATGAAACGCAAATCGACAGTTTTACCGTCACCAACTCACTCTGAGCGATTGTCATTTGACAAATTTTGAGTGTCGCGGACAATGCGTCGTAGACTGCAATCCCTAGTTTACCTTTCTCAAAAAAGAATGCTGCAAATAATTCTGGGCCTCCATTTTCCTCGTCAGAGTCTATCTCGTCATCGGAGTGTGTAGTGGCTTGCTCGTCCTCGTTGTCGTCAAGATTGCTGAGCTTTCGTTTACTGGGAACAGACTGTTCAATTTCTCGGTCTCCTAACGTGGTACACCATCAGGAATCGTGGAGAAGGGCTGGCGAGCACGCTTGGCAGCCATGGATGGTATCTACTTGTCTTTTTTTCAAATGCGCGCCAATCTTGAAAAGCAAATTCTCTATCCGGATAATATCCGTAAGTTGAAGATTTCACAAGCCTTTCACCACAACTCACAAAAAGCCACCAAGTTCATTCCACGAAACAATGAAAGAATTTCGTGTTCACTGATCCTTTAATGCAACACCATTAAAGGATCACGTTATGCGAACAATTATTCGTCATTTAGAGCTGCAACACCGGGCAAGATCTTTCCTTCCAGAAGTTCCAAGCTGGCACCGCCACCAGTCGAGATATGGCTCATTTCTTTGGCCAAACCACGTTGTTCAACGGCTGCTACCGAATCACCTCCGCCAATAATGGTTGTCGCACACTAGAATTTTTGTGAGTCGTTCATGGAGAAGAGGCATTAGCACCTTCTTTGTGCACGAGGCCAACACTTCAGCGACACGGTTTGTGCCCTTGGCAAATTGTTCGAATTCAAACACACCCATGGGACCATTCCACACGATTGTGTTGCAGTCACTCAATTCCTTTTCGAACGTGGCTTGTGTCTGTGGGCCAATATCTAAATCAAATTCAAATCATGTTGTCCGACGTACTCATACCTAATCCAAGCCATTCGGCAGGAATATCGTGAATGCCGACTGTCTTGGAATTCGCGGTGGCTTCGTACTTATCAGCCACAACCACGTCCGTTGGCAAAATAAATCGAACCCCCTTTTGCTTGGCCTATCACGGGGTCAAAACGACTTAATGCAAACGTTGTCTTACCTTTTCCAAAAGAGCTTTGGCAAATTCGACTTTATCCTCTTCGACGATCGATTTGCCGACTTCAATACCCTATCATGAACAATTCAGTCCTGCTCTTATCACCGATTCGACCTGAGCCCGGTAGAACGTGAAAATCATACCACCACCTAGGAAAATCTTGTCGCATTTTTCCAGCAACGACTCCAAGATTGGAATTTTGGTTGACACTTTAGCACCACCAATAATAGCGGCCAAAGGACGCTTGGGTGCATCCACAGCTTCGCTCAAGTACTTCAATTCCTTTTCAAGGAGCTTGCCGGCTACAGAAGTCGACACATACTGCGTGACGCCTTCAGTGGAGGCATGAGCACGGTGTGCCGTGCCAAAGGCGTCGTTGACAAAGATATCCACATGGCTAGCAAGTTCCTTGGCAAAAGTTGGATCGTTGGCTTCTTCTTGTGGGTGGAAGCGAAGATTTTCGAGCAAGAGGACTTGGCCTTTCTTAAGATTCGCTTTGGCCGAGTCGACTTCAGACCCCACACAATCCGGCACAGTCAGGACAGGTTGTCCCAAGAGCTCCGACAATCGCGCAGCTACAGGTGTCAAGCGCATTTTGTCGTTGACTTGACCCTTGGGGCGACCGAGATGGCTACAGAGGACAATGGACGTGTCATTTTCCAAGAGGAAGCGGAGGGTGGGCAATGCCTCACGAATACGCGTGTCGTCCGTGATTACACTTGGATCTTTCTTGTTCAATGGCACGTTCAGATCTGCGCGGACCAACACACGCTTTCCATTTAATCCACCTCGGGCTTGAAGCTTATCAACGCTGAGTTTCTTCTTGACGGCGGTCGAGAAAAGACGCCTGATCATGTCGTCCTGTGATGTGGCGATGAAAATCGAAGATTGCAATTTGGCACAATTGATCGACAAAGCTCGTTTTTTTTGCAGCTGGATAACTTTTTTTTCGCTTTTTCTTGTGGTGCTTTTTCATCATCCGGATAAAAGATCTATATCCGGATGCGCCGACTCGAGAAGGGGGGGTTGGGCGGTGTAATTCCGACACTAAAACGTCACAGGGATACATACGGATTACCACACCCGTTTGCCCAGGTCAAGAGGCATTTGCGCGCCAGAAGACACAAGAGAAACAGCTTAAAGCAAGCGCTCAACTACTACGATGGATCGAAGAAGTAGCGCGCAATCACAACTGTCTTCAATGCGCTCCAGTGACATCTTTCCAGGGTCTACGGATGAGACGCTTGACGCGGCGTCCCACATTGCACTGGCCTCGACCGTGGCGATGAGTAGCTGGCTTCGCTTCAAGGGAGGTTTCTTCAAAGGTTGGACCATGTATTACTTTGTCTTGAGCCGCACAAACCAATTGACGGCGTACGTGACGGACGACTACCAAGGAAAACCATGGAAATTTCGAGTCCAAGCCATGATGGTTCAAACTACTCGATCGATTCACCTCGGCTTTATCGTTACAACGCTCAAAGATGGTGTGTTGACTTTAGCAGCGGCCAATAGTGCAGATTACAAGCAATGGATTCAAGTGCTGTCGGAGAAACAACCGATTCAAACACCGCTGACGCGATACTCTCTCAGCACTCGAGATCGTGACTTTGAACGAGAAGAAAGTGATCGACTGACTACAATCGAAAGATCGCAATCTTTGGACTTGAATGACAAGATGCAAAAAGAAGTCTTTCTCTATGTACCAACGACTGTGATTCCTCTCCACGGCGATCGCATTGCGCAAGCTAAAGAAGAAATTGTTGTCTTGCAATCACATATGGGCCAAATCGTACCCCACCGAGGCAATTTGGAGGACACGACCATTCAATGGCGCATTGGCAGACCCGAATACGCATTACTTGATTTGGCATTTTTGCAAGGCAAAACTCACAACCATGCACCTCCATCACTCGAGTGGACTGTGCAGAACCTGATCAAAAAATGGGAAATGGAAGTGAGCCACAAAGCCAACATTAACCAGTGGACGACTATGAATCCTGAAACGTTCAAGGTAGTTTCTCAACGAGACTCAACTCTAAAGCTAATATTGTTTTCTAGCTTCAGGTGAACATGGGACCCTCAGCAAGTGCGCATGACTTGCAGCAGAGCGGCAAATACAATGCAATGTTATCTCACTGTCCCCGTCATATATACGACGCAATGGGATCATCACGAGAAAGATCGTACCTCTCGTTTTCGTCTGTATTCCCCGACGGATTTGCATGGGAAGTACTCGAGGTCTTTACCCCATTGCCACGCGTTTCTTTTTCGTGGCGCCATTGGGGCTACTGCTCTTCGAAGAAAAAATCAGAGAATTCAGAAGAAGGCGAGCTGATTGAGCTAAAGGGATTTGCGATCATTGACCTGGATGCAAGCATGCGCCTCAATGGCATGGAATTCTTCTTCAAGGTCGAACCATTTCTCGAGGCTCTTCGCAAGTACAACTTTAGCGAGCTACCACCAATGCCTACTCGAGGACGGCGTATGAGTGCTCCTGCGACTGCAATGGATATACCACCATCACGAAGTCGACGGTTCTCGCGTTCACAGCGGTCAATGTCAACCTCACTGGACGAATCCGTCCTTGGAGTGGAAGAATTTCTTCGTTGTCCGCACATCACAACCGTGCCAGAGAGCCAAGCTAATATGAAGGACAATCAACATCGCCATACGATGGCAGGATAGAGTGTACATTAATTGGACGTCGTCGTCACTATATATCAAATGTTATTGACTACATTTCTAATGTCCGAGAGTCACTTCAAAGCAATGAATTGTCTGTTATTTTCCACGAAATTACGATAGATGCCTGCCCGAGGGCGTATGAACATGCAATTTCCCGATTCCAAAACCCCCGACAGTCCTCAGAGGAGAGTGCGAAGAATATCCAAAGTAGATAGCCTGATGGCAGTTTGCCTGGACGCCAGCGTAATCCAGTGTGGTGCTAGGCGTTGGCCAGCTTTTTTGGCGATATCGCACCAAAATTGAATGACCTCTACTTGATTGTTCCTGATGGCCTTGTCAAGCACAGCTTCCGTTTCGACTAGTTGTGATTGGTAAGTATGAAGAATTTCCAACACGTCAAGATAGCCATCGCGGGCTGCGGCCAGAGATGCCTTTTCAGTACAGCCCTCTGAGCGTTCTTCGAGGAGAAATCGTAGCACGTCCAAGTGTCGGTTTATTGCAGCATAGTCCGCTGCATTTGTGGTACAGCCTTCCTGTCGATGTTTGTGCAGGAAGCAGACCATTTCAAAGTGACCATTTGCAGCAGCGTAGTCCATAGCCATGGCAGAGCAGCCTTCTTGACGATTTTCATGGAGGAAGCGGACAATTTCCATAAAATTGTAACGCGCTGCATTGTCCATTGCCTGAGCTGTGCATCCTTCCTGGCGGTGCGCGTGTAGAAATTGTACTAGTTGGAAATGGCCATGAATTGCCGCGTAGTCCATAGCCAAAAATGTACATGGCTTGTTTTGCTTGTGTAGAAATTGCACCACATGGAAATGGCCGTTCTTCGCGGCATGATCAATTGCATCCACTGTGCAACCCTCTGATCGATTTTCGTGCAAATATTTGACGACGTCAAGATGACCATTTCGAGCTGCCCAATCCATAGCTTTAGTTGAGCACGGTACACCCACGTTTTCATTTAGGAATCGCACGACATCAAGGAATCCGTTTTGTGCGCCAAAATCAAGAATACCCCTTGAGAACCCTTCGTTACGGTGGTGATAGAGAAATTGAAGAATATCAAGCTTGCCGCTGTGTGCTGCATAATCCATGGCCAACTTGGTGCACCCATCAGCATGGTTGAAATGTAGATGCTTGACAATCTCAAGAGTGCCATGGTTTGCTGCAAAATCCATCGTGTGTCTACCACCAAGTCGGTTACACCGCACAATGCGTTTAACGAGCTCCAAGTCGTGCGTAGCAATGGCCTCGTGCAGAACATAAGAATGGTCTTCGATCGAGTCGAGGAAATAGATTCGTTCAAATTGTATCTTGGCTTTGCGTGATTCTTGTCTCCAAGCTGCATATTTGGGTCTCAAGTCATCAAAGATTCCATCTTGGAAGAGACAAATGTACATGAAGAGCGATGGGTCAACGAGAACCGACAAAGATGCCGACTTGGACGAAGGTTCCATCTTGAGTGTCTTGATCATGCTCGGAATGTCAAAATGCGAATCTTTAGTACTTGACTAGTCATACTAGTAGTATCTGGTGTGGATGCAGTACCTACTACTTAGAGTGGGCAGTTATCCGGATAACTCGCTCTGAAATGTATGGCTCTGACGAATATCCGGATAACGACTCCACCGACTCCGTGACCTTTCATTTGTCGATTTGACCAGTCGTGGTGACGTGCCAAATTTTGCCCCTCATGCAATCTGTCCCATATTGATATGAGTCTTCCATTTACACTTGGCATATAGCAGGTCCCCTCAGGGATGCTGGGTCCATCAGCCCAGCGCGAAGTCCATGGGGTGTGGCTAGAAGAGCTGGGCAATTGCCTACCTAGTCACGTTCTGTGAAACCGGGAGTCAATAATCAGCATTTCAACATCTCGTCAGATGTACGTATGTGTGTGCGTGTTGTCTATTGCAAGGAGGATTCTACAGATTTTTACACATGTTAGACACTGAACCAACCATGTTGAAAATTCTTTCCATCCTGAGCAATATGTGATTGTGTGTGCGTGCATGTGTGTGGATGTGTTGTTTCTGTGGATTGCTCAATCCTTGTTTCAAGAATTGCAATGACGAAACCAAAGTTTTTTTACACATGTTAGACTGCTGAATCTCCATGTCGAAAAACGCTTCTATCCCAAGCAATTCGCACATGCCCCAATGATTTACACAGTTAATTAGCTCTAGCTGAAGTCCAATTGAAGACACCTTTTTTCGTTGAGGGGAAAGCATGCCTGCCTGTGTCCGTTCATGTGAATCTTTGTTTCGTGGCTTGTGTCTTTGTCTGGCTGCATTATCTAGAGTCTCTAGCCGTCATTCTATGTTGACGCGTTAGTGCTACTTGTAGCCTAGAGCAATATCAAGCGGCTTCGCATGTTGGCTTCCTCGTAGTCTTCAAGTGGGGTCGAGAACTATGACATCTCTGTCGTTTCGTGCATTTCAAGTGAAGCAAATGATCCATTTCATCAAGTTTTCTTGATGGAATTCCTCGTTTCTGAGTATGCGTCACCACTGTACAAGTGGCCGCAACGACATGAGACCAACCTGATTAATATTGCTGATGCTTCACCATCCCCACTGTTGCAGTAGTTAAGTTCATGGAGTAAAAATTTAATGAACTCTCCAAATTTGTTCAAAGCAAAGTCCAATCGACTCATCTTACATCGCTGTTGATTAAGCTTTACACCAGCTATCTCATACATTACGATTAGTTCTCGTCGCTCGAGGAGGCGTAGCGTTTCGAGTATATCCTTCTCAATTCTTCACGTCGGCGCTCCCTCTCTTGCTCTTCAGGAGTGAGTTCCACAGCTCGTTGAGGCTCGGGGGGTTGAGCTTCACTGGAAGCTTCGGCGGGAACTGGGGCGATGCTTCCTTGGGTCGACGCAATTGGCGTCACAGGTGTTGGAGAGGATGGATTATTGACACTGTTGACAGGAAGGTTCGTGGTGGTAGCGGTGACTGAGGCAGCCACAACAGGTGCGGAAGGTGGGTTAGCTCGAGGAATTTCGGGATTGGTAGATGCAGGTCCTGCAGTTGTAGTTGGTGGAGTAGCAGTAGCCGGTGATGGAACTCCAACGAAAGGCATCGACATATTCAGTCCTGTTTGACTTTGAAGCGCCAAAGACGTCGCTCGAAGTACATGCAGTTGAGCTTGAAGCATATCAAGCTGATATTGCAAAAATCGAGGGTCCAGTTGGAGGCCGTAATGCAGGGATTGGATGTAGTGAGCACTTGTTTCAGGTGTCAGCGGGTTAAATGGCATTGTACCAAATGATGGGATGCCGGCTGCAAAGCCTCCAGGTACTCCCGACGGAACAACAGAGGGTAATTCAGTTGGTAAACCAGTACTTGTTGGTGCTCCAGAAGGAAGCCCAGGAGTAGCATGCCGAGTTGGTTCCTGAGTTGGTGCTGTTGGAGGCTGCGTCACAGAAGGCTGGGCAGCCTGAGTTCGAGGCAGAACTGGTGGAGTATGTGTCACGGGGGCTGGACCACCTTGAGGTGGAACCACAGGCTGATTAAATCCTGGTAGATTTCGAGCTGGAATATCGCGCCGCAGTGGATCAGCTGCAGGTGGTACTGCAGCAGGCTGTTGTGCAGCTTGAGGTTGATTTTGTTGTCGAGGGAGATCTGGAGCAACCCCATCTCCAGGTGGTGGATTTTGGCCAGGAATAATGTCTGGGCGGCGGACGGCATCAATTGGAATGTTCGAGCGGCACGTTGGACATGTCTACAGAACAGAGAATGTGAGATGATAAGAACTGATCAAGCTGATTACTTGTTGGCGCTGAAGCCACATGCGCAGGCAATTGAGATGAAAAATATGCGTGCATGGCAACTTCTTGGATGCATCCAGGGTCATTTCTTCACGGCATATAATGCAAATGCGATCTGTTTCATTCATTTCTTCTTCGGTAGGATTGGGAAAGCGCTCGTTCATGTTGGCCGTGATGCGTCTGTAGCGGAAATATGTCACAATACGACGTTGGAGGCTCTATCGTATGGATCAGACAGAAGAAATTAAGATCTTTGTCAACCTTGATAGACATCCATAAATCTCGAAGCAGATGCAATGGCATGCCGTAGTACGTGAATATAATCATAAAGAAGACCTAGACAAACATGTAAGGAAGGTTTCGCCTTGGCAGATATACCAAATACACGATGAGCTTCACCACTTCAGTGAAAAGCTCCAAGTAGAAGACGTATGTAAACTTGTTTGTCCACGTGCCTTCGACTCGAGCATCAATGAGATGCAAGACGTAGCGCATAAAGATAGACACAAGCGTCACAAAGAGGATCAAAAACTAATAGGGCAAGTCACTTGCGAGTTCCTATGGACAATACCTCAAAGCCGAACAAGACGAGAACAGAGGGGCCACGCTCGGCAACTTGCAGGCCAGAAACCACGACGAATGTCATATCAACTGCAGAAAGGAGTGCCATGAGGAGAACCAAACGAATATGGGTGATTTGCGATACAACCTCGGATTGCTCAATCTAGGATTGCTTAGAATGACAAGAAAGGTAAGAACTGAAGTACATGTTCCCCGCGCCATTGACACAACCAATGGAACGTCTTGATAAACAACAAAAGAGTAAAGAGCCCAAGGACGCGAAGTGACATTTCTTCTCGAAACACCGAGAGCGTAAAGCACGTCTCTGCGATCGTGAAACGAGCATGGTCGTACAACATCTGCACATATCATCACACCTACATATTCCTAATGAGCTTACCTCTAATTCTGCATCACGTAGCGTGCCCAAGAAGATTCGCTTGAACATGCGTCCACACAAAATAACCAAAACAAGGGCCACATTGCAAAGGATCATCACGCTCACCTTTGAGGTCACGAGGTAGATCACAGTCGGGTAGAATTGTTTTCGTGTGTAAAACGTATAGCTGATTAAGGCAGCGCCCACTAGAAGGCTCGCGACAGCGTAGATCGCGAACCGCATGCCCTCCTTGCTGCTCTTTTGATCCAGTTCCAAAGTGCACCTTTCCTGGTATATTTTTATTTAACCGACGTGAAATCCCTTTTTATTACATACAAAAATCAAGATATCTTTTCAGAATCAATTTATTTCAAGTAATTCAACCAATCAATTTGTAGCATGTGGCATTGAGGAGAAACCCCGAAGCTCATGGGAGACTCTCCAAGAGGACACCGCCATGATCATGCCTGAAGATAACCGAACTCTAGTTTAGTTAATAGCTATCTGGAGCAGTTTGATCAGCGCTCGATATCCTCCAAAAATGCTGCCTAGATGGCATTTTTCTTGTTTTTAGCAGACAAATCAAGCTGCCGATCTAACAATATTCGGCCACAGGAGGTCAACAATCTTTCTCCCTTGACGTGCTTCCTGCGCGAATAAGGATTTTCTCCACTGCGATGCCCTGCGCACCTCTTTGTTGGGCTCTCATGTCCTTGTGTCAGATCATGATGGCGATGAGAAGATGAAATTTTGCTTGGACAATATTATACATGGCTTCACCAATGAGATTTGCCAAGTTGTCATTGGAATTCGCTTGACATGGACGAAGAAGCCACCGCGAAAGAGACGGTGGAGTCTATCCTCAGGCGTGAATTGTCTGAGTCGGCGCCGTCTCGGACGACAACAGCTCGTCCTCCATTTGTCCCAACCGACTATGGCCTGAGCGAAGATTTTCGCTTGACTAACTTTAGCGCTCTGAAAGGCTGAGGCTGCAAGCTACCCCAGGAAAAACTACTCTCTTACATCTCTGGGATAGCTAATGACCTCAAACCAAATGAGGTAGCTCCGACATACCGTCATTACTCAGTCTATGCCGTGTAGACACCTGGAATGGACTCGAGTGTTGTCAAAATAAAACATCCTGCGTTGGGCGATTTGTACATGATCTCGACCACAGACTTCTTCTATCCTTTGGTGCAAGATCCTTACGTTCAAGTACGATTGCACGACAGCATTTCGATTGAACGCAATCCGTAGGGCCGAATTGCTTGTGCCAATGTTTTGTCAGATTTATATGCCATGGGTGTGACTGAAGTTGACACAATGCTCATGATCCTTGGAATCTCGCGAGACATGACCGACATCGAACGTGATGTTGTAACGACGCAACTCATCCACGGATTCAATGATCTTGCTCGTGAAGCTGGTACCAACGTCACGGGCGGACAAACAGTCATGAACCCATGGCCTATTGTTGGAGGCGTCGCAATGAGTGTTCGCCAAGGTATTTTTACTCCACCAGCATTAATACTTCATCGCACCACAGAATCGCAAATCATCCGTCCTGAGAATGCCACGCCTGGCAATGTTCTTGTCTTGACAAAACCTTTGGGGTATGCCAGCATTTAGGTGATATTGACTCATATTGTACAAATTAGAACGCAATTGGCTGTAAATTCATATCAAATGAAAGACCAGCCCCATCGGTGGAAAAAAGTGGAGCATTTCTTGACGACTGAAGCTGCTGACGCTGCCTTTGCTAAAGCCTCAGAGTCCATGTCACGTCTGAATATTAACGCTGCTAAGCTTATGCACAAGGTAAATTGTATCCTACTGGGAGCATTACAGTTCCAACTAGTACGGTGCGACGGCGGCAACTGATGTGACTGGGTTTGGTATTCTTGGCCACGCTTCTAATCTGGCCAAATCCCAAAAGGCTGCCGTGGATTTAGAACTCCATACACTCCCAGTTATTAAAGACATGCTTGAAGTGAATGCGGCCTTCAACAATAATTGGAGATTGCCTCAAGGTTATTCGTCCGAGACGTCTGGAGGACTATTGGTCTGTATTTCACCTGAAAATGCTGAGGTAAACAGTCGAATGGTTGTAAATTTAATTTCTAATAGGCTTACATGCGTGATTTGTTTGAACTGGATGGCCAACCTGCTTGGATTGTGGGTCGAGTCGTGGAGGGCTCGAACAAAGCGAAATTGACTGAGGATGTGCAGTATGTGGAGATATAAATGTATGGAATGGAAAGAGAAGTAGATGGGGTGTGCGAAAAGAGCTTGTTTTGAGTAGTTCAAGCAATTTTTGCCGTGAACATGCGAATGACAGGCCATGGTTGAACTCATTCGAGGGCCATGGCCTTGAGATGCTGTTCCCCCATGTGAATCATCACTCCATTTCATTATCATGTCATCGTCCGAACGATTGTTTAGATAAGAGTGGGTCGCTTTGGACCCTTGGTAACGAGAGTTTTCCATGTGCCTTGATCATGTCTTTAGCAAATTCCTTGAGCACATTTTTCCGTTCCAATTGCCACTTGCAATTATTTTGAATCATTTGAACCAACTACGCATTAGTAAACTCACTGGACGTAATATTAAATAGAATACCAGCTTGTCTTGAGGACATCGTACTGAAAAGCGATGCAGTTTTGTCAAAATGTCTTTGGAGAGAGGGCCTAAGAGTAGCTCGAAAGCTTTGCGTTTGTTGAGGTAATTTTTCTCAACGCGGATAATTTTACTGACCGTACTGGCAACAATAGTAAATTGGATCCGACCATTGATGGGATCCAATACTGCCGCCTATTCCCATGGATTGAAAATTGGCGCAAAATCAAGTACAACCTCTCCAAATACGTCTCCGCTGGACAATGTCGCTATTTGAATTCGAGTTTGCTCGGTCCCAAGCAATCGAACAGCCCCACAGAGACCTGACTGGACAAAATACAAATGCGTGGAGGGTTCCCCTGTGTGTGCAAATTGGAGAGGCAACCTTCGACTAGAATACCTTCAGAGACTACAACGTCTCCAGCATTGAACGTCAGATTTTCTGATAAGATCCCCAAGGAATTGCGCTGTTCGTTAGTCCACTCGGCGAAAATGCCCGTGGATGTAAAAAATTCTGCGCGACGGGTCGCCCCTTCCATCATGACTTTCCTCATTGTGTGCTTATAGACCGTGCTATCAAGCATCAAAACTTTGCATGCCTAGTCAAAGTAGAGTCCAAAAATATGAAGTTGGCTTACAGTCAATGCTTCCAAAAGTGTTTCTGTCCACAAGTTTGCTGAAATCGAAGCTTCACAAAAGGTATCCCCAGGCTGTAAGGTCTTGTGGATTTGTACTTCACCATGGGTTTCCGTTTGTACTGTGATTGTTCCTTCCATGACAACGTACATGCTTAACAATGATCTAAGCTCACAAACACTGACAACTGTACCTGACAGAAGATTTGCCGACCCATGCCTTAGTTCCAGTGGGCCAGCATGTAAAGGAAAAATTTCTAAGCGAAGCAAGTCGAGAGGCGTATGCAAATATTTCATACCGCCACAGGACAAACAACATGTCAGACGAAAGGTTTGCTAAGCATGGAATTCGGCCGGACTGGTCAACCAGAACGTCGAGGTGCACTTGACTTCGCTGCTACAAGTTCTATCAGTGCTGAAAGGCTTCTCTAGCATTTACTGAGGGTGGTGTTTCATACGCTTCAACAAACCAGTCGCTTTTAGTCTGACAAATCCTTAGCTTCCAACAGTGATAAATCATACTTACCGGGATATGATGACGTTTAGCACTTGCGTTTATCAACGTTATTGCTTGAAGAGCTTTTCGAGCTAAATGTTGAGCGTTCTTGTGGCTCGCTTTGTTGTGCTCAATGTTGAGAGCTCTCTTTGAGTCTTTGGACGCTTCAGTATATCTTTCTTTGACTCTCCAAAACACACTACGAGGACATCTAAAATCTTATCAAGTTACTCCATTCACCTTCGAAGCTTGAAGCAACGAGGCACTTCTGGGTCCAATTTAATTGCTTCGTTCAAGGCAATCATAGCCTCGCCAAATCGATTCAAATGTGCCAAAACGACTGCTTGGTTAAAAAATAATGTGGATCGATTTGATGCGTCAGAATTGACAACAAAACATTTCTTCAACTGGGGCAAGCAATCGCTACATAGATTTATGTTGACAGAGCAATATTTGTACGATACCAATATCGGCCATCCTGGAAATTTCTCCACGTTTCATCAAGAAGTGTGTTAAGAGGATGGCAATTTGTCTCTGGCAGTGTATGTATAAATGTAATGTCTCGATTCATGAGGCAGCGAAACTTTGCTTGGATGTGCTCCTCATCTTCAACCTGTGCTGGTTGGTTAATCGATATATCTTGGAGTGTATCTTCTGTCTTCGCCACACTACGCAAGGGTTTTTCCGCCTTTCAATGCATGTGAAGGATGCTGTATTAAGGGTTTTACCTTTGACATATACTTCGGTACCTTTGTGCTCCCGTGGAGTTCTGGTTGGAGGGTAGGCTTAGGTAGGAGCGATTTGGAAAATGAATAAGCCGCTGCTGCGTTCGCCTTCGTGATCAGTTTGTTCAGCGTCTCGGCTTGAGACGCCAATTCCTATAGCACAATTATGAACCAGCTTAGCATTGCACGGGGTACCAAGCGTGGGGGAATCTGAACAATTTCTTTTTCAAACAATTCATCGTAAGTGAACTCCACATCAGTCATGGCTGCTATGGTAATATCACTTCGACGGCGTCGGGCTCCTGAACGTGTCGGAGTCAAAACTCTGTCTCTTTGAATATGCTGCGTAAATGTACTGTCGTAGTTGTATGGCATTTCGCCCTCTGTTAGCGGGCGGTCAAGGTTAGCAGTGCTATAATTGTGGCGTTGTTTCGTGCGATAATTCCACGAGCGAGCAGCCAGTCGAGCACTTTGCTGATGTTGCTGATGACTAGCACTTGTAGACGGCTCGCTCACGCTCGGACGAGCTTCTTGCTGTGGCAATTCTGCCATTATCAATGTGCACTGCCCGAGTTTATCACTTGCAACTCTGCAAGATCTAAATTTAAAATGAGGGGTTGAAGGGGTTTGCAGGCAAGGGCTGATAAAGTAAAGTAATTTTCGGATAAATATCCGAATATTCGATTTTGCACGCAGTTTCTTTTACAAAACGAGGAAGATTCCGAATTTATAGAGTTTTTGTATGGCCTTTTTAAATTTCTGTATTTTATTTTTACTTGTATTGGATGGAATCGATAAAAAGCCAGAAAAAACTTTTTTTGCTCAACTTTGAATTTTCAAACAAGTGAGCGGATCAATCATGATGGCAACGCCGATCACGCCGAAAGGAAAAGAGAAGAAAGAGAAGAACGGCATGTGGACATATGAAGAAGAAGTCACGATGCTCAATGCCTACCTGAGTGCGATCAAAAAGTCGACCAATATGACGAATATGGAGAAACGAAAGTGTTGGGATGCAGTCACACAAGCTTGCCACGAACAAGGATGCACTTGGGACAAAGACCAAATCTATTTCAAGTACAGCCGCATTCTATACGACTTTAGTTTGTGGAATTTTGTTCGAAAATGCCGGGGGGCGATCGTCGACCCCGTCACGGGATTCATTACGCTGTCGGAAGAAGGTTGGGAATTCGCGATCCAAAAGAAACCAAAATGCGTGAAATTTCGCACGAAAGGATTTGTCCACAGAGAGATCATGGAAGCTATTACAGGTTTACTCAGACGAACTTTTTCATCGTGCTGAGATCTTGTTTAGGTGAAGATGGGACGCATTATGAACACGATCCAGCAGAACTGGATGCCCAACTGAAAAAAGGCGAAAAACGAGGGCGAAAGAAGTTAGAGCGATCTGGTGATGGTCCAGCAAAGAAACAACCAAGAGGAGTGCAAGACTTGGCCGCCAGTGAGCTCTTTTCTGCTGAAACTATGCGCAATTTGAATGACTATTTAAGAGCTGGGACTCGGGCATTTGATGCGCTTGCGCAATACCTTGAGCAAGAACGATTAAAGAATGATCTCTCGACGATATGAGCGACAATCTCCAACCATTTTACATTAAATAAATCGTATGACAGGTCGTTACTCGATCCATTTCATTTGTCTGGCAGCTTCCATGTCAGCCATATCCAAAATGGCCCACATGTCGACATTCACTTGGCGTGGAGGACGTGACGGATGCACAATTGCCTCCAATGCAGATGCACATTCGTGAAGCAACTCCAAGCCGTGGAAATCTGGCATTGCCATCGCGTTGCTACGTTGCAGGATTTGAATTGATTGCTTCAAAGCTTTCATTCCCGAAATCACAACTCGTTCTTGGCTGCGACCAATAGAGGCATTTCCAAATGATTCCATAATGGGCATTGCTTCTGGAATTAGTTCCAGCACAGATTGCACCGACTCCAACGATAGATCATTGTAGAAACGACTTGAGGCGGCTTGCCAGCTGTGGCAATATGTTGATAACGGGCTCTGTTGACACTCGATGTGCGACACCACGCCGAAATATCCGACTCCGAGGAGAGCCAATATGACGATCAAGAGGACAACTCGGAAGCAGAAGACCACAACACGTGTGATAACAGACGGACTCTTTGAATCAGATGCTGATGATGTCGAGAATGATGCACCAAGGGCGAGGAGAGTAGGTAGATGGAGCTCCAATTTCTTGACACTTAATGCTCCGTACTTTCGCTTGAGAAGCTGAATCAGCTCACGCTCTTTGCCAGTGTACGCCTTCACTATGGCACAGACATCTTTGATTTTGTCAGGTTGATGCGTCTTGTACAAATCATTCAAAAGGTACGTCAGATTGACATTGCTTGGAGATACTGGAGGAGATGTCGGAGTTGTTTGGGCTGAATGACTGTTCGCATCCAAAGTCGGAGGGTGGGAGAGTTCGAACGGGTCATGAATTGGGTGCTGGAGTCGAGGCTTTTGGCGTGGCGAGCGTGGCTTTTGGTAAATATTAACTGGTTCGATCGGAGGTTGGGATACGTTGCTGTTCGTATGTGGCTGTGGAGGAGGGTTTGCTTGAACAAGTGGCAGTGCTTCGGCAACTGGTGAAGCTAGTTTTGGTGCTTCTTGAGAAGACCTGGGGGAGTTTGATTCCTCAGAGTTGCTGCTATTGCTGTGGCGCATGATGCATGACTTGAGAACTTTTTCTTCAGGTAAATGCTCATGGGACGTGGGTGCCAACGGTGGCTTCTGTAGATGAACGTCATTGACAAAGACGTCTGGTGCCATGACAAATGGAGCAGGGGCCGGTTCAGCCTGGACCAAGAGTGCAGCAACATCCTCCTGCGATGGACCTGGCTGGGCCACATTTGACGCAGCGTTGCTCCATCGTTGTTCCAGAGACAGTACTACATCGTTGCCATAATATTGCTTCAATTCTTGGACAAGAGTCTGTTCTCGTCCAGTGTAATCCCGAGTCAAAGAGTCAACGATAGGAAGCTGCGAATTGTCATGAGCACTGAAAAACTCAGTCAATAATTCGCGGAATGATTCTGAAGATGGTGCCTCTGTATATGGAGGTTTTGTAGGAGATGGATTGGCGCTTTCGCCTGCTTCTCGGATGGTTGCCATTGGAGCCGAGTATGAGTGGTTTGGAAAGTCACGATTGATAGAGCTTGTTGATGAAGACAAAGCCGCGGTACCATGATTTTTCTCGAGAGCCTTTCGAAGGGCCTCAATTTTGGCTTGCAATGCATCGATCTCATGGCTCTTCTTGGCCAGTTCTTGAGCTTTTTGATCTCGTTCTTCTTCGATTTGCCGTACACTAGACTGGAGTTTGTTTACTGCACCGTACGAACGTGCCAAGTCTTCTTGGGCTTTTGTTTTGATCGACTCCAGATGTGTCCGGAGACTTGCTTCTGAACTCTGAAGCTCCTTGATGTACCCAATCAAACTATGCACACTGTTCTTGGTTGGAATCAATTTGGTGACAAGAGCTTCTGTCCGAACTTTTAAAGAGCCTTGACTTGATGTGCGACTGTTTGCAGGGCTAATCGGTGCCTGGCTCAAGTTATTTGCTCGTGTCCGCCCGGGACTTGCATCTCGCTTGGTCCTGCCGCTACTGTTTATGCCAGTGGAATTTCGAAAGGCTTCCGAGGTGAGAAGCAAGCCAGAGAGACCCATGCGAACTTTTTGGCGTGCAGACAAGCCTTCGTCGGGATTGATGTGGTTTGGGGTTTTCGGTGGGTCGACTTTGGTCTTGTGTTTCGCCCTTGGTGTCCGAGGTTCTTCATCTTCGTCCAAAGCTGCAGGTAAGCTGGATGGTGGTTGTACTTGGTTTATGGGCGGAGCTGTTTGGTCGATTGATGCAGATCCAGAGCTACTGTCCACAGAGAGTGTGCTAGTCGTGGACGATTGTCCAGGGCTTCGTTTAGGTATACGTGTGATACCATTCGGAGTTTGGATTGCTGCTGACGAGTTTCGAATCGGTAATGGATCGTTTTCTGCAAAGAATCCTCGAGGCTTCGATGGTGCAGTCGTCGGTCTGCGTTGATACAATGGCGAGTCATGCACCATGTGTCTGACATGGCTCAGTGATGGTTTCCACATGGGTTCAGCCACAGGATGGGGTGGTTGATTCAAAAACGCACGAGGAATGCCATTTTTCCTATTTTCCTTGTCGCTGTCAGCTCGCGGAGGGGACTGTTGCGTTGATTTTGGCGGCGTCGTCCTCGCGCCAAACCGGGACATGGGCTTGCCTGGCGGTGGCGGAACCACGCTTGTCACCGCCGGTGCACTGTCTTGATTCTGTAAAGCGCTTGGCTTGCGTCCATACGGCGGGCTCCTTGACAGTCCGTGGCTTTTCTCTTGTGTATGCGACGTCATTCGAAGCTCGGCGTCACCCTTGTCGCCTTGCCCTGCACTTTGAATTTCTCGTTTGAAACAATAGCCAGACATGCGATCTTATTTTATAATCAAATGCAAATCCCATGCACTTGGAGGCTATTTTTATCTTGATCTAATAATAAATTCGCTCATTGACGTGGAAAATAAAATAAATTTTTGGTAAAAATGGAAAATTAAATACTTTCCAATTTGAATGGACGAATCAACGTCCAGCCAAGATGACGACGATGCAAGACGTGAAAATCTCGTCATAGACTAGTTTGGTGCTTGTATTTCTCAAGGCGACAGATCTAGGCCGTCGTTTTACTTGTTCGTATGAGCTTTCCAAGTCATTTAATCGAGTCTGTGTGGTGCTGCCCGATGGAATCATGTTTTTGTAGATTTTTTCACAATTGCCACGTGTATCCACAAGTGTACAACGCAAACATTTAAAAATACGGCAATGTCTCAGTGCCCGTTGTTGCTTGCTGGCCGCGTTCTGAAAGAATTTCCTAGATCTCATAGCGCTCTATTTAGCTAATGAAGATGCCGTGTGCACATACACCAAGCCGCGAACGTTATAGCACACCTCAATGTTCTATTTCTACCACAGCAATTTGTTCGAATCAATGCAATACTGTGTAAATTAATATAGTGTATCATTCAATTCACAAATTCAAATTTGAAAACCGAAAATAATCTTGACAAATAATATTTTGTATAAATTTATGGAGCAACATTTGGGCTCACAACATGACCCTCACGAATTTCGGGCTTGTGATTGGTTGACCTGAAATCTTACAGCGGTCGCCGACGTGTGGGGTTCCGTGCGTCAGATCTATCCCACGACGCATGGACGATAGCTCCAGTGATGACGCCGAGCTATACAATGCGCCGAGAGAAATGCGAACCAAGTCCATGACACGACCACGCTCATATGACGAAGTATACGCTTCAACAACGACATCGTTGGAGAAAGATTCGCAACAAATGCTGTTGGCATTGTACTATTGGCGCCAAAAACTGTGCAGCAAGACGTTCCAGCAATGGCGACATGCGGTGTCCTTATCGACTGCGATGCAAGCACACCGATCATTCCATCATCAATCAACGTTTTACAATGATCATGATGACCATAGACCAAGTCGAGGGCGACGAGGAACCAATTCAATTTTGAAGCGACAGCAGCGCATGAAAAAGACAATTGACGACGACGAGGACTCGTCAGATGCGTCGTCCGAGTGGAGTTTTCGATTGGCCTCGGCGCACACACTTCGTCATCCTACCATTGCACCGTCAACACAACAAATTGCTCGACAGCGAAATACCATCTACAAGACAATGCAACAACAAGATGCACAGCGTCAACGCATGGCGGCCATCAAGACTCGATACTCTCTCCTTGATCAAGTGTTTTCATCGTGGAAAGCTGTGGTTGCATCAACGCGACCTTATCGTGATGCTCTGAAGCAAAGTGCATTAACTCATTGGCGCAGGCGCTCATATCGACTGGTCTGGACATCTTGGCGAGCTTTTCGTCATCGCAAAATGGAATCTCTTCGTGCAAGGCAACATGCAAAATTGCAGCGTTATCAAATGGCTTTTCGGGTATGGATCCGCTTTACGACAGTGCTGAAGAGCGCAACCTTTGTTCATTCAAAGCACGAAGCAAAGATGCAAATCTGCTACTGGCGCCAATGGAAACAAGTCTATTCGATGCGCCAAAAGTGGCGAGTTCTGATATTTTACTTCGCATCGCAGCGTCGATCGAAGCAACTCAACCTATGCTGGAGAACGTGGGTAATTTGCGCCACTGCATCGCGCCAGAAGACTGTCCTCACAAATAGAGCTCTGTCGTGGAGGCGAAAATCATTGCTGCGCTCAAATTTCAATAATTGGCATCAGGTTATCGACATAGATGGATCCAATAAGACTATACAGCTCCAGAAAACTGTTGCAGAAACCACTGCTGTGCGAAGATGGCACAGGTGGACACTTCGGCGGCGGCAATATTGGGATAAACTTCAGCTAGCCGATGTTTGGGATGCGAGTCGCGTCTCTCGGCATATCATGCGACGATGGCGAGCTTTCCTTCTTATTCGAGCGCATGAGAATCATCAATGGCAACGCGCAATTTTGGCGTCACGTCGGCGATACCTCAATGAGTTCTTTATTAAATGGATAGAGACATCAAGACGAAAGAGGAATGCGAGAGACCAGAGAACATTTGCCGAGCACTGGCATGTTTGCCAGTGCCGATTCCGACATTTCTCAATGTGGAAGCAATTCAAGGAGCAGCGAGAAAAGTTGCGCATGGCTGTATTGCATTTCTACAGCGTCACGACTGAAAATGTCTTTCATATGTGGCGTCGGTACGTCTTCACTTGTCGCCTTATGGGCTCATTTTCATCTAGATTGGTGCAAGACATTTTGAAAGCACGGTGGAAAGCCTGTGAAATGGCTGATATTAACCGAAGAAACCTCATGGTGCATTCATTTGTCGCCTGGCGAGACACGGCTCACCGTCAGCACTACCTCAATTTACTGAGATGCCGCTTACAGATTAGATTCGGCCATTCAACACTCCGACGACACCTTGAGGCTTGGAAAGCCTTCCTTGTACCAAAGAAACACCGAAGACATCTCTATGCAACATTTCAAAGCCAAGCAATGCACCGATCGTTGCGATCTGTTTTTCTGCAGTGGCGAGCGGTCGTTGCTAGCCTTCATGAATGGAGGCGATTTATTTGCGCACTAGACCAAGGTCACGACGACAAACGCCTCCGTTACGGTTTCCATCAATGGCATCTTAACTCGGTGGGTCTCTCTTTGGCTAAGAGTTTGAAGTGCCGTCGAAAGGCAGTAGTATTTATGACTTGGATCACTTGGGCACAAGTTCGCAAGGCAAAATACCGGCGAGTAGAGCAGGCAATCTTGTGGTGGTCCGACCGACTGATCGAGCAAGTACTATTAAAATGGCGGGGACATGTCCTCGGTATGCGAAGTACCCGCAATTGTGGTACTCACATTCGACTGGCAACTCAAAGATGCTGCGTGGCCACTCACTGGCAATACTGGAAACTGCAATGGAATAATGTCAGGCACGGCGCAACAGCAACAGCTTGGAACCGACGGCAGGTCCTGAATAAAGTGTTTCAAGCGTTCCGCCAAGTGGTCGCAACGACGATTCAAGAGAAAAAAATCAGACGAGCAGCTCAACTCCTACTCACGGGAAGGCTCAGCACAGTTTACTTTGACAGGTGGAATGAATATGTCGCCCAGCGAAGATATTTGAAGGATCAAACGGCCCTAGCTCGAGAGCATTATATGACCAGGATAGTTTCGCGTACATTCCGTGCTTGGCAAGGAGTGCATTCCCAAATGCAAGAAAACGTGGCATTGTTAGCTGCGTGGACACGAAGACAGATAAAAGTTGCCATTTCCCGTTGGCATATCTTGGCTCGAGCGACCTCAACGGCCAAGTGGCAAATCGAGGCAAGTCGATCTTACTATCGGACAGGATTATGTCGCAAAGTGCTCTACGCTTGGGAAGAGGGAGCTGCATTGAGGCACCATATAAAGACTTTGCAAGCATCAACGTTTGACCACATGCTTCACTTTCGAGTGGAGCAAGCCATTCGCAGACTTGAGCCCCACGCATCATCAAGGAAAACCTTAAAGGCCATGAACGAGAGCGCCGAAAAGTTGTGGAGAAAGCGAAGGATGCACATGGCTGTCCTCAACTTGCGAAGTGCTGCCGAAGCCGTCGGAGTACTAAGGAAGCGCTTCAAGCAAGCTCAGGCATGTGTTGGTTCGTTGGTGCAATATTCTCACTGCAATTTTTAGGCTTGGAACAAGACATGTTTGCTTCGCCGCGTATGGTCCGCTCTTGTAGCATCTACAAAACGGAGTCAACACGTTCGTCGAATGTTGATTGACGTGCTCGGATCTCAGTCGCAAGCTAAATTGAAGAGCACATTTCATCGCTGGCAATTGCTGATGCATCGACAACATCGTCTTCGCGAAGGAATTGAATTTGCGACTCAAAATTCTCTGACTAGAGGTGTACGCCAATGGCGTGCGTGTACTCACGATTCAAGGCGCATCCGAAGCTTATTGCGCGTGATGGAGACTGTCCTTGTTGGACACAGTGCTAACTTTTATTTTCTTGCATGGAAGACGTATTGTGCAGATCGTCGTAATAAAAAACAACTGGAAATGGCGGCGATCGCGATGGCCAAAAATCTCCTCCGGCGACACATGTGGCAGTCATGGTGTACTTATGTGTCGAGACAACGGTGTTTATACATTGCCCTTGAGAAGCGACAAGTGTACCACGCCCAACTTGCTTGGAGGGGTTGGTGTCAGTTTATCCATCAGCGCCGCATGAAAAATGCAAAGCTTGAGGTACAAATTTCTTCTAGAGTACTTCAATCATGCGTTTGACCTTAGCTTGCATGCCTGCATTTTGCTTCAAAATGTCTCCGACGTTGTTGGACAAACTGGCGAAGAGCGGCCGAAAGTATTCGCGACGAAGACGACAAACGAGTGGCAAAGAGTCATCGACTACGGTTGTTTCGTTGGGCCTGGCGTCACTGGAAGCTATTTAAGCACAATGCTGTACTCTTACGAAGAGTCACTCTATATTGGAAACAGCGGCATCTTCGCTTATGCTTTCGCCATTGGGATTTGTAAAGTTTATTGCCACAAACATTGTACATTATGCCTTGTAGATATCGAGATCATCGTGTCCATCATGCTTCATTGGTGCGAGCTAGCAATAAGCATTACCAGGGGCACCTCAGGCGGAAAGCATGGACTCACTGGTGCAAGCTGAAAACATTGCGTGAACACAAAGCTGCGTGTTTGAATTTGGCAATGCATTACGACGAAAAGCGTACGATATTTTAAGTATACTCTTGCTCACAGCAATCGGTGATAGGACTATGTCGACCATGCTTTATAACGTGGCGATCAGTAGCTCACAAGACCAAGAAAACCAAACAAATTCTCGCAGCAGCATTCCGACGAGACGCCTCAATGTGTATGCTTCGATGCTTTCGTAGTTGGCAGCAATACTCGCACACTGTGTCGGCAAAGCGTCAAACGATACTCGACCATCAACACGCGATGCATGACTTCAAGATGGATCGATGTATCTCCGCTTGGAAATTGTACACTGAAATGACGCATCAACTCAACGTGTTGAATCAGCGAGCTTTGGACTTTCTCGACCAAAAGAGACGCGCTCGTTGTTTCGATGCCTGGGTGCTTCATGGCTACGTGATCAAGGAGCAGGAGCTCAAGCTACAACTGGCTATCGACCATTCCGATGCTTCGATTCTCTGTCGTCGGTTTTGCCAATGGACTGAGTTTGCGTACTGGAAATATCAAACGGCGCAAGCCAAGTATCATTACCACCAAACTCTCATCCAGCAGTCTTGGATCGCGTGGTATGTGCCGCAAGAGGTCTTTGTAACATTGACAATGTGATGGCAGGCTGGCCTTCCTACAGTCTCGTATTTGCGACGAGGCTTCGATCGAACTCGCTGAAATCCATCACAGAGAAAAACTGCGCTCAACAGCGTGGAGAAAATGGCGACTCAAATGTATGCATCAGCTACAAAAGCGCATCGCAGCTCAGCACTTTGCCAACCATGTACTATTGAAAAGATACATATTCACATCGTCATTCTAGACGCTTCGCAATGCTTTCCATGAGTGGCGAGAACATGGCAAAGTGCTCTGCCGCCTCCGACATGCGTGGATTTTTTGGGAAGAATCTGCACTTGGCCTTCGTTTCCGCCAGTGGCAACGATTTGTTGAGAGCTGCAGGACTCGCCATGCGCAGTTTCGACTCTTTCAGTCAGTGCAACAACGCCAGGCCGTCCGTCGGTGGCATCGGTGGGTTGAAGCATCAAAGCACAGCAAACAGCAGCTCTCATGGGCTGCTAGTCTCTTCTATGAGTCCTCTCTTGGTTGGTATTTTAGAGCTTGGCGGTCCAAGTTTGTGTCCCGAGTCCATAAGAGGGTTCAAACCGAGCGTGCGATATCGCATCTGATGTGCAAAGGTTTACGGGGCTACTTTGAGCGCTGGAAATCGGCCAAAGTCCAAATGAAACAACTCCGGGAGGCGAAAACCATGGCAGACTATCACCTTGAACTAACGCGGCAGGCCAAAGGCGTGCGCTATCTCCACGACCATGTTGTCGACTTGCGAGCTGCTCAGTACATATGGGAGCATGTCAAAGCGTTCCGTCGCCATAAATTGTACCTTAGTGGCATCTCTACATGGCGAGCATGTGCAAAGGAGCGCAAAGTGAACAAGGTCATGGAATGTAAAGCCTCAAGGACCTTTGATATGCGCATTCGCAAGAAGACATTCAGCCATTGGACTATGTACTGCTCAAATGTTCGCTACCTCAAAGCTCGGGTGTATCAATCGCGGCATATTTACTTTAGCTCGCTCTCCTCTCGAGCATTCCTGCGTCTCAAACGATTTGCTCGGCTCAAACGTCAACTCCGCAGTATTTCCACTCGGGTTCAGTTGCGCCAGCGCCAAGAATGGTTTGAAAGGTAATGAACCGTGTTCGCGTTTGGATCTCAATCGAGGTTGCATTTGTAGATGGAAGAGATATCGTGTCGACACTCAAATTGCAAGAAAACGAGCAGCACGAGCTTCCATGCTTTACCGACGATCACATCTCCAACGCCTATTTAATCACTGGAAGAGCGTGGCATGCGAGCGTTGGATGCGTTCCCGCTTAATCGAATATGCGTTCGTTGTTCGGGAGCAGCTTGCTCTACTTTCAGCGGTACGGAGCTGGCACACCATGGCTGTCGAGCGCAAGCAAAGCAAAGCTCGCGGATGGAGATTGCGCCAAACTCAACTCGTCACTAATACGTTCCAACTGTGGCGACGATTTTCTAACGCTCAGCAATGCGCAAAGCGTTTGAAATATCAAATCATTAGACGTCGTCAAACCAATGCACTTAGAGCTTGGTTTGGCGCATTTGTAGCGAAGACGGCCATTCAATTGTAAATTAACCCCCTTCACCGTCTTGCAAGAGTTCTTACAAGGCTTTTGCAGTCGGACTTCAGGTGGAAACATACAAACCCGTGAGATCCCTTGAAGGAAAAACAATGTGCTACGTCCCGACACATTGGGCTTCATATTCTGTGGAGCATTTCATCCAACATAGCAGTAGACACTTCACTTGACGACTTCATTACGCCAATTTGTAGTCATTTACGCAAGAACGATTGAAAACAACATAATGAACATACGACAGTTAGAGAATATCTTGCGCGTTAAGTCACGAAAGTCATTTCGACGTTGGCGTCGTATGAGATGATTGCTGGAAAGAGTGCTTCGTCTTCGATGTCTTTGAATGCAACGCCAAGGTGTGTGTCGTTTTGAAGAAACGAAATTGTCTTGGACGTCTTGTCAAGTATGACAGTGAGAATATCGCCATGCTTGAGCGGATGTACAAACGGGGCGTCATCGTGGCCTTGAAGGGAACAAAGCGATCCTTTCCGCACGTTCATGTACCAGCCAGAGTAATTGAACACAAAGACGGCACCGCTTTCGTGCTGCACCTCCCAAAAGCTCGGCTCCTTGATAAAGCCAATTGCAATGGCATTTCGGTATTTGGTCTTTGGGAGACCTATCTTGACTGCAAAACAGTCGACAGTGATGTTGCCCATCGCGACATTCCATGCTGGTCCCCTGGTTTTCATGGTCATCCCTTTGTTGCTCACGCTTGCGTACTGCCCAACGCGCTCAGGATCCCAAAACAGCCTCTGTTGAGCTGGGGGTTCCACGACTTCACCGGATATCTCAGCCAAAACTTCTTCGAGCGGCTTTTCCTCAAGTGGTGGCGCCTTGCCTCGTTTCGGGATGCGATTTGGTTCAGATTTGGGTCGGCCACGTTTCTTTGGTATGACTGTGTCTTCTTCAACTTTGCTATTTTCTTGAAGAGTTAAAATGCGGCGCAAGCTGCGAGAATGGTGCTCCAGTCGCTCGCTTTGTTGAGCTAGAGCGTTGAGTTGATCTTTCAAAAAGTCAGCCGCGTCAAGTGGCAGTCCATTATGAAGTCGATTGTAAAGCGTGCGCACTTGATGCTGACTGCGCTCGCATTCGTTTTGGAGCTCGTAAACGATAGCTTCAACGTCATCAGTTGTGCCATCTCGAAACCCCTCTGTGTCGCTGGGTGATGTGGCGGACTTGTGTGTCATGTCAACGTGATGCCAAACGCGTTCCACATTCTCATCGTTATCATCAAGGACAGGACGCCTCCACGACAGCAATGCAATGCGTTGTGGTTTTTCCTGAGCCTGGGCCGTGGATGCAGGCTCCGCAGTCGTCAATGATTCTTTGTACGGCTCAGTTGTTTGAAATTCATCACATGACTCGAGAGGGGCTTCATCGTGGGTCGAAGACGATGTTGAGGTGAAACTTTTGGCTGGGCTCGCCTCTGTGGAAGCTCTATAGAGAAGCGAATCAAGCTCCTGAACGACAGCATTCTCGTCGTCAAGCGCGGGGTCATGCGTTTCGTCGCTTCGATCGTCCGCCTCTGGGTCAATGTCTGGTGAGACAATCATTTTTGGCTCCACTTTTTCAAATAAATGAAGCCAACCGACAGAATGAGATGTTTGATGGGCGAACTCTCGAGAGAACTGAACTAGGCAAAGAACTACGACGTCGCAGGTGTACTATGGAAGAGTGCACGAAATTATTGTCATGCTGGTCATCTGGCATGGAGGCATTTGTATCAGCGTGACAAGTCGTTGGTGTCGGCAGAGCTGATATTGACTCACAACCATTAGGGCCGACTGCATGACTCAACACCACTACTGCTACGAGTCAAGAGCGACGATCAAGTGACTAATGAGTAATTCTTGCGCTGTTGCCTCATGTGAAAAGCACGAGAGATGCGGTGAAAGAATTGTTGCACGTACAGTGTACACTCCAGGATGGCATTTTGTAAATCATCATCACACAAGAAGATGCATGTTTCAACTCAATGGTCCATATGGGTATTTTCCAGCGAGAATACTAAATGCGTTTATTGAGATAGCGATGGATTATGCCGTGCATCTATCTCGCTTGGCGCTTAAACTACTTACGACAGAGCGGCGCATAGGATGAGTGGGCTACGACGTTAAAAGGCGAGGTTTTCTATTCCATCCAAGATGTGCTGAATTCGAGAAATTTTCCTCACGGGAATGGATGGAAGTGCAAATTTACATTGCAAAGGATTCGAGGAGCAAGTTGGCCGCGGCATTTTCATCTCGCCCACATGCCGCATAAGCGTTGTAAGCTTCCTCTCGACCAAATCCAAGTGCTTGAAGCTATCCAGAAGACATAGTGAGATTATTGAGCTCGGACATCATCGTACCCTCTCAATAGCAGCTGCAGCAAGATGTTCCTGCAAGAAATCTGCTTCGTTGTAAATCAATTCAGCAGCTGGGTTCATTTCTTCTTTTGTCTCTTCCTCGTCAGCTGTGTCTATTTCATCAATTTCCTGCTTTGATTGCAGACGTTGCATGGCGGCGCTCATTCGATCCAACGTGATGTCAACCAAATGATCTGGGTCGCATGATTGGAGGGCGGTAAATAAGTAATAAGGCTTGTTCATCGCAATGTCAGCCAGGCGGTCATCAGTCTTTCGCTGAGTCGACGTGTCGATGTGGATTCCGTCTGTAAGAAACGCCACGGCAGCTTCGACGTTGTTATTGGAAATATCCAATGCTTCTTTGGCCCGCTTGGTCGAAAAACCCATGCGCTCCAAAGCGTGAACTGCCACAGACTGCTCAGTTGTTTCTCTGGTTGGCGCATTCTCTTGCGCGGCGTCGATCGCGCAAACGATTGTCCGCTTGTCCAATAGAACACTGCCGACTGAATCTGCATCACAAACCACGCGTCCATCTATTGCAATGTACTGATTCTCTGGTGGAATATCAACACTCGACTGGAGCTCGCGGTCCACATTGGAAGCAATTTCTTCCTTCAGTCGTTGCACACTCCATGCCAGCTCCACCTGAATCGGCATTTCCAAGTGGAGTGTATTCGACTGAGTTTGCTCCAACGAACGCTTCTTCCCTCCATTTTTCGAGGGTCGAGCTGGCAGTGTTCCAATCACCACCACCGTGATGCTTCGGCCCATGTGCGCAAGAAATCTGAGTCTCGGATGTTATCCGGATGCAATTGCGCCAATGTTGAAGTCATTTATGACGGCGGGAGATTTCCAAATTACTTTTGCAATTCTTACTTTCTCACTCGTTTGGATTTGCTAGCGACGGGCTTTTTCTTGATTGGTACTTCTTCAAAGTCGGAATCGTTTGATGTGTCTTCGGACTCTTCCTCCTCCTAACGATTTTTTGTTCCAATACCACAGTGCTACGAAAACCTACCTCAATCGGAACTGGCTGGGGTTCAACAACTGCTTTGACGTGACGCTGAGGGGTTTGTTGTTGTGGGTGGTTTGAAAAATCCAATTTTTGTGTGACCCCTTCGTCTATTCAAATACATATGACTTAATGTTTTGTTCCGAAATGTGGTCTGTACCGTCAGATGAGTCGTCCATAGATGACTTACGTTGGCGAAGCATCCGTGTGAGAGGAGTCATATACTTTTTCAATTGAGGTGTCGCAGCCACACCAGCTGAAGCAGTCGACGTATTGACTGACGTGCCACCGAGACTCAATCTTGTTTTCGTGATTTGCGATGCTTTGTACTGTTTGAGGTCGAAAGCAATTTCTTTTGCAAGTTGAGGATCAGTATTGAGAACATCAGTAACTTCATCCTTGTATGAAACCATGAGGTCTTGTAAGTAGTGGAGGAGGTAGCGCATGACAGGGCTACGTTTAGCCTCCAACTGATGTTTTACTCCAATCAAGACTGGAATGACATTCACCATGAGATTCTTTTTTGAAAGCTTCGATGCCAAGTTTCGAGTAGCCTCTTTCATTGATGAAGGTTCTTGTTCGTCTTCATCGTCACCAGAAGTACTGTCTCGAACATTCAACTTGATTTCGGGGCAACTCAAAACCAAGAGAGCGTCTTGCATGACTCGTTCCACGGAATTGACGCTGATTTCACTAGGGTTTGCATGTAGTGGTAGCTTTTGTTCTGACACTTCCTCCAGAATCCCCCGTGTAATTTTACCAGTGACGTCCACTTTTTGGAAATCAGACATTGTGTTGAGCATAAATTGGTATATTTTCCATCGCTTTGGAAACTTATCAGGGCCAGGTAGACTCAAAGCGGCGAGTTCATCTGATGCCAAGGGTAGGCTATGTGTGGCTGACACTGCAGGCATATTTGTATTGTTGAGCACAAAAATTGTTTCGACAAATTTTGTAGTAAATAGGTTCGGTGTTTTTTGGAGTAGTGATGTAGAGAGAACATGGCGAGCTAGGTGGGCCAGATCAGCGTTGTCGTCCACAACTAGATGGAGGAAGTAGTGTAGCAGCGAATCTTTCCACTTGATATAGCCTTGAAGGATAAGCTGTGTCAACATTAACAGCACATTGCGCCGCAGGAGAAGATTTGGCTTCAAGAAGCAAGCTGCAATAGTCGGCACGTAAACCTCAACCATTGATGTGTATTGCATACACAAATCACCAAGGATTAACAAAATATTGGATCGGATTGCCACATTATCGCTGGTCTGCAATTCACGAATAAACATGGTCATCGATTGTTTCGCAATAACCTACAATGACACATGCTAATGACTATATTTCACGAAAACGTTACTTGGTTTGCCAAGCTCACTTTTCCCAAGGCAAGAAATGCGATTGCTCGGACCTCTGGTGGCGTTTTGCTGTCATTTAATTGAGGAAGTAGAAATCGTTGAATTGACTGCAGCCTCAGACCGTTACCTTCATTACTTTTCCACAAATCACCCATGGTGCATAATGCTTTCTGGAGTTCAGAAATATTTTCAAAACCTTTTTCCGAGGTCTCCTTAATAACTGTATCACAGGCAAACCATAAGGCTTCACTCCAGTCATCTTTTTTCTTCAAACGAGAAAGTGCTTCAATAGCACCGGATATTACATTCATTTGGAAACCAAAGCACCGTAGTGATTTCTCAACTCCTGCTGCAATCTACAATCACGGTGGCTGCTGAAAGACTGTTTAGTTGGTCAAGCACATACCTTGGAGGCATTCAAAGCGGAAACTCGTGGCGCAACAGCAGATATAACGCGTAGCATTCGTAAAGTGTGCTCGCTTTTGTTCTGATTTGCCTGCCACAACTTTGTTAATACGGAGCAATCAGCCTTCGTGACATTGTCCAACAAATGAGAGCTCAATTCATCCAAGATTACCCAGCTGCTCGATTCAGCTACTTCGTCTTGAATGCCTCTAAGGCAATTCTTAATCACTGAGGGTATATTTAACCTCGATGACTTCGCAAGAAGACGTGTCCCGACTTGAAAAAAGCTCAACAGCATTCGATCTAAAAGTGCAAATTGCTCATGGACTGATGCAATCGATGGTGGAATGGTTTGACCCTTGCTTCGACGCTCGTACCACTTTACAAGACGTGCAAAGAATATTTCTTGAACCAAATCCACACAGCTTGCCTAGGAAGTGTTAATGATGTCAAATTTCTGAAGCCATACTTGAACGGCATTTTCTGGGTCATTTACCAAAGGCAAGACACCCCAATTCCAAACATTTTGCAGTTCTCTGTTTGTTGGATATTTTATCAGCAGAGTTGTGAGCACTTGCATAGCTTGTTTCCTCACCAATATCGATGTATCTGTACACTTTAGTTGAATTTCGCCCACAATACTCATGTCGAGCTCCACAACCAATAATACTTCCAACACTTGCAGCGCAGCTTTGCGGACCAATTTCTTTTCGTCTTCCAACCGTTCTTTGAGTAATTCAATAACCTGAACCCAAACACGTGAAGAGCTTTTGCCAAACAATGCTTTGCTGGAAGTCAATTCCTCTGTCACCATTTTTTCCAAAATGTTGGACTGAGTGGCAGATTTGTGCAGCCCCTTCGACAAGACACTTGTCAGACCTGCCATGGCTCTTGTTCGCACCCAAACGGATTTATCTCTCGACCGTTCGAAGAGAATTTTGAACATAATACTAAACTTGTCAACCCATTCATCATTCAAAATCAACTGAGTAAATGTTTCAACAGCAAATTGCCGGCATGACACTTTGTCACTTCGTGAAAAGCTGTCAAGAAAATCCACGAAAATTGATGTCCTATCATTGTGAGGAAGCACGTGGTGACGGAAAAGTAAAACAAGTGCAGCTACAACACGTTTTCGATCTTCGGTTTTCTCTGGAGACAGTATACACAATTGTTGCAAAATGCACAACACGTTTTCATCACAAGACGGCGTTTCTTGACGTAGCAACTCGTCCGTCGTCTTCAAAGCCCAATTATGGTATATCGTCATGTGCTTCGCTTTATCCCACGACCCTGATGGGATTAATTTATATCGTAACGCCAATCCAGGGATGAATCGCGCAAGCACCAACTGGGAATGGTTTCGATATAACGGCAAGAGAATGTCTCGACAGGCAGGAACTGGCTCGTCTTGAACCGCCATCAATGCTGCAATCGAAAACATTGAATCCAACGTTGTGGCCACAACGTCATGGTCAAAGAATGTTTCTGATTGAAGAGAAATCAAAGCATCTAAAACGTCCAAACCATAAGTTGCCACCTCTGAAGTTGACGAAAAGGTTCGAGCTACTGCTTTCTTCGACTGTTTCCGCTTCATCTGTCCAGATGGAGCAGTCGTTGTGGACTCCTCTTCAATCTCAGGGGCATACATAAACTTTGCCCAAGTCAACAATACCCACATTGCATCTTGATACACGAAAGGCATGAAGACACCGTACGCAGACCCTCCAGGAATTTGAAGCCACATAATATAGATATTGGCCGCCAGAAGTCCTTTGGACAGTGGAGATTGATCATCGTTGGGGTTGTGGCCTGCCATTTTAGCCAAGGCACTCACTCGGCTCATAAATAGATCAATAGTCGCCAGCATGATTCGATGCATAAATCTTCGCTTGGTCACTCCACTCAACTTTTCCCAAAACAGATCAGCAGCACTTGAATCCTTTTCGATGAGCTTGAGAATCTTGGCAAAACATTCTGCTGTTCTTTCGAGTTTGGAAGTTGGTATGGCGTCCAAACAGTCATATGTCTCTTCTTTATGTCGCGCATCCAGCATTTGGAACTTTTGAGATAAAATATCTTCGACGTCATCATCTATAATCCCTCGCAAGTCGAAATAAGCGACACATCGGTGCAGGTCGTCCCAAGTCTCGTCGGAGTCCATGCCGTTTTTAAACCAAAGTTTGAATTTGATATGGCAAATTCCCGCCATGTTCATTTTCTCTTTATTAATTCTTCATTTAATAAATTTATACAGTTTCTATTAATAATTAGAAGTTCCATTGTCAGCATAAATAGTGTTGAAGTGAGCTTTAGCCCAACGAGTTCATTCTGCCGTAAGCATCACGATGCATAGAAGAAGTGATAGTCGGGACAGACATCGCAGAGACCACAGAGACTATAGTCGCAGTAGAAGTCCTTCTAGAGGTCACCGCCGAAGCCGCAGCCGAGAGTCGGCCAAAAGATACCGTCACGACGACAATACGGTCAGAAGATCAACTCGAGATATCGAAGGAAATTGGAAAGATCAACCTCGATTGGAGCAAGATAGCGATAGCTATCGCTCAACCAGTCAAGCGGAGACTGAAAAAGTACAACACGAGGCCTTCCGTCCGAACGAACGAGAAGAGCCTCCACGCCAACCGCCTGGTGTTCTGATTGAACCATCGCAAACACTCGTTCTGAAGGGCTTATCGTTTTCCACTACAAATGCTGAAGTACTGCTCGACAATTGACATGGCTATTTCTATCTTTTAGGTAATGCAAGCTCTAAGTGCCTTTGGACCTGTTAGCGGGAAAGTCATCATGAACAAGGTATTTCACAATACACCAAATTTCAAGCATCAACTCACAAAGGTGACTGGAGAAAGTCGTGGATTTGCGTTCATTAATTTTGCTTCTATCGAAAGTGCCCAGTATGTTGTCCAGTACTATGGTAAATCACTTGATATCGACATGCCAAACTTTGATTCTAGCTCAACAACCATTAATGATCCGGGGTCGAACCATTGGCATTGGCTATAGTGAACCTTCTCGAAATCAACATTATTCCGCGCAGCCAGTTCGATGCGATTGGTTATGCCACATTGTAAGAACTGAAGTCCTTTTGGTTCTTCATTGATTTTAGTGCAACGCGTCGAACTTTGCCAAGCGCCTTGAATGTTACAAGTGCTCAACGCCTAAGTCAGATTATGCGATCGAAGTGCCAAGACAAAATCCTGAGGCCAATAATCTCACAATTCCTTCGCACATACTGGCAGTTCGGTCTCTTCCATTGGAAGCTCAAGAGGCCGATGTAAGTAGCTGAAGAAATTCGTCGACTCATGCTTCCTTAGCTAACCCAACTTTTTATGAATTACCCTGGCATGAAAGAAGTTCGTTTGGTGCGCGACCGAGCGACAAACATATCTCGAGGATTTGGCTTCGTGGAATTTGCCACTGCTGAAGTATTCAATTTTGTCTGAGCTATCCAGTGCCTTGACATGGGTTTTTGTTTGTCGTAGCATGCTACAGCTGCACTCGGTGCAATGGGATATGAGTTTTACTACGGCAACTCGCTTGTTCGACTTTCTTATGGCTTGGATTCTTCACATCCTGTCGTCCCTCGAGTTCTAGGTACATTATTTTTAATATCGCTCATTTTGAAACGGAACGTTCTATAGGGGCCAACGCTCAGGCCCTTGCAAATGCCGCAGTTGAAGCTGCTCAATGGTCTCTATACAACTCTTACAAGGTTTTCCTGTGCATCTATTCTTTCTAACTTGACCTATCTAGCCCCATGAAAGCGCTGAATCAGCTGTAGATGAGTTACTCGCATCTGCATCTGCATCCGTTCCAACTGGACCTCAAATTCCTCGAAAAGAATTTCCTTTGTCATTTGAAGAGGCAGGAGGATCGTTTGTTTATTCTGCCGAATTCGGTACACTCAACTCTAAGGACTCCGCAAAAATGACGTTATTTAGGTCTCTACTACGACACTGACAGCATGTTCTATTATGATCCCACGTCCAAAGTATACTACAATTCATACCTGGGGAAGTACCACAAATACGATCATCCAAGTCAGAAATTCGAGGATTTCCTCCCTCCCCTTCCAGTTGATGACCAAATCGCTACTGAGACTCTACAGAAAAAGGACTCACAAAAGTCAAGCAAGAAAAAAGTTGCTATCTCATTCGGCATCAAACCATCGTATTAATATCTCACTGACTTCACAAGTTAATATGATGCAATAGCTCTACTAAACCGACACTAAGCGCTACACCACTTGTGACCAATCATCCAGTACCCATGGTGTCCGCTGTAAAGAAGAAACATGCCGACGAAATTGCCAAATGGTCTCAACAACAAATGTCTGAGTCAACAGGTTTGTTACGCAACAATAATATTATTTCGAACACGAGTGTAGCAACTCCGTCAACTGCTCAAGTAGCTGAGAAGAATACTGCTCAAGTGGCACAACCTGCAATTTGTCTTGTATGTACTATTTATTCCCCAGTCATGTAACCTAATTTCTGCAAAGTTATGTCGGCGCAAGTTTAATTCGGCAGCTCAATTGCGAAAGCATGAAGAATTGTCCGATCTTCACAAGCAAAATTTGGCGAAGGCTAAACAGACACAACAAGCTCTGCGAGTAAAAGAGCCAAAAGAATCTCCAGCTCCCTCTCATTACGTACTTTCAAAAGTATTTCATGCCTTCTAAGATCTGATGTAGGTCGACGTGACACCTCCACCAGTACCAGTTGAAGTCGCTCGTGTTGACAAGCCTCTTGATGATCAATCCAATATTGGAGGAAAGATGTTGAAAATGATGGGGTGGAAGAGTGGTGAAGGATTGGGTAAATCAGGCACTGGTATAACTGCCCCTGTTGCCGCGGTTGGGAAGTCGTCAGGTGATACCACGGGCTTAGGTATATACCCTCGTAGTGTATCCATTTGAATTGATCCATCTGCGTAGGTGGCAATACCCTCTCCTCCAATCCGGCAGTGCTTGCGGCATCCTCCAAACGAGAGAGAGTTCAACAAATCGTAAGTGTTGTGTCAACATTGTAAACTGAACATGATGCTGATAGACTCGCGCACGCTTCGAGGGTTTGAATGACTAGTACTGGCTAAATGCACAACTGTAACTTCCCACAAATGTTCATTAGCAATAGTTCGATGTTTAAATTTACAGGAGCATGACATGCATTTTTGAAATGCTTCCTCCAATTTCTTCCAACAACGTAATGAAATTAGTCTACTTGTAAATCAGACCCGGGAAAGCAAGCGAGCTTACCTTTTCAACCCTCACGTCAAAAATCATTCGAGATTGAGCATTGTACCGCCCAAGCCAATAACCATTGAAATAAATGCTTCCCCTGATTAATCCAGGACCATTCAAGGAAAGAGTCCTGTTTTGGACAGGTCCTACGTTCTCAAATGCAGCATGGAGCCAAGTAAGAGGTCCTTGGAACTCATCAACTCTAGTCCACTCCACTGATCGCATAAATAATGGGTTAAAGCTGCGTTTGAGAGCTTAGCGAATACGCAAGACAAAATCACTTACATTTGCGACTGCTCCCCGAGCAAACCTGGTGTGCATGTCCATGTCGATGTAGAAGCTTGACTTAGATCAACGTCCCGAATTCGATCGCCTATCGAAATCCAAGTTCAGACCATGCAAACAATAAACAATACCATGGACTGTGCTTAGCAACACCAAGGTCGTCGGATACTGTGGAACTTTGATTTGGGCTTCTTGGGTTAAAACTCCTGCCTTGGTTGTCGAGAAAGGTTTTGGCTTACCACCGTCCAATAAAAAGACAATCCCTTCGGCCTTGTCGGTAGAAAATCTTACATGGGATACGGGCAAAGATGAATCGATTGCAGTGGTGTACATGACGTATTGATATACTGGAAACGTTGTGAAAGTTGAAATATTGGAGGAGGTCATGGCAGGTCGAGGACTTTCCAATGGTTCTTGCCATGAATACCAGGAAAGATCTAAAGCCTGAGCACTCTGCACGTGGCTTGCATTAGTGCTCGATGCATTGTAAGTGGGGATTCTCTGATGTTGGTTCGTGAATAATGCTGATGGTCCTGTGAAGCAGATCGCTAGGCCAACCATGCAAAATACGACAAGACAAGCTCGATCTCCAGAGTTGATTCGCGGTTTCTTTGGGAAGTCGAATTCAGCATACGCCTCCAACAATGGTTCGTTGCTTTCATGCTGAGCTACCGCGCTTCCTTGTGGCTGTTGGAAGCTTGACATCGGCAAGATATCCATTGACTTTTTGGATTGATGAAGAATATCGAATTTTAGAGAATTCAGATTCTTTCAATAAATTTTCGAGTACATTTTGTGTGGATCGTTGATGTGAAGATGCTGTGGGGGTGAAAGATCTACGTGGGGAGGATATGAATTCTTCGGAGATCGACTCGCTTGGACACTCTGCTTATGATATGGCAGAGTGCGTTGTCCTTTGGAATGCAATCGCATCATCAGGCGACTACATAGTCTACAGCATGAGTCGAGAGTCTTGTGTTCTCTCCAGGAAAAACTCCTTGGGCATTTCCAAGGAAGAGTCCCGGTGAATTGAGGTGATGTGTCATGGCAAAGTCCTCAGGCACCATCTCTTTGCTAGTAAGTGCGTCCGACAGATCGCGAGCGGAGACAATGAAATGCTGACGTGAAATGCAGTGCAGCAAAGCCACGAAGTGAAACTCGCTGCCTTTCATTTTCTCCACAACGAAGAGCCATCGTGCGTAATTATGCAAGATGAGATCAGATCATTAACAGCGTTAAGTCATGCACGGTTCGGCAAGTCGAGCATTAGTGCGGTCGGCACCTCTCAAAAGATACGTGCTTGCTATTCCTCATGAGTTCATCAAAGTTTCCGATTGTGCTCAGGACGTATTGGGATGTCAAGGATGAATACACTCCAAAGGGCCAGCTCTAAGAATAGCGACCTTCCAACTTTGTCATATCTGCGGCTGTGAACTTCCAGAAAAGTCTGTCATGAATCTCCATGCTGTATGTATGTGATTCATTCGCGTGTGGCAGCGATCGTATCAACCTGCCACCCAATCGAGCCAGGTCGTCACGGTCGTTGATTCATTCGAGAGCGAATGGTCAGCTCGTGGCGCGGTGCATTTTCCACGCCATGCTCTCTTTGATTGGCCGAGCGAGCGGTGCACACGAGATTCTCCATGGTTGTGTGCAAGGGATGTGGACAGACGGCCGTGTGGTCTCTCGAGATACATTCTCTCTCTGTATTGCTGAACATCCGATGTGCGGCCAGCTGGGGCTGCCCAACGCGAATCTCCGCACATGGCACGGCTCGATCGAATCTCTTCTAGTCGCGCCTTTTATTGGTTCGATTACCTCCAATGACTGCCGCCTCCTTATGAAACAACGTGCTGTAATCGCGTGAGTCACACGTCGTGTATCAGGTTTTCCAAAAAATGACCTCGGGCTTGTATGGCGCATCGCTCGCTTTTTTTCAAAAAAACGCTGTAACGCGGCAGTGTGGCACGCAGCCAAAAAACGCACAAAACCAAATGCACGTTTTATGTATTAGTGGCTGCAGCCACATCCAGCCACCTCACTTCCGCTCCTTCTACTTACTAATACGAAGTGAATCTCCACTACAGTATGAATAGAATACTATGTAGTATAATACAAGCACCTGTGCTTTCAAATCGTTGGTCAACTTGGCGCCTTCGGAATAAAACCTACAGCATGAACAAAAAAACGACCATTGTGTGAAAAAAAAACTCGAGCGGTCCACACGCATCTTCAAGTTGATTCGTGGCTTGGGAAATTTATTCAGTGGCGATCGTAAAACCTGTATGAATTTATACATTGGCGTCAGCGTTTGTTGTCAATGGGGCAAGACCCAATGAAATCGCATTCTGCTGTTTGCTGGTGTGGAGGAACCTTTGAAAATGTATATCCGTATTGGTTGGGTGCCATGTCAAGCCGTTTCTTTTTTTTCGTGCGATGTCTTTCAAGTGCACACTTGAAAATTGACTCCCATCTGGACAGCATGTCGCTCCTAGAAGCAACCCGCGCGACGGCGTATCCAATGTCTTCGTGCTTAATCGAAATGAAGGAAACTCCATCTCGTAAGCGCCGACGCCCTGAAAGCAAGGATCTCGAAGAAGTCTCGTATTCGACCAAGCTCAAGTGTCTCTTGGCAGAGGCGTGCTTGTCGGACATGAACAACGTTGTGATTGAAAAGAACTTGATCGCGATCGCCAAGGAACTCGCGGTGCTCTACACATTGGGCTTGCAAGCAGAAACCAAGTGCATCAAGTTTATCACGATTGCTTTCGAACGCATTAGTGTGCTCGTTGCCAAGCAAGAACAGGGAAAACCGTTGACGGTATCGCCAGCAAGCTTGTGGGAAAGTGCAAAGTGGCAGGTCGCCGAAACCATCAACAACGACACAAACACATTGGACGCTGTCTCGCTTGGTGAATGCTATGCCAATGCCGTGCGTGAAATCAAACTGCTGTGGAAAGCAATGGTCTTGTCCAAGGAACAAGGCGCTCAGTTGTGGCACGACAGCAAACCGGACGAAGCCATTGCACTTTTGAAAGCCTCTGAAGTGTACATGCGTCGTTTCAACACCAAGGTGCAAAAGTTGAGCATGGATCGTGCATTGATTGAAACCCAATTGATGCCGTCGTCAAAGCCTCCCTGCTCTCACAAGAAGAAAGTGTCTTTTGCGGCCGAGCCTATTGTGTTGGGTGTCGCCGACGAGGATGTGGATCGTGCCCCTGTCACTGCATCCAAGCCATCGAAATTGGACGCGCTCTTATTGCGCTCATCTCGCGTGTTTCCCACGCCTTCAGTGTAGAAAGATCAAAACCCAACCACAGGAAGTTGAACCCTCTTTAACATAGACCTATTTATTCCTCCTCGAGAAACGTCTCCATGTTCATCCGCGTTCTTTTGGTCAACAAACCAACACATAAAGAGAAAATTCACCCAGATTGCACAAACACCATGCTGAATGTTGCAATAGTGAAATCAAGTCAATCACGAAGCGCTACAGTACAATGATGGTCGACACATGAGGTCTGAAATTATGGTGTCGACCAACATGGAGCAACTTCAATGTGAGCCATGCTGTCTGTTGAAATTGCAGCAAAGTGTAAAGTCGATGGACTTATTTCGCGGTATAGATGCCGATACATTGTTGGCCTGGTTTCACTATCGCCATGGAAGAAGAGCTCGGAAAGAAGCAGAATTGCAGCAGATGGACATTCCGCGTACTTGACGCAGGCCGCAACACAAACCATAACTTCTCTGACGTGTGCAAAACAGCTTGATTGTCAAAGAAGATGTGTGAGATGTGGCTCAACCTCGCAATCGTGAAAGAGTACAATCGGACATGATAAATCGTTAGACTAGCTGCTTGAGCTACATTTTACCAAGCAAAAGTTCGGCAAGCTGGTCATTTAAAAATGGATCTGTCGCGGTCAACTTGTGACGATTGTCAAGATCAGGTTCAGCTTCCATGCAGAGTTGGTCGAATTCCATATCGAACACTTCAGCCTCATCAGAGGATTTAGATTTAGCAGGAGTGGATTTTGTCGACGGTTTGGTAGTCTCGGTGGGCATGTTTGTCATGTCGACGACCTTGCTGCGATGCAATAAATTGACATAAGCAGATGCAGGACGACCCTCCGTCGACCCGTTTGGATATAGAGGTGCCACATTCTTGCTTGGTTTGTTTAAGAAGCCCTTCTTCACAACTGAGGCTGATTTTGCCGAGGATTTTTTCCTCGTTGGTGTTGGCCTGACCTCCTCAATCATTTCAATCCGTGGTTTTGAAGCTCGTCCAGCATCCGATGGAAGTTTTAATTCAAACGTGCTCGAGTCTTCGACGGGGTCTTGATTCGATGGACGATTTTGCAAAACTTCCTTGGGAGTCTGAAGAACGACCTTGGGTTGGGGCGGTGCAACCTCTAGTTGCTTGTCGGCTTGGGTTGCTTCAGCGCGACGTTTTGGGCTTGCATTATAATCTTCCTCCAGAGAAGAACCCTCGTTCGGTACAATGAAGTCGTGGGTGATAATATTGGTGCCATACACGCCATTGCCGCCTTTGTAAAGACTCTTGATGAGTTTACCTGGTGGAATGAGTTTGAGCTTCTTTTCTTCCTCAACCCACGTGCTTGCGAGTTGCATGGCATCCATTTTGAATTTGGAGTCCCAACTTGCACGCTCAATGACCCAAGGATGGAAAACCGCATCGACCACGATCGACGGCTCGTCATGAATTGTCAAGTTGCGAAGTTCACCAATGGCAAGTGGGATCTCGAGGTTGTTAGTGTATGGAACGCTACGAGTATCACGAGGCACGTCTTTGCCATTGTTTGGATTCTTAGGGATAGCAACACATTCGTGTGCACAGCAATTGATAAACAATTTTTGTTCTTTCCCCGAATGATGCACACGATATTTGACAACAAAGCCTGGAGTTGGTGTAAACTTCTTTCGGCCATTAGTCATTGCCTTTTGCTCGTTCATCTGATTTGCAATGAATTCGCGGTATGCTTTGGGGTCGTTCTGGGACATATCGTCGAGCATACTCCAGATATTTTGCGCTTCAGCACCAAGTGTGGCCAAATCGACCCCCATTTGGCTGGCGATGTGGTGGAGTGGAAGGGGACCAGCGGATGGGTTTGACGACTTTGATGTATTGGGGCGGCGATTGTGGATGATGCCGTAATTCATGAGAGAAGATAGCAGAAACCAAAAGTTTGAAAAATGTGCCCCTTCAAGATTTTCGACAAGAACATCGAACATTTGACTGGCAAATTTTTATTCAGTAAATCATCGAGCTTTAACTATGTTAAAAGCGCAAATAGACATATGTCTTACACTTACTACCTACATCCCTGCAAATGGATCGTTCAGAGAATCTTCTGGACCTCTTTGTTGCATGTTTCGAGGAGAGAATGGATCCAACGAAGGTGTATCGAAGGGGCTTGGTACATGAGACACAGTGGGTACTTGTCCCAGTAGGCCATTTGAAAAAAATGGGTCTTGAGATGCCATCGCAATTGGAATTGAACCAGGAATTGCTGAAAATCGTTCAAGTGAATGAGGTTTAGGAGGTGAAAACTCCAACAAATTGAAGTCATTTGGAGTAGTTGTCGCAGGCATTGGTGCTAGAGGTGGGGAGAAGGTGATTAAATTTTCAGCATCCTCAGCAATTGGTGTTTGCGTTGGTTCTGGCTGTGGCGAATTAGCCGCTATGTCATCGGCACTGCTGGTTGTCAACGCGCGCGAGCGGACTCGGATATCTCTCTGGAATTCGTTGAGTGAGCCATGGTTGTCTTTGATCACTTGAAGAAGCTCTTTTGCCGTGAAGTCCCTCACCACTAATCGTTTATCAATCCTTGCGTTCAAGTAGCATAAGCATACCTGAGAACGAGCTGTACTGAGCTTTCATGCTGCACCACGCACAGTCAAATAGAAGGAATGCTACAAAAACGAGATAGTAATAATTCTTGGGTCAGGGCAATTTACCTTCGCTAAACAAAATGTAGAATGCATCTTCGTGAGCAAAAATTGGCCAAAGGTTCTCTCTTTCGGCAATTAGGTACCCATCCTTCTTCCAAAGGAGCGAAGCCACGATGCCGGTGATATTCATCGCTACTGGCCCCCAAGGATACGTGTGTTCATGAGAGCCAGGAATTTGCGCCGATGTCATACGTTGAACCTATTGACGCATTTGTAATTGAATCAAAAATAAAGTCATACGTCTTGAGGGTATTTCGATGCGAATGAAATCAGACAGTGCAAACTGAGGAAACCGCCGGCCCGAAAATCGGTAGTTGGATCGGGACGTTGAAATCCTAGACGACTCCACGACGCGCCAACACGTTCGTAATTGATATCATCTACATAATGACAGACCAGTCAAATACGTGTATTCGTACCACTGAGAATATCAACTGGTGGATACATAATCGTCCAAAATGATCGTAAGAGTTGTTCAAATGCAGGGTCGTCTGCAACACATGGCTTCTTCGACTTCAAAAAGGCGTCGTTCAAATTTGTGAACAATGCCTCGTCAATTGTGACGCCAGTTGGGACCAACAATGAGCTGACTTCAACTCCACCCATTGCTTGTGGGTTGGCAGCTCGAGCAAACGCAGCAGCTTCTTCTGCCCTGGCGCGTTTGTCGCTGAGCAATCGGCCTTCATCACTAATGCCGTAGTGTAAGGCGTACATGACAAGAGATCCATCTTCATATCCTGCAACGACGCATCTAAGGCATTTTCATTTCATGGGGGCTCTGTTGTGGCTTACCGCTCATCTTGTGATAGACCGAAGCACGTGAGAACAGAAGATCGATTTGTTTCAATTCTTCGAATGCAAGTATTGAGATCACCAATTTTTCGAACTTCAATTCCACCATCACGACTGGCATTTGCCGTGACAACGTATTCTCCACAGCGCGTAAATGTGACACCTCGTTGTAACAGAGTAATAGGTCGGTCATCATGCTGAAGGTCCACGCGAGACATCACACGACCGTTGATCGATATTAAGGATAATTCGGACTGAGCGGGCGAAGCTCTCCAATTTTCATGCTGATTTTCTTGAAACTTATGAACAGCATGTGACAAAATGGTCCCTTGACTTGATATGGTGAGAAATATGTTCGTGTTTTGAACACTTGGTACAGACAAATCCATTGTATGCAACGGACAAGACGTTCGCAAAGAATGCAACAACAGAGTGTGGCCACGGCATGTACTTGCAACAATGTCCAGCTCCACCTAGAATTTTTACGGGGTTAGTCAGCCTCTATCCACAAAAGACCGTTTACGTTAATCGCGACGCTAACGACAGGACGAGAATGGCCAACAAGCAAGACCCATGGCAAATTACCAACTGGAAGTTCCTTCGCCGTTGATAAGAACATGCGACGGGAGCGGCTTGCAGCAAATTTTGAAATGGCCCATACCTAATGTTCGTATTAGACTGAATCACTTATGCTTAAAGCTTATACAGAAATCGTGCAATCTTCACTTCCGAAAGCAAGTGCGACATCTCCAGTAACTTCGTCTTCACTGCGAGCCATACATAGAATACGCTGTTTGTGGAAAGCGATGCGTTGAAGTAATTCACCGTCGGCAGACCAATGAATGCGCCAACTTCCATCGAAGTACCTATCGAAGATGTTAGCTTCATAAAGTGCAAGTGTCCAACCCGCAACTAATCATATGCTCGTAATAAACCATGCCATCTACAATCGAACACATTGCTGGCAAGCGCCACCACTGTTCGACTTCTTGGAGAGTGAACGGTGCACCCTTCGACGTGTCAGGTGTTGAGTTTTGATACCTCTTAGCCAAAACCAAGCCACTTTCATCACATGAGTATACAATACTTCCGGGAATTTCTGTTGGTCCTGAGTTTACCAAATTGTCGCTGGTCTTCACTTTAACTTTGACTGATTTTGTCATCGCACCCATTCCCATTCCCTGGACATGACTTTATATAAATCCAATATCAATTGACATACTGTGGCCGTAGCGGAGGAAAATCGAATGCTCGATAAAGCCATTTCATGGCGAGAGGGAACATCATACCGACGAACTTGGCTTCTGGATGATAAGCTGGCCAAAGCATGTGAGGCAGGATATCTGTTCGTACACTTGTGAAGGATATCAAACGAGCTCATTATACCTCGCCTCGAGCGCTTCATCTACAGTCAGTCGACGAGGATGAGCTGATTTAAAAAGCTGTAGAGGAATTGTTCCACGTTCAGCGTACTGTTGTCTTGCATCCACATCTAGTAATGTGAGGTTCAAACTATCGGGGTAGCATATTGGATGGAACACATTGAGATGTTCAACAGATGATGGTCCTCTTTGATGGACACCAAAGATTAAATCGATCCAATGATTTAGTTGAGTGGAAACATAATCGCTCTCTAGGGCTTGTCTATGGAGTCGAATGAAGGTATCAACCGATCCCATAGCCCAAGGAGGCAAATCCACACTTCCAATTTCTTGGGATAACAGAAACTCTGGAGAAACAAAAAATTCGGGCAGGAGCTCCCATCTAGTGGGTTATAAATTTTCAATTCACAAAGAACGAGAATTTACCCCTTGTCTTGGATAGTCGTGCAATTTGTCCAGTGATCTGAAATTGACTGCAGTGGTTGAATTTCACAAATGTTACCAAGTGCTTTGCTGGATTGTCCGAATGGTGCCATTCGGATTAAGCAGCTCAGTACGGTGTTTTGATTCGAGTAAGGGACAGCAAAATGATAGGGGAATGAGTTCATCGATTGGTAACGATTGGTGGCAATTCGAGCACTGTCAGAATTTTGAGCCCCAATTGGCTTCATAAAGTCGCGAAAAATATCTGGATCTTCGAGATCCAACGTGGAAGCAGAGTACTCTCGCAAGATCCAAGGGAAAACTAAAATAAGCATAAGCAAAACACGTCATCAAGAATTTTGTACTCGGATACTGCGTGATATCATTGTATGATCGGCCTGCAGCAATATTGAGCAGCATTAAGTATTCAAAGTTGGAAATTTCTCGGCGAACCCATTTAGAGGTTGCATGCCAATTCGAGTTCAATACCAAGCGGTCACCGGTCAAAAGACGCTTACTGATGGTCAAACAGGGTGGTTTACGCTGTCTAAAAATGGCAAAAGCAGTATCGACGTCATCGGGACTTTCGAATCTATAAAGTATGTCATAGCTTTCAACGACAAAGTTGTGCTTACCCCACAAGCAACGATGTTCCATCGACAAAGTAGATTTCCATACCACACATCATGTCCAACCGAAAGCGACGGCGATATATCGATTTAATCACGCGGATACCATACATCCTTCGCTTCAGTAAGACAACATTCTTCTCAGGAGTAATGTCGTCTTCGTCAATAATCCTTTGTCCTTCAAACACGATACTGGTGGTACCAAGGCGAAACATTCCGTACACAATCCGTCCCTCGGGTAAAATAATGTACGCCATGGTGCGGAAAGTTCCATTTGTGACGACTTTTTTCTTCGGTTCGCTCTTTTCTTCAGTCAACGGAGGTGAGACTGGTCCCGACGAAGTTGCATCTGATATCCCCTTTTCTGGCTCCTCGTCAGCTGGCTTAGCTTCAACCTTTTCTGTGGGCTTCTCAACTTTTTTCGTTGAAAACATTGGCAATCGCAAACCACTCACAAAGCGTGACGACATCGACGACCGTTTTACAGGTTCAGTTTCAGCTGGGGCAGATGTTGGTGTTGGTGTCGATGGAGATTCTTCGACGGCAGACGGGCTTACAAAAGACGATTCACCACCCAGAATTGACTCTCCACGATTTCTATCAAGTGGAGGTGCTACAGCACCTTCGACAGTAATAGGGAGCTCTGTGACATCTTCTTCTTCATTGATACTACCCAAAACACGTTCATCGTCGTCGCCATCTCCTTCATTAACTTCATCTTCGTTCTCTTCTTCTACCTGAGTCACAGTCACTCCAGTGGACTCTTGAACGATTATATCTTCCCCATATATCGCATTTATAGAAATCGGCGCCTTTGCCTTCTTCATGTAAGTTTGGTCACTTTGAACGTCAGGTAACAGTCGACAGCGCATCCATTTAGATGATGTAAATGTATCCAACTGCCAATTTACTGGCTTGTCGGAGGGGAAATGCAGGTTCCAAACATGTTGTATATTCCATTTCAGCAGGCGATCCAGTTTCATCCAGTCGTCAGCGTCTTTGGCATTCACGCGTTGCAACCACACAGGATCATTTTCAGGTCGAACCTACGAATCATTTAAGACATTGCAGAACAAGACGCTTACTTCAATGCCCGAAGCAAGGACAATATCGACCGCTTGTTTCGCACTATCACGCTCGTAGTCGATCACAGCGAGTACATTTTCTCTTTTCTTCTGGCGAACTTCTTGTGATGTTTCCAAGTACTCCTGATAGAATAAATCCCTTCGCATGACTTCGCTTTCTGTGAGTTGAAAATCTTCTCGATGTAGCATTTCCTTTAATTGATCCATTGAAATGATGGGAACCTGAATGACCCGTGTGATCAACTACACCAGAACAGAATCATAATTAGCTATCATCAGATATGCCTACCTCTGCACAACGCCGGGTACCTTCATTCCAGCGTGGTTCAAGCTGACTTAGCCGTTGCGCATCTTCCATAAGGCGAGTCATTTCCAGAACTAGCCACAGAACCAAGGAGGTTTCATCTTTTCCAGTGGAATATTGGTTTATATTGAGCACTTGAATAAAATAGTCCAACTTGTTCAACTTTGAGATGAACACTGTATCCATTGCGACGGATGAATTCAAACGACTTCGTCGTCTTTGTGGTGGGCTGACATCATCTTCATCACCGTCATTACCGTCGTCAAAGTCTCCGCGGAAAAAGTCATCTTGGTCTTTGATGGACATGTGCATTGACCGAAGGATCAAACCCAATATTTGTCTCATTGCACCACCAGGGAATTGTTTCAAAGAGGATCCTGATGATGTAGAGGAAGTTGGTTGATCCTTGAATGAAGTTCGCTTGGTAACAACACTGGAAGATCTATTCGAAGAGCTAACTTGGCTCGTCAAACTTGGCCGAGCTTGAGTGGTTCGTCCGAACGAAGCATCAGATTCAAAATTTAAACTTGACGCACACTTTTGCCAGATACTTAGGATAGACTCACTCAGCTCTCTTTCCTTCATATACTCTTCCCGCGTTCTCCAAAAACCAGAGTTTGATTCCACTGAATTTCGATGGGGGGAATTTGACAAAGGGGGGTCGAAATGTAAAACCACAGATGTGGCTATTGAGCAAATACTTTCCATGTTTCGCCAACACAAAGAACCTTTTGGTGGTAATTGAGTATCCAACATCGATATTATACGATCGATGACAATTTTCAGCCATGTAACGACTACTTCGGGATCTGACGTGATCTTGAAAGGGTGAAGAACGTATTCGTATGCAATATCATTCGTCTTCAGTTCTAATACAATGACTGTGGCAATCAGGTCCATGCAGCTAGTTGACATGTAATTGTGTGCATCAGACTGCCCGTAAGAGGTAAGTAAATAGACCAATCCTGTTTTTAATCGCTCAGACATCAACTTTTCCTTGGAGTGCTTGTGTCGTCGAATTTGTTCCGCCTTTAAAGTATCTTGCTGAATATGGTCAAGTATTGATTGATGATCGCCAAGTTTAGCCAATGCCAATGCTGCCCCTAATCTAGCATCATCCAATTGATCTGAAGAGTTCATGATATCCCGAAGTCGTAAATGGGGGACTTCGTGGAGTCCTATGGCAACCTTGAGAGTAGAGAATAAAGAGAAAACAAACCAGTCGTAGATACACTGGGAAATGCTTCGGAAAAAACATTAGTAGAATCCACCGGTGCGTCAGACAAATAACTACCAAGCATCACTTCAATGGGATACGGTGGATATCCTTGATTGGCGTAACAATTAAGGAATACACGTCGATTTTGTTGACCATCGACGTTATCACTTGACAGTAGCATTTTAAAATACGAGAGGCCGGTCCATCTAATATGAAGAGGACTTTGTCGAATTAAGTCGAGCATTGGAATGACCATGCTTGGATGACGGATCGAAAAATTCAATAAATCCTCATCTGGTAAAATGTCGGAATGGTCATGGATTGTGCCCTTGGTGAAAGGATCCACTGCTGGATCGCCATAGGCTGCGCCAGCCAAAAGGCAAAACAGCTCGTTAAAGCTGCCCATGTGCAATGGGTACTCAACAACATGGAGAGAATCGAAGATCATTCGTACATCGACAGCAGAAAGAGAGGGCTACAGCTTTCAGTTGAGTAACTAATGCGATTCCACTCAGTACCTTAGGATTAACATTGGCAATGCTGTTGACCTTTATGATGATATAGGTTCGAAGTAAGCGTAAAGTCATCCGACGCACTGGAGCATATGCAGTCGAAATTAGGGGTAGCCATATTCTCAAGCCACCCAAGCGTTCAAAAATACTGAGAAACTCGGTTTGTGTCTCAGTCATAATCGAGAAATCAACAAGAATCTGCATCAGATCCGGTATGTCAGATTTATGAACATGTTCAGCAAGTGCCCCTGCGTCCACCTACACACAATTAAACTTCCAAATAAACACAATGTACTGTACCTCTGCTTCGCTGATTGTTGAGCGTTTTATCGTGTAGTCAATAGGTACACCCTGAGGGAAAGTTGCTTTCCCCAGCATGCAAAAGATTAAAGTGCGCGCAGCGTCAAATGACACACCCATTGAATTTGCCACACCTGAGTTCCCCATAATGATTGTGTTTAACTGGTATTTGCGTTGACTCTGCGCTTTTGCCCAGGATTCTGGATCGTAGAGTAAAATTCTAATGGTCTCGAGGATGCGACTTCTTAATTTGGCAGTGTCTTCAGAATTATGCTGAGGAATCGGCTTTCGATAAACGGTAGACAATAAGCGAAGCATATATCTGACCGAAACAACAGACGATGAGATGAACTTCTTCTTGATTGCTACATGAAGCTTGTCGAATATTGTATTCTACGACTTTTGTTGAACACAGTATAAATGAATCATATTTGCCTGAATATCCAAAGACGCTGGTACCCATAAGCGAAAATTGTAAAGCAAATGACGATGGATTTCATCCAGAAGGAAGCGATCTGATAGAACTGCACTACACAATCGCTCAATAGAATTGAGAAGGTCGATTGTCAAATAGGATCTCGGTAATGACGTAATCAAGAGGTTCAACATTGGAATTGCTTGAGATCTACGGCAGATGAACTACGTGTGTGCATTAGCAAACATCCTCATACACACGTCAGAATATATACCTTATTTATTGAAGAGTGGCGAAGGGTTTCAGCAAGGAGGCAAATCACTTTGGGTACATTTGTAACTCCCAAGGGACGTGAAATTCTTTGGCATGACGTCAAATCAAGGTAGTTGTTTTGAGTTGACGGGTGCAACAACAGTGGGAAAAATACTACAGGCCCTCCCAATTGCCAAACGGATTCTTTGAAATTGGACGTAGTGCGCAAACGGATGGATGAAACTGTGGACGAATTCTCCCCATGATGATCGTGTCCACTCGCATCCATCAAAACATTTCGTTTCACGTCAAAATTTCGAGCATCGAATGCAAACACAATACTATCTGTTCCAGTCGAGGTAGTTGACGACGACGCAGTTGGGACAGCAGACGCAGAGGTGTTTCTAGCGGGCAGGTATCAATTTGTCGTAAGGAAATGAAAACATACCCAGTGAGATTTAATCCACTGGTGACATTGGAGACATGAGACGACACAACAGAGGCGTTGTACTGCAAGACCAGGTTGTCATAATCATCAATCGACTTGATACTATAGGAACAGTCAAGAAAGCAATTTATATTACTCCACCTTTCCAAAACATTTGCCTGAAGAGGTTGCGAAAAAAAGGCGACAGGACCTAAATGTGCAACAAGGCACCGACTGTAGTCATTTTTTGTCCGCGCCAAGTAGCACTGTAATTTTGGCTGTGTTCCAGCCTCTTTGGTGTTGGGATAGCTGAATCGATAGGATTGCCGTGCATCCCCGTTAATATAAACATCCAATTTGGATCCTCGAATTTGGCGATGGGTGTGAACCACACATATCCATTGCCTAAATTCACTATTAAAGCAATGTGGAAAGAGAAACAAACCATTGATGCTTAACCAAAGCGTTGGGAACTTGGACTTCATTGTTCTCTTTCTTCCAGTCCGGGTTTTTGATGACTAGTGTCGTCTCCATGAAGCTCAACTCAACGCCAACGCCAGCATCATTACTAAAATCCAATTGAGAAATTTCAAATTGACGAGGCAAGCGGACCAAAGCGTAAAGAGAGGCGAGTTCAAACCAGGAGCAGATTCGATTCGAATCCATACAGATAGAGTGTAGCCTGCAGACGGAAATGGCAAGGATTCCAACGAGGGTATAGTAAAGCCAGATTGACTTCCTGACAGCTCGAGGTAAGTTGAAGGTCCAGTGACGCTCCTAGCCATCATTTCCATTGCGGCAAGATAAGTAGAGACTGCAACTTCGTCAGGAGCTTCATGTTTCAATCTACATTGAAGACGGCATCATACAAAGTCTTGTAACTCAAGCGTACCTGTCACTTTGGAATACTTGGAACATAGTTCGAATATCGTCAGCAGTGACTGAATACTGCGCGATGTTCATCAGTAGGGACAGGATCTTTTTGAGCAAAGAACGCGAGAAACCAGGCCACAGGCCTTGTGTTTCCAAGAATTTAACAATGGATCGATGAAACCCAACTTCAATCGCCGCATGCGCATTAGAAGCTTCGTGTTTGACCTGGAAGACAGTGTGAAGTCACAACATAGGCGAAGCGTCATTGTACCATGAACACAAGTGCATCGAGCAATTCAGCCTGTAATTCATAGATTTTACATGAATCGATTTTGCCTAACGCAGGGAACTTACTTGATCATCTTCACTGACAACTCCAATGAAGTCAGAGAACAATCTGTGCAATTGCTCCGGGAAGCGAATCGTACGGACCAACGTATCTAGCGTTGCGGAATTCACGCCACTGACCGACATCGCTAAAGAAACGTCACGTTCAGCAGAACAAGCCTCGTACCTAATGTGCTTCCACATAGATCCACAAGGAACGTGTCAATCGGTCTCATTGATGAGGCCATCGACCGTCGTTTGTTGAAAAAGTCAATACGTTAATCCTTTCGAGAGAAGTTTATTTTATCCAATTACAGCCTGATCAACAAAATTGGGAGATTTCATTGGCATCGACAGTGTCCGTGATAGGTGAAGATCGTGTCCGCTTCCTTCTTCCTCATGCCTTTGGCTGCACTACGGTTGCATGAAGTCGTGAGTAAGTTGCCGCGATGAAAGGGTTCAACGATTCAACGGCATCTTTTGTCGATGTGAATGATTCCAATCGTTTAAGGAGAACCATTGTGTTGTATTTGACGCTGATAGAATGATGGAAGAGGCCTTGCGCAATAACGTGTAGTCCGCCTATATTCACAATCATCACACTGCTCAAACATCAGCAGCAGAGCATACCTTTAGAGCGCGGGATGTAGCTCAGCATTTCTTTCAACTCGTCTTCGTCGTTTATCAAGGTGACCAAGTCAGCATAAATTCTCTCCACTTGGGTCTCGTCTTCCAAGTTTTCATGCATCAACACGCCAAGATGACGCTTCAAATCGACACCGCGAGCCTTTACATCGAATGCACTAGATGTAGCAGATGCAGTCTCGCGGGCCTTTAAGAAGCGGTCGTAGTTCTCAGTGCGAGCCCATCTTGTAATTCGTTTGTTGTTGATGGCCGTCCGCCTTCCTTGAGCGTCACGATCGATGAAATGCGCCTCTCCCATTGCAATATCCACAATATTCTAGAGTCAATTATCATACTTCTCTTCGCTCCAACACAACGTGTACCTGACGAGTGTACTCCTCAAACATGCATCGAACCCACGACTCACTGAAACCAGCTTCAATTCCATCCATAACCTTCATATCAAATAAGACAACGCAAATCAAAACGGTCCAAATCATACTTCCAGAATGAAATCGCGATCTGCAGCGTCAGCGTCGTCCTTCTCAGGTGGCTGCGACACCAACAATTCCCCGCTAGCTAAATCGCAATGCATATCCCACCATTCCTTGCGACCTTTAAACATCGGGTTGGTGACGCCAGCGATGAATCTACACCACGATAAGTATCTCATGCAAGTCAGCTTGGCAACCCAGGGACACTGATGAAAGCCAAATCCGTCAAGTTGGCGTAAGGAAATTGGCGATGGACAATCCCCACGAGTGGGGGACAGAGGAGTGCACTTGTTGATAAGACGTAGTTGCATACTTTCCCTATTATCAACAAATTCTCAAAATGAACAGGCGTTTTGCAATTACCTGCCGGAAGGCCATAGCCCAGCATGATGATTCGAGAGCCGGAGAGCACGGCATTATAGATTTGCATGGTCTGGTCGCCAAATTTGGCAATCAGGTCGATGAGAGATCCTTCTTCATGTTGGTCGTGGGTGTTCCCCAACTTAATTTGAAGTGGAATTTTGTGATCGTCCCATTGTGCTTGGGTGTTGACGACCAAAGACCTAGTGCGATGTGAGAATACTCCAGTGAAAAGCCACAAACTCGTCAGAAGTATGGGCTTGTCCGCCAAGGGGTCGTGCGCACATAGACCGCTTTAGCAGACGCACTTCGACTTCAGAAGCTTGCAAGCTTGTGACCCCTGACACATTCACTGCATTGATGACGTTGAACAGAGTCACCAAGACATTCGTTGCGGTCGATGGCGTTTCATTTGATCCGAGAGCAAATAGCTTGTCAATAGCAATGCTGAGTACATCTTTGAAGGCAAAACAAAACTAAGCAATCGTCAATATTGCTCCAACCGTCATCGACTTCATACGTGGTAATTCGAGCAAATCGACACGGCTTTGATGCGTGCACCGCGTCGTACGTTTGCGTCGTGCATGGTTTTTACAACACTGAGGCAATACTTCACATGATTATCTTCATGAATAAAGAACACCGTGTAATCTTGTTCTCGATTGTGCACTCCTTCAGGGAGCATCATGTCGGCAAAAAACTCGGGCGTTCGATGGACAGCTGTTTCGAGTTCGTTTGGTTGGGCAGGAAAACTCGCTCGTAGCGTGCTTCCCTTATCAATATCTACGCAAAATAGGTCATTCCGTACAAGCTTTAACAATTTACCGAATTCTGCATATAGCACTTGGTCGACAATCATCTCGGGGCCAACTCCAAACCTTCCTTCGCGGATCCAAAATTATACCGAGATCGTTTTTTCTAAACCCTTAACCCCCAACCCAATTTATGGAAATTCTCATTTATATGATAAACAATCTTTGAAAATTCGCGGATTTGCAACTGTGGGCATAACCAGTGATTGGGAAAATATAAAGAACGGCAATGGAACAATTGGAGCTGCGTGGCCATACTGAAGTTGCTGCAAGAGTTACACTGCCGTACCTAGGGGCGTTTGAAGTGTATTGTCCATAACCAGTTGCGAAGGACTGCTTTGTCGGAGTGTATCAAAATACTAGCGAGATTGCCATGCATAATTGACTTATGGGATTGCTGTATTTTCAACAAAAATCATGCATTATGTAGCTTATGCAGTCGTTAGGTGTACTAGGGACATCCTAATCATTCATTTCCATGGCTTGTTCCTCTCGGCCAAGTCCCCAAAAACTCTTGTTGCACGAAAGAAAGGTTAGCATCTCCAAATGAAGAGGCAACATACGCATGGGACGATCACTATTTACCAACTTCGCACGAGAAAACAAGCCTTCGACAAGATTGGAAGTTGGCGGGATGAATTTCAAATCAGCGAGCTTTCTTCAATGCGGCGTCGTTTATCCATCAATAAACCATCGGCATAGCTGCGACGGTCAACCACTTCCACGTTCGACCTCGAAACATCTTCTTGCAAGAAGCATGCCACAGCTGCCTTTTCGGCATCACTCATTCACTCACTATTAATAGTATGGATTTGAAGCTCAACGACTTTAAGAATGGTTTCCATAGACATACAAATTGTAAGGCCGTGATCTCAACGGAATGTTGACATATGGCCTCTTTTAACCGTTGGTTTCGCCATAAGCCATTATTGCCTTGTCCCGACACCATCAGTCCATACTTAGGAGTGGGCCATGTGAAACACTACACCTCTAGGGAGTGTGGAAATGGGTCATTTTCTGGGTTTTTTGTTGGACAGTCCATTTGGTTTCAGAGGTTTTATGGGACAAATTCTCACAGAGAATTGAAAAAAGCAAACTTTTTAACTGACTGCAACTCCCCCGCACTTCACGGACAGATAGGAAAGAAGTGATTTTGTGGGTCATTGTCTAACAAACATGCAAAGCGAGAGTTTTGACGATTTGCGGGTGCGAGCACAGGAAGTTCGCTCAAACACCGTTTCGCAAGTGTCGAGAAAGATGTACTTCCAGTCGTACACGCGTTTCATTGCGTGGCTCGTTTGCAACAAGCCAGCCCTTTTGAACCCTTCCTTTTTGTCAGCACTTGGAGACGTCCCAAATGATGCAAACGGCCTCAGAGATTTGGTGAAGTCACGCTTGGAAGACCGCGTCCATCACCCTATCCAGTTTGACCAACTTGAAGCCCCTGACTTTGTGTCGTGGCTTCTTAGCTTGCGCAAAAATGATGGAACGAGCCTCAGTTATTCTGCTTTAAACACACATCGTGCTAGTCTCTTCAATCTGTTTCGCGAATATGGTATTTCTATGTCTACAGCATTGGAGAAGGAGCTCACAAATTACTTTAAAGGATTGAAAAGAACCATTGCCCAGAATACTTCAAGAGGGTTGGACCCAATTAAGGTTGGTAAAGATCCCTTATCCTTCGAATTCTACCAGTTTTTGAGTGAACAACTCCTTGGTGGTGACAAGAAAGAGATGGTTTTTGCGAGAACATATTTGATTGTTGCATGGAATTTGATGTGTAGAGCTTCGAACGCTTTTGGAATCAGGCATGGTCATATTGAATGGTCAAGTGATTCTCTTTGTATATATTTTGCCCACATGAAGAATGACCAGTCTGGCGACCGCCCCCGTGATCCACGACGTATTTACGCTAATCCCATTGCTCCATCAATCTGTCCTATTCTTGCATTGGGAATATATCAAGATCACATCCCCTTTTCCTCACCCCACTCTTTTCTACACCCGTTATGTTAGAGCAAATCAAAGTACTTGTAAAGAGTGGACATTACCAAGCAAACTCGAAAATCAAACCCACAGGAATTCCACCTCATGTTTCAATCTTGTCTAAAATGCATCAATTGCACAACGATATGATTCAAACCATCTCGGAAATTGCAGCATCAAACGCGCGAATTGTTGCTGGTGTCACGAATACGCTTGAAGAGAGAGCTGTTGGCCTTGGAACTGTCACGTATCATGGCTTGAAAGACATGATAATGTCATGCTTGGCGGAGACGACCAGCACTGAAGTCGGGAGAGTTTGCAGCAAATTCCCAGACATGACAGTGGTGACCGTATCCCCCAAACATCACAAACAACAAATGCGCCGTCATCGTTTGCCTATCCAGTTGCTCTGAATCTTGTTCATGGTCGTCTCAGTCGCCTTCCTGCAGAATTCAAAGTCCCAAACGGCACTGTCTACCAAATGTGGCTGCTCTGGTGCCTTGGTAGCCAATCCATGCATATCCCACCACTGAAACAAGTTGATGCAAAAGACATGCCTGATCGCGATGGTCAGAAGCGGATGTGCGATTTGCGTTACCTCATGCGCCGCATTGAGACCAGAGCAAGCCACTTGCGTCTTCTTGAGCCAATACGGACTGAGATGGACGCACAAAATGTCATCATTCGATGTCAGGCGGCAGTCGAGGTGCCTGATATTCCATCTCACAGCCTCAAATGGCGACGTGGGCAGCTTTCTTGGAAATCGGTTGTGAACTTGTTGAGAAAGCATAAAGAAACATCATGAGTAATACATTTTAACCTTCCTCTAACCTGCGCGTTAAACTTCAAAACCTGTTGTCCTATAGAAGTCCCATATATTCCGTCTAAGAGTCATTTTTCTGTACCCCTTTTGCTCACTTTACTCCATCTGTGGGCGCCAGATGTCGAGCGACATTACTGTAGGTGTACAGCTGGCTCAATCGAAAAAACATTATTTGCAACAGAGACAATACAAATAAATCATCGCCATCATGAGAGATGAGAAGCGCGACTTCGAAGGAACAACATGATTGAATATCCTTGGAAGCAATAAAGAGCTGACACGAGCAAATCGAGAATACTACAACTCGGCTCTTTGCGAGCATGTTGTGGAACTTTCTACATTACACGATTTTGAACAATGTGGAAACACAGAAGATGAATACGAAGTCATATTAAACACTTAAGAAATGACATCGCCGAGCTAGCAAGCGCAGAAAAGGCAAAGATGAGCTTCATTGCATGGGACTTCATCACATAGGCTTCGCTGCATTTGAGTGATGAGATAATTTACAGCAACCCAGTCACTGTGCTTTTTCCCATTTCGTTTGCAGTCTTCACTGACACAAGCGACCCGTCTGGAATTTATCTCGGACATGTAGTGCTTTAGGTAGAGCAGAAAATTGACTCTGTTCATATAACCAGCGCTACTTACGATTGGTTTTAGTGATTTGTTGTACACCTCACATAAAACAGTGGCGAGGAGTGCGTATTGAGGAAAATTATCAATTCGATAGCCACTACTGTTTGGCTTAGTTAGAGTACAAAAATCGGGACTACCTGGAAGAGTTGACATGAATGTAGTAGTGAAATCTATCGACGAAAAAATGCACATTTCTAAAGAGATATGGTTCTCTCTTCATGGCAGTTGTGTGAATATTGCAAGCATTGTCAAATATTACAATTCGTTTTCCTTGAGTATTTTTCCATCGAGTAGCCAATATCTTAAAGGGATTTAAAGGTGATTCATGGTCAAAAAGCAGCATGAAACCAAGACAGACACCATGAGGACAGACAAAATGAAGAATACCAGGGAGTCTATGTCGATAATATGGAGCATGTTTGTTACAAATTTTGACCTCATTAGTGTCGGATTTGTATTTCCTCAAAGGACGTATACATGGAGCCCCTGGGAACCACGAGGATAGTTTTTCATCGTGTATCACCTCACTAAGAGGCTCGTGAGATGACCAATATTCACCTTGAGGCAGTCGCTCCAGGAATGTTGTAAAGTAAATTAATCGATGTAGTATCGGGATAATTGGTATCCACAAATTATGATTGACATCGGATAACAAATTGGAGGTAAGGAGAGCCTTGGCCATGACAGGCATGCACGAAAACAAGGTACTGGTATCATTTGGATTGAGTTTTCTATTTTCAATGAGATTCGTGATGGTCGAATGCATTGATTCAGGGTGTCGAATTAAGCCGTTTTGAACGCAAGACGCCGACGATAAATCATACAAAAAATCAGACCAAACACTAGGACAATGATTAATAGTGCCACCACTTGAGATTGCATCGATGAAGAGCCTCATGAATGGAGCGTTCTGACTGAGGGAGTCTAATAATTGTGATATATCAAAATTGTTGACAACATCAACATGAACCAATTCGACTGAACCATGTCTTTGGAGGCGTGCGTAAGACCTCAGTAGTTTTCTCGTTCAAGGACAACGAATAAAAATTCTATCCGAGATTTCTAGCCCGCATGCAAGCGTTGCGTTTTCTTCACCAGCAAGTCCAGCCCTGCATGCAACCTTTGTACCATCACCTATTATTATTGGTGCAGTGTCAAGATTGCCACAGTGCGGGCAAGCAAATGATTTCACAAAGTTGATTCTAGTACTACATGATTGTCAAATACACTTAAAAAATTCTCTTTTGATACCTGTCTAAAATTTTCCAGCATGCTTTACGAAATAGAGGCCATGAGCAGAAGTGGATTGATACCATGCTAAATTGTTGTCGAAAAATTCGCCACGTGCCACGGAGTGTAGTTGGACCCATAATTAGATTAAGTCGAATCATGTTACATGGTAAAAAGTCAAAGTAATGGTTTGGTGTCACAAGTAGAAGACCATGCTTTTCACCACTGGCAGCCAATTTTTTTGTACAATAAGGATTCAAGCATTGGTAATATTTAGTTTGGACTTGGATACACGAGGTCAAATCATATACGAAGGCTTTCGCTGTGATACCATTGTCCATATCGAAAACGTAGCCACACTCACATGGGACTGAGCCGAGTTCCTCAATAGTAAATTCTTGAGATGTCAAATCTGAAATACGCCTAAACCCTCTAGCTTCAATTGCGTTTCTCATCTCCAATGCTGTAGTGGGCAAACTGACTGGGTCTGAGACATAATTCGCTTCACTGCTATCTCTAGCTTCCGATTCATTACAAAAATCAGGATCCCAAAAAATATCCCTGTGACAAGCATACCAATTTGCCGAATGTCTGCACAATTTTGAACCATGACAAAACAGACATTTGACTTCCTTCTTGCTGACTGCAACAAGCACGGATCTGTCCAAAGGATCAGCTGCAGAGCAAGCACTTATATAGACAGTTGATTTATCTTGTTCTTGAATGATAAACTGAATTCCAGGGGCAATGTCATCGAATGTCGCATCCAACGGCCTCTCTTGATTTACCAAGAGTGAATTCAATGCTGCAACATGTGTACATTCAAACTTATCATGGTTGCAGTTTACAAATATTGAAGCAGCACGTGAATGTGACACATCGTAAGATTTATCGAGAATTAAACGTGACCTGGAATTCTTTTCTGATGAGCAATGTGAACACCAGTAAATCTCCACAGGAATGCCATAACATTGGACGAGCCCACGATATACGTGCACTGGGCGACTGTAATACACACGACTAAATGTATCATTGCAATTTGGTAGGATATACAATTTTCCTAAGCAACTAGTTAGAAATAGTAGAAACATGAGGGTTAACCTGGAAACAAAGTTACAAGTGACTTTGTCGCTGACAAAAGTTGTAAGTATCGCGAATCCGTTGAGCACCATGAATCACTGTTGATATCTGTATGGCTAGATATATAGTCGTACGCAGAGTCAGAGCTGAAACAGTAGTCATCACTCTTATCGCCTTCTCTGCCAGACGAATTATGTCCTGAGCCAAGAGCGGAGGTATGATCTGCCTCCGACCCTGTGTGCGTGGAGTTGGCTCTATCCATATAAAATCCTACAGAGACATTTGAGAATATTTAAGTGGTTGATTCTGCACGTGTATCTGCCTCCGAACGTTTATGACTAGAAAAAAAATGTTGTTGCGCCTGGTGTTGGGTGGCCAGACTATCCCTAAAGAGTTTTCTCGCTCTAGAGTAGATAACATCCGAGTGACTGTGGGCACTACAAGAACACGAGCATTGTGAATAACGATTCCACCGGCACGCATGTATGGGTCTTCTTGTCCCACAACCTGTGCAACTGGTTTACAGTGTAATTATGACTTAGACAGATATCACAACTTACACTGATGTGGAAAGGTGTGTCTGAGTTGCAACTTCATTTGCCGACTCACGAGGAGGTCTGGAGGATCCCTCTCTGGTCGTTTGATCGTCCGTGCCTCTGAGCATTGTGTATCCTGTACAGCAAAGTAAGAGCACCAGTAAGAGCACCAGTCAACCTTAGCTTGTCGATAGTTATTACTTGATGATGCGTCCGGAGCTACCAATTTCACAGCTAGGGAAAATGCGACTCTTCACGCCAGCGGTTTCAGTTATATTCCAGTGTTTGACTACTCCACTACAATACATTACGCTACTTCCATCTATTCGTCACATCGCATCACGACTTCGGTTTGACCGATATATTTGCTTTACTGCATGTATGATTTCTCGATCATAGCTCAATATCAAATCCATTTACTTTTATCCTTACACCGAGCTGTTTGAGTCGTCGACTTTATACATCTCGTTAAGGGCTGCTCGACAAACTAGTACGCATTCTTCTTTTTGCCAAGTTTTAGGGTCATTCCAGGGCACGGAATCGGAGAACCAATGCGGTTTTCTTGTATCTTTTGCCCAGATTGGCTTGATACCCAAGGTATCGGCCACGATATTTCGAATACGCTGTGGGAGTTTTTCAAACAATACGCATAAGAATGAGCTTACTCTGCGCATTTCTTTTAAACTTTGAATTTCGAAGTCACAAAGAACGTTTTGCACGTTTCTTTCTTCAGAGGTCAATGCCAGAGCTTGCTGTAATAACGCAGCGCGCTCATTTCCTTCAATAGTGTATGTTTCATTCGGTTTGAAGACTTTGACGAACGACTCGTTAGGCTTGGATCCATTTATCAGTGTTATCTACGTGTAATTAATGAAATCGGTTGATCTAGCTTACTGTGAGGGAGTACAATGTCTTTGCAGGAATGGCACGGGCTTTATTCAATAGCGAACGAACTGCCCTTTCGCTAGCCTTCCCGCCTACAGCATACTTCTTCCTGCTCAGAGCTGCATTTGGGGAAAGAACTGGGCATGTATAATTGAATTTCAAAGGAAACACTATTCGATCTGCGCAAACATTACTCAAAGCGAAAAGAATTGACACACTTACGTTCACAGAAAGCGGACAATGTGATTGGAATGCTTTTATATTGACATAACTCCACTAATTTGTCAACCAGAGCTTTATATACCGAATTGTCTGGCATCATATCCATTGGGTTATAACTTTCTACTATGAGAAACTACTACAAACATCATTCAAAGTGAAACTCAGCCCACTTGTCAATGACCTTGATTACTCTCATGAAAGAGTATGATCTCGCCGATGGCTCCCTTGAGAACTCTTGTGCGCAAACGTGTAGTGATTCATCAATTTCGCGTAGACTGCAGAATTTTAGTCTTAAATCCATATCCAAACATCTTACTCTTTGATTTCTCTACAACTGCATATTTTTGACAGTTGAGCGATGTAGACACTTGAATGTGATGAAGACACTCTATCGAGCATCCAATACGATGGAAAATCTAATGATAAAGACAATGAGATGTTTATATTCTTGCCAGTACCTGGAGCATTTGACAAACTCTTTGGGTTGCATAAAGCCAGACATTGATGGCGCCACTGCAACATTGCTTGAGGAGGATCTTGGATTGCATTCAACCAAGCCTCCGCGTTAGAAATGTCTTCATGGCTGATTAAAGGAGGACCTCCATCAGGCAGTTCTCTCAATCGCTCTTTTAAGCTGTTCTTGCTCAGACCAACGTGGCCTTTTCCAGTGGCCCATCTCAAAAGAGACACCAAAGTCGTCTTGTTGAGGCAGTCTAAGTCCAAGCGCTGATGGTTGCTCATGGATAACGAAGCAAAAATATTCTAAATGCAACCGCTCACGCCATTTATGAAACTACTCAGGAAAAAATTTCAACGGGACTCGAACCCGGGTCACATCCTTTACACACTGCATACAAAACCGCTAGACTAAACAGCTTTGATATACAAAGTCATGTATACAAACTACTAAACAAAAGACTACTAACATATACTATAGTAAACTGCACACTGTTACCAGTTATTTACAAAAGTATGAGAGCTACAATTTATTCGAGACATACTGTTCTAACTATGCTTCCAAATAACTGTTGGCGAATACTCTACTGAAAACAAGTGCAATATTGTTTTAACTAAGAATTTGACGATACTGCTTATCGGATTCCGGTATGAAAAGAAGAAAAATTTCGATCCGCATTAGAAAAGCCAGCGGCTCACAATGGCTGACTCATCAAACGCCGATGGGTATGTCGAAGGGTCGAGATCTGCAAGTGACAAGTGGGTCATCAGGAGAGAAAACACGAGTAGAGATGCATCTTGTGGTGTGTGTGGGATACTCGCGTGTGTTGTTGGTGCTTGATCCACCAATCTACCATGAGAACTTTCGAACGTGTCAGACGTCGCGAGTGGGTATCTCGAGTGGTCGATGTTGCACAGCTTGACGTTTTTGTTCACTGGAAACTCCAAAGTTCCACCTTGCTTGGGTCGAAGAATATCCAAGAACAAAGGGTCCATCACGCGAGGACAAAGGGTTGCATCAAAACCAGTCTCTTCAAAGACTAGTTAGACCACTTCAACAAAACGCTGCGAGTGGCGAGTCTCTATATTCTTTTGATGGTTGAAAATGCATCTTCGTGTTGAATGCTCGCACCTCAATCAAATATATTGATTAGGTTGCAGCCACATCTTCTTAGAGTCTCTCGATGGAGGAATAATACAAACTTTGAAGACACGCATACACAAATTCAAAGATTTCCCTTCAAAAACACTACAACAAAGTGTCAACTCTACAAAACCCCCATTTAATTAAAGCAAAAAGTCGACCAGGGAGTCAATCATCGCATTCTTTGTCATGGATATTACGTAAACCAGAGCACGTCAGGAGTGGTGACCTTGGACCTGATTTGTCCTTAATTTGCTTTGGTTTTCCTCTCAAATCTTCTTTCGTTTGATTGAAGGCATTGTGACTACCAGAAGTCCTGAGTTGACAATTTATTCTCCGTCAATGAGTCAGTAAATGACATCTTTGCTGCCTAGAGTAATACAATTAGGGCATAGAGAGATCAAAGAAAACTGGCTTGGGAATTGTGCATTGATGATCATTTCACAAGTTGCCGAATGAATGATCATCACAGCCTTCTCCAAGAGACAGACTTGGAAATTTTCGAGCATAAAAGCATGGGCCTTGATATCCTAAAGCTTGGCGATGGTCGTCAGCGTCACGTACATCACCAACGACGCATGAGCTTTTCAAATGACGACTGCTTATCATGTAGTATTTGCAGAAACTCTGGCTCCACGAGGAGCCTTTTACCGTGCAGAGCCCGGTTGAGTGGAAGTCTATAAATTAAAATAGTGTGGCTGTGGCGTGATCGCGATAACACAAAGCAAACTTCCACAAGGAAATTGCCTTTTTCCGTCTTGAGAACTTTGGGGGACTGTTTATCCCCTCCCGCGTCTCTAGAGGATTTTACTTGTAGTGCGCTTCTGTTTATCCTCTCCTGAGTCTGTAGATGATTTTCCTTGTACTATACTGCGTTTCCGAAGAACGGATCAAAATTGAAGATGGCATCAATAATGACTGAATTATTTTTGACAGTATCTTTTGCGAACTATCCTTACTTTTCAAGTATTAGGGTGCGTTTGGTTGAAACTCTGTATCGAAACACTTGAATATCAAGTACATAATGGCTGGGAGGCCGATTAGGGATTTTGTGTTCAAGCGTTTGGTCGTGTGCTTGCATGTTTGGCTATCTCAAACTCTGTTTTGAAATATATCTTTTCGTCCAATCAACTCGTAGAAATAAGGTCCAATCCATCGCTTCTGTGGACGTAAGTGAATTCAGAAATGGCCACGAAGGCAAGCTGGACGGAGGAGCGCACCGCAATCCTTCTCGATTGCTTTTGCCGAGAGCTAGCGCGAGGTAATCTTCTACCAAATCAACCTGCCACTTAACGATGTTATAGGCAAAGGAACGGACGCTGGTGGCTTGAAAAAGGACGGTTGGACCCGACTCCTGCGTGTTTTCAACGAGAGAGCCGACATGAGATATACAAAGACCCAAGTACAAGGTCGTTTGAGTGGTCTAAAGGTTGAATATTCTCGCGCACATGCGCTGCGAATAAACTCTGGATTCGGATGGGACGCAGCCGTCGGGCTACCCACAGCTCCCGAGGAGGTCTGGTCATCGTACATTGCAGCCCATCCAAAAAGCGCAATCTATCGGTACATTTTAAAATCGCTTATTAATCAAAATTCATGCAAGATCATAGTAATAAACCCTTTCCTTTCTACGACCAAGTGCATGCCATCTTCTCTGGAGCTGTTGCTACTGGTGAATTTACCGTCTCGGATGCTTCGACGGCAAATGATTTTGAGGAATCGACGTATGAAAGCCCCATTTATGACACCGAGGTTGTAAGTGACCACGCAAGTGATACTAGCACTGTACGTGACGACAATTTGCCTCGTCGTGAGCCTCTCCCTGCTGCAAAGGAGGCGAGAACGGTGCGTCGCAGCAACACTGTCGCAGACAGTCTGCTTATTTTAGCCCAAACCCAACAAGCCATTCATGAAGGTCGGATCTCAAAGGCACCATCGACTGTGGAGCAAGCATTGAAGTTGTTTCAAAGTATGAAGATCCCTTTGACACCTCGACAGAATTTGGATTTCGCCCGATACTTGACGATGACACCTTCCGCCGACGTTCTATTCTTGAATATTGGCAATCCATCTCGATTAGAGTTGATTGCAGAGATTTGCTCCATCCCTGTTGAAGATTTGGATGCCATGGATTAGCACTAGATTAAACAAAGAATGACATGAAAATGTGTGATGTCATTGACTTTCTAGTTATCACAATTATACTTACGAGCGCTAGTCTACATCGTCGACCGACGTCTCAATGCTGTGTATGATGCCCACATTGCCGTCGCAATGGAATTGCGCATTGCTGCAGCGCCAAGATCATCCTGCGCTTCGTTGATCTCCTCGTTGGAAGTGCGGTTTTGTTGGCTGGGAGACACGTCAGCTTCGTCCTCAATATCGTACTCGTCCGTGAAGCCTTGGTGGCACCGAATGAAATTGTGAATGGTGCAAACCGCGAGTACAATGTTCACTTGGCGCTTGTATGGATAGGACGGCATTCGGGACAAGATGGGGAATCGTTTCTTCACAACGCCGAAGGTTCTCTCGATAACATTGCGGCATGACGAGTGCCGCAAATTAAAGAGCTCTTGCATATTGCGTGGTTTCTTGTTCCCTTCTTTGAATTCTTTCAAACGATAACGTACACCACGATATGGTGTCAGCACAAAAGGCGAAAGAGTGTAGCCAGTATCGCCCAGATAATATCGGTCGCTTTGACGTTCAAAACCATTGACATATGCGTCTTCAAGAACTCTACCGTCATGAGCAGAGCCTTCCCAGCCAGCTAGTAAGAAGGTAAATCGCATGTCAAAAGAACAAGCGGCAAAGACATTTTGTGAAATACCACCACTGCGATCTCGAAATCTCGCTCGAATAGAGCTGGAAACTACAGCAGAAATGTGAGTACCATCGATGGCGCCGATACAATTTGCAAAGAAAGGAAACCACTTCTTATTCCCACGAATTGGCGCAAGGGTTGCAGGAGAATTGTATTGCACGATGTATTCCTTTTGCATGCGCCCTATCGCAACAAGGACATCACGAAGAACACGGCAAATTGTCTCGCCGCTGTGCTGGAAGCGCTCTTGAGTGTTCCGGTTTGACGCACCACTTAGTATGTACAATGTGATCAGCAATTTCTCGGCAGTTTGGACATTTCAGCTGCCTCGTAGACCATGAACTTCTAAACGCTCAACTAGGAGTAAAAACGTTGTTTTGGATATGCGCGACATTTCACGAAAACGCGCTTCGCTCGACGTAGCTAGCAGCTCAGCAACATAGAGCTTTCCCGAGAGTGCCGATGTTCGACAAGGAATCTTGACGTATGACTCGACGAGACACGGGAGAACTGTGATGGCTACAACGATGAGGGAGGGGCACGTGTCTTCCATGGCTGTGTTTCTGGGAAGTGTGATGAGCACAGCAACTCCAACCAAAAATACCTCTTGACCTATTTTTCGAAAACTCGTTTTAGCTATCGATTTTCTTGATTTTCAGGGAAACACGTTTTGTGCAACCAAACGATGAACTCGTTTTGATACAAGTGTTTTGACATTTTCACTGAAAAACACCCAAAAACACTGGAATTTTGTGCAACCAAACGCACCCTTAATCTTTAGACTAAATTGTTCTGGAGATTAATTTTACACGAGGAATAAATTATCATAGTGAAATTTGGATTCACTGTCTCATTTTATTTTTGCGCCACAGAAATCAAATTAATTGTGAGAGTTCGTTGGAGAGCTGAACGGCATATGGATACTTCAGGAAGAAGATGTGCTGTATAGGAGACATACGACAAAGTTACTGCAGATGGATGTGACGTGACATACGATAAAGGTTGTACACATGTCGACGGGAGAAAATTGGGTCCAGAGAATGCCCAGTTTCCTTACTCCCCCTAGGGGATCGTACGAACAATTGATTCCGGCTCAGGGATAGTCCGATATGGAAAAAATATGGAAATACCATAATGGTTTCCCCACCACTGGGCGTAACTAAGCCGGCAATGGACATCACATTACCAAGCGAGGTGATTCCTGTCAAGGTTTTCAAGTGTGAGATGGAAGCTTCAAGCATCGAGGAAGGCTGATTGTCAATGGGAACTCAACGAAAGTGAGTGGAGAAGCTTTAACACTAGATTACAAGGGGGAATAAATAGGAAATTGAAGTGTCTAAAAAGATGGCATGGGGAACTCGCGCGAAGCCCGTAGCAACAACGCTTCCATTGGCGTTGGCTTGGACGGGCAAATTGGAGAACGATCGACGTCAGCTTCGGCTGTGCCCATGACAACAGGTTTGTCAGAAAACGACACTCGGCCGCGCTTGGTTTTCTTCACGACTGGAACGCATTGCGCGCCGATCATTGCGTAGTCAACATTGAGCTTTTGGTATTTGAGATGCAAGCGCTTGAAATAAGTGTCTGCGGCACGCATGTAGGGCATGGCTTCTTGGAGTTTATCTTCGTTCCACAGCTCTGCAGCTTTGTCCTTCGCCGCCTGCATTTGCTTCCAAAAGAGGGAAATGTCGTCGATGGTGTTCTCGTAGCAGCGGTTCATGTTGGCCACGGCATCATCCGTCGACAATGCTTGAGTCTTGGCCGTCTGCCAAATCGATTCTGGTGTAGTGGAGAGGTACAGACTCGCACGCTTCATTTCGGTCAGCTTAAGGACACGTTCGTGAGCCGACGTCAAGAAACGAAGGCAAGTTGCTTCATCGTGAATGCCGAAGGCAAAGAGCAGAGCGAGCTCGTTTGCGATCGACACCAAGTTTCGCTCGATTGCTTCTCTGTTCAAGTTGGTCATATGAGCTTCCACAACGAGGCTTCTCATCTTGAGCGATAGAGAAAGCTTGTCTAAGCTTTGGGTGTCGCCTGCTCGAGGGCGTTTCATGGACATGGTTTTCTTGGTGTACAACACAGTGGGCATCGTGATAGCGCTGTCATTCACTGTCAACATCTCGCTCATACACGCAAAAACCACAAGTGGGCATCGAACGCATTGATCTCGCCAGCCAAAGGCTAGACAAGATCCAGATCAATCGATCACTAATTGCATTCTCATTCGATACAAATGTCAAGAGGGCTTGCGACACATGTGATCCAACACGGACTCGTACGGACTAAGTGCGAGAATGCCAACATATCCAGCCCTCGAAGCGAACTGTAACTTGGCATGTGGTCTCCGGATGGAATACTGACTCAATTGGCATTGACTATGACCATGCCCACAGCTCAGGTACATGTCATGACGTCACGGGTGCGTATACCAAGGTGATCACCATTTCTCTGCACGAAATGGGTGGCAGAAGCTGGTTTCATTCCCTGCTACACGCTCCGTTTCATGAAACAGCATATCCTTACTGCCCTGATGGAATCAAGGCAGTCACGAGTTTAGAATCCGAACCAAGACCAAGACATTCTTTTTTCTCGTGGTTGATATCTCAACTGACAGCCTCTTCCCCTCCACTCAACTTCGTGCATTGGTTGTAAACTGCCTTCAACCTGCATGATTGGGCTACATCCTGCGACAGGATCTTGCGGCAAAATCTGGTTGTAGAGCCAGCAGCACTCACTCCATTCCGACTTGTATCCAACCTTCGTCTCAACATTGTATGGAGTGAGGTGAGGGCCAGAGAGCCAACGCATCCTTATCCAGTTGAAATGTGGAGGGAATAAATTCTCCAACATCGGCGCAGACGAGAACTGCATCTCTGAGACACAATTCCGAGACAAAGTTGATTTGCCTAACGTTACTCCACTTCCGACGTACGGACAATACTGTATCCGCGGAAATATTAAACCCCTGAAACCCGACACTTCATTGTACTAAGCTGCCACGCCACTGAGGCTGCAGCAATTGTGAATGTGCACCTCGTTCTTGTGATCTGAGTCATTCAAGAGCAGTTTGGTGAATATGTGTTTCGTCCCCGTCTCGAAATTGTGCAGAGGCAACAAAGATGAGGCTCATGTGACAATGCTACACTTTCATTTTCCACAACTTCAATTTGAACCCAAAAACTTCAGACAATGCAGACGAAAATGCCGATAGCACAACGACTCGAGTAATATTGTAGAGCAATGGGTTCATCGTGAGCCCAGAGATTTTGTTGGGCGAATTCAACTCCTACATTTTGATAAGTTTATACAGTAGAAGCAATGGAAAACAACCTTCAGTAATTTGCTTGCGAGTTTCAACACATTGTTGGAGATGAGCAATTTTTCCTTCTTGTGCGGGGTCACGAGGAGTTTCAAGTACAAGTTCATTTGCTCGGTCAAGAGGAGCGACGTGTTTTGATATTTTCGATTGATGTTGGATCCGAGCATCATGAACCGGAGAAGGAAAATACTAGAGCCATGAGATGAATACAATAAAAATATTTCGTCGAATTACCTTGATAGCAAGCACCACACCGTCACTTCCGTGTGCAATAGAGTCGACAAGAGAGATGTTGAGTTTGGAAGCGTCTCGGAGACAGCTTGAACTCCCATGACAGCAAGAAAGAGCAGCACAATCAGAAAGCTGGTAGAGACGATCTCGTCTGCTGCACGTTGACGACCTTGACGCTTGAGCCACGATCTTCCTCCTCGCAAACTTAGCCATGCTTTGATATTCACAACATTCTTGAGACGGAAATGGGGTAAGTGAGCTGCACGTGAACGACGCGAGGAGGTCAGAGCTGTGAAGCACTTGGCATAAAGAAATCGTCGATGGTATGTGACTTCGGCGTCGGCGAGAGCAGAAAAAATTACAGAGCCCATAATGTACGTGGCAGCAGTGCATGAGCAAGCGATGAGCGACTCCAGGCATAGGTTGTTGTTTACGAATTGAACCACCATCGATGACGGAAGTCGGGACGTTTGTATAACAAGGGATGGTACAGTCTAGCATAACTTGAAATTTCATTTCATACAGCTGACATACCTCATAGAGGACGTATGGATCATAAATATTGATTTTTTGGTCCTGAAAGTACAACAGGATTCGAAACATGAGCGGCACGAGAGCAACCACACAACCGCTAGCACAGGCCACTCTCCGGTACAAATGGCGAGGTGGCTGCGATTTCACCTACAAGGAATATGATATTGATTTGAAAAGTGGCATGGGCTTACTTTGAGCAGGATGTGGTTTCGCAATTCTGTAATTGACATGGATTCCTTTTGAGGCATGCCAAGTTTCCAAACACAAACTGTGACACGGCGATGAGTAAAATAGTCGCCAAACGACGATTCGCTGAACCTTCGTGCAGAAGATGGTTGCCTTCCCTACGATAACATTAGTAGTCAAAAGTGAAATGCCAACCGATGGCATGAACGAAGCGTCGTCATTTTCGTCCAAGGCATGAGCTGGTTCGTCTTCAGATGACGAAGAATCGCCGCCTTCACTGTCGCTCCCTCCACTCTCTTCGGATGATCCCTCCGACTCAATTAGCGACGGGTCATTGGTATCAGGAACATCACGCTTTGATTTACTTGAGGGCTGTGGAGTAGATACAGGCGAATGTAAGTTTAGGTTGGGATAGCCGCTGCCGGACATGCTTCCATCAGGCGGTGCCGAGAGCACAATTGAAGAGACTCGGCCGTATCCGCATGCAGTCAATATCAATAGAATGAAAGGTATCCAGATTTCGAATAAAGTAAGTGGTTCCGGGTCATCTTCTGCGCTCCAGAGGTACACAATGATTGCACCAAGATGGACGATATAGATAAAGGATGACGACCAGTAAAACCACGCATTCTAAACAAGCACATCAAACCAAGGAAGGTCGCACGTTTTCTACCTTGGGTTTCCAGTAGTTCATGCAGAAAGGAAAGAGAACAGCATAGCCAAATCCTTGACGTACAAGTTCTTTGTTGTACTTGCTCGGTTTCGTATTGAAGAACGCAGATCTAATTCCGACAGTAATAAAAATACGAGTGTAACACATCCAAGCGTACCCTTTGATCACGTCGAAGTCGATAAATTCTTGATTGAGAAGCGGCGGAAGATCATGCTTCTTGGACGATTTCTTCTCGTGGTGGAATGAATTGCGTGTGGGTGAGTCTTTCTTGTCACTACGTCTCGACCGGTGTGGCTTCAAGGGTGAAGGCGGCGGTAAATCTTGTCGTGGGAGATCTGTATTTCCAGCATTCATCAAGAGATCTCGTCGCCTCAACACCTCGACAGAATCCGTGAAACAATCAGATTATGCCAGGTATCCGCATAATTCGAGAAAGTTATCCGGAATACTAAACCATCGAAACACATGGCGATTCTGCAATCAAAATGCCTCCGTGGACTTGCCGCTCCTTGCACGGCAAGGAGAGCTCCACCGGGCTGGGCATTCACAGACAATGATGATTTTTCCATGGGCGTTGTATCGCCTCAACGCTGGGTGCGCGTGGTAGCGGCATCGTATGGGAATTGTTAGGATGAAGCATAGAGGTAATTTTCGGTTGGAAAAAGGAAGAAGGTTGAAGTGGTCATTGATTGGTCAACCTGTTCGGTCAGCCGGAAGGACATCAATTTTCGTTTCATCCAAGACCTGACATGGCGACGAAAGGAGCTCTTGCCTTGGGAAGTCCCTTTACCTACCGCAACGAATCTGTTGAATTGTGGCTAAGCCCAAGTGGAATCGCCATCAAGGGCTCAAAGATTGAAGAAATTGCGTGGCTCGATGTGCTTGGAGCAGCAACTGCCAAGGACATCTTGAGTGTGTTTTCCTGTGTCCAAGACCAACACGGTCACCGACATCTACGGGAACTCAAGCTCGCTAGCACTGCGAATGCTGATTGTGAAAAATTTGTCCATGCGATTCGCTACATGGCCAAAATGTATCCCGATCACAAAGAAGCACTTCTCTCCATAGATGAGATGGCGGAGAAAACGCCTCCTCAACAGGTGTGGTTGCTCGAAAGATCACATGGACTCATGCAATTTGCAATAGAGGTGTATTGTTGTCATCAACCCGATTGGAGGCCCTGGTAAGTCATTGTTGCAATAGTCGACACTCACAATGCCTCTAGGGCGAGCAGTTAAAATTTACGAGTCGCAAGTCGATGCAATTTTCAAAGCAGCCAACATTGCAGTGACATGTGTGATCACTGAAGCCGAATACCATGCAATCAAAATCGCAGCGAGCTTGGACTTGAAGGCATATGACTTTATGGTTTGCGTCGGTGGAGATGGATTGGCATGCGAAAGTACGGGTCATAGTGATATCTGCTGACGGACATTATTGCTCTAGTTGTGCAGGGCCTGATGCAACGAAAAGATTGGCAAGAAGCCATAAAGTTTCCACTTGGAGTACGTTTATAAAGATGGGCAGTTTCTTATAGGTTGGACGAGTAGATCATTCCTGGTGGCTCTGGGAATGGGCTTGCAAAAACCCTGGTATTTGATGTGGGTGTAGAGTATACCGTTGAAAACTGCGCCTTCGCCATTGCCAAGGGCAAACCACAGCCTATCGATATTACAACAACTCGTAAGATGTCGAGCAATGATCTGACTAATTCATGGTACAGGCAACGCACATCAAACGAGCTATGGCTTCCTGGCATTATCATGGGCTTTCATTGCCGATGTTGACTTGAAGTCAGAGCACTTTCGTTTCATGGGCTCCGCTAGATTTACCATGGCAGCGGTTGTGAAGCTTCTGTCCTTGAAGCGGTGGTCTGGTCGAGTGAAGTACCTCGTCGATACAAATCCCGGAGAGATGTACTGGGACGCAAACCATACGTCATCGGACAAGCCCGAAACCCCTCTGCTGGCCAACGCAGACAATGATCCTTCAGAAAAATGGGAAACAATTGAAGGCAGGTTCAATCTCTTTTGGGCTTCAAGCGTCAGCCATCCATCACACGATGTGCATCTTGTTCCCGAGGCTCAGATCAATGATGGTTTCATCTACCTGGCCATCATGGATGGAAAAGCTTCTGTGCTCGAAATGGCTTCATTTCTCCTTGCAATGGAAAATGGTTCCCACGTCAACTCCCCGTCTTTCAGACTGATCAAGACAAAGTAACGTTACATGTAACATGCACCTGCGATGAACTGACTTCTACTAGGGCATTTGAGTTGAAAACTGACGATAATGACTTCTTATCTCTGGATGGAGAACGATTTCATGGAGGTTCTGCGCAAGTAGAAGTTCATCGAGGTTTGGGTCGAATCATCGGCCTCTCGCCATGACAGCAAAATCGAAATTTATAACAATGCACTTAAGAATGAAATGATGTTTGTATACGTTTTATTGTACACCTAACAAAATGAAATTTGGATAGCTCCACTTAACCAAGGCGTGACTTCACGAACTCTCGAACAACAACTGCAGCCAGTACGACAGCAAGGGATGCTGTGGTCTTGGTTTCAAAGAATGCACCAGTAGGCGCCTGAGACGGTTCTGACTTCGCCTCATCTTGCAATTGCGATTTTTGAGCACGAGAGATAGAGTCAGCAGCCTTTTCATGTTTGACATTCAGCCCGTTTTCCGCTGGTTGGGCTTGCTGGGATTGAATTTGGGTTTGCTGGCTTTGAGCATGAGCTTGGACCTTGAGGGAGGCGATTTCTTCATTAAGCTCAGTAATTTTGGTCAATAATTCTTGACGCGCTTGATCTTCACGTTCTTGAACATCTTTAACAGCTGTGTCCACGAGCAATTTTGCAGATTTTGCTTCGTGCAACAACTTTTCCTTCTTAATTTGAGTTTGCTTCAATAAAGTTTTTAATGTCTCAATCTTAGTATCTCGCTCAGCGAGGCTTCTTTCCAGGGTCTACAAGAATGTTATAATAGGATTTGCTTGAGCTCCTTTACCGAGTTGTCGGATACTTTAGATTCAACTTCTTCCAAATTCATTTTAGTTTGCTTCAGCTGGTTAGTCAACTTCGTGATTTGACTTTCGCGTTGGGCCAGCTTTGTCGTCAACTCAATGACCTCCATGTTAACTGGAGCGGACTTCGTCTTCTCAGCTGAGTTTTGTCGTCTAAGAAGGAAAATTTGATCCTTCAAGTCCTTTTCAGTCTTTTGTGCTTGCTTTAACTGAGCTTGTAGACGTGACACCTCTTCACTCTGATGAGCAGCAACGCGAGCTTCTTCTAATTCCTCCAAAATCGAGCCATTTTGGTGCTTCAAGGCAGCAACTTCATTCTGAGCTTCTCCAATGATGGCTTTTAGATCAGACACCTCTTTGACATATTTGTCCTTCAGTGCCGTGTTGTCATCACTCAAGCGGGTATTCTTTTCTGTGAGTTCCTGTGATGTGTTAAGAAAACATAATCGACAACAAGCGTTACCGCGATTTCAGCTCGATGATTCAAAACAGTCTGCTCAAACAGTTTTTTCAAGTCCTCCAGTTCATGTGCCAGTTGACTAATTTCGGAATTCTTCTCTGAAACACTGAGTTCTAAACTAATTTCACGTTCGCTTGACTGCTTCAAGGCAGCTTCGGCCTCATTTAATGACGCGGTGAGGTTGGATTTAGTATCTTGGAGGTAGTTCACTTGGTCTTGGAGATCCTAATCGCATAACTTCAATGCAACAAGGGCGAGATATACTTACCGATGCTTTAGCAGCTTCAACTTCCGCCAGTTCCTGTGCAAGTTGATAGCGTGCTTGCACTTCTTCTTCTTGTTCTCCTAAACGTTTAATAATGTCCTTATACTTCACAATTTCTTCTTCGTTTTGAGCCTGGATTTCCTTCAAAGAGGCATTATTTGCATTTGATTTTTCAAGCGATTCAAGAAGCGCCGAGTGCACGATCTTCTTTTGTGCAATCACACGTTGGAATTCAGTATTATCGCGTTCCAATCGAGCCAAGTGGGCTCGACGGAACAAGGCCATGAGTGCAAATCGACCTTTAGTCCAATTTCGAAGTAAATGCCAATGATCGATTGCACGCTGTTGACGCTGTAGGTCATTGAATTTCTTTGTAGCCAACACACGGCGGAACTACAAAGTAGCTTAGATTCGGAGAAACTGCACCTTTTACCTGTGATTGCAGTTTTACACAAGCACGATTTTCTCGAACCTTGACCAGCAGTGACAAGAAAGCTCGTTTTGCAAGGTACGATACACATGCTGCCTTACCCAACTTCTTAACGTACATACTTCTTTCCAGTGGTCCAAGCCAAGTCAGCAACCATTTCTGATCAGGAGATGTCTCTTTTTTGCGCAAAAGGACTTGTAAAAATAGTAGCTTGTCGTCAAGGGATCCTTCGAAAGCCGACTGAATCCACAATTTTGAGCACAATCGACCCCACGTTCTAGAGACACGCAAACGTGTACGCATAGCGTTCACAAGTTTACTCGCCAATACTTGACGAAACCAGCACTGCAGCACCAAAACTTTTCTTGCGAGTTGAACCCGAAGGAAAATATTCACAAGAGTTCGGCGAAGTACGACTTTCGTTACAGCAGTAATCCATCGGCGCTTAACAACATACTTGAGCAAACGTGTTTCCAATTCCTCAGCATCAAACTTCGGTGTAACATTAAGAACGGTATCAAGCAAGCTAATTTTGCCTGTCTTGAAAAACAATTTCGTATCACCCAAACGATAGTCTTCAGGAGGAAACTCCAGGACATAGCAAAGGGCTCGAGCAAATAGGCGGCCATTTTCATGAAATTGGACCATGAAATCCATTCCAAGTAGATGAATATACGTATCGATCAACTCCTCATACGACACACGAGTTGGTAGGCCAACTTGAAGCACTTTGCATGCTTGTAGAGTACCTGAGCAGCGTAGTTGGTTCATCACACTACGTCTGTCAAACACAGACGGATCCATGGCTGGATTAGGTTTGATACATCGAATAAAGTTGCTTCGAGTTGATTCAAGTTCAAGCACCAAACCTTTCATTTGTTGTGAAAAAATCTGGGTAACACTTCCAGCTGGTTTGTGGCTGTTCACCACACCACGTCGACGGCCAGAGAAATCTTCTCCCTTCTGCAGCTGCAAGCGCAAAATGTTCAACGTTGAACTTTGGATGAGTTCATCAAATTGTGGAGAAGAAATATTGTTGTTCTTGTCGAGGAATGATGTTATGCTGTATCGTACAGCCCCGGCAAAGTGTTTAATAATAAATGTATGTTTCATGTCTTTTGGATGTGGATGGATATAGCTACATAGAAAGGTGAATTAAATGATGTTCATCACGGTGTACATACCAAGAATTTTGTTTAAAGAGCGTGTGGAATCGGTCGATTAGTTTGCGATCAGAAGGGCCGGCCAATTTGCCCACAGTATCAATGACCGAAAACATTCCTTCGTTCTTGGCTGCAATAAGAGCGATGCAGTCTTTGTTGTCTTCGTAATGTACATCAAGTTGTTTTGACTTGACGATATTTTCGCCCGAGTTGGGTTCGGGTTTGAAAATTGGAAATCGTAAAGAGGAGTTCTGTGGGGCAAAAATATTTTCGACATGATACAACTCGAACTCGTTTTTCAAGATGCATTGGTTGAACATATGTTGAAGTGTTTCGTTTGCGTAGTTGATCAATAATTGCTCGAGTGAATTGCGATTCTTTGGCTCAAAGTCTTCGAAGCCAAAAATATCAAGCACACCAATATAAGGCAGTTCGTCCTTTTTGTCGGCATTGTATTGAAGAGCATCTGCGCATTGTCGCATCAAAGAAGCAAACACCTAATTTTTCATGCATGATACCCATAATTCGTTCTCCAGCATCATTACCTGGTCATAAATTATTTTTGCAATCGTATCTCGAGAATAACTTGCTTGGCGAAGATCCTTCTTGACGAAATATACTGACGCCTCACGCTGAAGTCCTGGGCGGCCATTGCTCTTCGTGTTAGAAAAGTCGTTTGCCATACGACTAATCTTTTTCTTCAAAATGGCATCCATGAGACTTTCAGAGTCCAATCCCAGCATTTCAGCAGCAACTTCAAGTGCACCAATATTGGCGGGATCGTCTTGATTCACGGTTGCTGTGATGCCTTCACTTGTATCTTCCTCCAAGAATGTTACATTTCCCAAATGCAAAAGGCCAGAAACCACACGGAATAATTCTTCAGAGTCAATATTGACGTACTCGAGCGCGTCCAGTAATTTTTGAAAGTTTGCTTTATCTTGAACATAGCTATTTGTAGTGCAGCCTGATTGTTGGAGATAATGGTACTGATTAATCCAGTCTTCTGTCGTCATGTCATCTTGCTTCTTGGTGGTAACAGAGTACGGATTTGGAACCAACTTCAGTTCTTCTAAATACTTGGCATCACCTGAGCGCATTAATTCATAAAAGACATGAAAGTTTCGTTCGCCAGGTGGTGTTTGAACCAAACGAGATGTCTCGAGCAAATAGGTGTCAATGGAGGCTCCAGTCAAATGCAGTTCGTGGCTTGATACTTGTGATCTTGAGAATTGAAGTCGCATGTATTTCCCGAATCGACTTGAGTTATGATTTCGATGTGTTGTTGCATTGCCAAACGATTCCATGATTGGAATAGTTTCCATCAGTCTATCGCCCAGCGCATGCTCGCGCGAGCGTTCATCGTCCTGGTTATTAATGGCATGACTGAATTGGCTAATTTGGCTCATTTCGTCTTGATTTGAGTAGCCTTGGAGGTTTTCGTCCGACTCATTGAAACCAGAACGGTCAGTCAAGTAGTCCAAAATAATTTTAGACGTTTCTGTCTTTCCTGAACCACTTTCTCCGCTGATGATAATAGATTGATTTTGTTTGACGGAGCGCATTTGACGATACGCGTTCTAAATGACGTCAGGCGACACAGCGTGGAGAACCTTACTTCAGCAATGTGGTATGGATGAGGAGGGGACTTGTCCAATGATTGTTGGACAAATGGAGCTTTTTCAAGTTTCTCCAATCTCCGCAGTGGGTTGACCGCAATGAGGATATTTGACACTCTAGTGTACGGCTGTCGATCTTCGTGAGTCCATCGATCATAGAGATTTTTCATCAGCGCTGGTTCATTCAAATAGCGCAGCGACGTCATATCTGGGTACGACCTACTCCAAAACATCAGTACACTGTAATGCTATTCATGCACGTACACAAACAATGGGTTCGCAGGTTCAAAGGATTCCTTTGCCAATGGGACTTGCTCTGCATCATTTGGCAATGCACGGCCTGTTTCTTCATCCACGAGCGCTAATGTTGCTTTGTCCTCATCGAGGTCCACAATACGTCCGAGAATCCAATTTTTATCTTCCGCTTGCTTCCAGTAGAGCTCTCCGACACGAAGGACGGCTGGGCCGGCGGCGTCTGTCATGCCCACCCGCAAATTCGAAAGTGATTTGCGTCAAATATCCACGGAAATTTGAAGTGCGCCTCGTACTTTACTGAAACATAATGATATAATATATCATTATCAAATGCGTATATTATACGCATTTGATTTGCTACTATGACGTGGAGGGAGCCAATGGAAGGAAAGGCCAGGTTTATGTCTGACACGAACAGCAACAGGCCGACTGCATGCAACGCGTCAAGTTGGGAATTCAGTGCATTTGTTGTCGTGCCATCGGCACGATGCAGCGTTCTCGTGCACGAGACTGCGAGCTCAATTCACAAGCTCTCCGCGATCTCGAAAATGACGCCAGGTAGTAAACTGAGAAGCGCATGTACCGTCCATGCATGACTTGGATGGATGCCTTCCACCACATCTCAATCCGCTAAAGTCGTCGACGGGAGTTGTGTCGGAATGCAATCACGTGCGCAACCTTGCATACACGACAACATGCACTCGCACGAAACTTGCGGGAGACTTGCTGAAGCCTTGGTGAAGATCACATGAGGAAGTGCACATGAAAGAAGGTTTATGATCGTTCGTTAAGATGACGGATGCAAAATCTCCTTGCGAGGGGGAGTTTAAGCGATTGGGATCCATATAGTGAGACCCATGTCACTTGTATGGCCAACGGGATACTTTTCAATGCTCGGGACGGAGAAGTCTCGGGTGACTGTGTCGTCGTTCTTGATAGTCAACCAAGTATCGGCAATTTTCGAAATATGACCTGTGTGCTCGTACACAGCAAAGTCATGGGCGGGGATCTCCATGGATGTCCATCCATCAGGGATTGGTTGCCCTTTCTCCACGTCAATCGCAACCAGGTACGTGTACATGCCGTCCTCGAAATCGTAGCAGACTCCGTAGGAAGGCTTGCCTTGAAGATGTGGACTCATGCGAGCCCAAAGCTCTTCAATGGCTGGGCATGGTCCAGGTGGAACACGCACTTGGAGGCCAGCAACAAAGAGCTCTTTAGCATGTTCAATTCGGAGCGCCATGGCAAAAACGAATCTAAGTTAGCACAAGGAAGATAACATTTGCGCGGCAGGACAACTACAATGTCCAAGGTGGCAAGGTGAACAATTGGTCAAAATAGAGTCGTGAGATGATGGAGGCAGTCAGTCCGTCCAGCCCGTGCGTACTGTACATGGGATTACTGTATGGCAGAAGGGTGCCTTCATCGCATGAGCTCGATTCAAGGACTCGGGATTCTTCATGAATTAGAAATTACGGTATTAAGATGATAAAGTTAATCAAGGCTAGATTGATGTACAAGTACAGGACGTGGACGACATGGAGAACGGCTTCGGCGTTGCTTTTCTTCCTTCATTTGGACTTTCTTTGATCGTTTACCGAAGTGTAGAGAAGTGATGGGAACTCCGCTAAGAGTTTCCACTACAGGAGGTTGGGGCTTGCGTGGTCCACGATTTTGGTTGCGGGATCGACGGCGTGATGGCTCGTCTTCCGAACCGCTTTGGTTGGCTTTAGGCGAGGGTTCAGGGGATGACTCGATTTCCTCAGTGCGGACAACTTTAACTTGGAGGATCGAGTTGTGCACATCATTGTCGTCTTGGTTTGATCGCTGCCCAACTCGTTTGGATAGTGAGTCGACTTCAGCGGAGCTTTGCTCAAGCGCATTCTTGAGGTTTTGTCGTTCCAAGTCAGCATCCGCGAGTTTGGCGGCCAATGTCGAGAGGCGCTCAGCGAGAGCTGCATTTTCTTCCTTGAGCTTTGTATTTTCACCTTGAAGGTTTTCGACGATGACTTTACTGACATTCTGGGCTTCAGTGACTTGCAGGATTTGCTGTTTGGCCTCGGAGAGTTCCTGTTCTAGTGTCTGCGCAAGTTTAGAGGCATCTGCAATTGACATCTCCAATTTGCTTTGGAGCTCGCTCGAACTCGTGCGAAGTTGGAGCAGCTCAGCCTCTGCTCGTGATGCTTTATCAGCTTCAGCGGACGCGAGCTCTTGGGCGGCGTTGTATCGCCCTTGGATATCATTGAACTTGGCTTCCCATGACGCAGTGATTTCTTGAGAAGCGGCGAGTTCAGCTGCCAAACGAGTGTTGTCAGCAGTAAGATTGGCTTGGGCGTCCTTGGCAGACTTGGCCACCTCTCCGAGCTCAGCTTGATGAGCTTTGAGTGTTGCAATCTCAGCGCGGAAAGCTTCATTGTCGATCTCAAGGCGTCGCAAATGCACACGGCGATAGAGTGCACAGAAGACAAATCGGCCTTTGATCCAAGTGCGAAGATTGCTCCAATTCACTTGTGCGCGGAAGTGTTGGCGCATCAAGTTGTACTTCCTGGTAGCCAATATACGACGAGCGTGAGACTGCAATTTCACCACCGCACGGTTTTCACGCACTCGATCGAAAAGCGTGAGGAAAGCACTCTTGCACAAATGAGCAGTGAAGACTGCACGACCAACTTTTTTGGCGTACAAACTGCGCTGAAGTGGCTCAAGCCACTTGAGAAGCCATTGACGATTTTCTGGCAAGTTGGGGTGGCTCTCGAGTGTTTTGAGAAGTCGTAGTTTGTCTTCAAGGTTGGAATCGAAGGCATGGCGGATACGAAGCTTCGTAAAGACACTTCCCCAAGCTTTCGCGATACGTTGGTGCGTCTTCATAGCACTCACAAGCTTGCGAGCGAGGATTTGACGGAACCAGCACTGAAGCACAACAACGTGACGTGCAAGTTGGACTTGGAGAAAGATCTTTTCAGCATATCGGAGGACAACCACTTTGGTAACAGCAGAAATCCATCGATGCTTTGCAATGTACTTGCGCAATTGGAGGCCGAGATCAGTGGTAGAAATCGTCGGCGAGACGTGAAGGACCGTGTCAAGGAGATGAATCTTTCCAGTCTTGAAGAAGAGTTTGGTATCTCCAAGTCGGAAGTCATCAGTGGGAAAATCGAGGATATAGCACAAAGCACGAGCAAACAATCGCCCGTCTTCTTGGAACTGCTCCATAAAATCCTCACCGAGAAGATTTGTGTAAGTTGCAAGAAGCTCATCGTAGGTAACTCGGGTAGGAAGCCCAACTTGTAGTACTTGGCATGCTTGAATGGTTCCCGAGCATCGAAGTTGGTTCAGGACGCTTGGACGGTCAAAGACTGCGGGATCCATCGCTGCATTTGGCTTGATGCAGCGGATAAAGTTACTTCGTGTAGATTCGAGCTCAAGGACGAGGCCTTTCATTTGTTGTGAGAAAATTTGAGTCACACTGCCCAAAACTTTGGCTGGTTGGTGGCTGGCAGCGCCTCGACGAGGGCTCGTTTCCACAGTGCGATCCACAATAGTCGTGCTGAGAATTGATACGGAGGAACCCTTGATGAGATCATCAAACTGGGGTGACGCAATGTTGTTGTTCTTGTCGAGGAAAGACGTGATATTGTATCGGACAGGGCCAGCAAAGTGCTTGATGATGAAAGTATGCTTCAAATCCTTTGGATGGGGTTGAATGAAGCATGGATTTTGAGTGAAAAGCGTGTGAAATCGGTCGATGAGCTTACGGTCTGAAGGTCCAGCCAGTTTTCCAACCGTATCAATGACGGAGAACATGCCTTCATTCTTCGCAGCGAGCAGATTTAGGCAGTCCTTGTTATCCTCATACTGAACAACAAGGTGCTTGGATTTCGCCAAAAAGTCTCCCGCTTCCGAATTCGGCTTGAAGATCGGAAAGCGAAGAGCAGCATTTTGTGGCGCGTAGATGTTTTCAAGTTGGTACAGCTCGTGCTCGTTCTTGAGAATGCAGTGGTTGAACATATTTTGCAGGGTTTCATTGGCATAGTTGATCATGAGTTGCTCAAGTGAGTTTCGGTTCTTGGGCTCAAAATCTTCAAAGCCAAAGATATCAAGCACACCAATGTATGGCAACGTGTCTCGTTGGAGCTCGTTGAACTCGAGAGCGTTGGCGCATTGACGCATGAGCGATGCAAAAAGCTGTTCGTAAATGTTTTTCGCAATCGTGTCGCGGGAATAGTTGGCTTGGCGCAAATCTTTCTTCACGATGTATACGGAGCCCGCACGTTGCATTGTAGGGCGACCTGAGAGACCACCACCAACGTTGGCAACGCGGCTAATTTTCTTTTTCAACATGGCATCCCTGAGAGATTCAGCTTCCAAGCCCAGCAAATTGGCTGCCACATATAATGGCCCAGTCTTTGCTTCAGTTTCTTCATGAATAACTGCAACTGTTCCTTCGCTTGTGTCCACTTCATCGAATGAAATATTGCCCATATGCAAGATACCAGCAACTACGCGGAGCAAGTCGGCCGTGTCAATTTCAATGTGTTTTAGGGCTTCAAGCAACTTCACAAAGTTGGCCTTGTCATCAATCGCATCGTGAGTCGTGCAACCAGACTGTTTTAGGTAATGAAACTGAGCAATGTAGCCGTCAATAGATGTGTCCAAGGGCTGCTGGCCGTATGGGCTCGGGATGAGTTTGAGCTCTTCCAAAAGAGCAGAATTGCCAGATCGGAGGAGCTCGTAAAAAACGTGGAAATTTCGTTCGCCGACTGGAGTCTGGACAACACGGGACGTCTCGAGCAGATACGTATCGATGGAAGCACCAATTAATTGCAACTCGGATATGCTGTCATTTCCGTCGTTCTTTGAGAATTGCAAGCGCATGTACTTGCCAAATCGACTCGAATTGTGGTTACGGTGCGTCTTGGCATTACCAAATGATTCCAAAATTGGGATGGTTTCCATGAGACGGTCACCGAGAGTATGATCGTACTGGCAAGCTTGAGCTTTATCATCAACCTTCACAAGCCCAGATCGTTCAGTCAAGAAATCCAAGATAATTTTAGATGTTTCAGTCTTTCCCGAACCACTTTCACCGCTAATAATGACGGATTGGTTTTGCTTGAGCGATCGCATTTGCCGATATGCATTCTAGAAGCTCAGCGTAAGTCTATGTGAAGAAAAAGGATGGTTGCTTACCTCAGCAATGTGGAATGGATGTGGTGGAGACTTGTCCAAAGATTGATGGACATATGGAGTCTTATCGACAGGCTTATCCGAGTAACGGAGCGGATTCACGGCGATCAAGATATTTGAAATACGCGTATATGGTTTGCGATCAACATCAACCCAACGATCGTGGAGGTTCTTGATGAGTGCGGCCTCATTGAGGTGTCGCAAGGAAGTCATATCTGGACAAGTTCTACAAACATCATGAGCAAGTTTTCTACTGGTGTGCGACGAGACGTACACAAATAATGGATTTGCAGGGGCAAGCTGGATTGTTGCAATGGCCGATGTCTGTGCATTTTGAGCCACAGGCGTTCCTATGGTTTCATCCACGAGTTGGAACGTAATGTTGTCGGCGGCAACAGCTTCGACTTGGACAAGGACCCAGTCGTCGCCTTGCTGCTTCCAGTACAGACTACCCACTTGGGGAACCGTCGTGTTGGAGGAACTCATGTCTGGCTTGAGTAAAATTGTAAAATAACGCTCTCGCGAGTAAAGGGTTTCTCCACGGACGATGGGCGTGCACTATGTTGTGTGTTGCATCGTGACTGATTGGCTCCATTCTGTAACTTATATTTCATCCGCCAATCAAAATTTAGTATTTTAGGCGTACCAACGACAAGCTCCCTCGAGTTGGAGGCGGCCACGAAGCCAACATCGCTTGATATGCCTTTCGTCTTCCGACACAGCAAGAAGTCCCCTCAAAACAAAGATGAAGTCAATATCGAGCCAGGTGACACAAGGAATTGACTCGCCGAAGGAATCTCGCTGAATTGCGTTAAATTTCTAATCACTTTCGACCCATCGAATTCTTTTGATGTCATGTCGAACAGCAGATTTGAAATATTCACCGTTCATCTACGAGATATCGTGGCGCAGCGTGCTCCAATGAGAAAAAAATGAAATATCAACTACCGGTAGACCCTCTCGAACAAAATGCGAGGCAGATCGTAAATTGAGCGATTGTGAGTTTGCCGTGCGACAGCAGACGCACGCCATGTGTTGCTTTTGCACTGTATATATTCAGTGTGGATTTGCAATTCACAGCGAGGTTGATAGGACCCCGGATACAAACGTCATGTGAGGAAATGTTCGAATCGAAGCGATAGCAAGACCAATGTAAAGTGCACCTTGACGACGGGAAATTGATCAATCGAATTTTCATTGATGCGAGATTTGATTTTTGATTCATTGAGCGGGTGCCGAGGCCAGCATGGGCGAGTGGGAGATCCATGTGCATGAAAATATCGAACGTGCGAACTGATTCGCAGTAGAATATCAAGGCGTTGGTATGGACTTAATTGTCATCATCCTTGGCTTTGAAAGATAGGAAAGCTTTGGTAGTCATACTGGGTGAATTTATTATGCCATCGACACATGAGATTTTTGCTCGTACACATCTCAACGTTGTTGAAAGTCTTGAACACAATGAGCTTCTCGGCGACAAGATTGAACACGGGAACTGACAAATTAGTTGTTAACTCAAACTTCAACATGGTCAAACATCTTCAAATGATACACATGAATCGTAACTGGTGAAAGCTCTCGAGATCATGTGGGAGTCAGTCGGCTCGGGTGGCTCTTCAGGTTCTGATGTGGTCAGTTGCTGCTGTCCCCTATGTGTCAAGCATCACTTCTATTACAGCACCTTTACGCAAGTTACCAACGACTTTGCAATACTACTTTCCGGACTCTCCTCATGAGATCTTGCTGTTGCTTCACTTCTGCCTCCAATTGCACTATAGGTTTGAAAACGTCTGGGTCACGAGACGTCCCCTTTGATGTCGCGTTTGTCGGGGCGGAGCCGTTCGTCACGACTGGTAGCATGACTTTGGCTTCACCACCAGAACTTGAATACACTGGGCTGAGAGGACTTCGAATGCCAAGTTCCTCCTTGCGAAGCTGCTTTCGTAGTTCGGCAATCAGGTCGTCTTTTTCTGCTATCGTTGCTCGCAATTTTTCCTACGCCATGTATCAATCAAACATGAACAACGAGATCTTGTACAATTGATTCGTTTGCTCTGGCTTCTTGCAAAAAATGTTCCTGTTTCATTTCCAAGAGTTTGAGTTGCGCCTCTAATGCCGCCACCTTGTTGTTGTTGCCATCGATCCGCGCCTCAAGCTCTTGTCGCGAGTTCTGGGAGTACCCTGAGTCTTCAGGAGTGACGGAAATGAAAACAGTTTGGACGTTGGACAGCAAATCGGTTGAGCTCGTAATTGGCGTCAGAGCTCGAATGTTGTTAGATATAATTGGTGCAGTAGACTTGAGCTGGTTGACGAGATCCGATTGGTAGGGCATGATCGGATCATTTGCTCGTTGCACTTGTTTGGACTCATTGGATATATTCTTGACTCCATCCTGTAGCACATGTTAATAGACATGCTAAGATCGCTCCTCCGTACTGGTGTGGAAGCCAACTTCATGTCAGCCGAGCTATCAATTTCGACATCAAATTTCGTCATAAGCTGTGCGAGTTGTGTTTGAAGAGCATAAATGTGATCGTTGCTGTCTGCAATCCGATGGCCTAGCTCCTCTTCGGTAAGCTTCATGTTGAAAATTGTTGTGTTGGCATCCTTTAGCCTGCCCATAGCGGAAGCTAAATCCTCCTTGAGCTTTACATTCATTGCCTCCACAGCCTAGTCGTTCGCAAGTAAGAAAAGTTGAGTGTAGCTTGTAACCATGATGACTGCTGCCTTAACATTCATCTCCTCTTGAGCTTGCTCAAGTTGAATTTGTGTCTGAGCTGCTTGTGCATGCAATACAAGCATTTGATGGGAGTTTTCGTCAAGTTGCAGTTTGAAATCGGCTTCTTTGCATTGCAAATCCTCCACGTTACTTTTCAGAAGTGCAATTTCTTCTGTTAAACTTTGGTTTTCGAGTGATAATTCACTCGCCTTGCTCTTCAATTCCTAGAATGAGAGTTACATATTCATGATGTCCAGAGTCCTACCAAAGCATTCGTCAATGTTGCCTCCAGTTGAGCTTCTGTTTGCTCGAGCTTGAGATTAGCGCTTTCAGTTTGCAATTCCAAAGCCATAACTTGTTTGCGACTTTCAGCCAATTGAACTTCCATCTTGGTCTCCTGTTGTTTTGATTCAGACAAATGGTGGATCAGGCTTTCCATCTTTTCTGTTAAAGTCATGTTGTCTAGCTTGAGTTGATTTTTGAAAGTTTCGAACACCTTCAATTAAAATGATTGAAATTTCAATCGGGACATATCTTACTTTCGCCTCAGCAGTCTTAATTTCGGCTTGCTCGTTCACTTCGCTAAATTGGCGCTGCACATTTCCCAACTGAGTTGTCAAGGACGAAATGTGTTCACTTGTGTTTGCTACATGTGATCCTAAAGTCCGCTCTTTGGCGCGCGATTCCGCCAGCGCCATTTCCAAATGGGTCACTTTAATCTGCAAATCCAATGACTTTTCTTTCAGCTCAGACATCATTCCTTCATAATCCTACAAAAATTGGCGTTACTGGTTAGTTGTACTCGATTGTGAGTGTCCTACAGAAATAACTTTCGCCTGTTCTTTGATATGCGAGTTAGCGATATCAAACTGTAACTGCACAGATTCCAATTTGGATAGAAGAGTTGAAATTTCGCGGTTGCTGTCAGATAGTTGACTTGCTAGCTCCAATTCCTTATTTCTGACTTCGGCAATTGCTTTTTGTGAAGCGTCGACTTTTTCATAAAGAACTTCGTTATCTACTTTCAATTGCAATTTCATCGTTTCTTCAGCCTACTGGATATGAGCAACCACATTCAGAATACATGGAATGTACCATCACAACAGCATCTTTAACTGCGATGTGTTCATGGACTTGATCCAGTTGAAGCTGCATTTGCTTCAGCTGGGCTCCCAAAACAACAGCACGACGACTACTTTCTGCAAGTTGATCATCTAGTTCTTCTTCAGTTTGCTTTGCAGCGATTTGGCTGAGTTTGAGGGATTGTAGCTCCGTAGTGAGCGACGTATGAACTTCGGTCAATTGCCCACACATTTTTTCCAACTCCTAGGCACAGGGAAGTCTGAAAAACTGGGGAGAAATGTCCATGCTACCTCTACGGTTGCCGACTTGTCATCGAGAGCATTCTTGGTTCTTTCGAGTTCAGCCAGTTTGTCCTTCAAATTCAAACCTGTATACTGTAACTGAGACTGCAACTTTGAGATTTCTATGTTGCTGTCGGTCAGCTTGGTATCCAAAGCAACTTCCTTGTCCTTGGATTCCATCAGAGCTGCTGCCAAAGATTCCACTTTTTGCTTGAGGGTCATGTTGTCCTCCTTCAATAATTGTCTGAAGTTTTCGAATTCCTGCCATGTTCAATGAATTAACGATAGCGATATTTCCCGCCCACCTTGACTGCTGCATTGTGAATTTCGATTTCCACCTGTGCTTGTTTGTATTGAAGATGCAAGGCTTTTAGTTGCGAATTGAGTGATGCCACTTGCTGGTTATGGTCCTCTTGCTGAGCTTGTAAAGCCTGGGTTAGTTCCTCCTCCTTGGAGGCTGCGAGTGTTTTCTCCAGTTGAACCATCTTCTCCATGAGTTGGGAGCCTTTTTCTCGGTATTGATCTTTAATAGTTTCAAGCTCCTATGATACGCTATTAGATCAGGAATTCCATCGTGTAACTCACTGAAATTTTGTTTGATTTGAGCTCAATATGGCTATTGGCAGCATCAAGATCTGCTTGTAGCCTGTTCAATTCAAAGTTCAAATGAGATATTTCACTCCTTGCGTTCGTAATTTCGGTTTCCAAACGATTAATTTTGTGAGAGGATTCAGAGTTAATCCGATCAAGATCCATCGAAAGTTGCATATTTTGGGACTTTAGTGCCAATAATGCTGTTTCGAGGTCCTAGTGGCATATGTTTAATGAAGCAAGTCATTCATGGTGCTTACAGTAAGTGCTTTCGATTTTTGGTCATGATCCTCGGCGGACTTTTGTAAACGGGCTTGCAAAGTTTCCACTTGGGCAGTCAGCTCAGATATTTTACTACTACTTTCTCTAGCATGGTTGGACAATGTTTGCTCATGCAATTGCTCCATTTCATCCATGCGTCTTAACAAAGACTCGTTTTCGTCCTTCAGCTCAGTATTGTATTCTTCAAGCTCCTACATAAAATGAGCATTTTCACTAACGAAGTATATACCGAAACTTGGACTGTCTTTAGCCTCAATTCATGTTTCGTGTCGTTGATTTTATTTTGCATTGCGTCCACTTGATCTTTAAGCTGGTTATTTTGAAGCATGTTTTCCGTTTCAAAGGAACGATAGTTCTCTAATGAGGAAGAAAGTTGTTTTTCAAAGGAATAAAGTTTTTCTTCGAGAATTCTCCGTGATTCACTCAGTGCTTTGTTGGCTTCTTCAAGGCGAGAGCACTTGACAGCTTGGACTTCACCATCATTTTGGGAGATTCTAAGATGCACTTGCAGATCTTCAATTTGGCTCGTCAAGTGAGATATTTTAATATTTCTTGTAGAGATTTCTTCCTCAAATATTGATTTCTCCGTTGCAAACGACTCAGCCATAGCTTGGAATTTAGACTGCTTTTGATCCCAGGTAACCTTTACTGCCTCCAAGGTGTCTATTCTTTCAAGTAATTTCAAGTTTTGTTCGCTCAATTGACTGTTTTCATCGTTGAGTCGAGTGACATCACGTTCTAGTTCAAGTACGTGCGCTCTTCGGTACATGGCCATGAAGCAAATGTTGACCTTGGTTACAATGCGAATAAGATCCCAATGAGCGCGAGCCCGAGATTGTTGTCGAATTTTCTTCACGTAGTTGGTAGCCAGCACCCGACGAATCTACGATAAGATTAGGACTCTGTCGATGCTATCAAAATTACGTGTGATTGGATTTTTACACAAGCACGTTCTCGACGAACTTTATCGAGAAGAGCAGTAAAAGCGCGTTTAGCAAGATAGGCAATGCATGCGGCGCGACCAAGTTTGCGAACATACATTGCACGTTGAAGTGGGCCCAACCAAGTAAGAAGCCATTTGCCGTTTGCCTTCAAATTCTTATGTCTTAGCAAGACTTGCAGCAAAGTCAGTTTATCTTCAACACTTCGATCAAATGCTGACCTAATTTGTAACTTGCTGAGCAGAGAGTTCCATTTTTTGGAGGCTCGGTTTTCAGCTCGAATATTCTCCACGCGCTTGCGAGCTAATATTTGTCGGAACCAGCATTGCAAAACAATTGCACGACGTCCTTTACGACAATTCAAGAAAATCTTCTCGCACGATCGCAGTACAATAACTTTGGTAGTTGCAGAGATCCAACTTTGCTTCGCTAAGTACGAGACGAGACGTGACTTCAATTCAGCGGGGGGGAAAGCTGGCGTAACTGCAAGGACAGTGTCAAGCAAATGAATTTTTCCTATCCATGTGATGACCCTACTGTATCTTCACATTCGAGACGTACCGGTCTTAAAGAACAGGCGAGTATCGCCAAGACGAAAAGCATCCGTGGGAAAGTCAAGTACTTGGCACAGTGCTTGTGTGAATAACCTGTCATTGTCCCGGAATCTTTGCATAAAAGGTGTTCCCAATAGGTCTGAATAGATGAACACAAGTTCTTCGTAGGAAACACGTGTAGGGAGACCAACTTGCAGCACTTGACAAGCTTGAATAGTACCAGAGCATCGCAATTGATCCAAGACACTAGAACGATCAAATATTTTTGCGTCCATTGCAGGATTTGGCTTGATGCATCGGATAAAGTTATTTCGAGTCGAATCCAGCTCAAGAACCAGCCCTTTCATTTGGTGTGAAAACATCTCAGAAACACTGCCTGGGGGTGTTTTTGACGCCCCATCAAACGAGGATGCATTCAAAAGCTTCAAAGTTGATCCAGAAATCAATTCTTTGAACTGAGATGACGCGACATTGTTATTTTTGTCGATGAATCCATCAATGCGGTAACGCACAATGCCAGCGTAATGTTTAATACAGAAAGTGTGTTGTGCATCACGAGGATGGGGCACGACGAAGCTAGAAACGGATATGAAGCATAGAACGTGACCACATATTACCATGGATGCTTCTTGAAAGTTGTGTGTAAGCGTTCATTGAGTTTGCGGTCGGATGGTCCAGCTAATCGACCCACTGTATTCAAGATAGCCAAAATACCATCCCGTCGGTCAGTTATTAGAGATAGACATTCGCGGTTATCGTCATATGAAATGGGTTTTGCCGATTCGATCCGCCTATATATTCGATAAGCACTAAATCACGAAGAAAATGAATGGAGCTTACTGTTGAACTACCAATGGTTCATCAGCAGGTTGGGGTAAAAAGGGAAACAATAGCGATGCATTTTGAGGTGCCCAAATGTTCTCTGCTTGGTAAAGTTCTTGCTCGGCTTTTAAAATACATTGGTTGAACATGCATTGAAGAGCTTCGTTGGCATAGTTAATGAGCAGTTGTTCAAAAGAGTTTCGATTCTTTGGTTCGAAATCCTCGAACCCAAAGATATCCAAGACACCAATATATGGCAGTTCATCTTTCATTGCCAAGTTGTACTCCAAGATATCGGCACATTGTAACATTAATGACGAAAATACCTACAGTCACATAATGTCCAAATCGGCATTTCCTTGAATCTACCTGATCGTAGATCATTTTTGCAACGGTATCACGCGAGTATGACGCTTGCTGCACTGTCTTCCCGACAAAGTAGACAGATCCACGTCGTTGAAAGCTGCCTTTAGTGCGCTCGATTTTCTTTTTTAGCAAAGCATCAAAGAGATCGTCAAGTTTAAGACCTAACATGTCGGCAATAATGTCAATACATGCTTCTTTGTCGTCCTCTCGATGGATGATGGCAGTCATGCCTTCGGAGGTGTCTTCCTCGTCGAAGTTCAAATTGCCCAAATGAAGCACACCAGCCACGATACGGAAGAGCTCGTTTGGGTCAATGCCAGCAAAGTTCAGCGCAGATTTTAATAGTTGAAAATTTGCTCGGTCATCGATAAAGTCACTAGCTGTGCAACCTGAGCGGTTTAAATAATGATATTGGTCCATCCACTCTTCACTGTTTGATGATCCAAATTTTGACTTTACGTAAGGATTCGGAACTAGCTTCAACTCTTCCAGTAGGGGGGCATCACCAGAACGCAGCACTTCATAAAACACATGGAAATTCCGCTCTCCTTCGGGGGGATGCACAACGCGGGATGTCTCCAGCAAATATGTATCAATGGATGCACCAGTCAGATGCAAAGCAGTGCTTTTAATATCTTCATCTGGAGAGAATTGAAGACGCATATATTTTCCAAATCGACTAGAGTTGTGATTGCGATGTGTCTTGGCATTTCCAAATGACTCGAGAATTGGAATAGTTTCCATCAAGCGTTCGCCAAGTGCATGTTCGTGCTCACGAATTTCTTCGTCTTGATTTGACGTTGATCGAGAGAGTTTTGCGGCACTTCCACCCGTAAAGCTGGAACGTTCGGTAAGGAAGTCCAAAATAATTTTGGACGTCTCAGTCTTTCCGGAACCACTTTCGCCACTGATGATAATGGATTGGTTCTGTTTAACAGTGCGCAATTGCCGGTATGCATTCTAGAAAAAGTTGAGTACAGCCAATGGCGCAACAGTGTACCTCGGCAACATTGTATGGATGTGGTGGAGATTTGTCAAGGGATTGAGTGACGAACATCTTCTTCTCGAGTTTCTTGAGATATCGTAAAGGATTGACGGCAATTAAGACGTTTGACATTGATGTGTATGGTTGTCGATCGTCAGGAATCCATCGATCGTACAGATTTTTCACCAGCGCTGCTTCGTGTAGGTATCGTAGGGACGTCATGTCGGGATATGTGCTAGATCATTTCCTCAGTGTGTGAAGCGAGGGTTTAAACTTACGTAAATAAAGGGTTTGCGGGGCAAATTGTCATCGTGTTGAAGTCCAACTGGACCGTTCGATTCGGCATTCGACTCCCTGAGCATTCATCAATCAATGCACACATACCAGTCATCTTGGTCGAGTCGAAGTTCATGAGCTTGACAAGCACCCAATCCTTGGACCCATCGTTGTCTTTCTTCCAGTAGAGATCACCGACGCGGTAAGCACTCTCAACTCCAGGGTCGTCGGACATGGTCCTTCTTCTCTTCAGTATCTTTAAGATGCACTGACACTATGCTCGGTCTTCGTGTCAATTAAAACCATCCAGAGCATCATCAGACACGCAAAGTGTTGCAGGTGGAACGCCAGTAATACTTGCTCCCATTAAGAGTTTCTCGACGTGCTACTAAGTTTTGCTTTTTAACCTATTGATAAACAAGTATTGTCAATTTCACAGTCAAATTTGTATTTTCGACCAAAAATCAAGTGCATTTCCAAATCGATTTGACCATGCTGTAGCGACCTAAGATCGCTGATGCTTCGATAAATTGTTCATGCGGATGCTCCGTGGTGGGTTATCATAATCGACCAAGAGCAAGGTATTATTAATGGATAAAATGGTTTTACTAACATTTGTAGAGTATTTTACTACGTAGTAATACTCTACAAATGTTGAAGACTTTAAAAAAACTCTTCAAGTGTTGACGTTAAAAACCTTGTCTACAAGCCAGGTGGAAGACGTTGTCATGGTGGTAACGATAGGATAGTATTACTACATAGAAAGGGATTGCCTGGAATGGAATGTGTGTACTCACAGCTGTCAACACGCACACTATAATCCCGAAAGTTTTTATATGGACAGACGAAAGAACGGGGACTTGCGTGGAAGGTTCTTTGTAATGGAAAAAGGTCCAGCGATCTGACGATACCGGTATGTCTAGGTGATGGCCCTGCTATGAGCTTTCCTCGATGTCGAATCGACAGGTTGGTAACAGATAGATGCAGGTGATTTCACATGCAGAGCCGGACGGCGAGAATAAAATCGGCAGCCAAACTTGCATTATTTCAAGCGTCGCCAACGTTGATGCCACGCAGGAAGCATCACGCTGGGAATTGGAGCCACCCGATGGAGTGATTGTTAAAAAATTCGCGATCCATTTCAAACAGAGTTGTATGAGAAAAGAGCTTGCTGGGGAAGCAAACATATAGACCGTGGTGCGGTGCAGTCTCGCAAGGTGGTTCGGCGATCAGAGAGGTGATCGACAAACCCACAAATCAGCCGACTCGATGCAAAGCAATAAAAAATATCGAATCGATCGCCAGACACTCAGATCCATCAACCATCGGCTGTGAAATTCACCACAACTAGCTTTCCACGCAAGTCGTAGTACAGCTGTTGCCTTCAGGTGTATGTACACAAGTCAAGTTTGTGCAGTACACGATCGAAAAATGGCGATGTCTCCGTCTGATGTCTCCATCATATTCACCATGACGTGATTGACATTCCAAGCTTGTTGGGGATTTGCATCCGATATCGCAATTCAGGCGGCAACACTCAGGCTCAGTTTAAGTATCCCTCGGTATAGTAGCATTAGATTACAATTTTTCAAGTAGAGGACATTCATTATGTAGGAGAGAGATGACACTAAACTCAGGTAATGTGTATTTTGGCACAGTTAAAAGTATCAAAAGTGGAAAATCCTGATGAATTCTTGGCCCAAATTTAACTTTTTGTTATTATTTGGTGATATTTCCTGCTTGCCACGTTTTGAAATTCATGTCGCGAAATTGCAACCAATTTGTTCGCACGTGCTTGGCGGCCGTAAGTTGCAGCATTCCACCACAGACCACAGACGAGAGCTGTACCGTTAACACTCATTTGTATCCCGCGCTATGAGCTCCAACTCGTATTCTTATCGGATCGGTGATCTGTACTGGAAACAGGCCGGACCAAATGAATGGATTCTCGGCAAACATGTTGCACTCGATGAAGCAACTGAATCGATCACATTTGCACCGGTTAATGAGGCCACCGGCGCTGTCGTGCCCAACTCGGAGAGTACATTGGATTTAAAAGCGACAACTCTCTTACCAGCTAACCCTCTCTTCACGTACGTCGTTGTGCTTGTTTGAAGCAAACTGATTTTCATCGATAGCACGAGCGCTGACATGACTACCTTGCGATATTTACATGAGGCTGCTTTGGTGAAAAACCTATATGATCGCTGGATTGTCGACGACCGCAAACCATATACGTCCATGTCAAATGTACTTATTGCAGTAAATCCGCTACGGTATTTGCCAAAAGTTGAAAAGGCACCATACGTTCGACAATCCTTGGACAAATCCCCACCACATCCATACCACGTTGCAGAGGTATTTTTGGCCTTTTGATTTTGTGTTGCTCATACCTGTCTAGAACTCATACCGCCAATTGCGCTCGGTGAAACAAAATCAGTCGATTATTATCAGTGGCGAAAGTGGATCAGGGAAAACAGAAACCTCGAAAATCATCCTTGATTTTCTGACAGATCGCTCGAGCTTGAATGAAAAGCAAACGCTGGATACGTCAAGCATTGATGACGACGAGCAACATCGAGCTCTCGAACATGCCCTGGGAGATCGCCTCATGGAGACTATTCCGATTTTAGAATCGTTTGGCAACGCCAAGACGCACCGTAACCACAACTCCAGTCGCTTTGGCAAATACATGCGTCTTCAATTTACGCCTGCAGAAAATTCAGAGACCAAATATCACGCTTTACATTTGACCGGGGCGTCCATCGATACATATTTGCTCGAAACTTCACGAGTCGTCGTACCACCTACTGGTGAGCGCAATTTTCACATTTTCTACGAATTACTCCGGTCTGGTGACGACGCACTGCTGCGTGATTTGAAGCTTGTGCCGAATCCGTACAACGCATTGTCTGATGGAGAGAAAGACGCAGATGCATGGATGAACCAATACCAGTACCTTAAGAAAAGTGGTTGCACGAGTAATGACTTCGTTGATGACGCATCCAACTTTAAAAGACTCGTGGCTGCGCTTAAATGCGTCAATATTGATGCTACCGAGCTGTTCCAGGTGGTATCTGGGCTCCTTCATCTTGGAAATGTCAAATTCAGCGAAGAAGATACATCCGAAGGCATGACTGCGGCCGTTCACGAAAACGACAGAGACGGTGCTATAACTGTGGCAGCTGAAATGATGGGACTCGACCCAGATGATTTGATGGAAGCAATTTTAACGAAGAAAATCAGTCGCATGGCAAATGATACTGTCCAGGAGAAACGAACGGGGAGACCAGGGCTTCAACGTGAAGCATCTGTTTATTACGCCAAAAAGGACTTGCGTCAAGCGAGCTTTTCACGAGACACGATTGCAAAAATTATTTACGAGCAGGTTAGTACCAGTCAAAGCTATCAGTTGACAAAATGTTTTAGGTGTTTGGATCACTAATGCGCCAATGTGCTGCTGCTCTCGAATACAATGCTGAAAAGAAAGATGAGCTTCCCTATATTGGCGTCTTGGATATCTTCGGTTTTGAAGACTTTGAGCCAAATAATCGAAACTCGCTTGAACAGCTACTGATCAACTATGCCAATGAATCATTGCAGAGCCTTTTCAATCAATGCATTCTGAAGGCAGAGCAAGAATTGTATCAAACAGAGCACATTTGGTCGCCCCAAAATGCAAATCTATTGTTTCCATTTGGTGAATTCGATATTCCAACCACGACAACGTAAGAACTGAAAAGTCTTGAATTTGGAACTCATATGAGTGTAGCCCTGTATTTGATCAACAACCTCACCAACTGGTCTCGTACGATGACAACAAAGAGTGCCTCTCATTGATTGCGGCCAAGAATGACGGAATGTTTTCTGTACTTGATACCGTTGGCAAGCTTGCAGGACCAACAGATCGTAAACTCATTGAAAGATTTCATACCTTGTTCAAAAAGCATCCCTGGTACGTTCATACCCATGAGTTCATACAACTGACTATAATGAAAAGCTTTGTGGCTCCACATCCCAAAGATATGGTGCACACGTTCTGCATTCGTCATTTTGCTGGTGTTGTGCGGTATCGAATTGATTCTTTCATTGACAAAAACAGCAACATTATATCAACTCAATTCGAAGATCTCATCAAGAGTTCAACGTTGTCAATTCTCAGCTCAGCATTTCCCGAGCAGTCCAATGAGTTAACTGTCTCACGAAGGCGAGGAGGTGCTGCTGCAAACAAAAATTCAGGCAGTGTTGCATTGTCGTTTTCGACGCAAATGAAGGGTCTGTTGACTGAACTTGAATCGACTCGCTGTAACTTCATCCGCTGCATAAAACCCAATGCAGCGATGGACGTGACAATTTTCAACCGTGCAAGCGTCCTGGAACAGTTGCGATGTTCTGGTACCATCCAAGCTTGTCAAGTACTTCAAGTTGGTTTACCAACTCGAGTGAATTTCGAAGAGATTGTCGACATTTACACTGCTCTCTTGGGCAATGATTTCATGTTCAAATTTCCGTCAAGTGGTCGTCTTTTTACACAAGCTCTCTGTTCAGTTCTCGAGTTTCCTGCTGATGCATATCGCCTGGGTGACACAAGAATATTTTTTAAGACAGGTATGTTGCCCGCAACATTACCAAGTCAACTTTCTGTAGGAAAAATTCATTTGCTTGACACTCTGCTTAATATTACACCAACCATGGAGCCCGAAGAACTGAAAAAGAGATTAATCCACTACTTGGTCAAACGGCGATGGATCTGTGCCGTGACTAAAGTAGCCGTTTCGCGTCGGATGCAGATTCTGTGCGAGGAATGTCAACATAAACGCCGAGCGGTAGTACTGCAGTGCTGGTATCGTCAAATTCTGGCTCGACGAGAATTGGAAAAATTGCGAAAACAACATCGAATCGCTAAAGTATGGTGCAAATTTACCAAAAATCTTCGTGTCCAGTCAGCTTTCGAAGGAGCTACCGAAGACAAACTTTTGCTTTTGCACGCATTATTACGCCAACGCTCAATAGCCTCCCACTCAAAATGGCTACTGACGTGGTTGGGACCATTGCAACGGGCCATGTATGTTCAAAAGCTTGGGAAGGCTGCTTGCATTGCATATTTAGCCAAGCGAGCATTTGTATCCCTTCTCGTTAAAGTTCAAGAGCGCCGAGCGAGTATAAAAATCCAAGCACAGGTAATGAATATTGAACCTTAGGATGCGTTTTAAACTTTCTAGATTCGTCGCATGTTGGCAAAAAAGCACGTCGAAGTTCTACGCAAAAAAGTCAGGGCTCAAAAGCTTTGGCAACGTATCCGCATACGTGTGAAGGCGTCTATTTGGTTCTTTGCGATGTATCGACGAGCACACGTCTTGAACCTCGAAAGGGAATACGCGCGTTTGAAGGAGGAAAACGAATCTGTTGCAGCCAAACTTCACGACAGCAATAATGCCCTAGCAGAGTCAGAAGCATTGGCAAAGTCATTGGAAGCACAGATCATGCTCCTTCAGCAGCAATTGCAAGAGGTAATGATAGAAAAGACGGCCAGCGCTGAATCATATTAGGCTAACCGAGCCAACAACTATCAAAACATGATCACGAGCCCTAATGCCACAAAGGCGTTCAGCTTTGTTGAGACTAATTCGACGTCTTCCTCGGTAATATTTGTCCTTCGTCGCAAATTTATCAATCTTTTGCGCATAGGATTGGATGCATGGAAATGCTCCTGAAACGAGTAGTGAAGATGGTTTTTCAACTAGTTTCAATCCCCCAAGTTTACTCGTGCGGGAAAGCTCACTCAAACTTCGACGTTACGACTCAGATTTGTCAAATCAATTACTACGTGAAGTCGAGCAACAACAAGAGCTCACGAAGAAAATCCGCAATCTGGTTCTCAATATCAATTGTATTAGGCCGCAGTCACAAGCTCCTTGATGCATTTATATCTTGTATAATAGAAGGGGTTGATGATCTCCATGGAGTTGAGTTGATTAAGACGACAAAAGACATTGAATCAAATGCTAAATATGCCGATTTAATTTACATTGTTATATCACATGACAATCTGCTGGGTTATCCAACTGTGATATCCGATTGACTTTGAAGTATCGGCGTTTGTTCTTTCGCGATCCATTGACGCAAGGGATGTCCTCAAAGCGCATACGCTTGAGGTCTGGGTTCTTGATCAAGTCTTCAGGATGACTCTGTGACTCCGTTAAGTTGAGCCACATGCGTCGGCTCCGCGCAATGTTTGACATGCAATGAACAGTGACATAATCGTCGAAACGATTTGAGGTACTCAAAAGACGCCACGAAGGGGCGACGAAAGAGTCAATGAAGCCAAGATGCATCTTAGCTTCTTCAGCGCTGAAAAGATCAACCTTCATGTAAGTGCTGACGGGGATTCCAAGCTTCGCTTCTTCATCAACTTGAAAGCGGAATTCACGAGAAACTGCATGCGACCACCATTTTGCAATGTCAGGCCGCTTCGTTGGGTTCGAGATGTCAGCACAATGCAGAATCATCTTAGCTTGGGTTAACGTGTCGGACTTGTTGCCATACTCTTGGATGACTTCATCATGAATTGCCATGTCAGTTGCCAAAATAAGTTCTTCGATAAGTGTCTTGAGGGTATTGCTGTTGGTCTCGTCCAGGTTGTCGAAGATTCGCTCGTTCATCATTGTCTGAAGAGCAACCGAGGCATGCATAGCTTCCAAAACTGACGCTTTATGATCCGAGAACTCTTGAGCTAATGGCGAGTTGACAGACTTGTGGAAACCGCTCGTTCGTCCATTGTGCTGAATATCGTGACACAAAGCTGCCAACAGCAATCCTGTGGTTTCCAATGTCGAGAACGGAGATTCTTTCAAACTCTGGATAAGCATGTACGTGGTATGCATGACATTGAATGCGTGCTTGAAATTGTGGTAAGGCGTCGACAGATACATTGCTGCAACTGTCTGACACAGATTCTTGGCTTTGTCATTTACACCGAGGAACGCCGTCGCGCCAGACTTTTCGAGGATATGCAGAGCCAGGTCCACATGCTCCTCTGTACTGTACAACCTAGGGTCCAGATCGGCGTCGAGGGTGACAGTTTTGAGCGACTCGCTCATGACTCAACGGATTGCTGTCAAGTGGAGAAACCGCAACTGATCCAATCTTGGCGCTCTGTATGTAAAATTGTCGGCTTGTAAAATAATATAATTTTCCTCTCTTTGACTTGAATTTAGTATGCAATGAGTTGTCAGGAAATAAAATTAGCATCTGTGAGTGTCGCGTTTTCCGTGACTTGTCACAAGTAAGAGGAAAGAACGTGGTCATGGGCCAAACTCATATGGGGCAAACTCATATGGGTCAAACAGGTGGCTCGTTCAGGGTTGCTAACTCATCGCCTTCTCTTCATGGACGCTTCTTCTTCATGGTCTTGCGTCATAATGGTCATGGAGAGACTGCAAGATCCTCGTGAAAAGAGTTTGTACGTGGTTCAACATTCGTTGCTGGGCCGCCACGAAATTGTCGAACACCATCATTTTTTACGCACCAGTAGACATGGCAACTGTTGGATTGACTCTTGAGCTCTCTATGCCGCCCTTGTCTCATCAGCCGCTGTCTTGTACACTCCTCACTGAATGGCTGGGCCAGCTCGAGCCGATGCTGCTGAAGAAGTCACAAAGCGCGCTCTTGCTGCTTGCCAAAAATGACAATATCGCCGACGTGTTGACACCGAAATCGTGATTTGAAGTTGCTCACGTTCTTGATTCTGTTCACACTGATACATGAAATTCTGGGGCAAAGTCCCACCATCTGCTCGGTGTTGTCCAGATGCATCTATTCTGTGCGACACAGTGGTTCAAAGTTCGACGTAGGCGTGCCACGCCAGATGGCAACATGGCCGCAAGGAGGCCGCCAACGCTGGTGTCCCAGCTCGAGCGACATGCCATCCTTGCGAGAAATGAGTGATCCTGGGGGGCTTTGAAATTTTCAGCCTGTAGATATGGTTATTGTCTTGCTCTGTTGGCCCTCGACGAGCGAGCGTGGTTGCGCACGAAGCCGCCCCTTCTCTCTCTCTCGTTTTTTCGGAAGTGCGCTGCTGCAAAGAAAGCAGGAGCCATGAGAGTAAGGCCGGCACGGTTGACATGTTTCATCTGTCTTGGTCTCTGAACTCCCAGCGACGTTAGTTCGGCGTTGAAATTGGTAGCGTCCGATCGCCCTCCTGGAAAGTTCCACTCATTCAACTCGAGAAGATGTCCCTCCCCCTTACAATTTGAGTCTGCCCCGTGATTGTCAGAACGGTGCCGCACTTTCAGCCTGTCGACAGAGAGAGAAGGCATGGTCTTCCAGTGGATTTCAAGGCTGCCTTTCACCTGCAATCGCATTGAGACACGTCTTCCCCATGGCGATACGATACAAGAAAATCAATTGCGGACAACAGACCAACTCTCTAGGACGAAACCTCTGCGATCGTCGTGTGCATTCGATGTCTTTCCGTCGAGGTCCTTCACTTTATCAAATGAAACAACCGACTTGGACATGTGTGTCGTCGTCCTTTCGGCTTTGATTTACGAGCTCACAAGGTGTGGTACTGAATGACTCGTTGAATAGGCTGTGACGATACTCTGCAGTCAACTGTGGTGCGAGCGATCAATCTGTTACAAACCTGCGACCAGCTCTTGCTAACGTTAGCACTATCTTTGAATCGCGTCGCTTTCGAACTTGATATCGCACTGAGCGTTGTTGAGCACGACGATGCTCGACTTCGAATGCATTCGACGCTAACTTGGAAAGTTTCCATGTTCTTCATGGATTTTTATCCAGTACTCTCCTCAAAGAGCACAAGGATCGAATGGAAAAGATGAACTTCCACAAGGATGATGGGTGCAAGTTCATATCGCTCATACTATTAATAGTCTGAAGAGTTTTTGACCGACTAACGCAAAATGCACCGATTGTGCTCCATGTCAAGCAATTTATGCTGCCTCGCCTTTGAACATTGCCATTGGTAGGCGTGACACATTCATATTTCGGCAGGTATGCGCTGTATTTTTTGCAAGAAGAGCGGAGCTGCCAAGCAGTGCAGTCGATGTGGGAACGCCACGTACTGCAACCGAGATTGCCAAGTTCGACATTGGCATGCAGGGCACAAGAAAATCTGCGCCGCGAAACCGCTCGTTCTCTTTCCACCAGAAGAAGGACTCCGTCACTTGTATCCTGGACCGCCAGGATGGTTCAATCGTGCGGAACACTACATCCAACTCCTTGGCAAGCTCCCCATGCTGCCGAATCTTGCACAAAAGTATGAAGAGTATCGCGAACGAGAAGCTCGAACTCGATACTTGTACGAACTACTCATATCGTTCCTCCTTGATCTTCTCTCTCTCGTAGACGCCACTTTTACAAAAAGCAGTCGTATGGGACGTCGGAATGCATTGCATTCGTTGAGCATGAGAAGAACTTTGGCTCCATCGGATTCAACTTGACCGCTAAGTACGTCGACCGTTCATCGTTTGAGCTCATGGCATGTGCTTGTAGACGACCTTTTGCAGTGACAGACGACGGTCTTTGGTCTTTCGTCGACATCATCAACACGATTGGCGTCCCTCCATTGTATCCCAAAGCCATTCGACCAACGTTGCCTCCGTTGGTTCCTCGGTGTGTCCAGTGCAAATGCGAATGCACTGCCGAGTGCGCTTGCGGAACAAATTACTGCTCAAGAGATTGCCAGCGCATGGACCTCTCAAGGCACACAGAGCATTGCGACAAAGTGCACGCCAAGTATGAATTTGCGATGGCACTCACAACGAGATATTGGAAGAGCATGGGCCAAAAGAGTTGAATTATCACCAGCCATTAGGGTTCGCCTTATACTTACACGTGTATAGAGCACTATATGTCTTTATACCCGTGTAATTTGTATACCATTATTTAGTATACACTGTGCATGCGTTGCTTTGAGGAGTCGTTTAACCACCGCGGCTCCGATGGATCCCGCAAGGATCGACTTGCACTTCCTTAAACAAGAGCTGGTCGTTCTCGTGTCGTCAGTGTACATCTCGCCACCTTATTGTAGTGGCAAATAAGTCGCGCTGAGGTAGCACTGAGCTTCACACCAATGAGTTTGTAGCCACAATATTTACCAGAAATAGCTTAGTATTCTTGCACAGCAAGAGCAACTTTGACACAGTGCAATGGCCTTTCCCTTGTATGGAGTTTGCTCCAGTGGTCCCAAAGTCTAGGATGGTGAAGCTGTGGGGGCCCCCTCTAGCATTAAGACGAACTGGTGACGAAGAAAGTAAAATGGGCATGAGAGGCTAGTCGATTTACACCAATCACAATGTATAAAAGAAAGTCAACTGCTACGACAATAAGTCATCTAAAAAGTGTTGTGGACGACGTCTTGGATTTTCTTTTTTAAGTGTGCAGTCCAGGTTCAGAATAGATCAACATGGAATGCAATACATCGTATAATATACGTCCACTATACATGGTATAATATGTATAGCTTGTATAATGAATCAAACTATACTCGTATACTTCCGAACCCTACCAGCCATAACATGATGGAACGCTAGTGCTGCTAACCATGGATGGTGACACTGCGTAGTAAACACGAGCCATATTTCCGCTATATTAACACTCAATCTAAAGAAGTTATGGGAGCATTGCCGCCTTGCGACCGACATGTTTATAACATTGGTATCGAGGAACCGCAGATAGACAGGATAGTATTCCCATCCTGTTGATCTTAGCGCAAATTATTTGCTGGTTGATCTTGCGAGTACAATTGTTGACGGGCTGTTGACCCAGTAAGTTGATAGACTGTAGAAAATCAATATCCCAGCTTCGACATCTTTCAAGGTTCGCGGCATTGATCTGCGCACTGAAGATTTTGATGGATGATTGAAAAGAATAACGTCGACAACGTTTCAAAGTCATTTTAAATCGCACAGGGGCACGCGGCGTGCTCCTAGTTTTTTTCTAAACAACAGTGAACTTGATTTCCCCTGAGAACGACATAACGTATACCCAAAGTGCAATAGGCAAGCTCATGCATGTCCAATATACGTATAGCTTGTTGAAATCGACGAGTTGTTTGGGTTTCACAGGCCCAACGAGTTCACGAAGGGGACTTTGTCATTCCTTCGAGAAATTGAATCGTTTCTTTCGACGACGCACGGTAAATTCTCTTACTTGTCTTGGTTTAACTACGGAAGAGACCATCGACCGGGACTAGAAGCAAACGCCCAAGATATCCACTGCAAGTACTCTTGATGCACTCCTCTCTGCAGTGGGATCTTTCATGTTCAAGTCATTTTATCATTTCAAGTGGCTGGTGCAGTCGGCATACAAAAGTCAAGATATTTTATGAAAATGATTCGTCGCTTTATAAAATGCAAGTCCCTATACTTTATCCAAGTTATTGCTGAAAAGAAACGAATTTCTGCACCACGTTCGTCAATCTTTCATTATTGAGCCGTTGAGCACACAATGAATGCAAGCGAAGAAGAATGGAAAGAGATGCTCTATAACAGTGTCGAGTGCGAACTGTGCAATGAACCTTACGGAGACTCAGAAGACCATACTCCCCGCCTCCTCAGTTGCGGCCACACCTTTTGCCATGTAAGTCGAGAACACTTTTTGTGCTGCTTGAAAAGTGTCCGTTTCAGCAACAACTCATAAGCACCTTCTGTAGTCTTGCCTGAGCGGATGGGCGAACAGTGCAAGCAGCAGTTCTGCCCAAAATGCAGTGGAATGTCCAAGCTGTCGCAGAGAAACTATAATTGGAGCTGATGGACTTCCCAAGAATTTTGAAGTGCTGCGTATCCGTGATGAACTGGAACAATGGACATCTGAACGACTTGCTGCTTTTCGAGCCCAGAGTGAACGTGTCATTGGCGAAAAGGAAAAATTGGCACTTGAAGCTGAGAAGGCTGCTCAAATTGCGCAACAAGAAGCTGCTCAGGCTGCAGAACATGCCGAAGCACTGCAAAGACAGGTTGCCATCAATGCGCGAGAGAAACAAGCCGCCATCGCTGCAGCAGAAACTGCCCATGCGCGTGCTATTCAGGCAGTTGTGCGCGCAGAGGAATTACAAAACGAAACAGAAGTGCTTAAAAGGCAAGTCGAATGGGATGCCATTCAACTCCAACAGGTGAAGAAAGACGCCAGTAGTGCCGTGGCTATCGCAGCTGATTTGCAATCAAAAGCGAATGCCTTGCAAGAACAGGTAGATTTCATGATAAAACTCAATCTAACTCATCGACAGGTCGACAGAGTTAAAGCTCAATTGTCATTGCATTCTGGAAAGCACGATCCAACTCGTATGGTTGTTTTAGTGTGTGATCCTATAACAGTTGGCTCATGGCTTTTGCCATATACGCGATATACAGTTGTAAGACGTTGATATGTCCTTGGATTCCTCCGACTCTCTTTTTTAGATTTGTATTGCCAACGAAAATGACCAAATGGATTCAATGCGAGCAGCCAAGGAATGGATCTGCAAGCCAAACCAAGTCCCATTCTTGAAAAGTCATCTTGCGTCCGTCAAAGTATACCGCCGCTACAGCGATTTTGTGTGGCTCCATCAAGCTTTATGCGACGACTTCCCTGGTCTTTTTGTCCCATTTTTGCCTGGAAAACATTTCTTCAAAAATAACATCGACTTCGTTTCATACCGTATGAGATCGCTACAGGTTTGTCAACTTCCTGGTGCCATATTATTTACTGTAATGTAATGTAGGCCTTCTTGAGAGAAGTGTTACGAAATCCCGTCATGAGTCGATGTGAAGCCACGCGATCGTTCCTCCTATTGTCAACTGAAGAGCTGGAAAAATACAAAGCCAAAACTGAAAAACAAGTCGAACCAATTGTGCCTAAAGCCAAGTCGCCTCCATCATCTGTCGTCGCGTCATCTTGGCTAGCCCCCGCAACATCCCAATGGGCATGGGGAGCTGTATCAAAGTTGACGACTAAATTAGCGACTAAAGCTGGTCTACATACTACTGAGGAGCCTGAAATGGATAGCGAGCAGACTTGGCTGAATCTTCGGCGCAAAAGCTATCAACATTTGTACGTGTCTGTGGTACCATCTCTGTCTAACAAAATACAGGTGTCAGATGTACCAATCTGCTTCAGATAAGGGTGGACTCGTGTTGAAATTGGAGCGAAAGCAAGTTCGAGATTGGATATATTTGGCGCAGGACTTTGAGAGAATTGCTTCGCTAGAAGACAGAGTGTCCAGCATGGCTGGAGAAATGAGAGCATTTGGAGTGGCCAGCAAAGGCATGCCAGACATTGCAGAACATGCAGTGCTTGAGACCCTCCGTATGCAAATGCTTCAATTGGGGGCGATCGAAGACGGCTTTGATCGGATTCATGCGAAAGAAGAAGATCTCGAGCAGTTGGATCAAGCAGTTGCCCAAGAAGCCGACAATCACGTAAAAGATCACTTGCTGAACCAGGTCGCACAGAAAAAAAATGAGCTAGAAGAAATGAAAAACGGTATTACTGGCCAGCTGAAGGAGTTGGAACCTCAAAGATCATTGTTCGTTGCCAAGAACCTCACCAAGTGCTGCGAGGACCTTTATCAACTCTCAGTCGAGACTCGAGAATCTTGGGAAGCTCTTCGTGATCGCCTCCGCGAAAAAGACTGGACTTAATATATTTATGAAGAATGTTTTGTATATGCTTTGTACGAAGGAGCTACATTGAGGCAATAAGTCTTCATGGAGGGCAAGTCGAATGTCACAGTGTGTTTGCCAAAGCATAATTCTTCATGCGATTCGGTGTGCCTTGGCCTCAATTTGCCTGGGAATTGTTTTCTTGATGGTTGTTTGGTTGGCTTTATTTCTTGTACACTGGAACATCCGTGGGCTAACTTATTGACAATGCCAACAAACTCTTGCACATCGTGCTCTGCTGCATTGACCATCTCGACTAATTCGCTCACGCGGGCTTTCTCAGCATTTTGAATGCATTCCAATAACTACAAGAGTAATCATAAGGGCATTGTCTCCTAGCTGGCGCTACATTTTTGCAAAGTTTTTCGCCCAACTCTAGTAATTACACTCAGTAACTGCAATAGCCACAAATGCGGTACCAGTTAAGCCAGTCGCCGTAATAGGATATGGCTCGATGCTTTCATTAGGAAGCTTGTCACTGAGTTTCTCTTCACGGATTGTACATCGCAGCCAGGCAATTTCAGCAGGATGCGAGATATTTTGTAATTTCCGTTGACATGCCTCGATTCGCTCCTGGCACATTCTCGAACCATGAATTATATCAATCGCATGGACTTACTTGTAGTTCTAGCCGAGCTTCGAAGGAATAATACGCTGGATCTTCATCACTTGAAGCTTGGTGGATTTTGTCATCCTTTGGGGCAATGGGTTGCGGCTCTGGTGGTGGAATTGCAGGAGATGGAGGCAAAACTTCGATTGGATGCGTCTGGACCTGCGTGACTCTTCTCTGTTGAGAGTGTCAATGCTGAATGAAGTGCGTGCAAGCATTATACCGAGGACACACTCGAACGTTTGGGTTTAGGAGCAGGAGTCACGGCAATTTCTTTCTGGATTGTGGATTTCCGTTTGGGGGGACTTGAGCTTTTCCTCGACGGCTTACGACAGGAGATATACTCCTCTTTGTACAGAACAAACACATACTCGTATAAACCTACAGCTCTTTCTGCGTCCACCAAGTCATACTGTCTTACCTGTGAGAAAGTCAACGTATGTTTCGACAGCTTTGCCTCGAGCCCAAGTTTCGGCTAATTCGTAAATAGAAACACACAGTCGCGTTTTATCAATGGAGAGATGTCCTCCGCTGTCGCGTTTCCAGTCTTCCTGTGAAAGGTGTCGGATGTGTCGTCTCCATGAACATACCTCAATGAGCTCGTCGATATCATCCGTTATGACTGCCTTCTCTCCGTAGATGCATGAAGTGCCATAAATTAGCCGCTTGTACAAATTGACGTATTCGTCTAGTCGATCAGTTCATGCCGCGAAACACTCATCACGCTGTACTTCTTTCGAGAGTTCCATTTCCATCAGTGTCGAGAATACTCAATGAACTCTTCCACCATTTGTCCATTATCTCTGACAATTCGGGATCTTTCAAGTGTTCTTCCATCTCGCTGACGGACGGCTCTAGCTCAAATTTATCGACAATGTAGGAGTCTGTAGGACACACCTGGTGCAGCCTCTAAGTTGATAGATGCGTCATTGGATCCACTGATGTTGTGAATCAAAGAAAACATTGCATTTGATACGTGGGGTTTCTCGCTTGTGCCCTCTACATCAAAATGCCATGGTCATTTATGTGTGTCGACGTTTTCAGTATGTACTGGAGTCGGGCATTGTCGCGGTCCTTTTCCAACTCGGTCAGTAAATCTAAAAATATCGTGGAGCTACACGGAGGTGTACTCTGTTCATCTTAGTGAGATGACGACGATCACTTTCCCAACGTGCTGGTGTACTCTCTTTGAGTTTTCTCCTTATCACAAGTAGTCAACTCAAATGCTTGCAATTCGAGCTACAAATGTAGTATGGCTTGATCGATCTGTACATGTGAGCTTAAGAATATTCTTTCGATTCTAGACGAAAGCTAAGCCCGTTGCATGATGTAAAATGATAATGCGGTCGTGATTGTGGCTGCATGGGGTGCTTTTCCTTCAAGACAATGCACATCGCATACATCACTTCTGCTGTCGCACAGCCCAGGGAGAAGGGAAAAAGTTTCTCCCACTGCGGGGCTCGAACCCGCGACCACAGGATTAAAAGTCCTGCGCTCTACCGACTGAGCTAAACGGGAAGGAACCCTTCGGGGTCATCCGTAAAAATTGGAACGATACAGAGAAGATTAGCATGGCCCCTGCGCAAGGATGACACGCATAAATCGAGAAGTATCGCACTTTTTCTTGGCGATGCTTCGGTGTCAATTTCGATTGGACTGCCATCACCAACATCGACCGCTTTCAAGTCAACGAACGCGGTAGCCAGCTTCAAGACATACTGTTTGTGCTCTGGGCTCTTCTGTGTGCTTCCAACCTTCACTATATTTGGACAACGCACAACGCCGCCAAGTTCGAATCGAAGAAGCCGCCTCCGCCAGAAATTTGGCAAGAAGTCAGCTTCATCCGATGGCATGCATCGATCCGCAGATGGCTTCGCCTCCAAGAAGTTGACAGCCCTCAACGAGTGGAAGCAATATCAGCAATCAATACTTTGCATAGACAACCTGTCTATCGCCCACTGGTAGCCAAGTACCCGACTTTGCTCGCGCTCCAACCTTCAGCCCCAAATTAACAAGCCCCAAGTATTTATTCAACAAGTCAAAAATCGCTGTACTCCAAAGCCCAAAGTAGAAAATCTGCTGAAGCATTTGGAAGTGGGATGAGCCGTTAGTAGGCAATATTAGTATTAGTAGATATTGAAAGTCTATTAATATACCTCCCCATTGCAGTGAGCTAAACGGGAACTCTTAAATTGCTTTTTGTACCCCACAAGTCAATTCTGGACCAACCAGAAGCTTCGACTCTTTCACAAGAACCCTTTCTCACGCGTGACCTACGTTGCTTACGTCTTGCCTGTCCCGCACCCACCGCACCCATCGAATTTTTCAACATTTGTAACGTTTCGTCGACTTTGCAAGCCATGACGAACCCAACTCATTTGAAGAATAGCGACCAAGAACCCATTACTGCCGCCGAGCACGCCCACCGTGACCTGATCGACGGAGTTGAAGTCTCTGCTGGAGGGGGATCATGTATTAGAGTTGGCGCTGATACACCATCCCTCGTTGCCTCCCTTGGTGTTGGCACTAGTGAGACTTCCTCGACTGAAAAGGTTGCCGATCCATCGAGCCCATTGACACTCCCTCAGGATGGGAAGGTTCACTAGTCGACTTTTGTCGGCTGGGAGATGAGCCTGAGGCAGCTGTTGATGACGTTCAAGGCCTTGACTTTGCCCCCCACGGTGCTTTCACTGGATTGCATGGAGATCATCTCAGTACTCCGGGAAAAGATGTGTCTCGCAGTTCTCGAAACGTTAGCACTGAGCCTGGGAATGTTCAGCGGCGGATCAGTTCTGAGAAAGAAATTTCTCAAGAACAAGGTGATAGCATTACTCTCGACCAACCACGCGAAAATGCACCCACTACAACTGGCGATGGCGACACGCACCCGTCCAAGACAAATCCTGCATCCAATCAATCGACTTGGACCTTTGCCGATGCTGTCAAGAACGCGAATGCTGCGAACGGCAAAGCGAAAATCGAAACTGTTTTCGCTCGACCCTCACGTGAGAAACTTCTCAAGCTCATTGAAATGGCCGACGATGATACGTGCGATGACGATGCTATGCTTGAAGCCATGGATGACGCCATTCCGTACCCCCAGAAGACTGCTGTTACACACTTTTGGGTTGAGACGGGATCCGATTTGGCTGCACAATCGAACGACAAGATCATTTCATCCATTTTCTCGGAAAATGATTCAGCCACCTGGAGCAAAATTTTACCCGATTTCGTCCAAGTGAACAAGACCAGAGGCGGCGACCTGGTGATACATGTTGCTACAGAATCTGCGAAGACAGCGATGTCGGAACAAAAGATTACCATATTTGGGAATCAATATGGTGTTGCGCCTCCCCGCGCTCCTCGTTCCTCTCGAGGTGGTGGTTTTCAAGGTCCATCGAACTCCATCCACGACCACTATTTCATCGACATCATTGGAATACCCTCGAATTTTGATTCCAAGAAATTGATCCGTTTGCTTCGACGATTCAAGACGAGTCCAATTTTTCAAGGCTACAAGACCACTGTTCGAGGAGGTGCTTGTCACGGAAACATTTGGCGTGTCTATTTTCGAGCAAGTGATATGCCTGTCCCACTTACGATCAACCGACATCCTGTGGACCAAATCAAACTGGATGATATCTACTACGCTGTGTTCGCAAAGAATTACGTCAAGTCATCGGTTGCGCGTGAGAACAACCGCTCCGCGCATTGCCTTGATTTGGATTGGATCGAAGAATCTGCACAAGGTCCGCCTGAAGCAAATGGCGATTCAAATACAACCAACATGAAGAAGGCCAAAACGGGCAAAGTTATTGACCTGAGCGAAGTCAATCCTGGCACAAATGAGCTGCAAAATGAACAAGAATCAGTGGAGCAGCCTTTGCAAGACGATCCCATGGGAGCACTGTTTGACTCATCCAAGACCAACAACAATCTCATTCAAAACGAACCACCAAGTGAACAGGCGAGAGCCTCGAACTCATTTTTGAAGCCCAAGAAGACTAGCAAGCGCAAACAAGAGGATTTGGCCAAGTCTTGGGCGTCTGACAACTTGGTCGATCACTTGAGAGACCTTCAACTCAAAACACTTCTCGTCAAGTTCAGCGATCCCCAACGCCAAGCATATCACGTGACGATTGGCGATATCCCTCATTTGACGTCAAGCGATCTCTCCACGTCTATCAAGAGAACTCAAACCAAGGACGGACGACTGGATTGGCACCCGGACAACCTTTCTCTCAAAGAGATTGTGGATCTTTTGGCGCAGCATGCTGTCCAAAGCGATGACCTCGTGGACAATGTGACACGACGCGAAAGATATGCGGCGATACCATTTGCAGAGCCTCTCGAAGCTTGGCTAAACGAAGGCAAAATCGACGAACTCTGGCAATGGGCCTCTGTGAATACATTGACGGCGAATTTTCATATCACCGATCTCAACACCACCAAGCCAGCAGCCTTTCAAACGTTTGTACGGCTCCATACTTGGCATCGGTGGATTTCGGCGACTACAGCACCAGAGGCAATGTCATTTGCTGAAGGTTTCAAGCACGTTTTTGGTTGTTTACCCACAGTTGAGGACCTAAACAACTTTCCGATGGATGCAGCTTTTGCCGAAACATTGGAGTTGCCCGAAGGCCTCTCTTTCCTTGGAGTTGAAGACGCATTATCAGCACTGGAAGTCTGGCTATCCTTGCAAGCGAGAGACATGCTGGACAAAGATGCTTGGTTGATCAGCATCACGAAACGCCCTGTCATCCCGCTTCCCACACATGCTGGCTCACGGCTCTTCTCGGCGGACACCCTGTGGAATGTTTACACTCAACATTTGGCCATGTCATGATGGCTAACCTGGCACACGCCCTCCCTGGCCTCACTACGTCCGTGTTGCTCGAGTTGCAGAAGCTTGGGTTTCGCTACTCTGAACAACGCACGGCTATGTTCAAGCAATACTTGATCGAAGACAAGCCACACTGCCAACTGCAGCTAGGCTTGACCCTCCACTATTAACCAAGTTCTCCATGGTTACCCCTGCAGCTCGTTCACGAAGCCCACCTCTGTCTGGTGTTTCTCGCAGTACCATCCCTGGCTCCGACACTCAAGAATTGCAAATCTTGACAGCCAACATCAACGGCTTGAAAGATAACGGCCACAAACTTGCCGAAGGCTTGCTCAAGCATCACAACGTTGTGGCACTCCAAGAAACGAAGATAGCTCATCGCTTCCAATACGACACCTTTCGTTTCCATCTTGATCATGCCCTGGGAGTTGGCAACTACTTCTTGGCTACCAACGATCAACGGCACACTCAAGACTCCTCTGAGCAACATCGCAGCAGTGGCGTCATGATGTTATTTTACAAGGAGACCCCTGGCTTTGCGCGTCTCGTACACAACAAGGCTCTGGATATCCCCAACAAGTACATGGTTGTTCACACTTGGTGGGAAGATACTCCTGTGTTTTTTCACAACGTATATGCGCCTGTTCAAAATCAAGAGCGAGAAGCCTTTTTTGATGCACTGCCTCGAGATTTCCCAGTCAACGCGCAACACATCGTTATGGGCGACTTCAACCTACCACTCCAGCGTGAATTGGATGCGATGGTTCCATCCTCATGTCATCACACTGGCCGATCCCAATGCTCTCAATGGCTCGAGGCCTTGCATGTCGTGGATGCTTGGCGTCTACACAATCCATCAACCCGAGTATTCTCCTCTCCTCATGGACGAAATCGCCTCGACTATATCTTTATGGATGAAGACCTTATGCGCACGGCATATCATCAATCGACGTACTTTCGTTCCCCGGAAATTGTCGAGCACATGTGCCACAGAGTTATTCTGCAACCGGTGTCTCAACCCAAGCGCCGTGCCTATTGAAAACTACCGAAGGAGCTTCTCCAAGTACCCGAAGTGGTCGAAACCATTGTCGCTGAAGCGAAACAACTTCTTCCAGTGCTCCGTCAGGCCAACAATCCTGGGGTTGTCTGGGCTGGATGGAAAAAGCAAGCCAAAAAGTTTTTCCAAGAGTATCATGTGGAGCATCTATTGGCAAAGACACGCGTTTCAGACTTGGCCAAACGAGAACTGTTACGTTCACAGCAAGCGTTCAATGCGGGACGTTTGCCGCTTCAAGCCTTGGAACAAGCTCAAGCCAAGTATGACGAGACGATGTCCGAGTGGAAGTCCTACCAAAATGACATCAACTTCGATTTTCACGCGACCAAGAATGAAACTTCTACAGCGCACTTCTTTCGTCCTCCAAAGAAAGTTCTGTACAACGTGCCCATCGTGGAAGTTCAAGACGCTGACGGCACAGTCTCGACATGTCCTCAAGTCATCCATGATGTGTTTCATGCAAAATGGTCTGCCGTGATGTGCGAAAACGACTTTCAAGCGCCGAACCGTGCCAGTCGACGCCGATTCGTACGGCTATTGCAAAAACGTTTGACGGACGAACAACGCGATTCCCTTGACAGCCCAATCACAACCTATGAACTTGCACAAGCCATCAAGACCATGGCTCCACACAAGTCTCCAGGAATGGATGGATTCCCTGCGGCCTTTTACCAATTGGAGGCGGATCTATTTGCCGAGATACTTTGCTTGGTCTTCAAGTATTAACTTTCACGTGGCGAGTTGCTTGGCATTCAACGACGTTCTGCCGTGTCCTTGCTCTTCAAAGGTGGTGACAGAAGCAACCCTGGGAATTATCGACCAATTGCTTTGATCCCAGTTGAAGTCAAAATTCTCACAAGGGCACTTGCTTGTCGTTTGCGTGATCTGCTGCCTGCCCTGATCCATCCGATTCAAACAGGATTCGTGGCTGGCAGGCGCATTCATGACCACATCATCTTTCTCAAGGACCTTCAACACAAGTGTACTCTGGACGACATCGAAGGATACGCTATGTTTCTGCTTTGAAAAAGCGTATGATCGCGTCAATTGGGATTTCATGTACGACGTTTTGGAAGCATTCAACTTCGGTCCTGTGTTCATCAGCTGGATCAAGTTGATGTACCATAGTCCCATCATCCACTTGGTCATCAACGGCGAGTCGAGCCATTTACCCCACGCGTGGAGTCAAGCAAGGGGATCCTTTGTCGGCGCTGTTGTTTGTCCTCTCAGTGGAACCTCTGAGTCAGCTACTGCGCAATCACGAAGAATACAGCCTTCCTTTCTCTGAGGAGCTCTTTGCCATGGCAATGTTCTTTGCTGATGACACAACATTGGTTTCGTCCTCCCTTGAAGACTTGGAACGACAACTGGAGCTTGTCCAAGAATTTTGTACTCAGTCAGGTGCAAAACTTAACGTGGGCAAGTGCAAAGTTCTCACGCTGAATGGAAACCAAGACGTACCTCGACATCCAAGACTCTCCATGGTTGCCTCGGGTACTCCGACAAAGTACTTGGGGATATTGTTTGGCCACCGTTTATCCGACCAAGTACAAATCAATGCGCTTTCCGACTCGTTCTATCAGTCTTTTATCACGTGGGGCTGTCGAGCAAGAACGCTGCGAGGTCGACGGCTACTTGCCAACACCATGATGTTGTCCAAGCTCTGGCACTACACAGCTGTCATCCACATCCCTGAAGACACGGTCGCCAAGTGGCAGTCCATGGTGTACAAGTTCATCTTGACAAGAAAGCGACAAGGAAGACAAACACATGTCCTTGATCAATCTGGCGTGGCGTATCATCCCAGCCTGGGTCTCAGGATTCCGCATATTGCGTCAAGAATTCGTGCTCAACGTGTTCAGCGACTTCATTCCTTGTTCAGACCGACAAAGAAGAACCATCGTTATGGTCTGTTCTCCCGAAGCAGCTCTTTCGAAGGTGCATGGAGCCGTTCGCAAGATACTCGTCGTGGGACTGCCTCATGTATCATCCCAACCACAACACAAATCACATGCGACTTGAAGTACTCCCTTTGTTGTGGCGGAAAATCTGGGCCAACTGGCATCGTATCCCCCTTACGCGCAAATGTCCTGAAACGCCGACACAATCTCAGCTCCTTACCATGTCTGTTTGGCTGCAAATTCATCCGCTGTTTTTGGTTCCTGGTTCCAATGGACCAACCTCGCTTGCTGTTGCCCTCAAACATCATCGTCCCTTCTACAAGTTCCTCGCCCAAGAAGGCTTGCATTGCTTGGACAATTTCGTCACCACACAACGCGTGTGGCCCTCCTATGAAGAATTCAAGTTGCAAATGGAGCCTTACGTTTGGCGGTTCCCTGGCGATGATTTTCCATGCGTGTTTCGCCATTTGTACTCCCTGCTTTCACTCATTGCGACCACTGTATGGCAAGTACTGGGTATCCCTCTCGTGGAAGCTGTGCCTCCCAATCGTGAAGTTCAAATCCCCGTCGGACAAGTTTGGAAGAATGTCTTTGTTCCTTTTCAACAATGGCCGCGCAAGTACATCCGATCGATTTGCTTTTGCGCGCCACTACTCACCAAACAGCACCCCTTGTCGAGCGATTCAAGAAACAATGATTTGGCGATCAAGAAATACATGAACAAGACGGTGAAACCTTTGATGCGATATCCAACTCCTGTTCAAGCCGATGTGTGGTGGCGAATCTTGTTTCGGATGCTACCCGTCAACTCTCGCTTCTTTTTCCTTCAAGACACCAACCCTAGCATTATCGAATGCTCCTTTCCTGGTTGCTTAGCCGTCGAAACGATACAACACATCCTGTTCGACTGCAAGTTTGTCAAGCCTGTGTGGAATTGGCATCAAGCAGCGTGGCGGCCGTTTGGTATTCCATTTAGATGGAATACGATTATCAACCTCGACGAATTCGCGGTTTCTGAAGAATGGGTGTCTCATTTTTCAGTGACTCGTTGTTTGTGGGTCCTTCTCGTTTCATCTTTGCTACGGGACTTTTGGATTCATCGCAATCGAACCAAGTTTGAAGGCAAAACAGTGCCATACATCCAGGCGGTCAAGGAAGTATCTCTTGTTTCGTGGACCGCAAATATCAGACGAATGCTCCGTGATCCTACAATGGACAGTTATGAAGCAATGCAAGTCTCCGAGATAGTCGAAAAACTCAAGTCTCATACCAACTACACTTGGTTTTGGGAGAAGAACTTGCGAGCGACACTTGTGTAAAGAAGTCTCAAGATTTCAAGACAATGCAAGAGCTCAATCGAACTCACGCAACGATTCAAGTGGCTTTCGAGTAGAACTTAGTAGTCCTTGTTCCCCATTGGATCGTCTAGGCAAATATTTATAGGGGTTAAAGGTCAAATATACCCCGATTGTCATTGAGCTAAACGGGATTGATATATGTTTTTATTATATGGTACTATAAATATAAACAAATATTGCAGGGTTTTCTTTGAATGCTCTCTTCGCCCCCCTGACAAACTCTTTCAAAAGAATAATGGACCGACGTCAAATAAGACTCATCACGGAAGTTTATTTGTTGTTGGTTGACGTCAAAAACTTCACCTGTTGGCAAAGGAAAGGAGAGAAATTAAAGATCGGAGAGTACAGATACAAAGTGCAAGATTGATGGATCTTGCAAAATGATTGGCCAATGTATACTTCGTTTTGGCGGAAAATAGTTTTCGCGCGGTTGTGCCATTGTAAGTTTGGACGCGATGGAACCTGCGTTGAAGAAGCCCAAGATCATCCGCACGCACGCAAGTTCGTGGCCTCGCAATGAACTTCCACAATTTAATGCGACCGAGCATTCTATTCGATTTCAATGGATAGATATTGGAATGTATGATGGAGAACCACTCGCAGTGAATCCATATTCACGAACACAACCAATTCCTGGCCCCAGATCTGGAAGCACGTCGATTGTTCGATTGACTGGTGTGACGGAAGAAGGACATAGCATCATGGCTCATATTCATGGCTTTGTTCCGTACTTCTACGCATCGTGTCCTGAAGGTTTGAAACCATCAGATTGTGGGGTTGTGCGAGAAGCTCTTGACGCCGTTGCAAAAAAGAACCCATCCGATGCAACTGCAGTCCAAGGTGTTGAGATTGTTGAAGACAAAATGTCATTGTACGGGTATCAATTCGACAAGAAAGTGCGATTGATTAAGGTAAATCTTAACACAATCTTTTCTGATGAATGCGCATAGGTGTACTTGACCCTACCTAATTTCGTCCCCAAAGTTCGTAGTGCTCTTGAAAGTGGAATTACTATTCCTGGCTATGGCACTCGGAGTTATCAAACATACGAAAGCAACGTTCCATACATTTTGCGTTTTATGATTGACCAAGAAATTCAAGGATGTAATTGGGTTGAACTTCCTGCTGGGACTTATCGCTTCCGCAATCCTCATCAACAAGTCTCGTTGTGTCAAATGGAAGTAGATATTGTGTACATGAACCTTGTTAGCCATGCCCCCACAGGAGAATGGGGAAAACTCGCCCCTCTCCGTATATTAAGTTTTGATATAGAATGCATGGGGCGCACTGGCCATTTTCCCGAAGCTGAAAAGGTATTTTCAAACGTATGAAGAAATCCTCGTACTTATAAATGCACGTAGGATCCAGTCATACAAATCGCGAACGTCGTCTGGGAACAAGGTGCAGAGCATCCAGTAGCACGAAATGTGTTTGTTCTTGGAACTTGCAAACCACTTGTTGGTGCCCATGTTATGGAATTTGAAACGGAAAGTGAAATGCTCGAAGCATGGGCTACATTCGTTCGACAAGTTGATCCTGATGTCTTGACTGGCTACAATATTGATAACTTTGATATCCCGTATCTGATCAATCGGGGCAAAGCCTTGAAATTATCTCCGCAGTACCACTGCTGGGGCCGTTTGAAAAACACGTAAGGGAGTACTTCAACGACATCAACTGATATGAATCTAGAGCGAATATTATGGAAAAAAAAGCCTTCCAGTCAGCTCAATATGGCAAAAGTGATAATATGCGTACCACCATGCATGGGCGTACATCCTTCGATATGCTTCCGATTATCCGAAGAAGTCAACAACTGAGCTCGTATTCGCTAAATTCTGTTTGTGCTCAATTCTTGGGGCAACAAAAGGAAGATGTGCCTCACGGTATTATCAGCGACCTACAGCGTGGAACAGACGATGATCGCCATCGATTGGCTATGTACTGTCTTAAAGATGCTGTCCTGCCTTTGACTTTGCTTCAAAAACTCAGTTACTTGGTAAACTACATTGAAATGGCTCGTGTCACGGGTGTTCCATTGGACTTTTTGATTGATCGAGGCCAGCAAATCAAAGTTTACTCAATGTTGCTGCGAAAGTGCCGTGGCGCTGGACTAGTTGTTCCAAATTTGCCTCGACAGGGTGGTGGTGATGACGCTGGATATGAAGGAGCTACAGTCATTGAGCCAGTCAAGGCATACTACACTATGCCCATTGCCACTTTGGATTTTGCATCTTTGTACCCCAGTATCATGCAAGGTTACAATTTATGTTATTCAACGTTAGTTGCACCAAGCGATGTGAGCAAGTTGTCCCCTGATGCATATCAAACATCTCCTTCTGGCGATGTGTTTGTACGCAATACAACGAAAAAGGGAATTCTCCCTCTAATTTTGGAAGAGTTGTTAAGTGCACGTAAGCAAGCAAAACGTGACATGGCTACAGCTCCGGATGCTATGACGAAAGCTGTCCAAAATGGGCGTCAGTTAGCGTTGAAAGTTAGTGCCAATTCTGTGTATGGATTTACTGGCGCCAATGTGGGGCAATTACCTTGTATCCCAATTGCTTCATCCGTCACAGCTTACGGTCGTGAATTGCTTTTGAAAACAAGGGAACATGTTGAAAAACTATATACGGTAGAAAATGGCTACAAGCACAATGCTCAAGTAATTTATGGTGATACTGATTCAGTTATGGTGAAGTTTGGAGTGGAAACAGTTGCTGAAGCAATGCCCTTGGCCGAAGAAGCTGCAAAACTTGTATCTGATATTTTTCCCTGGCCCATCAAATTGGAGTTTGAAAAGGTTTATTATCCCTACTTGCTTATGAACAAAAAGCGGTATCTTGAATTAATTTTGAACTCGTCTCACCGCCAAACTTAGATATGCAGGATTGTTGTGGACCAAGCCAGAAAAATACGACAAGCTAGATACCAAGGGTCTTGAGACAGTTCGTCGAGACAATTGTCTTTTGACACGTCGAATGGTGGAAAGTATTCTCAAGAAGATCTTGATAGAACGCAACGTTGATGCAGCAATATCCTACACCAAACATATTATTTCCGAATTACTGCAAAACAAAATCGACATTTCGTTGTTGGTCATCACAAAAGGTTTGAGCAAGTCTTCAGACTCAGATGACTACAAAGTGAAGCAAGCACACACTGAGCTAGCTGCCCGAATGAAGAAACGTGACCCTGGTTCTGCACCAGTTCTAGGAGAGCGCATTGCCTATGTAATTATCGACAAGGGCAAGAATGTTCCGCTCTACGACAAGGCTGAAGACCCCGTGTATGCCCTAACAAACAACATTCCTATTGATTGTGACTATTACATGTCAAATCAGTTGCAAAACCCGATTGAACGTATTTTTGAGCCTATTATTGGGTTATCAAAGGTGAAGAGTGAATTACTCGCTGGTGACCACACTCGCAAGCGTGCAAAGCCTGGATTGGTCCAAAACAGTGGCGGCATGATGAATTTCGCTGTGAAGAAGTTGAAATGCTTGGGATGCAAGGCTCCACTGAGCGGCGAGCAAGCTCTATGTTCCTCATGCATTGACCAAGAAGCCCAAGTTTACAGCAAGCAACTCAACGTGGTAGTGACTTCTGAACAACAATTTGCTCGCTTGTGGACGCAATGTCAAAATTGCCAAGGAAGTCTTCACCAAGATGTATTGTGCACCTCTCGCGATTGTCCAATTTTTTACAAGCGCATCAAGGTGCAAAAAGAATTGGGAGAGGCCCAACTGGCCCTTGAGCGATTCAAATATGAATGGTAAATGTATTAAAACAATTGTCTCTGAACATTACTTAAAATTTCTCCTTGTTGCTGCAAGAAGTTAGGATTTTGAGCTTCGGTTTCATTTTGAATCATTTCAACGATTCGCTTCCACTCGTCTTCGGAAATGCTCTGTTTCTTCCACAATGTTGGAAACACAGCAGTAAAAAATGCATCTTCCATAATGCCAATGCAGACCATCAACACAACGTACGCGAACAAAACGATGTAGCTGTACAAATACACCTACTCTAAAGTGAGAACATGAAAATACTGAAAAACGGACATGGCCAAGCCATGGGAGAGCGAGAAATGTTTCTCTGATTTCGTCCCCATTGGCAATTGCAAAAAGTGTTGTGGCTGTCGCAGCAACCCCTGCAAATCGAGGGACCTGCAACATGTAAGGAAATATTATCCTCAGTTTCAAACAAACCGTTGCACCAAACATTACGGCTCCAAAGACAATATAGCCCACAAACAGAGGAAACACTCCAATTAGGAATTCAAACACGTGTGGTACCCCACGGCGCAAGGTCAGTCCAAGGATATAAGTTCGAGGGTTAAAGCCTAAAAAGCGCAGTAGCGTAATCCACTGCGCAGCACATGCCAATGCATAAATCGAGCTAAGTGGTTGGACGTAAATGATGTAGGACGCCTGGAGAAATGCCTGCAAAATCATCTTAAGACATTGAAATCTCTCGCGAATATATTACATGAACAAAGCAGGCAATTGTGGCGATATTTGTCGCAATAACGACAAAGCTGGACATTTGCATCCGAAGAACTGTTGCCCTAAATCCATATTTTAGATCTTACACAGCAAGGAACCACACATAGATGACATGAGCAAAACGTTGAAAATATCCCATGCCTCCAGTGCCTATTTAATTGATATTGGCATTTTTGAAAATGAACACGTACCAAGTAAATGACAGCAACGATAATGAATGCAACATATCGTCCAAGAAAATGTGAAGGCTCAGGAATGGCATACTCCAGCGACGGCATCTGACGGGTAACATCCATACTGAGGAGTATTTGGCCTTGATTCGAAAAGTCATAAAGAAATCTTGCGTCCCATCGCATATATTCCATGTGCTGCAGACCAGTTTTAGATTTACATGTGCGGGGCCTGTGGGATTCAACGCCCATAATGATATCCATTGATTTCAGCGAGTCGAAGAAAAGGCGTCTGTCTAGAACAGACGCATTATGTCGTAACCCATCAGGCCAAGACTTGTCGTTATTTTTTTCTAGTTTGTACGTCTTCTCTGTCTACCAAAATGATCAACATACGCTAGAGAGTCTATTATACCTCCTGGTCTGGGTTAGTTTGGCTTGCATACACGACATGTAGGGTTGGAAGTGGGATTTCTGCAAGTGTAACTGGACTATTTACTCCTAAGTTGTGTGTCAAAGGGAGCAACACAACCAATTATACCTCGGGCAGATGCAACTCGCAAATTTCCGAGTGCCGTTGTAGGCAGGGCAAAGTAGTTGGCAAGGGCAGCGTGTGCATGGTTAACTGATTCCTCAATTGTGAAAAGCTCCAGAGGCTGGGGACTCTCTCCTCCATTTACGAGCCTCCATAGCTCACTGTGTAATCCGTGTGTGTATGGATACAAGTGAGAATCAATTTCCACAGCATGATATGTCATGCACAGAACGAGAAACGTGTGTGCCATCGCGCGGCAGATCCATGATACATGTTGTCCTCTTCCCATTGCCAAACCTCTCTATTTACAATGACACCATTTAATTGGTCGAAAATTTTGCTTTATATCCAATCAATGTGCAAAATATCTTTGTAGTCTTAACGAGTTGCTTAGAAGAGACACCGGCATCAAATCGCGAGCGCGACGCTGTAATAGCAGCTGAGTGACCACCTTCTGGAGTAGAGCAAGTGCGATTGAGTGGCTCACAGCATTTGCAGACTGTGATGGTCAATCATGGAGGCAGATCTTTGAAAGGCGGTTTCGGGGTCGGTTACAACTATATTCGATTTTGATTGGTTACGAAAATTTGGCATTGCATTTGATTGGCTCCAATATTTTGGATTTGGCTCGGAGATCTTTGGCCGACGGACGCCATGAGTTTGGTCACTTCCCGAAAGATCTGGTCAAGATGAAGACGGCTCTCTTGCTGGTCGGAGCTCTTACTGCCAACGCTGTGGCTAAAGGTTATGCTCCGACGAGGGCACCTACTCCAGCGCCTTACGACGACAGCTACGATGACGAATATTACGACTCGCCATCGCCAGACGACTACAACACCTACGATGATTATAGCCCTCCATCTGATGATTATTCGCCTCCATCGGATGACTATGAACCACCTTCTGATGACTATAACCCAACCCCTGCGCCTTACGACGACTACAACGACAACTACGTCCCTCCATCAAACCCAAGTGACAACTATTACGATGCACCTTACCAGTCCTATGATGGATACCCAACAGACATGTACACGCCCCAATATTCCCCCTCGGATAGCTATGTGACAGAAGTTCACAAAGTCAAGCGTCCTTACCCAACAATTACCCTTGAGGACGAAGTCCCCCTCCGCCTACCTCACTTGGGTCAATATCACTGCTTCCTCCAAGGTGCACCATGGACAAACTGTGGCGGCAAGTCTCTCCGCGAGTTCTTCTTGGATCAATGCTTGACGTTGTACTACCGCTGGTCCGCTTCGGTCGATGGATTGTGTGTTGGAGCGTCGAAGACCCCTCCCCCAGCCCCAAAACCATCTCCCACCCCGGCTCCCTACAACGACGACGACGATGACGATAGTTACTATTCTTCATACAGTAGCTACGGATATTCCAAACCTGCACCTAAGAAGACCACTTCACCTCCTCGCACGACGAAACCTGCGCCAACTTACGCCCCTCCTTACGTTGCACCCTCGTATTGTGATGCTTACTACGAAGAACGATGTCTCCAAACCAGTTATGTTTCTATCATCACCGCGACCGTGCAGTGCTTGACTGAGAACTCGATTCGCATCCTCTTCATCGAGAAATATGCCGCGGCAGCCTCAAACAATCCAGTGGAAGGCCCTATCTTGTACCTGAAGAAGTTGCACGAATTCATCTCACAGGTGATCAAGTGCAACCCAGACAAGGTTGGCAACTACCCCACGCTCTGGCGTCGATTCACGAGTCAGTTGGGCGTGAAATATTGGCCCACTGCACCTTTCACTGTTGGCCAGAACAATCGCATTGACATTCCGCGTTGTACAAGCCGTCAAGCTTCGGGCTGGAATGTTTTCGAAACAAATGGACGCTTTTATTGCCCCAATCAAGACACATTGCTCACAACACCGCCGATTTTAGGCAGCAGCACATTTGGCACGTATCCAGTCGACAACACGGATAGATTCTACGATGCAGGAGCTGTTATTGATACCGACCACTGCAACGCCGAAATCTATGGTTACACTGGCGTTTCACCGTTGCTCAAGCAATGTGAAATCCTCCAAAACCCAACTGAAAATGTCGCCATTCAATACTCGAACCCAGATACCCTCCGAGGTCTGTTGGACAGTGTCCGAATATGGGACACAGCGACAAAGGCCAATGTTCGCCCGTCCACCCTTGCAGAAACTGCGGCCCGCTTCCGCGGAACTCAAAAGCAACCTATCCTTGAAGGCAACGGCATCTTGTACTTCTGTGCATTTTATGCATGCCGTGCTAACAACGATGGCGATGTCTCGTCGTGCTTCCCAGGGGTATCGAACTCTGACTGGGCTCTACCACACTACAAGGTTGATGTATGGAATCAATTGACAGACGACATCCAAGAATGTCTTGACGAACAATGGATCACCGCTGAAGATGTCAATGAGATTGCCAAGCGACTTACGCAAGATTTGCGTCACCGCACACATATCTGCCAAGCCGAGGCCGAGCTTGTGGCTTTCTTCAAAGTCATCAATGGTGATTTCGATGTCAACGTGCAAGACGGTCATTGGGTGTACCTACGCCAACTGGCTTACGAACGATGCTCGCATCCCAACGTCTACCCCAACGACGGTCCTTTGGGATGTGATGACGTTGACAGTGTGTATGAGCAACTCTTTGTTGTCCTGCGGAAAATCAAGAACCGATGCATCTCACGCATGGCCAGCTACGTGCCTCCTGCTCCAACGAAGCCGCCTACATACTACAAGCCTTCGAAGCCCAAGACAACCAAGCCCAACAAGTATGTCGCGTAGAGCAGATCTAGTGAGCCACTTGACAGTGCGACTTAACGTGGTAGCTGTTCCTGCAATGCGGTGACAGGTGGCTTAGTGAGCAACTTGTTAAATGTGTTTATAATTGCTTAACATTCTTTTTTGCTGAGATCGTCCCTGGTGCACTTCATCCGCGAATACACCACACATTCAGATCAAGGTTTGCTCCGGCTTTTGTTTGTTGATACCAGATAATCTGCAGTCTCTCACTCCACTTGTGAAGGAGTTATTGCGGCTACAAGTCAGGCAAACTTGAACCATCGGTTTTACTCGACCGATGATCGCCTTAATTTACATTTTAGCGTCCTTCATCCTAAGCTAATTTAGGCAAATGTGCGGCACACAAATTCCATGACAGCAAATGTGATACCTTGACCAGGAGCTACTCGTGCAATACGAGGGACCAAGCCGCGATAAAGGGCACCGACACCTTCTTCCTTGGCAACGGTCTGGATGCAATGAATCATGCCGTTATATTTCGCAGCTTCGCCCTTCTTGTTGGCTTGAGCCATGAGGCGCGTCTTGGCCACATCGACGGGAGTGTTGAAAATTGGGCCCAGCATACCGGCCACCATACCTGTGAAGAGGGCTTGGTAGGAGGAAATTTTGTCATCACGGCTGAGACCCCACATGCCCTTCTTCAGCAAGTCATACGAGCCGAACAAGAAACATTGGTTCAAGCCTTGGCGAGTCATGGTTGGCACGCATCCCTTCCACAAGGCAGCAGCACCTTCCTCACGGAAAATCAATTGTGCAGCATGGATAGGGCCCTTGTATTTCAAGTTGGTTTGGCCCTTTTGTTGTTGAAGACGAGTCTTAACGACTTCGAATGGGGTGACAATAAAGATAGCTTCGGTGATACCAGCACCGGCACCGGCCAAAAAGCCGCGGAATGGGGTGACCTTGCCTTCCTTGTCAGCCAGGAGACCACGGTAAAATTCGTTGGTCGAGAAACGGAGTGCGTACTTGATAACCAAGTGGGTAATGAATGGGGTCAAACCCTTGTAGAGCGCCAAAGCACCTTCTTCTGCCACAATTTTTCGGCCCACTTCGATCGCACCTTGCTTCGTGCCCGAGAGTTGGAGACGAGTCTTGACCGTGTCAAGTGGTTGCAAGGCGCAAGCTTCGACAAAGCCACCAGCCATACCGCCGAACGTCTTGAGCGTTTTCGAGACTTTGCGGTCTTCCGTCTTGGGGGCAATCGTTGATGTCAATGTCTTGGGCACAGCAGCGACAGCGGTTGTCGACATGGTCAAAAAATTTACAAATGACAGCGTGGAAGTTCACTCCGCCTTTTGGTAAACAAGAATCCGGATAAATGCTGGAAGAGATTCAATGCGAGGAGGGGCGACTCCAAATTGAAGATGTCTTCAAATGTATTACAAACATGTCGCCCGTCCTCGTTTCAAGATGCTACTCAAGCCAATGAAACCGACGCTTCGATCTGATTGGCCAATGGAATCAGCTTCGTGCAAATTTATTGGTGAATTTGTCTCTCGAGCTGCATCGACAGTGCCGACGTGGTGATGGAATTACGCCAATCACTCGAATGGATTTCCGTGGAAATGTCGTTCTCGCACTTGGAAAGGCCAGATAGATGTGATGTGGACGCAGGGAAGGTGTAGAGTAAGCACAGACGGATTTCCACGACTTGATCTCACTCCTAAAGATTCTTCCCCCATGATATATTGGATCGCCCCCTTGAGTGGATGCCGTGTTCCTGAGATGACCGCTTGGAAGACAAGATCAATTTCAAGAGGCCTTCTGCATTTCCTGCCGCGTCCAGTGAAATCGAAGAAGAAAGGCCTGATTGTGAGCACGATGGATGTTGCGGGTTGTTTGTGCAATGCCGCCGAGATTTATTCCCATTCGTGCTTTGTTGTTCGACGTCAACAATGACTACAGATTGGAAATGGTCTCGTGGCAACGATCTGCCCTGTTCGACAATGTGCCAAAATTCGAAACAACGCCGAGGCACGATCTGAGCCTGTTGCCCGTGTATCAGGCGAAATAGCAATTATCGTGATCCCATACATCTCCAGCGGATTTACTAAATATCTCTAGCCAACGGACAACTCCATCTTCGTGTCTCTGCAATGATGACTCGACTCCAAGTCAGTCCCACTTGCTCTTATTGAGGCGCATATATGAAGCTCGAGATAACCACAGCTACAATAAATGTTCCTTTTGCTCAAAGGACTCACATGAGTCATCACCAGAGTCATTCTATCCTCATCGCCTGGCTTCTGTCTTGTCCAGCCGAATCTACAGGAGACCTCTGCTTCTTACCAAGAATTTTTAAAATGAGGAAGTCTCTTCAAGATCTTGATAAATTATCCGGATAATTTGAATTCGTACGGATATCAGTGGACTTGCGAGCCAATGGAAAAACTTAACGTCGAAGCGCCATGTTCGTCTTGTGCCGCATTGCCGACGTGATTCAAGTCGCGCCAGACTTTTTTGCAGCTGACTACTCGAGTGTCCTGATCGAAGAGATCGACCGAAAATACGCTAATAAAGTCATTGCGGATGTTGGCTTGTGCATCACGCATTATGACTTCATTGAAATTGGCGACGCATATATTCATCCATCCGATGGCACGTCCCACACGGAAGGTATTCTATGCGCAGGTTGCGATGCTGACAATGGCGTAACTAGTTATCTTTCGCATGGTTGTGTTCCGGCCCTTTATTGGCGAAATCCTGAAAGGCAAGATCATTAGCTGTACTGAGGAACACATTCGAGGTACGGCGTGGATATGCTTGTAGCTCAATTGATTATGCACCCCAGTCTCAATGGATTTCGTCCAGGATATTATCATTCCGTCATACGCCATGCAAAACCCATCCTTCTTGTACGATACACTCTGACATCACCATCTTATCTCATGATTATGATTCTAGCGACAAGACGGAACGACTTTGGGAATGGAAGTTTCCAGGTCGCGAAGGTATGTGCCATAACGACATAAAACTTGACTCGAGACGACCGTAGAGGGCCAAGATCCCTATTACATGTATCTGAACGAAGAGATCCGTTTCCGCGTGACCAATATCAATTTCACTCGAGTCCTCAAGACTGCGACGGGCATCCAAGCTGTAACAGAGACGGCCGACACGATTCCTGACAAGCGCGAGAATCCAACACGGCGCCGCTCATCCAGCGTGGATCTTTCGGAAACCGACCCAAAGCCTTCCGCTTTACAGATTGTTGTAAGAATTATATTGTGTTCACCCAGCGTCCTCAAACTTTGTACAGGGCACGATCGATGAAGATGGCCTTGGATTATCCTCGTGGTGGGTCGAGACTTGAGCACTATCTTGTTAGTTGTACAACGGGCTAATTACGACTTTTTACGGATCACAACTTCGAGAACTGTTCGCATGAAGCGAGTCAATTCAGACCGCTGGAAAGTCAATTCATCCTACACAGATATGCGTCAGTCGAAGACGGCAAAGAGGAGCCTACAAGAAGGTATTCTGGGATTGTTGGTTCAGCTTGACGGCGATGGTGGTCCACTTCTTCCTTAGCAGGAATATAGTCGAGTTGGACGCGAGGATTGTTTGGGATGGCCAAGTCAAAGCAAAATTGCTTGGAATCCAACGAATCCATAGCCCGACATGACACTTCGATCTTCTCGTCCGATTCAGACTTGATGCCGACATGTAGGCTCGCCAGTAGTTCATAAATCCCAACGAGCTACGACAACACTTCAGCGACAGAAGTATCATGAACACTTTACCTTGTTTGATTGTGTCAACTTGTCAGTCAAATCTTTGATAGTCGCTTCGTAGCGCTTCGTGTCGGCGGGTGTTGCGGGGTTGACAGGAATGTGTTTCAAAGACCTTTCACTTTCCAGCTCCTTTTCCATTTTCTTCAAACGACTGCGCAAGGAATCGTTGTCGGCAAGGAGAGTTGCGTTTTCATGCATGAGTGCGACGACTCTAAAAATTGAATGAGATTGCAATCTTTGACAGTCGATCATACGTTTCGGGATTGCTGTCGTCGAGGTCGCTGCGGGCTTTGACGCGGTCTAGATTTTCGCGTATCTTTTCAAACTTGTCGAGCTTCTTTGTCAAATTCGCGACTTGTTGACGAAGTTTCGAGTTCAAGTCGTCATGCGCAATCTTCGCCTCTTTTGCAAGTCGGTTGGATTCTTCAAGCAGCTTCTCGGGCTCTGTCTGCCGTACATTAAGCAGTGCCAGATAGTCTTTTTGTAGCTTCTTGAAAGCAGAGTCTCGATCTTTCTCTCCATCGTACTGGGCCAGCACCTTTTCGATAGTTTGAACAAAGACTCCAACAAGCTTTCCAGACTCGTGCTTTGCATCAGACATGGTGGTCGATTTCGAGCTATGGCCAGACGACTTCGTGTGGTGTGAATCTGCATGGTATCGCTTGGACGGTTTGTGCTTGTCATCTTCGACGTCGTTTCGATGCGTATCGGTACGCTTCTTGGTCACGTGGGCGTCTCTGCTCGATGAAGAATGTTTTTCTTCTCGATCGGTCGATCTGTGTTTTGATGAATGACCTGCATCGGATCCTTCAGTCACGTTTTGCGTTTTTGACGTTGTGGCTTCTTCGCGAGACGGAGAACCTGGTTCCTTTTCCTCAGCTCTCGAGTCCTTTTCCCTCGATGAAATGGTTGGTTTGGGCCTCTTGGATGCTACAAAGTCCGCTAGTGAGCCCGAAGACGCCTCTGGAACTTGCGAGCGGGACGTCATCTTGGACGAATCGAACAGATTTTGATTTCATTTCATTTAAAACCGTTCAAATATTTGAAACGAAGTTCACGTTTTACGGATACACGAATTGTTATCCGGATATTTTGCAGCCAATGACAGGGGAGACAAGTTCAATCATTGCAGTGGTTGGTGCCATGGATGAGTCCGAAGTTGTTCTCTTGGGAATTCCCACGAAAGATGTTCGAGTGGATGAAAGCTGCCCATTCAATGCTAAGCTTGGTGGCATTCCGGTACGAAGCACATATTTTTGACTGAATGGATGCAAATGAAAAGGAACGTAGGCTTGGTACGACAACAAAAAAGCCATTGCACAAGAGCAACTTGTATGCCCAAAGTGCCAGAAGAGTCTCTACTTGGTTGCTCAAGTTTGTATGTCTCGTGTGATCCAGCTTGATCACGGTGTAGGTCTATGCACCTGTCACAACACATCGAACGCTGTATGTATTTGGATGCAACTCCTCCAAGTGTGGCGACACACCAAAGAGGTAGGTACACATCTTGTATGCAATGTAATTGTAGCTACGATTCACTTTAGCTGGCGAGTCTTCAGGTTCCAAGCTGAGGAGAATGAATCCAAAGCAAGCGACGTTGAATCACCCCCGGCTCCTGTAACTATTTCGACGGGGGGTTGGGGAAATGATTCTGGCGATGAGGATGACGATGATGACTGGGGCGATGTTCCTGGTTCCACATGGGGCTCTCAGGCAACTTCAGCTTCTACCAATGTGGATCTAGAGGAATTGCTGTCGGCTCGAGACCATGCCTTGCAATCTACTCGAGTCCAACAGCAACCGACATCAACTCCAGCTAAACCTGAAGAACAACCCCCTCAGCCGGTTCATATGGATGGTCCACACTTTCAAAGTATTTACTTGAGCGTGGAAGACGAGCCTGTTGTGAGTGGCGTCGAGAAGTATCACCACGAGACTCAATTGTTGAATGCATACTTGGAAGAAGAAGAAAAAGAAAACGCGTCGGAGGCGACTCGATTGCGTCAAATTCTCAATAACAAAGGTGAAAGTAGTGGAAGCAGTGACTCTCAAGGAGAGCACACTGAATCGTATGAACGGACACCACTCCGTGAAAAATTGTTCCTCCGATTCCAGAAGCGGATCAAACGAAGTCCAAATCAGTGCCTCAGGTATTGCATCTGCCATTCTTCGTCTGATCATGGATTGAAGATACAATTATGGTGGTGAACCACTGTGGCCATCACCACCACCCCAACTGGAAATACCAAAATGTCCCTGCGGGGAGCCACGAATGTTTGAGATGCAGGTACGTCATAGAAATTTTGCAATTCGTATCAAATTGATTTGTAGCTTATTCCAACGACAAATTACTTCTTGAAAGTTGAAAATTACATCGAAAAATCGATCGAAGTGGCGAATGCGTCGCTTGATGAAAATGGTCAGTACAATTCGAAGATTTTGGAAGGTGGGATGGACTGGCAAACTGTCGTTGTTTGGTCATGCCCACAGAGTTGCTCTAATAGCTTCGAAGAATTTGTCTATGTTATGCCACCGTTGACAGATTAATTCAATTATGGTTTTCTACTTGGACTTGAAAGGTTAGCATCGCTCGAAAATCTTGTATAAATTGTTCAAACACGCAACGGGGGTGATTGTGGTATTGTCGTTCAGAAAATGAGGAGCCACGAAGTTGGTTGACTTGAAGGCGGGGAAAATGAGATGCTCAATCACGTTATGTGCTCGAGTATTGCTCTCAGACTCGTCTGGGTAGTTAACATCGCTGTACCATTTCGCAAGTGTTGTACTAACATTATCAAAGCAGGCTTCTTCTTCGTCCCAGTTGATATCATTCATACGCAGAATAAATTCTGGTAGAGCGTGCAACGAGGGTTCGTGGCCTGGTAAAATTTCAGGAATGCGTTTCAAGTGACCCTATGATATCTTATCTTGCAAACTATCCGAGTCATGACCCACCTCGGATGAAATATGGAGTCCAAAGTACTCTGCCAGCATAGGAGCTTTCTCGATCAATAAAGCTTCAATCTCCTTAGCAAATTCGTCGTGAGGGCCATCCTCTTCCGAGTAGCCGTTGTAAGGATTATCAAGAGCACAAATGGCAAGTTCAGCAATCGGCAGACTTTCGTATAATGGAATCGTCGTGAACGAGCCAAATTGACGGAGAATACTCTGGTACATAAGTGTTTCAGTCAACACAGAATGCTGCACAAGGTAGAGTTTAGTTTGATGTTGTATGACTGACGTTTCTTGATTGACGACACCCACAAATGTGTGCTCACGTAATGCCTACATCACATTAAGCTGACTACTTCGCTCTTGAAGGAAATACTTTGGTCAGAGCTCGATTGCTCTTCGATCTGACTTTTTGTGTCAATGTGACAATACTCGTCAAATTCTTTGGATCAATTTCTACCAAAGATGAATCTTCCAACACAGTTTGTGCTAATCATACCTTCATCGTTAGAATCTACATCAACACCTTCAACCCTCACGATAGTCGCTGAGTCAATATGTTCAGAAATATGCCGTTCTTGTGAGGAATTTTGCGACAATATAAATTTGTCGATTGTGGTTGCCGCATGGTCTGTGCGGACCAGTTTTTGTGGTGCCTAGGAAAGTTTACTTTCGTGACTTTTGAGAATAAGCACACCTTTGCTGGTTGGTAAGTTTTCGGTTTCGATTTTGAAAGACTTAATTGCACCAATGTCGGAGTTTCAGGAATTGTTTTTATCTTTTTCTTTTTTGGGGTGTCACTATCCGAGTTATCTTCATCTTTCTCTTCATCAGATAGCCTTGCTGACGCCTTTTCTCGCATGTTCAAATGCGACGTCATCATGGCAGCTATGGGTTGAACAGTGAACGACCTCGATTGATTGCCTCCTTGCAGTAAAGTATTCATGCGATTCGTAATTGATTCAACAACTGCGTCTTCATGTAGAAAGTGGACTTCCCGTTTAGTTGGATGAACATTTACGTCAACATGATTCGGTGGAATGTCAAGTGCAAGATAAATAAAAGGATGAGTATGCTTCGGCAAGTACTGACTATAGATATACTCACAAGCACGCTTTAGAGCTGGACAGTCAACCAAACGATTGTTAATGAACAAAATAAACGTGCTCTTTTTGGTACTATAATAGCAATTCAGATTAACTAAGCACATTTCAAAAGAGATCGTACTTGTAGTTTGCATTCGTGATGTAACCATGAGCCTTTACACTTTCTTCTGATTCAAACAAGAATGGAATGAGTTCATTTCCCAATGAAGAGCCGTAAATAGAGTTAATCACATCCAATTGACTTGCTTGAGCAGCAGTATTAAGGTCACATGTATTTTCGCGATGCTTTTTGCAGACAAAAGACTTTCCTTTGCCACCATAATGGATTGCATAACGCTGCATGACTTCCAAGATGCGATGATACTGTTCTGAAAAGTTCTTCAGCGCCTGCTTTCTAGTGCTCAAGTTGTAAAACATATCTTCGACCTGTGCTGCATGTAATGTTTTGATCTTACACAATCATCGTACCAGAATCTGTGTGCCAGTCTTGCCTGCACAAGGAATTGGTTCTTTTGATCCACCGGGAGTCTTGGAGACGAGCTCGCCATCACGGTAATGAGCTCTGAGGAGTATGAAACTATTGATTTATCCTTTGTGATTGTCTTACCTGTATGCACACGGTTGCTCTTTCGTTTTTGAAGTGATAGTTACGTGTGCAACATGCGATACACTGGATAGTGCTTCTCCTCGAAAGCCGTACGATTCAATCTCCTGCAAGTCTTCAAATTTGCGCAATTTGCTCGTCGTGAAGCGTTCGCATACGATGGGCAAATCTTCCCTGCGAATTCCACTTCCATCGTCAGTGATTTGCAACAACTTCATCCCGCCTTGTCCTGCGACAACATTGATTTGATTTGCTCCAGCATCAAGACTATTCTCCAGTAGCTCCTTTAAGGCACTAGCAGGACGATGGACGACCTCGCCAGCCGCTATCTTGTCAACCACACTTTGCTCCAGCCGCACGATCCGTTGGGCCATGTCCAAATTTCAAATGGCGCGAACTTTATTGCCCGGTTAAACGATTTTATCCGGACATCCTAAAATTAACTTCAATTTCGAGATTGCCACGAACGAAGATGACAGCCGACGAAGATTTTCTAAAGGTTGAGATGTATCTCTACTTCATGCTCACAGTTGATACCTACACATTTAGTACGTATTCCAAGAGCGAGGAGATCTGGGCATTCGTTTGGATTTAAGTATGCCTGGCCAGGCATTTGTCGAAAAAATTGAGCCGGTGAAAGGTACACCAGCTCTATACTTTGACATTATGTTTATCCCCCACTTGCTAGGGCTTTTCGAACTCTGTTTTCCAGGTCTCCATGAAGGCGACGTGCTGTATTCAATTGTAAGGGATTCGTTTCCAAAGCTTATCGCTCATATGTGTCGATAGAACTCGTCATCCGTTCTTGGAATGCAATTTTCTGATGTCATGAACCTTCTCCGAAAGAGCTTATCGTCCCAGACAAACACAACATTGGAGTTTATACCGGCCGCCAACTCTTTCCTGTCGGCAGAAAATGCAGTCAATGCATGGAAAGAAAAAGAGTTGAAGGCCCTAGACGATGGCGAATTTGAAGTTGTGTTTCCGTCGTCCGAACCGCTTGGTTTCCGACTGACTGAAAGCTTTTTAATGGTCCAACCTGTCTGCCTTGCGACGACTTCTGTAGACATTCTCAAGCCGTTTCTCCATCATGCAATCGTCAAAATCAATCAGCATGTTGTGCTTGGCTACCAATACAAGGATGTACTACAACTTCTGCATGACCCTGCCCATTTTCCTATGCAAGTGTGGTTGTGGGATATCACCCGTGACGAGAACGACGTATATATTATCCTAACAATTCCTTCACGAGACCACTTATCATCCATGGGTCTAAGACCACTAGATCTCATGCTCGAAGTCCCAAGTGTGCACTCACTTATTTGCCGAAACAAACAAAGCACTGAGAACAATACGAACTATTCCAAATTTTCTACTGCGCGTCAAGACTGTATCCGAAAAGACCAACTTTTGATGGCGGTGAATGGAATACCAACACTATTCTTACCGCAAGATCCAACGACCGGTATTTCCCACATTTCCATGTTGCATGGCACGATGCACAACCTTCTGGATAAGCCGCGGCGACTCCTCTTTCGAGACGTCAAGCTTTACCAGCAAGAGTTTCGTGAACAGCGCCCGATGTCACCTTGGAATCGACAGAAATCTTCGGTTCAAATTAATAGCTGCACCAAACCAAACAACTCGGCGATAAAAATTGAAGTTGTTTCAAGCAGATTTGAAGAGCTAGTCGAGAAGTATTCCTTGCCAAGTTTGGAAAATGCTAATCAGCCATTACGACGCAAATGGTCTGATAGCTCTGTCCACAGAGTAGTGGTCCCTCCGACTGGTGAGCCTCTTGGGATCCAGCTTGAAACTGACTTCACTGGAAAATTCACGATCTTCAAAAGCTACAATCGGTGCGAGGGTTACTTTGATTACAGTACCTGATATTATAGTGGTTTCGTAGCACCTGGAGCCAAGCCAAGCGAAATATACGTGAAAGAGATCGAATTGTGTCGATCAACAGAGTTAACGTAGGGGAGTACTCTGTAGAAGAGATGGACCGACTTTTAAGAAGTCATGTCGACGAACGGTATGAATTAAACCACGACGCTCGTCATGAATTGTTACAGACAAATGGTCATTGCGCGTCGGAAAAGTAGCTCGTTGTGGTCGATGGCAAAATCTTGGCTCCAATTAAATACGTCAGTGAAGAGTGCTCAAGTACAGGACTACGAAAATTGAACAAATGACCTAATTTATACTACAACCATGCAATTATGAAGTTTTATGAAGCGCTAGTGTTTGCTGCTTAGCAAGTCGCAATCCCTCTTGGTAGATACGATGTACGATCGATGAGCTGTGTAATATCGATACCTACACAATTGTTACAAGACATCTACGACGGCAGTGGTATACCTTGAAGGTTTCAATTTCTAACTTGATGATCTCAATCACAGTGACCTTTTTGAGCCTCGAGTCACACTCGACGCTTTCTTCAGGGTCGGATCCTTCCAATAATGACATGAAATCTACATGGTATCTGTTGGCCTCACTGCATGGGTACCTCTGACTCACCTTGCTCGTAACTCTTTTTGATTTCTTCAATGATTGGTTTATCTCGAAAACCTTTCCATGCAGCATCTTCCTCCAGTGAAAGCGACACCCGTGTATTCACATCCTTCTTTGTTTTAGTGAGAGCCTCGCGTCGTTTGTAGTCATTGTAGCTCCTGTTGAACTGACTTCCCACGAGTGTTAGAGGCATAGCTGTGTAGCATGCCCCAAATATCATCGCCAGGACGGCAATGAACTTGCCAGGCATTGTAATCGGTGTTATATCACCATATCCGACCGACGTGATCCTGAAATGTCATTAAACAATTTTGACCCCAAGGAGTGACTTACGTAACGATAATGAACCAAATACCAGAGAAAACGTCCTCAAACTGGGAGAGATTACCTTTTCCGTCAATGAGAATTCGCTTTCCAGGCTTCATGTGAAGTGTGGCATTGGGCATTTTAGTCAACGCTTGGCCATTCACAATACATGGCTGACCCACGAAACACTCCGTCCCCATCTCGAGCTGGTAAATTATGAAGGCAAAGATCGTTGTGACAAGTGCAAGCATAAAGTACTAGTGACAATTTTAATGTTGAAAACATGCAATTTCGTACTGGAATGACAAGACGCTTGTAGGTTTTCATAATGGCCTCTGAAACAACAATAGTGGCTGGGATTTCCTATCAGAGAAAGTTGGGACAAGCACATTAGACGGAATTACCTTCTGGATTTGAAACCAGCGGAAGATTCGGGCGAAACGCAGCACTGTGAATATATCATGGGAGCTGGGAACGATTGCATATCGCGGCTTGATGCCGGCCACAAATCTCTTTAATTCAAAAATGCAGAAGGGGATGAACGAGATGGCGTCAAGCCATTGCCATGGATTTTTCCAATTGACGTAGCGAAAACCTCCAGAGACCCATGCTGTCAATAGAAACTCGACAACTGACGAGAAAAAGAAATAATACTCGAGGAGTGGCCAGGCGTTTGACGGATCGACGTAGTAAAAATGATTTCTTTGACATTCGCGGCGCTGGCAAACATCGTACGGAAGCTCGTCGGATGCAAGTTGATACCCTGTTCTAAAGGGTTGCACAAGACTCAATCCTGTCAGATTGTAGTTGTTGTTATTCCACAAGCACCCAATCGATCCATTCAAGAGAGAACCAAAGTTGTATCCCAAGCCGTAGCACTTGGATTGAGTAGCATTATCGCTCGAATCGCAAGTGAAATCAAGCCTCTGGTTGGGATCAGTGACACTGAAGCATGCAGGGTCCGTCGTGGAGTTTATGGTAGAGGACAGCTGACAGTACGACTCAACGACCGACTTGCACACGATGGTGTTTTCTCCATATGCTTGGAGTTCCGGCATAGTCTCAAGCACGAGGACAAGTATGCTTAAAACCATAACAGCCCAGCGATAGATATACCACCGACTCCTTTTGGCTCCATCATCTGCCAATCTTCGCCCTAATTTTCCCTTCAATGCGCTATGGAATGACGATAGGAGTCGATTGCGGAACGACACATGCGTTTTCGTCTATGACACCAAAAACTTAAAAGCGACAATTTGATTCTTAGTCACCTTGATCGCCTCTGGTTCGCATACAATTTCATCAATAATGCGGACAAGTTCTTTGTATTTGTCGAAGCATAATTGCATGTGGGCATGGAGATCGCGTGCAATTTGTTCGACTTTCGAATTGTCCCGCTCATACTTGAGTTCATTCGCCAGTGCACTCGAGATGAGAGCCATTTCACCAGCAAGTGAAGCAAGACGCAAGTACGTCGTATTGGGAATCATGTACTTAGTCAAGATTTCAGGATTGTCATCCATGATAGGATCGTGTTTTGTCGCTTCAGGCCGGCCAGCGGCTAGCGCACGCATCGATTCCAAGCTTCGTTGGACAACTTTTTCTGTATGGTCGCGCCAAGCACGATCAAATTCTGTGCCGACAATAGCAAGAGGCATAGACAAGAAAAGTGTGCCCATGATCATGATAACGATGGCTGTGATGCGACCGAGTGCGTTGCCAGCCAGAGGCACAACATCACCATAACCAACCGTAGCGACACTAAGGAACTCAATTAAGACGAAAATACATGGAAAGCTCACGTGACAACGACGTAGTAAGCTGAGGTAAGCAAATCGGGAAACATGCATGTATCTTTGTCGTAGCATGGGTCAAACAAATACATCAAACACGAAAAGACGAGAACAATTTCGAGAAGAAAGATAAGCTAACCATGAGGGATCAAACGAATTGACGCATCAGAATGTTACCGCAATAGTGATCCCAGGAATACTGGCACGGATGGCTTGAATTAGAATATACGTACCCGAGTTATTCTACAAGGCATAATAAATCGTGAATGAGTCCATGACTACCTTGGCAAGTCGGAAGATGCGAAGGAGACGAGCTAGGCGCATGACCACAAAGGAGGTTCCGTCGCCAAATATCGTATCAACATAAAAGGGCACGAGGGCAAGCAAGTCAAACCAATTGAAGATATCTTTTGCAAATGGAAGGAGGCGGCGTTCACGGAGAACGTCACAATCTTTCCACATGCTTGGCCAAATTACCAAGCGAATGATAAAGTCGAGGGAGAACAGAACAGTGAAAATGCCGTCAATCAGCTTGTATGTTGCTTCGTCGGGAAGAGTTGGGTAATCTGGGTACAGAGAGTCCAAGTTTGGCCCGTCAAGCGTTCGGAGAAAGAGTGACCCACACGATATTAATGCTGAGAGAGCCATGATGTGGTGGAATACTTCAGCGTACTTGGAAGAATCTGGCACTGTGAAGAATTGGAAGATAGATTCAAACCGATTAAGCCGCGTGAGATTCTGCGGGGTGTACATCTTCATGGACGTATCCGTAAGCAATCCAGCATTATGCAGCGCTTCGATCGACAGACCTTCATTATATTTCGGAGAGATAGCCGAGAGCACCGGCATGGCGCAACTGCTTGATGAAGCCCCAAAGGTCGCGAGGTTTCAAAAGTTACTGACTATCATTCCAGGCAAGTGTTTGTCTTACCCCATACTGGTATTATAATTTCGAAAAAAGATCGCGAAGATGAATAAGGCAACGACGAAGCTGTTGAGCACTACAGTCGGAGTGCTTACGGTCGTTCAAGGACTTGGAACAGCGCTCGGTACGTCTCTCCCCAAGGTTTTTCTCATCGTGATCGTCATTTTAGAGTCCAGTCATACAACTCTCACGTCTTGTAAGCTGATTTGTGTTGACGACGAGCACTGACTTGTGTGTAGTGTTTCTCGGTTTGAATTTGATCTTGATTGGCGTCTGGCTGCTCTTCCAAGAGTACAATCCTTTTGTTGCACCGTTTGATATGGCGAAGTGGACACCATTTTTGCAATCGCAGCTCGGCAAGGCATTTGTATACCAGTTTCTCGCGTTCTTGTCGGTGGGCTCGTACTTTGGGTCACTTTGGAACACATTTGCGTTCTGGTGGCAACTTGGCGTTGCTATTATCTTTGCTTTGAGCCATGTTTCAACAAGCCAAAGCGTTCCACGGGATGGCAATCAAGAGAGCTTGCTCATGCACGACTACCAAAAACTAGACGTCTTGGCCATGTAATTCATCAATACCCTACAGCTGTAGTCTTTCCGTCCGTCACATGAGTCATTTTGCCACATCCTTCAATCATTTCGGTGCATCTTCACCCATTGCGCCGTCATGTGCCCCAGGACCATTTGTGCACAATGCTGTAGATACTCTTGGGTACAAGGGATGTGAGCACGATGCAAAGACACGGCTTTGGTAATCAGAGCATATGAGTTCTTTTACTAGAGTCTTCAACGTACTCGCATCAACATTAAATGACGGAAGATACGAGCATCCTCCTCAGGGCCCATTTGTCCGAGCGTTCTTTCGCGCCTTTTTGAGTCGATCCTTGCAGCAGACTTGTACTTTTTTCGAATGATGCAAGAATGAAATAGGTTCGTTCTGGTGCAAATTGATTGGCTTCCTGATACACGAACGGACCAATCAGCGTCCAGTGCGCCTTTCCTTTGTGGAAGCCAGGGGAACCCATTTTCCAAAAGTCGATTCCCTGGCGAGATGGTCCTCAACATTGCGTATCAAGGAGTTCCTGGCGCATACTCCGAGAAAGCGGTGCACCAATTGCTCGGACAAGACGGTATCCAAGCGCATGGATTTTCGTCGTTCGAAGAGGCGTTTGAAGCTGTTCAATCGGGAAAAGCCCATTACGCTTTGCTGCCATTTGAAAATTCTCTTGGTGGATCGATCCATGCCAACTACGATTTACTCTTGCGCTTCAATCTCCACATCGTGGCTGAAACTCACCTTCGCGTAAATCACAATTTGTTGGGTTTGCCTGGCACGAAGAAAGACGCCATCAAGACTGTCATTTCGCATCCACAAGCACTTGCGCAATGCGATCGCTACATTCGAAGCCTTGGCGCCACTCCTCGTTCGGAGTATGATACAGCTGGTTCTGCCAAGATCCTTGCTGAGCATCCTGATTGGACCACGACTGCAGCGATTGCAAGTGACTTGGCCGCTACACATTATGGCCTCTCTGTGCTCGATTCCAGCATCGAAGATGACCCGAGCAATCACACTCGATTTCTTCTTCTTGCTGGAAACAAAGTGTCTGCTCCTTCATCGGCTTCCACCAAAACCACGGTTGCATTTGCCACCAATGAAGGAGCGATCTCTTTGCCCAATGTGCTCTCCGCCTTCACCGGGTCGCTTAAGTTGACCAAGCTTGAAAGCCGACCATTCGGTCCAGTTGCTTCCACTCGATTGAACGTGGGAGTGTCCGGCGACAAGTACAAGTACGTATTTTTCGTAGATGTTCAAGGCGCAGTCAACGACGTGGAATCTGCCTTGACCAAATTGAAGAGTTCTGGTGCTGACTACATTGTCCTCGGTTCTTACCCTGCTGACGGTGTCCTCGTCGACTCAATCCGCCAAAATGTACCCACGGCGCCTGCTGCCCCAGCTGTGGGCTTGAACCCATTGCTCAATAAACTTGCACCTTCCAAGACTGGTCAAATCCTTGGCCTTACGAAGCAACTTGAAGCTCAAGGAGAGACCGTTTACTCTCTCTGCGTCGGCGAACCTGATTTCAATCCTCATGCTGAAATTATTGCGAAGGCCATAGAAGGTCTTGCTCAGGGTAAGGTGAAGTACACCGAGATGCCTGGCATGATTGCGCTCCGCCGTGCGATTGCTCGTTATTTGGAACGCGCCAAGGGTATCAAGTATGACCCTGCGACGGAAATTCTTGTTTCGAACGGTGCCAAGCAAAGCGTCTTCCAATCTCTTTTGGTCGTTTTGACCCCAGGTGACAAAGTTCTCATCCCTGCTCCTTACTGGGTGAGCTACCCTGATATGGCCAAGCTTGCTGGTGGTGTCCCTGTCATCCTCCCAACTCGTCTTGAAAACTCCTACTTGATCGAGCCTCAAGTTCTCCGCGAAACTCTCCTGGCCAATCCAACGACGCGAGTTTTGATCTTGTGCAACCCCAGTAACCCTGCTGGTGTTCTCCATGGCCCTGAACTTCTCGCCGAGATCGCCCAAGTCCTCCAAGAATTCCCAAATGTGCTCGTTTTGGCTGACGAAATCTACGAACAACTCGTCTTCCAAGACGAAGGTACTCCTGAACGCCGCCACATTAGCGTCGCTTCTTTGCCTGGCATGTACCATCGCACGCTTGTTATCAACGGTTTCTCAAAGAGCCATGCCATGACCGGTCTTCGTGTCGGCTACTTGGCCGCACCCAAGGTGTTCACGGCCGCTGCGTCAAAAATCCAGAGTCAAATCACGTCCTGCCCAAGCTCGGTCGGCCAAATTGCTGCCATAGCCGCTCTCGACTTGGAAGAATCATCACCAACTCCCCTCATCGCAGGAACGTTGGCAAACATGGACGAGAAGCGCAAGTATGTGTGTGGCCGTCTCGATGCGATGGCCCATGTGAAGTATGCCCACCCCACGGGTGCATTCTACGTTTTCATTGAATTCCCCCATTACATCGGCACGGGCTTCAAGACTCCAGCTGGCGTTGACATCGACACTGACGAAGCCTTCTGCACGTATTTGCTCGGATCTTTCCATACTGCGATTGTGCCAGGATCGGCGTTCGGAGTCGAAAAAGCTGTTCGCTTGTCGTACGCTACTTCGCTCGAAATCTTGGGCCATTCGCTCGACGCGTTTGAAAACAGTTTGAAGTCGTTGGTTAAGTAATCTCATTTAACCAAACTGCATGCGGTGAGGCAACATGTTGCGTAGTAGAACAGTGGAAGGACGAGGTTGTCGATCTGCATAGTAATCGCTTCAAGAGCAGCGGTGAGTAGTGTTGCACTTGCGAACGCAATGGCCTACAAAATGATATCCTGCAAGAATCTAGATTCCTCGTACCGATGCATATTTTCCCTGAACAAAGTCCCAATGGTACGAATGACAAGCAAAAGATACGATCACCATGGAAGCAAACATTGCAATGCTTCCTTCCAATGACTTTTTCCCGACAATCTTGGTCTTTCCCATCGTCGAGCCTACGGCTGCCCCCTAAGCAATTCATGTTAATCTCGCGGTCATATATTTGTAACCATAGCATCTCCAATGCCAAGAGCGAGAACCCCAGCATTTGCGATCAGAACAAATGATGTTGACGAGGCTGGCAACCCCGAGAGAATCCATGTGGGCAATGCACACCCCAACAATAAATACGTGTGACTCAAGACAACACAGCCTTCGTCCCGGTGATCCAAGTAGACGCGAATGAAGAGTGCGATGTGTCGACCAAAGGGTGGCACAGCGAGCGCTCGAATGCACTCAACAACGACAAATACACCGACGGCGACACCGTAGCTCAACCGTAGCATGTCAACCTAGAATGAGTCAGCAGAGAGAGAGATTTCAGCTTACCTCATAGAGACTGACGGGTAGAAACATGAGCACTGCAAGGACATGATAGAGCTTTCGTGAAACGATCTGTTTGAGGCCAAGTTGCTTGGCCACGATGGGACAAACAGGCACAACCACAGCGAGAACAACGATCCAATACCCGGCAACCATCAACTTTGACGAAACAACCAAGTTCTCTAGCACCCAGAGCCAGAGCGGTTCGTTCAGCAGGAAAGAGGCCCACACGATGAAGTTTAATGCGACAAGTGCGAGCAGTCCAAGGAAGATAGCTGTCTGGGACATAGGAAGTGCTGGACGGATAATACGCGGTGTGGAGGTTCCATAAACTCGAAAGAGTGGAATACAAAGGGCAGGCATCACGAGAGCACTCAATAGCCCCAACTGGAGAACGATCGAAAACCCATCGCGAGATGGAATATCCGCCAAGCTCATGCCAAACTACATCATTTAAAAAGAACCAGCCATAGATTGGTATTACCTGCTTCAGCGAGAAGAGGAGTGCATCAATAGCTAGAAAAGCCACGCCTTGAGAAATTAGCATTCCTTCGCCGAATGTGAAGGAATGCGAGAGAAATGGCAAGCCGAAGCGCAAAGTGATGTTGTATGCAGCTATGGTCGCATGTATATGGACATACGAAGTTACTACGAGTTGGCAAGTATGAAAATGAGTCACAAGTACCCGTGCAATACCGGTACCTTGGTCAATCGGAAGAAGGATATAAGCAATGTGTACAAACAGAATGTCAAGAATTGCATTGGCAAACGACCACGAGACTTTCGTCGCTAAACGTATGATAGAGGATGTGGCAATGAGGAGCGATAGCCACAGGTGCACATGCGTGTAGTCTAAATTCACGTCAAGCTATACAATGCAACTCCATTCTGCAGACGTACCAGAAAACTCGTGATATTCAGCCCACACAAACATGAGACGGCTCGAAATCACAATTGGAACTAGCGTTAGCCCAACCAATATTCCGCTATCTTGCTCCACCCTACGCATATTTTTAGTCTTCGCCGCGTTATGTACACAGACCTCATGTGCTGTTGCACATGGCGTGGAAGGATGTCTGTTGCATGTATTGTTGACGCAACACCTCCAAAGAGGAGAAATACCATCAATGCAAGCGCATAGGGCAAAGACTTGACTGGCATCTCGTGGAAAGATGGAATTTGATCCAGAAGCATGTATATCCATACAACAGCGAGGCCCAAGACGCATGCTTCCGCCGCGACTCGACTCCACATTTGCGCGCTTTATTTGAATCACACCTTTGTGCTCGGTTGGAAGTTTATCCGGACAATCCGGATACAAATTGCAAAAAAGGCTTAAAAATGTTTTCTGGAATTAAAGTGAATTTATCAATAAATTTGTATGCGTTGAACGGAAAGAATAGAAAATAAAAAGGAGAAAAAAGAAAAATAATGGCATGTCGTCGTCATCCAGCTAACGCCAAGCACGAAGCAAGATGGTATTGGCAGAACTCGGAAGCAAGATTCAAAATGCGCTGGGAAAGTTGAGCCAAGCAACGACGGTGGACAACGAAGTTGTTAATGCGATCTTAAAGGACATTTGCCGTGCTCTGATCGAGTCGGATGTGAACGCCCGTTTGGTGCAACAATTGAGGGCCAAAGTGATGAATGCGCTCGAGGAAGACACCTCTGCGGGGAACAATCGCCGCCGCCTCGTTCAAAAGTCAGTCGTAGATGCGCTCGTGTCGATGCTGCAACCAGAAACCCCGCCATACAAGCTCAAGAAGGGACAATCGAACGTTGTCATGTTTGTCGGTTTGCAAGGTAGCGGCAAAACAACAACTATTGCAAAGTATGCCCATTACTATCAACGAAAGGGCTGGAAGACGTGCATGGTTTGCGCCGATACATTTCGTGCCGGTGCCTTTGATCAATTGAAGCAAAACGCAACCAAGTTGCGCGTTCCGTTCTATGGTAGTTACACTGAAGCTGATCCTGTCCGCATCGCCCAAGAGGGTGTCGCGCAATTCCGAGCAGAACACTATGAACTTATTATTGTCGATACCAGTGGTCGCCACAAGCAAGAATCCGATTTGTTTGCTGAAATGCAAGAAGTATACGACGCTGTGTCTCCGGACGACGTAGTCTTTGTCATGGACTCTACGATCGGTCAAGCCGTGCATGATCAAGCAACGGCTTTTCGTCAAGCAATTCCTGTCGGCAGTGTTATTATCACTAAGCTTGATGGTCATGCCAAGGGTGGTGGTGCCATGAGTGCCGTTGCCGCGACAGATGCCGCAATTACCTTTTATGGTACTGGTGAACACTTCGCCGATTTTGAATCGTTCAATGCTTCGTCATTTGTCAGCCGTTTGCTTGGTATGGGCGACATGCAAGGTCTTATGGAAGAAGTCAAGTCTGCTGGTATGCTCGACAATCAAGAAGAAATGGTGGCCAAGCTGCAGAAAGGCGTCTTCACGTTGCGTGATATGTACAATCAATTCCAAACCGTCATGAAGATGGGACCGCTTTCCAAAGTCATGGGAATGATCCCCGGTATGGGTCAAGCATTTGGTGAAATGCTTAAGGGCGGTGGCGAAGAAGAAGGTGTCCGAAGACTGAAGCGGTTCATCTACATGATGGACAGTATGACTGCGGCTGAATTGGACGACCTCACACCCATCACTGAGTCTCGCAAAATGCGTATTGCACGCGGATCAGGCTGCCTTCCATTTGAAGTTGACTTCCTCCTGAGGTGCCACAAGCAATTCGCCGGCGTCATTTCGCGCATGGGCAAGAGCGGTCTTCTGAAGGGCGGCGATGAAAAACTCAACAAGCAAATGCAGCGAAATCCTCAAGCCATTATGAACCAGCTCAACAAAGCAATCGACCCCCGCATGATGGCACAAATGGGTGGGCCTCAAGGTATGATGGACATGATGAAGCAAATGTCGGGCATGGACCCGAGCGCCATGATGGAGATGATGGGGGGCTTTCCAGGCATGGGCAAGTTTTAACATGATTTCCATCGAATGTGTCACTGTAAATTGCTCAATAAAGGAGATTCGACCAATCATATCATCCCAAGATATGTTTCAGCGAATCAAAACTACTCTCATTAATTCCACATCACTGATGATGAGAATGAATTGGATTGGCCATATTTCCTTGTCATTCCTCGGTAAGAATGTTCATTCCGTATTTCAACTTGAAAGAGATTTGACCAATGAAATCACCCAATTAATTATTTTTAGCCAATGAAGTATTGTCATTATTGAATATAGTTTATTTGAACTTGATTGGATGTATTCATCTCTTTATTACCAATTAGACAAATTTTTCGGATTGAGTGAAGGTCCCACGTCGGTGACACGATCCATTGGATTTAGCATGCTTTCTAGCTCTATGGTGACTTGGCCATGTCGTGGCAGCATCTAACTTTGACAGCCTCAAGGAATCAAGACCAGCTTGTCGTGGATGAGCTGGGAATTGGATGAAAAAGATCAACCAAGACTGTGGGTTGTATGGGTTTTGTATGCAAAGTTCGAAGTTTGTCCAGATTCGAGAGTAATGACCAATCGCATTTCATTTTCTTATTTGTCCGCCAAAGCTTGCGTCCACGACCGACCGCCGCATCTTCCGAACCTCGTCGATTCCTCCCTCATCCTTCTCAATATGTACGAACCAGACCATCATTTATTAGACGAAGAAGACGCCGTGCAAATGGCGCTCACCAAAGGCCATGTATGTCGTCGTTTCTCATCTCTTGTCTGATTTGCTATCGACGATGTTTGTAGAAACGAAATGGCTTTGACCGACGCAAGAGCAAAGGGTCAGTCGCGAATCATTTGCTCAACTTTTCCCTACCGCAGCGCAACAACGACCCTGCGCCGTATGTGCGAAAGAAAAAGGGCCCACCGCCTCGCACTCGCGATGAGTTTCTCCATGCCAAGTAAACACTGCTCATCTGGCTTTTTCGTGATGGTTCGTCGTAGTTTTCGCTTTGTGATTTCCCCCCTGTCTGAGAGCGAGCCCCGGACGTTATATGACCCGGATGCCCTGACTGAATGTTCGTTCATCTTCTCATTGACATCGACTTTAAAATGTCATTGACAGGGGACAACATTGAGCAAGTGATTGTGGCAAATGAAGCTGCTGATATCGAGCATCGTTGTCCCATTTGCTTAGACACGCTAAGGGCACCCAAGATTACGCGTTGTGGACATATCTATTGGTATGGAATGCTGCTGCTAGGTGTTTGACATGGAATTATCGTAGTTGGCCTTGCATTCTCACCTACCTGTCTCTGACAGAAAATTACTGGCGTCGTTGCCCGATGTGTTTTGATTCTGTGAAGAAGACTGATTTACGCAGCGTCTTTGTTGATCGAAATCGCACAACTCCGTCCGTCGGTGACATTGCAACATTTCAATTTATCCATCGCTCTCGCAGCAGTTGGTTTCCTCATCTTCCAACGGATCCAATTGGAAAGGCACGTCTTCCATCCGTGCACAGCTCCAATGCACCATTTGCCCGCATTGTGGAATCATCCCTGGAATACCTTCAGTCGATGATTCAAAGTGAAATGACTGATCTTCACGCAATGGCACGGGAAGCCGAAAGTAGTGGTGACGATGGGATGCTTCCTGTCATCCACGAAGCGCTTGTCTACTGCGAAAAGCGACTTGGCAAAGTTGTCGAATCCTACCCAGAGTCTTTAATCGGCAAGCCAGCGTCTCCAGTTGCTGACGATGAACCTCCGTACAAGTTTTACCAACTGCAAAATGGCCACTACGTCATCCTGCATCCACTTTGCATGCGAGCACTGACCAAGGAATTCACAGACCATGAATTTCCCCCGGAACTTTCCGGTAAAGTGCTCGAGATTGAGCATGTTGTCATGAACGATGAAGCCCGCAAACGCTTCCGCTTTATGTCGCATTTGCCGTCACACTGCGATTTGTTTCTTGCTGAAATCGATTTGACCAACCTCGTATCACCTGCTACTTACGCTCATTTCCATCCTGAGATCAAGAAACGTGCACGCCATCGTCATGCCAAGCGTCAAGCCCAACAGAATACTGAGCGCAAGAAGACTCACAGTCTTGAGATGAACCTAATGCTTCAGATGGCCCTCGATAGCGACGACCATTATCCCCACCTCATGCAATCGTCCTCCATGGAAGTATCTGCATCATTTGTCGAAGAAGACGTTGTGCCTGACAATACGTCGACTACGTCTTCGCCATTCAACTCTCCGTATGCATCCTTTGCCGAGATCACGACGAACCAAGGATATTATCCAGCATTGAATCTCAATGGTTTTGAAGAAGCCAGCTGGCCTAATGTTGACGCGCCACCATCGCTCGACGAGCTCAAGAAAGGCGGCAAGAAGACGAAGAAGGGTGTTTCCCTCTTCGCGACGTCGCAACGTCGTTCGTACCGTTGAGAGGATGGGCAAGGGTAGACGAGGAGAGGATTCAAACTAATGAAACTTGTTGCGGTGTCGGTTACATAATCGGTTTCACAGAGTCATGTTGAAAGCATGGGATGGCGGTACTACTCGGACGACATGACATGACGCTCATCTGATAGAGTAGCGACCAAACCTCAGCGCAAGGATCTTCTCAACGACTTTATTCAACGGTATCATGGCGCTCATCTCTTTGAAAGCCGTGAGAACCTTGATGATGACTTGGGATCGTCCGCTGGTCTCTATCTGTCCCGCATTTTATCGTGGCTGCGTCTCCACTGCAGTGACGGCGATGGACTTGCCCTGCATATTCATGCAATCTCCATCTTTGTACGATGCGGATATATCCAAGAACTCATCGACGTACGGTGCCACCTCGCATACGAAGCAGCTTATCTTCCTTCATGTAGATGGAAGGAGTACCAGTGCTGTTGTATGTGCTGACATTTCCGTCCCAAGTGATTCAGGACAACCACTGCATGCTGGTGATTCAGCTCCTCCAGACCATTGGGCGATGTGGACGAGCTTTCAAAGAGTACATCAGTCTCTGTGGTGGCGAACACAGTGTTATTGATTGCTGTATTGGCAAAGGTTCTTGTGTCCTGCTTGCAGGGCTCGCTTACGTTGTATCCTCCATAGGTCATCCTACGTGTAACAGTCCTCTCTGGCTCACATGCCGAACGATGGTGCTCGGTCAGTGCTGTGGGAATCCCAACTCGGTTGGGACAACTGCGGCCGCTGTGCAGCTCATGCTCGATCACGAGAGCGTTCCAGTACAATGCCTGGGCTCTCAAGTAAGTGAAACCCGCTAACAAAGTCACAAGCATGGCCAAGGTGCTACGAGAGCTCGTGTACTTCAAGTCTCCCCACTACGATGTGGAATTCACCAAGCGATTTGGTAATCTTATTCCACTCGCGATGAAGATGCTGGCCCATGACAGCTGCAAAGTGCAGTATGAAGCTCTTGAGCTTGTTCATATTGCCCTGGACGATCGCTCCACTCATGTAGGTCACACCCTCACCGACACGACTGACGTAGGTGCTATTAGCATGCGCTAGCCGACCTTCTTCTCCAGTGGCTTCGACAATCTGCCATGAAAGCGTAAGGACATGAGAAGATAACTTGCCCTTCATTGTATGCCCCAAGGGAGCACGAAGTCGCCAAGACCGTGGAAGAGTTGTACGAGGTGGAATGCTTTACACATCTCAAGTCCCCCGTGCTGCGCATTTGCCGCTGCCTCGACAGTATCGTCATGGCGGTTCCAACGTTCGCCGACCTCGTGGTGGGTCAATGCGATGCTCTAGGAATGGAGTATAAATTCAAATAGGTCGACCGACAAGGGTTGGATGCACTGGTGTATATCATTCTGGTTGCCACTGAAGGATCCCTGAAGTGGCTGACTGCATGCTTGACGCTGCTTCGTTTGTGCGCCATTCAAGAGGTATTTTTCCGTTGCTCCATCAGCGTTTGCCACATTCTCTTCATGACAGGATGCCTTTGGAATTGTCGCTTCGATCTGCCAGCATTCAACAGCATTCGTTCGTGAGATTCTAAGTGACAAAGCATACCGGCTGCTCAGTAATGCCGACGATATGCCAGATGAAATCGACTTGAACGAGTCGATGGACATGCTGTTGGGCGATGCTGATCGTTGCAAGAGTATCTGGAAGTATTTACATCATCGTGGATGGCCACTTCAGTCGCCGGTGCCTGATACAGAGGACGCAGATCCGACTCTGGGAGCGATTGAAGCTCAAGTGGAAGCCACGATGTCGGCCGTGCGCCAAGATGTACGTGATATGCAGAGGTGCAAGCTTTTCATGACTATGGAATAGTTTGAGTTCCACGACGGTCTTTTGGCTGATGATCCCCCGCCAAAAGTGTTCTCTGATCATGTGTATATCCAGAAGCTGCACACGCATTTCCAGCACTATCGTCTGCGCCTTTCGTCAACATAGATGCATCGTTTATTCAGCATAATGCTCGTCAGTAAAGCGTCGTAAATCTCGCAGCTGGCTCAAAATGAGCTTGACATTTGTTCGCGCCAATTCGGCATCCTTTTCAACGCCATACGTACTACGGCCGTAACTGCGATAATCTTGGACAAGATGGGCATGCTTCGCTAATTCTGCATGAATACTGCCAACGAGATGGAGGAATTCTTCCGATGTCTTTTGAAACTCAGCATCGCGGCCTTCAGTCGTGACGTTTGCAAGGTGTTGCATTGCGATTCCAGCCTTTTCCACGGCTAGGACCAATTGCTAGGATCACACAAGTTAGACACGGCATGTTTGAGGACATATTTACATCTTCGACTTGGTCCAACGACTCGAGAATCGCCGCATTCCTCAGGGGTTGGTTCTCAAAGTGCACTCGTCCTTCTTCCATCTTGTGGGTGTTGATTCCACAAAGAAACACTGAATAACCTCTATAATATAATATTTGGTTAATTTTATATACCTATGTATTCTAATAGTTTATCAGAGTACATGAGTACTTTATAATATAATAACTGAATATTTTTTATATATGGAGAGACCGTATAAATAGATACAATTTCTCACACCTTGAAGGCATCCCACAAGCTCCTCGACTTCCTCAAGGACGATGTCGTAAGGTGCGCTGTCAATGCGCCCACGGCGCGGTGCTTTGCGCGCTTTCAGACCTAGACCGAACAGGTGTGATCTAGGCAATGGTGTTGTCAACTTTTGCTTGCGTCACCTCCAAAACGACAGCATCTTGACGTTGACGAAGATTCGAAGAGATCGAGCGCACGTAAAGACAAAAACATGCTGAGGCAGCGAGAACAACGATCGATTAGTCTCTCTGTCCGAATATTTTCGATCTACATGAGCAACCATTCATACCAGCGGCGTGTTTGACCACATTCTCGAGCTGGAAGATTCATAAAGTAACTCAATTACATATTTACGCTAACACAGGCATACGACGCTTATTCAACAGTAATGTACCTTCTGGGGTGGCTTTTTGCATTCGATCCAATTCTTGCTCTGTGTAGAACAAGTCGCCCTTGTCCTCATCGTCCACCGCTGGAATCGTTCGAACACGCACACCACCGTGAAACGAGACACGTCGTGTCGGACTTGATTCTTCTGAACTGTCGACATCCTCGACAGAGCTCACAGAGGAACGCACATCTGTTGTGTCGAGAGATAAACGTCGAGGCGGTCGAGAGGTGGAATTTTTACGCACAGGCGGGTTCAACTTGTGCTCAAGCACGACAAATGCGTGGAGCCATCCAGCCCATTCAGCTTTCGAGTGGATGCTGCCATAGAGCCATCCTTCTTCTTTTGTCTCGAGCTTGATACCCCACGGCTTTTCTTCCCACTTTTCGCCTTGGAGGATCGTGTATTTCTTCGTGTACTTGTTCTTCGTCACATCTGCCTTCTCGTAATACACAGTCAACACCTGATTGTGCATATGCCAGAAGCGGCATTTCCAGATATTCATGGCCCACTTCTTCGTCTTCGTATCAATGTAGGACTCGAACGTCGCGACTTCATTTGGTGCAACAACATCCATGGCGCAAACTCTCGACTTTTTTAGAACTGACCACGCGGTAATGAAGAATTCATCAATTCAATATTGAACTTCAAATAGTGTATAAATTATAATATTAAAATTTCGCCGATGTCATTATATGGAACTTATTATTAAAATCAAGAAAATAAAATAAAAATTGCATTTACGAGTAAAGTTTACCGTAAAGTGTTTCAAACGTACACTATTTCTTGTCTAGTCCATCAGAACTGCGCGGTATTATGCACAACGTACACATTTATCTCCACCTTTGATAACTGTGAGTATGCATGTTCTCATTTGTCCGATGTAAACGTATCGGCCACACAAAAGGTCGGAAACGCGATGGAGCACTCGTGTTTTTATCTTTGTCGGAAGAATGATAGCGGAACAGCCTGTATGCTATCAAATTCTTGACATGAGAATTCTTTAACAACTTGACGGTGAAGTTCATTGGTGAAAAAGCATCCAATCAGAATGAAGATTCAAGTTTTGGTTGAATCTCCAAGCTCAAAATATTTTCAAAAAGCAACCCATACATTCTTCAAGTCAAATCCAGGTTGGCCATCTCACCTTGTCCAAGTGGAAATATTTAGCCGTGGAGAAAGCAACCGACGACCGGGAACGTGAACATGACCACTGAGTATGCACAACTGCGTTGAAGAAGGCCACCCATCATCGAGGAGGTGTTCTGATCGTTCTGAACGCCCAGGACGAAATTCTGCAACTTTAGATCGATTACTGTACACGTCACCGTCGCCTCGTCATCGGATCAACGGAGACAAGTTTGACAAAACGGATGGGACACACCCTGTCATACCGTTATTCAAAACGGTCAGAACACTGTTCGGCAAGCCTGTCGTGCACGCTCTTTTGATACAAATATCTCCTCGGAAGCGACCAAACGGACATCGCTAGTTGTTGAATCGGTCTCGACCATTCAATTCCGGAACGTCCATAGTTCAATTAACGGCATGGACATGCCCCAGTGCCTTCTAATGATGTGATATAGGCACGCTGCTGCGACTTGAACAACGTACTGTAACGCAGTTTACCACGCCTCATCCACTTGTGTGAATTCATGAAATGTGGTGCAGAATGAATGCAACAAGACAGCCATTCTACCACTCTGTGGCTTGTTCAACATGTTTTTCTCGCGTTGACTGGCTGCGCATCCTTGCCTTCGGTTGTTTCTTCAACGGGGCTCTTCGGCTCGAATTTATTCTGATGGCTGGCGGATTATCCAACCGCATGGTCTGACGACTCGGTTGTGTTTAGAGCATCCACGCACGTCAGCGGTTGTAATCTCTATCGCGTTGAATTAGTCATCGACGACCGCTCAAGCCGCTTGTTTGCGCTCGTGGGGATTGCCATTTACGTGTCGAAAATCCCAAGGAGGAGTGGACATGGCAGTGTCGACGTCATTTTCGCGAGAAGCCTCAAGGAATTCGGTCGTCGAAGTCGTTGCATGAAGTTGTTTGGGATCGCAGTGCACGCAAATATTTCTATTTTTTCCAATAAATTGAATTATTTGATTGGCTAAAATTATTTGACCTGTCACAAGTGCATGCGCTTCTGTCTCATTTTTGAATTTACCTTCGACAGCTCTCAACTTGCGATGCTTCTCGAACCCGTGTCGCCGCCGATGCTCAGCCGTGCTTTGAGCATGCCCGCCGTTCCTCTCAACGACCATGAAGAATTGCACATGAAATCTTTCCATATCACAGCTCCGACCATGTCATCGGTGTGGCATCGAGGAATGCCAGCCATCATACAATGGGAACGCACCAACCCGTCGATCGCTGAGATTCGCATTGTGTTGCTCCGTTCGAGCCAACCAAGAGCATGTGCAATTGTTGCCGACCACGTGGAGAACAATGGGCTCTTTGTCGTACCCCAAGTGCCATCCCATCTTCCTGTCGGGGACGACTACTTTTTGCGCATCTTGTCCATGGACGGACATCAAGGCGCGGACACGCACACCTTTGCGATCCGATCGTGATATCCAACACGCTCCTTTGTATCTTATCTCGCTTAGAATATTTAACTTACCTAATTGATTTGCAGCTCTTTTCTATGCACAATTCATATAAATGTCCTTGGAACAGCAGATCACACTCGATGTGGTGCTTGAATCTGACATGCATTTCGAATCTATTGAGAGCTGCATGTTGGAGCACAAATTCGACCACGAAAGATCATATTGTTGATTTGATACGAATTTCCAGACCCCGTTCAATCGAATCACGCCGGCGGATCGATTCACCAATCGACGCCATTGGCTAATAAATATTTTGGGCGATTGTGATTGGCTGAATAAAATTTTAAAGAAAGTACAGTTCCCATGAGAGAAAGTACAGCTGTACTGTTCTAATTTTCATTCGTCCAATGTATTGGCGCGATTGGAGGTTGATACAAAAAACGAATCCAAATTGGGAAATTTCAAGCGAATCCACAATATCATGGCGAGATTCCATTTCGAGTTATCTCTTACGCCCACGATTCGACGATGTATCGCTTTTGGCGGATAAGGCCTTTCATAAAAGCTTCAGCTTCCTTGAGCGTCACGTTGCCTTCGCTGGCAACAATGTCACGTATAGTCTCATACACATCCGTGGGCATGCGTTTAGCCGATCCAGCAATAAAGCAATAGCCTCCCTACGAAAAAATGATTAAACTTGCGATTCTTCAAGCGCCGTTCGTCGCTACCTGAGAGAGCAATGCAAAAACGGCTGCCTTTTGCTCGGCGAGCTTCCCCTGGACATAAATCTTGTACGATTGATCGCGCGAAAACGCCACTTGCAACGACGTGACAGCACCAGAGGCTACATGTTCTGTCCATTCGTTGCCGTAGAGATAGTCCTGTGTTGAAGAGTGAGGACGATAGAATACATCGATTAGAAGGACCTTGTTTGCATGGCGGCAACCAAAGTAGACATGTGTTTGGCCTACGTGGACAGATTGGTTTCGCAGCGCATGTCGCTCTTGGACAATGGCTCGCATGACGGCAATTCCAGTCCCTGGACCGATCAATAGCATATCCTTGGCATGCATCGCTGGAGTAATGCGAAATAAGCCCGACTTGATCCAAATTGGGACTTGGATTGTCGTCTTTGATGGATCCAACGTCTCGATCCACGACGAGCATACTCCTTTCTTCTGGCGTTTGTACGGTGTGCGGTAGTTCACCAAAGCAATCGTCAATTGCACCTATGGCTCTAACCTCGAACCACATCGACACAGGTGAAACCTACCTGGCCCTTGTGGAGAGACGACGACGAAGCGATCGAATATGCCCGCGGAGCAAGTCGAGGAATCATCTCAACGAGGAATTCCAATGGCACTCGGCACGATGGAAAGTCTTGGAGCACCTACAGACCATGATAATCGGGAGTGGGGAGCACTTCATACTTCGATGTATGTGCGTCGCTCGCGTGTACAATAGTCGTGCAGCAGGTCAGCTCCTGGTGGAGATGCCAATTCCAGCAACTTTTCTTTCTACACATGTCACTGTTAGTTGTCGAAGGAGAATAACAGTCATACCTCTTCAGGATCACTGGCAAAGAGAGAAAGTCGCTCGAAGAACGACCGACGTGGAGTGCCGAAAACGTCCAAATACTTGCGGACCAAGTCAAGCGCAGAGCATGGAGATGGCAGGTCGTGTTGTCCATCGACTCGAGCGATCAAGAGCAAGGTGGATGGAGTGAGGCCTGCGATAGCAAGGAACGAGTCGATCTCTGTTGTGTGGACGTTTTCAGGATAGAGTAATGCGATATCTCCAGGGGAATAAGTGACGTCGCCAATGTCTAGCTCAACGTGGCGGACATCTTGATTCCAATCGGAGGCAGTGAGTCGTTCGTTTTTCGTCATTTTCGCAGTGATGATGGTTCCAGTGATGGCTGTTTTGGGTGGCGCATAAAAGGAATTCGGCAATGGTGGGAGAGATACATCACTGTTCAAGACTTCGACTCGATATTTTGGCGGTGCAGGCCTTGGATTGTCGTCGATGACGAAGCAAGGAGGTAGAACAAACGGTTCCAATTGAAGCAGCGCTGTCCAGAGTTTATCCAGCCATGGATTCAACGCGCCATAGTATCCTAACTCATGCTGGTCGTCACCTAATCCGCGTTCGATTAATTCTGTCGCGCCGAGTTGCAACAATCGTGCCTATGACCAAGTTTAGGAATTCGTTCGAGATCCTCGATCTAGATCACCTGCAATCTTCGAGCAACAGCATTATACTTGGCATAGCTGGAGTCGCCCAGACCAAAGACTGCAACGAGCATGCCCTGGAGAGAATTCGCAGGGAGACTCTTTCGCAGGAGGAACTTCCAGAAATTGGTCATGTTATCTGGAGCTTCACCGTCGCCAGTCGATGAAGCCACAAACACAACATGGCCAATTGTCGGGAAAATTTCGATGTTGAAATCATCCATGGAGCTCACGACCGCCGTGATAGTCCTCGCAGAAGCCATGCGGCCGATCTGTTCGGCCACATCTTGGGCGGTGCCTGTCGCGCTCCCAAACAGGACATGGAGCATCGTATTGACCAATGAGTCCCGTTGTTCGATTGGTCAATCTTCAGCCAATCAAAGTGTATGAATAAAATTAGTGTGTTTTACACAGAAATGTGGGCAAAACTCGAAAATAAACGTGAAATAGTGTATATACTCAAAAATACCGCAAGAATTGTGAGTCATCAGGCCACATCCGACGTGTTCCTTCCTCAACAAGCTCGATTCGTTCCCACACAATACCTTGTTCAAGAGAGATGATATAGTCTACAACGGCGTCTTATACTCATTGCGTGGATCTATCTTAGCCATGGTAACGCACACTTGAGGAGTGCAATGGCTTGTTGGGATTGTACGGATACCTATCCGGATATTTAACTGAATCTGTCACGTACTGGTCGCTAAGATTGCAAGGGCTTGCGCGAGCGGCTGTTTTGGAACAACAACTTTGGGTGCATGCTTCATACAGTCATTCGATGCCCCACGAATTTCCTAGTCGAAGACCGATCTATACTCGAAGCTCTGGGTAACACTGAACGCTGACGAATATGGGATAAACCTATCGAATCTGAACAAACGCCTTCGAAGTTGAAGTCGAAAGAGTATGACTCACTCCTTCGAAATAGCGCAATTTGATTGGCTAATACTAAATATAGACGCAAATTCATTGGCCAATGACTCACTCGAGCAGATTTTCGTGTGCGAATTTCGCATTTCGACATGCCAGCGCAGAAACGCAAGCCGGTACGGGACGAGGACGAAGCGCTGAAGGAGAAGCGCCGACTCCAATGGAAGATCAATCAACGAAACAGTCGACAGAAGCGCAATGATCTTACTTCCACCCTTTCCAAGCAAATCGAACTCGCAACACTTGAGAACCAACGGCTGGAACAACATCTCCACGACCTTGCAACAAATGCTATGGTCGTCCGTGAACCAACATCCATGTTTCTCGGCAACGCCGCAGTGCGAATAATTGACGAATACTACCAAGTCTTCAAGGATGGCTTTGCGTCGTGCCCGATTCAACAACAGTTTCAATATGAATTCGTCCGCAAGATCATGACAAGCGACACTAGCTTCATGAATGCCCAAGGTGCAGAGAGTGTTGTGAACCAGTGGAGACTCATGACGACGAATCACCATTCCCTACGCATCCAACCTATCAGCTGCGAATATATGAAGGAAGACGATGGTGTTGTTGTCCGAGCAGTGTCACGATATATCCTTCGCATCTCACGGAAAACAGTCGAAAATCTTTATCCACATTTGCTCAATCGGGAGTCCCTTGTCCAAAGTTTAATCGGCCTCGAAGTCGCTGCCGTCGACACTGTGCACTCATGCTTTGATTTGGACGGTCGCATTATTCGTCACGACGTATCTATCGATCTTGTCAATCCTCTTATTAAACTGTTGGGCGATGTTCAACTTGCGGCTGAAATCCTCAATGGTGCACACCTTGCTGACAATGGGCTCGTCGACATTAACCGGAGCGAGGGACGCGTGGTTGAACTCTGTCCATCCGAGTGCGCAACAGCGTCAGCCTCCATGCCAGACAAGCCGCTGCGGCCGGCGTCAAACGACCTTTCCAAGCTTTTGTCAACGTAGACGCTGGCTACACTGTATTATGAAGTGTATTTTGCACTGTGTATGTAACGAAGTTGTGTGTCAAGTGTCGTAGAATCCACGATACCGACAACATGAGTCATCGCCGGCTCGATAACTCGTAAAGATTGTCGTTATCTTCCTATCGAAGTCCAACGAGACGGGCTGTCCATGTCCACAGGTGGAGATTGCTCGATGCCAAGCTTTCTTCGCTCAAAATATTGTGCTTTTGATACAAAATTGTGAGGAACGGTTTGAATCGACCGAGGTTTCGAATCGATTCTGAATCGAACGGGCTTCTTTGATTGGCTAGAATTAAAAATTAAAATTAGTCAGCCAATCAGAATCGATCAGCCGCCTAACTCACGCAAAACACACACTACACACACCACTTCAGTTTTATGAAATCGATTTGAAAATGAATTCGCATACCACAAATTTGGTTGAAAATGACAACATCATTGATCAATATATTATTAATAATCTTCCGGTTATTTTGACTTTCAGGCAGACTTATCCGGATGATACTTGCGAGCGTACTTTCAGACAGACTTAACCGGATGATACTTGCGAGCGTACTTTCAGACAGACTTAACCGGATGATACTTGCGAGCGTACTTTCAGACAGACTTATCCGGATGATACTTGCGAGCGTAGATATGTACTTCAAACACGAAAGTGCACCCAAGGCATCAAGACATGGTCCGTGCATCGATGAGAAGTCTGTGGCGCCACACGGAGCAGCTTCAAACGCACAGCTTCGTCGGCGGCCGCTGGGTTGAGTCAATTTCAGGTAGGCATTGCTGCGCTAAACCCCGTTTGTGATTTGCCCCCAGGGTCGACATATTCAGTCCAAAACCCGTCGACAGGAAAGGACTTGTACGACGTGGCTGCCACGGATGAAGAAGATGCACGTGCTGCGATTGCTGCGGCAAGTGAAGCGTTCCGTGAATGGAAAAGTCGAACGCCATTTGATCGCTCTGCTATTTTGCAAAAATGGGAACATCTCTTGCGTACCAATGATGACTTCTTGGCTCATGTCATGGCATGCGAGAGTGGCAAGCCGCTTGCTGAAGCCAAAGGGGAAGTGTCTTACGCGGCCGACTACTTGAAATTCTTTTCTCATGAAGTTCTCCGCTACGAAGGCTTCATGATTCCCACCCATCTCCCTGGACGACGACTCATGGCCATGCGACAGCCAGTTGGAGTTTGCGCAATGATTACGCCTTGGAACTTTCCCATTGGTATGCTGGCACGAAAGGTGGCTCCTGCTTTGGCTGCTGGTTGTACCGCTGTTGTTAAGCCAGCAGAATCGACACCTGTATCAGCATTATGCTTCGCCCAACTGGGCCACGAAGCTGGAGTGCCTGCTGGTGTTCTCAATATTCTTCCTGCTCCACGTGATACTGCTGCGCGAATTGGCACTGTTTTTTCAACACATCCAGATGTACAGTCACCTAAATGGCATCAGTAATGTGGTTTAGGTCCGGAAGTTGTCATTCACGGGATCCACGGCTGTGGGGAAGCATCTAGCTGCTCAATGCGCGTCGACTGTGAAGAAAGTCTCGATGGAGTTGGGCGGAAATGCTCCATTTATTGTGTTTGACGATGCAGATATCGATGAAGCAGTTGAGGGCCTTGTCCAGGGCAAGTTCCGCAACACCGGGCAAACTTGCGTGTGTCCCAACCGAGTGCTAGTGCATGCCACAATTATTGAAGAGTTCTCCTCAAAGCTGGTAGCGCGCGTCGCACAGTTGAAGCAAGGCAATGCCGAGACGTCTGGCTTTCCACTCGGGCCATTAATTACACCTTCCGCAGTCACAAAGGTAAAATCCACTAAATATGTCGGAAGACTCATTGTTGCAAAGGTGAAAGGATTGATCGACCAAGCAGTGACTGCTGGGGCAAATGTCCTTCTCGGAGGCGAGCCCAACGGTGCCTTGGGACCAAATTATATGCACCCAACTGTTGTTGCTGACGTGACTATGAATATGGATATTGCCACACAAGAATCGTTTGGTCCAGTTGTTCCGCTGCTTTCATTCAGCTCGGAAAGCGAAGCGATTGCCTTGGCCAACGCAACCGAGTCTGGACTTGCAGCTTATTGCTATACGAAAGATTTGGGACGTGCTTGGCGAGTCTCGGAAGAACTTGAGGCTGGCATGGTCGGAGTCAACACTGGGCTAATCTCAGCAGCTCAAGCTCCATTTGGCGGTGTAAAGCAATCGGGACTTGGTCGCGAGGGCTCAATTGTCGGGCTTGTACGTTCAATCAATGGCATCGAGTGATGCTGATTTACTTCGTTGTAGGATGACTACACAGAACTGAAGTATGTGGCGATGGCTGGCCTTGGCGCTTAATTTTGTGGAATTACGACCTCTCAACGACTCAACTTCGCCATTGGTAAGCTTGAACGTCGTCAGTCCATTGTAAGGAGAATAAACAATTTTGTTCGGGGTCTGTTGCCTTTGTTGTCATGGGTTTGATGGCAAAACGCAGTGCTAATCGTCACTTGCTCCTAGCTCTACTTCACTTCGTTCTTTGGCGAGAATTCCTTCCAAAAAGCCATCAGCTTTGATCCATTCTTTCTCTTCGATCGCATAGTATAACCAAGCAACGTGGTCGGATCTTTCTGGATATTCAACTGGCACATGCTTTTCTTCAAAGTCGAGGAGCTTAGTCCGAAGCGAGAGCGGCATCCGCTCCAGTTCACCGACAGGTGGATCTTCTCGAGCGCTCCGTGGCGACAACGACCACCTTGTCTCTCCTGTTACTGTGTTGTAGTAGTAGACATATCCTGTGCCAACATCAATATGCTCCGCCCATTGGGCTCCGATATCGCGCTTGGTTAAGTAGGCTCGTGATGTTGTGATGGCCTCCTTGTCTTGATTCTCAAACCACTCCTGGGCTGGAGACATGCTTGGAGTTGTTCCTTCAGGCAAAGGCTCATCGAAGTCATCTGGCTTGGTCCATCGGTATTCTTCCGTCAGCTGATTGTAGTAGTATGGCATTTGATACGTGTCGTCAAAGCCTTCTATCCACGGCGAACGAGGAGTAGTTCTCTTGACAAGCTGGTGGTCGGGGCTCATTTCGTATCCATAGTAATATTGCCACCGTAAAGTAGGCTCACGATTTAGGCTGCGCGCAGTTCGTCGACGCTGACTGCTTGAGCCACTGCTGTGAGCAGTCTGAGGCGGGAGTGACCACGAGCATTCGCCTGATGTCGGATTATAATAGTAGGCCACATTTGTAGCGGGATCGATGTGCTCTTCCCAAGCGCCGATCGATCGTCGAGAGATTGAACGTTGAGTGAGCTGGTCTCGCTGAGTCTCGTACAGCTTGCGCTGGTCAGGAGATGGCACGTCCCAGCGGTACTCATGTGTGTGGCAATTGTAGTAATAAAAGTACCCAGACTCATCGTCGAGGCATTGGAACCAGCCTTCCGCATTGTATGGTGGGACGAATGAATCACCAAAGATGTCCATCGCAAGTGGTCGCACTCGTCTTCGCTCCTGACTTCGCGCATTGTAGTAATAAGGTCGGTGGGACACAGGGTCAAAGAGTTCAATCCAACGATTTGCAGCTTCGCCCACGGCTGCACGAACTCGAAAGCCTCGAAAGTGGCGCTGAATAACAGTCGCAGCCTTCTTTTCCCGTCGAACCTTCGTCTGAAGTCGCTTAACGCGTGCTTCCCGTGTTTGACGCTCGACGCCTTCAGTTAGGGGTTGCAATTCCCTCTTGGCGAAACGCAGTAACTTTTCAGCCTCGTTGCACTCGCCCACTGCTAAATCCAAGTTGCGTGTCTCGACAGCAATCGCAAGACGCTTGGCTTGCAACTGGTCTGCGAGTTGAACTTGCAGATAGCGGGTCAAATATCGCTGCTTCACACCAGTGATACGTGCTGAGTCGTGAAATTTCGACTTGATTGTCATCGTTTTGTCCAAATCTTCTGTCAAGAGTGCCTCGTCAGCTTGGTTTTGAGAAAGGGTTCGTTGCAGGCCATCAATCTTTGCAGATAGCTCTGCCACTCGAGCGCCATAAGTGTGGATTTTCACAAAGAGAGGCTTGGCGACGACTTCAAGTTTCCGCAATTCCTTAGTCACCTCAGCTTCTTCACGCCCTTTGTAGCCGCGAAACATCCTCTGCAAAAGCAAAATGCTGCGATTGCGCTTCTCCTGTGCAGCTAGAACCATCTTCATGGTCTTCATGAAGTTTCGAGAGACGTATCCTCGGCACATGCTCTGGATTAATCGCGCCGCTTTGTCCTCGCGCCGACGAAGTTGTACAAGGCCAAGCATGATCGTTCCAAGCTGGCGCTCGCGGACGCCACGCCAATTCTGTTGAATTCGAATCACCGCGCGGATGCGTCTCTCTTCGGCTTCGACAAGTTTTCTTGCCTTTTCAGCTTCCCATGCCTTATGGCTACGATGTGCTCGTTGGATTTGCTTGGCACAAACGTGGCGCATCCGCTCCAATTCGTGCTCAATCAGTCGGCGAGCAAAGTCTTTGCGTCCGTTGTGTCCACGATAGATACGTTGTAAGTACCGCGCCGCTTCGTGCTCCTTCTTTGCCTGTAGGCGTTGCATTTCTATCATTTGTTTCCTCAATGCGACGTCACCACGGCCTCGATGTCCACGCCATAGACGCTGAACACGAATTGCAGCATAATTGAGCATTGCTTCTCGCCGGGTCTCCAGCATTGCTATTCTACGATTTTCGTCTCGAATTCTGTGCACTCGCAACCTATCGCGATGACCGCGGAAGATCTTGGCGTTCTGGTGAGGGCCACTTCCGATAATGCAAGCATTATACCTTTTGAAATATCAGAGCTGCAGCTTCTTCATTGAGCCGGATCCGCATGATACGGCGGGCTTGGCGGCACATGAGTTTGACACGATAGTAACGATAAGCACGCTGAATCACATGTGACTTGGCTTCTTGCAAAACGGCTAACTTCATCCGACGATATGCCGCCCTCGCCAGAAAACCTCTCACTCGTGCTTGTATTTTCGGCAATACTTCTCGCTCGACTCGACGAAGTTTCGCCCCGTACACGCCTCCTCGCGCCAGGCAACCGCGCATGAGAGCCTGAATTCGTGTCGCGCTCACTTCTCGTAGATGATTCAACTCTTTCTAAGTGTGACACAGCTCTTAAGGATAAGAGCATTATATCTTGTGATTGCTGACCTGTATTTGAAGTTCCATCGCATTGGCAAGTGGTTCGATACCAAAGAAGGAGCTCGACCAGTCAACAAATTCCAAACGTGCGACCAACTATGAGATTGATGTCATTCGAATGAAAGAGAACTTTGATACCTGATGCAAGTACTGACGCCGAATATGGGGACAATCGGTCATGTCTAGGGTGAATAGCTTCGTGCATGAAGTCGTCAAAACATCAATGCCAGCTTCCGTGACCCGAGGGCAATTGACAAGGGAAAGCGAAGTGAGTGACTTCATGCCCTTGGCCAAAGTTTGCAAAACCTACGGAGGATTCATGAAAGCTGTTCACTCGAACAACTCATACGTTATCAGTAATGTGATGACAGTGAGCGATGTTCAAGTGCTCTAGAGACTTGCAGTGCTGAGCCAGAGCGGCGATGCCTCGATTCGTGATGTTAGGACTGCCACTGATGTCCAGCCAAACAAGACGCGAACATGATTTAGCAAGGTGGAGAAGGTCCTCGTTTTGGGTTTTGATACATCCGGCGAGAGAGAGCCGTTCAAGCGAGTGACATCGCGTAGCTAGCTCCTTGATGGAATAGCTGCTGACGTCTCTGCATCCTGTAAGTTTGAGAGTCGAGAGGACAGGACAACCAGCAGCAATGGCTCGAATACCCATATCGCGGACATGTCGACAACCAAATAAATCCAAGTACTGAAGGTTCGAACACCATCTCCCCAACTCAATCAGGGCTTTGTCACCGAACTCGCCGACGTGGGCACAGTCTGATACGTCCAAGTAAGTGAGGCCCTTGCAATATTGTGCAATCTTCGAGATGCCAGCGTCCGTGACTTGCTTGCAGCGAGCCAAGATAAGTTTCTCGATCATCCAACAACCTGCAGCGAGGGTTGCAAGGGCGAGATCACCGATTTGAGTGCAGTCACTGAGATCCACTGTCACAAGGCGGCATTGATGAGCCAGCACACGCAGTCCCAAGTCTGTAACTTTTTCGCATTTGCCAAGATAAATGCCAGTTAAACAAGGACAGTGTCGAGCCACAGACCTGCGTAAATTATGTCACATGCGGTGCAAGGAAGAGAAATCATACCAAATACCAGCGTCAGTGACATCAGTACAGTGACTCAATTTCAAGGTCTTGAGGTTCGGGACTAGATTTGCGACTTCCTGTACTGTGGCATCAGTCACAGCAAGTCCACTGTCAATAGCATGCTGATGTAAATCTATTTCAGTTCGAAACGTGCCCACATCATCAGCCAAAAAATTGAGCAGGAATGACCGCATACGCCTACACATTTTGTTGGATCTCATCATTCGTTTGACTTGTTTGTACCTTGGACTCTTCAATTCATTATCTATCGGTGTCAACTTAGACGCTCCGTACGGCGAACGCGGTCGCTTTTTGGACCACCCACGAGAGCCTGGAATATTGTACTTGTTTCTGTCATCTTCCCATACAGTCTTTGGTTTCCCCGGAGGCCTTGTGAAAAGCAATTTTTCGTCTGGGAGGTTGCTCTCGAGCCTCTCGTCATTCATATTGGACTGCGAGACTACTCGCCTCATTGCCGAGTTGACCAGAGGCTTAAGGAAGTGCTCAGCAGAGCTCACTTGACGCCAATCGACCGCGGAATCCTCCATCATCCTGCGTTGAAGCGACGTTTTCGAAAATTGGCACGAGAAACCTCGAGACTTTATGTTATAAATTTTGACCAGTATTGAAAATCAGTTCTTCGACACAACCACCTCCCGCGGCATCCGACAGGTTCAGCAGCGATGGTTGACTTCGACATCATGGGTACGAACTCGACGTAACATGCAGCTCATCCTTGGGTAGAGAAAGCCTCGACTGGCGAGGTGCAGCACGACTTTGGAGCGTTGAATACTTTGCTTTTTGTCACGATTCTTGGCATGTGCATTGTGTGTGCCTACTTGATCAAGGAATACAAGTTTTACTATCTACCGGAGTCTGGTGCTGCAATGATCGTTGGACTGATTGTTGGTGCTTGGTAAGTCTGGACGTTTTTGCTTCCGTCACTGACACGACGCAGCGCCAGAGTGTTTTATCCAAGCCGGAAAGAAATGGATTTTCTTCGATTCAATGTACGTTGCTATCTTAAACACGACAATTGATTTACTGTCACCGATCCAGAAACTGCTATTCTACTTCTTTCTACTCCCGCCCATCATTTTTGAAGCAGGATATTCTGTCCATCGGGTATTTTTTTATGACCATCCATGGATTACAAATTGAAATGTAGAAACGATTTTTCAATAACTTCATGCAAGCGATGAACTCCATTTTTAGCTTCTTACGACATGCTGCTGTAGGACCATTATGCTCTATGCCGTAGTAGGCACTATGATCTCGACGTTCATGGTGGGCTTCTTGACGTTTTACGCTGGCAAGGTACGATAGCAGTCCTCCATTGATAAAGTTTTGGTAGATGGAATGGATTGCAATCGATTCATCAAGCCCTCTGGAGGCATTACTCTTTGGCGCTCTAATATCTGCCGTTGACCCAGTTGCAACGTTATCCATTCTCGGAAATCCAGAACTAAATTTGGATCCGCTCTTGTACAGGTATTTACTCCTCATGTATTCACAATTTTGGCTCAATACTCTTTAAGTCTTGTCTTTGGGGAAAGTGTGCTCAATGACGCAGTGTCAATCGTGCTTTTCAATACGTTCCTCAAGGTTTGTTGTATCGTAATGAGTTGCAGTTTGGTGCCAACGTATTCATAGTTTGAAGAGTCTGGCAAAGAGTTTACTTACGGAGCCATTTGGATGCTCATGTTTGAATTTATAATGATCTCTTTGGGCTCAGTTGTCGTTGGATTTGTCACTGGGTGGCACGCTTATCGTCCCAACACATTTAACCTTCTCCTAGTTTGGGTTGCTCGCTCTTGTGCAAAAACACCAACTTGAAGAAATATCCAAAATATGAAATCACGATGCTTTTCCTGTTTGCCTACGGCTCCTACTCCTTGGCCGAAGTGATGAAGTTGTCCGGAATCATGTCCCTGTTCTTCTGTGGGATCACAATGGCGCACTACAACACAACCAATTTATCGTCTACGTCTCAGGTTGCCCCTAATAATCCCCATACCTTTAACCTGCTTGGTAGATTACAGCCGAGTCAATCTTTCAAAGTTTTGCACTCACTGCTGAGTTTTTTGTCTTCCTGTATATGGGCATGGGTATATGCGTGGGTCAATTCGGTCGTTGGGATTTCAAGTTCATGGTTCTTGCCATCATATTTTGCCTGGTTTCTCGACTGTTCAACATCTATCCTCTCAGTTGGCTGGCCAACTGGAAGCGGAAGGAAAAAGTTTCCATGCAAATGCAAACAGTCTTATGGTTTGCCGGTCTTCGTGGTGCAATGGCCTTTGCCCTGTCACAGTTTGTCCAGAACGACATGACGCAGATTGACATTGCATGGCTAGGGATATGCCTGGGGCAAATCGAGATTTGTACACAACCACCACTCTCTCAGTCGTCATCTTTACTACAATTGTCTGCGGCGGGTTGACAGAACCTCTTCTGAAAAAGACAAAGCTCAAGGTGGAATGCATTCTTGTTTTCTTGCTAATTCATGAACGAAGATTGATGAAGACGAGCTTGACGAATTCGACGAAGAGTATGGCCTCATCTCAACACAAGAGGTACAGTACTACATCTTCGAAGAAAATATTCACGTATCATGAAGGTGTCGGATCATCAACTGTCACCAGAATCACCCGGTGCTGCATCGATCCGTCGTATGTCGGTGGAATCAGAGCCAAGTTACGTTGAGTCCTTCTGGGGTAATGTGGATGATACTTATATGAAGCCAATATTTGGTGGCATCTCGCGCAGGCCGTCGTCTCATGTAATCACTTTTGCTTTTAGTGATGGCTTATATGATTGTAGACTGTCAGTACAGCATCTCTATCTCCCCCCCTTCAAGGTGAAGCCTCGTCTCCCCATGAGCATTGAGTGTTATCTTAACGGCAAGTAAGCTTGTTCAAATTTCCGATTGCAACGCCTTTGAGCCTTGGGAATGATCCGCCCATTCGTAGTGTTGCTCGCTTTGAGCCCATTGCACTAAACACAAAGATGTTCACTGCATTAAGGAATGTTTATCTCCAAAAAAACTAATCGGTTGATGGGTACAGCACTGACGAGCTCAATGCGCTATCTCAACATCATAGCCAAGTTTACCTTAGCCTCCCACGAAACAAACAGTGACTCCAGTACCATCTCGTGCACAATTGCTTCTTTCTCGCTTTCTTGAAGTCAAGAAAGGTCATCTTGTTAATTCAGCGTCACGGCATTCCCTCAATATCATTGGCGGTGGATTCGCAAATCAAGTGTGTCGAGAATGTTCACGACATTCGAGGAGTGCGCGAAGTGCATTGAGCGACGTGGCGAATCGTCGTCATGTGACAGTGGTCTTGGACGAAATCACTGAAGAATGGGACAGATTTGTCGGTTTCAAAGCCCAAGCAAAGCTGTCGCAGGTTGCGGTTTCATCAAGTTCTCTTTGACAAGCTCAAGTTACGCTCTTCTTTGAGAATTGACGCCACGAAGATCCCTTGACGGAGAAATTCGGGAGCTGGACCATCACCACGGATAATTTCAATGTCATCTGGACCATGCGATGTACTTTTCGGAAGACTCGTGAAGAGATTAGAAACTTCTAGAAGGTATCACGTCAATATTGAAATTCAAAACCGATCACATTAAGATTCATTAATCATAAATAAAAGATTCCCCATGGATTCATGCAACTATTGAGAAGCACCCGCTGTCGGCGACTTGAGTGCCGTCCATGGACATAATTCGTATGTAGTAGTCATTGGCGGGGGTTATACCTGCAGGGACAGCTTGATAGACAAAGAGTCCGTTGTTCTCCACATGGTCTGCGACGAGTGTACTTGCCGACGCGCCTTTTCGGCGGAGAACGATGCGGACTTCTGAAATCGATGCATCCCGGCGTTCCCACATGAGGAATGCAGATTGTCCCCATCTCCAGACTGATTCAGGTTTTGGAGAGTGTACACAAATGAATGAGGATTCTCCGTCGAGAGACGCAAGAGATGGCGCGCTTCTTGATCGCGGCAAACCAAGTCCTGCTTCATCAAGTTCATCTTCAATCGATGGATCGGATTTGGCTGGAATATCCACGGAATGACTTCGCCCTGACGCGTGACTGACAAGAGGGGCACGCTGTTGTTCCTTGTTTGGGTATTGTTCGACGACATTCGTGGTGCACTGCAGCATGTTGCTCTGATGGTTGATGAGGGGTGTGAGTGTTAAGTAGCAAATTTGAAAATGAGGTGCATTGGGGCACTGCAGATGCACTTGAAGTTGCCATTGTCCAATCATTGTCGTTTGCAACAGTTCCAAACCAACTTCAACTGTTTTAAACACCGTTGTGATCCTGTTAGCACAGTTGTTCAGCCATCCTTCCGATTCTGTCGCTCCATCTGATATCGGGAAACTCTGTGGGGATTCGTTCAACGACTGCGAGCTCTGGTCGTGGGGTTCGAGCTGGTCGCGTTGTTGTGTCTCACGCTCCCCTGCCTTGGTTCCACTTGATGTACAGTACCATGTTGAACACTTGTGACGGTGTCGGGTAGCCTGGCAGGTCTCTTGCTTGAGGTAGCCACGGACGTGACAATGAACATTCAACCGTCCACACTAACATCTGCTCGTGGCTTGCTTTTACGAGGCGAGATCCTCGGCGTGCAGATGGCTCTATGGTATAGAGCGGCGTGACTGTCTCATTGCGAGGGGGCGCACTACAGCTTCAAGACAGTCGCTGGGTAGGGGCCGCACAGCTTACAACATACCCTTGCAAAATGCTTGCCATGGATAGCTACTGTACTGTCAAGTTCATGTCTCCACCATGCGGTATGCTCACCTTGGACTTAAAGATACACGACATTTAGCACTACTACACCTTTTTTCAGTTAATTCCAGATATAATTCGCCGTATTATCTTTCGATTCATCTTGTGCCCGATATATTTCGTCAACGCCCATTCAATTTCGTTTGGAGGTTTAATTTATCCATTATAATTCGTAAACGCCCATTATACTTCGCCTCGCGGGTAGTATATTTCGAGTTGCTCTCAAAATGTTTCATCGTGCTTTCATTATATTTTGAACAAGCTCAAGAAGCGTAGAGTATTATGATGAATGCACCTTGTCAAAACATCGGCTTGGGATTGGTTTGTTATTTCAGCTCTGCTTTGGGCAGATGAGAGCATTTAAATCACAACACACGCATCATGAAAATACAACATCTCATTCAATTGACTGATGGAAAAATGCTACAAACTTGATGATACATTTGAAGGGAGATCGCGATTACAGGGGTGTGAGGTGGTGATGGTTCTTGCTCCATTCTTTGCGCAAATTGAAAAGTGCGCGAGAACACTCCAAAGATTTTAAAGTGCAATACTTCAACAGCTTGTTCAAAATATAATGAAAGCACGATGAAACATTTTGAGAGCAACTCGAAATATACTACCGCGAGGCGAAATATAATGGGCGTTTACGAATTATAATGGATAAATTAAACCTCCAAACGAAATTGAATGGGCGTTGACGAAATATATCGGGCACAAGATGAATTGAAAGTTAATACGGCGAATTATACTAGATTTTTTCTGGAATTAACTGAAAAAAGGTGTAGTAGGCCACACTTCCAGTCCACGATGGCGAGATATCAACGGAGCTTGTATGTCTAGTGGTCTGCATGAAGCATGCTCCTCATCGGCAAAATATTTTCCGCCGTGGCGATAGTAGGCCGACCAGGAGCGATGAATCCAGTAGGGACAAGAAGCAAAGGACTTTAAACTGATGCGGTTGCAATGTTTCTATTCAGTGCCCATTACCCATTTATTAGTTGCTAATTGTGCGAGAACCAGTGGGAGCACAGCTTTCTATCGTTCAGATGTTGATGTCGCCAGCGCTCTCGCCCAGAACGACCAGGCCTGTCGTGGCATCATTAGACATCCTTTGCTTCCAGCAATAATTTAGATTTAAATACTTTCTCCATATACTGAACTCATGAGCTGCAGACTGAGAAGCATTCACTGTCAGTGTATTGCTTGCAGTCCATTGACATGATTCGAAGGTGGTAATCGCTGTCAGGGACAAGTCCAAACGGGACGCGCATGAATACAAACAGGCCGTTGTTCTCGACGTGGTCGGCCACGATTGTGTACGAGCCTGCGGGGGCGCCTTTCCGCAGCAGCACGATACGCACTTCCGACAAGGAAACGTTCACTCGATCCCATTGAATCACGACAGACTGGCCTCGTCGCCACTGTGTGAGCTTGCTTGGGGCGCGAATGTGTACAAGTTGCTTGGATTGTTTGGCACTCGGGGAGCTTGGAGCCAACGATGGCGAGCTTCTCGATCGGACGAGACTGGGTCGCGATTCCAATTCATCGGACGAGTCGTCTGTTGCAATGTATGTGAACGAATCGACGTCGGTCAGGGTAACACGGTAACTGTCGTTTGCGGTATGCTTGGAGGTGTTGACAAGAGTCGCAGGGTCAACGACGTCGCAGTTGATCATGATGCGTGGGGGTCTTGGTGGCAAATTCAATAATGAGTCATGCAACGATTCGAACGTCTCGACAGGCGAGAGATTTCTTCCGGCAACTGCGAATGCGTCGATTACTGTGGGACTATTCTGGCGTATTCATCCATTTCTCATCTCTTATTGGCTAAAATATTCTTAGTGTTACATGATTGGTCAATTATCTACCAATCACACTTCAAAATCAGCGTTGGATGTTCGTGTGGTGCAGCCATGTATGCCACCATTACCGTAAGAGGTGTCGTCAGTTTGGTGTCTTTACGACGACGAACAAAGAGAGAAAGCGCAGTCTTGCCATCGACGGACCAGCTGGAAATACAGGCATGAAGTCTCATCTGTCGATGACAAGATAATGATATCAAGGATACGAAGCCACCACCCACAAGGCCGATCCTCCCACTGATCGAGTCGCAAGATACCATCCACTTGATTGGCTAGACCGATGTTTGCGTGGTGTGCCTCTCACGCCATGTTTTTTTGTTGAATGTTTCTCGACCACGGATTGGCCCAATTCGATTGTTCGGGAATTCCTGTGGTCCTTCGATGAGCTTCCGTGGGCCACCCAGAGAACTCGCTCGCTTTGTCTTGGACCGACCAAGGCACGATCACAACAAGAATCAAGATCGAATCTCGTCGAGGCATGTCGCTGACTCGATGGATTCCGTCACACAATGCTCGTCTATAGTCTGGCATCGTTGGTCTGTGTGCGTTTAAGAGAGGGAAGTGATAAGTAGCCGCCGTTAGTCAATGCCATCTCACCATCGTGCTCACCTCTTGACTGGCTCCATCATGCCATCAACGGAGGTACTGTACACACGATCAACCCAAGTTTGAGCCACATTGAGGTCATATCTCCCACAAAAAGACGATTGCGAGGCCAAGCACAGAGTCGGTAATGTCACACACAGACAAGCATGCGCTGTAATCTACTCACGCCAGTTGATTCGAAATGACAACAGCGGACCTTGCCTATTACTTGCATTGTGAAAGTCTCGTCATGGGACGCTGCCACACGTACTGTAATCCTGAACGAGGTGCCACACGTTGGACGGAAAGATCACCTTGAGTTGCACTGTCGTGTGCACTAAGACTTTTAATTTGGTATCTTCTCAATTCACAGTCCATGGATGATTCAACTCACCAAGAGTGTGTGGGTTGTTTGCCCAAATCGGCGTCATAGACTTGAGATGCCGCAACGACCGCGTGATTTTCATGTTGCACATCAGAGAACACACTCAAAAAGATTTGACGTCGCCGCGGCGGGGAATTGGCATCCATTAAGTTGCTTACACTAGCGCATCCTGGACGCGAGAGAGACATGAGAAGAGTGAGCCGAGACAAGCCGCGGCTGGAAATCAGTCTTGGTGCAGCTGACGAGTTTCCTCCCATGCTCCTGGCAAGTTGCAAGATTTATTTATCCGGATAATACCAAAACCCGCCAAGTCGGTATCCGGCTAAGATTCGAAATTCGAATTGCAATTCGACGTCCACGCAGCATCACTCAGTCAACGGAAGAGCTCATGGCTGTAGGAACATGCAAGGTCAAGGATGTGTCTCACTTGCAAGTAGAACCAAGCACAGACGCATATCCCTATCACTCTCAAGGGATCTGCAGAAATCGTGACTGAATTCTTTGGATTTAGCATCAACAAGTCGGTATTGATGTGTCTGATCGCCATGGCTCATGTGTCTCTAGCATTCTTTACCAACGAGGCATCTATCCACCAGAAAGCTTTACGCGTGTGTCCAAGTATGGACTGGCAATGGTAGTCACAGGAGATGAGAAATTGAGAGCTTTTCTCAAGAATGTACTGGATCAACTTGCAGGTGCTCATATGTAATGACTTGGTATTCATCCATGTTTCACAAGGCTGGCTCGTGGAAGGCCAAGTACAAAAGCTTGTGGTTGTCGTTGCCAATGCCACGACTGAAGAGATTCTCGAAAGATGGGTCTTTGATGTTTTCGCCGAGCCTCCTTCGGCTCATGGGCAAGTGTCGACGTCTCGTCATTGACTTGATCACATGAAATAGAGTGCGAGAATCCACAAAGCCTGTCAAAGAAATCATGAGCGAGATCCAAGCCATTATGCGTCAGATCACGGCGAGTGTGTCCTTCCTGCCACTCTTGAATGATCCATGCACATTCGATTTACTCGTCTACACTGACAAGGACGTCCTTGTGCCTCAAACATGGGAGGAGTCAGATCCCCGCTTCGTGAACAACTCAGTTCAAGTTCGCCTGCGCTCTTTTTCGACCAAGGTGAGGAAGTTTACATACTATGTGGTGATAACCTCGTGTAGGTTCACAAAGTTGATGCCATGGTTGCGTACAAGGATCCAGACACGACATTGTAGGTCCAACACTTCATCTTGTATTAGGCCATAAGACATCTCATGTACTCTTTCCCTTTGAAAATGTAGTCGCCAGCTTCTCGACCTCTTTCTTGAATGCCGGTTCGTCAAAGTGGCCTTCTTTGTCAAACAACTTCCCAACGTACAGAGACTCTTCGACGGCCTTTGTTTTGTTTGCCAACGATTCGATACGCAGGTTGTAATACTCTTGATACTTGGGGAATTTCGCTCGAACAACACATGCATCCCCATTCTACATTGATGAGAACGAACTGCTGAGGTAGTGACGTGTGTACCTTGAGAGAGAAGCGCAGGATAATGTCTTTTTCAATCCACCACATGAAGCTCGTGAGCAAGCCATTGGCAATGAAGAAACTATACATGTCGTCAGGAATTTTCAGAGCGTCAGGTCATGACGTACAAAGTCGCGCAGGCAATAATGATATAGCGGTTGGCAGGAAATGGCACGCCATTGAAGTGTGTTCCAGCCGACACAGCAATCGCCACAGCCATGGTCAATAGTTTCAAGTTGTCCACAGTGTAGTTGATTGAAAAGGTTGCGGTGCCTTGTTCTCTGAAGTATTCGCCCACCTTGTCATCGAGGAGATATTTGACAGCGGTCGAGTCTCCCGTATCGATCTTTGTTAATTCTAAAGGATCACGTGAACCATTAGAATGAACAGACGAGTGTCATATCCATACCTTTTTCCTCTTCATCGACAATGTCATCATCGTCGTCGTCGACCTTCTTCTTGGAAAACCATCCGCCCATGCTTACCTTTTGGAGTGTGGAAATGCCACGCGGCCTATTTTACCGTATAATTTTATATTCTATAGTATTCAATTCCAAAGGTTTATTTTCGTTGTCAATTGGAAAAGCCACAAGGCCTCATTTGACCGAGAATGCGCATCCGAGAACATTCTAACAGCAAGTGCATGCTTAAAGACATGTCCGGAAGCGTATGCACTGACTTAGTCAACTCTCAGGCAAAAGATTGAGCCGATCTACCGTCTTTGGCGACATTGCACCGCTGACGGTGCAGTGAGAGCGATATTCCATTGCTTATCGTTCATTCGCATCTTGCTACTGCTGCCGCCGGAATTGGAAGTGAAGATAAACAGCAAGAACATTGATTTTGACCTGAGTTCGCATCAACAATGGAGCTATCGAAACCCGTTGGAGTCTTTATCTGTGCTTTACTTGATATCTCAACGTGTGTAAGCAAAGCTTTCAAGACCCAACCCAAGCTTATTTAGGCCGTCAAGTACATTCGCTTTGGCCTGTACAATATTATCCAAGCCGTCTCCTCGATGCTCCACGGACGGCATGACCATCCGCATTGACTGTCGCTGCATTTTCTTGAGTCCAAATCGTTTGGCCTCGCGCCGTTGCTCCCGCGTCACAACCGCAGTTACGCCAAACGTTTTCTTGGCCACGTCAACCAAATATGGTGTCCCCACCTCCAAGACTGTGAAGCCTTGGTAATTCTATCGTACAGTTCACACAATTTGGCACATTGGGTAACCACCTCGATCGAAAACACCCTGGCAGTTGATTTTGGATGAAGCTGCTCAGTTGTTTTTACCATAGATGCAGCAAGACAATGCCAATGCCGCCTTGCAGCCCAGTGCAAAGCCGTGTCTCCCTGGAGAAATTGTCAGGTTTAAAATTTGTTTCCTGTGACTTGCATGGGCATCCTGATGGGTCAACACGGCGCCATGAGTGAGTAAAAGCTGGCACATCTCCATGTGACCTGCTCGAGCTGCCTCAATGAGTGGCGTCGTCTTGCTATGAATCTATCCCAAGTATGGTCTCCATCGGTGAAACGATTGCGTTACCGTATCCACAGCATCTACTTCAGCACCAAGTCGAAGTAAATACTTCGCAATATGGACATGCCCATGCCTACAAGAACCGCAATCACGTTGATGTCCACGCAGTGTGTACCATGCTGCTGAATGGAGAAGCGTTCGGCGACCTTCAAGTGGGTTTTTGTCGTGAAGGCTGAGAAGTCTATGTGACAGCATTGAAGCGTGGGTTGCATTTGTCATTCTCTACTTGGTTGTCGACTCGACAAGAAAAAACTTTTCAACAATGTCGAGCCGTCCTGTACGAGTGGCCGTCCACACATCTCCGTCATATTTGACGAGGAATTTACGGGCATCAGCGCGGCGCTGCATTTCCTCCATCGAGTCGTCGTCGCCTTGGTCGACATCTGCTCTTGCCTTGGTTACTTCCTCTTGCTTTTTCTTCTCTGCGTCCGACTTCGCCCTTAAAAGAAATCGTCAGAAGCGCCATGGCTTACGCTTCTTACTTGAATTTTGCAGCCCGCCAATTCTGAACCATTTCTGTGGAAACTGGTTCGTCATGCGATGTCTGGTTTCGTTCGGTTGGAGCCACCATGGATGCTCGTCGTTGCTTGGCGGCCTGACGCTGCTCTCGCTTAGCCCGAAGCTTGCTTGGTGGCGTGAGAATATTGTTGACTTTGTCGTCGTCGCTCTTTCCTTTTGCCAACGTAACCTCATCTTGCTTTTCAGTCTGAGGTCCGATGTCTAATGCTAGAGTTGGTACTGAAACTTCCTTGCCTTGCTCAAATTCTGTCTTGCTCTGTGCCGAAGGCAGTTGAAGCTCCGTCCAAGTTGGTGGATCCACCACCGTCGGTTGAAGTCTCACAGAGCTTGTTTGCTTGAGTGTCACCGTGTCGGTCGAGATGTGACTCTCCAAGGCGTCATACTTGGAGGTAACCTCGTTGAGCAAATGCAGACATTCATCGACGTTGTCCGAATCGACATCTATACTCCGATAGACTTGACGAACCTGCAGGAGCATGGAAATATCAAGAGTTTCCGAGTATTTCTTCGCACCTCTATGACTCTGACACGTATTTCGCTTGCCCTGCTCTCAATTGATTTACTCTGATAGAAGGATCCATCGCGCTCTGACGAAGACGCAGTGTCATTCCAAGTGTACTGAATCATGCTGCGAAGCCCATTTAAAATTCGCATGCACTCGTCGATCGCAATGCTCTTTGTGTTGCAGATGCGCAGATCCTCCTGCTGAGTCAATGAACACAAGCGACAAAGTCATTTTACGTACCGAGGATGGCGATGTCGACAACATTTGCTTTACTTGCATTTTCTCAAACGCAGTGCAAGCCCGGAGTGCAGCTTGCACGAGTGTTGCAGCACCAATGCCGTGCTTATCCTGAGGGTCGTCCATTTCCGACTCGAGCGCTTTATCCAGCCACACACTAATCTAAATGCCATGTTTCGATGAATCCTGGAACAAATTTGAGCGATTGAACCTCATAGTAGAGCTCCTTTGTCCACTTGGTCACGTCTTCCTCCACATTGAGCGCTCTCTCGAGCTCAGTCTTGATAGCAAGCGAGTCCATCTTTGCACCGAGTTGAAAGGTCACTTCGTGTCAAGTTCTACCAAAACCTCTATCATTTCATATTTGTCCATCATAATTGTCGGTGAAGGCGTCATTGGACTCACTACGGCGCTGCAACTTGTGCTGGATGGAGTCCCAGCTGGCCAAATCACGATTGTCTCGAAGGATAAGCCAGAGGACACGACGTCGTTCGTCGCTGGCGCTCTTTGGGAATGGTAAGTCTTTGACTACAGTGTCACCTTGACCGCTTGCATGGGTAGCCCTCCCTATCACATGAAGCGAAGCGAGAATGCCTTGAAGTTGTGCAAAGCCACACTGGACAAATGCATCCAAATCATGAAGTGTGTATCTCTTCCATTCCTGTCATTGATGTCCTTGAGTAGAGACCATCCAGATTGCGGCATGCACGTCGTTCCAAACATCACAGTCAGCCAACAACCACTCAAACCCAACACCGACGCTCAAACGATTGCTTCTTCCTATCGTGAGAGCTCTGATCTCACGTCTCCAGACACGCGTCAGTTCCTTCACTCTCACGGAGCCGCGGAACTCCAACACTACAAACACATGCAGTCATACGATGTTGTAATTGCCGACATGGGGCTCTACTTGGCATGGCTTGTCAAGCAGCTTCAGCGCCACGGAGTACAGTTTGAGATGCGTGACGTTCAAGACCTCCGTGCATTGGCATCTCGAGGGAATGTTGTCGTCAACTGCATGGGGCTTTATCGCGAAGATCCCGACATGTATCCTTGCAAAGGGCAAGTTGTACTGGTTCATGCACCTTGGATCCGCTCATCCATTTGCGACGAAGATGTTGGTGCGTACATGATTCCTCGTCCATGTGGCAACTTGATTTGTGGCGGCACATCCGAGAAAAACGTTTGGAATACTGATGTCGAAGCACACGCGTCACGCCAAATCTTGAAGAAATGCTTCGACGTCGTGCCGAGCCTTCGCCGTGCGAAATTTGTTGGCGCCCGTGCAGGTTTACGACCAGAACGGCGAGGCGGTGTGCGTGTTGAGATCGATCCGCAGTCAAGTGGAGGCTTTCTCGTCCACCACTATGGTAAGTTTGAATTGGGCAATGAATCGCTGACAGCGATCCAGGACACGGTGGTTCTGGCTTTTGCTTGTCCTGGAGAACGGCCATCGAAGCGTCCTCTCTTGTGCAAAAATGCATGCAACGTAGCAAGATATAAGTGTGTCCTGTTTTGACACGTGTCTTGCCACAAGCAAGTCCATCGCTTCGCCGCCGCGCGTCAGAAATCTTGGATCGCGAATCTTCCACACATAAAGTGATTTGATTGGTAAAAATAATATCATCTTGTATCATCTTGATTGGCTAAAAATAAATTTAATAAGCCAATCAGAGGCCATTGCGAGTCTAGCAATACCAATCACATGGTAAGATTTGCCTCCAGTACACGTGGCATGCAAATGCATTCAAAGTTCATTTCCGTTTCCTCGACCAAGATGAAGGTTCCTGTTGCGTCGGTTTTCATGGCGCTGATGGCGGTGTTCCATCACATTCCGACCGTGGTGGAAGGCAGTGTGGCTGGTGTCGACTTTGGTGGCGAGTTCTTCAAGATTGCTCTCGTGAAGCCCGGTCGTCCGTTTGAAATTGTCACGAATATCCACAGCAAGCGAAAGACCGAAACGATTGTGTCATTCAATGGCGAAGAACGTCTCTTTGGCGCCGACGCCATGAACATTGAAGTGCGCCGACCGCAAATGGCGTACTCTCAAATCCGTCGACTTTTGGGCACGACCGTCACACACCCCCATGTCGAGAGCTTGGTCAAGCAAGAATATTTCCCATACACATTAACCCAAAACCTCACGCGTGGCTCGGTTGGCTTGAAACACAGCGACGACCACACGTTCCATGCTGAGGAACTTGTTGCGATGGTCTTTACCCACGCGAAGCAAATCACAAATGATTTTGCAGAAGCGCCTGTCAAGGACTGGGTTGTCACTGTCCCGAGCTATTTTGCAGAAGCCCAACGTCAAGCTATCATTGATGCAGCTGAAATTGCCGGTGTCCGTGTCTTATCTCTCATCGACGAAAACACAGCTGCTGCATTGCATCATGCGATCTCCCTAGAGTTGTCTGAAGCGAACAAGCCCGAGCGAGTTCTTTTTTACAACATGGGCTCTACATCTTTGCAAGTGTCACTCGTCGAATACACGAGCCGCATTGTACCTGACGGCTTCAAGAAGAACAAGACTGTGATCGACTTTGAAGTGCTCGCGAAGGCTTGGGACGAAACACTTGGTGGCTCCCAGTTCGATCTCCGTCTCGCCGACAAGTTTGCCGACGAGTTCAACACTAAGCTGAAGGACGAAGATATCCGAAAGATTCCTCGTGCTATGGCGAAGCTACGTGCTGCTGCCCGAAAGACCAAGATTGTCTTGAGTGCCAACGAAGAAATCCCCGTGGTCGTGCCCAGCCTCCACGGCGACCTTGACTTCAAGGGTCATGCTAAACGCTCTGAATTTGAAGCTCTCTGCGACGACCTCTTTGCCCGTGTTCTCGCTCCTGTTGAAGCCGTCATGAAAAAATCTGGTATCGCCAAAAGCGACTTGAAGGACATTGAAATCATCGGCGGTGGTGTTCGTGTTCCCAAGATCCAGGCTCTCCTTAAATCTTATTTTGATCGCGATCTTGGCCAACATTTGAACGGTGATGAAGCCATGGCCCTTGGTGCTGCTTTCCGCGGCGCTAACCTCAGCTCGTCGTTCAAAGTTCGCACCATTGGCATGACAGACATTGCATCGTACCCAATCGGTGTCCGACTGGTGGATCTGCATTCGACACATGAAGAAACAGAGTCTACTGGCGACGAAAAGCACTGGGTAAAACGTGCGGCGCTCTTTGGAGAATCGCAACGCTTGAACGTGAAGAAGTCGGTCTCATTCTCGCATTCGACCGATGTAAGCTGCACATTCCGGTATGACAAACCTTCTGGCCTTCCTGCTGGCACGTCTGCTTTCATCTCTCGATACAACATCACGGGAGTCGAACAGTTTGCAACGAAATTTGCCGACAAGAACCTTGGAGAACCCAAAGTGACGCTGAGTTTCATGCTTGACGGAAGCGGACTTGCCACAATTGTCAAGGCTGAAGCCACATTGGAAGAAGAAGTTGAAGTCGTCGAAAAGAAGAAGATCAAGAAGGCAAAGAAGGAAGGCGAAGATGACAAGAAGTCTGACGAAGAAAAGAAGACTGACGACGAAGCTAAGAAGGAAGAGGAAGAGGAGTACGAAGAGGTGAAGACCAAGCAGAAGAAGACCCACCGTGCTTCCTTGACCGTTGTCCGCGCTGACGACGTCCACCGTCCTGAAGCTGGCATGGCGATCGTGCCAATGGACATCCGCACCAAGAAGGAATCGATTGCGCTCCTTGGTGAAATGGACAAGGCCGATAACATCCGCAAGACAAATGCTGAAGCCAAGAACCGCCTTGAATCCTTTGTGTATGAATCGCGAGAGTATTTGAGCCGAAATGAAGAAGAGCTTGACGTTGTCAGCACCGCCGAGCAACGCGAAAAGCTCAGCAATGAAGTTGACGCGACTGAAGAATGGCTCTACGACGAAGGCGAAAACTTGGACGCCAAGGCGTACAACGAACGTTTCAGTGGCATGCGTGCCCAACTCGATGCGATGATCTTCCGCGTGTCGGAGCTTACCGCTCTTCCCGAAGCAATCTCCAAGGCCGAGCAATATGTGATTTCCACCAAGGACCTTCTGGAACAATGGGTTGCTGAAAAGCCCCAAGTGACTGACGCCGAGCGCGCTGACATCGTGGCCAAGTTGGACGAGCTGAGCACGTGGCTCGTCGACGAAAAGGCCAAGCAAGACGCGATTGCTAAATACGAGCCACCTGTCTTTACATCTGCCCAAGTAGTAAAGAAAGTGTCGTCGATCAAGAAGGCCGTGACGGCGTTGAGCAAGAAACCCAAGCCAGTCGAGAAGAAGACCGAGGACAAGAAGGACAAGAAATCGAACGACACAAAGAAGGAATCGAAGAAGGAATCGGACGACAAGACCGAGGCTGACGACAAGGCTGAAAAGAGCGATGAAGCTGAAACTAGTGACAACGCCGAAGCTGAAGATGCCGCCAAGGACTCGGAGACGAAAGCTGACGACGCGGAAGTCGATGCCGAGCCCAAGGACGAATTGTAGATTGGTGGTAGACACGATCCTCTTGTTGGATTGAAATGCAATATGTGTACTTTGATTGCCTGAAAATAAGCCAATCAGATCTGAGTATTTTGAATTTGTGGAATTTTACTGGCTTAAAATAAGATATCGCATTTTGATTGGATAATATTTGTGCAATAGAATACAGAGTCCACTTGGGAGTGCTCCATGCAAGCAAGAAAGCTGCCCCTGGGGGCTGTCCAAGGCGAAGATGGCCAAGTTGTCATCCCATCGTCCACGCGCGCTGATGGAAGCGTACGAAAGGAGATTCGAGTCCGAAAAGGCTACGTCCCGCAAGAAGAACAACCGATATATCGTCCACGAGCGCAACGAGAAGCTGCTGCTCTTGCTGGGACTGCCGATGCTAGTGCTCCTAACGTGGCCAACTCGGACGAGGACCTCTCAAAGCACTTGGACGCTATGAATCTTGATGAAAACAAACCCACCATGAAGGATCAAGTACGGCGACTACCGTTGGGTGCAGTCCAAACGGAGACTGGGGATGTTGTGATTCCATCGTCGACGCGACCTGACGGCTCTGTGAGGAAAGAAATACGTGTCCGAGCAGGATTCGTACCCCAAGACGAACAGCCTGTCTACCGACCACGAGCCTTACGAGGTTCAAACGATTCTTCAAACAGGTCGTCTGGGTCTTTCCGCGAGACCAAACCCGCATCTCGTGGTCAGAGGGACCACGCCGACACTACAACAGAAAACATCGATCGTGTTCGTCTCGAGGACATTACTCCCCCGAATCCTCGTTTGTCACCACCTTCCAGAAGCTCCGTCGCCCAAAAGCATCAAGATGAAGAATGCGATGCGTCGACTTCTCGACGGAATAATGATCGTGGGCGAGGAAGGAGACAACAATCTCGAAGACCAAATCAAGTAGAAAGACAAGAGAAGGACCTACCCGCGGCGGCTCCATTGACTCAGGAGACGCAGCCCAAGCGTTCAAGCAACACATTGCGTGTCATTGAGCTATAGATAAAGAACTGTACAGGACAAAGTGTCTATGATCTCTATTAATGTAAATATCCTCAGGCAGACGACGACTCGACGTAAGCTGCAGCGAGTTGCTGGACATGAGCGACCGAGGCATCCGTGCCGTGGTCGATTTCGTAACTCAAGTACTTCTTGAAGAGCGCCTTCATCTTCTTGGCCGAGAGAGGGAGCGCTAACGCACGTTCAAACAAGAGTCGCGTGCTCTCTTGCGTGCCGAACTTGATCTCACGATCCAAGTAGACGTTCCACAAGTCCATCTTCTTGGGGTAGCTGGCCACCATTTGTTCGAACATGGTGCGGCCATGCTCCTGCTCGCCGTGTTCGTACTGCATGAGCGCAAACTTGGTCAAGACCTTGAGATGTTTGTGCTTGGGCAGTGATTGCATACTGCGCTGGAGAAGTTGACGGGCGATGGGAGCTTCGCCGTGGCTCATGTGCCACTTGAGACCGCTCAACCAGACCTTGGCGCTCGTGTTAAACTTCTTTTGCATCGTCTTGAGAGTGGAGAGGACATCATCCACTTGGTTATGACGACTGTAGATCTCAATCAATTGGAGATAAATCTTCTTGGGGTCATTGGCGCGGCAGGCCGAGTTGAAGACGCGCTTGAAGGATTCTTCGTCTCCGTGGTCATGTTCAAAGTTGAGGAAAGCCACCCATACGTTGAACTTTTCTTGCATGTCCCGGAACGAAATCTTAGACGTAGCGCGAGTTGCCACGTCGCGAGCAGCAGCAATGTCGGTCTGTGAGACGTGGAAAGCCATGTACTGGATCCATATGAAAGAGTTTTGTGGCGAGACAGCCAAAAGACGTTCGAAGTCGTCGGCGGATTCAGGCACGCTTTCACCCGAAGCCAAGGCACGTTCTCGGTAAGCCACGTACATGTCTTCATGCTCTTTGAGCTTCTTCTTCATACGCTTCAATTTGGACTTGGAGGCTTCATCTTCACCCTCTTCTACATCATCCTCGTCTTCTTCGGCTTCTTCAGTTGCAGGTTGGTCGATAGAAAAGCCGTCCCATGTGAAGTCAGCTTGAGGTGCTTCGATCGTGTCTTCTTCGTCATCTTGACCCATGTCGTCATCTTCATTTTCTTCTTCATCTTCCTCATCTGCCTCTTCCTTATCACCGTCTTCTTCCTCTTCATCCTCTTCCCCCTCGTCTTCTTCACCTTCGCCTTCCATGTCAACATCTTCGGTAGCTTCTTCCTCCTCCTCTTCTTCTTCATCATCCTCTTCTTCTTCACTACTTTCTTCGTTTTCAAAGTAGGATGGCTTCAAGCCGAGCGAAATGCGGCGGTTTTCAATCTTGAGCACCTTAGCCTTGACATAGTCGCCAGGAGAAAATACACCGTCGAGTGTATTGACCTTGGAGTCCGCCACTTCGGAAATGTGACACAATCCGCTCAACGTGCTCTTCTCCAAGCGAATAAAGACACCATAAGGTTGAATGCTACCAATAGTGCCCTTCACCGTTTGACCAACCTTGAGAGATTCCAAAGTGACTTGGCCAGCACCGCCTTCAGTGACAACGGAAGCCTTGAGACTCATTTCGATCTTTCCGTCTTCAGACTTGGTCACACGGCCAGCGACAAGAGTGCCAGGAGGGAACTTAGCAGCCGGTTCCTTGACAAAGTCATCGCTCAAGTCACGGAGCAAGACGCGAGCTGTGACTGAGCGCTGGAGGCGTACAAAGCAACCTCCAGAACCGACCGTGGCAACGTAACCCGTAACAATCGAGCCCAATTCTGGAAGTTTGTCAGCAGCCTCGGCATCCTTGGAGATATATTCGGTGGGATCAGCGATGGCGTTGGGCTTCACGCTCAATTCGAGTGACGGAGTCAATGAGAGCACGACAGCTTGGACAAACGTGCCGTGGACCAATTCGGCTAGAGGCATTGTCTTTTGGGTGTCTAGGACTTCAGTCACACAGACACGACCAAAGGTGTGAGCGCCGACTTGGATCATGACGGAAGGAGCAGCAAGAGCCTTGACCTTCGTGTTGACGCGACCCAAGACAATGTCACCGACGGTCATACCACCTTTCTTGGCTTTGTGGCAGGTCAAGTCGAGAGTCTTCTTCTCGGGATCGCACGAGAGGACGCGAACTTTCAATGGAGAACCCACTGGGAACGACGTAGCAAAGGATTCGAGCGCCGACAAATCGGAAGAGATCTCAAGCACATGCAAAAAGCCAACAACACGAGCACTCAAACGGACTAAAAGCCCATCAGTGGTTGTTTCCACGACCACACCAGGCAAAAACCGACCAGATTGAAGCACTTCATAGCCTTCATCAGACCAGTCAGGGCGGGGGGCAACAGGCTTTGCGGTGTCTTGGTCCGCTTTGCGGAGAGAAATATTGATCGAGCGGAAGTTGGCAGGATTTTCCTCGCTCACGGGCTTGCGTTGGTTGGCACCCTTCTCAACCAGCGAGACGATGCGGCCAGTCACTACCGAGTTGGTCGCGAAGGCATCGAAAGGATGGTCCAGAGTTGGCTGTGCGTCCACGTCCACAATTGACACAAACGCGTTGACTTTGCTGGCACTCTTGCTGCACTTGAGCTTGAGTTCCATCGAGTCTTCCTTGATGCCAATGATGCGTCCAGTCACGGTGGCACCGACAATCAATTCAGGTCCAGCATACTTTGGCAAATGCTCTTCGTACTTTGGCTTCGTGGGTTGCTTCTTCGCACGGGCAGTGCTGTCAGCAAGAACAACGACGGGCAATTCGTCAAAGGGAGCAGAGTTCTTGGTGTAGCCTCGGGCAATGCACTTGAGAGTTTGGCCCACTGCGAGATTAAGCGATTCGCAAGAAGCAGATGGTTGTTGGAACGACATTACTTGGAGTAAAGCGACAGCAGTTCCAACTTGAACAATCGCATATTCATCGCGAAGGAGCAACACGATGCCGTCCACTTCTTCACCCTTGGCAAGGCGAGCGGCTTGCTTACGGCCCTTCTTTTCGCCAGCTTTGACAAAGTCACTTGGGACAGCATGGCCATAGAAGACCTGTTTGTCAAAGTCGTAGTCGATCAAGCGCAACTTGACGGAGTCGTTTTCGGACCAGTCGAGATTGTCCGTCGACTGAACAACGACTGTGGTTTCGTCGGCCAAAGTGCAAACGTGGCCATAGGCCTTAGCGGAGACAAATTCTGCCTTTTCCGTGTGACCAACCGAGTGACTCACGACAGGCGCATGTACCGCAGCTTGTTGAGCCAAGAGAGCATTCAGGCAGTCTGGAGTTGGAGGGTTCTTGATGCGGAAGTCGAGCAAGAATTGACCCTTGTCTTTGTTGACCTTCTCAACATAACATTGGACAGTGTCGCCAACTTGGAACAATCCATCCGGCTTGCTGACGAAGCGATCAGTCAAGAATGCAATCGGCGCGAGAGCTTGCAAGTTGTTGAGGACGCTAACGAAAACGCCAAAAGGTCGCACTTCGCGGACAAAGCCAGTCACGAGTTGGCCTTCGGAGACGTCAGCGAGCTTCGATGGCATCTTGGAGACATTACGGAGCAAAGTTGGCTTTTTGGTCAGATGGAGCAAGCCATCCGACGATTGGTAGAGGACAAGAGCGTCAAATTCATCACCAACGGCAACAGAAGGTTGAAGCAGGCGTGGGAAATCCGTCAAATGAGCATGGGGAACAACGCCTTCAAGTCCATCGGTCGTCTGGACACGGACAAAGCCATCTTCGCATTCAACGACGGTACAGTGTGTCATAGAGCCAGCGGCAACTGTGGTGGCAGATGAGTTTGTTTGCTTCGAGGAAGCTACAGCACTCGTATCAAATGTGAGTGTCATACGCTGCTTAGCGGGGTCACACCGGACAACAGCCACTTTGACAACTTGTCCGGACGCGTAGGCAGCAGCAATATCGTCAACTCCGGCCTTGCGCAAAGTAGCAGCAGGCACCAAGCCATGGACACCGTTGTAAAAACCAACGACGACACCGAACTCAGCGATCTTCGTCACAAAACCATGAGCCAGCGTTCCAGGAAGAGCTTGCTCATACGAGGTGAGGGGAGTCAAGTCGGAAGAGACAAGACCCTTCTTGAGTGTCAAATATGTCTTCTTTGAAGCAAGGTCGACTTTGAGTACTCGGCATTCGATTGCATGGCCAGGTTTGTACTTGGACATGGTCTTCTTCAGAGCAACAGAAGGCGCATGGGCGGCATTGACGAGACCACGAACGCCGTCGCAAATGTCAACCAAAATGCCCCAAGATTCAACAGTGGCAACCTTGCCTTTGATGAGGGAGCCAGGGACGAGATCAGCTTGGCGAAGCACAGCTTTTGTAAGCTCGGATGGAGCCAACGTCAAGTTAACGAGGCCGTCAAATGCGCAGTAACCGATGACTCGGGCTGGAACCACTTCACCAACCTTGAATTGCTTATCGAGCTTCTCGACGCGGGTATCAGCGCATCGAGAGATGTGGGCATAAGCTGGACGGAATTCCTTCCACGAGAGACGCTCATTTTCAGAGCTGGCTTCGCCAGCGAGGCTGAGCAAAAGACCAATTCCGTTGTCGATGCGGTGGACAACAGCCGTGTCGATAACGTCACCAATAGCCTAACCCATTTATGAGCGTCTGTGATGGGAGCAAGCTCAATACCTCTTTGAAGTCTGGGGCTTGTAAGTGGACAATGTGTGGCGCCATGGATAACATGATGGATTTGTTGGTGCTGTCGATGGCAATGATACGAGCTCGACCCTTGAGGCCCTTGCTGTATGCCACAGCCCAGTCTTTCTGGCACGGGTTACTCATGTGATTGTACTCGACTGTGCCCGAGAAAAAGGTCAAAAAGTTGACCTGCAAACAGTTGGAGAGCACGTCTTCGACCTTGACATTCAGAAGCATGCCCAGTGATAGCGTGGAGACGGTGAATGAATCTCCGCGTGTGATTGTCTTGACTGTCGTCGCACGCTCCGTCGTAAGAGTCGCGATGTTTGTGTGATTGTTGACGCTGCTGACAGCGCAAAAGAAGAGTTGGCCAGGATGGCATTCGGTCTGGCCCTCTGGAAGATGCAAGTCCTTGGTTGCGATAAATCCCGTCATGCCTCGCACACCAAGGTTCATGATGACACCGTGATCTTCGACGCTGACGACGCTAGCATACAAAGAAGTACCTTTGACGATGTGTTTGACACTTTGGTTGGCATTGAGGAGTGATGTGCGAAGCGAGAGTTCGATGCGCTTGCCCTTGTCGTCCTTGAATACTTTGAGCACAACACAAGCGACGTATTGTCCGACATAGAAAATATCTTGGAGGTTGGCCGAGTCATTCTTGGCATTGTGGAGTTCGTCTGAGGTTTCATTGCGGAGAACTACCCCGTTCAATTTGTTTGGGAGACTCACGACGACATCGTTGTCGTTGATCTGACGGATGACACCCATGACGAGCATTTGAGGACGAAGCGTTTTAAATGTGATCACGTTGGCAAGAACGGGCTTGGCATCTTTTTCTTTCTTGGCGACCGCGACATAGTCTTTCGCCTTGAGTTTCGCGCGCTTTGGTTTCGCGTCCGAAGCTGCTGTTTCGTCCGCTGCTTTGTCTTTCTTGCCAAAGAGGACATCAGTGTCGGAGGATTTCTTGCGTTTCTTGGACGCATCGTCCTCGGTCTTGGCCTTCTTCCCACGAGGAAAGCTCGTTTCCATCTTCACCAAGATGCGATTTGACGTTTGGACGTTTTGAATTCCAATAGATTGGTTGGTGCAAAGCAGTTAAAACGAACTGACCAATCCGATGCGAGCTTCGATGTACCTTGAAGAGTTTAGAGTTTAACTTGAAATTTGTATACTTGCAATAAGTTCGCCTTGTTTACACCCCATAGAGCTTGATGGCATCGACGAGCATTGCGATGGCTTTGCGACGGCGTTGCGATACTTTAAGATCGATAGATGATCGCTGTGGGCTTGCAAGACGGAGCTTATTAGACGCCTTGTATCAGGGGGAAAGCTCGATTGCTCGACCAGCTTGTAACGAAATGAGCAGTTGGACATCTCAGATGTGTTATACGGTCCCCTTCGAGTGGAAAACGACTCAAGACAAGCGTTGTGCCTGGCGAGGTGGCAGTGAACTGCAGGGCCTTACAAATCATTCTTCTTCATCAGGGGATGGAGTTCAGCGTCTTGTCTATCCAAATGCCACATCGTGGGAAGCTTTGATATCAGAGATTTTGGGTTGATTTGCCCCCCCCCTCCCGAAATCCTGGAAGGGGAATACTGTGATCTCTATGCATTTCGAGAAGCCGACATCGCCATTTAGATGCCCATGCTAGTTGGATTAGTTCCCACGAGATGCTTTCGCCAATTTCGTGACATAAGTGTGGATGTCCCAGGATGGAAGCCGAAAGTACAATCCTTCAATGATGCTCAGAGCTTGAAAATGGTTAGCTGGCACGTCTACAGCTGAAGTGAGGGATTGACAGCAACGCTACATCACGCATTAATTCACTGGAGATGATAACTTTGAGCTCATTGTATTAGATTTTAGCAAAAGGGAAGATCAAGATACAAAATGCTACATTCACGACAGACAGAGAGAAAGGCTAGTTCTAAGTTGGCAAGGCTTACAAAATCACGACGTCGGAATCCCGGTGGCGACCAGTCTCCGAGTGGCCGAAACGGGTCATTTGGCCGTCGGCGACATCCGATTCTTTTTCTTCCATGTACTTGGCACGAGACTTCTTGGCAACGTATACGACGAAGGCGACGGCACCGACAAAGGCAAGACAGCAACCAGCAATCACGAAAATTTGACCGATATTGCTGCCAGACTCGACGGACGCCTGAACACTCACGACAGTTTCAGGGCTGCCACCGATCTTGTTGGCAGGAGCCACAGTTGTGGACGACGAAGCACCCACGTCGTTGGCAACTGGGGCAGACGAAGTAGTCTCCAACACATCCACCAGGTTGTTACCGATGACTTCAGTGGCGGTGGTTGGCGAAGGCGATGGAGAACTGGTTGTCGTGTCCGTGCGGTTATTGACTGAGGGTTCGTTCGTAGATGTAGGTTCAGAAGTGGTTGGTTCAGGCGTGCTGGTGGTGGTGGCAGCAGTAGTTGGTGGTGCTGTTGTGGGGGTAGATGTAGTAGGAGAAGTAGTGGTATCAGGGGCTTGGGTGGACGTAGGAGAAGCCTTGGTGGTGGTGGGACTAGCCGTAGAGGGTGGTGCGGTAGTAGGAGCTGCAGTTGGTGCGGTAGTTGGTGCGGTAGTTGGAGCTTTGGTGGCTGGGGGGGTAGCTGGGTCGCTGGGTGATTGACCTTTCTTGAACTGCTGAGAAATCTGAGTGCAAGCACCAGCTTGAAGCGAGACAGTTGTCGAGATGACTTCACCAGACCACGATGTCATTTCGATTTGAGTCGAGCTGAGTTCAACGCCGAGCGTTTGCGACATAAAGTAGAAGGCTGGAAGGAACGGAGGTGCATCTCCTCCGTTGATCGACATTGACTTCACACCAGTGACTGTGTTCATGGGCTGCACGTAGAGCCAGAATTTGGAGCTTCCTTCCTTAGCGCACACTTGGATGCCACCAGAGACATCGCAATCCACAAACTGCCATTCAATCTTGTACTTGTCAGTGACGAAGCCCGTGAGTTCCGAGAACAGAGGAAGTGTCATGTCGAGGTCACCATACGAGCACTCTGGGCAACGATCCGTCACTTGAGCTGTCATGACCTTGTTGGAGGTGCAGCGCGGGTCCACACATTTGACTTGGACGCAGCGACCGCAGTTCAAGCCTTGGTTGTATTGAGGGTCGTTCATTGCAACATGGTACCGAGTGGCCGTCGTGAGGGGCATCATTGGGGCGCAGTTACCCGTCGTGGCATCCACCCCGTCAGGGCCACCGTAGGTGGAGGAGAGTCCTGAATAGGTTGTAGCTACGACGGCCGTCGTCGTTGCGATGGCAGCGGCAAGGACGCGGAGGAGCACCATGGGCGTTTTATCGAAATGCAGGGTATCGTCCAGAGAGCAGGTTCAAACTAACCGTAAGGTTACATACGCCTCGGCGCTCAATGCAAATTCTCTAGCGCCACATGGCATGGATCCTTTATCTTGGACTTTGTATGGATTTCGTTCCTATCTCTACTTTTGTTTCTCACGACTGGTCAAGGTAGAGGCGGACGTGCGGAGCGTTGCAGCTTGATCCTTGTCAATGAGCGTGATGGTCATCTCGTCAGCCCATCCTTTGTCGGTCGGCTCGATGCCAAAGCTTCTCCCCCCTGTCGTTTGCAAACGAGAAGCTACAAGCACACAGCAATACTGCCTGACGTTGCATCTGGGTTCAAACAGCGAGGGCAAGAACTGACATCCAACGAGAGGATCGACACGCGTTGGATGCCGAAAAGGCTGCACTCACTCGGGAGCTATTTTTACAGATAAGACCATTTACCCAATACATTACTTAAGAAAAGACTACCCAGCACGTGGTGGGTATTTGACGGACGTGTTTAGATGTTTGGGTAGATTGCTTTCCAATTTGACTGATAGAATTGCCCCACAGTTGGCGAGAAGGTTCGTCCGGGTGGCGGCACGGCCTAACGGCCTACCTGCCGCCTTCCCGACGTGAGATGAATAAAGAAATCCTTTTTTGGTGCACGTTTGGGGCTCGTTCCTCCGAGTCATCCGCCTGCAGAAAATTTTACACTCGACCTTCGCTTCGCTCCGGTGAGCGCAATTTTCTGGGCGGATGTCTGACGTCTCTCGCATGGTGTGATGCTTATCGTTGTTGTGGTCTAAAGTGTCGTCAGAGAAATCATAAAGCAATCCCATCAGTCAGATTGGAAAGCTATATCCAAACATCCAAACACGCCCGTCAAATACCCACCACATGCTGGGTAGTCTTTTCTTAAGTAATGTAATGGGTAAATGGTCTTATCTGTAGAAATAGCTCCTCACTCGGCCAATCACCTCTGCGGTACTACAATGTCGAAAATTTTCCACATGCGTTTCAACCCTTGTCATTAAGTTGTCGCTCTTTATTTACTTGGCTAAATCTTCTTTAATAAACAGAGATTCAGCCAATCAAAATGCATTATACGTGCACATTGTAAAAAGTAAAAAGTCACTGAAACTTGACACACAACAGCGTAAATCCACGCCAAAGTCCAGCCAATGCTACTGAGCTCGTTGATTGAATTCAGAGCTTATTCCAATGAGCGCCACGGTCTCTAGAAACCACACATTTGTCTCGACATGGCCAGCTGCGTCAACCGGTGGCGCGCAACGTCTCCTGCACACGCGGCCACTGCTCGTTAGCGAAACATGGAGCTCGACATGTCGATGCATTGTTCGCCGTATTGTGCAAACATGGTCGCATTGTCTGGAGGGGGCGTTGGATTGCATGGCTTTGTTGCGCCATTCCCTTCATAAGATGCCACTCACAAAGATCCATGGAATTTCAGTTCTGTGTTGCAGAGTGTACTGTAGTTGACTGCCAGGAAAACGAGAGTATCTTGACGCATGGTACGACAGCGCCTCGTTTCAAGAAAGGTCACGAAACGACCGAGTCGACATACCATGGCGTCTCCATCACAGGCTATTCTCCTGCCGTGAAAGATGGCAAGGAGGATCCATGGCGTGAACGCAACGCTGCGAGCTTTGTACTGTGTATTTGATGGGTGTGATGTGTCGGGATCGCTCGAGGCCATCCAATCGAACTGCGGCGACAGGAACGTCGATTGCTCCCAAGCGTTGGTGGCGTGCTTCACGCCGCCTGGTTACTCACAGCCGCAATAAAATGCATGGCATATTGGAAAAACCTATGTCGAATTTGATCGATTTATTAATGATCGCCACCGTCGCAGGATGATCCACTTCGCCACACAAATGTGGAAGCGGGACATCCCTTCAACATGAAGAGCCCCACTATAAAAGATGCACGCAGTAGCACTCATCGTACTCGGTGCATTCGCCACCACGACATCGGCACAGTTTAATGGGATTGCGACGACATACGGCCCGCCGAATGGGGAATCACCCCATGGTGGCAATTGTGCACTCATGACGTGGCTCGACTTTGCGCCGCAGTTCCACGTCGCACTCAATGACAAGCAATGGTCGTCAGGTGTCCATTGCGGACGGTGTGTCCAAGTCCAGTGCACAGACGCAAGATGCAAAAATCCACAACCAGTACTTGGCCAAATCACCGACAGGTGTCCTGAATGCAATCATGGAGACTTGGACATGTCCTTGCCCATGTTCAATAAGATCACAGGCTACACGACAGACCGGCTGACAATTCACTGGGAATTCGTCGATTGTCCGGTGTCTGGTGGCGTCCAAGTGTGTGCAAAGGCTGGAAGCAGCAAACACTGGCTGTACATTCAAGCGAGCAATACGGTCGACGGCGTTGCGAGCATGAACATCAACGGCGCTCCAGCTCCTGTCTTTGGGTCAGCTTACTACTTTATGTCACAAGTCCTGGGTTCGGTCGAGCTTGCAGATACACAGATCTCCATGACGTCCCATGCAGGCGAGACCATCCAAATCAAAGTCACACTGGAAGCCGACAAGTGTACTCAAATCCCGCAACAATTCTCCAAAACATCACGAGCCATTGCATTACCAGCTGCTCCACCAAGCGCAGAAGCCGCTCCAACTTCACCGCCTACTACACAGCCCACTACAAGTTCACCTCCACCTACGACAACAGCTCCAATCGCGACAACGTCACTTCCAACAACTACGACGTTTCCACTGACTCTTCCACCACCGACAACCACTGCCAACCCGACCGTAGCTGTGGAGAACGTGTCAGTCACAAGTGCAGCCCCAACAACTACAAGCCCAACAGTCCTTCCAACGACAGTGACTGCCACAACTTCAGCTCCGACTCCAAGTCCCACCACTTCGGTACCAGAGATATCCACGGCAGCTCCAAGCACGTCCACGACGCCCCAAGTTACGACAACCGCTGCTCCTCTCCCTACTGTAAATGCACTCAAGGTCGAATCGACCAACTCATCAGCAACAACTTCGTCATCCTCCATTGGAAACGCCTCTGCCACTGAGAGTTCAGTAGACGACACGGCTGACTCGGTGCCTGAAGAAGCGACCACGCCGCCGACTACGACACCCAAGGCAGTCCAACCAAATGAAGTGTCTGTCAAGTCGTCTCGGTCCGGCAGTGCTGGCTCCAATATCGCCACAATAGCCTTCGCAGGTGTCTGTGCTGTTGGTATGGTTGTCCTTGCCGTCCTGGCCATCCGTGCTCGGAATCGTCTCCGAGAAGAAAAGCGCATCCAGCGTGAAAGCGATGAAATCTCAATACGAGCGATGAGCGAGATGCACATCATGGGGAGCTCCAAGCGGCCCAAGCACGACATTGCCATCTTATAACAGTTTGTACCGAATAAATAAATCATTATGCTACGACAAAGTCGTCCAAGTCGATGTTGCTCATGCGGGGGGGAGGAGGGCGGCGGATAGACGATCGAAACTTGCTTCCAACCAATTCCATCGTATACGCTTCAACAATCCCTGGGGGGAGGCCAAATGAGGGGCGCATCTCTCTCGCAGGGTTCACTCGCTGATGGGCGGTTTCGATCAAGTCCTGAACCCACAAGTTCATTTCATACTCGGTCGACCACGCGATCAAGTATCGTTGTCGCCCCACTGTGATGGCCACTCGCCAAATCGACAAACCATTCGCGCGAGTCAGCTTGACGCGATCCACTGGCACGACTTGAATATCAGCCGGCTTGCATTCGGACAAATTGACCTCGAGCTTGAGTTCACCGCCTTCAAACGTGTAGAAGGACAGTTTGGTCGTGGTCAAGATGGCAAACCGGGGCTTCCAGAGCCAGCGACTCAAGAAGCCATCCGTAGTGACATGGAGGACACCCGAACGCACAGCATGATCCCCACTGGGCGATGCAGGCATCGTCCTCGACAACGAAGAGAACGAAGAGAGCGCCTTGAGCATATTCGACGTCGGTAGCGACCTCGGGAATGAAATGTGAGCCACTTCCCGCATGTGTTCATTCGGGTACGCTGTAACGTGTCCAAGGAACAGCATCTGATTGGTCCATCAGTTGGGATGAGACACGTTAAATAGTAAAACGCGTAGTTTATGTACTTCCGACAAGTACCAAGATTCAAACAGGTACAACAGCCAGTGCAGCTGACGGAGCTCATTCTTGATTCATTGCGTCGAGAGAACTCCACAAAATTTTCGCCTTGGACGATCGCAATCCTATCGAAGACCATGGTAAGCGACAAGCAGCCTCGTTATGTCGGTCATGAGATTGCAGCATTGACACTCGTGACAAATGTGACAGACTGAAGGGCACAAAGTCGAGGATACGTTGGTTACCAATGCAGAATGAACTTGGCAAGGTATTTATTATATAGATAAGAAGGCATGCTATTGATGATGGCGTCTTGTGCTTGTCGACTGCGTGTGGAGTGCAGATTCGCGCTGTGACAATCCAAAGCGAGAGAATTTTTTTTCGCTGCGTCGATAAAAACGTAGTGTGGTTTTATGTATTTGGACGTTAAATGTGGCGTTAGTACGTACACCTGTCAGACGAAATGGAATACAAACGCCAAGTTACAACTCATGAAACTGTCTCGGATCGAACAAACAACTTGGTCTGTTGAGTCCGATGATTGCCTCCAGTTGATGCAAGTGACCGCTGACAAAGTTCATGGCGTAGCTAGAGTTGATGGTAGTGACATGGGAAATTTTACGCCAGAGTTCACGTAGAAGAAGGCCAGGGTGCGCGTTGGATGGCACATCAAATCCACGAAATGGAACACGGAACCATCCAAACTGATGCGTGGTGTCGACACAATAATATTAGAGAGTATTCGGAGTGCTGGTGAGTTTCAATTTCAGCCGTCATTTCAGCTTCCAGGATTTGAAATTCAACTGGAGGCTGCGGGAAACAACCAGAGACAATGTGAATTACAATTAAACTACCGGTAGACTATTCAAAAACAGAAAACAATGGCGAGCCATTCTCGATCGTAATTTGAATGATGTTAGCAATCGCATGCACGCATACAGGGTGAAGATCCAATTTGTGGCGAAACACTTGTGCAAGCACGCCAAATTGCTTGAATCTGGCATTGACTGTCTCGTGTCGAGACATAATATGTTTTTGTCGTTGCCTCGTTCTAGGCTGCGATTGAGGATTGACAAAATATCTTGCATCGCGATAGCCAAGGTCTGCCAAAGTCATTTCTCCTGGCAAAACAGCCTGGACATAAGCACTTCGCGCAAGTGTAATATCGCTCCAAGAGCCGCAGGGGACCCCCCCATTAATCCAAACAATGTAGCCTGTTTGAATACACGAGGCTACCTCATAACGTAGACCCGCCCCATGGAAATTGTGGGAATACCACATAGGATCGAATGGTCTAGGCTCACATACTCTGAAGTCAGTACCATCTAAAGATACAAACATCGTGGCTCCTTCTGCCGCATTGGCAAACCTATTTTGCCACAATATCTATACAAAATCAATACATTTAATGAGAAAGTACAAACTAGTTACCGTTTGAAAAGACGATAGATGTTCAATCCATAGCCAACACCATTTTCTAAATGTCTTCTCGTCTACGCCAGCAAGAGACGCGTGCACTGTCTCCGTGGCGTAGACTTTCATGAAAATCAGAGCCCAAAGTAAATGGGGCGGCACTGTATTTTCTGGCCGATTGTCTTTTTCGGCCCAAAGAAGAGGAACTACGCTCGGGGAAACACCAAAAAGAGCCCGAAAGCGTCTCTCGCTGCACGGAATCTGCCTAGAGCCACTTTGACGGCGAAGCATATTCTGTGCAGCTTGCCAAATGTCCCGCTCAAGTTCTTCGATCTCGCACATTCACAATCAACTTCGTCAGTTTTGATGAATGACTCCAATAATTTTAAATGAGCTTCATTTAATAATAATAAAAATGTTTGAATAAAATAAAATTAAATGTCCGAATATTAAAATAAAAGCAGCTTGATTGCAATAATTTATTGCAATAAAGTTTTGCAATATCAAGTGATGATTCATAGAAAGTACATGACTTCGTCGTGCATTTGTTAAGGCTGCCTTTGACTATGGGAGCTCCGATTGGCTAACATAATAGTTCACACAAGCCACTATCTAAAGGCACCAGAACCACGTCTTAAGGCAATCTGTACATCGCAGGACAATGCCTCAAAGTAGCAAAAATTCCGAATTTTCGAATGTTCAGAGCAAAATATCTCATCAATGGCGCGCGATACTGGTGGTCTCCCAAAACTTGCTTACATCACGAATCTAATTTTCTTACATTGCGAATCTAACCGAATTAGATCACATAAAATAGCGTTCTTACATCTACGAAGACCAAAAATAGTCTTCGTAGATTTTGGACCAGATTCTTACAATCTTACATTTTCGACAACAGCTTACAGCCACTCAACATGTCTGCGAACGGAGAGTCTGACAGGAAGCGCAAGTCTTCGCCTAACTGGCTAGACTACGATGTCGGTGTCCTCTTAGATGCAATTGAAAAGGTCATGCCACTTGGTAGCAACGGCTGGGAAAAGGTGTCACAGCTCTTCAACCTAGATGAGTCTATTCTCATCGCCCGGAACGACGAGCAATGCAAACGTAAGTTTGTCGCGTTGAAGAATCATCGAAAGCCCACAGGCGATTCTGACTGTCCACTGAATGTTGTACGTGCTAAGCGGCTACAAAGAGCTCTCGACAACTATGGAGCGGTTGTCCGTTTGGGTAGTGACGATGACGAAATCGAATGTGAAAAAATTCACCATCAAACCGAGCTATGGACGAGGAAAGTCGACTTGATTATCAAGATGACGAAAACGAGGAGGCCACTATAGCTACTTACGACGGTGACAACAGTGAAAGCGTCGTGGAGCCTTTGAACAGTGGCAGCGCAGTTGTGGCAACGGATCTGGGCAATTCCGACGCCAAAGTATCGGGTAAATTGTTGTCAAGGGCGACGTCGTCGAGCAATTTAGAGAAACCAAACCGGACAGGACGTTCGTTGGAAGAGTTGCGCTTGTTGAGTTCAAGCTTGGCTAGTCAAACTCCTCCGTCTGGTTTTTCTCTATCCTACACTGCCAAGCGACGACAAAACTTGGATCAAATGATCGATCGTGCCGAGCAAAGTATGTCTGGTGGCGGAGACATAGCACACATGGTTATCACGATGGAAGAACGCGCCCAAAAGCGTAAAGAGGAACGAGATGAACGCGAGAGACTACGTGAAGAACAGCGCCGCCGAGAGCGCGAGGAACGGGAAGAACGTGAATTGCAGCGTGAAGAGTCGAAACGTCGCCGAAGCGAAGAAAGAGAAGAGCGAGAGCGCATCCGACAAGAAGAAAAGGAAGAGCGCAATCTCAGGTACCTTCGTCTTGAAGAAGAGCGTCGCTCACGTCTTGAACAAATGCAAATGGCAATCATGACAAAAATATTTGGAGACATTGCAAAAGGAAAGGATTCTCCTGACCGAGTGTAGATAGGCAGTTATGGTAGACTAGCAACATTACGAGTGCCCTAATACATCTATTCATTCCTCCATAAAGTCGTAGACACTCTCACGAGAGATACATTATTCTTACACATTCATGACGCTACGTATTTGGCTGATGCCTGTGCGACGGACACGATAATTGTACAGCATGAATATGTTTACCAGACGGCGCCCGCGTACGGTTGGATTATATGGTAAGGGCAAAGAGAGATGGCGATATACTTTAACAGACGACCCCACCACCATTCAGCAGCCTGACGTAGCGATGTAATTGCATCGCTCATTGCTTGCATGCCAAGGCGACAATCAGGTGGTAGGCGGTCGAGATCGCCTGCTTTTATTGGGGTGATAATCTTGCCTGCACAACGACCGTTTGCAGGGAAGGCTGAATCTGAAGCCAGCGTCATGCCAGCACCACATTGTTCAGAGTCATTCAGTTTATCTTGAAGAGCGCGGCTTATCTCGCCGTCATTCCAAGATCCAGGACAATTATGACGCCCCCAAATCATTGTCCATCAATTCCATAGCAGAGCACACCAGTCACAAAGACACAATGGAGCCATCCTACTCATTGTCATAGATTAGCATGAGCCTGTTAAACATATAGTCTATATCATGCGTACCATTATAATATGCATTCTGAAGGTCAGCGTTCGATGGCTCTTGAACCCTCAAATTCTTGCCGTCAACAAATCCAAACACTCCAGTGACAAGTGGCTCGCGTGCCTGGGTTGCAAGAGCCCATTGAGCTTGAGTCTCTATTGATGGCCAAGAAATTGCAGCTTCCCTCAGTTCTTTCAATGCAAGCGACAGAGCAACTTCAACGTTTATCAATATTCTCGAGAACGTCGTGGGTGGGATAGCAAATAGCTCGCACATTGTTTTGGCTTCGGTTGTATAAGTGTAGAAGTGTAGAAGGAGAGCGAGGACACAGTGCACGTGAACGACTCGAGCAGGTCGTCCTGACCGTCCTGGACCCGACTTGACTACGTAGTGTACTCTAAATACCCTAAGTAAATCGTCAAATGCGTCCGGTGGTATCGAAATTGCTGCTATGAACGACTCTGGATGACGTACAGAATACATCTTGTACCGTGGACTCTCTTGCTGGTCCTCAAAAAGCGAGATTGAATGATTTTATTCCGTTCACGAAGCATCATACGTATCCGCATAAACAAGAGCACTTGGAGCTGTCGCTTGCGGCGTCTTTGGTTTTTCTCGTCAATGAGTAAGAGCAAGCGAGGTGATGCATGCAGTTGGGCAAAGAAAGTTGACTGACTTCCAGTGAATTCAGTCTGTTTTTGGGAGTCACAATCTGTTTCACCCACACTACATTCTGAACTTACATCATTTGTAGGAGGAAATTACATATAATGTAAAACTCGATGTAAGTCAGTTTTGGGAGCCTTCCACTGGCAAGCTATTAACTGTACTGGATTGTGAACGTTCTGAACTGTGTGTACACGAAGTTTGAGAGCATAGATATGAGTGGTTTTAGCAAAATCGACACTCAACGGGGTTTAACGACGTCAGAAATTATTCGAAACTTTGTTTCGAAAGTTTAAAGGCCACATTTAAAAAAGAAAGGACATTTAAAAAAGAAAATTGATTTAAATTTTTGTTGAAGTGACTTGAATTATCCGGATATTCAAAACTATCGGATATCGAAATCTCTTCATTTCACGAATGTCCAGCCGCTGGACAGCCGACTGCACCGCACAGAAAGTACTGCAACAACTCATTCACGACGGTCTCGTCGACGGATCGACTGAACCTTCTGAAGCGCGCACCCTCGCACCTGAAGTGTTTAAAGACTTCAACAACACAGTATTTGCTCTGCACTTGCGAAACCCAAATATTGCAAACAGTAAGGATATTCGAGTTGCATAAATGAAGGATTTATTACGATACGCTTGATTAGATCTTCGAGTAACAACGAAACGAGCAAAAGGAGGAAGAGGGGTTGTTGAGAAAGACGATGGTGAGCTCGACATTCCCCAGCTTGGGAAGCGAAAAGCGGCGGTAGTTCCACCACCACAGGATTTCGAAAAGTTCGACAACAACTCACTTCGAAATCCTGGGTACATTGTTGCCCCTTACTACGACCATACGACAGACGAATCCTATGTTGGGATTGGTCTGTCGTTGATGAATGGAGTTAAATCAGGGCTCCTCGAAGTAAAGGCGGAAGACCCTTGGACCCTCGTATTGAAATACGAATGGGCTCCTGGACTTTTGTCGATTGCAAAAACTATTCAAAAAGACAGTGACACATCCGAGACAAAGCCCTTGCGATGAAAGCATTGACGAACAAGTTCGATAATGTCCCAACGTCAACACAGGTAATTGATTTACAACAACCTGTTGTGCCACAGAAGTCTCGTTTTAATGTTGGCCAAAACGCAGCCAACACCGAAGAGATACTAATGATCGAGTTCAAAGTTCAAGGCAGCTGTGGTGTAGCTGCGACTGTGAGTCGTATTTGAAAGCTTCTTTTTCATAATGCATAATATAATAAAATTCAATTTTAATTGTGTGATAACATTGAAAGCTACACCACAAAAGCTTGTCGAAACGTGAATCCGAACAATATTGCTACAGCTACGATCTTTCCCGCAGCCTCCAGGGTGAAAATATGATTTTCGATAACGATTTGAAATTCAATTTGAGTGTCGTCATGTACGGATATTCAGGCTGCAGCCACCACCAAAACCAGCGTCATTCGGCGTTTATCGCAGTGTGCTTCCGACTGAGGCTACCATGGACCACGTGGCCAGCGACGAGGAAAACGACTCTGTCGGGCAGATGCTTGCGAGCACACCCATTGGAACCACCACCACTCAGTTCTCCGCGCGCGACGATATCATTTTGTGCCAGTACATCAACGTCGTTCAGCCGTGGCTGTCCTCAGGCAGTATGATGTTGAAGTGGGCCGAAATTGCGGACAAACTGTCAAAGGATCCTGCTTGTCGATTGACAAAAGACGGACCAGGATGTAGGTCGCGGTGGGCGCGTTTGAGGAAGGACCATGCTGCTGAAACTAAGAAGTCGTCTAGAAAGTCCGGTACCATGGAAGATTATGACGAGCGAGATGTTATCATACAAGATCTTGTTACTCGAATTACAGATCATGAGGACCAAGTGTCAACGAAACGAGACAATGCCAAGAATTCGGCCAAAGCGATCGACAAGTCTGGCATGGTGATGCGTCAGATGGCGATGGAAGCGCTGAGTGACAGCGCTTCAGAAGATAATCTGTCGGAGGACTCCAGCGAAAATGATTCGTCTCCACCGACAAAGAAGCACCGAGTTTCGAAGAAAAGCGCAGCTGAACGACGTGACGACGCACTGACAAAAATAGTTGAGGGTGCGTTCCAGACAACAGCCAACTCAGAGACGGCTCTGATGTCAACCATTCTCTCCTTTGTGTCGAAGCAAAACGAACTAGCTGCTGAACGTGAGGCGAGGCGCATTGCCCAAGATGATGATCGAGAAAAGCGCTTCCAAGATTTCATGCTGCGTTCAATGTCCATCATGGCAGAAATCGTAAAATCACAGTCACAGGCTGAATATTTTTAAAAATAAAAAAATATTTTGAATAGACTAAATTAAATTTCATATTAAATTCAATCTAATTAATTTGTCTATTTTATATATTCAGCTGTAGATACTCGTCTAAACTCGGCGGATTGACGCCAAAGTACATGCTGATTTGGTTTCCATTGGGTTGCAGACAACAATGACAGTTCGCAAGCAAGGTAGCGAGAAAGATCTTCCCAACTGGCGCCTTTCGAGCCTTCATCTTCTTGTCATGATTCAAATATGACCATGACACCTTGAGCCGGCAATATGACCATTCGACCGATTCACGAACGGAGCTCATTCGAACATTGAAACGCCGTTGCTTGCTCATGGCACCAACGGAGGGAAAAGGAGACATAATATACTCAGAGCATGAGTACGCAGGGTCTCCGTAGATGACTTTCCCTCGATACAGTGGATCGCCGTCAAGCAATCCTGACAACACGAGCATTGTGGAATCATGTCTGCGGCCTTCTAGAGGACCGAACATACTCACTATAATACCATCAGGCGAGGTAATAGCCTGAAAGTTGAGGCAGTGGCGCCTTGGATGTCCATTGTAAACGGAACGCTGGAGATTTTCGCCACGACCCGCCTTGTTTCGACGTGGCGACGGTCGAGATATGTATAGCTTTGTTCCTATCTCAAGTTAATAACCTCAATAAATTTCATGAATTACCATCGATGAATCCCCAGCAACCGTCGAGCTTTGTACCTTCATCCTTTACCGCCTGGCAATACGTGTCCATGCGGCCTTCCAGCAGATTTTTATTGATCTTTATCAATGACGAGTGTCTATCGTAGAGCATGCGTATTGAATGGACAAAAATGCGACTAGTTACAGACATGGATCGCCCAAACTCATTAGCAACTGTAAACAATTTGCTTGGCTCGGACAGACGCCTGCAGACAATTGCCATTGCCTCTAGGTTAGAAACATTGTCAGCTGATGCAGTCGCAACACGTGGCTCGGGGAAAAGCCTTTTGGCGAGGCAACGGAGCTGTGGAACAGAAAATCGGTAGCGCTTAATTGCTGTTGCATCATCGATCATCTCGTTGAAGCTGATCGAACGGTCAATGATTGGCGTTGGCCGCCTCAAACGCAAGAGATTGTTGTCGTGGAGGAACTTCACAATCTTGAGGAATCTGTCGTTCTTGCCACGACATGCAACATATAGTCGACACACAAGGTTGGCTGCTTGAGTGCGGCCAAGGGGTGGTGCGATGTACACCATGCAAAAATTGAAGTGATGCACGTCCGGAAATGCAAGACTTCCGGAAAACATCCCAAACTGTCGCTCAAATCCAGTTGAGCAAATCGGCCAGTTTGCTCAAATGTGAACTTCAGTGGCTCCGTCGAGCAGTTTCAGTAGCCAATCAAAATACAGGATTCTGAAACTGAAATTGAAATTGAAGTTTTACCTCGCTTCGAATATTCTCTATTGTATCGACACCACAATATGACCTTTCATCTCGTTTCAAGCTTAATTTCGTTGTCACCTCAACATTGGCAGTCGTATCCAGTCCAAGGTAATGCTCCTGGATGCAATATTACACTGCGTGGCCAGACTGCGAGATGATACGAGAAATTGTCGTTCATCTCACTTCTGACAACAACCAAGTTGGCCCCATTATTCGCTGCATGAGACACATAATGATATACGAGAGCTCTTGGTTGGACATACCAGCCACTTTATGTTTGAGTGTCTTGGGACGTCGTGCGTCCAGCCTCACTGACGATCTGCTTGTTTGAATCGACACTTGGCTCTGTCCTGCGTGTCAGTTCAGTAACTCTAATGATATAGCACTCCTTCACCAAACCAATAGCTGTCTGTACAAGAAAATCCTTTGTCGATGCAAATGAAGCGAATCAACTTTGGATCTTTGAGCGCAGTTCATTTTACAACTTTCTCTCATCGGGAATCCGCTCATATTAGATAGTGTTCCCATATTTATGTCGAAATAGTTTACAAGCTAATATGTACTACCGACATTCCGGGTATAATTTGTCTTTTACCGGGTATTTGACTCATCCGCCCGGTATTTGATATCGTACTTAATCAGCAACTCTTAAAACCAACCAAATCCTTGACACCAACAAGTCGACCTTGAACCGCGCCATCCGAGGTACATCCAGCTCTTGTGACTACATTAACGCCGCTGCTGGTAGGATAAGTCAAGGCCAAGATGAAGCGAAAACAACAGAATAAATCCAACTACAAAGCCAAGACAAAGGGTAAGCCGAAAGCCGGTGCGGCTGCTGCAAAGAAAGCCAAATTGGGCGACGATGCGTTCGACTGGGGCGATGGCAATGCCCACGTTGCGTCTGACAGTGAGTTGTCAGGCGATGACAATGGCAAGGACGACAAAGACGAAGAAGAGGATCCTTTTGCCAATGAAACAGCGGACGAAACCCGCGTGCGATTGGCGAAATCATACTTGGGCAAACTCCAGGACAAGTTCCAAGACAACGACGATGACGACGACCAAGACCGACTTGCAAAGCAATTGGAAAAGGATGTGGCTGAAAGCGACGGGAAGCTATTCAAACTTGTTGCGGACAAGTTGGCCTCGTTCGAGTTTGACGAAGAGTCGAGCAAGTTCCTCAAAGGACACAACGTGACCGTCACGTGCGTTTGTACATCTGAAGACGGTCGCTTGATCTACTCCGCGGCCAAAGACGGATCGATTCTCAAATGGAGCATTACTTCAGATGGCGTGACAAAGACGAAATTGATCGCACCCGTTGAAGAGGACAACAACGACAAAAAGCCAACGAAGGCGGTGCCAGACCACAAGAAGACCGTCTTGGCTTTGGCCCTCAGTTCTGACAACAAATACTTGGCGAGTGGTGGCGTCGACAAGATCTTGCGTGTCTGGAATGGTGAATCGAACGAATGCATCGAAAGCTTCAAAGGCCATCGCGATGCTATCTCGAGTTTGGCGTTCCGAAAGAAGGCTCACATGCTCTTCTCTGGCTCGTTTGACCGCACCGTGAAGCACTGGAACTTGACTGAAATGGGCTACATCGAGACGCTCTTTGGCCATCAGAATGAAATCACAGCCGTGGATTGTCTCCAGAAGGATCGCGTTGTCTCTGTCGGCCGAGATGCCAGTGTCCGCCTGTGGAAGATCCCTGAAGAAACACAACTCGTCTTTCACGGCACGGGGTCCATTGATTGCCTTGCTATGATCAACGACGAGTACTACGTCACTGGCGACGACAGCGGTGAGCTGAAGCACTTCCTAGCATCCTCTGAACTCTTCTTGTAGGAAGTCTCGTGCTCTGGTTCAATGCAAAGAAGAAACCGACTTTTACTCAGCGAGCAGCACACGGTGGAGCGTGGATTACAAGCGTCGCCGTGCTTCCACGAACAGATTTGATCGCCTCGGGGTCATCTGATGGCTTTGTGCGACTGTGGAAAGCCAACTTGAAAGCTCGGTCGCTTGAAGCAATCGGCGCTGTCCCAGTTGGCGAAGGATTTGTCAACTCGTTGGCGTTCCCCAAGGATGGCGGATTTCTCGTCGCTGGTGTTGGCAAGGAACACCGACTTGGTCGATGGGATGTCAAGAAGCAAGGAAAGAACGGTGTCGTGCTCATCGCGCTGCCGAGTCTCGACGAAGATGACGACGCATAACCATCGTAAACTAGTGTTTTAGTTATTTCACCATGTCCAACTCGTCGGCGTCATCGATCGATATCACATCGTCGTCCTCAAAGGCTCTAACGTCGTTCATCGGCTCATCTTCACTGTCAGGTTCGTCCTTCTCCTCATCCACCTTGGTCTCCTTCGCCAATGCTTTTTCATGAATACTATCTTTGGTCTTGGACGCTGCGGGCATCGTTTCACCAAAGTCGCCTTTCTTGGAGACTTCAGTTTGTACGTCTTTCTTCCCTCTTGGTGGATGCCCATCAGATCTCTGTCTCGTGAGAAGTCCGCGGTTTGCGCGATGGCCGTCACCATTGCCCTGCATGGAAGTCGCTGAATGGGATCGTACAAAGTCGCCACGCTCAATGGCATTGGCGTCTTTGCGGCGTCTGGACGTCGGTTGTGTCTTCGTTGGCATTACTTCATCATGCATTTCCAGTGGGGTTAATGGTGAAGTTTCGGTAATTTGAACGAGAGTCTGTGTTTGCAAGGGCTTTGGATCGATGGTCGCCTTTACGACAGCGGCGGTTGTTGTAGTAGATGCAGCGCTATCTGCTGGTGTCGTGACGACTGTAGGTGCCGATATGGTGGCCTTAGCCTGCGCGGCATCTTTTGCGGTCGGCGACTTGGTAAGCTTCTGAACGGTCTTCTCATTGAGTTCCCACGTCAGTCGTTGGCGGGGAGTCATCGGTCGGGATTGGCGGACCAGTTCCCATTTCATAACTTTCATGCGCTCTTCAGCATCGGCAGCTTGGACAATTTTCTCGTGGGCTTCCAGCTGGGCTGTCGCAACCTACACATCCACCAGTGTGTGTATCGCAGTTCGTAGCTTTTATCGCACGCACCATCTCTTCCAAGACAGCCATTTTATACTTGAGCATGCGTCTTTCATCTTGGAGCTTGTTTATTTCCGCCTCGCGCTCTTTCTCTAGAGCATGCAGCGTCGCAATCTCTTTCTTGAGGCTACTTTGGCCGCAGCCCATTGAATCCAAACCGTCAGCGTCGTCGCTGTCCCATAGATCTTATCGCGATCGGACTAAATTTAACTTGGGCATGTCCCATAGCATCTTTTGATGTGGCTGATCGCTCGTCCTCTCGATCGCCTTTCTTTTGTCAGCGGAAGCTTCATTCTAGCTCCACAAGCATCGTCCAAGAGTCAGACATCCCATTGCATCATCGAGTTGAACTTTCACTTCAACATGATGTTGTGGGTACTTTCTCCTCGAAAATTTATGGATATTATTCGAAATTCTTGAAATTATCGAATTAATTGTATTTAAATTTATTTTTCGAATTTAATTTTTGTACTGTGTCAGAAAACAGACACACGTCGCCTGACCAGTCCAACTACCGTACAAATACATTGTATCTTGGACCAGACATTTCGAATTTGTCATCAAATCCATCAAGTTGTTCCCATGGCAAGTCAACTTCGCCGCGTCCTTTCCGACTCCTCTCTGGACCGTCGGATGTGCCAGCATAGCCCAGAGCTAGAAGAAGCCAAGCAGTGGGCAGACTATCGTCGACAACGAGTTCTCGAATCATATGGGCTCCCCCGGGGCTATTCGAACAATCTGGCCAAAATGCGCTGCCGCCACACAACTGTCAAAGAAAAATTGCTCCACTCGAGCGTGAGTATTGCCAAAGCGACCCATGGATGGATGCTCCCGTACGTCTGCAGTTTGTGCCACACGCCTGGAGCGACGTGCTTGATTGCTGGATGTGGTCATTACTTTCATGGATCGTGTATTGTTCGCTGGCTTGGAAGTCACTCACATTGTCCCAAGTGTGACCGATTCATTGACTTGCTTCTTCCAGCACATTTGACTCTCCACCCTCCTCGGTTTCGCAAATCGTTCAGTTGCTTTTCCAAAGGACCAGACTTCTTTGACATTGACTTTGACCAACGGTATGAAGTTTCGAAGCTACTCCTGGGCAAAGGAACTTACGCATCAGTCTACCTCGGCCGTGAGAGATCGACAAATACCCCAGTTGCCATCAAGCGTGTGCTCAAAACTGGTCTGAAGTCGGATCTCGAGAATGTCAAGGCGCTAGAAGAAATTGCAGTCCTTCATGGTCTTCATCACGATCACATTGTCAATTTGCATGCCGCATTTAGCTCACCTACGCATTATATCCTTGTGATGGACCATGTCGAGGGTGGTACGCTTGAAGATTGGATGCATGCATGGGTTGATGGCCAGTCGTCACTTGGGCCAAGAGGTCACAAACGTCCCCTGAGCGAAGCTATCCTTCGTTGTGTGATGCGAGATGTCATTTCAGCGCTTGTCTACCTACATACCATTGCTGGAGTCGTCCATGGCGATATCAAACCGAGCAATATTTTGATGGATCGATCCTTCAACGTTTGCTTTCCAGTAGCGAAACTGTGCGACTTTGGCAATGCTGTTCGAATGCATCCTGGTCTACCACTCCAGCAGGACATTGCCGGTAGTTTTGGCTACATGGCTCCTGAGCTCTTGTGCCACGAGACTGCTGTCACACCTGCATCGGACATGTGGTCGATCGGTCTTGTCGCCTATGACGCTCTGGTCGCATTCACACCATTCTATCCTTACAACACGTGTACAACTGACGAAGCTACCTATCCTCGACGGGATTTCAAGCACATTTCACCACAATGCGTCGATTTCCTACAGAAGATCTTGGTACGTGACCCAACGAAACGCATGACGGCGCAACAAGCCGCCTCACATCCGTTCCTCAATATTGCGCCTTGCATGTGTGCGTGAGTAGAAAGATTTCCAAATGAGTATAATAACAATTTTTGATTGGTTAGAATTTTACACTGGGGCCAATCAGAAATCATTATTAGATTTAATTTGACCAATCATAATACAGTCAAATGCAATTTCTGCAGTGGCTTGCGATGGCGCAGACCTGTCAGCAAGCAGGAGTGATCTGGCTCCATGGTCTTGGCGACTCTGGCGCGGGATGGAGCAGTCTTCGTGACGAGTTTGCGCATTTGAATCACATCAAGTGGGAGTTTCCCGACGCGCCGACGAATTTTGTCACGTGCAATCATGGACCAAGCTCATCATGGTTTGATATTCATGATATTCCCATCACTCCGTCAACAGCCCCGCGAGAACCGCTCAATGGCTTGAATGACTCGGTGAAGAAGATCCACGACGCGATCAAGCGCATGGAGGCCTCTGGAATTTCATCGGATCGCATCGTTGTTGGAGGATTCAGCCAAGGTTCGCTCTTGGCTATTCTCTCGTCTCTTCGTTACGAGGGCGCTCTTGCTGGTGCTGTGGGGTTCAGTGGCTGGCTTCCATCTGAAGAGTACTTGAAAGACTTACCGACCAAGTCGCTCAAAGTTTTGATTGCACATGGCAGTGCTGACAATGTGGTGCAATATCCATTGGGAAAAATCATGGCAGACCGTTTGACGTCTCAAGGACATTCTGTCCAATTCGAGACATATCCTGGCATGGCGCATTCTGCATGTGCTAAGGAAATGCAAGACTTGGAAGCTTTCCTCAAGAGCGTTCTTCCATGAACCGAATCGTCCATTTGAATCCAATTCGTCCTTGTCGAAACTGGCTTGTGTCCCTTGCCTTTTGTCGTCGTAGCTTTCATCTCTCAGGCTACCGGCGTACTTCGATACGCTCTTTCTACATCTTGCATTCTCAGGGAGCTCCATCTAGCGGTCCTCATTTTCTTTGCCATGGAAAAGCGGCGGCAATTCCGCTTGGCATTGCTTCCTTCCAATACTGTCATGTCTTCAATTTGTCAAGAATTTATTTTAATTCATACTGAAATCAAGTATAAATAAAATATTTGAAAACAATTACGTCCATTTCAATTCGAGCCAAGCGATTGGTCGTCATGGCACCAACCAATGCTGGAAATACCTCTTTGGACTCCAGTGTCGATTCCACCAAGCCGAGAAGATGCCGCCGACAAAGATCCCGAAGAAGCGCATGGGTATTAACACCAAAGGAGCCAGCGCGGACAATCCGAATCGCAAGATTCCAAAGAAGCAAAAGGCTGCCAACATGCGTGACAAAGCGACGATCAATCGTCTCAATATGTACCGCAACTCGGGACCAATTCGCAACAAAAAGGGCAAGGTCGTGGGCGGTAGTTTGATGATGGCTGGACGTCAAGGTGGTGTCGCGATGAATGATGCCAGTGCACCATCTCGTATTGCCCCAGATCGACGATGGTTCGGTAACACCCGCGTTGTGGGTCAAAAGGAACTCGACAAGTTCCGCAATGAAATGAATGTCAAAGCTGCAGATCCATACTCCGTCGTGCTTCGCACGCGCAAATTGCCTATGGGTTTGATCCAAGATTCGACCAAAGTTACGCACATGAAGCTCCTTGAAACGGAAACGTTTGAAGAAACTTTCGGCAAGCAACGTACTCGTAAGCGCGCCAAACTCAACGGTGTCAGTGACTTGGAAGCTCTCGTAAACCGCGCAAACGAAGAAGCCAACAAGTATGAAACCAAAGGCGTAGATCGCAACATTGAAGTCGAAGTGGATTTCAAGGACGCAACCTCCCACGATGTCTTCAACAAGGGCCAGAGTAAGCGTATTTGGGGAGAACTCTACAAGGTGCTTGACTGCTCGGACGTTGTCATTCAAGTGCTTGATGCTCGAAACGTACCTGGCACTCGAAGTGAGCACATTGAACGACATTTGCGTACAAATGCGTCCCACAAGCATCTTATCTACGTAATCAACAAGTGCGACTTGGTGCCCAACTGGGTCACCAAGAAGTGGGTGCAAATCCTCAGCAAGACGACGCCAACACTTGCCTTCCATGCGAGTTTGAACAGTCCATTCGGCAAGGGCGCACTTATCAATTTGCTCCGTCAATTTGCCAAGCTCCACGCCGAGAAGAAACAAATTTCCGTCGGGCTCATCGGTTACCCCAATGTGGGCAAGAGTTCCGTCATCAATGCGCTCCGCAAGAAGCGAGTGTGCAAAGTGGCTCCAATTCCCGGTGAAACCAAGGTTTGGCAGTACATTACGCTCATGCGCCGTATCTTCTTGATCGATTGTCCTGGTGTCGTCTATGACGGTGTCAACGATGGCGAAGTCGAAACGGTGCTCAAGGGTGTCGTCCGCGCTGAAAAGTTGCCACAGCCTGCAGAATTCATTTTGCCTATCTTAGAGCGCGTCAAGAAGGATCACATAGTCAAAGTGTATGGCATTGCCGACTGGAAAGATGAAGTGGATTTCTTGGACCAACTTGCCATCAAATGCGGCAAATTGCTCCCCAAGGGTGAAGCTGACCACAACAATGTTGCCGTGCAAGTCATTAACGATTTCATCCGTGGCAAATTGCCCTGGTTCATTGCCCCGCCACTTAAACCTGAAGAACAAGCGGAGATCGACGCTGGCAAGGATGTGACGAATGAAGAACTAGCTGCTTTCCAAACTCAAGCCCTTAAGGGCAATGGCCTTGACGACGAAAACGTCGATGGAGAGGAAGAAGAGGAAGAAGGCGATGAAGGAGAAGACGAAGAGGAACACGGCGAAGAGGAGGAAGGCGATGAAGAGGAAGAGGGCGAAGGAGATGAAAACGAAGAAGAGGGTGATGAAGACGAAGAGTAGAGTCTAATATATTATTTTACGACAAAGGCACTGAAGTTTGTGACGATGTTTGGACAAACGCACCGGCATATCTTTCCTTCACGGCGTATGTGTGGAGAACTGGCGGGGCACTGGTTGCCTTCATCGTGGCGGGTTGTAGGATTGGATGTCGAGGGTAGAGCTCTCGAAGGACTGGCGCCATGGCGGATGCATTCGAGAGCACTGTCCAGAGAGGCTCGATCCATCGAACACTTCGATCGGTCAAAGCTGGATGGTTCGAAAGGAGAAGCGTCGGCCATGGCGTTGCATGCCACAAAGTCTGCACAGGATTGCCATGAGCATCGACAAACCCTTTGCCAGAGTCATCTTTGGCGAGAGAATTGACAGAGGGAACAGAGTGGCAGGTTAAACCAGCCTTCTTGGCGGCAGCACAAGCAACTGCGTGAGCTGGACTGTCCATGAGCATATGCAAAGGTCCACGAACGTCTAGTGACTGCCACGCCTGGACAAGAGCAGCTTCAGTTGAATGCGTAGCGCCTCGAGCCAAGACATAGTCTGGAAGGCTATTGCTGCGGAAGCCTGTCCAGTGGAGACCATCGTCAGTGAGCGCAAATGCGAATTGAGACACCAGGCTATCGGGCTTCTGTGCAAACCACGCGGCGCGAATTTGTGGCCAAAGTGCACATGGGATGCCAGCAAAAGTGTCATGATATCGTTCGGAATGCTGCAATACATAGTCGGTGGCATCAAGGATCATGTGCTGCAATTGATCAGTTGCAAACTCGAGCGCTGCATGACCAGAAGATGACATGACAATCTGATGATCGCCAACTGAGCGAAAGTCTTGAGAAGTCACAAGGGGAACGTCTTCATAATTGTACTCAGACGAAAAGTCGATGGACATCCAGCCCATAATGGAGCTGCCGGGATACGTGCAAGTGATCGAATACGCGCCAGTATTTGGGTCGACGCGGGCAGGAAGTCGACGCGAGTAGTGGCGATGGGATGGCCATACGGCGTCGTGAACATTCTGCTCAACAATGTCGACATGCGTGTCCGTAGCAGCAACAACGACAGCAACGTGACCCGTCTGTGTGAATTCGCCAACGGGATCCCAGATCACAAGCGAGCCTTTTCCCGGACGGGCAGTTGAGACACCATTGGGATAAGCATGCATACAGATCAATTGGTCATCAGCGACACGGGTGACAGTCCGCAAGCGAAAGATATCATACGCCATCGCAATATTGTCAAACACGACGCCGTAATTGACAAGAAGATATCGTCGTGCCAGTTCAACGCATTGCCACTTGTACCCAGTCGTGACTGTGCCAAGTAAGCTTTGGAAATGCGCGCGGTTCGATCGCACTGCTGGATCCAACGACGAATAATCGCTGCTGTAAACGTGGACACCGCCATCAGTGATTCCAAGAAGAGTTCCAAATGGAGCTTTACTCAGAGATTTCTCCGCAGCACTGGTATAGTGTCGTCGAAGGCGCCAAGCGACGCACACGACACGCCTATGGTTGATCCATCGCCCAACAAGCATCTTCTTGCGTTCTATCGAGTTCGAAAATGACAAAATCAAATAGTGTCTATCACACTATTCAAAACAATGAATATATTAATATTAATTAGTGTAATAATATTGTGTCTCTAGAAAAAAACTGGAATCTTGCAAAGAAAATATCGACGCAGCCATTTTGACGCCAAAATGACGTAATACAAACTTCAAATGAAATGAAATAGAATTCTTCGAACATGTTTTTCAAACATTTAAAACGTTTGAAATTACACTATTTAACGTTCATGATCGAGAAAATGCTTGAATAAACCTTAAATAGTGTATGAGTCAATTAATTGAAACATTTTCGAAACATCTCAAAACTCCAGTTTTGGACCCAAACGACAATATACTACTCCCTCCGTTCGGAAATATAAGAGCCGAAAGCAAGAATCGACAATTCGGAAATATAAGAGCCACATTTTTGTATACAATTTTCAAGTCTATCGGTCGTACGGATGACAAGCTAGATTTTACCGGATAGTCACATCTCAACAAGTAGCATTCCGGCAGCAACACAAAGCGCGTCGACCTGAATATCGTCGACCTCTGGATCGCTCAAGGCGGTACTTTCAAGAAGATCAGCTCATTTTCGGCTCGCAAGTTCATGATCTCCTTGTTCAACATCGCCTCCATGACCAAAGCATCCTCCGTAACAAGATGCGCAATTGCTTCTTCATACGCCGCACGATCGCACTGAGCGTTGTCAAGCAATTTTCCACAACCAGCCATCTTGTCTTTCGAAGCATGGGGTAGCTTGAACTCATTACCCCCTTTCGCCTTGACAATCTCTAGTAGAACAAGCTGAAGACTTTGCCAAATCTTGCCAAGTTTTGCCGAGGAATACTTCCCAAATTCGAGTTCAACGCAGTGTATCAGCTGATCAATGGTTTGAGGTGAATGCTTATACTGGAGAGATTGTATTGACGCAAAAAAGCCAAGGTCTAGAACATTCGTGTCAGGAGAGTTTGGTGGTTGTGCGGCAATGGCAAAATCCCATCCAGACGTCTTCAATTCCAAGAAGGCCGCCACAATTCTTTCGTCATTCCAGGGAACATGTGCTGGCGCGTTGTCATGTTGTAGAACAATACGCTTTCGAGTCGTAAATGTTGGCCAGACGTCCATAATTCGAGGTAATACACGTTTGATAAGCGTTTCGCGATAAACATCCTTGGTGACATTCACACAATTCGTGACAAGCGTGCCAGCAGGGCGATTTCGTGAGCCCCTTAAAGCTGGGAATTTTTCAACAAAAGGGAACATTCCAACTTTGCCGTCGAACCAAGTACCATCAGGTAATACACGCGGTCTTGCAAGACAAGCCAAGAACATGACTTTGGTTGTAAAGCGTTTGCTTTTGCAGTGACGCTGGGGTACGGGCTCATCGGGGGCAAGATAGTACTTCTCGTTTTCAAATCGCAAGTAAAACCATTTCTCATCAAGGTGTATGATTTCATCCATGTCCATCATTTCCATGTTGGGCTTAATGAACCCCAAGGCGAATTTTAGTCGTGCATACTTGTTTGCACTCGTTAACAATGGTTTAACGCTGCTGCTGTGTCGCTTCATCATTCCTTTTTTCAAATACGAGTGTAAAGTTGATATTGAAACGTCTAGAAGGAAGCTTGTAAAGTTGATTTTCATTGCTATCATACCAAATTGAAATGCAAGATCGCGAAATGTACCACGATCTCTCAATTTAATCTTCTCAAGACGTTCAGCAAATGTTTCTGGTGTGAACTTGGCCTTTCGCCCACACGCCTTCTTCTTTTTCATATCTACACTGACGGCATGGTCGACTTGCGCGCTTGGGTGTGGGCGGAGTTTGTACCAAATCTTCTTTATGACGTTGAAGCCGCATCCATAAACAGCAGCTACATTCTTGAACGTGTTCTTAGGCAGCTTATTGCCCGTGGCATGATGCAACAGAAGGCGGACAACCTCGTTTCTTTCTTTGTCGCTCAATACTCGACGCTTACGAATCCCATTGCCAACCATTTCAAATGTCAAATGACTGCTTCCACTTCGAAGTTTGCAACGAAACAAAGTGCTAAAGATTGATTGGATTATTTTCTATAATTTTAGCCAATTAAAACAACGAAATTCGGATTCACCGAGGTTTCCTGGTGAGGGGCGTGAATCGACTCTTATATTTCCGAACGGAGGGAGTATTTGAATATAGAAGTGTATCTGACTGGAAGATTCGAATTTGAAGACCGGCACATTCGTCGCTTCCATGGTACGTCTGTCACCTTCGACGTGTCAGTAGATTCCAAGCGATGTATTTGTAGACAGAACCCAGATGTATATTGGATCAAGAGAGTTCCGCAAGACCTCCAAGTCCAACCCACGCTCATCATTCGCCAACGGCGCCAAAGGAAGAACTTTTGAGCCCGAAAAGCACGTTTGCCAAGCTGCAAGTTCAATGGTCAGACGACAAAGCAACGAATGCGACGACACCGCCACTAACAGCATTAGCTGCACTAAATGCAGATGAAAAAGACGCGATCATTGTTTACTTGATCCAAAAAGTCAAAGATCAAAAAGCCATGCAAGATGCAGCCATCAAGTTTGGAGAAGAAATGGCAGCCAAGCTTGTGCTTGAACAAGTTCGTGACATGATCATACTCACTAGACTCATCTGGCTGTAGCATGAGCGCAATGCAGCATACGAAGCCAAGATTAGCAACCTTGAGAAGGAGCTGCATAAAGCTATCCATGAGCATCCTGAAGTGGATCGACTCTCCGCTTTAGTTCTGGATTTGAAAGTACAGCTGGACAAGGAGCGACAAAATGTGCAGTCTGCAGTACGTGGAGTTTCCAACCCATTGATTTGACTTTTGCGCCCATTCTCTCTAGATAAAGAAATGTCGGCGAAGCCGCGAGCGAGAGAAACAGCTCAAGATGGCCATCGATCCTTTGTGGGAGTAGACATTTTATCACGTCTTAACCTCATGCTGCAGTGGATTTGGCCACAGTTGGTTGCTGCTCCATTTTGGGAGATCCCGTGTTGAGATGTTGACGAATGTCCTGAGCACAATGAACTCGTGAAAGCGTCAGCATGCGGCTACCTCAACATAACGCAAACGCTGGAGGTGGTTTGTAATGTGGTAGAGCTCCGTGTCCTTCTTGTCGCCATGGTACCTAGTCATCCGAGTATCAACTCAACGATACATTTTCATTGACATACTGGGAGCAGATCCATGCATTTGCCGCGTGGTGGCCACACACATGTGGATTGTCATCCACAAGGACTACGTTCTTTAGGTTGCGACGCAGAAGCGTAAGGTCCTTGATCAATTCGCCAGTCTACCAAAGGCTCACGAAATCCGATTAGATTTCGAATACCTCAGGGTAGAGTCTACAAGAGTCACGGTACAGGCGGCATTGGATAAGTTTGTCAGGGTCAATGTGATCAATGAGGCTTTCAGTAAACTACAGCATCATCTCAGTGAGGATGACAAGATCCAAGACAACGAACTTTGCGATCGCTGGCTGTAAAGACGATAATGTCGTAATGAGGAGAGAGTGATTCGAGCAAATGCTGGACGCCAGGTCGGACCGAGACATGGACATCGCGGGATGTTTTGCTGTGAGTCATTTGCAACGTTGCAACGAAATCAGCTGAAGGAAGTGTCTGGTTGAGTTTCATGAGATTGGGATCCTCGGTATGTCGACGTACGCGAAAGGATCGAAACCAAATCGTGCGGTCTAGATCCAAGACGAGGCATTTCCGCTGGAGGGACAGAGGTTGGGATAATGTGCCAAGACGAAGGATGCATTTAAATTCCTTGTCGAGCCAACCCCGCCAGGTTGAATCCATCGTCAAATCCTTGGACACAATCGTGGCTCGAAGAGTTGCAATGGTACGCTGGCTTTGCTCGATTGGCAGTGACTCGTTGGCTGCTTCATGGTCAGGATAGCAATGTTTCTACACGAACCTTTGACTTTGGCAGTCAGTGCAGCGTGGATGCAATCGATCCAATATCGTCCGAGGACTGTAGCTTGAATTTCTCGTCTTTCAATGGCTCGATCAAGCTTTATAACGAGTAATACGAGGTGATGGAGCTCGTTGATGCTGTCGCCGGTGTGTATTTCCATCGACCGGATCGGATGGTCGTCCACGAGAAAGAAGATACGTGGCGATTCGGAGGTTGCAATTAGCGCATGTTCCACTCGTGAGGCATCGCTAGCTTGCGTCAGGCCGTCCCAGACGTCCGGGTGTTTCCAACAAAAGAGGCGAAGAACGTTGTGCCAAGTCTCTTCGATCCACATCCCAACGCCAGTCGGTCGCTCCTCCGGCGTGCCGTCCGTCGTGCGATCCATTTTGTGTTGTCTCTTGCTTGTAACGCCTGCTATTTTTAGTTTTGAGACATTTTCAACGGCTTTCAACTATTTTGACCAGATCTTGTTCGAACCGATTTACAATTATCAAGTATTTTCCCACCAATAGGAAGAGAGTTAATATGAGCGGATATTTTGAGCGGATATCTTACAGCAGTTACTGGCACATGCGAGAGGTTTCACGGTGCCGAAAGCGAGGCGCCGCTGTGACAAAGTCGTCGTGCTTGCTTAGTTCCTACGAATTAAAGCAGCGTTGAGCCAATGCATTCTGTCGTGAGGAATACCTCAGTCTGGTCAACACTGAGGCCATCCGTGAACCGTGCTAAGGCAAAGAGGTTTGTGTAGTATTGCAACGTAAAGCACATCAAGTGGTGGCAATCGACAACGATTGTGCCATCGCTAGACATGGAATAATAAGAAAATGTGCTACATATGCGTGTACCTCTGCTTGGTCCTCTTGCTTGAGACTTGACTAGCTTCTTCAAAGATCAATTCGGCAATTGTCGGAGTCCATTCAAACAAGGTCGAGAGCATGGATTCGAACGTTGCCTTGGAAAGGTCTTCCTTCACTTTCATGCATGCCACGTACGCCTGCATATCGGTGAAGAAACGTCGCCGCTCTTCACGGAATTCAACGACGCAAAAGTGCAGCAGTTGGTGAACATTGATCCATTTTTCCTCTGGACACAGACGTCATCTTTGGATAAGTTTTAATCGTACCAGGAGTGGCGGGAGGGTTCTCTAAGAAGCCATCGACTATCAGTCGGGGGTCGGTAACGTGGCCAGGTGTAGCTTTCTTGGGTTTGCTTTCGGGAAAAGCGTCGCTTGGAGTCACCGGTGCTTCGGGCAATCCAGTGAATTCAAAGCAAGGGACATTCAGCTTCAATGGCACCAAGCCAAACTGATCTGTTGGAGCGGTTTCTTTGAATAATTCGTCGTGAGACTTCAGCAGTGCATTGAGTTTTGTCTGCACAGCGCCTCGGTGGCTATGCACAATTGTTTGGAACACTTGGTTTGTGATCTTGATCGCTTGGCAGGAAGAAAGAAGTGGAAGGTTGTCTTCTTCAAATTGGCGCATGTCGCCAGTGCACTGAACAATCTACAGCTCGTTCAGACGACTTCGATATGATATGACACAGCGCACCAGGTGCCGAGCATGAAGGAAGAGAGAAAGGTCTGATTTACCATAACCTTGTTGGCCGGTCTCAGCCAAGAAGGCACTGAAGAGTGCAATTTCAGGCGTATTGTCCTTCCATTCGTTTGTGCAGTCCAAGATTGAATGCGTATTCTATTTGCATGAGCTCTTTTCACGAGGTGAGCTACATACCTTTGCCACAAGTTCCCTAACGCCAAACTTCAGGAACGACCAGTGGATAATATACTCTGGAAACGCCATGACAACACGCAATGATGCATGCTCTCGTGATTCGGCAATGTATTTGTCATGGTAGATGCTGCAGATTTGCTTGATGAGCCAGATCTTTGTGTGCCGCACCCCACTTTTCTTGAGGTTGTCGTCAGTGTAGATATCATCACCAACCAGTTGAGTCAGTCTCGTTACAACTTTTGAGACTGGCGGCTTGCTTAGTAACTTCGAGGAGGCCAAAGAAGCTGCCGCTGCATCATTCCGGTGTTCATTCTGTTTGAGGTTGAATGATGCCGGCAAGAGCTGTTGGCGAGCTTCGTATGATTGCGGTAGTCCTTTCATCTCATGTTGAGCCAGAGAGAAAGCTGGGCCAAGCGATTGTACATATTGGTCCTCTCTAATGTCATGGAGTCCATGAGCTGACAAGTCTACATCGGGATCACTCGTCATGAACAGTGAAGCAACGTCCTGAATCGAAGCATCTTCATGGAAGAGTGCTGAGGCGGCTAGCTTGAGCACTGCAGTTTTAACACGCTTGCGCACTTCGACTGGTAGTCCTTCAAGTTCGCCATCTTTGACTTCTAGATTGAGTGTTGACACCATAGATCCCGATTCTGCAGGTGGTGTTATTGGTAAAATTTCAGTGACTTCAGGTGGTAGGTCATCTTCTGGAAGGGCGAAAAGTGTTCGCGTTGAGGTTTTCGACGGTTTGAATAGCTTTCGCGATGACAATTGATGTTGTGGCTTGAGTGAGAACATTGGCGATAGATTCAAGGCTTGAGATATCTCAACTGCCACAATGTCTTGGCCTTGGCCACGATAGTGCTCAGAGAAGACCACAGGACTATTGTTGAGCGAGGCTTCTAGCACGTCCAAATTCGAGTGCAGCATGTCGTACAGATCGGCAACGTGCAGAGCTAAATGTGAATCGTTCCCACTAACCCCAGGTGACACATAATATCAATAGCAGTCATACAAGAGCTCCATGAGTTTCTGGCGCATGTGGACGATTGCTTCCGGCGTTTGTGGGCGATCCTCAACCTCACTTGGCGTTGGTTGGCGAGCCTGACCTGCTTTCTCAACATCACCATTGAGCCGCTCTGCCTCTCGCTCATATGCAGCCAATAGTGTGTATTTCTGAGCTTCGACTTTGTCCATTACGGCCATGAGTTTTGTCTCAACATGCTGCAATACAGGCATGAGGATTTGTGTCAGCTCCTCGATTTGTTGAATCTCTTCTTTTTGCGAGTCTGTTTGTGTCATAGCATTCGTCATAAATGTCGCTCGCTTGGCATGAGGTTTCTCGGGGACAGCCTTCGTTGCTGTAGCCGACGGGATGGATATCACGTGTTGCTTCTTTTGTTTCGCCTTGTGCATGAATAAGTCATGAATTCGACCACATAGCTGTTGAACGTGATGTGTTTTTCTAGTCAATACATCGCTCTCTCAAGTCAGTTTCAATGATACTTCTTACTCGGCATGAAAGTGCGCCAGAGTTGCGATTTGAGTTTGAGACTCAATTCGAAGTCGTTGCCAGGCCTCTTTAATGAGTATGAGTTGTTTCTACTGATCTCTCGTCAAAATGATGCATAGATGATCCAACCTGAAATGACTGAAGCATAAACCTCACAATTGGATCGCCACTGACAGCTCCTCTTTGCATGTCCAGAATGTCTTTCATGAGATCGGCTTCTCTTGTCTCCAAGCCTGATATGGTCGACTTAACGCTCGTCTAACGGGCCAATTTAATACTGACCGCAAAAAAGGAGCCACTTCGTACCGCAACACTGTTTATTTGCTTGCGAAATCCATGCAACTGTGATGTCGATATCTTGTGGAGAGTTGTTTGCTCTTGGTGAAGTTGCTTCATCTAAATCATGATGGTCACACGCCTTGACTAGCGACGTATGCTTACCTCGTGTGATATTTTGACTACAAGATTGTTGAACGTAGCCAGCTTTCGTTTGGCTTTTGAAAGGTCGTTAAGAGCAACGTCGCGCTCCAAGCAAACTCGCTTGAAGTCTTGTAAGATATTTAATTTGTCTTCCTGTAGATTATTGATTTGTTGCTTGAGGTCGTCAATCGCTTGTACATGAGGACCTTGCAATATATTTAAGCGTTGTTTGAGAGTTTCTTTTTGAGCAGTGAGAACCTCTTGCTTCTCGAGAAGGGAGGCTTTTTCTTCATTCGCGGCTAGGAGAGATGTATCAAGCCGCTTCAAAAGTTGGTCTTTGTGAGAGCTTTCATTTTGAAGGAGCAAAATCCGCTTCTCGAGATCAGAGCTCTTGATTGTCAAGCTGTAAATTTGATCTTGAAGCTCTTCAACTCTTGAGCGAAGAGAGGATGATTCTGGTGTCTCTTTCACAGCATCAATAGAGAGTTTGCGAGAATTTTGGGTCATTTTCTACACCAAACATGATGCAAGATTGTTGCAAAATTAAAATTACGTCATTGCTGATGTTTGCCGCGCCAAGTCGGAGGAGAAGCACCTGCTGTTCCACCTGCAAATCACTTGCCTTGTCTTTTAGACGAATATTTTCATTTGCGAGTACACTAGCCTTCTGAGCCCATTCCTGAGAGGCAATAAGATTGATCGGGAGGTTGTATCGTACCTTTTGCTTTTCAAAACTTTCTTCCCGTTCACGTGTTGTCTGGATTACATCAGTCATCTTATGCAAGTGGCATGAGCATACGACACCTCTTGTAGCTGGTCTATTTTCTCCTTTAGCTGCCACTCCAGAACACGGCACCTCTCCTTCGATTCAGCTAATTCTTCCATCTGTTGCTCCATGGCTTGCGTTTTGGTATCAAGGGCATGTTGTATTTCTCGAACCCTAAGCAAACATTATATCGTGATTCTCTGTTCGAACTGACGATAGCTCCAATTGCTTAACTGTCGATGTTGCTGCGAGTTCTGCTGCGACAGCGTCTCTCATGACGTACTCCATGTCTTGGATTTTTTCGGATTGATCTCGTATTCGTCCAGACAGCTCGTTGACATGTATTTGAACAGACTCTTTGTCTCTCATCAGCATTTGCTTTTCTCGTGCCAGAGCTTTGTTTTCTTCCTATTCAACGCAATGACATCACTGGCAAGATGTTATTTCCCACCGATAAGATTGCCATTGCTTCACCAGCCCTTCTAACCTTTTCGTCTCGTTCTTGCAATAGGGCAGGTAAGTTTGATAGCAACTCGCGGTAATAACTGGCGACAGTAGGGGCGAATTCATTCATGCATGCGTCCAAAATATCATGAGCCAGCGCATCCATAAGGGCTGTTAGAAATTCGGACTCGTTATCTTCCCGCCAAGTCAAGAAATGTCCCCGTGCGCGAGAAATAATCTCCTGAAGATGCTGATCAGCTTGAGCAATTCCTGGAGGTCTAGAGCCAACCAGCTAGTTCAATCCATTGTGGTTGGGCTCTTACGGGTCGGTTTGAGGGAGATCGTAGGCACGAAGCATGTTAGTGAGCCAGATGCGCCCAATTTTCTGAGAGATTGAAGCTACAGGACCTAGCCAAAAAATTCAGCCTAATTGTGGCCACTAAGTACCTCTCTGGCAGTACGCTCGAATATCTTCGTCAAGAGATATTTGTGAGCCACTTTTCTCTGATATATTCATGATGCATGATGCGTTTCCAAGGCACATATACCTGCAGAATCCTTGAGTGGAAAATGGCGCGACCAAAATGCATTTGACAGGGATTTCTCCAGGGCTGCCATGTTTGGTGTTCCAGGTCGAGCCATTGGAACAGGAAGCTCCAACAACAGCTGAGTGGGCTCTTTTATCGAATCGGAATCGACGGTACTGGGACCAAGATATGAGTTTGGATCCACTTGATATGCCTTTGGTTTCGACGACAGCCGTCGAAATACATCCGACTTGCTCTTGCGGAGGGGTGAAGGGGTAGCGGTTGAATCATTCCCCACGTCTTTGTCATCATTGCAAGTGAGTGAAGTCGACATCATCGAAAGTCCCATTGAGTTGCTGTCTTTCAGGGGACGCAGTATGAAATTCTACAATCAATCGAGAGTTCCATATTCGCTGTGCTTGTCGTTTCTTACATCTTGGACCTTTCGACGCTTCTTAAACACATACTAGTTGCATTCAATGTAAGTACATAGAAGAGGAAGGAGGGGTCTTACTTGTTGTGGAGAATTCGCGCCTTTTGTCATCGTCGGTCCTTTCGTCGGTGAAAGTGTCGGCATGGGGGCCGTCTATGGATGACACATCTATACTCCAGCTTTTCCAACCACTTACCCTGTCTTGTAGAGATTCCTCGTCTCCTGTTATAGCTAGGAGTCGCTTCCCCTGAAGAAAGTCCATCGAGTCTTCATATACTTCTCGCTTGAGGACGTTGAAATGAAAGTATTTTATTTCCTAAATTATTTTATTTCTGGATCTTCAAGGGTCACTATCCTACGAGGTCACATTCGCATTCGCAGTATGTGGAGGTGGCTGGTAGCAGCTCGGAAGGCACTTGAGCTGAATCGAATTGAAAGCGTACATGGTCTTGCCAGTATTAACGAGGACATTTGTCCGTCGTACGCCGCGCTCTCGCATTGTTTGACAGAGATGCATTCCTTGCTTGACTCCCATTTGGTCGACAAGGATCCTTGAAAACTCCAGTGTGACAGACATGGCAGTTCGGTCTTTGCCACTCTTGCAGCAGATCGTTCGACCAGCACCAAGACGGCGACACAGATCGCTCGACTCGATGAGGATGTTGACTTGTTTTTTGTTCGATTGGTTGTCGATGGCAGAATGGAGCGCGGCCAGATGTTGGTCAATATCAGCCACCGTTGCATCGTCGAGGAACTGAATATACCGTCCGACATATTCCATCAATGTACCCAAACTTTCGCGGTTGATTTCGTCTTGAAGACTGGTGCCACCAACTGTGTTTGCCACTGATTGCACTTCATTGATCCCTTGAGTAAACAGCACAGCTGTGAGCTTCACTCGTCGTGCTGGCCGCTGCCATTCCAAGGGAAGACTCTCAAACAAAGCTTCAGGCATGGTAAACTCCATCACGATATCGTCCTCGCCTTTCAATTCAATCGATGTGCATTCCATTGCAATGGCTGTTGTAGATGAAGCTACTCGCAAGTACACATGGCGATTGAGCCAATGCACCCCTTCCGACATGTCTTCGAGCATACCTTTTTCGTTGCCCATTGTACTCAGCAGGGACTCAATGTCAACCAAGTACCCGATCTCGGCGGCAATGGCCAGCTGCAGAGCGTATTCTCCGCCGTTATCCCAGTTGCCATCAGTGGCTAAATGCACTGAGCTGAGGAACGATGCAGCCACAATCGAGAGTAGCTGACACACCACAATATCCATGCGATGCTCGTGATGCTTCTTCTTTCGCAATCCGCCTTCCTTAAATCCATGGATATGCGCGGCTGAGCACCCATGAGTGACCACAGACCAAATACGATCTGGTGCAGTTGGACCACCAGCGGCACGCAATGTATGGCACACCAAGTTTGTCGGCATGAATGCCATCATTTCGTCCTTCTTCATGGTACTCCGTTTCAGGCAGCCCGTTATGCCGTGTTCTTCACCTTCACGTGTCATGAGAAGGAGGGCAGCGTAGACCCGTTCTGCTTGAATGTACTTGATGTCTGCCTCTTCGCATTCTTCGAGGCGTGCCTTGTAGCCAGCATAGCTTGATGCGTCAATGTTTGTGCTACTTCGCCATGACATTGACCGTTCCACCAATACCGATGGTCGATCTTGCGGTGTCAAGGCAAATCCAGCTGTGGGAGATGTTATACTGGATCTGTTCACATCACGACTTTCAATCTCTTCCATTGCAAGTCGTGCAGATTCCATTCGAAGACGATTGCGTTGTCGAAGCATTCTAATGAAGGCAACAGTGACTGAGAGAGATGACAGCGTTGCGCCCATTTCTTCCGTCACAAGAACTTGCGCCGCAGATCGTGTAGTTGCTGCTGTATTTCCATCGGATGATACCGTATCGACGAGATAATTTTGCGAGGCGAAATGGTACAAGTGGTCCATGTGCAGCGCCGATCGAGTCGCTACTTGCTCGACAACTAGGAAGTAAACACGATCTTGATCTCGTGGGTGCAAATCCAGCAAGAGAGGCGTGCCATCATCTGAATCTGCCATCAAATCTTGGCTCGCAATCGTAAAATATCCAAGTGGTGTTTGGTTCTTCAGCCCTTCAGACGCTGGGGTCGTCACGCCGTACACATCGAACTGGAGCACAACATTAGCTTGAACAAGAGAAATGGGCAACGCCAGAAGTGCTTGAAAGTCTCGCACCCACCGATCACCCCATTGTCGGACGCTTTGGGTGCATTCAACTTCAGTGCGGGCTAACTCTGTCGCCAAATTGGTATTGTGGCTCCACTCAAGCACACTTAATGCAACGACGAGCATTCCTTGCAATGGTTCTTGCTTGCACCCGAGAGAGATTGCGAAATGAAAGGCTGGAGGTGGTAAGACGTGGACGAGACTTAGTGAACTGAGTGACGTTGCAGAATCCTCTCGTTCGTTTCGATTTGTCCAACTCGTGGCGACCATCGACGTGAGCAATTTGGACGAACTGATAGTTCGTAGTTCTCGGTCATCAAGCTCGGTTGAATTACCAGCGCGCAGACTGTTTGTTCGGCGCATTATTCCGTTTTCGGCGCTGTGAGATTTGACACGATGGATGAGAACGGGTGACGATGATCGCTGTTGGTGCGAGACGCCGCCGACAAGAGGTACATGCTTGACTTCGACGTGCAAGACATCATCAATACTTTTGAACGGGGCAGGTTCGACAGATATGCATAGCCGAATGGCTTCTCGAATCGCAGCAACCCACCGATTCATATATGGAACTCCACCATCATCATGTGCACTGAGCATAAGTTTTCGCCCCGTCGTTTTGATACAAAAGTGTCCCGACGCGCTCGCAACAAGTTCGACCGTCGTGGATGCATCAATGACAAGTTCACCGAGGAGTTCCAAGTCGTCTTTTGATTTGTAGTAGCAGAGGAGTGGTCGATCGCTGCGTAGGATAAACCACCGTTTTCTCCATGTGCGCCAAAACGAGCCTTGTTTGACTAAATTTCCTTCAAACGCGACTTGCGCCTTGCTGAATCGTTCTTGGGGTGTATTTTTCGCCAACTTGGACTTTTGGTTGTCGAGCGATCGTCGCATCAACAGACCCATCGTGCGCGATCCCGCATGTGTTGGTAAATACTGGTCATCCCATGTTCCCGACTCGGTCACGGACAATCTCGGCGTCGTCGAGTTGCGCGGTTCCATCATCTTTTCTTCCCAAAAACTCGCAAATCTTCCGATTGTGAAGCTTGGAGGCGAAAAAAAATATGAAAAAATATCATTCCGCAACTGAATTCCACTTTTTTTTCCGCCTTGTTTGTGGTGAACCCATCACCCAGAGACCGCCGACTTGAAAAGATTAGCCATGTCCAAGGTGCAAATCGCTATGAGAGTGTCCGACTCGGGTTTGCCTCTATCTTCAAGCCGTCTTTCGTCTTTCTTTGGCATCTCCAGCACAAACAACAACGTTTTCGAGAGGAAAGACTCGCAACGTGCTGCAACTTGAAGATGGACAACGACAGTTTTGGACACACACTAGAAAAACCTCCTCAGGTCGTTTCGACGTGTCAGTCGGTTGATTCTGAACACAAACAAGAGCGCCATGGGTCTCGAATAGTGATAGAGATCACACCCCAGATGAGATGAACAACACCGACGACACATTGCGTTTGCAACTTGCTGTCTCTTTTTTTCCCATCTTGACTCCATAATCGTCGTGGCGCGCTGCAAACAACGATACACCAATCTTCCCAGTCTCCCCCCCTTGCGGTCCATGCCTATGGGATTCCATAAACTACCGAGAGTCTCCCAGCTGACAGTCGCCTTGGAGCTTTTTCTTGTGGAAGGATTCGTCCATGGATGGGTTCCATGTTGCTGCTGCTTTGTCCTGGTCTGTTCACCTTTTGTTTAATGTTCCTGCTAGAATTTTAGCCAATCAAATGGCTTATAATCGAAATAATGGATTCTGATTGGTGGGTTGACTTTGTGTAGGCTCTATGGAAGAAGCAACACTTGACACGCACCACCAAGGTCAGTGTGCCAAGAATGCGAGATTTCTCCACCGAGAGTGGCGTGAACCATCATCATCAAGTGGCAACGTTTGCAGCTGGCTGTTTCTGGAGTGCCCAACTGCACTTTGAGTGCGTCTCTGGCGTTCTGAGCACGCAAGTTGGCTTTATCAATGGGCGCACGCGAAATCCAACATACGAAGCCGTGTGCACAGACACAACTGGCCATGCTCTGGCGATTCAGATTCTCTTCGACGACACGGCAATCACATATGACGACCTCCTTGATTCGTTTTGGGCCATGGGATCCACCGTCTCGCACAACGACGAAGACTTGGGGTCGCCGTTTCGGTCTGGGATTTACTTTCACACGATGAAGCAACGAGCTGCTGCGCTAAAGTCGAAAGCCAAGCAATGCGCTCTCCACCCAAACGACGACATCCTGACCGAGATTGAACCTGCTGGGGAGTTATACCCCGCTGACGAATACCACCAGAGATACATTGAAAAGGGAGGCCAGTGCTCGGATCATCCCGATTCCATCCCGTGCTGCGGAAAGAAATGATTAACGATGACGATTTCATGTGTGAGTGACAAGAGCAACGTCAGATGTCTTTTAATACTTAAAGAACAAACCAGCATCCGTGCGTTCAGTTGGCTTTTGCTCGAAGCCAAGTTCACCAACCGTGCCAAGGATCTTGCGGCGTTCCTTGTCGGCTTCAATTTCTTCAAACGACTTGGCAGCTTCAACTGCATGGGCTTGCGACAACTACGGACTCAATGGAGAATTCATGACACGAGTGGCGACAAACCTCGACGTAGTCCAACGCACACTGCTTGATGAACTCGATTTCTTCCGACGTCAAGTCACGCACAGGACGGGCGGGAACGCCAGACCACAACTAGGTACATCATTGAGCTCTGCGATGCATCTTTGGAAACTTACTTGGCCCGCTGGGACAGTCTTTCCTTGCGTAACGATAGATCCCGCCGTGATGATCGAGTTTTCGCCAACGACAGCACCGTCCAAGACTTGGGCACCCGTGCCAATGATGCATTGGTTGCTGATTTTGCAAGCGTGGATGATAGCGTTAGGGCCGACAGTCACGTTGTTTCCGATAATCGTAGGGAAATCGTTTTGAATCTTGGCGGCATGAATCACAGCTTGGTCTTGGATGTTGGTGTTTTCGCCAATCGTGATGTGGTTCACATCACCGCGGACAGTGGCGCCATACCACACCGAACTGCCTTGGCCGATCGAGACTTCACCAATCACCGACGCATTGGGAGCCACAAAAGCGGTTTCCGCGAGCACAGGTTTGTGGCCAGCATTGGTGACCAAACGAGTCGAAGGCACCACTACGTACAAAATAAGCCAAGAGTTACGCTAGACCGTATGTACATCGTTCCGTGTAGCTAAGAGCTCCTTCAAGGGAGACGCCGACTTTGTCCAACGACTGGCCAAGGGCACGGAGAGACTTACCTAACGCTTGCATGCCGTCGAATATTCACGTCACGTTTGCATCCCCATACCAGTCAATTTCATATCCGGATCCGGATAAAAGGCGCAAACAGAATCTCGAGCTTCCCTGGCTTGTAAACCAAGACACTTGTTGAGACAGAAAGCTTCCGAGGTCTTCTCCACTGCATGCTAAGCTATAGGCCATCTTCCCCGGTGACAGTCCGCCGTGGATTCTCTGAATTGACCTATGGATGAAGTCATTCCATATTAAAAAGTCGTTGCGTTAATTATACGGATAAATGGTCATATCTCCGGATATTTATTTGACTGGCTAATTCAAAATAGTTTCCAAGTTGACATATTCGGCGAAGTCGGTCGGCATCCCTCCAAAGATGATGTCACTTCGGAAGCTCACGCGCTGTGTAGTGAGCCGCACTGGGACGTTCAAGCAAGTCCATGGCACGTTTTCTCCTAGTGCCGTTACCCATCGCGCTATGAAGTCCCCATCGCTGCCCATGGTGGCGCACCGGCGATTCACCAACTATGCAAGCCGAAGCCTCGAGTCTCTCAACCCAGAACAAGTTATCATTGGAATCATTGGTGTGAATGGTATCGTGTGGTTGATGTGGAAGACCGCTGACACGCGCGAGAAGCAGAAGTTTATGATTCAAAACTTTACCACGTCAATTGGACACCTCATGCAAGGACGTCTGTGGACGCCGCTCACCGCGGCATTTAGTCACATGGATGGAGGCCACTTCTTTGTCAACATGCTCGGTGTATACTTCTTTGGACAAGAAGCGTGTGCAGTCCTAGGCACCAAACGCTTCCTTGGCCTCTATCTTGGCAGTGCAGGTAAAACCCCTGGAAGTCTGAAACACTCGGCTAATTTCTATCCGTTAGTCGTCGCGTCGGTCTGCCAAATTGCTTCTGGCTTCACGTCCAACCGCCACTCACTTAGCCTTGGCGCAAGTGGAGTTGTGAATGCGATCACAGCCTTCTCCATTTGCCTGAATCCCCACAGTACTATCCTCATTATGATGATCGTTCCTATGCCTGCGTATGTCGCCGGTGGTCTCTTCATTCTGCGAGATATCTGGGGCGCTATGAGCCAGTCGTCATCTAGCATCGGCCACAGTGCGCATCTCGCGGGAGCAGGCGTCGGAATGCTTTACTACCGTCATCTGTTTGGTCGTGGTCGTGGCGGCCGTCGATTCTTTTGAAGGCACGAATGTCGAGCAGGTAGAGTAACCAAACACGATATTATACTTGCTTGAAACATACGACAATGGCGCTGATCTTGTCGTGACTGACATACTCTTGCCCTTTGAGCAAAAGTTCTTGCGCTGCAAGCTGGACGTCGCTGTGGTCGCATTGATGTTTTCCCGTTACCTCCTTCAATTGATGACGATATAAACAAGGAAAATACTTGAAGTATCAATTTCCCAAGTTTGGAAGATGGCAAGCAACCGTTCTGTCTGGTATGTTCTCGTGGATGAAGAAGGTAAAGCGTACAAGAAGACGCCGGCAAACTTTGTCAAGATCTCTGCCAAATATTTTAGTGCTCATCTCAAGAAAGCTGTGCATGCGAAGGACCCGAACATTTTCGCGGGAATTGATGCCGCTCAACTCAAGGTCTACTCCAACAAGGCGGCATTTGACGGAAAGCGCGAACCTCTTGATGTGAAGCAAAAGATTGGATATCTACTCGGCAACACGGACGAGCTTTGTGTGGTTGTTCCTTCTCACGCTGTGGTGGCTGCTTCTGATGGATTTGAATCTGCCCCCAAGAAACTAAATCTATGTCTCAACCAACCGATTTCATGCCTTCAAATATGCCCAAATGGTTGATGATTGCATTACCTCAGGAGATGGGAAGCATTTACCGTATCCAAATGACAAACTTGAAAAGATTTTCGTCCGAAAGTGTACCAAGACATGTATGCTTTATTGGTGGACAAGATTGAAAATGGCGACAAGGCCTTTGGGATCTCAGGAACGCCAGGGATTGGCAAGTCGCTCTTTTTTGCCTATATATTGTACCGCTTGGTTCATCGCCAGTCTTTCCGAGTCTCTTTCAAGCGAATCATCTATCAAACTGGTCTCGAGTTCGAAATGTTCGACTTGGAAAACTTCATTGTGTTTGCAGAGGAAAGTTTTGGCTTGCAGAACTTGTTGGATGATCGTGACACGTTTTACATAATTGATGGAATGAAATCAGTCCCAGTTTCATCATCCTGCAGCGTTCTTTACATTGCTTGTCCTCAATCGAAGGAGTACAAGGAGTTTGTGAAACAACGAAAAGCAAAAGAATGGTTTATGCCTGTTTGGACCCTCAGTGAGCTTGACGCTTGCCGTAAAAGCTGCTACCCTCGCTTTGATATGAAAACATTGGACGATCGATATCGTATTTTTGGCGGCATTGCGCGGACTGTATTTCATCCTCTCCCGCTATGTTGCGTGAAATGGAGGCATGTTTAGCGGATGTGATCAAAGTCCAAAATTTGCGCGATATTGGCAGCCCATGGTGCATATTTCAGATTGCGGATATGTGACTCCATATTGCTGTCTAGGACGATGGCAATTACCAGTTCGAATGTGTTGATATTGCTTCCAAATATGTCGGCGAGCAGCTCTGGCAGAAACAGTCCAAGGAACTTGAAATGAAATCAAGGAAAGAGCTCTACGGATCTATCGGCCCATTTGAGTGTCCATGTTACAAGTACCCGATGAGAACAGATCGGTATATCATCTTTATGGTGACTATGAAGTGTCCACAGAATCGGCCGCCACGGCACTGGGGGCTGCGTGGCGTCGCGCTGTTGTGTAGTCAGCACGAATGGTTGAAAATCTAAATGACTTGTGTGGTGGACGACCAAGCGAGATGTTAATACACTTGTTTGAACTCTACGGCCATCAAGTCTTTTCACATGCCGGTAGAATACTCAAACGTCGAAAGTTGGATGGTGGTAGCATCTCCGGTTTCCTGTTGAATGGTTTGGATGGAGAATGAGAGTCCTTCAAAAGAGATTCAAGTATGAAGAAATCCATGGAGCACAATTAAGAGCCATTTGACAATAGAGAATTTTCGGAAAGCATTTATGACTTTCATTTCACCTAAGGTTATGTGTGGGAACGGGAATGTAGGTCGTAGCCGCAAGAAAATTAGAAGGGGTTGTCGATAGACTGGATCTTAGGTGGGACTAAGATCAACGCAGACACTCGGAGCAACAAGCAAGGTTGATGGAGGGCAAGGTTGGGCAGAAAGTTGGAGTCGGATTCTTCCTTGGAGGCACGTAGGGACACTCGCGTATGCGTGAGACTTCGGAGGAGGTTGTACTGTGGTCCAAGTACTACGTCTAGCTGCGGCTGACGTTGATGCAGGGCAATGGGGAGAGATAACAATCGGTGTCGGCTTCTCACGAGGCAGCCGGCGGAACTCACTAAGCTGTCTTGGACTTGGGTACGCTTCTGGCCACGCCGCAAACTCACAGGATTGGTAAGCGAGGCAAAAAGAAGAGTGAATTTAAAGTTAATCTATCCTGGGTTCTTGTTTTGGTTGGTCTGCGCGGCTCACGCTGTTCGAATGTCTTGTTGAGTCGGGTGCAACATGCTGTTTGCGCAAATTGCTTGGTGGAGCAGCTTCGTCGCGAAGTCTGGGGGATCTATTCGGTGACCATCTGGTGGAGTCTGACTCCATGTGGTATCCAAGCCTGGCGATATCTTAGAGTTTGTATGGTTCATGGGGACGGCTGGTTTGCTTGACTAAACCGCGGAATCTTCGCCAAGGATGTGGAGTCCAAGACATACGGTTCTTCCAAGCGCTGGCCCTTGGCTAGCAAGGGCACCTTGTAGTCATTGTTGGCTTGACTTTTTCGGCATCACAACCACCCTGGTCACCTCGAGACACGCGGAACGAGTGACCACAACGGATGCCAGTTTTACCATCGCAACGTCAGTCTCGTATGGCTCGCAGTCATTCTGTGCTGACTAGCGACTCATCTGATCTTGAAGCAAAACGTCCGATGTATTCGCAAGATCACCTCAGCAAGCCATGGCGCGTATCCAAGAGGGTAGCCAGTTCGTCTCAAGCACCTGCTTCGTCGAATGACACGGCGGCCCCAGAACCTCCAACGGTGCTGCACGAGGCTTCTTCAGCTCCTTCCACTGCTCCTTCGTGGACGGATCATACACCATGTCGTGGGACTGAGTCGGCCGAGAAGCGTCCGACTCCGGGGATGAGTCGAGCTCCTTCAACACATGAGGAATCGGATACTCAGAGCGACTGTGAGCCCGTGGGAGCTGGTCCCGGTCCTTTCAGCGAGGGTGTGGCTGAGGAATTGGTCAACTAGGCGCGTTACTTGGTCAATCTTGAACGCCAATCTGACATCCATCGGGCTGCCATCGGGCTGCCATCGAGAAGTTGATCGAAGAAGTCGGCCGGCTCAAGCTTGCGGTGGACCAATTGACGGCTGTCGAACGTAACGGCTTTTGCGGGGTGTTGGATCTGGAGTCTGGTGAGATGTGCCTTGAGCCGTACGATACGTGTCCCGCGCGCCGTGCGGGCGACCACCGAGATCGGGTCCGAGGAAGTCGCCGCAGTGGTGAACTCTGCGGTATGTTCACCACCAAGCGCAAGCCTTGCGAGAACTTGAAGTCTACTTGCCCGGCGCGTCTTCAAAATCGCCATCCCCCTCAGCGACCGGGTTGGGGGGTGGAGTCTGATGCTTCCCAGTAGTTTCCACTTAACGCGATAATGATTTTTGGGGGTCCTCTCGTACTTGATGTGGCGGTTGCTTCATTTGGAGTCAGACAATTTTGACCAATACATTCTCGTCAATTCCCGCCAGTTGGTGTCTTTTCTCTTTTTGATCTCGGTACGTGTCGAACATTCTTGATTTTCATATCAGCTCATCAAGAGACCAAGCCAACTAAGTCTGCACACCCACCCAAGGCCGGTCAATGGGCGATTGATGCGGTTGCTGAGCACATGGCCCGCTTTCGTCGTCAGTCGCTTCCGGTCCTGGTGGACTCTTCCGCCCAGTTGGAGTCCCAATCATCTGCACAAGTTTCGCGCCGTTCCAGTCTTTTGGGCTCTGTCCTCTCTGGCATGCGTCCGCCCCCGGTAGTCCACGGCTATTCAGCCAAGGGTGATTCATACGATCGTTCGTCGAGACGACATCCTGTGACGAAACGAACGCCTGTCACGTCCGACTTTGTCTTGCCACCTCTGTTGGCTCTTCCTCCGGCGCCACCATATTCAGCGCCGTCCACTCCGTCTTCATCGGCGTCTTCTTGTGATGAGTGGGTGTACGATCGTCACGATCTTTACCGGCCAGCAATTGAGATCACCGAAAGCGAGGCGGAGATCTTTGGTTCGCCCAGCTTCGATACGCCTGGCCACGAGTTCGAGTATCGGCCAACAGAATTGAAGCGAGAGTGTGTGATCCCGAGGTGGACCATCCTTGCGGCTTTGCGACGTCGCTCCACACTCTTCGAAAGTCAAGGGCGCCATCGTCATCTGTGTTGGATGTTGCAGCTCCCCCAATCTTTTGCATCAAGGAGGAGCCAGTCTCTTCAAGTGCACCTGCGGAAGCTCCCCTCGAAGACCCTGATTTCACGGTTTCATGGGAGGATGAGTCAAATGCCGAGGAGGCGGATGCCGAAGCAAGCATATTGGCTGAGCGCTCTTGGCGGGCCGAAGTCGAAGACTCTTTGACAATTGCCACAGTCGATGGTGAAGTGATGCTGCGATACTTGCCACGCATTGTGCCGGCCAGTGCTCCTCCGACGTCGGCTCTTTCAACCACAACTGCCAAGGATGGAGCTGGGCTCTCGAGGGAAGGAGAAGACTCCAAAGCGGAGGAGTCCGACTCTGTTACTTTGGAATTGAGCGAATCGGACGGTGATACTAGTGGCTCTTCGAAGACTCTGCCGACCGTTATGATCGCTGACCCACAACCAATCATGCGGGGCGACTTGATAGCTGGCTGGGAGAGATTCCTGCCGGACTCGGACTCCTTGCTTCCTGCCGCTCAGGAGATGGTGCTGGCACAGCGAGTGTTGTTGCAGACTTCCACTGAGTTGCACGAGCAGGCAGCCGAAGGCTTCGATCAAGATGTTGTGCGCAAGAAGTTGAGAGCCCTTCAGCAAGCCTCCGTGGCCCTGTCTGGCAGTGTGGTCTCTTTCTCGGCTAACGTCTCCCTCGAGGTCGAACAATTGTCTGGGCGTTTGGATGCGTCCGAGAAGGCAAACGTTTCCTTAGGCTCGCGTTTGGCTGAGTTGGAAGCCCAGTTCTCTGCAGTGGAAGCGTCGCGTGCTCAGCATGTGAGTGGTCTCTCTTTTGGCTTTTGGTTGATCTTCTGATAGGACCAGGAAATACTCAAGAAGATTGACACCATAAATGACATCTTGGGCCAGATCGGGGCTCTTGCGCCTTCTGCCACGGCTGTCCCGGGTTCTGTAGCATCCACCCATGAAGATCGACTGAGGAAGCTGGAGGAGACTGCCCGCGCGTGGCCACAAGTTGCTGCAAAAATGAATGATCGTCTCGGCCAGTTGGAGCAGTCATCATCAGTGGTTCAGTCTTCGGCTCTTCCGCTCGCGGCGCCATCTGCCCCGGCTGAAGGAGGATGGCAGGACGAAGTCGCGTCAGATTCAGCAGTGGCATCCCCAGCTGCCGGTGGTCAAGACAACTTGCCGAGCGAGCCTGATTCGGAGGAGGATCCTTCTGGGTCTTCTCAAGTGGAGTCCCTGCTTGTTCAAGCATCCAACACTGGTGAGCAACCAAGCGCCTTGTCTGAGCACGACTGGGATGTTTATTCTCGGATGTTGGGTATCTCGGCTGACGAGCTGAAGGCCGCGAAGAATCTTCCTTTTGAACCAAGCACCAGGTATCCCAACCGTGCTCGTTGCGGCTTCGTTGGCACAAGTCGGGTTGCATGCCTGAACCCTTTGGGAAGTTGCGGAAAGCACAAAGCCGAGGAGCTCCTTCCTGCGGAATTAGAGCGAGAACGGCGGCGTCAAGTGGCGAATGGTATTTTCTTGCTGTTGGTTCCAGTCACTCGGCGAACGGCCGCTATTAAGCGAGAACGACGAGCGGCCAGAAAGACTGCTGCAGCTGACGGTGGTAAGGGATCTTCCAAGAAATCCAAGAAGTAGGAGGTTGAGCATTTGTAGTCTTGTATTGATCGAATAACTTCCATTTTGTTTGCCTTCTTTTGTCAATCGTGGGTTCCTCGAATTTGCCTAAGTTTTGAGCAATCCGCCTCATGCGCCCGAGTTGGCGCCGTACGGCTTGTGCAGTACGAGGCGGGCTCCATAGGTTACACCGTTGTAGCCGCTTCTTGAAGAGGCCCTTCAGGAGCGGTGGGGGCTGGGTTCAAATCATCATCGACCATCATTGCTAGCCGACTCCACCCAAGTCGGTCTCTATGGAACTTCGTCAATTCGGGGGTGGACTCCAACAGAGCTTCAGGCTCCCAAGTCCATGGTCCATCATTGATCAACTGTACTTCTAGCTCTCGGATGCCACCATTGAGACGAGTATTCCTCACAGCCACGGGCACCTGAAGAGGAGTCCCTGGAATGGGCTGTTGCCGATTGGTAAAGGAGGTGTCAGGCAGTAATTCTTCGTCGAAGTCGACTGGAGGCATGTCTTCTAGTAATTCAGTTGGCCTCAGGGGACTCAGTCGTCGTGTCTTCAAGCGAGAATCATGAATAGTCGTGTAGAAGCGATGGTTCTTTCCTGATTTCAAGCTTATGACTTCGACTTCGCTGGCGTAATTTTCGGTCGATTCACCACTCTGAACGGTCCATGCCAGAGGTGAGCAAGCTTGAGCTTGACTCCTGGCTTGACTTTGTCGATATAGACCCATACTGCGTCACCCACTCTGATTCGAGAGTCAACATCAGCCGGGAGTCCTTCATTGTGTCGTCTGGCTCGTTCTTCCACAGCTTGTTTGACCAGTAGACGGGCCATGTCCATACAATGAGCGTGTTGGTGGTAAAGTTGCAGTCTCCATTCATATGAATCCAAGTTGGCGTCCGTCTTCACGGATGGTAAACTAGCCATCATGGTGGTGTACGGATCCCACCCATGCATCAGGAAGAATGGGGTCTCCTTCCTGGTGGCTGACACTGAGATTCGTTCGACTACGTCGTCCCAGTCTCGTTGGTGTGGGTCATGGATGTACCATTTCACCATCCTTGTGATAGTCTGGATTCCTCGTTCAGCGGTACCATTGGCTTGAGGTCGGTATGCAAAGGTAGGAGACTGACTCTGACCGAGCATTGCTGCAAAGTGTTTGAATACCTCACTCATGAAACTGGGTTCTCGGTCATGTCTGAGCTCTCTGCAGGCACCAAACCTTCTGAAGACCGCCTCTTCGTATGCTTGAGCAATTGTGTGGGCATGTCTGTTTGGTGTAGCCTTGACCATGACCATCGCTGTAAATATATCTTCGAAGAGGACTAGTTGAGTGTTTCCGCGGAAGGACTTAGGGAGGTCTGTTTCAATGTCGAAGCATACGATGTCCATGGGTCTTTGCGGCAGAAGATTGCCTGGGGATGGTGCTTTGATGTGCGGTGAAGGAGCGCCAGTAGCGCAAGTTTCGCAGTTTTCGCAGTAAGTTTTGGTATCCGCATACATCGAATCCCAGTAGTAGAAGGCTTTGGCTTTAGCGTAGGTCTTCATGAACTTGAAATGTCCTCCTTGGACTCCATCATGACATTGCTGGAGGATTTCAGTCACTAGGGATCGTGGTATGACTAGTGACCAAGTGAGTTGAGGAGTCGGACTCCGTTTGGTTGACCAGAGGAGTCGGTAGAGGGCTCCTTCTTCGCATATATCGAACTGATGCACCGTCTTGGCCATTTGTTGACATTCTCGTTGGGATAGACCGTCAAACTCGCCTCTGATGTACTTCTTCATGTTGTTTCTCGATCTTGTGCGCGGGATATTCGTTGAAGGCGGATATGTGCCAGGGTGTCGGACTCTTGTCTTTGGGCTACTAGAATGGTTCCGCGTGAGGCCGTGATAGCAAAAATTGATGGGGGGTATCGCCAGGCTTACACACGACGCCACCCCGAGACCGAGACGACGCCGCAGTGGAGTCAGGTTGAGCCAAGTATTGTAGGTGCTCCGGGAGTGGAAATCGGATGTCGTGGACAAGGTGCGGCAGCCAGTTTAAAGAGTGCAGTAAATCGAGCGTAGAGGGGTCGGTCACCTCACCTGTCGTCCGGTCGGTTAAGCCTTGTGAAGCCAGGTAATCGGCTGCACCGTTCCACACGCGTTTCACATGATGGAATGACGGACTGGCAAGCTGGTTGTTGAGCGTGTGAACTTCAGCAAGCAGTGTCTGCAAGTGGCTTGGTACACCTCATCCGATTGGGTACCTCCTGGATAACAAGCCGTGAATCTCCAAAGACTCGGACGCTGGTGAGGTGGAGGCGGATAGCTGCTGATAGTACCGCGAGGAGACCTGCATATTCGGCCCCATTGACTGTAGTGTCTGTGACAACGCCATATCCGGCCCATAGGATCTTCCACTCGGGTAGCTGTCACAGGATCGCACCAAAACCACCCACTCGTTCAGAAAATTTGATGGAGCCGTCAAATGTAGCTATGACAGCGGACTCTTCGGCGGTGAAACACGGTAGGCTCTGTTGCACTGGAGTCAGAGATCTCGTGGACTTCAAAGGGGTGTATAGTGTAAGATCGTCCATTGTAGAGTCCGATGGCGGGCAAAGTGAGGAGGCCAGCATCATCGGGATGCCATTGAGTCCTTGAAGGTTGGAGGAGTCCACCACTTGAATTGTCCATGGAGATAACATTGCAGCCCAGGAGAGGTGATCAGTGCGTCCTTGTTTGTCCTTTCGGATCCAATTGATGATAGCATGCTTGGAGTACACTGTCAACGAGTTGTTCCGTAGTTCATAGAAGCAGACCTTGAGGGCGTTTAGTAGAGCCAGAATCTCCCTTTCCCAGTGCTCGTAGCGAGGTTCGCCACCTTTGAGAACACGTCCGCAAAATCGCACTGGATGGAGGAGTCCATCATGTTCTTGACATAGGGTGGCCGATATGGCCCAGTTCGTGACGTAGAGCAGCACGTGGAAGGGAAGGTTCGGATTGGCGTGCTTGAGGACTGGAGTGTTAGCGTAGGCACGTTTGAGCTCATCGAACGCAGCCAAAGCGGCCGAGGAGACAGACCCTTGGCGCAGCTGGTCATCTGATATCTCGTATAGGCAGCTGGCTTTAATGGAGTAGTTCTCGATGAACCTGGAGTAGAAGTTGATGGATCCCAGGAAGGATTGCATGGCTCGAAGCGATTTGGGGAAGGACATTTGCAGGACCTGATGGAGTCCTCGGGGCTTTGCGTGGACTCCCTCCCGCGAGATAAGATGCCCCAAAAAGTCGACAACCGTCTTCCCGAACTTGCTCTTGAGGGCGCTGATGCTGATGTTGAAGTAGGTTAATCGTTGCAGAATGCGATCTGTGAGGTTCACGACTCCAGTCCACGAATCCGCCCCATCGCCGATGTCATCGACAAACGAGGGTCGGTTTGCTTGGGCTGGCATCGAGGAGGCATCACGCACATGACCGATTTGGAACATGTCTCGGGGCTCACCGTCTTCGTCAACCTCGTTCATTCCCGGCGGCAGATCGACAAAGCCATAGAGCGCATTAGTGATCATTCTTTGATAGATCATCGGCGCATTCTTCAATCCTTGACCCATACGTGTCCACTCAAAGTGTCCCAAACGGCAAATGAAAGCGCTAATGAGTCGTGCTCGTTTGGTGGCACGCACCACCCAGAAACCACTGGCATTGTCGAGGGATAGGAGCCACTGCACCGCATGGAAGCCTGATAGCATGGCGTCCAAGGTAGGCATTGGGGACCTCATCAGTTCCTGGAGGTCATTGATTCCACGGTAGTCGATGCAGAGTCGGATATCAGATCCACCCTTCTTGAGTACGATTACAATTGGGGACGCCCACTGAGAGTTGGAGAAGGTGATGAGTCCATAGTTGAGGAGTCCTCGGAGTAATTCAAACAGCTTTTGGAGGTGTTCAGGGCGGACTCGTCTCGGCCGGTGGGCGATGGGTTTAGCTGATCCCACGTCAATGTCGCAAACAGTTCCTCGCGCTGGAGGTGGGAGGCCGTTCCCAGACCGGATGAAGTATGCCTTGTATTTGTCGAGCACTTCGCGCATCTGCTGTCGTTCTTCTTCGGATTGTCCGACTTCCCCGTAGTCCAGTTGGTCCATATCGAAAGGCACTTGAGGGGGAATCTCTGGAATGAGAGCTAGCTGACTCTCCATCTCTTCTGATGTCAGATCGACCCCTTCTCTGATGACCACTTCCGAAGGTAGTGTCTTTTGATCAAGATCAGGAGGAGGCGCCTGCAAGGTAAAGATACTTGGAGGAGGGAGCCCATAGTGATGTTCTGTGGTGAAGTATGAGAAGTTGGACTCCTGCCTGGTGGAGTCGTCCACCAGTACTGCTTCATTTCCGTCTTCTCCAACCAAGTCTTTTCTTGCGTCGACGTCTCCAGGTTTGGCGTCAGCCTCTCTTTGGGTCAGTCTTCTAATTCCTGACTGGGTTAGGAGTGCTTCTGGGGGAGCTCTTGGTGGTCTGTCCGTGTAAGGCATTTCAGGACAGTCACCCGCCATGACTTGGTCTCGCATTCGTTGGTACCGTGTTGAATAACTTCCTTCGTAGGCTGCGGCCTTCCATTCCTTATATCGCATACTGTTTGTGCGCACCATGGTGTGGTCATTGGGTCGGTCACCTGTAGCGGAGATAGCTCCAACAACTGAGTGGGGTGGTAACACAAGTAGCGAATTTCCCACATTGGTGACTCGATATGACCTAGGAGTGCCTGAGTCGTCGAAAATGGCCGTGGTAACCCATCGGGCTCCTCACTGAACCCAAAATTCTGGTGCGTTGGTTAATCCTGGTCTTGGAGATGGTAGTTTGATGCAGATGCTGTCTCCAGGCTGAAGTTGTATCTGCCGTGGAGTCTTGACAGTGTCGACTCTCCCTCGTCGGTACTTGATGGGCTGCAGCACTATTGGGATCCAATTGTCATCCGGGAGTTGGATTTCTCGCTTCACAGTGTCAATGATCATGCCTGCCTTCTCCAAGAAGTCCATGCCAAGGATGGCGTGGAATCCGACTGGTCCAAAATCGCAGACTGCAATCGTGAAGAGATATGCCAGTCCGTCCCCAATGGTCAGCTTGATCGGGACAGTGCCAGCGGTGGTGGCCGATCCATTTCCAAACCCATCGATTCCCGTTTTGGCGGAGGCGTCTACTCGCAGACCTAGCCTTTCCGCAAATCGGGTGTGTAGTACGCTCATGTTGGCACCAGTGTCGGCAAGGACCACAGCAGGTTCGTTCAGTATTTTGGCGTCCAAGAAAGCTTGACAGTGAGCTTCATGATCCACTTCGCTGGTTCGCCAGAATCCAAGTCGTTCTCCCGCGAGTAGACTGAGTTGCTGAGGCATAGTTGCGCTATCCTCGTTGGCGAAGAATACTTGTGGAACAATCGTAGGGGATGGACTTGATATATTCCAGATTACAGGTGTAGGAGTGCTCAAGCTGTTGGCATTGGATTCTTCTGAGATGACGGGCGGAGTAGCGGCCGATGCTAGCTTGGAAGCTAGGAGTCGGACACTGGCTCGCAATCGTTCCTCATATGCGTCCAGAGCCATGGCTTGGTCCCTTGTCTGGGGCACTATGACGGGCTTGAATGCATGTTGTTTCTTGGTTTTTTCTTGGTTATCTTCTTTTTTCGGTTTTTGTTCAGTGGTGGGTAATTGCAGTCGATGTCCGGCGCAACTGGGGCTTTGCAGGGCCCCCGGACTTAGACTTTTAAACAATCCAGGAGATCGCTCACGTCGTCGATGCCCAAACTCTCCAGGTGGTCTTTGAGTTTCGTCATCTGGGCCTGGCGCGGGCAGAAGTCGGTCTTCAGATGAGGAACATAACTTGGAGTCTTGCACATAGCGCATGCCTTGAAGCAATTGGAGTCAGGGTGACCTTTGCGTTGGCATAAGGAGCACATCGTGTTGGCCCAACACTTCCCATCCGGCTTGTAGTGTTCTTCGCCGCACTCTTGGCATAGTTCTCGTTTGAGTTGGCCTCGTCCAAGAGCGTAAATCTCCGCTCGCAAGGCTTCAGTTAGATCCAATGAGGAGTCCGATTCCATGTAGGCAACCTTGCCTTTGGTTCTGGGGATCGGTGGAGAGGCGGACTCTTTGTTTCCATGTTCAAACGACTTCATGGCTTCATTTTCGCGCTGAGTGTCGAGATGCTCTTCAAGTTCCATCATGGATTGGAATCCGATGGGCAGTGATGTTGCGCCAAATGTCTTATCCATTAGTGCTCGGGCGTATCGCTTGATATGGAGCCGAAGGTTCCTTCGATTGCCCACGTAGTCTAGGTTGATCTTTCGTGCAGCGGCATTGAAGCGGAATAGGTAAGCTTTGTTGGATTCTCCAGGACGCTGCTTCATGGTGTAATAAATCTCTTCGTTTGGGATTGGACTCTGCACGAACTCCTTTACAAAGCGGGATCGGATGGTGCCCCATTTGACTTTGTAGCGTGGATCCAACTGTGCAAACCAGTCTTGTACTGGTCGGGCTACATGCAGACGAAATCGCCGTTTCGTTTCCACGTCGGTCCACCCACAGGAGACGGCTGTCTCTTCAAATCTCTGGAGCCAGGCTCCAGCGGCATCTCTTCCTTCTGCGTCGCCTTTGAACGTGGGTAAGGACTCCACTGGTAGGATTTGGACTTGGTTTCCTTCGATTCGTCGTCCAATTGGAGGAGGCTCATCGTCGGGGTCATCTGGGTAGTCGAATTCATCATCCAGGGAATGTTTTTGGGAGCGTTGAATGAGTGCAATCAAATTCTCGCTCTGAGCACGGAAGAGTGCAAGCATATCGGCGCGTGTAACGACGTCATCCGGACGCTGGTGGTCATCGTGCTCGGATGCAGCAAGGCTGCCAAAGTTTCGACACGTGGCGTTGGACGCGAGAGAATGTCCATTCATCGTCGAGGGGATATTTTGCACCCAAGGGTGCGAGGGCACGGACTCTTCTCTCAAGGGAGCGTGTGGGTCTTCATTGGAGCTCACACTGGCGTGAGGGTTTAGTTCGGCTAGGAGTACTTCTGCCGTAGACAAATTGTGATTTGTGATAGCAGACTAGTTGCAAGGGGTGAGCTACTCATTGATCCTCGGTCCCGGTTCGTGGCAACACTTGTGGGAAGGGAATGTAGGTCGTAGCCGCAAGAAAATTAGAAGGGGTTGTCGATAGACTGGATCTTAGGTGGGACCAAGATCAACGCAGACACCCGGAGCAGCAAGCAAGGTTGATGGAGGGCAAGGTTGGGCAGAAAGTTGGAGTCGGATTCTTCCTTGGAGGCACGTAGGGACACTCGCGTATGCGTGAGACTTCGGAGGAGGTTGTACTGTGGCCCAAGTACTACGTCTAGCTGCGGCTGACGTTGATGCAGGGCAATGGGGAGAGATAACAATCGGTGTCGGCTTCTCACGAGGCAGCCGGCGGAACTCACTAAGCTGTCTTGGACTTGGGTACGCTTCTGGCCACGCCGCAAACTCACAGGATTGGTAAGCGAGGCAAAAAGAAGAGTGAATTTAAAGTTAATCTATCCTGGGTTCTTGTTTTGGTTGGTCTGCGCGGCTCACGCTGTTCGAATGTCTTGTTGAGTCGGGTGCAACATGCTGTTTGCGCAAATTGCTTGGTGGAGCAGCTTCGTCGCGAAGTCTGGGGGATCTATTCGGTGACCATCTGGTGGAGTCTGACTCCATGTGGTATCCAAGCCTGGCGATATCTTAGAGTTTGTATGGTTCATGGGGACGGCTGGTTTGCTTGACTAAACCGCGGAATCTTCGCCAAGGATGTGGAGTCCAAGACATACGGTTCTTCCAAGCGCTGGCCCTTGGCTAGCAAGGGCACCTTGTAGTCATTGTTGGCTTGACTTTTCCGGCATCACAAATGCATCGATTTTCAGGACGTTTTTTTATCATATTTTTGTCCATTTTTTCGAGCTTTCTACCGACTGCGCGAAGGCGAACTTATCAATTCTAAATATATGGTGAGAGAATATAATTTGGGCACATTATTGTGGTTTTATTAAAAACTGGAGTCGTGCGAAATAAATTTTGACGCAAGCAAATAGACGCAACAATTGACGCATACAAATTTCAAGTGAAAAGAAATTGAATGTCTCGAACAGGTTAATTTAAACATTTTCAAAACATCTCAAATTTCCAGTTTTGAACCCAAACGACAATATTATGGTGATATTGTTACATACACTCTAAATTGTGACTGGGGAGAAAAAATTATCTATTTTTCCAAATCTATTTGAAATCTATAGCCAATCAAAATCGAGTATTTGCCTTCTTCACAAAAGCACACGCAAAACACACATTCAAAACTTTACTTTATTGAATGTACTTTCATATTACACTTGAACTCACTATACCTGAACAGTATTTGAGAATATTTCAATTTTTAATCAAAAATACAAATTTCAGTGAAAAAGACAATAAATTGATCATAAAAAAAGAGAAAACGGATATTCTTGCAGATTTGCACATAGTGTTGTCAACCCGGCTGGACCCGGTGGACCCGGGTTGGGCGAAATCTGAAACTGATCCAATCCGGGTTGGTGACTGGTGAAACTGATCCAACCTGGGTTCCATCAGATCCAACCTGCTGCCATCTTAAGTTGGTCTGAGGAATGAGATTGTATTGTCTGATTGACTCAAAATTTCCGAACCTGGCTGAAATCGATCAAACTTTGAATCAATCACCAAATCGAACCAGCCAATCAGCGTCCAGAATTTGTTTAAACACACACAAAACACACCAACACACACACATTAATTCATGTACCTTCCGATTATACTTGAATTCACTATTGCCAGATTGATCACACAAATTTCGTCGATTTTGATTAAAACTGTAAATTTGGACGAAAAAGACAATATTTAAAAGTTAAAAAAATTTATAAAGCGTGGCAGGGTATAAAATATCCATTTTCTAGAAATTTGGTTTTGGAGGTGGTCTTGCACAAAGTGTAATTTGGTTGAGGGAAATGTGACTTGGAGAAGTTGTGAAATTTGATGGGTGGTGAAAATTGACTCATTTGTGAAGACGGGAAAGTTGAACCCATTTCTTGATTTTCGCCAGTTCCGTTGTGTATGTTAGGCATTGAAGAGTAAGTTTGAGGTGTTTCAATGTTGGTCTGGCCAGCATGAAAAACCTGATGGATATCCGGATAAAACTGTATCCGGATTATCCGGATAATTTACTGTCACTTTTGAAAGTAACGTCAATCTCTTTTGATGAGCAATTTCTCCTAGCACTGCATAGTCGCGTTTAATGGCTTCTTTTATATGGAGCACAATTGCCCGGGTTAACCCGGGTTGAGCGGAGACCAATCAGATCGAGTCGGGTTGGGCAAAAACACGATCACCAACCCGACTCGACCCGGTTCGACTCGATCATACCCGGCGTGTCAACCTGTGGACAACTCTATTTGCACATTAGAAAGTGCAAATCTGCATGTTCCTCATTATTCTGTTGGTTAATCCACACATCTCATGTGTAAATGTGACAAAATGAGGCTTGGTGTGCTATATAAAGTTGAGAAAGAGTGGGTTTTATTCTGTTGACACCCATATTAAATCGGCCGTTTTAACCAGGCCTCCTAAAATTCGCGATTTCCTAAAAATTGAATGTCAAATCGCGAAACAGAAAATAACGAAATCGCGAATTTAAGCTGGGTTGAAAATGCCATTTTGTGGCGCCCCACGGCACTTGTAGGCATTGCTTTCAACTTCTATGGCGCGCCATGCGTCATTTCCAGTTGTATTTTTCGTCCGAGCTGATTAAATGTAAAAACGGATTTGAATTGATTCTATTCTGAGCTTAAGTGATCCATCCAGTTCACCGCATTTGGAGGAGTTACGGTGGTTTCAGGAATTCATTAGTCTGACGTCGAATTCAGATATCTTGCAAGGATGGCCGTCAAGTTCCAGAAGAAACATGAGTTGCAGTACGCTCTGCAAATTGATGAGCGCGATGACAAGGGAAATGTGACCTCCGTTGTATGCAAACTGTGTTTGTTTGTTTGTCAAAAATGTGCTCGACAAACAGGACTATCAGACAATGTTCAACGATGGCTGGGATGCTCTTGGTACAGCTCAATACCAATCTCTCCGTCAATACGCAGCTGGGTTGGCAACTGTGTTTCCAAACACGACATCAGTCGAATCGGATTTTTCAATCCTAAAATGGGAAAAGGACGAGTTCCGTTCTTCGATGCTCGATTTGTCGCTTGAAGGCATATTCCAGGCGAAGCAATTTGATTCATTGATGAACGTTTAGTGCTAAGGTGCTTCTTATAGCGATATCGCAAATCTAATAGTCATGACATCGCGAATTTAGACTATTTTCTTTAAATTCGCGATTTCGCAAACTTTAGGGCCATGCATAACTTTTCGTTCCTGCCTGGCAGGAACGTTATCCGGAAATTTTTGGACGTTTTTTTGAAAAATCTCAGGAAGTATTTTTTCGATTTTCTTGAAAATGTGTCCTGCCTGAGTTTATCCGAAAAGCATGGACGTCCTTATTATCCGGAAATTTGTGTGATTGACCAATCAGAAGCCTGAATTCGTTCCTGAAGCAGGGATGGAATATTAGCGACCAGGCCCTTAGGCCTTGGTCGGGGAACAAACAGAGGTGCTGACACTTGATTGGCTGATCTTATCCGCGACCGACAAAGACACTCCCAGCAAGCAATCTGGTCGCACCGTCTCGACGGATCAACTGCGAGCGTCACGAGCGTCCTTGATCGTCGTGCCCGACACGCTGACGGTTTCCGGAAAAAGGACAAGCCATCTCTGTTGGCTTTCACCTCTGTTCAGAGATTTTGAGCCAAGGTGGAGCACCTTGGTCAAGGCAACCGAGCCAAGGTATTGGAGTGAGACCTACGGCAGATTTATGTTGAACCAATTATTGACTAGTATATTTGTGGCTGTTTCTGCGGCTATTTCAGTTTGGATGAGCAAGCCAGCAAAGCGAGCAGTCAAGTCCAAGACAGCCCAAGCGACTGCCATCAACCAAGGCTCCGAGAAGAAAGCCGCCGCTGCTGTCTTCCTTCCGTTGGACCAGCCCGACGATGCCAGAAACGCTAGCAGTTTGTCCAAAGCTAGAACTTCTGCCCTTTGGTGTGATACTTCCGTCGAGTTACTCTTGCGCCTTCGGTTCCGCGAAATGGACGAGCGATTTACAAGCGCCAAAAGCTCCCAAATGAAAAAGGATGCGTATGCAATGCTTGCAGCTGAGCTATCCACAGCCATGCAGCGAGAATACGACCACAATCAAGTCCAGAATAAGGTACTTAATAAAGCTTTTTATCATTGTCACTGTGTTCTTAGAGTTGCATCAACTGCGTAAAATGTGGTTTCATCCAAAGTACAGAGCAACTGGAAATTCTTCGACAAAGTTGGTTTCCCGACCACGGATCTCTGTCGACTTTGCTTATCCGGTTAAGTATCCGCATAATGAAAAGTGGGACTTGGTTGAAGTTCACCTTTGTTTATTCCCCGACCAGGGCCTTAGAGGCTGGTCGGGGAATGTCGGTGTCGATGTCTGTCAGTGTTTTACTATAAATCCAGCCCTCTGATTGGCTAATTTGTCAAATTTCCGGATAATTAACAGCTTTGCGGTCTGTCGATGTTTCCGGATTATCTCAAGCATCGATGCAGTTTCCCAGGCATTGATGATGCATCAATGCCCGTGAACGCCTGGCAATGCCTCAGGCACTTTTTCAGAAAAAACGAAGAATTAATCACAGAAAAATATGAAAAGTAACACGAAGACGTCCGGATATCATCGATGCCCAGACATCGTCAAGAGGCTGGTCGGGAATCGTCAAGTAGGAGGCCTGGTTTTAACCCCAGAATAGTTGAAATGCACAATACTTGTAGTTCTTCATTCATTTGCAGCAAGGAGACTGCGCCTAAAGCGTAAGCGGTCTACAACGAATCTTGCGCTTCGGCGTATCATTACGAGAGGGATTTATCAAATACTACACCATTTGCCGGTTTAGTTCGTTTAACTTGCGATATATTTCGTATCGTTTGCAATATATTTCGTATCAGTGCAATATATTTCGTATCAGTGCAATATATTTCTTATGACTTGCATTTAATTTCGTGGTCGGCGACGAAAATCGATTTATATTTCGCATGACTTGCATTATATTTCATACCTCTTGCATTTAATTTCGTATTTTTTAGCTTATATTTCGTATCACGTGCATTTAAATTCGCAGAAAAGAGAAAAAGTACATAGAAAAATTAACAAAAAATTGTTATCGACCTCATAAGAAATTGATGGGACACTTCAATCACCATATAAGTCAATGCGAGCATCAATCAAGCTCGGCAGAGTTCATATGCGCTTGCCCGTCGCAAATTCATAGCTCAAGCCAACACTGCAACACATGTGAAACGTCATATCTCAATAGGACGTTGAATATATTTTGCATTACTACGAATTAAAATGCACGTGATACGAAATATAAGCAAAAAAATATGAAATTAAATGCAAGAGGTATGAAATATAATGCAAGTCATGCGAAATATAAATCGATTTTCGTCGCTGGCCACGAAATTAAATGCAAGTCATACGAAATATATTGCACTGATACGAAATATATTGCAAATGATACGAAATATATCGCAAGTTAAACGAACTAAACCGGCAGAAGGTGTAGTAGTTAAGGCCCTGTTCGGGAAAAAAACTGTAACCATTTGGGATTTTAACCATTTGGGCATTTTTGAAGACTTGAAATCGGTCGGTTGGGACAGAGTTAATGCTTGGGGGCACGTTCAAATCCATCAGAAGCAGTCACCGAAGCGTGCGAAGTAACAACCACATAGAGCTCGTCCGTTTTGCCGAGAAATTGTCCAATAATTTGGCGATTACCAAGACTTTCGTCCGTAACGTTACGGTCAAACGCCGCCTTATTGGAGAAGACACAGAGTTCTGACGGGGCGATTCCTTTCAGATGACTGTCCGCATATTTGGCTTTCACGGCATTTTTGAACTGACAATTCAAGATCTCGAAGGGATTTCCACTGCGTCTACATCTGATTTCGTCTTTTTGTACGCTTGACATTTATTGTCCGCTAGAACAAACCAGACGAGACGGTTGCTTGCCATCATCCTCATTTGGAGCTTCGCCAAGTCGAGCAATTTCTTAATATCCATGTAGTTGGCAGCCTGTACATGACATGAAGCAATCAGTAATCTAAACGTAGACAAGCGCGCGGTCGTACCAAGATCAATTCGAACAACAAGTCTGGCTCAACGTCGATGAACAACGCGTTCCAGTCCGACACAACATCATGCATATCACCACTTTGGAAAGGCTACAAAGAGATTGAGGAGAGATCAGTCAATTCAGCGAGACGCACCGTACCTCTTCATTTTCTTGCATGGGTTTGTTGTGGTGGTGAATGCAGAATTCAATTACCTTCGACAAGACTGAGCTCTTGACATTGGGCAAGGAGATTTCTTGCACTTCCTCGCCGTCTTGTTCGTTGGCAATCATCGACTTAACCAATTCACTCATGCAAGCGACAGCGCGGGGAACCTCAAAGTTGTCGCCATCTTGCGACACCAAGTGGACTTTGCGCGCATCTTCTTCCGCTATTGTGCAATCGAAATTCTGAAGTCGAGTGACCGAGCTGTACGGGCCAAATATGATTGGATAAAAAATCTTCTCTTTGCAGTCGTGCGATTTGCAATGTTCAAGTCACAGCCTGCGTCTTTGGCAATGGCACTGTCGCACTCGATACTGTGGTTGACTTCTTTCAAAGCGAAACTCGTGAGCACAGATATTGAACTCCTCGTGAGTGATCCAAAGACAAACGATTGGCAAAAGTAGAAGCCTGAAGAAAAATACACTCCGCGCTTTCCTATGCCGTCAGGTTTGCTCTCGTATCAAGTGCTGTTGGCTCATGTTCCTTCGGTGACAACGACACGTACCCTGTCGGCATGGCGCTCGCTCTAAACTCCACGACAGATATCCCCGGGACAATAGCCATAGTTCTATCCTTGCCCCTTGTTCCGAGGGAAGTGTGTACGAGGATATCTCCGATATCCCACTTCACCGAAGGTTAGTTCTGCTTGAGGGGTATCTGATGTTGTTGCTGTTGTTGCTGTTGCTGTACCCATTTCTTGAAATTTGTAAATTCACGAAGTTCGAAGTAAATTAAATGGGTAATATAGGTATTATGTATTGAAATCGAATTTAGAACAATCTACCATAAAACACGGCAATGTGCCCCAAAAGTATGTAAAAATGAGAACAGTTATGATTGACCAAATAATATACGTGAACATTATCCAAAATCCGTGATAATCAGTATACAGTAACGAGTATACAATGTTACCCACCCTAAAATTAAAGCAATAAGTCGTCAATATCCACCCTTAAACTAATGCAATAAGTCGTTAATTCATCACGCGAGTAATTCGATCATACAACATAAACTTTACTCTGTTATCCTCCCTTAAACTAATGCAATAAGTCGTTAATTCATCACGCGAGTAATTCGATCATACAACATAAACTTTACTCTGTTATCCAAATGGACGAGATAGATGCAGGAGTCTTCGTTGTCTGAATATGAAAAGTACATCTCATTATTTAAATACACGACGCACTGTGGCTCCTGACAGAGCTGCTGACACAGTCAAACTAGAATATATATAGGTCGCACACTCATCCTAGACGACACAGACGAGATAGATGCAGGAGCCTTCGTTGTCTGAATATGAAAAGTACATCTCATTATTTAAATACACGACGCACTGTGGCTCCTGACAGAGCTGCTGACACAGTCAAACTAGAATATATATAGGTCGCACACTCATCCTAAACGACACAGACGAGATAGATGCAGGAGCCTTCGTTGTCTGAATATGAAAAGTACATCTCATTATTTAAATACACGACGCACTGTGGCTCCTGACAGAGCTGCTGACACAGTCAAACTAGAATATATATAGGTCGCACACTCATCCTAAACGACACAGACGAGATAGATGCAGGAGCCTTCGTTGTCTGAATATGAAAAGTACATCTCATTATTTAAATACACGACGCACTGTGGCTCCTGACAGAGCTGCTGACACAGTCAAACTAGAATATATATAGGTCGCACACTCATCCTAAACGACACAGACGAGATAGATGCAGGAGCCTTCGTTGTCTGAATATGAAAAGTACATCTCATTATTTAAATACACGACGCACTGTGGCTCCTGACAGAGCTGCTGACACAGTCAAACTAGAATATATATAGGTCGCACACTCATCCTAAACGACACAGACGAGATAGATGCAGGAGCCTTCGTTGTCTGAATATGAAAAGTACATCTCATTATTTAAATACACGACGCACTGTGGCTCCTGACAGAGCTGCTGACACAGTCAAACTAGAATATATATAGGTCGCACACTCATCCTAGACGACACAGACGAGATAGATGCAGGAGCCTTCGTTGTCTGAATATGAAAAGTACATCTCATTATTTAAATACACGACGCACTGTGGCTCCTGACAGAGCTGCTGACACAGTCAAACTAGAATATATATAGGTCGCACACTCATCCTAAACGACACAGACGAGATAGATGCAGGAGCCTTCGTTGTCTGAATATGACACGAGATGTGAAGGAAGGCAAAGAGTTGTTTGCCGTTTATGGGAAAGGATACAAAATAATGAGATATAATATGGTTTTGGGAAATTTATGAGCCCGGATATGAAAGGAAATATCAAATTTAGGAAATTCATTTGCTTCCAATTTGGTCATTATGTGAAATTATTTTTGAATAGACAGAGACTTGCAAACGACGGATATTTCAAATATTTTGGGTTTTGGGAAATGTTTGGGAAATAGTATCCGGATGCAGTGTATGAAACGGATTTCATTCATTTTCCATCTCGAAGAAGACCTTTCACACATGCAGTCGCTCCATGTGTCTCAACCAAGCGAGGGACAAGATGTATTGGACAACTATATCTCACATAACACACGTAAGCAGTACGAAAACTCGCTGAATAGGCTCAGGCTTTGGCTTCAAACAAATCACCGTGCTTTGGTCTCAAACGGAACCGTCGTTTTGCCACTCAATGGCCAGATTTCCATTGATTTTTTGGCTTACAGCATGGTCAAACGCGATCGACGGGGGGCCGAGAAGGTGCCTAGGTCATATTGTACTTTCCCATCCATAAGCAAGATCATTTGTCCATCAAATTCTTGTATAAATCAAGAAATGTGACGATTGACAAAGAACTCGACAACATTTTAATCGTAAGCATTGGCGACCATATATGAAATAACACTGTCATTAGAATTTTCAAAAGGTTACAAGCGAAAAGTAGGTGAACTTAAAAAGGAAGGCGAAATGCGAATTCATGAGGGAAAAGATCCGATGAATTGGCCAGGTAGAATTAAGCACCACACATCATTTACTCTATTTAGGATATGAGCTTCTCTGCGATTTTGCAATAAGCGGAGAGATTGAGTTCTCTTCTTACATCACTATTCATCCGTTTCTTGTTTTTTGTTGGAACCTGATGGCACGGTCTGTCACTGTCGCCACGATTCGTTTGGAGCATTTACGATGGCAAGGTTGGTCGAACATCGATGCAGAACTTAAACATCTCATAGGAGACGCTCTACTTGTAGAATTTAGCAAGACAAAAAATGACCAAGAAGGTGCAAATATACAACCAAAGCACGTCTATGCTAATCCCATGCATCCTAAGATATGTCCTATACTAAGGTAGACAACACATGCATCATTACTATTGTCTATAAAAATTCTAGTTTGGCTGTGTTCATATTTTCATCAAGCAGGCCGTACAAATCATCGTCAGACTTTCTATTTACCCCGACGTCAAAAGAGAAATTTGCAATGAGGCTTCAAAAAATTGGTCTGAAATTCCAAGATCAGTTTAGAGGCATTGGAATATCTCCTTCAGGCATTGGTACTCATTCTTTCATTAAGGGCATTGCAACAGAATTGTCAAATACCCCAGGTGGGCCCCAGGCAGTCTCTGTGTGGCTTCGTGCAGGGTGGGGCCTGGGCTCTGTTCAAAAGAGATACATTTTTGAAGGTTCTGGTGGTGATCAGTTCGTAGGCCGAGCATCTGCAGGTATTATTAAAGTTATAAACACACATTACAGTTCTTAGGACTCAACATAAATGATGCCGACTTCTCTATCCTCCCCCCTCACTTCAAGCACCTAGAACTGACACAAGTCGAATAGGAAAAAATCCTTCCTGGCTACACAAAGTGTTATCGAGACAGCTAATGCTCTGTTTTGCCGTATCTACTCGCTTCCATTGTTTTCCATTTTGAGTGGCTTAAAGTCAATCTCCATAAACAGCACCCCCTGTTTAAGTCGGCAATTTGGACATCTCCCTTGTTGGAGGACCTTAGAACCAAAGTTCTACTTGGATATGGACAAAATGGTGAATCACATATGGTAGCAAGTGGTGTTCCCCCACATGTAGCCTTGGCGACAAGATTACAGTCAATCGAAAAAAAATTTGAGCGATTTCCTGTATAGAAAAGTATAATATATTATATGTCGTAGGTAATTTGTTCCATTTGAATGCATCTTTTGAAGAAATAAAATATGTATTTGTACAGTTTATTGATAATAGCAAGGTTTCTCAAGATGATGATTTAGAGTAAAATACGCGTAGTTTATCACATAAATTTGAATACAGTTCCAAAAATGACATGGGAATTGAGCATAAAACACACATTACACTTCCCTCGGATCCTAACGCAATGTGGAACATTGCAAGCAGGACAAGTTCTGTGTGCTACAATCGTTGGGAAACTGCTCAACTTTGCACTCTTTGATATCAGCGTCGGCGAGCCGTTGGATTTTCTAGCAGCCTCAAGCGATGTTATCTCGTCCAACAGTTGATGTGCCCTGGATTATGTACGTCAAATTCCAGAGAAATAGCGTGTTTCTTTGGGGTTTCAACAACGTGCCTTCATTTTCGTTTGAGTCGAAAGACGACTCTTATGGCAAAGGAACTGCCAATGTCTTCGCCGACGATGACGATGAAGACGATGATGATGAGGAAGAAGAGCGAAGGGAAGTAGAAAGGCTATGGCTGCCTTTGATGCTGTCGACAACAAGGGCAAGGGCACGATACCATTGACCGATTTCAAAAAACTTTTTGAAGCACTTTGTACAGTCTATTCCGCTGAGGAGCACACCAGGACAATCCACAAGCTCGACCGCAAAGGTGTCATTTGCAAGGAAGATTTTGTTGCGTGGTATCTCCAATGGATCTTTGCCGACGTTGAGGACGACGATGAAGATGACGATAATATTAATGCTGGGGCTAAAGATGTTGATCCTAATGCACACATAAAATCAGAAACTGAAATCAAAGCTGCTTTTGCGAAGTTTGCACCGCCTTCTGGCAGCTGGAAGTGTGAAGTGTGCATGATCATGAATACCCACGGCCGGGGCCTCTAAATGCATTTCGTGCAATTCACCAAACCCAAATGCCACCAAATCGGCTCCTCTTCCCCCAGCTGCTAGTTTTTGAGCCTGCTCCACCCGCCTCTTTCAAGGTTTTTGCTGTCTCCTCAACGGATAAGCCAACAGGCTTTGGCACCCCTTCTTCAGCCTCGTCGAGTGCACTGGCGTTCAGCTTCGGAGATCTATTTCAACCCCCTCCTCGTTCAGCTTTGGCGTACTTTCTCAACCAACTTTTTAGCCCCTCCGTGTTTTAGCTTTTTTGCTCCGCTCAATCGACTCCTTCAACTCCAACAACGCTCAGCTTTGGGGTCAGATCCGAACCAGCAAAAACAACCTATCAAGGAGTACGGAAGTGATGCGAATGATGTTTCTGTCGAGGACGATGACGAAGACTACGGGGGGATGAAGAAGAGTGTAAAGAAGAGGAAGAGAAAGCGTCAGCAGCCTGTGACAGAGTAGATTCGCAGTCGCAAAATTCCAGGGTGAATTTGGAAAATTCCTCAAGGCCCTAGGCACAGTGTAGTGTGTTCAGCTGACGACCATACGCAGACTCTAAAGAAAAATTGGAGACCTTGAAAACGAAGCTATCAACTTCATCAGGCGCAAGCGACGCGACCACAGCGATGTCCAACTTGCAGCGCAAGAACTCGTGCTCATAGCGCAAGAGTATGTCGGCCACGACAACATCAGCGCCACTGTCGTATGTTTCAATCAAGTATAACATAATACGTATTCAAAATCCTCAGTTTTGAAGAATAACTGAAAACTGCAATGCATGTAAAATTCCGTGTCGATAAGTGTCAATTGATAGACAGCGCCGAAGCCGATGATTCACTCACGTCAAGTTCCAAGACATACTGCTCCAAATCTTCAATAGGTGTCACATGAACGCTTCATATGGTTGCTTTGAATGCTTGCTTTCTGAACGTTTCAAAACGATGTCGAGGAACTACAAAGTATAGCTTGTAAGGCTTTTCAAAAGCCTCGCAAACTTTCTGCAATATTTTGACTCCGCGAATAGGATGTTCATTTCCAACTGTAAATTGAAACATTCCCTGAGGGCTGAGGGAGTCGATCGCTGGAAAAGTATCATCGTCCGATGGTTCAAAATAGTGCTCAATGGGGCTCGTCGGAATTGAATCTTTTGTAAGCGGCATTCGTGTTCCATCCAAAACATCCAACAAGAATTCCGAGTTGCTGCCATTCTCCAAATTCCGACATTTGAGTATTCTACCGCCACGGGAAAAGACCAAATGACCGAAAATTTCAAACAAGCGTCTCGAAATCTCGCTTGGACTTCCACCAAACATAGCTTGAAGATTTTGAACCATTTGTAATGATTGTTTCAGCCAGAGCTGCTCGCCGACATATCTGGAAGCAATATCAACGCATTTAAACTGGTAATTGCCATCGTCCGAGACAACATGGAGTAAAATATGGGCAGTCTGAAATATGCGCGTTGCATGGCCAATATTGCGCACACTTTTCACCGCGTCTGCATCCTGAAAAGCTGCATCCATCTCACCAAACATCTTGGGACCATCAGGATGAAATACAGTCCGTGCAACGCCACCAAAAATACGATGTCGATCCTCCAATTATTTCTTCGCAAAGTCAGGGTAGCAGCTTTCGCAACAAGCGGCAAGCTCCTCGAAGCTCCAAACAGGCATATACCACTCTTGAGCATCTCTTTGTTTCACAAAACCCCGGTATCGCTTCGACCGAGGAGAAGCAATGAACAGAACGATGCACGCTGATAAAAATGGCGCCGATAAACCTCCATCTATGATATAAAACGTCTGAGGATCTCGAAGCCAGTTCTGCTTGCCAAAACTTTCCATTTCAAAAACAGAATAGTTTTCCAAGTCGAACATTGTGAATACGAGATCAGCAGTTTGATAGATAATTCGCTTGAAAGAGACTTGGGAGGACTGGTCGTGAACTAAACGGTACAATATGTAGATGAAAAAGAGGGATTTGCCAATCCCTGGAGTTCCTGATATCCCAAAGGCATTGACGCCATTTTTAATCTTGGCCATCAATAGGGCATAAATGTCTTCGTAGCACGTTCGGACGAAAATCTTTTGAAGTTCTTTGTTTGGATACGGTAAAAGCTTTCCATCTGCTGAGATAATGCAATTGTCAATTATTTGGGCATTTGTGAAGGCTTTGAATCGGTCGGTTGAGACAGAGATACGTTGTTTCTTGGGGGCACGTTCAGATCCATCAGAAACAGTCATCACGGCGTGAGAAGGAACAACCACAATTAATTTCTCTTCCTTGCCGAGTCGATTTCCAATCCTTTCCTCAACATCAAGAGGTTTGCGATTGCCGTCTAATGCCCCCTTGTTGGGGTAAACCTTGAGTTCACCGGCATCAACTCCTGCGAGAATGTTTGGGTACTCAGCATGCACAGCCTTCTTGAGTTCAACAATAGAACATTTGGCAGAGATCTTGACATTGTTTGCCGACTGCTCCTTGTATGCTTGACCTTCTTCGTCCACTAGAACAGACCAGACAGGACGGTACTTTGGCATCTTTCAAGTTGGGAAATTGAGAAACGCTCTCATTAGACCCAAGTATCAAAAACCAAGTTTTATATGAGAACATGACTTTTTTAATATGACAAAATTTATATTATATAGCGTATTTCAATACTATAAACAGAATAATTACAATTTGATAAGTGAAATTGATATAAAAAGGATAATATGCGAAAATGCACTGTAATTGTTTAAACACATGGTCAGTTGAGAGACATATTTACTTTTTGCGAGAAATGTGGCTCGTTTTCAAGGTTCCAACACGGGCTAGTTGTTAAGACTTGGAACACCTTAGCAGCTGACCCGGGTTCGAGTCCCCGTGAGGGCTACCATATCGGTGGGCCGTGGAAGGTAGCAGGAAAATTTTGTCCCTATGGTAGAAAAAAAGGAGCATGGCCCCCGTTTGAGCAGCCCCCACTTTATGTTAATGTATGATTACAAAAACTAAGAAGACCTACAGTAGAGACATACCTACATTTGAGACAATTGAGAATCTAGTAATCCTTGTCTTCCCGCGCGATCAAACTCGAGACGCACATTGCGTCTATCCTCACTGGCTTGACGTTGGTGCCGGCGTTTCTCAGCACGGCCTTCACCCATACTGTAGTACCGCGCCAGTACTTCGCGATACAACCCGCCATCTTGAACTCGTAAGGGATGCATTGACGTATGGTAGTTGGTGAGAGCCCAGACAAGGCGTTGCACCATGTCGTACTTGCCTTCAGACCACGTAAACGTCGTATACGCAATCTTCCATAGTTGACATGTTCTGCCAAACATGTTCTCCACAAGCACACGATCTGACGACACTCGTTGATTACGCTCGAGGTCTTGACGCGTCAGGGCAGATCCAATGGGTTTCTTCGTGGGGCGAATGCTCCTGGCAGCTTCGTCTGCACCTTGGTAGCCCTTGTCTTGCAGTACTGCCCATGAGTCAGGAAAATCCGTAGAACCTTCTCCATTGTCTGGAATTCGCAACTCGCCTTCCGTCTTCTTCAAAGCCTTCTTGTGGTGCTCGATACGATTCAAAAAGATCGTCAGGTCCGAGACAGAGCCAGGTTCATGGTCACTTACGCACACAAATCGGCCAGGCTGTGCAACACTACCTTCAAGTTTGAAGCCATACAGCTTGTGCTTGGGTGAGAAGTATCGCTTGGCCTCAAGGTAGCTTCGAGACGGACGATTCGCAGGCTGAAACTTCACGTCCGTTGCATACAGCGCTTGTGGATAATGTTCAAAGATGAAATGTTCGCGGCGTTGTGCCGTCATAGTCACAGGCTGGATAAGGAGCGACGCCAAGAGAGGTTCGACGATAGCCATCATCCTTGCCATCATGCGTTCGAATGTAGGCACGCGAATGTTGAAGTCGGCGGCATGTTTGTCCCATGAGCTGTAATGCTTGAATACAGACAAAAGCATGAAGAACGCGACCTTCGCGCTTGACTGATTGCGCCGGCCACGTGCTTCGTACCAGCTTGCATGTACGTCGGCTTCGCAAAGCGCCCAGAGGGAGTTGAATTCAGACATCGAAAAGTTGGTCATGGTCAACATAGCAAGAGGTCCTTGAGCAGCGAAACGGTCAATCGTGGGTGTGTCGAAGTGACCAGAGTAGGAGTTATCGTCGGCATCCTCCGTGACCTGGACGGACTCACTAAACAAAAGGCTTGCGCGTCGAAGATTCTCTCGCTCTTGCGAGCTTGCTTCAGTTAGACGTGCAAGGACGTCCATCGAATTGAAAATGTAGCGTATTATGCAATACAGAGTCTAATGAACGCATCCATTCATTTCATGTCTAACAGGAACCAGTCGTAGTTGTGTAGCCAGACATATACACGATTGAGATGCTTGATGTCGCAGAAGTATCACAAAATTTGAAATATGTCATGTCTTCAGGGAAAAAAATGTGCTACTTGCAAAATATTGAGCTCATTGATAGAAAATTTAATGTTGATAGATGAATGAATTTTTCCACGAAAAGACCGTTTTTGCGAGAAAAGTGAACATGTTGCCATATGGCACATTTTTTTGTAAAGACATCTTTATATATGTATTATCTAATATAATGAATTGATAAATTGTGCTTTGATTGAAAAACTTGTTTTTGATACCTGGATCTATTAAATGAGAGCGTTTCAAATTGTGGGACGTGGCTGAATTCATTGTCGCAGCCAATCAGAATATTGATGAGTACGGTACTACGTAGCAGTCGAGTCGGCGAGTAGTGAACGCTTGAGAGTTTATACATCTAAAACTTTATATTTCTATTCATATACTACCTCCGTCCACAAATATTTGCTACAAACACATTTTGGTAAAGTAATTATAAAATTATAAAGTATTCATGTAATATTGTCGTTTGGGTCCAAAACTGGAAATTTGAGATGTTTTGAAAATGTCTCAATTAATTGACGCATGCACTATTTAAAGTATACGCAAACATTTTCTTTTATTGACCTCGATCGTGACCATTAAATAGTGTAATTTCAAACGTTTTGAATGTTTGAAAACATGTTCGAAACATTCAATTTCTTTTCACTTGAAATTTGTATACGTCAATTGTTGCGTCAATTTGCTTGCGTCAAAATTTATTCCGCACGACTCCAGTTTTTTATTAAAACCACAATATTACTTTACCACTATATTACACGTAAACCTCTGATAATACATATTCTATTTAAAAACAAAGTATTGATTCTATCAATTAATAATTTTGTACAGAGAAATTGATCAACGTTTTTGGCTCTCTTCAAGGATTACTCCTGGATTATTCAAATTCAAGGCACGCTCTTTACGCCCATAAATAAGTCTAAACGAACCCTATTTTTAGGTCCATAGGATATTTTAGGATGTGCAATTTGGACTGACATACATTCATTTTAAGAGAAGAGTGATGTTGTAGCAAATATTTCTGGACGGAGGTAGTATTGTCGATTTCATTCGAAATTGTGAGAGGGGTCTGAAATGTATCGATTTTTCAAATCGATCTGCAAATCGATCAGCCAATCAGAATCGAGTATTTACCTAATTCACGCAAAACACACCCACACACACGTGAAATTTATTTGGCCAATTTACTATACTTTCCATTTATACTTGACTTCAGTATGATCAAATCGATTTGGAAATGAATTCAATTTTGGTCAAAAATACAAATTTGGGTGAAAAAGACAATCGATATCATGATATTGGGTTTCGTATACAGCGTTCGGTTGTCAAAGCGCGTTCGGTGGCCACAAAATAATATGATATTTTTAAAATATCATGAAAAAATCGATATCATGATATTGGGTTTCGTATATAGCGTTCGGTTGTCATCGTTATATCATGAACTTTCAGAAAATTATCATAATAATATCGTGAAAAAAATATACACCTCTGACCCTGTATATTTATATTGGAATATCGTTGAAGGTGCTTTGTAGTCGGCCTGAATGGCACTCGAGTCTCAAGGAAGGGTGGATCTACGAGAGGTCCACCGAGAAGCAAGAAGACAAGCACCGTCGTCGACGCTCGTTCATACTATTGATTACCAGTTGGTATACAACGACTCACTTATGCTACGAAGCGTGTCGAACGTCGGCGTTGACTGGCGCAGCATACATACATGAGATTTCGGTTAGCGAGCGTATGAACCGGACACAGATGAAAACATGAAATTTGAATGCAAACCGAACGCACTTGATATAAAACGATATCTGTGAAATAATGATATTTTGCTTGAATCAAATATAGCAATTTCATGATATGAAATATCACAATATTTCGGTGGTCTATATTTCCCCAAATCAATTTCATGATATTAAATATCATGATATTTCAGTGGCCACCGAACGCGCTCTAAAATATGTGAGTACAATGTTCACAAATTTGAAAATCCAAATATTGTGCTTTCGAGCAATATTTCGGATTTCGGCGTGATTTGCGGAATTGTTCAACAAACGTTTTGATTGGCTAGATTGATATTGGTGAATCGGTTTGGCCAATCAGGTCTCGATCTCGAAAAATTAGCCAATCGGATCGATTCGCTAATCGATTCTTCGGCGCGATACGATTGCGCCCCACCCAAAATTTGTATCAAATCGATAATATTGTCGTCACACTTTGAGGTATCATCTCAGTGCCATCCGAGTGAATGCCATCGTCAGAGCGCTCAAGAACCCGCTTAAGAGGCTGGTCGGGAATCGTCAATGTCGATGTCTGGGCATCGATGATATCCGGACGTCTTCGTGTTACTTTTTCAAATTTTTCTGTGATTAATTCTTCGTTTTTTCTGAAAAAGTGCCTGAGGCATTGCCAGGCGTTCACGGGCATTGATGCATCATCAATGCCTAGGAAACTGCATCGATGCTTGAGATAATCCGGAAACATCGACAGCCTAAGGGTGTGTTCGCTGAAGCAAAAAAACTGGTTATTTGGTCGAAATTTGGATATTTTCTGAGAAATAACTGGATATTTGTGATTTCAGCGAACAGGAGTTTAATTCCAATCATTTGTCCCATGTCCAATTTCCCAGGAAATAACCAGCAAAAATAACCATCTCTGGGGGTGTTTATTCTGCGGGTTATTTTGATGAAGTTCTTCCATCATGGAAGTTTTTCACAAGAAGTTCCGCGGTGGAAGTCAACTTTTTCTTTCTTGGGTCACAATAACTAAGTTAAAATAACTGGTTATAGTAAATAACTGGTTGCCTTGAGCGAACAGACCCTTAGGGCCCGTCTGGCAACCGAAAATATTGCAATAAATAGGCCCAAAATGCCATTTTTAGGCCAAATTCAATAATTGAGGTCAAAATATGAACTTGTTTATCTCAAAGAGTTTTGCACCAAATCCAATATTTTTGGTTGGGATATACTCACTGGAGGTTCTCAAAATGCCATTTTACGTGATGGAGGTTTTACCTCCATTTTGAAAATGCCATAAATCGTTGATCCCAATTTAGCTGAAAATGGCATATTGATTTTGAAATTTTGCCAGACGCACCCTTAATTATCCGGAAATTTGACAAATTAGCCAATCAGAGGGCTGGATTTATCGTAAAACACTGACAGACATCGACACCGACATTCCCCGACCACCCTCTAAGTCTTCAGTAGAAGGAAGAAATCAAGCGACAGCGTGAAGCAGAGCCCACGACCTCTTTGCGACAACTTGGTGTGTGGGCAAAGACCCGATTCAACCTGACGAAAGCACCGTCAAAAGCGGTCATGTCATGCCTAATCAATCGAGGCATCGACGCTCGAATTGCGCAGCTCAAACCGGAATGCAAAACACATCGCCGCCTCGTGTCGCCACCCGTTAAAGAAAAAATCGTTGACTGGATGAACTCAATGCAAGCAAGGTGGATATCGGCAATGATGGATCAAAGAAATTTACGAACGACTGGATCTCTCGTTTCCTCAAGCTTCATGGTTTTCGATCACGGCCAACACACGGTGAACCTGCTTCCGTAGATAAAGAAAATATTGAGGCGGTTCGTCTGCGCTTCAACACGATCACAAACGACTACGATCCACAAAACGTGTACAATATGGATGAGACTGCTTACATGTATTCAAAGCCGCCCACCTGCACCATATCACGCAACCCTGTGGCTGGATGGAAGTGTACAAAGAAGCGCATCACTATCGTTCTCACAGTCAATTCGACTGGGTCGGATATGATTCCCTACCTCTTTGTTGGAAACGCAAAAGCGCCACGTGCCTTTGCCAGGAAAACACCAGAAGAGCTCGGTATTCAATACGTACCCGCAAAGGCTGGATGACGACGAAAGTCTTCGACGCTTGGCTTGAAGGATTCAACAAAAAAATGGCCGAAGCCGGACGCCATGTCTTGTTCCTAATCGACAATGCGCCTGTGCATCGTGAAAACTTGGGTCTCTCCCATGTGAATGTCAAGTTCCTACCTCCGAAGACCACCAGCGTTCTTCTGCCCTTGGATGGTGGAATCATTGCGGCTTTCAAACGCCACATTCGCCGGATTCAGACGCAGAATCTACACCGACAATTCAAGAAACTCATTGAGTATAATGCCAACCTGCATTCGAAGCCGATATTGCGGCACTCTTCAAGATTGACGTTCTCACTGCGATATGATGGGCTGAGCAGGCTTGGGAAAGCGTTTCTCAAACAACGATTCGAAACTGCTGGAAGCATACGAAGGTCCTTGATGAAGAGTTCCATGAGCTTGTCCCAATGACTTCTTCATTTCACATCAGCCAACAGTCCTTGTCTATGTTTCTCCTCTGATATCGTATATCGACCTTACAAAAGAATACCTCTTAAATTCTATATATTCTGACAAAAGTGCAACGTTCACTATTCGCCGACTAGACTGGTAAAGCGGACCAGATGAGTATTCAATTCAGCTGACGAGCATACGCAGACTCCAAAACAAAATTTGGAGATGTTGAAAACGACAGTGATCGATCGTGTGATTACGACATAGTAATCCCACAGCCGACAACTTGGGTTGTGTAGGGTTTAGTAACTAGCTAGTTTATTAATAAGGTCATAGTGATAAGTAGGGTTCATTACAAGTCTATTATAGTAGCTTAGTAGGACGGTTGCAAACGGCGCCCCCCCCCCATTGACCCATACTATTAATAGTACTGTAGAAGACAAGAGATAATCGTTGCCCGCTGTACCTGCCTGGGCCCCGCCAACAGCTGGACGGTTGCGTTTAAGTTACAAGTATGGCAGGACCACCCACAAGGAAGATATCTGTTGCATCTGGCGCCAATTCCTCGCTGTTTACACTGGTCTCCCGGTCACAGGTTTTTTGGTGCCCACTCTGAATGTCGCATAGGTTTAGTAGTACAGTAGGATCCCGCTAATCTGCGATTTCTAAACTGCGATGTGCTGTCTAATCTGCGATGATCAAAGTCCCGCACCCATGGATCAACCTTCGTGATCAAACATAAAGAGTATATCAATTCGCATCATTAAAGCCTACATCGAACAAAGTCATTTGCTTTCTTCGCCGCATTTTGGAGCCATTGTACTCAGAATTCACTTGTCGAAGTTTGAAAATGACTGCATCGAACAACGGTCGCAACTCATCCATGTAATTTTGAGACTCATCGTCGCAATCGAATTTGTAAAGATCGTCAACAACGTCAACCACATTGCTGCATGCTCTGGCGAAAGCATCGTTGGGAAGAGGTCTAAGTTGAGGATCTTCCTTTGTTTCTTCCTCGTCACTCTCATCGTCGGCATTGATTTTCAAAAACGACATCACATCGTCAACTTGGTCCAATTCATTGAGAATAGCCTCATTCATCATCTCGCTGTCATCGTCGTCATTATGAACATACGACTCAATCTCCGAGTGGCTAGTTTTGATGTTGCAAGCTGCAAGTAGATCAACCATGTTCGAGATGACATTATCGTCGATCTCGTCTTCTTGACTGCAAACATCAAAGAGCTCGGTCTTCTTGAAGCAATTGGATATCGAGCACGCAGGCACTTCATTCCAAGCACTCACGACATAATTGGCTGCATCAAGTAGTGTTGCAGGTCGACCCATTTCCACACCAACTGTCCCTCGACGTCGTGTTAAAGCAATACGATGTGTAAGGGCTTGTTCCTCGGGGGTAGCATCGTAAAAGGATAGAACCTTTGACAAGTACAGGTACTTGTATCTCTTTTTGAGAGCCGCAATGATCCCCATATCACAAGGTTGCTTCCATGAACTGCAATTTGGAGGCAAAAAGACAACTCTGACGCCATCAGACTCTAGATATGGGGGATGCGATGGAGCATTGTTCATGATCAGCAAGACATTCCTGACTGTTCGCTTTCTAATTTCTGGGACAAAAACTTTATTGAACCAAGCAACACACAAGCCAGTGTCCATTCATGCATTTCTTTGGCTGAAGTAAGGTAGAGGCCACCTGGACCCGTGTACGCATGCTGGCGTTGCAAACTTCCCAATCATCGTGCATGGAATCTTGTGGGAACCTGTTGCATTAGCGCAAACGACCAACGTCACACGGTCTTTACTCTTTTTCTCGCCTCTGGCTGTGGCAACATCTTCATTGGGTAACAGAAGAGAATATCGTGGCAGTAGTCTGTAGAATAGACCAGTCTCGTCCATGTTATAGACACATTCAGGGTTGTACAATGCAATGATTTCCATGAGACTATCCAGGGCTTGGAGGAGTAATGGGTCGTTCTTGTCGACTTCGCCACCTTCACCATGCAACATTGCAAATTTCAATCCAAACCTCATTCGAAACTTCAGCATCCATTGAGATGATGCCTTAAAGTCTGTCAAACCCATTGATTTTGCAACGTCCAGAGCTCTCAAACGAACCAAACCAGGAGTAACTGGGCGTTTGGCCTCTCGCAAGACTCGTATCCATGACATTAGAGACTTCTCAAGGTCTCCATACTTTGCGTTGACTATACGAAAGGTAGATTCACGTGCTGTCGGCTTCATAAGACCAATGTGTTGCTTGTATTTGTCTCTGTTTGCCCAAGTTTGGCGTATTGCGCTTTCACTCACCCCATATTTGCGAGCAAGTTCTGTCTTTTTTGGTGGAAGAACGGACTCAAGGCTCTGTATGATTTCAAGCTTTGCGTCGGCGCTGAGTCGATTTGATCTCGTGTCTTTGGGTAATTGCTTCTTCTTACTCTTCGTGTGAGTTGGCGACATCGATATTAAGAATATGAACGTCCTTGAGTTGGCGACATCGATATTAAGAATATGAACGTCCTTTCGTCTCGTTCACGAAGATATTATTGTTAGTGAAGCTGTATAAAGCATCGGACAAAGAAACGGCTATCGCGAGAATGCATTGAAGCCCTTTCGACCGGTCATCGTGGATGTCAAGGGTCGGTTTTCGTTATCTGCGATTTACTCGCTAATCTTCGACGCAGGTCCCAGGTTCAATGTTCGAAGATTAGCGGGATCCTACTGTACATACCTCTAAAAACTGATGTTTTTTGGAGGTTCGTTATTCCGGGGGGGGGTCAATATAAACTCAATTCTCCAAGACGACATAGTTGTCAACGACACTTTTGACGAGCTTTTGCACTCACCAAGACTGAGTGAGCCTGACGCAATTTTAAGTGATCGGAATCGCACCGCAAAAGAATTCGACAACGAGATCAAGAAGCGTGCTCGCACTCGCGTCAAGGCAACACGCCCGTATGAAGGCATGAATTGGATCCCTCCAACCTCTGTGCTTGTCGAGTGATTTTTCTCGTGCGTGAAATGTATCATCGGCTACTTGCAGAAGAATATGGACAGCACCACGCTCGAGGTAATCATGTATTTGATGGGGTCGATCCCAATGAAGTTTACTCACCAGATCACTAAACCTAGGTGAGCAGCAAAATTCAAGCGCCTTGGGGTCCGTGCTGGCTACGATGAGGGAAAGGAGCGAGGCCATTCATGGAAGACAGGAGCATTGCGCTTGCCGAGCGCCTGCTCCATTCGAAGACAGCGTTGCGTACTTTGCAGTATACGATGGACACAACGGTAGTGCGACATCGAATGCTCTCCAGGCAGATCTCCATCACCGTATCCTGAGCCATTGGGGTCAAGGTCCAACGACTGCAATCGAGTTGGGTAAGAGCACTTTCATATTGCTGTTGGTCGATGATTCAATACTCGCAGGTTGTGCCCAAATGGACGAAGAACTGCTGCAAAAAGACACTGAGCGGATTGCAGCTCAAAAGAACGAAAGCCTTCCAGCTCCAATGACGTTCTCAGGCGCTGCTGCCGTTGTGGCGATTGTGACGACCCAGGAACAACTCGGTGACACTGCACGTTGCAAACGTTGGAGATTGCCGAGGAGTTTTATGTCGAGCAGGCGACGCCATTGAACTCACAAGGCCAACAATCCAACCGAAAAAGACAGAGTAAGATGCATCCAACAACTGAATAACTACACTGATGTGGTAGATTGAGGCCGCTGGTGGCTTTGTACACAATGGACGACTAGATGATATTCTAGCGATATCTCGAGCCTTTTGTGACTACGCTCACAAAAGTGGCGGTCACTTGATCGCAGTCCCCGAAGTCACCTCGGACGTTGTCGACCCCGAAGACCACTTTGTGCACTTGGTCAGCGACGGTCTTTTCGATGTCTTGTCATCCCAGCAAGCTATCAACTTCATCAGACGCAAGCTACGCGACCACAGCGATGTCCAACTTGCTGCGCAAGAACTCGTGCTCAAAGCGCAAGAGTATGTCAGCCACGACAACATCAGCGCCATTGTCGTATGTTTCAATCAAGTATACATTATCTCAGCAGATGGAAAGCGTTTGCCGTATCCAAACAAAGAACTTCAAAAGATTTTCGTCCGAACGTGCTACGAAGACATTTATGCCCTATTGATGGCCAAAATTGAAAATGGTGTCGAGGCCTTTGGGATATCAGGCACACCTGGGATTGGCAAATCCCTCTTTTTGTCTACATATTGTACCGCTTGGTTCACGACCAGTCCTCCCGAGTCTCTTTCAAGCGAATTATCTATCAAACTGCTCTCAAGTTCAAAATGTTCGACTTGGAAAACTCTTCTGTTTTTGAAGTGGAAAGTTTTGGGATTGCGATCTTAGTTCAAGATCGTGAGACGTTTTACATCATTGATGGAAAAGATGCGGTACCCGTTCAATCATCATGCGTCGTTCTATTCATTGCTTCTCCTCGGTCGAAGCAATACCAGGAGTTTGTGAAGCAAAGGAAAGCTCAACAATGGTTTATGCCTGTTTGGACCCTCCGTGAGCTTGACGATTGCCGTAAAAGCTGCTACCCTCGCTTTGACAAAAAACATTGAAGGATCGACATCGTATTTTTGGCGGCGTTGCACTAATGGTACCGATATGTTCCGTGAGATGGATGCATCGTTAGCGGATGTGATCACAATACAAAGTGTGCACAACATTGGCAGCCCATGGTGAATATTTCAGATTGCAGATATGTTACTCCATATTGTTGTCTCGGACGATGGCAATTACCAGTTTGAATGTGTTGATATTGCTTCCAAATATGTCGGCAAGCAGCTCTGGCAGAAACGTTCAGCACGAATGGTTCAAAATCTAAAAGACATGTCTGGCGGACGTCCAAGCGAGACTTTGAGACGCTTGTTTGAAATCTACGGCCATCGTGGCTTTCACATCGCAGTAGACCACTCCAAAGTCGGAATTTGGAGGATGGTAGCATCTCGGATTTACTCTTGAATGGTTTGGATGGAGAACGAGAGTCCTTCACAAGAGATCAAGTGTGAAGAAATCAATTGAGCACAATTAAGAGCCATTTGACAATGATACATAGAAAGCACCAAAAGGAAGCGGCCCTTGGAAAGTGAATGAATCTTGCACTTCATTTCGAGAGGGATTTTAACAAATAGTTTATACTTGATTGAAACATACGACAATGGCGCTGATGTTGTCGTGGCTGACATACTCTTGCGCTTTGAGCACGAGTTCTTGCGCAGCAAGTTGGACATCGCTGTGGTCGCGTAGCTTGCGTCTGATGAAGTTGATAGCTTGCTGGGATGACAAGACATCGAAAAGACCGTCGCTGGCCAAGAGCAAAAACTCGTCTTCGGGGTCGACAACGTCCGAGGTGACTTCGGGGACTGCGATCAAGTGACCGCCACTTTTGTGCGCGTAGTCGCCAAAGGCTCGAGATATCGCTAGAATACCATCTAGTCGTCCATTGTGTACAAAGCCACCAGCGGCCTCAATCTACCACATCAGTGTAATTATTCAGCTGTTGGATGCATCTTACTCTGTCTTTTTCGGCTGGATTGTTGGCCTTGTGATCGATGGTGAGTTCAATGGCGTCGCCAGCTCGACATAAAACTCCTCGGCAATCTCCAACGTTTGCAACGTGCAGTGTCACCGAGTTGTCTTGGGTCGTCACAATCGCCACAACGGCAGCAGCGCCTGAGAACGTCATTGGAGCGGGAAGGCGTTCGTTCTTTTGAGCTGCAATCCGCTCTGTGTCTTTTTGCAGCAGTTCTTCGTCCATTTGGGCACAACCTGCGAGTATTGAATCATCGACCAACAGCAATATGAAAGTGCTCTTACCCAACTCGATTGCAGTCGTTGGACCTTGACCCCAATGGCTCAGGATACGGTGATGGAGATCTGCCTGGAGAGCATTCGATGTCGCACTACCGTTGTGTCCATCGTATACTGCAAAGTACGCTACGCTGTCTTCAAACGGAGCTGGCGCTCGTGCAAGAGCAATACTCCGGTCTTCCATGAACGGTCTCGCTCCCTTCGCTTCAGCGTAGCCAGCACGGACCCCAAGGCGCAGATTCTCTCGAATTTTGCTGCTCACATAGACTTGGTGATCTGGTGAGAAAGCTTCATCGGGATCGAATGGAGCGACTTCAATGTCGTCCTTGGCTTCACCGCCGTCACTGAGTCTTGGTGAGTGCAAAAGCTCGTCAAAGGTGTCGTTGACATCAACGTCGTCTTGGGCTTCACTATAATCGGACGATCGATCACTTTGGGCAGCATCGCCATCTCCATCTTCGTCTTCATCATCGTCATCGACCATATCCACGTCATCAAACATATCGAGCGACTTGGATGACAAGAACTCGACTCCAGCTCCAGTCTCGGCCGACGACGTTCGACTCGACTTGCGGGAGCTGAGTGTACTCTTTCGATTCATATCGTCCATTGACGACGAGTGCAGTGGAATTCGTGACGCGATACTGAAATCTTGACTCGTTGCTTGGAAGAGCACCTTGCGCGTCTGGTAGTCACCTTCTTCACCACGGAAGACCTCTGACGTGACCATGAGAAAATCTTTCTTGCGAGAGAGCTGGCGTTTGGTCAAATCGGCATCAGAGAGAGGTTGCGCACTGTCCGTCGACGCTGGAGACTGCGTCTGGGACGGTTGTGTGGGCAAAATGATTTCTGTCACGTGAGCTCGCTCTACCGAGAATGCCATGCGTTTTTGTTCAAGCAATAGATCCCGCACTCGCTCCGACAGGTTATGGCCATCCATGAGAGCCACTCGCTTGTGATGACGCCATGCAGAGATGACACGACTTGTTTCCTGCCCGAAGATGCTATCTTGCGAGCTCTTGGAACGCAATGAAGCAGGTGTGGGGCTCTTTCTTCGACTAACAGACAGCGACGAAGCAGCTCGGCGAGGTGACTCGCGCTCGCCCGAGCTAATGGAGCTCATGGATCCATGCGATCGGAGCGAATGGCTTGAGACGGCAGTCTTGGATTTCTTCTGCAAGAGGAGATGGGCTTGAGCCAATGATGCTTGTAGTCGGGCATCGATACGCTCTGGAATGGCTTCAATGGCGCGGTCGCTTTCGTCTTGGCTGACTTTTTGAATGGCGTCCATTTGCGTATTGACAATGGGGTCACTGCCTTCTCGAGTGATCCATTCATGCGCCATAACCTCTGGAAGCGTCATGCGTCGCTCTGGGTCTTTGGTTAGCATGCGCGAGAGCAAATTCTTTAAGTGGGGCTCCATGACGACTTCAGGAAACGAAAGTTCATCGCGTTGAATTTTATCCGCGAGCTCAATTTCATTGTCGGCCCACCACGGCGGATGCCCGAACACCTGCCAACGCCATCAGCTCAAATGAAACTAAAATGTTGCTTACCAGCATGAACAAAGTTGCTCCAAGTGACCACACATCGACAGACGGGCCGGTGTACTCTGCGTTGATGTTGAACATTTCAGGGGCCATGAATGCTAGACGTCAAAAAAAGTCAACATGCTCTTCCGGGTAACCAATGTTTACCTGGAGTACCCTTGGCAACAGTGAGCGTCTCGGCTTCGTTCATGACCATGCGAGCGGCACCAAAGTCTGCAATCTTGGCCACGTCGTCTGAAGTAACGAGGATGTTTTCAGGCTTGATATCGCGATGGACAACTTTGTGAAAGTGCAAGTACTGGAGGCCACAGAGAAGATCCCGCATGTATTTGCGAGCAAGGTCTTCTGGCATAGGCGCTCCACCCGCTACTTCCGCAAGGTTGCCCTTCTCAACGTATTCTTGAACGAGGTAGACTTTTTGGCTCGATGGATCGTCAATGACTTCAATCAAACGGACGACGTTGCGATGGTTGAGTTTCTTCATGATGGCAACTTCACGGCGGAGAGCATCTTGCAGTGAGTCCTCGCGGTTTGCCATGCGTTGGACGAATGTCTTCTGCATGATTTTCACTGCATAGAGCTGACCATCTTCTTCATTCACGCAAAGTTTGACAGTGCCAAACGTGCCTCGGCCGAGTTCGCCTTTGATGACGTACTTGTTGACGACAGTCTCGCCATTTGCAAGTCGGTGCTTGGTGAGTTTGCTCGTTTCTAGAGCAGGTAGCGGACTCGCCTCTGTGAACGATGCCGCATTGCTACAAAACATTTCGTGATGACTCAACACGACGGATGGTCTTCACCTCGATGTTTTCCCTTGCAGACGATTCTTGTTTCGCATTGCGCGCCGCGTTGCTTTTTCAATATACGCATGTTGAATCACCCGTTGAAAGCGCTCGGAAAGCAGACACTCATCGAAATCTTCTTTCGTCAAGTACAGACATTTGACAGGTCCAATGGCCACGACAGAAGCTGTGCGTGGCTCTTTATAAATGAGCGACATTTCGCCAAAAACGTGGCCTTCGTAGAGTCTCGTGAGCTCGCGATCAATGCCCGTCGCTGCGTCTGTCTCAATTACAGCAGCCTCTCCACGGGTTATCATATAAAATCGTGTGCCTTCTTCGCCTTGACGGACAATGTAGTCGCCTGCAGACGAGAATTATGAGACCATAACGATGAGTCGAGCAAATGGCTTGCCGTTTGTGAAGTTGGCTGGTTTCAGCTTGGTCAAAACCACATCCTGATCTCGTGAACTGAGCTGCGCAAGGAGAGGGACTTGCTGGAGCATAAGACTCAAGTGAACTTGACCGACTTGCTGGAAGTCTTTCTGTGTCAAGTACAAGAGCTCAACGTCACCAACGGCTCGGACCTATATTAAGGCATGATGCCGATGCCCTGACTGTATTTTCTGCTTACCGTAGCAGTGCGAGGATCGTCGTAAATGAGGGCCAACTCGCCAAAGTAATGACCCGCGTACAAGTGAGTGACCATGCGTTCTTTCCCATCGATGAGCTTGGTCACAACTGCTTCGCCTTTGGCAATCATAAAGAAACGTTCCCCGCGTTCGCCTTGCTTGACAATTGCTTCTCCATCTCGAAAGGAAATAGGTTTGAGCGCTTTAAGCACATGTTCTTGCTGGGATTGACTCAAGTTGGCAAAGAGCTGCACTTGTATCATGATATCGTACAAAGGTCGATTGGCGAACATATATGGTGTTAGTGATGCTTCCGTCGTCTATGACAAACGTTATGCCAAGGTTCACTCGACAAGACATACCTGGGACTCGACTTCACTCACTTCTGAAGATTCATCGTCATCTTCTACCATCTCTACGTTGATATCGTTGTCTTCCAGGAGCCAGTCTTCCACAACAACCGATGCTTCAGAGAGCATGTCATCACTATCGTCGCTGTCTGTAACACGAAGGGCTTGAATTCCTTCCATGCTCGATCTAAGGTGAGATTCCTCTTCTATTGTCGTAGAACCCACTCGGGGTCGCGTGTGGACTCTCTCGGCGGGTGACATGGAATACGTCTTCGGCAGATCGTTGTTCACTGGGACATTCGTGTCGATGGATTCCACTGATAAAGGAGGTCCCGGAGCGGCCGACGGGTCTGCATGTACGGACGAATCCTGCTCTGCGCTAGCCCGCTCGTTGCCTTTGCGTTTATTCTTGCGCGCTTTCTCGTCATGGTACTCTTTGCTCACTTTCTGCCCCATATCTCTGCGCGCGACACGGCGAAATTGCCGATGAGCTATCCAGAGTACTGTACCCATTCTGTACAAACCCCTTAACCCTTCAACCCTCTCAATTTTAAACCCCCAAATTAATAAAATATTAACCCCTTCACCCCAAATGCTGTTATCTTCGAGATGCGATGACTTGATCGCTGACGACGCGCGCAAAGCTTTCAAGCACGTGGAGCTCCCAGTCTCTCACTAGCGTCTTTCTGGGCGTAGTGTGCAGGACTGCGATCGTCCCAAGCACGAGACCACTTGCTTCGTCGGTCAATTGAGCGCCCAAGTAGAATCGGAACTTGCGTCCCTTGACGAGAGGATTCTGTTGAAATCGTGGATCCTTGGCTGCATCCAAAACGACAAGAACTCTCGCGTCGGTGCCTACGGTATGTGCGCAAAATGACACGTCTCGCGACAACTCGTCGGGGAAATGCTTCCCAATCTTGGCTATGACTGTTTGAGTGGACCGACCCATGAGACTGGCGACGGCAACAACACCAGGCCAGCTATGGTATACCATCGTGACCATGTGCTGGATCGTGGTGTTTCTTCTCAACGCACGTATGTCCACACTCTCGACGAGCCGAAGACGCACAGCTTCGTTCACTGGAATTGGAGGCTCTGGCCACGGCTGATGCCAAATACCGCCTCGCTTTGAAAGTACTTCGGTCGTATGGAGAGCGCTGCAGACGCGACAAACTCGTGTTTGCTGCTTATCAAGGTTGACCACTGTCGAGCAGAGACGACAGACGACGTCGCCACACGCTCGACACTGGAGTCGCCTTCGAAAGAGCGTGAAGCGCTTGGCGCAAGCCGAGCACGAGAAAAAGTCAGCGAGCGGTTGCAGTCTCATCGCGTCGACGAGCTGTAGCTTGGGGAGGAGATCCACGTCTTCTTCCACTTGGTTGTCATGACCACTCGGATCTTCTTCCTCTTGAGATGGTTTGGTTGGACGGAGTGGCTCCAGAGCAGTGAGAAGAACTCGTGTTCTGCCGCGCAGCCGTCGTCGTGTCAACGCGCCTCGGACAAACGCTTGAAGGTGCGCGATCGCTCGGATCCTGCGCTGACGGCGTGCTCGAAAACGACGCTGCAAGATCGCTAGGCATCTTGTCGCTGCTTGGAGCTGTCGTTGCATCCTCAGACGAACGCGCCAACCTCGAAAGATTGCTTGGACTCGTACGGCGGCTCTGGCGCGGCGGTGATTGCTTTGAAATCGGCGCTGGCACCACAAAGTCATGGCCTTTAATTGTTTGTACAGTCGCCGCCATCGATATCCGCGGAACACGTGCGTCAGAACGGCCATCTTGGCGTCAAGGACTTGTTCAAGCCATGCTTCAAGCGCAGCGTGCGTATGGCTCTGAAGGAAGACCTTGGACGTGCCCAACTGAAGGCCATGTGGAGCATGCGACGATGAGGACGACGTCAAAGTTGCGTCGGCTGGTGGCGTTGCTGTTGTTGGTAAGCGGCGGCACAGCGCGTCCAAGATCAAAGTAACGTCATGACTCGAAGCGCGTTCATGAGCCACGAGTGGCCAGAACCTTGCGCAGAAGTCTGGAATCGCCACGCGGATCGGATAGCCACGCCGCGCAAGCTGAATCGCGGCGACAACGCCATTGCAGCGCAGCTGTTCCTTCATGCGATGGACGTCAAAGCGTCCTGGCACTGCATCGTCGTTTGGCTTGAAGCAGCGGACGTAATGCGGACTGGCAGCGTCATGCAGACGCTCCAAGAGTTGCGTGAGTTGGCTTTTGAACTTGCTCGCGACACTGCCTTGACGTCTTGAAGTCAACGTTGCAGTCGCGGCGGCAGTAGAAGCGACGCCAAGTTCACGAAGAAACATGTCGGACGCGTGGTGAAGGATCTCAACCAACGAGTCTTGCGCGACGCTGTTCTTGTCGCGGAAGCCGAGGCAGGCGTACTCGACCGAGCCGGCGTAGTGGTGGATCATGAAGCGCATCTTGGCTCTCTGGACATTCGACGCCGTCGCGACTGCACTCGGAAGGCATTTCATGTACAATTTGGCCGCAAATGCCGCGTCGGAGCCTTTGGCCAGCCGCGTTTCGTCGTCCAAGAGCGCAAAGAGGCCGTGTGGTCTCGCTGTGAAGAAATCGACGCAAATTGACGACGTGTCGGCGACATCCACCAATCGCCAGTCGATGCCTTGACGCATGTACTCGGCTTGCTCCTGCGCAAAGACGCGGGCGTGGCATTCTCGCTCAAGCACTTCGTTGGCAAAGTTGATGCAGAGCTGCTCGAACGAATTCGTCGCGACGTTTTCAAAGCCAAAGATGTCGAGGAGACCGATCCAATGGTCATGGCGCCGCGGCCGAGCCAGCCGCGCGTTCATTCTGTCGACGAGCCACTCAAAGAGACGGCTGTAGAGCGCTTTCGCCAGTCCATCCCGCGCCGCGCATGCTTCTTGAATCGACAGAGACAGCACTTGGACATCTGACGATGCCACCACGAGCGTCCTTGTGCACAGCGCAGCAATGAGATCCGCCAACGGCATGGCCAGGAGCGCCGCTGCTGCTGAGATCGAGCGGCTCGAGTTGATCGTCGGTTGGACTTTATCCGCCGTGGCGACAAAGTCGACGTTGCCGAGGTGGAGAATCGCCGCCAAGACGCGGAAGATGCTATTGTGTTCGTTGTCGTTCAGCCCCAACGACGTCATGGAGGCTACAAGCGCCTTGTAATGTTTGGCGTCGTCGCCTTGTCGAGTCAAGCAGCGGCTCTGCGCTAGGTACCGAAAGGACTTGGCAGCGTCGGCGCGGGTTTCCTTGGTGGGATTCACAAGTTGCAATGCAGCCAACGTCGACATTGGCGCGCCATGGAGAAGCTCAAAGAAGGCGTGGAAGTTGCGTTCTTGGAGCGATGGATTCACGACGCGGACTGTTTCCAAGAGGTACGTCTCGATCGTCGCGCCGAGGAGATCGCCGCTTTGTCGGGCGAATTCCAGCTGGATAAACTTGCCAAAGCGACTCGAGTTGTCGTTCCGAAGCGTGCGCGCATTGCCAAATGACTCGAGGACGATGTTGGCGTCCAGGACATGTTGGGTCAAATGCGCCGACCGGCGGAATCCCTCGACGGTATCGACGTGGCTGCTCACATGGACCAAATATTCCATGACGAGCTTGGTCGATTCCGTCTTGCCGCTGCCAGACTCGCCGCTGATGAGGATCGATTGATTCGTCTCGGTGCGCTTCATGGCGTCGTAGGCATTCGCAGCGACGCTGTAAATATGTGGCGATGGCGACGACGTTGCAGTCATCGACACTTCAAACGTTCGAAGGACGTCAGGGCCGAAGAGACGATCGACGCGGACGAAAGGGTTCACGGCGAGGAGGAACGGTCCTGTGGTTGTGTAGATGAGGTCTTGGTGGAAGCGCGTCCGAAGCAACTGGACGAGACTTTCCTCGGAAACGTCGACTAGCTCCGTGAGGTCGTTCAACCCACCACCACTCGCGGCAGTATCGTCGTGTGAAGCATCCTCGAGAGAGCCGTCAAGGAGTAGACTCCTCTCGGTCATCTCGACGAGGTCGATCAAGTCTTTGGCATGTTGCATCGCAATCAACAACTACCTGGAGTGGAGTTTCCATTTCGCTCCACGGCATGGAATGTTCTCCATCTCATTCTCACCGAAATGACATCCAAGCAATCTCGTCATGACGTCGAGAATGCGCTTCCAGCGACTTCTCCATCCTCTTGCAACTCTCCTGCTGCTTTTGTCCTCAATACAAAGCCGCGAATGCCGCGTCCCCGCCATCCTCTCGTCTCGAGCGAGAAATGTGCCGTCGAGAGTGCGGGAAGGGAAGGCTCTATCACGACACCAGCGACAATCGGGACGAGATGAAGGATATCACCATCCATCACCATCGTAACCGCGCCGTGAATTGAGTGTATATCTCTTCCTCGTGTCGTTCTCTCTCTCTCTCTGCGGGGGAGGTTCAAACGACTCAGTCGATAGAGGGATTTGATGGAACTGCATTAGGGACATCGCCGCAGCTTCTTTCGATTGCGTCGACCTGCTTCAAGCAGTTCTTTTCGCTTCGGGATCGATCGCAGTTCCCGCACAGTCGTGAGGAAGTCAAACACGACATGGCTCAGTGCATATTCAGTCCACTCGCGGCCCTGGAGTTCCACGCAGAGTGTTTCCTCCATCGCAGTGTGCTCGCATTTCCTACAGCCACAGGATTCGACATGGAGTTCAACGTGCGGAAGAACGTACAAGACTTGAAGGAGCACGACAATGCCGTCGAGTTCAATCTTCAGGAATGGCACGTGCTGCAAGAGCACTATGGCAAGGAATCTCGCGAACTGCGCGAGTGAATCGAGTGGTGGATCCGTGTCGGTGGGCCACCATGGGTGCGACGGCAACGGTGCCGCTGTGGTGTCTACAAGCAGCACGTCGAGACGCTCGCGGCGGTACTTTTGGATGAGGACGTAGAGGAATGCCGGGAACGGTGCTTTGGCTTTCGATTCAAACTCTAGTGACGCCATCAAGGAAATTTAGATCAAAGACGCACCAGAATCATCGCCGCCGCTCTCGGCTGGAACTTCAACGAGCCCCCGTTTGAGGACAGATCGCTCGCGAATATCCAGCACGGCATCGCGTAGTCGAGTGAAGGCTTCAATGTACACATTCGCGAGCTCATGGAACTCGAGTGCTGCGTTGTGGACGTCCACGTCGTCACTTGGAGGCGGCGTAGCGGGGATCTTGTATCGACAGACCGCGGGCGAGAGCGCTTTGAACTTGCGATCGACAGCTTCAAACGCATTGGCAGATTCGGACGTGTGGAAGCTCAAAGTTTGGATCTCGGCACTGGAAAAGCGATTTCCTTTGCGAGCAAAACAGATCGACATGACCTAGACATCATGTTGCCATGGAATCCGCCGAGAAGATGCAAGAATGCAATCGTACGTCGTTGAGCTTGTGGAGACAGAGCCGCTCGACGCTGCTGGGTAAATTGTACTTGAGTTGCTCGTCGACCGTCGGTTTGTGGTAGCGAAATGTATCGAGGAGTCGCATCTTCGCCGTCGCCGGCTTGTACTCCTTTGCGTCGTCGTTGACGTTCTACAGATATGCCATGAGTCGTCCGCGCGTCAACGACGCCACCAGACTTCGAATAGATTCAATTGCTTGGCTTTCCGCAGCAATCCGCAAGGTCCAAGTGGTGCGGCCGGCGGCATGCATGGTCGGTCGTCACGCTGCTGCAGAGATTGCAGCAGTGGACTCGCCAGGGGTGATGCGAGTGCCGGTATCGTCGCTTCAGGCTCGCTCATATTGTGCCGCAAAGATAAGATTGCGTACTTGATTGAGAACGTACTTATGCATATGCATCTAGGCTACATTGTTTTGCATGTCGAAAAATCGTGATTTGTGCTCTTGCCACCATTTCTGCGCGTGAGCTTCCGAGATCTTCTCCTTGTCGAATATGACGGCGACAACTTGCTCCTCATGGTTGTCTTCACGCCGTCCCATCTGAAGAGCGATACCTTCTCGGCCTGCGCCCTTGTCTGTCTTGCGATACATTGAGTTGAGCTCAAACAGCGCAGCATCTTGAAGGATAAGTCGGGCTTTTGTTTCCATGCCCGAGAAATCAATCTTGTAGTCGCAACTTGCAATGCCAGGAAGCAGCGGTACGTCATCGATGCCGCCTTCAGCATCTTGATCGTCGTCGTCGTCACCATCGTCATCCACATCGTCGCCGTTAGTGTCATTATCTTGCTGATCGTTGTCCAGAGTCATAGCTTTTGACGCTTTCAGTTCTGACTTCATGCTATTCAGCAAATGCGACGTGACTTCTAGCTTAGTGTCAACACCGCTCTTTCCTGTCGACTTCTTCTTCTTTAACGGTGGCTTTCCGGTCTTGGGCTTTGACGGCTTTTCAACTGTACTACGTGACACTGGACGCTTCTCGGGTGTGTCAGCCTGAGTTGGCCGGCTCTCTTTGAATGATCCCCCCTTCGTCACGTTTTCAAGCTTCTTGTCATTGAAAGAGTTTTGCTTCACGGGTAATGCGGGTTTCGGTTTGTCCTCTGGCTTGTCTGTCATCGTTTGGCGGCGATTAATCAAATTGGGCTTGAAGGTGAGCTCCTTTTCCTTTTCTTCACGTTGGCGTTTCTCTTCAGCTTCGACCTTCCCTTGCTTCTTTCTCAACCATTCAGCTTGTCGCTCCATCATCGACATACTAGAGAACGATTTCTCTTTGGCAATCGAGGCAGGACGGTTAAGGCTGCGCTGAGATCCGTCGCCACGTGCAGACGTTGGCTCTCCGCTGGCAGTATTGTCATCTGAAATCTGTAAAGAAGGGACAACACTGTCGTCGTTGTCGGTCACAGGAAGCACAACGAGCTCTTTTCCAGGACGAAGTTTTCCACGACTAGGGCTCACATTTTCTGGCTCGGGCGCATCACTAGCTAGTTTAACGACTGGAACCTCGCGAAGCTCGCACACTACAGTGATGAACATGACATATATCCCATCTCAATATCTCAATACCTAAGTGCATCCAACATCGACCTCGAGTCTCAGGGTATAGATCACCTCGACGAATCTGACGATGAATTAACTAAAACACAAAGTCAGCCGAGCAGAACGTAGATAGATATGCACTTACATCTTCTGTGCCATCGTCAGGGATGTTTTGTAGACTATTGTTGAGGAGCAACCATTCCTTGATGAATAGCGTCCTTTCTTGCCACACAGAGGGGCTGGGCACAGTTGTTTCGCGCAAATATTGCAGCTACAAGACACACATGAGGCGATACATCCAAAGCTCAAGCACGAGTACAAGCTGCTCTGTCATGACCACATTGTCCTCCGTCGCCATGACGAAAGGCCCTGGAAAGTAATTTTAGACTAGGCATCACGAAACGCTTCTAAGGTCATGACTATTTCAGCATGGCAGCAACAATAGCATGATCTTCAACTCGCTCGTCATAATCCTAAAAGCAAACATGAGTCAAAGGTGCGCTCATTTGCTTGGATGGGATTTATCTTCCTCCTCATGGACTTTCCTCGCGACGAAGGTTTTCTCTCTCACGTATCTTCATGGAAAATTGAAAAATGGCGCCAAAGTTAGTTATCCGGAAAATCATCCGGATATAAATATCCGGATGACTGCAAAATGTGAACCTTCGACATTTTTGAATTTGTTCGGAAACGACACCGATGGATACGACGGACGCGCCGCAAGTCATTGAGCACATTACCAAGAGCTTAAATTACACGCCGTATGACGCAAGATGGATTCCATGCTCTGCTCGATTTGTCTCCATGGGCATTCATCCGCGTGCAACTGGTGCTATCAACGTTTTTGCATTGCAGCAAGGAGAATTGAAGACAGTGCTTGAATTGGAAAAACAACATGGGGTCAAGTGCGGCACCTTTGGTGCGTCATCGCAAGATGAACGCCAGTTGGCTGTTGGCGACTATGCAGGTGTTATGAGTGTCTATGACTTTGAAAAGCCAGAAATTCCAGTCTACTCTGCCCAAGCCCACAAATCGATCATCAACTGCATTGATGGTTGTGGCGGTCTCAACATTGGCTACGGTGCTCCTGAACTCGTGACTGGTGGTCGAGATGGTGCGTGTTAGTGCCTTTGTGTATGTACTCACGACTTTTACAGGTTGCGTTCGTGTGTGGGATACCCGTGTAGCAAATCCAGTTGTATCATTGGAACCAGAGCAGACAGAAGCAGTTCGAGATTGCTGGACGGTTGCATTTGGTTTGCTCGTTTCTGAAACTTTCCTTTGACGAGTTCTATAGGCAATTCGTACAACGACGAAGAGCGCTGCATTGCTGCAGGCTACGACAACGGCGACGTAAAGCTTTTCGACCTCCGTACAAATACAATGCGATGGGAGACCAATGTTCAGAATGGTGTTGTTGGCGTACAATTCGACCGCAAGGATATTGAAATGAACAAGTTGCTGGTGACGACTCTTGAATCCAAATTCCGCATGTATGATATGCGTACTTTCCATCCATCCAAAGGATATGCGTACATGAGCGAAAAGGTACCATCACACGATTGTATCATCGATGGACTAACATCTGCAGGCTCACAAGTCAACTGTGTGGCAAGGACGTTTCCTGCCTCAAAATCGCGACCTCTTCATGACGGGAGGCGGGAATGGAGGCTTCAACTTGTACAAATAGTAAGTTTGACTCATCTCACTATCTCACTACACTTTTCAGTCATTATCCTTCGTCACGCACCACGCAAGATGCTGATGGCATTCTCATGGGTGTTGGCGGTACTGTCGAACTACTCAATTCACGCGTTCTGTCTACTCAACCCATTGTGAGCATGGACTGGAGGTACATTCAGCCTGTGAACAACTGGATATTAACGTTTCTTCCTCTGTAGCACCGACCGCGAAGGCCTTTGCGTTCTCTCTTGCCTCGATCAAACCGTTCGCGTGTACATTGTGTCCAAGACGCACAAATATTGATAATGCATATCCATGTGATCACTTTGTTAGAAGTCCAGCTGGTCCTACACTCGTAGCTGTGAGCAACGGATTGAATCCAAGCGTGCGAATATCTTCGTCTGGGAGACCAAAGTCGCGCATCTTGCTTTCGTAAGTCCGAAGTGCATCGTTGTACGCCTTGCTAGCTTTGGCAACTTGGTACTGCAGATCTCGAATCTTGTCGTTCTTGGACGAGAGGAGGTTGTCGAGCTTCTCAGTCACAAGGTGCACTTGACCACCATCGAGATTCGCAGCAGCCAGAATCTACAGCACATGAGAGCCGCGTCTTCCATGAGCTCCTTACTTCATCCAACTGGGCTTGCTTCTTGTTGTGCTGCTCGCCGTACGCACTCAGACGCTGTTCCAGCACCAGATTCTTGTACTCGCCCTTGGTTTGGATGCTGTGGATTGTGTGTTCAAAGCTATCGTAGAGAGTGTTGCGATTCGCCTCCATCGTCTTGTAAGCCACAGTGAGCTCTTGATGTTTCTTCTTGAGGTCGACAAGCTGCTTCCCAAGGAGGACGAGCCTGGCCTTGGCATTGCGAAGGCTTAGTCGGTCCTTCTGTTCGTCCTTAAGCTCATGCTTGAGACGTTCGACCTCTTGGACTGCCGCCGCCAATGGTTCACTCAGTCGTTTGTTCTCGTGCGAGATATCGTGCATGAGCTTTGCGTTCGCCGTCGCTTTCTTCTTCATCTCTGTGATTTCGCGCTTGAGGGAATCAATGAGCCGTAGGTTGTCCTTAGTGATGTCATTGTAGTAATTCTTCATTTGTGTAAATGCTCGCTCGTGGTTCTTCATGAGGTCATTGATGTGAAGATTCTTGCGCTCTTCGATCTCATGAATGTCAACTTTGCGTCGTAGCTCCAGATCTTCCTGGAGCTGTGCTAGACGAGCTTGGAGTCGCTCTTCCAGCGCTGCATTATTCTTTTCGAATTGCTCGCGGAGCTTGAGCAAGTTCTTCTCGTGGCTTTGCTTCATCTGCTCAATTTCGTCTTCGTTACTTAGCTCACGCTCCTTGAGTTCGAGTTTCAACGCTTGTTTGGCTCCTTTGAGCTTGTGCTCGCGGTGAATATGCATGTCTTTCTCCTCATCAATGTGCGTCAGTCCGTCCGTCTTTACTCGCTTCAGGTTGTTTTTGTGCTCGTATTCCAAATGCTTGACCTTTTGAATGTACACCTGAAACAAACCAATAAGGCAAGGGTGACAAGATATCTTTGTACGCGAACTTCGACTCGGTGATTATCTTCCATCATCTCCATCTCGCGGTCTTTCGCCATGATCTCCATGTCATGCGTCTCCACTTCTCGCCGTGTAATGTCGTAGAACGATTGAATCGTATCCTACAAGTCATTGTCACACTTCAAACCTTCGAGGAGACTAGCAAACCCGTTCGTGCTGGACATAATTGCGATCAATCTGGGACTTGTCTAGTTGCTGTCGCAGCATCTGCGTCACTTCCTTGAGCATCTCGACATCCATCGTGTCATATTCTATCCAGGATGGCTTCAACTCGAAATTCAACCACAGGATGAATTACCTGATGGTTCCTCTGGGGGAGGAGCTTCTTCCTACAACCACCATCATGTCATACGCCTGGATAGAGCAAAACTGGTGTACTTTCTTTCCTTTCTTCCCTTTCTTGCCCTTCTTCGCCATCTTCCTCGATGCAACTGCCCCTTCTTGACGAGAAACAGTTTCAGCGGTTTCGAAATACTCTATAAATAAATATTTTGACATCGTTCTGAATGGTCAATAGAAACCTCTTATTTTGAATATTTGAGTGTGGTGGAGTTCTCGACATTCGTTGCCCATGCGCCGGTTCTACTCGACGGTGAATGCGAAGGAAGTGAGCAAATTCACGAAAGCCGCCAGGTCCGACGTACATAAAAGGCTTTCTGAGCTAATTCTGGAAGTAGTGACTGGTGGAAGCCAGCGAGCGACACGGGGGTTGGCCTGCTCCATCAAATCAACCCGACTCGTGTCAGCTACATTCGCAACCAGGCGATTGCTCATTTCAACAAGGATGTGCAGCGCAGTGCAGCATGGCCGCTCAAAGGTCTCCGCACGCTTGATGCCGGCTGCGGTGGTGGTATTCTCTCGGAGTCTTTGGCTCGATTGGGTGCTGATGTCACTGGAGTCGATCCTGGCCAAGCCAACATTGATACTGCAACGGCTCATGCCCAATTGGACCATGAGACCGATAGCATCCGCTACCTGTGTTCGACAGCCGAAGCTCTTGCCGAGCAAAACGAAACCTTCGACATTGTGTGTGCTCTCGAAGTGGTTGAACACGTCGACAATGTGCCAGCATTCATCGAAACTTTGACCAAACTTGTCAAGGTACTCTTTGTGCTGGATGACTTTTTTCAGGATTATGCTTTGCATAGCCCGATGGAGTTCTCTTCATGTCGACAATCAACCGCACTGCTCTGTCCTATTTGACAACTATCGTTGCTGTGGAACAATTTTTCCGTTTGGTGCCGGAAGGTTTCCATGATTTTGCGCCACAAGAATGACCAAATGCTCGTAGGCACTCATGAATGGAACAAGTACATCGCGCCCCATGAGCTCACTGGCCACCTCCAGCAGGTTTGTCTGTGGAATGCGTTTTGTATATCATGATTCGTCTTAGAACAACATGGTGATTTCCGACGTGTCTGGAATAGTCGGCGATCCTTTCATTACCGGCTGGCGTTTGAGCTCAACATGCACGGATATCAATTATATTTTGTCTGCTAAGAAGAAGCAATAAACGAAAGCGCTTGTTGTCTTGAGCCCATCATGCTGCATCGTTGACTAGCACGTAGCCTGAGTCGTCCGTCGGCACTCTTCGTTGGTCCATGCTCTCGTAGACGCCTGTTTCGCTCGTCCGATGCTGTCGCGTGGTTGGCTTAGTCTTGACTTTGTTCCACAGTGCATAGAGCGATGCCTTCATGCTCGAAACGGGGCGTGTCTTGTACGTTTCCATTGAGGGTCGTGATGGGAATTGGAAAATGGACTAGACGCCGCTCGCGAAACGCTTGGGATTTCTATCTTTCGACGGACTCTTCAACATTTCAACAGCCAATCAAATGCCGTTATTGTGGCGTCCATTGATTTGATTGGTAAGATCCTCGAAAGACATTTCAAACATGTGAAATTAAGCAATCCTTCATGAACTGTCAACAGACGCCGTGTAGTGAGCTTCAGCAGCGTGGTAGCACTGAGCGAGAGCTTCTAACTTGTGGTCGCTGTCGGCCATGGCCTTCTTCAGACGGTGGTAGAGCACATGCCGACTCCTGGCGCCGGCTGGCCACATGCTTGGCTCCATGACTGCTTGAAGTTCTTCGTACTGCTGAAGATACGCGTCTAAGCAGCGCTGAGGATGATTCAATCGGGCCCGCACGTACTGTTTGCTTCGAATTGAACTGAGACCGCGCCGTCTTCAGCTTTCAAACTAATGGAACCACTTAGAGGTTGAACTGAAGTTCCCCGCTCAACCTGATCGAGTCAAAAGTCGCGAGGGACACAAAGACAGCCGCGATGGCCGTGGTGGAGACTTGCAAGATCGTAATCGACGATGGAATACTCGATGGAACGCAGAGGAGCACGCCTGCAGCACCGCTGTCAACCACGCGTTGGATCTACTTTATGCCGTCAGGAACTTCGTCGGTAGTTGGTTCTACCTGCATCTCAACGGAGCATTCAGAGCGCAGTTTCGCGAGGACAAACATGTTGGACTTGATGCTAGCGCCAAGTTGAGTTACCAAGCAGAGATTGCCTGAAAAGACATGCACAGGTTGCTTGCCAAGAGGAAGCGGCGGACTCGTAGCGAGCTTGACAAACTAAGTATGACGTAAGTCCTCTCTGTCAGTGAAGGGTCATCACCTCTGCCGTCGATATCCCATCCACGGCTGCTATCGTCATGTCACCGGACGTCGCTTCAGCTAGCTCTGCTTGTTTTTCCTGCACGGTCATCGGCACGGCAGTGATGTCCTTGTACTCTTCTTCGCATTCCCGGGTGACGATGACTCGAATTGACGTGGCTTCCGTCACAACCATCTCGGCAATGATAAGAGCTACGTAGATGGTCAGGATGAAAGATCGAGCTCTTGATTTACCTGCCGCTCGAGACACCATCACGACTGGCGTTGGAATTGTTCCCTTGTACCCAGGCGGTGACTGAATTGTTTCCACCTTCTTTCCATCGTACTGAGCCAAAATAATGCCAACGCCGCCGGCCTGACCGACAATCAGAGCTTGCTGATGCGCTGAACATTGTGATGTGCTCTAGACCGTCTCAACTTAGATTTCATTCAAATCGCAGACTCACTTCGGCGACGACGTAGCTGCCCGTGATATTCTTCTCCATCGGCGCACAAGCATGGATCGGATCGGCCAAAACTAACGGGTAGACGTAGCACGCTGGTCTTTCGCCAAAATCGGACGCGAGGGCGTAAAACTTTTGCGTCAACGTCGTGCCCGTGTCTTGTGCAACCTCCTGCACAAGTGAAACATGTTGAAATTTTTCAAACCAACCACAAAGTTGATCGTCAAGTCGATAATGTCCAGGATTTCAGTCGTTGATGATGTCGAGGGCACACAACGTGTCGCGTTCAATGCTCGAAATGTGAGTTTCTTTGGTAGCGTCGCGAGTCGAATCCACTCGACGACCGAGACAAGAGGTATGCCTGTTGTAGTTCGCTCGTTCACACCCACGAGCATATCCCCAATCTGCATGAACGAGCTCTTAGGACTTTGTGGCAACGTTGAGGCATACCTCGACAAGTCCAGTCGCTTCAATCACACGTTCTCGGCCGTCATTGTCTTGGACAAAGGAGAGCACAGTGAGTTTCTCACTGAGCAGCATGCCAAGCGGCTCGCTTGTGTTGACCAGCACAACAAATTCCAACACCTTGCCGTCACCGCATTGCATCTCATTAGAAGATTCTGCATATCCCAAGACAAGCGCAAAGAGGACGATGACTGCCGCCGCAACGGCGCTGGATCGGGTTTGCATTGAGATGAAACGATATTTAGGGGTTGAGGGGTTTACAAGTCAGGGGTTAATGATAAAGGGGTTCAGGGGTTAGGGGTTTAGGGGTTAAAAATGAATTACTTCGACACGACAAGTCCAAGAGTCTCTTCGCCAATGCGGGAAATCCCGCAGACGTCGCAAAGAGTACCTTGGAATGCAGCCTGGTAGCTCGCTGCGCAGTATGGGCAACGGACATCTCCACCAGCGCCAGTGTACAGCGGCGTGAGCGTTCGGGCGCAAATGACAAAGCCCTTGGAGTCACTATAGTCAATCTGGTGTTCATTGCGGGCTTCCTTGTTGGCTTTCATCGCAACCTTCTTGGCGGTTTGCTGCAATTTAATGTTGCGCTCTGTGTTGACTTCGGGGATTTCCAACAAACGTGCGCAGAAAGACGACGCTGTGATAAAGTTGTTGGCTTTGAAGGCATTTGTCATGGCGCTCTTGAGTGTCAGCACCATGTGCGAAGGCTGAAGTTTGCAGTGCGTCCAGTATGCACTCAATTCAATGTTGCGCTTGGGGTTGGCTTCAAGTGACACGTCGTTGAGTTGAGCACGGATGAGGCAGGCGAGCAAGTACTCGCGGCAAATGATGGCGAGCTCCTTGACTTGACCAGCTTGCTCCTTGGTATCCACCGACAAAAGAGGAATGGCATGCAAGATGGACCGGCAGAGCGTCGCCACGTCTTCAAACTTAGCACCAGTGAACGCTCGGTAAGCATCCTTCAGCACATTCACAAGTTGGTGGACAGAGTTGGCGATAGCAGGCTCGTTGCGTCCATCGTTGCGTTGGACCCACGTCCTCAAAGATGGCAAGTTTCCTTGCGTCGGGATGCTGGCCGAGCTACCGGCATAGATGCTCAAGAAGAGCGGTTTGAGTGGTTCAAAGTTGACCACGCCAATCTGTCGGTGCAACAATTGCATTGCAGTCTCAAACGAGCCAGCGGCAACGTGGTCAGCAGCCACTGACGATGCGCGAGTCCACTGAGTGGGCACAGGAGTACCAGCAGTCGGAGCAAGAACAAAATCGCTCGTCGAACTGGTTGATGCGTCGTGGAAATCGTCAAGACCACCAGGTTGTTCATCACCATCGCTGAAGAGTCCGTCATCTTCGTCGCCCCAAGCACCAGCATCGGCATCGGCGAGGAAGTCGTCCGATTGCTTACGAGATGTGACAGCAGCTGTTGGTGAAAGAGCTTGTTGCTGTTGTTGTTGCTCTTCGTACAGCGTCGTTCGGTTCACTTGAGCGTCCGCGGCGACGGCATGGTCGGCCATTGTTGGTTCATTTAACTCGACGAGTGGCCAGTTGTCTTGCGTGAGCTCGCTGACAGCTGACGCAGGCAAAAGAAGCGCAGCATCAGGGAGGAGTTCACGGTTTAAAAACGCTTGGAGGTCAAATGACGGGTCATGCTCCTCAAAGTGAGCTTGAAGGCGAGCAACGTGCTCATCAAGGCCGTGTGTAGCAGCAGTGAGGAGCGCCAAAGCATGTTGGCCCGCAGCTTCGAGTGCAACGACACGTTCAGGGACGTCACCCAAGTAGAGTGCGTTGTGGAAGCGGGACATGATGTCTTGGCGAAGTTCGGCGATTTTAAGCATCTTCTTAAGCTTGTCACGGTTGCCCGTGATCAAGTAGAGGAACGAGAGACGTTCAAAGTTCTTGGTGCGTTGGTACGCCATTTCCACGACTTGGATGTTGCCTTGACGAAGAGCTTCGACGCCAAGTTGATGCCAGCAGTTCGTGTCATCAAGTTCGTACGCAGAATTGAGCGCAACTTCCAAGTTGCCGCATGATATCGCGAGTTTGAAGCGTGTCTTCTCGTCGTTGACAAAGTGCAGAGCCACTTCTGGGTATCCCTTTTGCGTCAAGTAGGTGATGATCGCTTGGCCACACAGACGAGAATGCTTGACCATGCGCATGACAGTTGTGAATTGCTTGGCCGCGAGTGCAAGTTTGAATTCGCACTCCGTCAAGTCGATCTGGAGAATGCGCATCTTGGCATCGCGGTCCAAGCAGTAGAGCTTCGAGTCGGCAAGATGAGTCAAGTAAACCGGCACATCGAGCGTGCGAATGATACCGCTGTCGCCGTTGGGAAGTGCGTACTTGATGTGGTTTTGAGTCGTGTAGACGAACACATTGTCGCCCCACACACCGCTCTTGACCTTGACTAGCTCTGTGATTGTGCACAAGTGCTTGAATTGCTTGTCGGCGATGAAGACCGAATGCTTGCTCAACATCGCAACGTATTCACCAGATGCGCTCCAAATCACGTATTTCACACGGGGAGCGACCACATCAGCCAAGACACGGCGGCTGTCTGTGTCGTACATGACCATCTTGTCGTCAATGCGCAGCAAGACACGACCAACGGTGCCACCGGGGAAGAGAGCGTCGGTGGTTCCATTGGGCGGCGTAATCTTCTTGACGATTTCATTTTGGAGATTCTTGATGACCAAGTGACGCGACTTGTCCAAGACAGCAAAACGTTGGCGAGCCACGAAGACTGCAAAGAGAGCAGTTCCTCGTGTGGAGTCCGAGACGTCGTTGTTTGTTGGCGTGTACGTGACAAGGTCATACGATCCGCCTTCAACATCGCTGCAGAGCAAGATCGTGTTGGACGAGGCATTCGGAGGGTCGAATGGGTTGAAGTGCATGTAGCGAGGGAGCTGACCAACTTGGCCACCACCAGCACGGCGAATCGTCGCAACGGGATTGTCGCTGCCCGTGGGGAAATGGTACTTGCGCACGTATCGGTCCTTGACGTACAGGACGGCATTGTCGACAAAGTCCATGGCAGGACGTTCGCGTTCGAGCTTAAACACAATCATACCGGAATCATGGCCAGCAGCCAAGAGGTTCTGCGTTGGGTGGGCTTGAAGCATCCAGAATCGATCATTCTCGCGACGGAATGTTTGAAGACCCATGCGCTTTGCAATATCCCACACACGAATGCTGCGATCTTCCGAGTTGGAAATGATGAGCTCATGGCGAGGGTGGAAAATGACGCACGACACATTGTTTGTGTGGCCGCGCATTGTGTCAACTTCCCAAGCTTTGGTGTCGTTCATACGCCACAACTTGACTTGGCGATCGTCCGAACCAGAAACAATAAGAGGAAGAGTTGGGTGGAAGCTGGCCCAGTTCACACCACGATCGTGTCCCTCAAGGACATACTTGACAACAGCGTCTGTGGCACCAAAAATATCTGATCCAGATCGGCCAAGATGGCTACCAGGTCCAGGGGATGGAATCGAGTCTTCCAACGACGAGGGAGCACCTCGAACAGTCTTTTTTCGGAGACCGGTCGTATCCCACACACGCACTGTTTGATCAAGAGAGGCCGAGACGATCAAGTCTTCCTTGGGGTGGAACGAGCAGCTCATGACGTAGTGGTTGTGGCCGGTCAAAACTGACACACATGAGCGGGATTGCCAGTTCCAAATGCGGATCGTTTGATCGTCCGAGCACGACACGATCCATGGGTATTCATGGTGGAACTGGACCGTGCGGATATAATCCAAGTGTCCAAGGAGTGTAAAGAGACATCGGCGCAGTTTGAAATCCCACACTTTGATCTTGTAGTCGTCGCCCCCAGAGACAAAGAGCGGCTGGGTCTTGTGAAAATCCACGCTGCGGACAGGTCCATCATGCTCGTCAAAGCGGTCAATCAACGTGCCCATGCGGTAATCCCAGAGCTGGATGACACCATTATGCAACGACGTGAGCACCCACGGACGAGACGGGTGGAAGCACAGGCCCTTCACGCGGTTGCTCTTCGACTCGAACTTGGTCAGCATGTCTCGAAAAGTGAGGCTCGAAATCCTCGCGATGTTGATTATTTACTGGTGGCAGTCTCTGATTGGCTAATTTTTGGTTTATTCCATTTGATTGGCTGAAATTCATTTATCCGGTAATCCGGATAATATAGAATGAAAATGGCATATTTTCACGCGGACTCTTCGGCATGGATGCCCCAGCAGCAGCAAGATGGAGAAGAAGGAGCTGGAAGACAGCCCATGAATGGACTTTGAGGAGTCAGATCATCCGAAATGCTATCGTTGGATAATCGTCCCAGACCATCCCATCAAGAATGTTCGAATACGTCGAGTGCGAGTTGAAACTTGAGGTCTGGTCAACCCCATCACTATTTCAGGCCGTTCCAGTTGCATCAAAATGTCGTGTGACCTTCGTTAACGGTGCGGCTTTTCCATTCTGGCACGCCGCATCTCATTCATCTCCCTCCACTCCTCTTGGCAATCTATTTGGCCGCCTTGGCTTTCGTCAAACAGACCCACAGATGATATCAATGGGCATGGGTTTCGTCATTCTCGTCAACCCTGTGAAAAGGCCAAATTCAACAAACTGCGCACATTCTGCGAGGGCGAGGGTGTGTGTGGCGCCTTGTAGACAGTGCACACCGCTGCGCTGAGTCTAATCCACCAAGAGAACGTGTGCGTTCGTTCTCTCCCTGAAGCGCGCGTATGCTGGACGAGATGCTCCCGTTGCGCAATTGATGTTGGAACGGCCGTATGGTGGCGATTGGCCAACTGCTGATGGTAAATCTTATTCGGAACATACAGTTATCGCAATTGAGAGGTTTTTTCTTGCTGTCCCTACAGACACAACGGCAGTGGAAACGTAGTGAGAGCATCAGAATATACATTTAAAGAGGTTTTTCCACTGATATTTAATTTTGGCGTTACTGCCATACAATTCCAGCCAATGGTCATGAAAAGTCAGTAGGAAGTTTGTATACGGAAAAACCTAGGGCCCAGTTCTTCTCTTTTGGGCCGAGGATCAAGGAAACGGCGCGTCGTCGAGGGAGAGATCGTTTGTAGAGAGTATAGAATTGCGAAGATAGAGGCCCAATGTCGGAAGAAGAAGCGGATTGCTGCCCATTGTGCATGGAAGAGCTGGATCTCACGGACAAGACGTTTGACGCGTGTCGATGTGGATACCAAGTAGGTTTTGCGTCGACGAATCGGTCGATTCAAATTTCGATGTGTGCAGGTGTGCTTGTGGTGTTGGCATCAAATCAAGAATGAATATAATGGGTTGTGTCCAGCATGTCGGGCGCCGTATTCAGAGCTCGCCAAGTCGAAAGGCAATGTCGATCGAGAGGAGTATGTGCCATCTAGAGAGATATTTATTTTGATATCGTGCGATGCATAGTGTCGTGCGACGAACGAAACAGAGGAAACAAAAGGAAAAGATTGAGAAGAAATCGACTGCACCGCCCAAAGCCGCACCGATTAATCGCAAGAGTCTCGTGAATGTCCGTGTCATGCAACGAAACCTCGTCTATGTCATTGGACTACCAGTGCATTACGCAGACGAAGAAGTAAGAAAAATCCATCTTGCGGTCGTCGTTAATTTTCGTAGCTCCTGCGGTCAAAAGAATGCTTTGGGCAATATGGCCGCATTGTCAAAGCGGTTGTCAACAAGTCACATTTAAACACAGATCGAAATAACGCCACGGCCAGCGCGTACATCACATTTGCACATAAACCCGATGCACAAAATTGCATCGATCTCATTGACGGATACGTCTTGGACGGCAGTCTACTGAGGTAAATTCATGGGACGATATTCGCGCGCTCATGGCAATTTTTAGGGCATCCTTTGGTACGACCAAGTACTGTAATTTCTTTTTGCGCAATTTGTCATGCAACAACCCCGAGTGCCTGTACCTCCATGAACTCGGCGAAACAGACGACAGCTTTACAAAAGAAGAAATGCAGACAGGTATTGTCTCGCTCGTCAGTCGTATCTCGACCCATGCATTCTCTTGCAGCGGGAAAAGGATGCTTTCGCGATATTTCGCCGTACGAAGAGCGGCGCGGTTCAAGCTTTCCACCTCTCACAGCCTCGATGATGCGCGAATCTGCCACAGAAGCCAAGCCGCAGCTGCCACGTGGCTTGGCCGTGTCATCAGACGCACAGCGAAAGGCTCAGAGCGCTGCTGCCATTTACAAACTCAAGCAACACACAGAACGCGATGACGACAGAAAACAGCCGCCGCAGCGACCACGGCCAGATGTAAATCCAACGTCGGCCTCGCCGCTTTCGAGCGCATCCACACAAGCTTCCTCCACAGCGGCGTCACCTGCAAAGGATCCGTCAAAGCCTGTTTTATATGTTGACACAGGTTACCGAGCAGCGGGGGACCATCCACCTTTGCGTACTGACGAGCCGCTATGGAACCAACCATTTCCAAAATCACAGACCGCGTCTAGCGAGGAACCACAACGTCCCATTGCACATGTCTTCAGTCCCTTTGGAATGGGATTTGACGGTGGCATTGGACGCGTGCAAGAGTCATCTCTTCGATCTCCACCACTTCCGGCACTTGACGTTCCTTCGGTTCAGGCGTCCACGACACACACATCCGCGTGGAGCTTTGAGCCATTGGAGCGACAACCAACGCCTCCCTCTGCGGCCTCTTCGGGCTTTGAGTTTGCCTCGGTCGATGCTGCCTTCACGCCTCGTAATGAGTCGTCGGAAGCTTTGGCGGGATTGCTTGGCGTCCAGTTGAGCACCAAGCCGCTCATTGGCAGCTCGATGCTTTCATCTGGAAGCAACTCGAAGCGAGGATCTCGTTTTAGCTTTGCGAACAAGACGGAAACGCCGCCGCATCCACCGATGGAAGACTACAATCCATTTGGCGGATTGTACCGAGCAGCGTCGCCTGAAAAGTTGTTTGACGAGCAAGCGCCTGGGTTTGGCCATTTGTCGATGCCGCCGCCACCTCCTCCGTCGTCGTCGTCGGATTTGTCGGGACTTGCCTTCTTGCAGCAAATGCTTCCCAATGTCAAGATAAGCTACGGCCGTGAACCCACCGAGCAACATTTGCAACGACCAGCGTACACTCAGTCGTTTGACCAGAAGAGCTCGTGGAGCAATGGCGACAGCCGTGAGGATTTGGCCGCGGATCCATTTTGGTCTCGCCCTACTTTTGACTTGGCGTCGGGTGCAGGCGCGGCCAACAACGTCGGCAGTGGCAGTGGCAGCAATGGCTACAGCTTCCAAGACCCAGCGATTGTCACGCAAGGCGCGGCGTATGGAAGCAGCTCGTTCTACCAAGACGAAGCCAAGCCCTTCGGTCGGCCGCCGTACACAAGTCCACAGCACAACATGAGCCGAAGCTAACAAGATGATACACATATACACATGGCGGAGAAGAGAGAGAGACACAGAGAGAACGACCGTGCCGATGGAAGCAGCATCCTATGTACACAAGAAGGATGATTGCTATTAAAGATGGAGTTAATCGGTCTGTTTGACTTCTTCGAGTTGCAACAATTCTACGTGGGAGCAGGTCAGGACATGCGCGATCATTCGGAGAAAGACCTTGAGGCAAGGCGGCTTGTCGAGGCATGAAGGTATTGATCATGCGTGAAGTTGACTCGCCAACGACAAAGCGAAGCTTGGGATAGATGGACGGCGCGAGGGGGAAGTTTTCCAAGACGGTGCGCATGTCCCAATGATCCGTGTGGGAGACAATCTACGCATCGACGAGAAGTTGCAGCAGGAAGAACACGTTGATGCAGTACCTTGAGATCTTGGAGTTCCAAGATGGTAAACATGCGGAAGGAGCATCCAAAGTACATTGGAAATGGCCAAAAGCGCGCCGACACGATACTAAGGAATGTGGAGACAACATGGAGAGCATCACGATACCTGTCAATTGTGAGAATCGTCGCGCCGGCAACGGATCCGCGAATGATCGTCGCGCTCATGCTGCTCAGGAACGTCGAGAGGACTCGAAATTGCGCCGCTACTTTGTCTCGGCCATGCACTGCACACAAGACAAGTCCGTGAGACGTCGCTGGTTGCAACTCGATCTACCTTCAACGAGAGGATCGGCAAAGACAGCATCCTTGTGGTAGAGTTCGTCTACAATCGCATCGACATTGACCGTGTTGGTGTCATAGAGCGCCAAGACTTTGGTCGTGATCTGGTGCGCATTCATCCTGCGAGAGAACGGGGGCGAGACAAGGATTATAGCATTCGGACGCTGTCACGTCCATGGAGAACTTCGATTTCGAACACTGTCCAATCCACAAGAGTCGGTTGGCGCTTCGAACTTCCGCAACCTGCGACGTGTTCCTTGTTGACGTCGTCAAGATTCCTCCTCGCGCAGTGTGTTTTTCCGCCGAGTGCCACCATCACCCCCGTCTTTGGTTGACGCAACCTGACTCATGCTCTCCTATCCTTTCGCGCCTTTGTCACATGAAACCGAGCATGAAACTGTCATGACATGGCGACCGATCTCGTCGACGACGACCGCGTCCAACTTCCTTCGTGGTCGGTTGCTCAACAAGACGACAGCATTCCGATTGTTCCACCGCCAGACGACGTTGTCTGTGAAGAATGCGAGAAGCGGCAAGCCGTCTTCCATTGCGTCGATTGCAGCCTCACGTTGTGCCACAAATGCACGGACGCCTTGCACATTGTACTCCTTGCAGCGTCAACTTCTTCTCACACCGTCTTGTCACGTAGATTCCAGCTCTGGCATCGCATTCCATTCGTCATTGGCAACCTGGTGACATGGGATTCATTCCACCGGACCGCACCGCCCCCGCGTTCTGTCGCATTGCACCAACGCCAGCGCTCCCTGCTTTTCATGCCCATGCATTGAAGTGGGGAGACCACGTGACGTTCCGCGATCGTGACATCGCACCAGGTCTTCTCTTTGGAACAGTCGTCGAGTCCGATCAACCTCGCCGTGGTTCCTCCAACACACAATACGTCCGCGTGCTTTGGATCCGCGGCGTCGTTCCTCTCGGCAACAACTCGTATCAAGCTCTCCTCACTCTGAACCACGCGTGGCCCGTGCGCGTCTTTGAATTCGTCAGCATGTACCACGCCTTCCGCGCCGTCGTTGCCGCTGAGCGCTGTGCTCGAAAGCTCTGGCGGCGCGAGAAATATGCCGGTCGGCTGCGGAAACTGACGGACCTCGTACACTTCCCAAGCGAGGCGCTCCTTCGTGAAATCCTGCATGAGATTCACATCCATCACTTGGATCCTGTCATGGACGTCAACATGCCAAGGGATGTCTTCTTGGCGCAAGTGAGTCATCCTCCACTGCGGGACGAAGGCAACGAAATGGAGACCGAGTCGGATGCGCCGTATCCACCGCTCGAGCGTGTCCGCGTGCTTCTACTGCCGGCAGAGAGCTTAACACGTCCAAGTGTCATGCGGGAACGATGCGTGGAGCGCGTCGTGCGGCACATGGTCGACTTGTACATCGGCTTTGGATGGAAAGCGCTCGTGGGTCACATGAACGAGTCGCGCCGGCTGGAACGACAAGCAGTAGAAATGGCCAAAGCAACGCGAATACAAAGATGGTACCGCGACACCAAAGAACGCATCCGCCAGGAAGAATTGGCAGCTACAAGAGCGAGGTATCGTGCGCGCGTGTCGTTGGAATCACATCTACGGCATGTTTTAGCGGCTTGGACGCGATGGAAGTCATGCGGCGAGCCAAATGTCGACAAGATGCAGTGGTGGAAATCCATCGACTTTGGCAGAAGACTCTCCGCCGCCTCAAGCGCAAGGGAGTCCGTCAGTGGAAAGCCGTCGTCGATGCCATTCGGGTACGTCTTGCATCCTTGCGTGGCTGACGAGTGCATCTGTAGGAGCCACCACCGCCACAGAGCGACGCGCCATGGCATCCTGGACTTGGCGTGAAACTTATCAAGCAATTGCCGCGGGTGTATGCTCACATGAAGAGCGATGGCGGCCTCGCGGTGGAAGACATTACGAAATACAAGCAGTTCCGACAAAACCACAGCGGACCGACAGCAGTGTCGTACTGGATCATCCGAGGTGATCGGTCCTTCCATGCTTGCTTGATCGACCTGTCGAGTAGATCGTGTCCTCCTTGGTCGTTATCCACACGGCCAAGCATTCCCAGAGAAGCGCGGCAAGCGCGTCGCCGCTCGATCCGACAGCATTACGTGCCTTCTCTTGAGTCGCGTCAGTACATTTGTGAATCTCCTCGAAGACGACGAATGCCGTGCCTTTGAAGCGACGGCACTGGACGCAGACGACCGTCCATCGAATCAATCGCCGACGACGTCGTTTGTCCTGGACAATGTGATTTATGCGCGTCATGCCAAGCTCAAGCATGAGCTTGAGACTGCCGTCCATGCTGCTGACAAGTACGTCGCCATGGCGACCAAGACGCTCGAGCAGCTCCAGCAGCGGAGTGTGATCGATGAAGCGATCGACGAGTTTGTCCTCGATTTGAATGTCAAGAAGAAAGCGTTGGCAGAAAACAATTACTTGCAAGCGAAAGCTCACTTGGATGCGCTTCCGCCTGTCCAAGTCGTGCACATGCCGCTGCGCCGCAACGACGCATCGACGGAACGTCACTTGGGAACGCTCTTGATGCAGCTGGAAGCTCGCTTGCGGCGCGGGGAAAACCTGTACATCTTTAGCCATGACGGCCGTGGCCGCGCTGGATTCCTTGGCGCTCTGCTCCTTGGTCGGCTCTACGGCTTGAGCCCGCAGCAAGCCCTGGAGCGACAACAACGGTGCCACGATTGCCAGAAAGCAATGTCGAATCTCCCGTCGACTCGATTGATCTCGTCGCCGGAAGCTCAGGCGCAAATCAACATGGTCCATCAGTTGCTGGCCGCCACCGATACGATTTACTCGCCCGTCAAGACGACTGGCGAGGATTACTTGGTCGCGCGAGCACAGCGTCGTGGAATTGGCGTGCAGTCGTTTGCAGCCACGAATGGGTTCATGGTCGAGTCTTTTCCAACGCAGGATGCGATTGCGAAGGAGAAGCAAGCTGCTCGTCAAGCAGAGCGCATTGCCAAGAAGGAAATCCGCGCCATGCAATTGCGTTGGCGACGGCGAAACCAAGCGAAAGAAGCCTACGAGATGGCGCTAGCAGACGAAGAGAGTGCCCACATGCCAGTCGCGATTCATGGGGATGCAGACGCTGTCGTGCAGGAACTCGTAGCTGAGATGGTCGCATGGCTAGCGGCAGAAGAGATGGAAGGATAACAAATATATTAGGCAAAGTTGAGCGCGCTGTCAATGGCGTCGACATTCGACGCATCGGGGAACTTGGGCAACGAGATGCCGCAGATCTTTTGCACGACACGCAGCACTTGGCAGCTGTAGCCGAATTCGTTGTCATACCAGACGTACAAGATGATCTTGTTGCCACGGACAATCGTCGCTTGGCCATCCACAATACCAGCAGCGCGGTAGCCGACGAAATCCGACGAAGCGGCTTCGTTCGAGTTGATAAAGTCGATTTGGTGCTGCAGTGGCGAGTTCAAGCTGAGCTTGGCGCAGTACGAATTGATTTCCTCGACAGTGAGGTCGTGGCCGGTCTTTTCACGATTCAAGTGCAGCGTCATGATGGCCAAACTGACATTTGGCGTCGGCACACGGATGGAATTGGCCGTCAACTTGTTCTTGAGCTGAGGCAAGCACTTTTCGACGGCTGCACCGGCACCAGTTTCTGTGATAACCATGTTCATGACGGCACTGCGACCACGGCGTTCCTTGGCGTGGTAGTTATCGATCAGATTTTGATCGTTCGTGAACGAATGCACTGTTTCAATGTGGCCTTCGTCGATGCCGTACTTGTTGTCGAGTGCGTACAACAGTGGAGTAATCGCATTCGTCGTGCACGACGCACACGAGTAAATTTGCGTTTCCGGCTTGATAATGTGGTCGTTGACACCGGCAACAACAGTAGAAATCGCACTTCCCTTGGGTGGGGCAGTCAAGACGACCTTGGAAACACCAGGAGACTTCAAGTGGCGGCCAAGACCTTCAGGATCGCGCCAGATACCAGTGTTATCAATCACAACGGCGTTTTCAATGCCATATTGAGTGTAATCACATTTGTCAGGTCCATCCGAGTAAATAACTTGAATGACGTTGCCATTTGCAATGAACGCATTCGCCTCTTCGTTGAATGCAATCGTGCCGTTGAAATTTCCATGGACAGAATCACGACGGAGCAAGCTGGCACGCTTCTTCAAGTCTTCCTTCGAGCCTTTGCGCACAACAATAGCACGAAGCATGAGTTTGGCGCCAGATCCAGATTTTTCGACCAAAAGACGCGCCAAAAGACGACCGATACGACCAAAACCATACAAAACGATGTCGCGAGGCTTGGTAAGGGAGAGACCACGTGGAGACGTTTGGCGGTGGCGGGTAATCACATCACGCAAAATTCGTTTGATATCGTCTTTCGTTGGTGTTGCCGTGTTGGCGCTGCCACAGACGAGCAAATACGTGCGTCCTAGATCCAAGCGAGTGGCGGACAAGGCATCCAATTCAGAAATGACTTGCAAGACGGGAAGTGTGTCGGAGGGCATCATGTCCTTTCCAACGTGCTTGCACACATACGAGTGCAATTTAATGATGTCGATGCTATTTTGATGGACGAGACCTTTCCCAAAAATCGTCGTGACAATGTTATGCTTTCGGTACAAGTTGCCGATGAGCGGGACCATCAGATCGGCCGACTCTTCTTGCGTGTTCCATGTTTGGATTTCCTCCACACGGAGGGCAGTAATCGCTTCGGCGTCCATCTTGCTCCGACGTGGCAAAAGGAAGAATGGGGAGGAATTTCCAGAGAGTCGCCCAAAGATCGCACTGATTTTATGGGTCCCCCTACCCAGGTCCCATAGATTCTCCATATTTAAAAAGCCCAGAGGGGGTGGGGGGAGGGGACGGGGACCAAAATGTTTGGTTGACAGCATGTGGTTGTCAAGTTCAACCCTCAAGTGTCGACTCAACTGGTCAATGGCGAGACAAAATGCTGACGGAAGGCGTGTCATCCTCACTCTCGTGGGCATGCCAGCAAATCATACCTCGAGTCACGAGCTGCGAGATGCGCAGAAGGCGATGGACTGAATAAAAACGATGTGGAGCGATCTCGCTCAACGTGCATGAGGATCAAGAAGTTGTCAGGAACGATAGCGCCACTGGCGGGATGAGGCCGGTCATTGCGACGATGATTGTGGAATTTCAAAACGTACGAGATGTGGAGGCGGCTTTTTTGCAACTTAGCCGAAGCTCAATGCCGTTTGAATAGATGACGAAGCTCTAACTTTGGGGCTTGGCGTGGTTGCAGGGTCGCTCATGGTCATGATGGCATTGAAGGCGAAACAAACCGGATTGGATCCACGTGTAGATCAAGCCTTCCGGGACTACTATTTTGCAGGCATGCACGGTACTATCGTGGGAAGGATCGACCGAGCGTACAAACTCTGTTGTCTATCACGACAAATGGTTGATTTGTGAGATTCACTGCATTTCCTATGGCTGTGATTGCTGTCGTCGGATCTCACTGGAGAAGTCGACGGAGGTGCAAATATCGAAGTCCAGAGGGGGCAAAACACGACGACTCTTTCAATTTAGCCGCAGCATGTACAGCCGCAGTCAACTCTGAAGTTATCTTTAGTCTGCTGCACTCTCTCCGGTGCATCTTTCCTTGTAAATTGTGCGCTGAAGCAGACTTCATGCCCAAGCTCGTCGATTTCACGTTTCGTACTTCAATCCGCTCGAAATAGCTTTGTCTGAAAATTTCTCAGTCAAAATATCGTTATTATTATATAGAGTAAAAAAACCTCTATAATATTATATTCGGTCAGTGTCCGGTTTAGTTATCCGGATTTTCTGTATACAAATTTGCTGTGTCGGCTGTGTGGTGTATAAAGTGTTGACTGAGGCATCATGGCGCATGGACATGACGACCACCACGGCGAAGAAGGTACGGAATTTAAAACCACGAGGAGACCTGAGCTATAATATGTAGCCTCGACGATTGCTACTCGTCAAGCCATGGCCGACGCTCGCGTCCCTCTTGCGTACCGTGACCAATGCTCGGGCATTTTGATTCCATTGAACGAATGCCGCCGAGAAACGGCGTTTGCGCCATGGAAGTGCCAAGATCTTCGACATGCGTATGAAAAGTGCCAATATGATGAGTGCGAACCAATATATGTGCGATGTGTTGATCCCTTTTACGTGTAGATGGAAGAAGCGTATTCAAATCCTCAAGGAAAGCAAAAAGGGCCAATAAATGCCTATAATCTACCTTTGACGATGGAGCTTAACACATCGCCGCGCTCAATAGCTTGTCATGATGCTTGCAACAGTATGATTACGTTAATGGTGGTCATCGTATTTTGGCGTCATCCGCCGCGAGCTATCATTACATGCCAATCCAGGTCAAAAGGTTACGCCAGAAAGTCCGTGTGCTTGGCACTATCTTCGCACAGGTGCATTAACAACATGCCATTCAAAAGCTCAGTGCATAAATGTGCTGGAATTGCCTTCACACGCTGCACGGGATCGAGTTACTCCGCTGCTTTCTGATCTCACAAGGCAAGTTGTTTGTAGTTGCTGGTTGATCTTGTTTGCCTTACCATGTCACCCCATATCGACCTGCGTAACTCGCGTTCAGATTGTTTTTCCTGTTAGACGACTTTGTGGGCCGTATACAGAGCACCGCAACTTCTTCCCAACTCGTGGACGTTTTGTCTATCCATGGGCACGGGGGCATTCCTTCGCATTCCAGCAAACAAGACATCGCGATGTGGCTGCCAATCCGACATGAGCATTGGGTGGAAGTGATCGTCGAGAGGCATCTCCAGCTTCTCGGGCGTGATCAATGGAAAAATGTTTGGAGTGCTCTGGTGCATGCGGCAATATCAATAACTACGCATAGCTCATGAGTGAATCGCATCGGACGTTAAAGATCAGTCATGAGTATGCCAAGGACCATCGAATCGGCCGAGCTCTTAATGGTTGTCCACCGCAGGGTGGCATGCAAACAAGCAAGAACGTGGCATCATGTCTGAAACCCCATCCTCTCCATTCTTTCCACAAGTCTCTACAGGATGATAATCGATGGTTACGCAATGTCGCCGCAACTCATTGGTCCATGGCACCATGCTCCCGCAATGCACGACTGTACATTTGGATGTCACTGTGAACTCAAGAGCTCGATGCGTTTAAACTCGTGTACCGGGAGCGTCCAAGCCTTTCTCATGCACCGTGTCCTCAGATAGTCGTATCTTCTTCCGTCCCTTCGTCCTACGAACAAAGGTCCAAGAGGTTGCTGGTCGCGGAATATCACCGGCAACTCAAAGGCCGGACCTGGAATTCCCCATGATGTAAAATCCAAACCAAGATTCTGTTCTATAGAATACGCCAGATGCGGTCGTGGTATACAAATTTCAAGATTAAAAAGATCAAGTGGTTTCAGTACAGTGATCACATTTGAAATTTTGCGCCGCAGGGAGGCGATGGAGGACGGATCACAAGAAGAAATGCTCCTCTCGAAGAAACAGGTGATTGTCCTCGAGGTGGAGGGCATGATGTGCATGAAGAATTGCGGGACGACCGTGCAGATTGCACTGCGCAATGTAGAAGGCGTCGAATCGGCCATCGTTACGTACGACGAGCACATTGTGACTGTCACGGTCCATCCCGACTACTCGATTGACCCGAGTGAACTGATCGACACGCTCGACATGGTTGGATTTGACGCCGTCTACCAATCGCAAGCACCAATGCCCCTGAATGTGATCCGACTCGGCATCGACGGCATGATGTGTATGAAGAATTGCGGCACGACCGTACAAAATGCATTACGACTCCAAGAAGGCGTGGAGTCGGCTTATGTTGACTATGACAAGTCCATGGCAACAATTACACTCCTCTCTGACTTTGTCGGTGTCGTGACCGAACAAGATTTGATCGACACTGTGGACTGTGTCGGATTCGACGCTTACGTATTCAACCACGGAGAGCGTTGCCGGCGACGTTTGGCTGCCAAAGCAAAGAAGCAGGCCGTTCAAGAAGAAACGATTACCATCCAAGAAACATCACATCCTAGAGCATTTTTCTCCATTGAAGGCATGAGCTGTGCAGCATGTGTCAAGGCTATTGAAGATGTGTTGCGACACAAAGAAGGCATCGTCGACTGTCGCGTTGGGCTCATTAGCGCCAAGGCTGAAATCGCATTCGACAAAGCGATCATCGTCGACGAGAAGGAACAAATCGCCGAGTTTATCGAAAGCGCTGGTTATGGTGCTAAGTACATCAACACTCTCGATGGCAATGACGACAGTATGGAGATCAAATACGATGTGGACGGTCTTCATGGTCCAAGCGAAGTTCACACTCTTGAAACCGCGATCAAAGCCCTTCCAGGTGTAGTCAGCGTCTCGACAGATTTCAAGACGGACATCGTGACTGTTCATCTCAAACAAATATCGTCCACTGGCCCTCGAACTGTCTTGGAAGCCATGAACAAGGCTGGCTTCAGCGCTGGAGTCCACGCTAAGGATGGAGATGTGAAGAATGTTGACGAGTCGGAAAAGTGGAAACGTCTCCTGAAGATCTGCTTGATCTTTTCACTTCCAGCTATGATTGTGCACATGGTGCTTGGATGGATCCCAGCCTGCCACGCCTTTTTGATGTCCAAAGTGGTCAACTCCCTCACAGTCAAGTGCCTCGTCATGTTCTTGCTCGCTTCGCCAATCCAGTTTGGCATTGGCTACCGTTTCTATGTGGCTGCCTACAAGGGTCTGCAACATGGCATGATGGGCATGGACTTCCTCATCGTCGTCGGCACCACTGCCTCATACGTTTACAGTCTCGTCTCCATGGTGGGTTGTACTCTCACCATGCATTTTCACGGTCACTACTTTTTCGAGTCGTCTGCGATGCTTATCTCATTTGTGACGGTGGGCAAGTACTTGGAGTCTAAGGCGAAGAAAGACACGGCCGAATCACTTCGTGTACTCGTGAGCATGCAGCCCAAACATGCTCTTTTAATTGAACCTGAAGGCGATCGCAGCATTCCGATTGAACTTGTCCAACGTGGAGACCGCCTGCGATTGCTCCCTGGTTGCCATATTCCAACTGATGGCGTAATTGTCGAAGGCCAAAGTTCCTGCGACGAAAGCATGTTGACTGGTGAAAGTATGCCCGTGCCCAAACGCGAAGGAGACATTGTATTTGGCTCTACTGTCAACCAAAGCGGGGTTTTAATCATGGAATCCAAGTGCGTCGGTTGCCAAAATACGCTCTCGCAAATCTGCTCGCTGATTGAAAATGCGCAAATGGACAAAGCTCCCATTCAAGCCGTGGCTGATAAGTTTGCCTCGTGGTTTGCTCCGTTTGTGATTGTTGTCGCTTTCATCACATTTCTGACGTGGTACATCTTGCTCTCTCTCGATCGAATCCCGCTCGCGTGGAAGCGCTCCATGGGTGTCTCAACCACTGGCCACGAAGACGACATGTTCATTTCTGTCCTTTTTTGCATTTCGACTGTTGTGATTTCTTGCCCATGTGCTCTTGGTTTGGCGACTCCGACCGCCGTGACTGTCGGCACTGGCGTTGGCTCAAAATTTGGAATTCTCATCAAGGGCGGACGAGCATTGGAAACTGCTCGCATGGCTGACACAGTCGTCTTTGACAAGACAGGAACATTGACGGTTGGCCATCCATCCATGACGGAAATGGTTGTGTGTGAAGGAGCCCCAACAACTGCTCGCGACGTTCTCTACTTTGCCGCATGCGTTGAATCACAAAGTGAACACGTTCTTGGCAAGGCGATTGTTATTGCTGCTACAGAGCAAGAAAGACTCGAACTAAAAGCACCCAAGAGTTTCCACGTGGTTCCTGGCCGTGGCTTGAAGGCAGTCGTTCCAGGTCGCAATGGCACCGATCCTGACGTCGAAGTCGCTGTCGGAAGCTCAGTCTGGTTGGAAGAAAAGAATATTGCCATTCCTTCCAAGATGGAAAATCACATGTGGGAACTTGAAAACGAAGGAAAGACCGTTGTCTGTGTCACTTTGAACGATACGTTCGCTGGTTTGATTGCATTGGCCGACACTGCTCGTCCTGAAGCCGCTGAGACCATCTCACAACTCAAGCGCATGGGTATGAAGGTTTGGCTCATTACGGGCGACAATGCTCGCACTGCAACTGCCGTCGCCCGTCAAATGGGCATTGAAAATGTCAAAGCAGTAGCTCTCCCTGGCCAAAAAGTCGAACAAATCAAGGTGATTCAATCGCGGATCAGTGAAAAGACTGGCAAACCACATGTGGTGGTCATGGTTGGCGACGGCATTAACGATGCGCCAGCGTTGGCTCAGGCTGATGTCGGCTTGGCCATTGGCGCTGGTACCGAAATTGCTCTGGCTCAAGCTGATATGGTGTTGGTGAAGTCCAACTTGTGCGATGTCGTGACAGCTTTGGATTTGTCTCGCGTGATTTTCAAACGCATCAAGATCAACCTGTTTGCGTCGATGATCTACAACGTCATCAGTATCCCACTGGCTGCCGGCGTCTTCTTCCCCCTCTTCCATCGCATGCTACCACCTGCTTGCGCTGGTATTGCCATGGCTTTGTCGTCCATCTCCGTGATCACCTCGTCTTTGATGCTCAAACAGTACAAACCTCCCATGTTCAGCGACCACGCCACGTCGCTCAAGAAGCTTCCAACCTCATGGGTCGTCCCTCGCAAAGTGTTGGAACTTGGCAAGTTGCGGCCGTATGAACGTCTTGATGTTCAAGAGAGGTAGTTTGATGAGCTTATTTATTGTACTGTAATTCCACATGCGTTCCCAATTCCGTCTCTACTCAGCGCGCTGCGTCCTAGCCATTGCTCTAGACCAAACAAGGAGCTTCAAGTGGAGCAAGTAGATTCCCTGTGGCGACTGCGCCTCCCTCATTAGCCTTATCCGCTGTTTTTACGTCGCACAGACGTAGCCAGGACGAGTCGCTTTCGTCATGGCAGTGAATCAGCTACAGGGCAGAGATCCCCGCTTGGGCTGTAGCTTCATAATCATCCATCTGTCCTCTGGAGATCCTTCCAGTCGCTCATTTGGACGAGGTCGGCGCGTGCCACAAGAAAGTATCGCAAATTGAATGGATGTGGCCGTGAACCTTCATTCACATTTTTGATCTTTGACCAACATTCCATGTTGAATTCCCGCAATTTGGATGACGTGGACATCCTCATGGCGCGCGGACGACACCATTGCAATAACATCCAACGTCACACAACTCAACGACGCGAGCGAATTTGTCGCCAGCACTGCCGCCCTGCGCGCCACAGACCCGATTGGATCGAGTCTCATCGCTAGCATTGCAGAAGCGGCTCGGAAAGCCAACGACGGCGCGACGCAGTTTTGGATTGCAGCGACGAAAGAACCGACTGCGTACGCCTTGACATCCTCCCGCGGTGTTGTCTTGAGCCCGTTTGCATCTTTTGGAGATGCGGACGCGCTTGGGGAATGTATTGCGAAGAACGTGACGTACGAACTTCCACAAATCAACGGCCAAGCCGACTCGATCGAGGCATTTGCGCGCGGGTTTTCCCGCGTCCATCCCAACGCGACGTTCCACCACAAGTTTACCATCCTTGTCTATGAGCTCAAGGCGCTTGTGATACCACCGAGTGTGCCTGGCGCATTGCGCGTCGCGACCAAGGAATTGGACTTTGAACTGCTCATGGAGTGGGGCAACGCCTTCTTCAAGCACGTGAATGAATCGTTCGCTGGCGTCAACGCGTTCGTGACGGGATATCTCGAACGCCAAGCGCTCTTTGTTTGGGAAGTCAATGGCTATCCCGTTGGGTTTCTCTCCTTCTCGGAACCTTTCCTCGTCGGCAACACGACCGTCTACAAGATCGGCCCAGTCTACACTGTTCCTGAAGAGCGACGCAAGGGTTATGCGAGCGCCATGACCGCCGCATTGAGCCAACGATTGCAGCAGCTCTGTCCTACTCCATCTTGTCGCATCATGCTCAACGCCGACGCGGCCAATCCTGCCTCCAACAAAGCATACCAGAATGTCGGCTTTGTCTTGCACTCCGAGTCCGCCACATACACGATCCAACACAACACAACCTAAGTATCAATCGACGTCTCTCTTTCTTCATCAAGTCTTCCTTGCACGCTCATGATCCTCAAAGAAGCTCTGTCTTTCGTGGCGTTGATCGCTTCATCATGCTGGAGAAAGGACGAAGTAGATGCAACGGAGGGAGGGATTCCAACTCCACGATGCAAGCAGAGGACGACGTCATTCTCCCTACGAGAGATCCATGAATCAAGCGACCCGACGACGAGAACACGTCCGAGGCAGACTCTTCTCACTGTACTATGGATTGAGAGCATGGACGTCGACGGGAGAGATCTTGGATCGCTTCTTTCGGGACCTTCATTGACCATGAGAGTGTTCCTCCATCTGGACAACTCATGACCACAAGCATGTGGACATCTCACGGTGTGAAATTTCTTGAGGATTCGTCGATCGTTCGTTGATGCATGGCCGGCCATTTCCATTTTCCAATTGACCATCATGTTGCGCGAAGTCCCTCCCGCCGATCTCTTAGCTCTCTCCGCGTCATATCGCAAGGCCGATCCGATCGCAACGAACCAAATCGCAAGCATTGCGATCGAAGTGGCCAACGGGACGCGACCAGGCTCCGACGTTCGCTTCTGGGTTGTCATGACTGGAGACGACGTGTCTGGCCTCGCCATGAGCAATTTATCGCATGGAGTCTTGCTCAGTACCTCCGTGTTACCAGCCGATGCTGCAGCACTCGGTGACATCATTGCGTCCTCCACCGATGATCATGTCGTGCCAGAAGTCGTGGGCACCAACGCCTCCGTCCAAGCATTCATCGAGAGCTACACCAAGACGCATCCCTCGAGCCTTGGAGCATTCTGGAAGGAAGATTTGCTGCTTTACACTTTGGACAACAACGCAACAGTCGACATGAGTCGCTTCCAGGGACAAATGCGCGTTGCCATCGCCGAGACGGACTTTGATCTACTCGTCCAGTGGGCGCATGATTTTCATGAATACATTGGAGCGCCGCCTCGTGACGCGACGCCATTTGTCGAGCGAGGTTTGAAGCGCAAGGCACTCTTTCTCTGGGAAGTCGATGGCATCCCGGTGGCCTTTGGTGGACACGCCGCGCCTGTGAACCTTGGAGTTCAAACCATCTTCCGCCTCGCTCCAATCTTCGTCGCTTCTTCTGAGCGTCGCAAGGGATATGGAAGTGCCCGGCGGCTCAATGCAGCCGTGAGAGCACTCTCACGGCTGCATTGAGCCGCCACTTGCAGACGAGTTGCCCGACACCTTCGAGAGTCTGCTTGTACGCCGATGCGAGCAATCCAGCGTCCAACAAGGCGTACCAGAACGTCGGCTTTGTCGTGCACAGCCAAGTTTGCACGTATGGCTTTGATGCAACTGCGCCTGAAGGGCCTTAATCGTCTTCCCTTCTGCGTGGCATTCATGTCTTGAGTTCCATGCTCAATGCGCTGCGTACCAGGCAAGGCGGCTCCCATGCCTCTTGCGCGGGGATTGCCATCTAGTCGCTTAACATTTGTCGAATGCATCTCTCTCTTCTCCATATCCATCCTTCTTCTTTCTTGATGCCTGGACGAGCGCTTCATGCCGTGCGACATCTTGTTCTTCGTCTGGAATAAGCTTTCAATGGCACGTGACACCCGCAGGATCGTCAACGGCTTCATATCTTGTCCCCAAGACGACGCTGTCAGCTCCTTGGATTGATGTGCTTCGTCTCCACGGGCAGCTCGAGGAGGTTGTCGTTCCATTCTTGCGGCTCAGAGTGCTCGTGGAAGAGTCGCTCTCGACCACAAACGACCAATATGACAGTCACAGTGGCACATCCTGACCAGAGAACTGCAGTTGGATTGGTCGCGTCGACGTCAGATCCACATTTGCCATGTTGCGTGAACTTGGCGCCGACGACTTTCTCGCTCTCACGGCGGCGTATCGCCGAGCAGATCCGATCGCGACAAACCAAATCGCAGGCTTTGCAATGGCCGCTACGGACTGCACGGAGAGTCGATTCTGGGCTGTCCTTGATGGAGACGACGTGACTGGCATCGCCATGTTCAAACCGAGTCGAGGGGTCATGCTCACTACGTCAGTGGCGCCCGGAGACGCTTCGATTCTCGCCCTCGATGTTGTGTCTTCCGTCGACAGCATCGTTGTGTTCATCACGGGATGTTCGGCGTCGGTTCAAGCGTTCATTGAAGCGTACACTCGAGCACATCCCCGCAAGATTGAAGCGCACTGGACACAAGATGTTGTTCTCTATGCGTTGGACGATGACTTGAACGTCGACTCGCGTCGCTTTCAGGGACAGATGCGCCTTGCGAATGCGGCGACGGACTACGAGCTGCTCGTCAAGTGGATGCATGCATTGGACGAATCCATCAAAGCGCTACCGCGCGGAGAGACCTTTATCCATGAGGGTATGAAGCGCCAATCTCTCTTCATCTGGGAAGTCGACAGTGTCCCCGTTGCGTTTGGAGGCCATTACCCGGCGGTAAACATAGGAAACGAGAGTGTCGTCCGCCTTGGGCCGATCTTCGTCGATGTTTCCCACCGCTGCAAGGGATATGGAAGTGCATTCACTGTAGCAGTGCTTCAGCACTTGCGGGAAACCAGTTCGATGCCGCCTCGCTTCTGTCTGTCCACTGATGCGAGCAACTTCGCGTCCAACAAGGCGTACCAGAACATCGGCTTTGTCATGCACAGCCGCTCCACTCGATTTGGCTTGAGTGCTGCAGAGGAGCCATGACTAGAAGCACGTAACATCCATTGATACATCTTGAGCGTTCCGTGAGGCTCTTGAGATCGCGTCTTCGCGGACAACACGAGAAAAGCGACTGAGGGTTGCCGGCAGATGTGCTTCCATCATGTTCTTCATGGCGTCAGTGCAATCCTCTTTCCTCAGCCACACATTTTCTTTCACGTGGCGGCATCCACGGCGTCCAAAACAATGCTTATGAAGAGCACCGACGTCGGGAGAGTGCACTACGACCGACCCCGCGGGTTGCTTCAACGACGAATGTCTGACCGACGAGAGTGATTCATCGTGAGAATCAACGCCAAGAGCCGACCTCGGGACCTTCACCAACTCTCTCGTCAATATTTTCACCATGGAGCTCCAACGGCATACCTCCAAAGCGCAACTCTCGACCACAAGACGACGACATCTCACCGTGTGAAATTTCTTGAGGTTTGGTGTCCATGGCATGAATCATTCCAAGGTTCTGGCTGCATCAACCCATTCCATCATTGACCAGCATGTTGTGTGAAGTCCCTCCCGCCGATCTCTTAGCTGGACAGATGCGCGCTGGGAATGCCGACACGGACTTTGAGCTGCTTGTCCGGTGTTCAATGAATACATTGGAGCGCCACCGAGCAATTCCGCGCCATTTGTCGAGCGAGGATTGAAGCGTCCGTCGCTTTTTCTCTGGGAAGTCGACGGCGTCCTGGTGGCCTTTGGTGGATATGCAACACCTGTGAACCTTGGTGACGATGTGATTGTTCGTCTTGGGCCAAAATATGTCGATGCGTCGGAGCGTCGCAAGGGATATGGAAGCGCTTTGGTGGCTGCATTGAGCCATCACGTGAAGCAAACCTGTCCGATGCCTCCCCGCGTCTGCTTGAACGCCGATGTCAACAATCCTGCGGCTAAGAAGGCGTACCAAAACGTTGGGTTTGTCATGCACAGCCGATCTTGTGCGTATGGCTTGGATGCCGTCGAACTATACCTTCACCTGCATGTCCTCAATCATGACAGCAAGATCATTCCATGGTCTCCTTGTTCCTCGCAACGACTGCAGGAGATGGAAAAGATGAGGGGATCAAGCATGGCCGATAGGGAACTTCCTGAGTCCGTCCGAGTTCAACGCGTTACTCGTGTCAGTTGAGATGGGGATGGCTTTGCCGCGGAGGAAGCATGATGGTCTTGATCGACCATCGCGTGCCGACAATGCGCTCTTGAGAGCATCCACGTCAACTCTACTCTCTGATACTTGGACGAACCGGGAGATCGATCGTCGGGAGCGAGGGAGAACGTTGACGCGACCGCTTCAATCGTTAGATTTTCAATTGTTCTTCTCTCTCCATTGAGGCATGGAATGTACAGTGTACCAGAGTCCGAGCTGTGCCGCGGTTGTCGGCGCGTTCCTCAAGGGCTCGCGCGATAGACCAAGGGCTCCCGCACTGCGTCCGTGACAAGGCGGCGTTGAGGTGGAGGATTGTCCAACGCATCGTCGTCACGCAGCACTCGACTGCGTACTCAGCACGGAGGTGATATCTGGTTGGCGTTTCGTCTTCCTTGCATCTCATTTGCACAGAAGCAACTTGACTGTAATGTGGCGTGAACTCGCTGCCGATGAATTCCTCGCCATGACAGCGGCATACCGCCAAGCCGATCCCATCGGGACAAATCAAATTGCCAGCGCCGCCGTCTCGAATGGGACGTGGCTCAGCGCTGAGAACCGCTTCTGGACCGCAGTCGATGGAGGCAATGTGTCAGGCGTGGCGATGTACAATGCAGTGCGAGGAGTTTGGATTGATCCGTCCGTGGTTTCTGCAAAAGCCAACGATCTCGGCCATGAGCTTGCTTCCTCTGTCGACAGCCTCATTCCACTCGTCATGGGCAGTCATGCGGCAGTCCAGGCATTCATCGACGGATACACCCGAGCGCGTCCCGATAATGTCAATGCGATTTGGAAGAAAGACGTACTGCTCTACGTCTTGGAGAAGCCCGTAGATCTCGACGTGAATCGATTCCGTGGAGACTTTCGTCTTGCCAATGCAGACAAGGAGCAAGAGCCGCTTGTCGACTGGTTGCATGCGTTTGAGGAATACGTCAACGCGCGTCCATGCGATGCGCCGTCGTTCATCGAGAAGGGAATGAAGCGCGAGGCTCTCTTTCTCTGGGAAGTCGACGGCGTCCCCGTTGGCTTTGCAACGTATTCCCCACCCGTAGCGATTGGCAACGAAACCATTTTCCGCCTTGGACCGATCTTTGTCGTCGAGGGTGAGCGTCGGAAGGGATACGGAAGCGCATTGACCGCGGCACTCAGTCGACACTTGCAGCAAACCTGTTCAACGCCTTCCCGCGTCTGTTTGTACACTGACGCGAACAACCCAGCGTCCAACAAGGCCTACCTCAACGCTGGCTTTGTCTTGCACAGCACAGCGTGCCGGTACCGCTTCACTGTAGGAGAGCCATAAGTTCAAGTGTGGCGTCATGGACGGAGAAATGGATTGAAGAACGTTTATTCCTCGTCCTCTCGATGCAAAGAAACTTTCGCCGCGGCGTGCGTGCCGAGTGTGGTCGAGAGCTTGGTTTCTTCGTCGCAAAACTGGGCGAGGAGCTTCAGTCGCGTGGATGCCCACGTCGCGCGGTCTTGCCGTTCCCATTCCAGTTGTTCTACCGACGAAAATGTGTGGCAGAGAAGGCGAGAAGGTCGCACCTTGGAGATCTTTGATCTTGTCGTCGAGGACTTGCTTCTCGTCAGCAGTATCCTAGTCAACCCTTCATGGCGAGATGGAATCAAGAGCAATGTACTCGCAACGCCATGCTCAGCTCCGTCACGTCGGCTTGCCGCTTCTTGTCGCGCTTCATGAGCTCTTTGGTTTGCTACACCGGTCGATAGTCAGGTCAAGTCCAAGGAAGACGACGAACTGCATCCAAGTCGACGCAAAGACGCTCATGTTTCGCGAGCTCTTGCATGACTTCATCGTTCCTAGTCGTCGCGTTCAACCGACGATGCGCCATGAGGTGATGAACCTTTTGTCCTTGGCTGCGAGCGCATCTTCCAGTTCTACGACGCGGCCCTCGAGCATCATGACTCTGGCCTCGACTTCCTACGCGCTCGTTGGACTTTGGTGTCGACTGCTCTGGTTTACCTGGTGCGATAATACAAGCGCTTGCACGTGACATGCTGCTTCAGCCTGCTCGAGCTTGACTTGCGCTTCCAGCGCTTTGACTCTTGCCTCGAGATCCGCTTTGGCTTTGTTCATTGCTATCTTGCGCTTCAGGAAGTCCATCATGCGAGCCTACAGGACAGTCATCCTCCCAACGTCCGTTGTCCAGACATACCTCGGACTCGGAGATCACACGGTCGCATTCATGGAGCATCGTCGTCTGGCGCGATGTCGTCGACGTGAGCTCGGCAATCTATCCATCATATCAACTCTTCCCGTAGGCTGGCATTGTTTGCCTTCTTCTGCGCTGCCGCCAAGTCGTCGGTGAGCTTACGATTCGTGTTCTTGACGGCAGTGACAGTCGCGATGGATTTCTTCTCCAAGTCGGCGTTGGCAGCTTCGAGGTTCTTGATTTTCTTCTCCATTTTGAGCTCTGCGCCGCTGGCGAATGCCTTGGCATCGTCCAATTGATCCTGCAGCTCCGTGACTTTGGTCGACCGTCGCGTCAGCTCGTCTTGCAAGAGTTTCAGCTTGCTTTCATACGTCCGCGTGGTTTCGTCAACCATTTTATGCAGGATGGCGGTCGCTTCAGTCCATCGAGCTTCGAGAGACGTCCTTGTATCGATTGCTTCCTGGAGCGCTTGCCGCTTTTCACGGTACGCTTTATCAAGGAGCTCTAGCTTGGCTTCCACATGCACCACTCGACTCTGGAGCTTTTCGTTCTCCGCGTCAACGCCTTGCAGTCGATCCAGCTATGTCGCTTTAGCTTCCAGTGTTCATTCGATGCCAAACCTCAGCTCGGAGCGCTTGGTTCTCTCGCGACTTGCACGCCAACTCGCTGTGCATCCTGTCATTCTCCCGCCGAATGTGTTCCACCTGGGTGGCGCGACAGTTCAACGGTGCAACCACGTAAAATCGAGTTACCTGGACACGCTGCAGCTTGAGTCGCTCGACGGATTGTTGAAACTCCGCGAGATCTTCCGCGGCGTCGGCAAACCGAGGGCTCGATAGCGCCGAAATCTTGACTGCCTTTGAGAACGGCGCGACTTTCAACGCATCCTGGCGCGGCGAGTGCATCAGGTGAGACTCACGTCCTGCGGACATGTTGCCAAGCTATTGAGCAGCTACGAGACCGCCACGTCAGCACGATCACCACGACGAGCCATGGACTTACAGAACGACTGCCGCCTTTGGTTTCTCTCGCTTGATGTCGTCGAAACCGATTTGTGTCATCGTGCAGTTACAAGTTGACATCAGTTACAGAAGGTGTGCTGTATGGATTAGAGGAAATGTGCATCGAGAGCCTATTGGATGGAACATTGAGCGCAAGGTGTGCAGCCCGCGACAGGCACGTCGTCGCTGTCGTCTGCGGCAGTGTCTTGCGCTGGAGCTGCTTGCTGTGCGGCCCACAACGTCGCCTTGAGGTCTGCCGTTGGTTTGGGGGACTTCAAAGGCAGATTTGCAAATCGATCGCTCGACTGAATCGCTGGAGACGTATTGTTGACATGGACAACTTCGCTGCCATTCTCTTCCACGCTGTCGTGCTTGTGGGGTTGCGGCGGCACCGTCGCATTGCTCAATGGAGCATCCTTGAGTGGCTGTTCAGTGTGTAGGGTCGATGGACTCAACACGACTGCCGGTGGCACATACGGGAGATTCAAGTCTTCAGCCACGAACGACTCGGCAGGAGTTGGTGGCAACGGCGTTTGAACGGCAGTGGTGAAGGAATCAAGGCGCTTTGGCCCTTCAGAAACGACGACGGACTTGGCATCGCTGCGGGCATCCGACTCGGTCTGGACGTCGCTGATTTCACGGTAGGTCAACTACAAAACCATCATCAGCCTCATGGAACGACCTATGCGACGTACCCGCGCCGCTGGGAGTTGATTTGGACGAGCAATCGTGAAAGAAATGACTGGCCCTTTCTTGCACGAGGTGAAGTACCCGCCGTGTCCGACGGTGGCCTTGGATTTCTTCAGAAGCGTCACGACGTTGTTGAAATTCTTGCGGGTTCGATTGGAATCGGTGCACGTCAAGACGAGGTTGGCGTCGTTGAATTGGATCTTCGAGTTGTCTTTGGGTTTGGTGAAGACGAATGTCATTTCGCCCTTCTCTCCAAGATTTTGGAGTCCGATCGCATCAGGCATGCCGGTCGGATTGTTGTTGACCGAGAGCGGCGGCTTGCCTGCTTCAGGTGAAGCAACATGGAGATGGAAAGGTTGATTGTATGTCAACTCGGTGCCGTTCGCAGTGGTGGTGCCGACAGGAGCACTAGAGCCAATATAAGACTCATCAACAAGTCAATGCACGTACATGATGAACGTGGCGACTTCACTGGTGACGCCGTCTTGGATCGGCGGTGCAACGATGAGTCGTTGTTTTGTGGATGGATCGACCACGAGACGTACGCGGCCAAGCTCCCCGTCAGGTGCTTTTGCTGCCAATTGGATCTTGTCGCCCACCTTGACGTGGATCGATTCAACAAGCGACACCACGGAGATTTCCATGTCTTTCGCGGCAGTCTCGCTCGACAAGACGCTTTCTTTTCCAAACGTCGACGTGATGTCGTTGATCGAGAGCGCCTTGATGGTCGTGGCATCTGGCTCTGCTGAGGGAGCCGCAATCGTCGTAAGGGTCTCACTCATGGCTCTTCAAAACTGGTGTGAAGGCGCGGATGAAACCTTCTCGAGCCATTTTTAGCACGCTTGGCGGCGAAACGGCCTCAAACTTGGTCGGTGACACTTCAACATCGCAAGTCATCCGGATAGTAAAACTCCGGATACGATTAAGTTTATCCGGACATTTCTTGGTAGCAAATCATGTTTATCCGGAAAAGAACACCGTGACCACCACGACGGGAACCACCGCGATGTGGTTCGTCTGGGATGCCGGTCTTGTCGTGACGCTCATGGGCATTGGGTGCATGCTGGGATCCATACTTGGATGCATATACAACATTTCCCAATGGCTTGGTCCGTCGCCGCTTTGTATTCTCCTCGTTGCGATCCTCGTCTTTTCGGCTGTGATGACTGCGACTGCACATTGGTTCACCATGACAACAAACCCAGGCGTGATTCCAAAGGAGGCACATATACAGCCTTTTGATCCAGAAGCCGAAGAGAACGGACTGAAGAGTCCACGAGATCTGGTACTTGTCTACTGTGAACCGTGCGATCGAAAATATCCCAAGCGGTAAAGTTCACCCGACTAAAGTTTCCAGACGATTCGATTGATAGGGCCGAGCATTGTCATACGTGCAATGGCTGCGTTGTGCTCCTGGACCATCACTGGTGCGTAGTTTCTTTGACTTGTGACAGTTGATTGATGTGGTGTCATGTAGTCCTTGGGTGAACAATTGCATTGGGATCAACAATGCCAAGAATTTCATCCTGATGCTGCTTTACATTTCAATGACATGCTTCTACATGATCACGCTCACAGTCGTCCAAGTGTTGACGTGCACGAGTCAATGTGGATTCAAGGGCGATACATATCCAGGCCGCGTTGGTGTCTGGGTATTGGCCATCTCGAGTCTCTTCTTTCTGCTCTGCGCCATAATGTTTATCATGGAAATGTACAGCATCGCGGAAGACGAAGCGTATGGTGCAATCGCTGCGCAGCTTTCCCTCGAGCAAGAGTCACGAGAGCACGAGTCCAAATTTCGGCAGCGACTGGGCGTTCTCTTTGGCAGCGATCGATTTGGTTGGCATTGGCTCATTCCAGGCCGAGATGTCCACAGCCGACGGCGGAATACCGAGATGGAACTTATCCTCGGCTATCATGACGACTAATGTGAAAATCGAGTTGTTGGCAGTTTCGAAACTGTTGGACATGGGTATCCGGATCATCCGGATATAGAGATACACAGAGAAAATTTTGCATTTTGGAATTGCAGCGCGCGATGACTAACGACGTCGCTATACAAAATCCATCCGATCCAACGAAGAGCCAAAAGGACGCCGATGACGCAACTGAAGTGCCGCCACATGCTGTAGATGAAGTATTAGAGCGAAAAGACTTCAGCACGGACGATATTCCATCAGTTGACGAGAAAACGATCAAGATTGAAACGATATCAGGAGCGCAAGCTCGACTAGAAGATAGTCTCGACAATACCAACACTATAAAAGAGCCCGAGGGAGAAAAAATGGTCGAGCACTCGAAGACCAACATGTCAACGTCCGAAGACAAGATTGATGCTTCCTCGAATTGCGCCAACACTGATAAAATTTCCTCCGTGTCACTTGAAAATACTCGTGAAGATGAGAAGAACGCGAAAGAGACGGCGTCAAACGCTCACGAGTGTGAGAAAGTTCGTGACAGAGGTCCAACAAGCACCCCAAAGCTGGACGAACGCGAACTGCAAGTGGAATTGAATGATGTACCGAACACTGGAGGACAATCGTCTTCCCCAAGGAACGAGAAGGAGGAGGCTGAGCCGACAAGTGGCTCTTCACCAACAAATTATTCAATGCATGCGTTGGCATCGAATGCAATTCTATCGAAGCAGCTCAGTCTACCCGGATTGTTTTCTTCAAGAGCTCTTGATTGCATTCGAGAAATGCATGCTTACAACTTGAGTCCCTTTCCATCACCAATGCGAACACCCCTCACTCTCAAATTACCACTACGTCGGACCGCTGGTGCAGCAGCGTTGGTTGCCGATGGTTTGTACTGGGGAAAAGATAACCAACACCTCCAACTCCTGATTTCTTCGAACGACCTTTTGGGTGCAACGCTACGACCCAAGCAAAACGAGTTTGCCGTGCATTACATGCTTCCAGGCCGCGGCATTCATGAGCAAGCATTGTATCGTCGGTATAAAACCAAGCGGTTCAAGGCATCTACCGCCATCGCAGCTGCCGAGTGGGTCAAGGCAATTCAGAATGCTGTCAAATGGCTTGCAAGGGTGCCACTAGACACAGCCCGACGATGCAAAGTACGCTCTAGTCAATATCCACACTTACCTCCATTTAGGTCATCATAAATCCTCACTCTGGTCGTCGCAAAGCGCCGTGGACGTGGAACAAGTGGAAACCTTTCTTTGCCCTCGCTGATATTGCTTGCGACGTGGAAGAAACAACCCATGCCAATCATGCATTTGAGATTGCTCGAGCTATTCCTACCGGTTTGCCTTTTTGTCTCTAGTTGGTCATATTCTATGTTAGATGGCAACTTTGAATGCATTGTGATCGTCGGCGGCGATGGCACAGCAAATGAATTCCTCAATGGGCTCATGTCAAGACCAGAGTCCGAGTGGCGCACTCTGGTCTCAACGACACCATTTGCCTTTCTAGCGACTGGGACTGACAATGCACTCAGCGTTGGCATCGGTGTACCAACTCATATGGCTGCAATCTTCGCCATAGTGAAGCGGAAGCTCAGATCGTTGGATGCACTTGCTATCCAGGTCACCCCCAATGGTCCGACAACCTACGCATACTGCGGGGCATCCTTAGGACTTCCTGCAGATGTTGCCAAGGATTCAGAAAGCCACCGATGGATGGGCACCTGGCGTTATGCATACCTCAAAGTCAAACACGCTTTAGGTGGTCAGCGCTACGTCTACCGTCTCCACTACGTCGAGTCATCGACAGCACCGTCACCCCTCAAGACATTTTACGAGCTACAAGATGCTGCCCACCAGCACACTGTGGAACAACGTAGTCTGTACGGCTCGTCATCTCAAAAAGAATGGCTTGGAACGCTTGATCGTCCTAGCGAAGTCCATCACACAACAGACGAAGGCACATTCCTGGTCGTCGGGGGAGTCAATGTCTATTTTGACGCCAAGTATTCTCATCCATCCGATGGACAGATTGATCTTGTGGGCATCCGCCGTGGCGCGTCATGGATACAAACTGCGCGAGCACTATGGCGAGCGAGTCGTGGCCAACCTGACCCTCTCCTGCTCTACCGCAAAGTCGAAGCAGTCGATATTTGGCCCCAAGGCGAACATGGCAAAGTGTACGTGAATGTTGACGGAGAGGCAGTCGAAGCAACACCAGGTGTCGTTCGCATCCACGTCGTGCCACGGCTTTTGTGCGTCTTGTCCGAGAAATAACCAAGTCAAGATGGTATTTTAGCTGCAAAATCGTCAAGATGTCGCACCAAATCGACTTCCTGTTGCCTGCTTTGTTGAGCTTTCTTGCGTTGGCGGTCCGCATTCGCCTGCTGCAGATATTGCCGCGCGGGGAGTTTGGTGTTGGTGGCTTCGTGAGCGAGTTGAATTGTCAACTGAGGCGATTTCACCTTGACAGTGTTGTCTGGCTTGAACACGGGCGATTTGCCGACGACGTCGGGCATGTAATCGCCTGGACCAGTTTGACTACTTGGATTCGCCTTGGACACAAAGACAACTACAGCATCGACGCGGTAAGCTCTCGACCGACAGGAGAGAGTTACCGCCAGAGTGGAATGGAAGGACTTCCGGCCGCATGCCTTTCGGGATCGTCGGAAGTCTACGGCGACGACACATGATCGACGGCGGGAGAATTTTTTACCGCGGGGACTTTTCAAATGTCGAGTGGATATCGAGGCGCTGGCAATGCCCTGGCATGGGCGTCTCGTACTTGGTGTGCGTGATGTCAATCGCGTCAAAGAAGCGCCGCTCTGTGAACAAGAACGGCGTGGACTTTGGCGTCTGGATGCATATCTCAATGCGGAGGAAACGGCGCTCCATGGTACCTGGTCGTTGGCCTCGTGCGGCCTCCTACAGCGCGTGAGAACCATCGCAAAGTTGACACACCTGGCAGTCTTGGATTGCTCCTCCTGAGCTTCCAACATGCTTCGTTCAAGTAGCAAGGCTTGTATCGCCGCGGTTGTTTCCTTGACGAGAGCTTTCTGCTTGTCGACTGGCAATGATGGCAATGCGAGTGCCTGTTTGTACTGCACTTGCTGGATCTCTCGCGTGATTTGCTTGATCTTGACGTGGCAAGTCGACATGCGCTTCAATGGAGCCTTTCTACTCGCAACGACGTGAGCTTATCGATTGCCCGATCTTGCTACCGAAACAAGTCATCGAACGGCTGCGACGCAACGACTGCACCATAATTGACCGTGTACTGGCCAGGTCCTGGCGTTTCAGGCCGCGGTCTTGGCTCTGGAATGTCTACCAAGAGTCAATTGGGATGCAACATGCCAAGGCGATCGTCGTACGATGGAGAGAGAAATCTTTGTCCGCTTTGAACGCCGTCAGGGTCTTCTCAGTCGAATATTGCCCCGGCCCTGGGTAGTCTGGCACCTACTTGCGCTCTCAGTGCCATGGAACACGACCGACAACCCACCGATTCATCGACGATGTTGAGCGTATCCCGCTCTGTCGAAGCTAGACACGTCAAGATGACCACCCGTGGCAAGGAGAGCACGATGACGTACATCCAAAGGCATACGCGGCTTGCAGCACACTCGGCAGTGGTTTGATGGGACTTGTGAAGCAGCCCCAGTTGTTGTACATGCGCTCGGTTGACCGCGCGACGGTCATGAGCTCCCGCTTGGCCTCCAGCCAGCGGCCTCGCCCGTCATCCATCTTCAAATTTAGATTTACGAAACCGACGACGCCGATGGCGGAGCGATCGGCGGCTGTCCGGTATCCCCTCAAGCAGTACGTCCCGCTCCGTGCTGCCAGGTATGCCCGAGACTCTGTCGTTGGTCATGACCATTGTTTCCAGGCATGGATCTGCTCCTGGCTGTCGCCCCCGCATGCTCACGTCCGCCCCCAAATCTCCGAGACCTGTCAAACCGCCGTCGGTGGGGGAACCAAGTCGCCCCCGCACTGCCTCTGGTGGCTCTGGGCACAAGAAACTTCAGTATGCGCTCGTCTGCGCGAGGCTCATGGCTGAGAATCAAGCATTCGAGATGGCCCAGAAGCGTCAACAGGATGCCGCGCGTGTTCTCCACGACAAGGCTCCGAAAGCGCGATGCAAGAGTGCCAACAGCGCTGCGAAACAAGAGCTCAAGCAGCAAGTGATCCAACCCGCGCTGTCGTCGAAAGCGGATCAAAACCAACCAAAGCCGCCGCCGTCATGCAACCAACGAGGACATCCTGCTCCACCGCGGAGCCATTTCGTCCCAGTCGAGCATCAAGTCGTCTCCATGAGCGCCATCTCCAAGGCATTGACGACCATCGTGCGGAAACCTCTGAACAAACATGAGCGCAACGAACTCTGCTACGCGCTGCTTGACGTCGACAGCATCCACTCGACGAGTTTGGACGGCTATCTCCTTGGCAAAGTCGTCGGCGTCGGGACTTTTGGCAAAGTGCGCATCGCGACGCACAAAGTGTCGGCCCAAGTCGTCGCGATCAAGACGTACGAGCGCAGCCGGACGAAGGACGCGAGTCAGTGGAAGCGCATTCAGCACGAAGCCAAACTCATGGAGAAACTCGACCATCCATACATCATTCGGCTCCACGAGACGATCGAGACGCCGACCAAGCTGCATATCGTGATGGAGAACGTCTCGAGCGACGTCGGGAACCTCTGCGAGTTTGTCAAGCGCCACAAACGTCTCTCGGAAAGCGACGCGGGCCACGTCTTCATGCAAGTCGTCTCGGCTGTCATGCACATGCACAGCATGCACGTCATCCACCGCGACATCAAGCTCGAAAACATCCTCTTGGACCGCTACGGCAACACGAAACTGGTCGATTTCGGCTTTAGCGCCGTCCAGTCGGCGACCAAACCGTTCTCGACGTTCTGCGGCACGCCGTGCTACATGGCGCCGGAGATTATCCACCGCAAGACGTACTGGGGCCAACCCGTCGACGTGTGGAGCTTGGGCGTTCTCCTCTTTGCCATGCTCTGCGGGTTCTTCCCCTTCCGCGCCCGGAACTACAACGACCTCTACCGGAAGATCCTGAAAGGCCACTTTGATTTTCCACCGCACGTTTCACACGACGCCCAAACCCTCATCCGCGGAATGCTAGAAGCCGATCGGACCAAGGTAACGCCGTCAGGAACTCCCCGCTGACTTTGTTGACGCTCTAGCGGCTCAAGCTCCATGACGTGCGCGCCCATGCGTGGACGCGGCAGTTCCACGCGACGAAACATCAGCATCTTCCGCTCTACAGGCAGCTTAGCTTGGGTCTCCTCGCCGATTCCATCGCGGCCGTCTTGCAGCGCCATTTGTTTGAGCACATGGAAATGCTCGGCATTCACCGCAACGTTGTCCAGACCGCCGTCGACGAGAAGCGCTACAATGGTCTCTCGACGCTGTATTATCTCTTGCTCCACCGCGCGGAGGTCTTGTGTCGTGGCGGCGACAGCAGCGAGGAAATGATCGTTTCCGCGGAACCGCCGCCACAAGTCCTCGAAGCAGAGCCTCTTCCTACCAAGACGACGGTCGTCCAGTCGAGCCCCCCTCCATCCCCCGACGCGACGTCGTGCTCCTCCCATGTACAAAATGAACCCCACAGCGAGAGCTCTCTCTCTGGCGCCGAGCCCGACTTGGAAACGCTTGCGCGGCTCAACGACGACGACATGCTCGACTCGAAGCTCGTGCCGTGGCAGAGCCGAGAACTCCGCGACGTCGTTGAAATGCTAGACTCGGGATTGTAAACTTGACGCCGTTGTTACTTGTCACGGGCTGTGTGGTGCGCTGGCATCGAGGGATGTTTCTTCCGCGGCGGCGCCATTTCGCCCGTGTGCGGCTTCTGGATCGGCGGCAAGCTCTGGAGGAACTGCAGCTTGTCAGGCAGGACGAGCTTGGGCGGCACCTTTGTCTTGACAAGTTTCGGCAGGGCGTTGGCCGCCGTCGCCGTGGCGGCGCTTGACAGTTGTAGCTCGACCGCGGCGCACTCTGCAACGCACGTGTCAAACTGCGCTGTCGTCGCATGGAGCGCGTCTTGGAGCCGCTTCATCTCGGCCTGCATGCGCTCGACTTCCTGCTTGGTGTACTGCTGCATGTGGGTTGCCTTGGCGGTGTAATACTCTTGGTTCGTGCGCTGGAGCGCCGCTTCTTTCTTGCGCAACTTGGCGGTCTTTGCCGCGTCCTTGCTCATGCTCGATGCAGGTTGAGAGAGTTGACGCCACGTTGCTTTGAGCTGTGCATGTTTCACCTGGAGAGCTCTGATGTGTGCGTCTTCGTCCGTCGCGGCAGGAGCGGCGTGGCGCTTGAGCTGCTGCACTTTTCTCCGCATGGCGTCCAATTGAGCCGTCGTGCGCTGGAGGAGCGCGTCCCATTCGTTGGCGTCGATGCTCTCCTTTTGCCTCTTGGTGACTCGCACGAGGCTCTTGCGCTCCGACAGGAGCTGCTCCAGCGCGACATCGAGCTCCCGCAACCCGCGCGGTCGGTTGCCATTGTCGTTCTTGGCTTGACCTTTGTCGAGAAAGAGCTGCTTCAGTCGGTCGTTCTCCGCTTGCTCGCGTCCAAGCTCCTCCATGGCGCGATGGAGTGCCATGGAGAGCTCTGGTTCATCGGATGGAATGTCAGGAAAGACGGAATCGTCGTCGTCGTCGCCGCCGCCATAGCTCACCGTCATCTCCTCGTCATGATGACCTCCTGGCGCTGGTTTAGGTCGTGGCGGCGAGTACGCTTTCACCAAACGCGAGTCCGTCGATTCTTTGTGTGCCCGCGGACTCTTCTTCTGCTGTGGCGGCTGATGCTTGGAATGCTTGGGGGAAACCTTTCGACTCGGCATCTCGAGTCGCTCTGCTGGCTTGGCATGCGTCGCTGCGGCTTGACGCAAAATCGCTTTCTTGACATGCCGCTCTTGAATTCTCCCTCGACTGGACGCTCTGTCGGTCCTTGAGCTCTCTGGAACTGTGAGCTTGCCGCTGGCTTTGCCACTGACAGCGTCATGGAGAGTTGCCGCGATCGCCGCCTTGTCCAGCATGCCGTCAACGTGCACAATCGACGAGAGAGGCTCGAATGCGTCCACGACGGCACCGCAGTTGGCGTGATACGTCGACAAACGCACGCGGATCGTCTCTTCATTGTCGTCGCTTCTCTGAACGACTTCAACCTCTGGAGGCGGCGGGTTCCACTCGATGTGGTACGTCTTCCCCGTCGAGAGGTCGACCCGACGTCCCGAGATCCGCGCCACCACTTGATCGTCCGGCACGTCTAGGACAAGCACAATGTCGGGAACGATGCCGGCATCAATCATGGCCTGGGCTTGGGCTTCTGTCCTTGGAAAGCCATCGAGCAGCCAGCCATGGACGACACAGTCCGACTGCTCGAGTCGTTCCATGATGACACCGACGATGAGATCGTCCGGGACGAGTTGACCCGCTTCCATGTACTCTTTGGCTTGGAGTCCGACGTTGGATCCGTTGTGGATGGCGGCACGAAGCATGTCTCCCGTCGAGAGATGAACGACGCCGAAGGACTTGACGAGGAGTTCGCACTGTGTGCCTTTGCCGCCCGCAGGAGGACCACAGATGACGATCTTGAGTGGCGTCGCGTTCCTTGGAGTTGCTTTCGACTCGACGACGATGATGGGAGGCTTGCGCGCCGACAAACTGCCCGCTTGGACTTTTCCACGGGCGGCAGAGTGCCATTCATGCAGCTCTGCATCGGTCTGCGCTAGCGGCACTTGTCGCTTCCTCTTGTGCCGTTGGCGTTTGCGAACATGGTACTGGAGATGGATGATGCCCGAGACGGCCTTGTGCTCGACGGCGTCGTAGACAAAGCTCATAGCGACTGTCGGCGCGACTGGCGTCTTCTCCACTGGCGGCAAGTCTTCGAGAATGGCGTCGCTGTCGCCTTGGACGTCCACGAAGAGCTCGCGATCCATCCTTCTTGAGATGTAACGCTGCCAAGTTTCATCGGTTTCAATGGAAACTTGCATTAGATGCACTCTATGACACTAACATCCATGGCCGCCGACGATCTGGAGGCATGGCGACATAATGGCGAGCGCGCTCATGACGACGACCCAGAGGAACCCAGCGACGTACACGACGAGCGCACAAGTGCCGCCGAGCCGCGAGATAAACTGCGGCTGCTTCAATCGGTCGAGATCTTCCACGGTGTTGGGCAGCAGCCACGGGATGAATGGCAGTGCGAGGAGACGGATGCAGCTCGTCAAGAGCGTCAGCTTCCACACGCCGTCGACGTTGCCAGCTTGCATGTCTTCGAGTTGGACGGGCCAAATCCCAAGCAGTGCGTTCGAGATCGTCGATGCAAAGCCGCCGGCGAGGTTGGCAAAGCCAGTCAAGAGAGCATACGCGACCGCTTCCTGACCGTCCGGACAGACTCTTGTAAACATGATGGCCGACGGGAGGTACTGGACGCCGTAGGCAAACTTCATGATGGCGCTGTCGCCAAGAGCAAACCAGTACGGAGGAATGCCCATCGCTTCGTTCAAGCGGAAGACCAAGATGACGTTGGCAATCGAGAAGAGCGCGATCACGACGCTCGCAAACGCATACACAAAGTGCCAATGGCCGCCGGCGAGGAGGAACCGCTGGTAGAAGTAGACGCCGCCAAAGCCGACGGACGAACCCACGGCGGCCATCGAGCCATACTCGAATGCATTGAAGCGGTACGTGACTTGGAGGTAGTTGCCCCACGCGGCGTTGTACGTGTGGAGCGTGTGGTAGAGAACGATGAAAGCGAGGGGCTGCCACGTTGCACGGAGGCGGAGCATCTTGAGGATGCCAAGGAGCTGGTCTCGGACGGGAAGAACGCTCGCGACCGTCGGTTCGTCCATGAAATAAAGGAGCGGTAGCGCAGAGACGAGCGGAAGCACAGCAAGGAGACCAAACGATTGACTCATCGTGAGTCCCCATCCCCACGTGTCGCGGTTGCTCAGGAGCGACCCGGCCCAGAAGCCAACCATCTCCGTGAGGAAGCGGATCATGTAGATCGTGCCTTGGAGCTGGCCGCGGACAGCTTCAGGCTCTGCCATTGCCTTTTGTGTGAGGAGAGCGTCGGCCATGACGTCAACCATGATGAGTCCCAGCATGGAAAAGAAGAGCAGCGCTGTGAAGGTGACGACGGTCATATCGGGCGAGTAGATGGCCAAGACGAGATTGAAGAAGGACGCAATCGCATAGCCAAGGACCATGTACGGCTTGAAGCGATGTCCTGCAATCGGGTAGACGTCGGCAAGGACTCCGTACAAGACCTGGGAGGACAGTCAGGACCGCACGGATCGCTCCGGTTGTACCTTGAATGACCAGGGAAGGTTGCGCACAACGGAGATCGTACTCAACTGCGAGTCGGAAGCGCCAAGTTGTCGTGGAAAGTACTCGATGAATGCATTCGGGAATGTGATGATGATGCCGATGCAAATGTAGTTGAGAGGAATGGCGCAGTTCCGAAGCGACCAGAGGGAGTCTGTCGATGTGGTCCGACTTGTTACTTTCCGTGGACTGTGCTCGATGTCGAATGCATGATCGAATGCATGATAGACAGCATCCATGGAACACTCCGCAGAGGTCTCAGGCCAATCGATGACTGTTCAATGCAACACGTAACGGCGAGATCTTTTGCATTTACCCAATCCATTCTTCTGCGAGTGAGCATTCCACATTTGAGATCCATGGCGAAGAAGCACGGTGACATCATGGAGACGAGGGGAAATGGAATGTGAGGACACGAAGACATAGAATGCAGGAGACTAATAAATGCTTAACGGTATAACAGCGCAATGCACATGTCCTCGCGTTGCCTAAGCTTCTTCACACCACTTGTTTTCTTCTCGGATTTGGCTTTCTTCCTCCGGGGTGAAGTCGTTCGTGATGTTAAAAGTTTCGCGAATTTCTTGGGGTGTCTTGCCCTTGATCATGCTGGCAACCTTCGCACACGCCAAGTCGAGCAAGCTCTTGATATCCATGTAGTTGGCAGCCTATACATAACACAGTCAGATTTTCAACGCAGACAAAGGCGCAGACATACCAAGATCAATTCGAACAACAAGTCTTGCTCAATGTCGACAAATGACGCGTCCCACTCAGACACAACATCGTGCATGTCACCACTTCGCAAAGGCTACAAAGAGGGGAGATCAGTTCCTCCAATTCGACTCTGCAAGATGCGTCATACCTTTTCAATTTCTTGCATGGGGTTGTTGTGGTGGTGATTGCAGAATTCAATCACCTTCGACAAGACCGAGCTCTTGACGTTGGGCAAGGGGATTTCTTGGACTTCCTCGTCGTCTTGTTCGTCGGCAATCATCGTCTTGACCAATTCACTCATGCAAGCGACAGTGCGGGGAATCTCAAAGCTATCGCCATCTTGGGACACCAAGTTGACTTTGCGCGTGTCTTCTTCGGCCATTGTGCTATCGAGGGGAATTTCTGAATTACAGCGACGAGATGCCTCAGTCTGCTCTGGGCAAATATGATTGGCTAAAATTAAATTCGTCAAATCCAGCCTTTTGATTGGCTAACTACGTGCTCACAACCCACGAGTGATGGTTCTCGACCGCTTCACTCAATGTTGGTAGGCGATAGGACAACCAAATGAGCAAATGACCGTCAATTGCCACCATATGAAAGACACTTCCACCATGGCAACTTTTACCACGTCGATAGAGCAACCGAGGCAATTGATAGACACAAATTCGATTTTAGTCGACCAACATATTCCGGATAATATTGATTATCCGGACAGACAAGACTGACGGAGCACATTGACAGACCGACAGCTCCATGCGATAGACAAGACAGTCCAAGTACGTCCTGTCTGTCACATAGAGCATTGTTGACTGTGCAGATGCATAGCAATAGCGAGAGATGATCGTCAAACCGAGATGTGAGCCAACTTGTGGTTGAGTTGTTTTAATTGGCTGAAATTAATCCAAGGTTCAATTTGATTGGCTGATGAAAAGTTAATTTTGGCTGGCCTTGAGGTGTGCTGACAAAAGCAAGCGCAGCACGACCACTTCCCATTTCCCTTCAAGATGTCGCATCGTAAGTTCGAAGCCCCTCGTCATGGTAACCTTGGGTTCCTCCCCAAGAAGCGTACCAAGCACCACCGTGGTCGCATCCGCAAGTTCCCTCGCGATGATGCCTCCAAGGCGTGCCACTTGACCGCTTTCGTTGGTTACAAGGCCGGTATGACCCACATTGTCCGTGAAGTCGAACGTCCTGGTTCCAAGGTCCACAAGAAGGAAATTGTCGAAGCCGTCACCATTGTCGAAACCCCTCCTCTTGTCGTTGTCGGTGTCGTTGGCTACTTGGAAACTCCTCGCGGCCTCCGCACTTTGACCACCGTGTGGGCTGAACACTTGTCTGAGGAAGTGCGCCGTCGCTTCTACAAGAACTGGTACAAGTCCAAGAAGAAGGCTTTCACCAAGTATGCCAAGAAGTACGCTGAAAAGCCGGCTGAAATCGAAAACGAAATCAACCGCATGAAGAAGTACTGCCAAGTCATCCGTGTGATTGCCCACACCCAAATCCGCAAGGTCAAGCTCCGCCAAAAGAAGGCCCACTTGTTGGAAATCCAAGTCAACGGTGGTTCCGTCGCTGAAAAGGTCGACTTCGCCAAGTCCCTCTTCGAAAAGCAAGTGCCTGTGTCGGCCGTCTTCGCCCAAGACGAAATGATCGATGTGTGCGCTGTCACCAAGGGTAAGGGTTACGAAGGTGTCATCACCCGTTGGGGTATCACCCGCCTTCCCCGCAAGACCCATCGTGGTCTCCGCAAGGTGGCTTGTATCGGTGCCTGGCATCCTTCGCGCGTCCGTTTCACGGTCGCCCGTGCCGGTCAACACGGTTACCACCACCGTACCGAAGTCAACAAGAAGATCTACCGCATTGGTGCTGCTGGCGATGCTAAGTCGGCCACCACGGAACAAGATTTGACCGAAAAGAGCATTACTCCTTTGGGTGGCTTCCCTCACTACGGTATTGTCAACGAAGACTGGTTGATGCTCAAGGGTGCCGTTGCCGGTACCAAGAAGCGTGTCTTGACTTTGCGCAAGTCGCTCTTGGTCCACACCAAGCGCAGCGCCTTGGAAGAAATCAAGCTCAAGTTCATCGATACCTCGTCGAAGATGGGTCACGGTCGCTTCCAAACCGCCGACGAAAAGGCCAAGTGGTTGGGACCTTTGGCTCGCCAAAACCGCGCTTAAACTGCGTGCTCTCTTTGCCATTTTCTTTATGGAACCGGCGTCTCTATGGGATAATTGCTTTGTAATACATTGCGGTTAGAAGGGATTAATGCTTGTGTTCCTTTTCCTTTTGAGGCGTTCTGCCGTGGCGCCGCTGCTGGAGTCGAATCCAAAGAGTTCAATGAGCGCAGGTGCTGTGCTGCTTGAAACCCCTCCACCCCTTAATTTAAAATGTGAAAAATAGCAATTAAATAAATTCGTATTGATTGGAGTATCAATTTGAATTATTGATATTTTTTAATGGTGGGAGCACCAACGATCATGGAGAGAGAGGTCGACCATGTCCGCGTACTCAACCGCGGGATCCTCGAGTTCTTTCCACCCGTTGGCGTTGACGAGCAAGCAGATGCATCACGCGCAAAGTCGCTTGACGTAACCAACCCCCAGATCGTGGCACATTCCAGTCTTTATGGAGTCACAATCCTTTCTACACCTCAAGGTCTTGCAATTGCACGATTTCAGACCTTAGAAGAAGCTACAAATACCAGTGTGGAGAAGGGCGATAGCAACTTGGATCCGTTAATTGCCATGCCTGTGGATGTCGTTGTCGACTTGCCGACGTCGCCGTATTTACTCTCGTTATCCCCTTCGCAGAAGTTACTGGCCATTGCCTTTGACTCATCGCTTGCAATCTTTGAAGTTGCCCGACTCGTTGATCCTCAAGCTACAAAGAAGCCTATTTGTCTTTGCAACGGTGCAGATGCTTTGAGTTTGTCGTGGTGCAAGCAACTCAATGGAAACGGTGACGACCAGTGGATTGCCGTCCTCACAACCAGCCGCCAAATCCATGTCTATAATATGCAAGGCAACTTGGAATGCCTTGAAGGTTCCATCGAAGCAACCTCTCATTGCTGGTCTCCCACAGAAAGCATCCTTGCTGTCGGTGACGACGAAGGCGTTATCCATAAGCTGCAGTACTTAGATACATCGTTCACTGAAGTTGGAACGCTCGTGAACTCCGAAAACAGCGACAACGCTCCAGGTAACGACTATAGTCACGATTTGGCACTCACGTTAAATGTAGTTCATCATATTAATTGGGCTGAAGAGGATCTTCTCTTTGCAGGCTATCGTATTGGCGACATTGACGACGTTCAAGTCACGGCATGCGTCTTTGACAACGGCACTGAAGTTGCACTCGATACAGTGGTTGACTTCTTTCCAAGTGAAACTCGTGAGCACACATTCTACTCTTGCTATCTTGAGCCATGGCGCATGTTCTTCGTCGGTTGTTCTCTCAGCACAGATATTGAGCTCCTCGTGAGTGATCCAGAGACAAACGAGTGGCAAAAGTGGAAACCTGAAGAAAAGTACACTCCGCGCCTTCCTATGACATCAGGTTTGCTCTCTTATCAAGTGGTTTGGCTCATATTCCTTAGATGACAACGACACGTACCCTGTCGGCATGGCGCTCGTTTTGAACTCCACGACAGATATCCTAGGTGACAATTGCCAGTTTTATCCTTGCCCCCTTGTTCTTTGTGCTACAACCGATGGGAAACTGCTCAACTTTGCCCTCTTGGACATCAGCGTCGGCGAGCCGTTGGATTTTCTAGCAGCCCCAAGCGATATTGGCGCCCCATCTCGTCCAACAGTTGATGCACCCTGGACTACGCCAAATGGCAACAAAGCTCAAGAGGAACAGCGTGTTGTCTTTGGGGTTTCAACAACCGCGCCTTCGTTTTCGTTTGAGTCGAAAGATGATTCTTATGGCAAAGGATCTGACAATGTCTTTGCCGACGATGACGATGAAGATGATGAGGATGAGGAAGAAGAGCGAAAAGAAGAAGAAGAAAAGGCTATGGCTGCCTTTGATGCTGTCGACAAGAAGGGCAAGGGAACGATACCATTGACCGATTTCGAAAAACTTTTTGAAGCACTTGGTACTGTCTGTTCCGCTGAGGAGCATACCCGGACAATCCACAAGCTCGACCGCAAAGGAGTCATTCGCAAAGAAGATTTTGTTGCGTGGTATCTCCAATGGATCTTTGCCGACTTTGAGGATGACAATGAAGACGACGATGATGCTAATGCTGGGGCTAAAAATATCGATCCTAATGCGCCCATAAAATCAGAGGCTGAAATTAAAGCTGCTTTTGCGAAGTTTGCGCCGCCTTCAGGCAGCTGGAAGTGTGAAGTATGCATGATCATGAATCCCACGGCTGGAGCTCCAAAATGTATTTCGTGCGATTCACCAAACCCAAACGCCACCAAATCGGCTCCTGCTCCCGCAGCTGCTGGTTTCGGTGCTTTTGTTGCCCCACCTGGCTCTTTCAAGGGTTTGGCTGTCTCCTCGACTGATAAGCCAACAGGCTTTGGCGCCCCTACTTCAGCCCCATCGGGTGCACAGGCGTTCAGCTTCGGTGTTCCATCCGAACCTCCAGCTTCCACTCCATCGTCTTTGAGCTTTGGCGTACCTTCTCAATCAGCGTCTTCGGCCCCGTCATCCTTCAGCTTTGGTGTTTCTGCTCAATCGACTCCTTCAACTCCAGAAGCGTTCAGCTTTGGTGTCAAATCTGAACCAGCAATGACAGAAAAGACTTCCAACAAGGAGTACGGAAGTGATACGAATAATGTTTATGTCGAGGACGATGACGACGACTCCGACGATGAAGAAGATCGTAAAGAAGAGGAAGAGAAAGTGTCCGCAGCATTTGACAAAGTTGATTCAAGTTGCAGTGGCAAAATTCCAGTGGCGGACTTTGAAAAATTATTTGAGGCCCTTGGCACTGTGTATTCAGCTGACGAGCATACACGGACTCTAAAGAAACTGGAGCGGGCTGGGTACGTCCACAAGTCAGATTTTGTTACTTGGTATATCACTTGGATCTTTGCCGAAGAAAACGAATCGGACGAGGAGGAGGATGCAACATCAGTGCCTGATGTGGACCCCTCAGCCACGATGAAATCCGAAGCTGAAAGAAAGGCGGCGTTTGCTAAGTTTCAAGCTCCAACAGGCAGCTGGAAGTGCGAAACTTGCATGATTATGAATACGGATCCAAAAGCCGCTAAATGCGCATCTTGCGAAACACCAAATCCCAACGCTCCCAAAGAAACCAAGTCTGCAACATCATTAAGCGCCTCTCCCTTTGGGGCAGGCGGATTTACCCCATTTGGCGTTTCCACAGAGAAGAAGGCATTTGGCTTTGGTGTGACTTCCACACCCGATGAAAAGACGACAACACCATCTGCGTCACCAAGTACGGCACAACCAACGTTTAGCTTTGGCGTTCCCAGCGACAATAAACCTCCTACGTTTTCTTTTGGTGTCAAGACGGAAGAAAAAGTCAACGAAAAGAGTGACTATGGAAAAGACACTGATAATGTTTTCAACGACGAAGATGGCAGCGACGATGATGAGATTGACGAAGAAGAACGCAAAGAAGAGGAAGAAAAGGCCAGTAACGCGTTTGATCAAGTGGACACAGAGGCAACAGGAAAGATTCCAAGTTCAAAGTTTGAAAACATTTTCGACGCACTTGGCACTGTTTACTCGGCTGACGAGCACACCCGAACGACCAAGAAATTGGACAAGAACGGTTATATTTTCAAGAAAGATTTTGTTGTCTGGTACCTCAATTGGATCTTTGCCGACGATGATGGTGAGGACGACGAAGAAGAAACCAGCGCGGCACCTGATTTCGATCCAAATGCAGCCAAGAAGTCTGCGGATGAAATTAAGAATGCTTGGAAAAAATTTGAGGCACCACCTGGAAGCTGGAAATGCAGCGTTTGCATGATTGTCAACAACGATGAAAACGCCTCTCGCTGTGTGTCGTGCGAAAGTCCCAATCCAAACGCAAAATCGGAAGTGAAATCTGAAGAAACGGAACCATTGTCGTTTGGTTCTGGTGGATTCAAGTTTGGCGTAACTGAAGCAGCTCCATCGAATGGTTTTGGCGTCAAGCAGGCTGAATCAAACACAAATTCGTTCTCCTCCATTAGCTTGGGAGCTGGGAATTCCATCTCCCTAACTGGCTCGAAAGGTTTCACATTCCCAATGCCGACTTCAGCCTCAAAAACTTCTTCAGACTCGACGGCCGACGCAAAACCTGCAACTTCAAATGCACCAGCTGCAAAGCCTGCATTTTCATTCGGCGCAACGTCAACTCTAAAGGCAGCCACCTCGTATCCTCCAGACACGAGTACCAAACATCCGGTTACATTTGGAGCAACAACAGCCAAGCCTGCAAGCCCTGCTTATCCACCTGATACAAGCACAAAACCTGCAGTTGCATTTGGTGCCACGGCTGCCAAACCAGCTAGTTCTGCATATCCACCAGACACAAGCACGAAGCCGGCAGTTGCATTCGGAGCCACGGCAGCCAAGACTACTAGCTCTGCCTATCCTCCCGACACCAGTACAAAACCTGCAGTTGCATTTGGTGCCACGGCCGCCAAACCAGCTAGTTCTGCATATCCACCAGACACAAGCACGAAGCCGGCAGTTGCATTCGGAGCCACGGCAGCCAAGACTACTAGCTCTGCCTATCCTCCCGACACCAGTACAAAACCTGCAGTTGCATTTGGTGCCACGGCCGCCAAACCAGCTAGTTCTGCATATCCACCAGACACAAGCACGAAGCCGGCAGTTGCATTCGGAGCCACGGCAGCCAAGACTACTAGCTCTGCCTATCCTCCCGACACCAGTACAAAACCTGCAGTTGCATTTGGTGCCACGGCCGCCAAACCAGCTAGTTCTGCATATCCACCAGACACAAGCACGAAGCCGGCAGTTGCATTCGGAGCCACGGCAGCCAAGACTACTAGCTCTGCCTATCCTCCCGACACCAGTACAAAACCTGCAGTTGCATTTGGTGCCACGGCCGCCAAACCAGCTAGTTCTGCATATCCACCAGACACAAGCACTAAACTTGCAGTTACTTTTGGATTTACTGGAGCCAAATCAACCAGTTCTGCCTATCCTCCTGACACAAGCACCAAACATGCAGTAGCCTTTGGAGCCACTGCAGCCAAACCAGCTAGTTCTGCCTATCCGCCCGATACAAGCACGAAGCCGGCTGTTGCTTTTGGATTTACCCCCGCCAAGACAGCTACTTCTGCATACCCGCCAGATACCAGCACAAAGCCGGCTGTCGCGTTTGGAGCCACAACAACCAAGTCTGCAAGTTCTGCCTACCCTCCTGACACCAGCACCAAGCCCCCTATTGCCTTTGGCGCACCCAAGCCGGCCAGTTCTGCTTATCCTCCAGACACTAGCACTAAACCTGCTGTTGCATTTGGCGCTACTACAGCCATGCCGGCTAGTTCTGCCTATCCTCCAGACACTCGCACTAAACCTGCTGTTGCATTTGGTGCTACTGCATTTAAGCCGACAAGTTCTGCTTACCCGCCTGATACAAGCACCAAACCTGCCGTTGCCTTTGATGCCACAGCAGCAAAGCCAACGAGCTCTGCCTCTCCCCCAGACACAAGCTCCAAAGCTCCCGTTGCCTTTGGATTTGGCTCTTCCTCAACACCGTCGTTTTCGTTTGGGGCGAAAACTACACCATCACTTTCGACCGATACGAGCAATAAGTCTGTCGGTGGATTTGGCACAACCACTCCTAAAGTCGCGTCGTCCACCCCTTCTCAAGAGGCAGGCAGCAAACCGCCAACATCGTTCACTCCGGCACCAGCTCTCGATACCTCGAAGAATACTCTAAAATTTGGTGGTTCCCAATCCAAAACCCCAGCAGCATTCTCCACAGGGGCTGTATCATCAACTCAAGGCACGAAACTGCCTACCGGAACTGTTCAGCTGCAAAAAGCCCTACCAGCTAGTGCTTTTGAGGGCGAAATGTGGAAATTGATCAACGGATTTGATCAATCCTTCCAAAAGATTCGACAAAAGGACGATACATTTATTGCTCAAAAGAATCAACAAGAAGCTCCTTTTGTTGCAACGCTGAAGGAATTGCGAAGTGAAGTACTGAACATGTGCGAAGTGGTTGACAAACTGAACGACTCGTACGAGAAGATCGAAAAAGACACGCAAGTCATTATGGGCTACGCAAGTGATGTTGATGCCCAGTCAAAGTGCTCTGACAATCTACTCAAAGCTATGAATGATAAAAATCTTGTGGCGCAATTGGAAGACGAGCCATTGGACCAGAGATCGCAAAATAAGCGCGAAGCTCTGCGCAGTCAGCTGGAAACAATTGAGCGGTATAGTGTTGATTTGGAAAAGCATGTCGCATCCTTGAAACGACCAGGACAAGCGCAATCTGCGAGGTATGATGAACCCTTGTGTCGTGTATTTTGTATTGAGTTTTGCTTTAGCTCGATGAATGACACAACGCATTTATTCCGCATTCTGAAAATGAACTATGAAACTTCAAAGCGTGAATACAACCGTGTGCTGGAACTCGAAGATCAATTCAAGCGTCTCGAAATGAAGACCCAACTTCAAAGTCGCATTCAAAAGACTTCTACTCCCATCCCAACGAAAGAACTCTTGAAACAATTGCGCCACAATGAGCAATCACAGCGCACGCTCAAGTCAAACCTTCTCAAATGGACTAGCGAGCCCATTAAACCACGCGTGATAGCAAATGCCGTCCGCCGAAGACCACTACGCGAAACCATTTCGGAGCTGAGGCCAGCGCCAGAAGTACCAGCTCGGGTTGCAAGCAAACTAATGTTTGGGGCAAATACTACCATACCCTCTCAAGCTACTGAATCTGGCAACTTGTCTTTCCAGCCCGTCCCGACGAAACCCAAACCATTGGCGAAAGTCGCAGCCTCGACAGAGAACGAAACCACCAAGTCTGTCTCGTTTGCGCCTTCAACAAAGCCTGCAGCGCTCAACTTCGCCAAATCGACAACGTTGAAATCGATGCCATCGTTGGACTCGCTCTCATTTGGTAAGAAGAGAGAAAAAAGTGTTTCAGATGAACCCGAAGAAAAAACGGACTCACCACGCGCTCGAAAGTTGTCTACTGGTAGTAAGTCTGGTACTCCAGAACGACCGACTGGGTTCAAATTGAGCACGCCGACGGTGCCAACTGTAAAGCCATTGGATTTTGGAGCCAAGCCGAAAGAAACACCGAAGGAAATGCCGTCTTTTTCGTTCAGTGTGTCTGCAAAACCAACAGAGAAACAACCCTCTCCCTTTTCCACTCCTGCTCCAGCAGCCACACCTGCAATCAATTATGTCGAGCGCCTGAAGGCGTTTTATGCGGCGTATGCACCTGGCAAGAGCACCGAGGCTGCTGAAAAGCTGCTCGAAAAGCACAAGGGAAAAGAAGAGGAAGTGTTTCAAAAGCTGCTTGTCAAATACATCAGCGACAAAGCCACCCTGGAGCATGTCAAGGAATTCCTGAAAACGGGCAGAGTACCAGAATCGTTGAAGAATTTGGCGAAACCTGCTGACACTTCTGCAGCCACTACGACAGCACCCCCTGCGTTTGGTGCTAAACCACCAACTGCGCCTGTTGCTGCGTCGCCGAGTCCATTTGGAACCGCTGCAGTGTCTACAACCACCACAACTGCATCTCCGTTTGGATCGGCGACAACAGCTTCAAGTCCATTCGGAAGCACTGCTGCAACCCAAGCTACCCCAGCAACTGCTGCAGCTAGTCCATTCGGATCGACTTCAGCTTGGCCAAGTACACCAGCTTCACAACCCGCGGCATCTCCATTCGGTAGTGGATCCACGTCAAGTTTTGGCGTTGATTACCGATCCAAAGTGGTGGAATTTTACAAGAAGCACAACCCTGATAAGCTGGCTGAAGTCGACACTGTGCTTCAGAAGTACAAGGGGAAGGAGGAAGAGCTCTTGCGTAAGCTTGAAGCCAAGTACAACAAACCTCAAGCTACGGGCTTTGGATCTGCAAGCCCATTCGGAGCACCTGCAAATTCTGGCTTTGGTGCCGCCGCCAGTCCGTTTGGAAGCACAACACAGCAACCAGCGAAAGCAGGATTTGGAGCAGCTGCTTCTCCATTTACAACTCCAGCGCAAGCTGCACCGAGCACACCTTCATTTGGGTCGCAAGCACAAGCCAGTCCTTTTGGTGCCTCGTCATCAGGTTTTGCGTCTGCGAGTCCATTTGGTGCTGCGTCGACGCCAGCTGCGCCAGCTTTTGGCACGACCACTTCGCTCGGTGGAAATTCTCCCTTTGGTGCTCCATCTGCGACTCCAGCTTTTGGCTCAACAACGCCCATGGGCGCTGCATCATCTACTCCTGCCTTTGGTGCGACGACAGCTCTCGGTGGATCCGCATCGCCTGCGTTTGGCTCGACGACTGCCCTCGGTGGCACGGCCACTCCTGCTTTTGGCTCAGCTAGTCAACTGGGCGGTGGATTTGGCTCATCGGCTCCTGCTTTTGGTGCTCCCTCTGCTCTTGGTGCTGCCGCCCCTGCCGCCGGTGGTGGATTTTCGGCATTTGCCACTTCATCGACCCCAAGCTTTGGTTTCGGCGGCCAAGCCAGTGGTGGAGGCTTTGGAGGTCAAGCTACTAGCGGCGGCGGCGGCTTTGGCAGTGGATTTGGACAGACTTCAGCATTTACAAGCTCGAGTTTCACGCAAGCCCGTCGATAGATGAGCATCCAACCTTAATTAAGAATTTTCATGTCTTTGACCATAGGGTGCGCCCTTTACGCTTTACACTCAACACAGACAGTATAAAATTTTACGTATAGAAACGTTAAGTAATTCTTACTTTACATTTACTGTAGAGCACAGCTGTTTCTTTTTAGAGCATTTACGACTATATTTTGACAAAGCGCAGGAACAGGTTATCCCCAGACAAGGTAACTCAACTTATTCAGCTGTACATGAATTCAGATGTGTCTGGGCGGGGCAGTCTTGTTGATGTCATGATGGGAAATGAAAGCGACGGTGGTTGCAGCGATAATGAGGCAGAAACCCAAACAGCCAACTAAGTATCGCTTGAGACATATTGGTACAATGAAATTGCAGTCATAGTCACTCATTTGAGCTGCGCAGCAAGATCCTGGCAGGTTACAGTTTGTGTTCCAGAATGGACACAGATTTGATTGGCTGAAATATCCTTGTGGAGAGTTTACACTTGACATTCTTTTACCATGTAAACTGTGTACAGTGAACGTACAGTAAATTCGCGCTTTACGTAAAATGGCACACTCTATTTGACCATCACTTGCAGGAACATGGACGCCAAATTTGCATTTTGAAGATGGACGAAGTCGACGTCGAGCACGTCCGCGTCCTCCATCGTGGGAGTCTTCGCTATGCAGCATGGCGAGAGGGAGAACATCGAGACTGCGCATTGCGACCACAGCTGTGTCATTCCAATCGGTACAATGTACGGAGTGACCATCGTGGTCATCCCGAACGGTCTTGGCCTTGTGCGATCGACGACATTGGACGCCGCTGCGAATGCAAGCGTGGAGAAGATGGACAGCAAGATGGACGCTGAGGAAAACTTAGCCATGGATGCGACGCTGCAATTCCCAACGACACCGCTTCAGGTTGCACTCTCGTCCTCGGAACGACTTGTTGCAGTCGCCATGGCTTGGTCCGTTGCGATCTATGACATCGCGGACCTTCTCGAGAATGCAAATGCCGCAGAATCTCGCGCTTGCGCTCTCGGCAGTAATAGCCATGTCGTGGATGTATCCTGGTGCGCTTCACTCGACGCAGACGACGACAAATTCTTGGCAGTCATGACTTCTGACCAGAGTTTTCATATCCTGGACAGCCAAGCGCGGACTTTGTGCGGACATTCGTCGCTGCAAGCCACTTCACTGTCGTGGTGCTCGACTGGTGGACCTCTTCTCGCAGTCGGAGACATCGCCGGCGACGTCCACAAGCTCCGCTTCACTGGAGATTCCTTCCAGCCCGCCCATGCAAACCCCCATCGATCCCAACAAACCCGTCAATGCCAGAGGTACAAATGTCGTCGTTTTCTCCATGGAGACTCATGTTCCATTCTGTAGTGCATCATGTTCACTGGGCGGAAGAGAATCTTCTGCTTGCCGGCTACAAGATGGGCTCTTTCGATGCTGTCGAGATTTCAGGCTGTCTTTTCGACCACGACTGCGCGATTGCGCTCGCCACCGTCGTGGATTTCTTTCCAAGCGAGACGCGCGACCATGCGTTCTACTCGTGCTATCTTGCGCCATGGCGGACATTTATTGTCGGCTGTTCCGTCAGTCCCGACCTTGAGCTGGTTGTCCATGACCCGGAGAGTGAAACTTGGGAGAAATGGAAACCCGAGGAAAAATACACGCCACGTCTTCCCATGACCAAAGGTAATCCGCGCAGGAGACCGCAAGGAATTCACATCCGCGGCGCGCTTAGATGAGACTTTCCCCATGGGCCTTCTTAGCCTCCATTTGAATGCAAGCCATGCGATTCCACGCGACTCGAATGCCGCGTCGTTCTTCCCAAGTCCAAGGATTTTATGCCCCACGACGGACGGACTGCTGCTCAATTTTGCCTTGGTCGACTTGACACTCGAAGAGCCCATCGAGTTTATCGTCGCACCAGAGCCGCTCCCTCGGAAGCAGCAGCCTTCCGAACCAGTGGCGACCACCAACGCCGCCGACATGGGAGTTCCTGCATCCCATTTCGAAGCGCGCGTTTGGGTTTGGATCTACGACTTGCACGACATGCTGCAGAAAACACTCGAGCTCAACACTGGCGAGAACCCAGCGGTGGAGCCGATCGCCATGACGAGTACAATCGAGAAAGCAGTCGATTCCATGCGCAGTGTCTTGGACAAGATGGTGCAAGACATGCAAGCTTTGGACGAACTATCCACCGAAAGGACGATCGAGTCCATTTCGACATGGAATGAGCAACTGAAGCAGCCACAAGATGAGCGCGACGACGTGCCTTTGGACAAACGAGCGCAGGACACGCACGAAGCACTGGCATCGCGCATGGAATCGATCTCTCGACTGTGCGAGTCGGTGGACTTTCACTCCAAGGTGCTTGTAGTCCAAAATGCCGCCACGGGAGCTCCAAGATCATGTCCGTCCATGCTATTTCGTCTCCTCAAGGCAAACTACGAGCGCACAAAGCGGCAACACTTGAGACTTCACCGACTGGACCGCAATTCCATCAGATCCAACGAACTCAAGAGACTACGCCTCCTGCGATCCTTCCGTCGTCTTTCCAAGACGAAAACGTCGCGCGACGACAACTGAAGGAACAATTGACCAAATGGACCGACGCGGCCGTCAGACCGCGACACATTTCAAGCCAAGTCCGACTTGGTGCCGTGATAACGAGCTAAAGAACGCCACGACGTGTGTGATCTATCAACATGGAGGTCTACTAAATCATGAAAACATTGGAATTTGGCGCTGCGGCGACGGCGGGCCTTGACGCATGCCTTCTCTGAATTTGCTCAAATTGGAATGAAAGTTGGAGATCGCGTCCTTCCACACGCCCGTCGACGCGACGCTCACGACGCTCGAGCAATCGTCATCGGACAAGGACATGATTGCCGTCGACTCGCGCATGGATTCCATCGTGGTGGCCGTCGTCCGAAAGCTGTCGGCGCCGAATTTTTCCAGTAAATCGGGCCGGACCAAGTTGTACCCCACGTCAAGGAACTCATCCACGCGCTCGTCTTCAGAGGATGATCGATGGTCATCCGTGAGCTGGATCGCGCTCTTGCTGCGCCAATACTCCGTCGCTGGCCGGGGAACGTACGCGCTCTTGTGAGACGATCGGTTTGATGCGTACGAATGGGACGACGACAGCGGCGCATTCGACGGCGCATTTGATGGAATTCTCGTCAGCCGTGACGACGTGGGCAACGAACTCGTGAGTGTTCTCCCCGACGACATGGTCGCCGGTGTCTTTGGTGTCTTGGCTGGTCTCGGCGTGACTGGGCGAGGGGCTTCCGTGAGCACGCATCGAATGCAGAGCGCCATGACTTTATTCTGGTGCGGCACGAGTCCCGTCGTGAAGCAGAGCTTGCAGACGCGGTCCAAGCACACGCCGCACTGCTTCTTGAACTCAAACGTGCCAAAGGATTTGCTACAACATGCGCAGTGGCTGTTGGAGAGTGTCGAGGCGACGAACGATCGCTTCGACGACATGGCTTGGAGCTGGCGGAAGCATGAATCGAGCGCCGCGACTTGTGCCGCGCGCTTCTTCATATACCGACGGGAGAGCCATCCTGGGATCGTCCCTCGGAAGTCAATATGGACAGAGTAGACGACGTCGAGAAGACCAGGCTCGACCTCTGTGAACAAGTAACCTGTGTGACGCACGGAAACGCGGACGAGGCCATGGGATGCGTCCATGGGAGGGCATTCTGGGATGTCGATCGACTGCGCGAGCGACGCATAGCCACGAACGCCGTCATGGGTGGTAAACATATCCCTCACCTGGTCCAAATCGTCACTCCGAGCGTTCCAAGATGGAATTCTTACCTCGAGAAGGCATGCATCGCGATTCTGGATGACGCCTGATGCTTTGAGAGACATCCATTGAATGCCAACGTGGTGGTATGGCATGTCGGTCTCGATGTCCGTGAGCGTGAGTGTTTCGAGCGGGTCAAAGTTGTGATAGGATGGGAATTGCTCGCAGATCGTCGCCGCCTCGTCGAGCGAGCCTGGGATTTGCATCGAACCTGCATAGACGGCGACGTTGCCTCTTGCTTTGCCTGAAAAGACTTGGACGTGGCAATCTTTGGCCGTGCCGTCCAAACTCCACTCGATCTCGCCCTCCGAGTTGATCAGCTGCGCGTCGAGAATGAACTGGCGCAGAGATTCCGACGCGATTTCGTTGATTTCGTGCTCTTCATGGAGCGTCCACTTGGGTCGTCGGAGAGCGTGCATGGATGACCAGCCTCTGTCTCCCAGACGCAACGAAATAATTTACGCAATGCTCGCGCTGGCCCTGCTGGACTCTGGCAAAGATGGAAGCCATTACGTCACACACGTTGCTCGACTGGCGGAGAGTTAGAGAGTATAAAAGAACTCTCTACTCACAAGCACACTCCAAGTCAAGATTCACGCCCGTGAGAATGGCAACCACAGTCCTCTCACAGACGAGAATGACAAGCAATCCCTGTCCACGACACGTCATGCAATGAGTGCAACGTCTTGTCTACTGACAATTCACACGGTTGTTTCAATAGGTCGCTGGGTTTCCCGACTTGTTTTCGAGACTTGGTGTGAATATTATATATTGAAGGTTTAGAATGATTCATGCAGGTTATTATATTATACAGGTACAATTCGCAGTCAAAGCAACAAGTTTGAACCAGATCCTCTTAACAAACGTCAATTTGGTGATGGTATTAGTTCTTAGAGGCAATTCAACCCATCGAGTGTATTTTGCACATTAAGGTCAGCTCGTTTCCATCTTAACAAGGGCGCATGTCCTTCACATGTTTGACTGCTACGACTTGGCAGATGGCAGAGTTGATCCCTGCGTATGGTGCTTTTGAACATGGTTGGTGTTTGTGGGAGTGGTGATAGGAGAGTCCAGGTAGAGAGGGAGTAGAGAGTCACCCACACAAAGAATCTCCATGCTTCAAATTCAACGTTGCCGAACTGACCAGAGTGCCACTCTGTCCACGGCGGCGCATATCGCACGCTTTCGCAGCCGACGGCGCTCGCTCTTTCAAGGCGACGACGGTGGAAAGTCACCGAAATCACTGATCGTATGCTCGACGACGAAGCTGTGGACTCTCATTTGCCGCTGTGGGAGATCCAGCGTTCGATGTGGCAACGGGGAAAGTAAATGTGGGATGGTCAACAAACGAAGACCGCGGAGAGTTGCCGCGTTTGACCGCCTTGTGTTTGTCCAAACGACCACGTCGACGATTGACGAGTGTACCACGTCGCGTTGCTGCGTTTGCATGGCTTTTCCTTGAGATTCGCAGCTTGTAACCAAGTTGGTGCCGACCGATTGTATGTTGTGGCGTCGATGCCCGCGAATGTACAAGAATCCACGCATACAAAGGAAGGACGCCGAGAATCTGATGCGACTGGATTCCAAAGGCGCAGCTTGGAAAGTTCCCCGACGTTGTCAAAGAGAGTACACTGTACGCAAGTGTACATGGGACTCATCCGTTGCTGTCCATTGCAAGGATGGTCCAGTCGACGACGCGTTGATTACAAGCGCCCATCGCGCAGCCACACGGGCGTCATCGGTGAGAGAAGAATTGAGCACCCACGATGGATGCATGCGGGGTTTCGACGGTGGAACGGTACCCAGCTTAGTCGCAATTTCGTTCTGCCCGCAGCTCTCTCAGGGGTCGCTTCTTCGGGGTTGAAATCAACGTAATATATCGCGGTAACGTCCCCAGCGCACCCTTCACCCATTTCAAGTTCTTCGTCGCGGATCCCCTCCACTTCTCGCTTCAACTTTAGACGTATCAGCGGGACAAAGACAGGGATGGGAGGATGGGAAGCCACTTGAAGCATCCAGCATTGTTCTGCTTACAATCTCGACTTGGCTTGACGCAAGTCAAAGTCCCTCGTCATCCCCCCCCCCCCCCCCCCGACAAACCAAATTTTGGTTTGTCGGCCTATGTGGTTGTACGGATAAATATCCGGACAGCGTTGTCAACACAATATCCGGACGGCTTTTGAATATCCGGTTGATTATCCGGTTTCGTTCGATTCCAATTCATTTTCAGCGGTGAAGGATGGACAAAGTGACCGAGCTACAAGAATGCGTCGACAAGATGGCGCTCGATATGTTTAATGCGCTGCGTCTGCTTCCTCCTCTGAGTAAAAAAGACGAAAAGAATGCAGATGAGGTCGCAGAGCAGATCGAACGGATAAAAGGCTTGGCACGAGACTTGCTCTTGAGTGCCAAACGGACAAATGAAGTGATCGATATGTTGCAAGGGCTGGGCAAGACAGAAGCGGACCAACTGGAAGAGATGCGACTGCTCCAAATTGCAAGCGACGAAGAAGCCCGCAATTTGCTCGAAGCAGAGGCCGAAGCGCTCCAGTGGAGTCAAAGAGCACAGGAATCGCTCAAAGTCATCTGCGAGACACGACTCAAGAGAACAACATCACAACGAATTGCAAACGATACGACGTAGAATTAGGACCTATTATGGCGAAAACGACGATGGATACAAGTATGCCTTTGTCGCGAGCTCGTATCCAGCTAGGAGCGCCGCACCCGAGTCGATGAGAACGTCGTATATTGTAGAGTCCACCTGTACGTTGCCTTTTGCACTGCTTCTCTGGGCGTATGCGTCCAAGCAAGTGTGCACTTCCTTCCATATTGCTTGCTCTGCTGCCATGGTGAGCGTACGATCTGTCCAGCACATTAGCCCAAGCGGAACGTCGGACGGGGCCACAGGAGGACTGTACTGCGCAAGACCAGCTTCTTTCTCCATCCACGCCACATACGCAGCTTGTGTCCATCCTCTAGCTTGCGCAGGTGTTTGGAGCGCAACAGGACCGCGTCCAAGTAGGTGATGCCAAACATTGCTCGGGCGAATCTTGTCGACTTTGGGATCTCTGCACACGCGGGCTGTTTCGACAAAGAGTAGATGACGAAACGCTTTGAATTCTTCCCACGCCAAGCCAGTCTCTGGTGTCTTCATAGTTGAAAGGTTGCTCAAGTGCATTTCCAACTGGGCCATATCGCTGGCTAGGCGACACTTTCCCGCTTCACCAAGAGGTCGAACAAGTGCCGCATGTCGAACGAAGTATGACAAGAGGCGAGTACACATAGCATCGAGACTGGCTTCACGGATCGATGAGCCTGCATCAAGCCCAAGACGTTGGAGGTGTTCAGCCTCGATGACTTGATACACATTTCCAAACTCAGCCATGAAGCGAGAGCCATGCATCGGCGCTTGACTTGCCGCATCTCCAAAGGTTTCTTCGTGCATCGTTGCAAGTATGCCTTCCAGTTTAGACGTGAGCACGGCAAGGTATTTTCCAAGAAGGCGCAAGGCCAGGTTATGAACACGATCACGTGTTGAATCCAGCTCAGGGCGACGCCAAGCGCCAAGGGCATCGTCCAGTTGGACACAGACTGTGACGAGTGCAACGTTGTGGGCATGGGCAGTCGTACGTTGATTCGACGGCGGGAGAGCAAGTGTTGAGGGGGAGTTGTGAGCAATGGCAACGATGTTTCTGCAGAAGAGATCAATGCCTGTTTCGAGGCCGGGGAGAATGGCAGCCAAAAAAGCTTGGTCATGGCTTGCTCCATCAATTTCTTGTTGAATAATTTTGAGCAACACGGCCATATCACTACGACTTGGTGGCGATGGATGGTAGTTGGCTGATTGGGGAAACATCATCTGCACAGGCGCAGCAATTCGTCGAGTAGATCTATCAACGAAAGCATCCAGAAGCGGGGTAAATGCACCAACAAGTTGCAGTCTCTCTTCTCGGGAGGCGCACACCACCAGAGTGTCCAAGCTCAAACGTGCTGTTGTTGTTTGGAGCTGCGTTACCACTGAGTTTGCCTCTGTGCGGATTTTTGGATACGTTGTCACGAGAGCTTGCTTAACGGACGCACGGTACTCCAGGGTTTGCGTCATGAGGTCACGCACCAACGCACATGAAATATCCCAAAAGGTGGCAAAGAGCGTCGGCTCATCGGGGGCAAGCACTAGATCTAAGAATGTGCGCCCGCCGGGAGCTGGAGACTTGAGTAGGACGCGCTGTAGGTTCCATACTTGAAGCGCATATGAGGATAGCGTATCGAGAACAGCTTGACATGCTGCCCACACGTCTGCTTTAAGCTTGGCATCGTCGAACGAAGACTCACGGAGGCAAGCCAAGCATTTGGTTTCCACGTCTTGAAGAGCTGCGTTGACAGCCGCTTGGACATGTTCTGAGAGGGTAGACGCTCCAAGTTGAAAGAGAGTCTGCAAAGCACGGCCGATGGTTGTTTGGTCCATTGCAGCCATACCTTGCCGAAGTAAGCCTTTCATCCGCCTTGTTAGCTCTGATCGCAAATTTCGCAGAGTTGGTAGAGCTGGAGCAACTACACCAAGCGACCGAAATGCAGGATCTTCACCTTCAAGAATGAGCTCGGCTTCACGGAGAGCAGTTGATATGGATGTGTAAACAGTATCATTGTCGGCCGAGGACACCATGTCTGACTGAGGCAATGATATTGACGAGAGGGTTTCAACGAGGGATTGAAAACGCAAGACTTTTTGGAGAACTGTGGTGCATAGTTCGACATTACGCAATTGTTGGACGTTGCGTTGCAGCGCACGATGGACTTTGTGAATATCCGAGTCCATGCGTAGGATCGCAGCTTGGACATCCGACACATCAGCATGCAAGAGTTTCACTTTGGACTTTAGTCCATCCACCGAGCCAACATGATCGAGGAGGTCTGTGTGGGAGGCACCAATGTAGTCCTCAATTGCGCTGTCGATCGTTTGAATCGCCACTGCCAGTGTGTGAGAAAAATCTTCGGAGGCGCTGGAAGATGCTGTGTTTGTGGCGTCCTTCGCAATGATTGCACTTGCAATTTGCGCTACATCCACGTCAGGTTTCAAGAAGACACGCAACTGCTCTACGTGGATACTGTGAGACTTAGAACGACCAATGAGAGATTGTACCGTCTGCATGTAACTTGGACACGACGTCTTCCATATTGTGCGGCGCGCCCAAATTTATAAAATGAAAGAGGATTGAAACTAAAGAAATATTAATTAATACAGTATATGGAATAATAGAGATGACTCGTATAACACATTACAAATTGATAAAGTGTATAAATTTATAGGATATTTCCATTCAAATCAAGCTTTGAGCCGTTTTTTTTGCAAATCTTCCGCCGACACGGAAGGATGCTAAGTGTGGACGAGTTCATCCAATGCTGCCAGGTATTCCTCGTGAATGGAAGTGCAGGCTCTGCAGCTCAAAAAGAAGCCCACGAGAGACTGCTTGTTTTCCAGCAGCTGCCGACGGCTTGGCAAGTCGCTCTTCAAGTGTTGATGGCTTCGTGTGATAACGGCGCGCAGTCCACACCAGTTCCCGACTCGGCCAAGTTCATTTCTGCGCAAATCGTTCGATTTTCGATACCAATGCTGGCGGACAACGACCAAATCCTAGTTCGAGACCGTTTGCTTCAGTACCTCCGAGTGGCCAAGAATCGAGGGGTGTCGACAACTCCAGTGGAGCGACTTGTTTGCCTCGCCATTGCAAGTGCAGTCGTATATATTGCGTCCGACTGGGGCTCATGGAAAAATCGACTGCAAGGTGCATTGCTCGATGACCCATCGTCCATTCGAGGACTGCAGCTCTTGCTCGATATCTTGGCAGGAATCCCAGGCGAATTGTATTCGGCTTGCAGCACAGCAGCGCTCAACAGTTTGAGTTCAGAGCCATTTGAAGCAATGGTCCGTGAATTCCACAAAGAAAAGAACCATATTATGCAATTAGTTAGTGAGACTTTGAGCTCTGCGTGCGTCATATTCTCCATCAGAGAACGTCTCATGATTGCTTGTAGGTCAGACGTAGCTCAAGCTGCCCTCACGGTGCTTCAAAACTGGGGTCACGACACAATGCCTCATGTAGGGATGGAATTTGGGTTGAGTTGTCTTGATTTAAGCGACGGGTACGTCCATCGACCTTGCATTGATCAAATTGACAGCTGATCTAGTGGTCTCTTTGGTCCACTAATGGACTTTGTTGTCTCTGCAAGGCCTGAAGTCTCGCAATTGGCGACAGAGATCATCTGCGACGCTTTTGCACACATGAGCAACGCTCCTTCCATGTATAGCGCCCTTGCATTCAACCTTCCTCACTCTGTCATTGTAGTCCGTACGAGAAATATCATCACGAAGCAGTGTTAGTCATTCGACTGGCCAAGCAGATCTTGACGACGGAGCCAGGATTAGCTCAGACTCAAGCAGGCCTGTTGTCTCAGTCAGACATTGACGAGGATGATCAAAGAGTTGTAGCGGCACGTGGCCTCGCAAAAATTGCCGCCTGCATCGCTTGTGGCGGCTCACATTACATATTCGCGGGTAATTGGTGTCTTGGTGTAAGGCGTGGTGAAGGTTGCGATGACAACTTCAGTCTGGTGCGTGGGCATTGCTTGATCTAGAGCTCATTCTCCTAGACCTACTTGAACTTTTTAGTCCTGTGCACTTCATTCCCAGTCGTAAGTGTCGTCGAGCCGACGCTCGAGTTCTGGTACACATTGCTGGAGATGCCTCGACACTGGACAGACGTCCCTGGCCTCTCTCCAGGAGCAGACTGGACTGCCTTTGTTCAATCGGCGATGCCAGTTGTGGAGCAAGTTGTGAGTCTATTGCTCCAGCGGTGCCAATTTCCACAACACTTTATTCAAACCAACCAACTCAAGTCTGACCACGCTGATGTCGACGACGTGCGTGACTTGCGGAGGTAAGATCCTATCTGCTGGGCTTTTGACACGAATCTTCGCAGAGAGATTGGCGACGTGCTGTTGAGTTTGTTCACGGCGTGGCCTTCGACATCCCAGACAAATGCGTTGCAAGGATCATTTTCATGCCTCGAGCACATTATTCAAATGGTCCGCGCTTCCGAGCAAATCCACGAACTCGATGCACTCCTCTTTGTGCTCGATTACATGGTCGAGCTCTTTGATTTGGACGACATCGAGCAGTCCGATCCTGTTTACATTGGTGTGAAGCAGCTCTGGCAGGTTGTCATCCAAGAGTTTGCCAGGTTTCCAGATCACGTCTTGCTTCTCCATGGGATGTCGAGGTACATTTTGAACTCTTCGATAGATCTCAATTGCGTTGGTCAGGCTCATTAGCTCGCTTGTCCTTCCTATCCAATTTGATGGCCCTTACTATGTTTCCATGGCAACTGCTATGGTTAAAGGTCTCAAATATGCCTCTGTCTGCACCAATTGTGCCAAGTCGCTGCTGAAAATGAGCTCCGCACTTTTGTCACACCGCTCGTGCCATCTTTTCTCTCACAGTTTACTGTAGGAAGCGACGAGTTGGGCTACAAGTTCGTGGAGATTGCATTCAAGTGCTCTTGGCTACGATGAACGACGACAACGTGCACGTCACACTCTTGGCATTTCAAGCCGCCTATGGCGATGTTATCGAAGCACTTCTTCGGCTCGGTCACAATTTTCCCGACGCAGGTATGACACTCCTTGTGGAGTTTCATAAAGTGATTGTGTAGACTATGTTACGCTGGTCAACTGCGCATTTCCTCGACTAGTTACTTCTCTCCAAGGTTTTACTCCAAGCTCCAACCCCAACGATGTCGCTGCTGTCTTCTACCTCCTTGCTCGAGGTCTCCGAGGAATTCAAAACTTGCCCATACGCAATGCCTTCCTTGTCCAAGAATGGACGCTGATCCATCCGATTGCATTGCACCATGGCAGCTCCCATCCTAAAGTCCGAGAGACGGCCGTCGAACTCTTCACAGCAATGATTCCATCGTGCACACATGTCGACACCCTCGTCGCGATTGTGTCGCTCTGTCTTACGTGGCACGACCAGAGCGCTGCCCCCAACGTCCTTGCTTGCCTCGGAGTGCTTGCCTCCACCCAGAGAATGCTACATCCTCAGCTTCTTGGCTACCTGACGACTGCTTTTCGATCGTGCTGTGCCAAGTTTGACTACATCCCTGGTTCCCCAGATGTCCGGACAAGGCTCCTCGAGCGATTTTTGCATCCTCATGAAGACTTGGCCCAAGAAGGAATTCAAGTCTTCCTCCTCATGCGAGAAGTCATTCGCGCGGCGCCTGAAGTTCTTCGTGGCGCATCGCTCCTCGTCGAGGTTCTCCAGTTTGGTTGCGATGTCTTGGCCGTGGATCACAAGTTGCCAGACGTGACGGATGCAGTCTGCTCGTTCTTTGGCGACGTTCTTTCCCAAGACAATGCTCTTCCCGTCTTGCAACAAACGGCTGCTGCGTGGATCGAAGCTCTCTTGATCTTCGTGGCTATCTCGACAGTGTCGTCCAAGACACGCTGTGTCTCCCAAGTACTTCATCAAGCCCTCCATGCTGGCGATACTGACAGCCACCTTCGAGGTTTGTCCATTTCCATTCTGACGAGAGTCTGAGGTTTCGTCTAGACGTATTTAGCTCAGCGTTGCAACACGTCCTCGTTCAGAGACAGCTCTTCCAGCAGCGCATGACGTCTTCCGATGCGCTTCTCCTCGTACAGTCGATGCTTGGCATCAAGGATCGCCGCAAATTCCAAGTTTTCTTGGGCTCCATGGCCATGTATCTCCAAGGATATGGCCCACCGCCTTGGACTGCGCCGCCGACGAAAATCCTCAGTCCTCGCAGTCCTCTTCATGCAGTTGATATCTTACACTGAAGATGAACGAGAACGCAGTGTGATAACTCGTTGGGCTTTTGTGTTGAACCGCTTCCACATCTTTCACTCGGGGGGATAGTCACGCCATGATAATTTACCCCTTCATTACACACACGTCAATTGAGCGCAATGCTCCCAAATCGTTCGAGGATTCGATTCATTGCGGCATTTGTTGAGGTCGACCCGTTCATGATCTTTGTGTACTCATGGGAGGCTGTCGACGCTGGCGTATCAACAAAAACTTGGGTATACCCTCGCATCGCGCACTTGACACCTTGAGCATCCGACACGTCCTCAAAAATGATCCAACCGCCTGCGTTTCTTGATGCTACGGAACCGCTCTCTTGGTCAAACACAATGGTCCGCTGTGTCCAAATCGCCCGCTTGTCGAAGAATCGCAAGTGGTACAAAACCTGCAACTTTTTCCCTTGTGGATCTGTTGATGTCGTGAGCACGAGGTTGTTGTCAAAGAACGTCATCTGATGATCAGTCAGAGAACAACCCTCACTGACTCGGCGTACCTTGCGTCCCCCAGCCTTGGATTCGTCACGAGGCAGCCATTCTGCAAACACACTCACCGCGACATCTCGGAAATGACTGCGCACGAGACCGTACTTGAACATTTCAAGGAATGCAATGTCTTGACCCCATTCATCCAAGACGATGCCAAATGGAGAGCCGGAGACTGAATCTGGGAGCTTAGCGTACACTTCGGGAGTAAACTTGCTCAGCTGATGCTCGCTCAGTCGATGGAGCGCAGAAACATGTTCTGACGGATTGGCAGGAAGCGAATGCAAAACCCAAGGATCACATCGATGGTCTAGCAGCATCTACCAGCGACATGATGAGCAAACACACGCGCGTGGACAGTCAAACCTGTGCTTCTGATCGATTCCACGACAGACTGCGATACAACACTCCCTTTTCAAACGCAAAGAGGAGTTCGTTGAAGAGCCGTGCGAACTCCGCTTCTCCATGTATTCGATGTTGTTTTGCGTCGAGCGCGGCTTGTTTCCAATCGATATGTACTTCTTCCGTGGACATTGCTTTGCGTTTCCTCTGCTGTAAGCTGTGGAGTTGTCCTGTTAATTCTTCTGCCAAGCGCTTCAGCTCATGGAGTTCCTTGACCGCCTTTTCCTTGCTTTTCTGTTTGCGCAGTCGGTCTTTTTGCAACTTGACTTCACGATCGCTCAGTTGACTCTTCTTTAAGCCAGTATGAAGCGGCGACAGACTCTCCACGTCCGTCAGAGGCGACGTCGGCAGCTTGTCCCGTCTCGACGTTCGTGCCGTGGCCTGTTGCTTTTTCAGCATGTCTTCTCCACTGTGGTTTATCCGCTGGAAAATGCCCAATTAAATGCGAGAGAGTCAATTGGGACACATCGTGCAACACTTGAAAACACGATTCTGTCCGACATCCTCGTGCGTGGAACTGGAGATGATCAAGGCCAGCAGAGGAAACGGCGTACCGTATGTTTGGGCAAAGCCCATGTCAACTTGGCAACTTCAACTACAGTTGTACTTTTTCCACAAGCATCGGTTCTTCTGGCTAATAGCAGTAGATTGAAGTGACGGCAAAGACGCTCCGTTTAAGCTATCTCATGAGTCAAACAGACATCGGACGCACAAGATAAACCAAGTGGAATATGTCATGGGTCTTCTGTCTGTCAATTGATTTTAAAAAAATTGGGTGAGAAATAGAATAAATATCAACATTTGAAGGCGGTCGAAATTTCATAAATTTTGACAGACTGACTTCGATTTCCCCCAATTTCCATTCATCTCTGATGCCACGAAAAGTCTGTGGAGCAAAGCTTGGTGAGAAGAGGAAGTATGCGTTCCGTGCAAAAACTGCAAAGCCTGACTTCATCGAAGTGACACCTTGTGGTGTGCAAGAAACGAAAGAGCCAAGAGTGAAGATAAATCTTTTCACACACAGTCAAAGGCGAGTCGCTTGGGCGGTGTACTTTGCTGATGTGCTTGGATCCCCGCCCCCAAACCAATGGAATGAACGCGAGGGATGCAGGCGTTTGGTATACCTACAGGTTCACGGCAAAGCGTTGTGGATGTTCTTTTTTGCGTTGCACGTTGTCAAAGTCATGGCCAAGTCTACCAGGAAGATATTAAGCCACGAGGTGGCCACAACAAGGTTATCAACGATGGCACGGTGGACATGCAAATTATTGCTGATTGTATTGAAAACGGATGGAGTTTGAAGAATACTACAGCACTAGTCAACACAAACCGACGAGAAAACGGGCTTCAGCATGTTGGTGTTTCGGCTGTCAACAGTGCTCTGAAGCGCATGGATCCATTGGTTTACATCCCTTGTCCAACAAAAACAAGGAAACTCGGATGTGGACTCACCTTGGGCGGTTGCTCGATTCAATTGGACGCGTCAACTTGGTGTACGTCTTGGAATTTGGAGTTGGAGTTCCTCAATGGGAGAATGTCCACCTGAGTTTGATCCTGATAATGTCTCCAAAATTGACGTGGCTCAACTTGTATTCTGGGATGAAACTCATAAACAAGTTAAGATTGGTCAGTATGGTGCGTGTGGCTCGAAACGACAAGTGACAGTCCGTCGAGATATAAATGGGGCTGTTGATGTCCAGCATGGTTCATTTAGTGCCCCCAGATCGTTTCTCAAAACAAAGTATCCTGGCGAATCACGATTCTCTTTTGGATGTGCTGTTGTGGAGCAACATGGAGAGATTCATGGTGTTCGATGCAAGCCATTTGTCTATACTGGTCGTTGGATACGAACAATTGAAGAGTACGATCGTCTTTTGCGTGATGAAATTGATAGAGTTAAGTGTTTGTCATCAGACTCATCCAAATGGATCACTGGAAAGAGATCACCTCTTGATGGTAAGATGAGTTCCAACTACATGCAAACACTAAGCCACAGATTCATTAGGCTTCTTCGAAAATGATAAGTTGTGTTGCTTGCCCAAAATTGGCCATTCAACGATGTTGAAATTGGTTCAAGCTCAAATACACACGATCAGTGATTTAGCACGTGTAGAAGGAGACAACTTGTCCAAAGTCTCTGATGCTAGTGGGATCAGTGTTTCAAGACTCCAACAGCTCATTAAACTGTCCAAATCCGCCAATCCAGGCTCATTCGTATCCAAATTGGTTGATCATCGTCGTGCCAACAATCCATACCTTTCCCTGTATGGCACCAATTGGAGAAAATATATTGAACGCTCAACGAATCTTAAAGCACACGTGTGTATTACAAGTCTCATTGAGCATATCATGGCTGAATCTGCTGCATGCATGCGTGGAACAAAATTTGAGGAGTCTTCGCTGTTCGTTCATGATGCTCTTTCTCAAATGACGTGCAAATCTACAATTGAATGGATGAAATCGCAAAATTATTACGCGAGATGGCTTTTGCCTGAATGTGAGTTGAACAAAGGAACAGTGTATGAAGGAAGACCAATTGGAAACAGCCCCGAGTTAATGCCATGGGATTGTTCCTTGAACAAAGATGTCGATGATTCGTTTCACCTACATCGTGTCATGACACTGGCATTGCCTTCGGACAGTCCTTACAAGTTTTGCTCTTCTACACCAGGCCGACTCGACAGTGCGTACATGCGTCTCATTGAAGCTGTTCCTACAAGCGATCGAATTATTACCGACGTCAAGAAGTGCTTCACAGACCATATTCTACGGATAATTGAAGCGAAGGGAGCTGTCGTACATGGCTTGGGAAGCCGTAATGGTGTTCGATATTTGAGCATTGGTGGGCATGGTGGCCTTCGACAGAAGTGCAATCCCGATGACGACAAATGGCTCCACCCGCACGCGCGACTTGCCCGAGAGATGCAGCTTTCCAAGTCCAAGTCAACCTTCGAATCGAGCGACCAAACAACTTTGTTGTGCTGTGATGGCCATAACAAAAATTCGAAATATTTCACAAAAATGAAATGGTTGAAATCATAAAATTTATTAAATTTTAATTAAAATATGCAGGTTGAATGATATTATTATGCATTAAATTTTGTCATCAGGTATGGAGTTTATTAGGCCTATTTCATTTAAATTGGAATACTTTTAAATCTAGTAACACCTGTTTCATCAGCGCTTTTTTATACACATGACACTATTGTGAATTCCGTCCAAATTTGCCAATTTCAGGCGATATGTCCAATCGCCTGAAAATCGTCCGGAAATATGATTGGCTAAAAATAATTTTACTATCAATTGATTGGCTGAAAACTGACCTAAGTTTGTGAGAGAAAAGCTGCAAATCTCACGTCATCTCTATGACTCTGAACAACCTTCCACAGCGACCCCACCTCGAAGAGAATTCCACGTTATTCAGCGCTCCTCACGTTGAGCGTACAACGAGTGGAGAGGCCTCTGGCCTCGCCAGCGCAGCGACGAAGCTTCGTCGATTTCGTGTACCATCCCGATCAAGGCTTCAACCAAAGGTCAAAATAACCTTCTAAAATAGATATTTGTATTATATTTCGGAGGTCCGGCGGTTTGCCGGCGGTTGATTCAACCAATCGCCGGAGGAAATTTTGAGTAGAAAGCACGTCATTCAAGTCAATTTTTGAGTATTTTTCGAGAAAATATATTGTAGAAAGCACAATATATTAGAAGAATGCTGCTATTAAAAATTTCGATTTGTACCAACACTTTTGACCTACATTCCTGTTTATACTGCAAAATTCCCATTCGAAAATTCACGTTCAGACGGCCGTATTGCGAATTTGTTTGTCAGATAGATGTCGAAATCTGATTGGTTAGAACAGACTTGTGTTGCCTCCCTTCATTTCAACAAGGATGGAAGGGAAGCAACGCAAGGCAGTGTTTCGCTTCACGGCTGCGTCTGACGTCGATCTCCTCGAAGAAATCATCTGCAAGAGACCTTTCGCTGCAGATTATGGTCAAACATTGCAAAGATGGGAAGAGATTGCAGCTGCCATGAATGCGATGCATGGCGAAGACGCGCTTACCGCCGCCAGTTGTCGTAGAAAATTCGACGACCTGGTCATCAATTTCAAGCGAGAGACAATGAAATCGATGCGCGCGTCGGGGACAGAGGAAGATTACACCAAACGAGACCATTTGCTGCAAGACATTTGCGATATGGTACGTACACAACTACACTGTCATGATGGATGATCTTTAGATCGATGCTTTAATGGAGCAAAAACGAGAGGCCAATAGAGATAAAAGGGCTAAGGACAAGAAACGAGAATTCATTCGTGATGATATTCGAGAAGCAGCTTTAAAGAAGTACAGGCAAAGTTCTTTGGACGACGAAAGTACAACATCAGACAGCTGTCTTGCTTGAATACACAGCGGATACAAAAATGACAAGGGCAAGCAGGCGTGCTGGCAATGAAGGAATCATGCAAAGCTACATAGAAGCCATGCAAGAGGCTAATGCTCTTGAGAAAAGGAAGCTTGAAATCAGTGAGGCGCGGCTTGAAATGGAAAGAGAAGAGCGGCAGGCGCGAATCAAAGAAGAACGTGAAGCTCGTGAGAGTTTCTTTCAGATGATGAATCGTACGTTGGAGATCTTAGCGTCAAATTTAAAGAAATGATTCGTGTTATACAATTAAACTCTAACACTCCAAGTGGTCATCATCTTGAGGTGTCGAGTTGAGTTAGTCGAACGCTGATGGCGGTGAAAGATAGAAAAAGTCTGAAATTTGATTTCCACCTCGCAAGCATGTTTGAATGTTCGTAAGTATGACAGCAACTGCGTATTGGAGACCAACAGCTTGGGATCCAAGGCGTTGACTTCTTTTGAAGTCTATGAAGGACCATTGCTGAAGAACAATCCCAAACCCCCATTCAACACTGACACGCACCGAGCTCATTCGAGAGTTAAACTCCTTCTTGTCGTCGGAAAGTCTTGCTCCTTTGAAGCCAGTGACTATGACTTCATTGTTCCCGTATGCGGGATTGCCGTACACCACAAACTGCTTGTCTCCAACCTTAAAGTTGTCTTTTAAAACTTGTACGATGTCACTCTTGTACAGCAAGTAAGCATCATGACGTGATCCTGGCTCAGGGCCATGAAGGTGAACTATAATCCCATCAGGAGATGCGATTGCTTGGAACTTTAACGCATTCTTTCTCTACATCAGGTACTCAAATTGATCATATCTTACGAGAATTCTCACCTTATGTCCATTATATGTGGCTCTTTGTCTCAATCCTTTTGGTCGTCCGATCACTCGAACGGTTCCATCTATGAAGCCTACACATGAATCTAATGGAGCACTAGCTTGGCGAATAGCATTCGAGCATCGCTCCATCCACGCTGCATCCAGACGATGGCTGTCCCAACGGAGCAAGTGATTGAAGGAGATATAGACTTTTGTGATCATGTCATTCGCTATTGTTGACAACGCCTCTCGACTGCGGCCAAAGAGTTGTGTCATTGTTCCTAAGCGATGTGGCCAAGCTAGCCTGTTTAACATGGTACAGAGGCATTCAACGGCATTTCCACAGTATCGTCGTCGCAACTTCAGAGTAGATGGTAGCCGCAGCAAAACAACCAGCTCATAAATCTCGGCTTTCTTGAAACGAAAGTTGAACTGGCAAAAAGCATCACTGTGCTTATCAAGGTCAAATCGTGTGCTTGGAATTTCGATTGCCCCAGATTCTTCACCATGAGAGTCCAAGTGGGTCAGCAAGGGGAGCAACGACGCATACCGGTGAGCCATCGGTCTTGAGCGAATGAATGGAAGCAAATTTTTCAATAGCAGCAATGAGTTTTTATCGAAATTTGTGATTAGAAATTCTCGAAACTTTCAAAAAAGAAATTGTTGATAGCAGCATTCCTCTATTTTCTCAAAAAATACTCAAAAATTGACGGAGCTGGCATTTGCATTGCCCAAATATAACGTTACGGTACGGCGGGGAAGGTATACTCAATGCTGAAGTAGAGGGGAAGCTCTGCTTGCATCCCGAAGATTGTTATCTATTAGGGGTATTCAATGTTGCATTTTATTTGCTTCGAGCAGCGAATAATTTTAATCGAGAAACCAGTTTCAAAGCTGCTTTGAGTTTTTGGAAGCACCTCTACACGTGCTTTGAGAAGTTCAAAGCGTCCGGGAATGCTTTGAGACCAACCCAGCACCCCCACCACACAAATCTAGCCAATCATGTGGGGGTGACTACTGAAAGCAGTTTGATATGTCCTCGACTAGGACGAATACGAGCCAAAGTGAGGCAATGGTGGCTACACCAAGTGGACGCCGTGTTGTGACGAATGTGGAATTGCTCTTGGAGCTTGAATTCCTCGAAGTGAGAAGAACTTCAGTATAATCGTTGGGAAAGCTACGAAAGGGAGACCTGTGCAAGGTGGTCTCCCCATAACAAAGCACAAGGTACAAACTCGAATGCATATTTCTCCACCCACTACTTGTTTAGGTTTCACCTTAATGGCAGCATTCATCAACGATCGTGTTCCTGGCAACCTCATGGACTGGACAAAAACAAGTGCCAAGAATCGGTTTGAGTCGTACATGCGATCGTTCAAGACCGCTTTCGCTTGGGATGGTGACCGTACTGGAGGCCAAAGTGGCCAAGGATTGACTGCAAAGGATATAGCAAACGGTATAATGGCACGCACATGCACGAATGATAGAACATATAGGAATTACAACTATCTCCGCCAAGCTAGACAAAATTTGCTTTCAATACGAACGAATGAAGCGCTTGTTTCAAGGCAGACAAAACATCGACCCAAGCCACGTATCAGAAATTGGTGGACTAGACTCTAACGGTACATAGTGAAAGTGTAGAGACGATGGCTTAATCTCAACGCAGATGTGACGATACCAACTCAAACATCAGACGTCGGTGAAATTGAGGACGTTTTGGATGAAGCATCCAGCGCAAGCGCCGACGACGAAAATGATCCTTTTGATGTGACTTATCTAAACATTGTTGTGATAATGAAACACCATGTAGAAGGCATACTGGGAAGCAAATTCCAATGAAGACCCTGGGAATTTGAACCGTGATCAATCTGAACTAACCCAAAATGACGAACCTCCTCGTAAACGCAAACAAACATCAAAGGCAATCGACAAGCGCACGTCTAATGTCAAGAAAACAAAGTTTCAACCAAGCACAGCACCAGAGAAGCGACCAGTTGCTCGAAAGGACTTTGTTTCAACGTATGAGGCTGGCCAATTGAAGTTGCTTGATCTGAAGCGCGAGAAATTTGAGCATTCCAAGGAGGTCCGTAGGATGAAGATGGAGCAAGCGATGCGTGAAACACGTGCCAATTTTGTTGCCCAGCTTATGAGAGATGGCCACACGTTAGACAGCATTAAAGAGGCAGTCAGTGTTGCATTTGGAGACAATAAGGAAGTATGATTATTACATCGACCAGTACGATAGCACTTTTCTTTTAATATTCTCTCTCCAGTGTGCAGCAGAAATATCCATTCTCTGTTGCACAGCTTTGCGACTGTGTCGGTGGCGATTTACAGGTTCGATGTAATCACCCGGATGGTTCCGACTGTGTGCAAAACACAGCAGGCAACAATCCAATTGCACACACGCTGGATGTCATTGCTATTTTGGATTCGAATGGGAACACCTCGAAGACTTTGCCAACGGCCCTTGAGTATACCATTCCCATGTTCGGACACCGCTCTTCCAGATGCTAGATGAGTATTGAACGTGGCATTTTCATCGACTTGGGAATATGGTTGTCTGTATGGAACAACGATATAAAGCGACATAGCAAATCCTGAATCACCAAACTGGTACTCGCCGGACGAGAAATACAACCGGGGTCGTTTACACACATCTGTGGTCTTCCATATCGTTGAATCATGAACACTGCCTGGCCATCCAGCTACAACGTAACGTATTTGGCGTTCAAAGTCAAACGTGAGAATCGTATTCATGTAGTATGTCTTTTTCCGAGAATAGTAAACTTCACCGTCGAGTGTCGGCTTTTCAAACAATACAATATGCGTTCCATCAGTTGATAATACACAATCTTCAAAGCCATATTGAGCTCTGTTCATTGATGACAAACGACGCCGTTCTGTGGCTGTAGGCCATTTGATCCATGAAGCTGCAAGATCATTCAAAGCTTGGACGACTCGATTTGTATAGAGGACAACGGTTCCTTGACCAACTCCTTTCGCTCGCCCCACCATTCCACAAGAAGAACCGCTTCCGTTGTGTCCTAAGCGATGAAGAGCACATGCAAGTTGAACCCATACTGATGCTTGGCTATTGTTGGAACTGTTGGCAAAGACAGTGCTGTTTTCAATGTGGCCCAGAATGAATGCAAATGTGTCTTGAGAGACGCGAACCTCTTGTACAAAGTCATTAACGCTTAAGTGGAGCAAAATAGATAGGGCGCCGAGAGACTTTGTCAACTGACATCGCTCTTGGAGGTATCACACACGCAGAACGCACCGGTAAACACCCAGTAAATGGCGAATTCGTTTCTTGGCCCATGATGGAGGGTACGGGTGTTGTAGGATTAGCTGCTTTACATACCCCTCGATGCCTCGAAGAACAGCCATGCGCTCACCTTGTCGAGGCATTGCAAAGTGTGAGTGGTGTTTCTTTGCTCCAAACAACCAGCAAATTCCGGTTGATTGTTGCTTCCAAAGCATTCAACTTTGAATACCCTGGAAAATATTTGCTTCGAACACTCTGCTTTTCAATGTGGATTTCTTTTAAAATATCAGCAAAAGCGTATAGAAATCTCAACTTTGAATACCCCTATTGTCGAGTAGGTAAATACGCAAGAGGGGGAAGCAACTCGGAACGAGCGCCTGAGCTTGCAAAATGCGATGGAATTCTCGACTTGGCTGCGTGCTTTGTTGGATCTTGGGGACAGGAATGACGAATTGGCTCACATCAAGACTTGTGGTTCCTCCTTCCAATATGCCTTGTTCCAATCGGTTCAGTGGTTTCATCGCATGGCGACCAGAGGTCGGGAAAATGCAATTAAAAATTGATAGCATTTGAAAAATTAAATAAATATCAATTGGACTACAGTCAACTCGTGCAATTTATATTGCAATGATAAACCATATCTCAATTTTAATTGCAATTTTTTGAGTTATGAAATATTACTGTAAAATAATATTTGATTAGTTACACATGCATGGATGTTGACATTCTCAGTGATCTACTCATTTTTCTTCAAGTCAAATGGACCCCAGTACGAATGATTTTCCTTCAAGAACATACTCATCTCAAAGTTGTGAGGATGCAACGATTTTCTGTAGTCTGTCAATACATACTTACACTTTGAGAAGAGCCTTTCACACACGTTGCTCGTTGGTGGAACGTACTTGATCAAGTCGATGTATTTCTTGCTCAAACCATCTCTTTCGTTGTCGAGTTTGTATCTCTTCAAAACTTGTGTCGCAATATCTTCATTACTGCTCTCAACTGTATGCGACTCAGTGGCGGAGACTTCCACATGCATCACATATAGGGTGCGCCCTTTACACTTTACACTCAACACAGACAGTGTAAAATTTTACGTATAGAAACGTTAAGTAATTCTTACTTTACATTTACTGTAGAGCACAGCTGTTTCTTTTTAGAGCATTTACGACTATATTTTGACAAAGCGCAGGAACAGGTTATCCCCAGACAAGGTAACTCAACTTATTCAGCTGTACATGAATTCAGATGTGTCTGGGCGGGGCAGTCTTGTTGATGTCATGATGGGAAATGAAAGCGACGGTGGTTGCAGCGATAATGAGGCAGAAACCCAAACAGCCAACTAAGTATCGCTTGAGACATATTGGTACAATGAAATTGCAGTCATATTCACTCATTTGAGCTGTGCAGCAAGATCCTGGCAGGTTACAGTTTGTGTTCCAGAATGGACACAGATTTGATTGGCTGAAATATCCTTGTGGAGAGTTTACACTTGACATTCTTTTACCATGTAAACTGTGTACAGTGAACGTACAGTAAATTCGCGCTTTACGTAAAATGGCACACTCTATTTGACCATCACTTGCAGGAACATGGACGCCAAATTTGCATTTTGAAGATGGACGAAGTCGACGTCGAGCACGTCCGCGTCCTGTGGGATCGTAGCTGTGCGATGCTTTTCTGTCGCCTCAATTGGGTCATCATGTCGTTGACACTTGATAGTGAAACTTCATATGGTTGAAGATACGTTTGGATAGCGAGATTCAATCTGTGACTAGCACATCCCACAAGAAGAATTCCGAATTTTCGTGCGATCGATTTGTTGGTGCTGCAGTTGTCCCCGCAAATAAACTTGATGTCATCCAATGTTGTCGAGAAAATAGCCAACGTTGCCGCTATGAAGGAAATATGCTCATCGGCGTCTTGCGTCGTTTCATCGAGGAGAGGAGACAACGCCAACAACGGCTGTTTCTTGACACCATTTGCAACACAGACGGCGAATATTGCAACATAGTGCGTCATGTTTTCTGACCATCCATCGAAAATAATTCCAAATCCAGGCTTGAGCTCGTCGGCAATCTTGCGCTCAACATTCATTGTTGCAATTGACATGTACTTCTTCAATTTCTTTATTGATATTCCTTCATACTTGGAGATTGCACGAGTGTCTTCATTTTCGACTTCAGAGAATGGCATGTTTCGTCGGACAATCCACTTCATCCAATTGTATATGTTGAACGTCGTCGGATCAATTTGCATACCAACTTGATCGAGAGTTCGTTGTTTGCTTGGTGGCAACGATGCCTTGTGTTGAGCAAAGTCTGCTTTGTGTTGAGGATGCTTTCGTGCTAAATGGTTCAATAAATTTGACCAACCACTTTTGTCACGTCGTTTTAGGGGCTTGTCACAATAGGTACATGTGTACATATCCCCCTGACTTTGTGTAGAAGTGCATCGAAAGCTCCTCGCCCTTCGACTCCATCCCAAATGTGAGAATTGATCACTGAAGGAGGCAGATTGCTTAATCTTATGTAAAATGACAATTAGGTATAATTCATTCGAGAAGTGTGAATCCTTGGCATTGGTAATGTTCGACGCCTCTTCATGGTAACAACCTCTTAGACAAGTGTCAAAAACTTCAACCAAGAATGATATGCATCAGCAAATGATGTTAATCGACGACCATTTGGATGCTTCTATCTGATAAATGACATGTCTTTGACGTTATTCGACGAAAATCAATGATACAAAAGTTTTGGTTGCAATTTCAACAAATTTAAATTCCTACTTTCGCCGGAATCGAACCGAGTGCCAATTGAAAAATGACAGGAACGTTAAAAAAGACGTCAGCTTGCCAAATAGGGAAACCTGGCGGACCATTGTATAGAGGGGTAGCCCTCTATGCATTGGCTAAATTTGGAGGAAAATAACAAATTTTTGGTGATCGGATGCGACGAAAATTGGAGAAAAATGCAATTCAAATTGCAATATCTCTTGACAGCACAATTCATACTGCAATTCGCCCATGACAACCAATTTAAATTGCAATGCCGCTGACGGGCACAATACTAGATTGCAATGTTCATATTGCAATTACTGCTGCAAAGATTGCACTTTCCCTAGGCCTGATGGCGACATCTTTTCTGTCAACGTGGGATTTGACACCAAGACAGGGATGCAAGAACCGACTCCATGTCAATCTCGAATTTGCTCTCCAAGAAGAGAGAAATAGGTGTGAAAGAAGACACGGCGTGATTATCGATTCCACACGGCAATGCGATGAATCTCAACCAGATCGCCTGCCTAGTTTTTCGTTGTGCATTCAATACACCTGCCGTGGTATAGGAACGCCATTCGATGCTGCATCCAAGACTCATAAAACATAGGGCTGGTGTTCTTCTGGCCGAATGTATTTCCTTCATTCTTCAGCAAGCACTCACATTCGCGCCGATGCCTCTTGCTCGATGGATGCATCAAGCCGGAGCCCTCCTATGCCGAGTGTTCGAGAAGTCAGTCAAATTATTCCGATCATATTATACTGACAGGATATGCCAGGACTAATGGGCTATTTTGAGCGGAATTCATGCAGCACTGTCTAACCCAAGGTACCAATCAGAGGATGATGACGTTGAAGACTCACTTGTATCCACAGACCGCACAGTTAGCGCGATACTTGGCGCCTCTAGCAATGTAGATTTTGCTTGCAGTGAGGATTTGTAGCTCACAACCACGTTCACTGTGCATATCATTGCCTTCGGATTGAATGTTGTTTATCCGGATATCCGGATACGAACTGCACCCTCCCCGCTTTGTTTTACTGGTTGGCCGCAACTGGCATTTGTCCATTTCAAGGAAGTCAAGATATCATGGCCGCTGCCGCTGCTCGTGCGTTGAATAGCTTGGCCAAGCTTGCCGGTACTGTCGGTGTAGGCGCTGTATTTGTACAAAACTGTCTCGTGGATGGTAAGTCGTCCTTTTGAGCGAGATGCATCATTGACGGGGTGAATGTAGTTGATGGTGGTCACCGCGCTGTGATTTTCGATCGACGAAAGGGTCTTCGCGATGACATCAAAGGTGAAGGCACGCATTTCATCATCCCATACGTCGAAGTAAGTCGTGTGTGACCCGACAGGAATAGTGATTTTGTGCATACAATTTAGGATCCTCGTATCATTGACATCCGCACCCAAGCTCATGAAATCCCTTGCAACACGGGTACCAAGGATTTGCAAACGGTCAACTTGCGCTTGCGTGTGATGGTCCGCCCCGACGAAAAGTTTTTGCCCGCGATTTACGGTGAATTGGGTCCCAACTTTAACGAACGAGTGTTGCCTTCGATCACGAACGAAATCCTCAAGGGTGTCGTCGCTCAATACAATGCCGATCAACTGTTGACGTCTCGTGAAAAAGTGTCTCGCCAAGTGTCGGAAGAATTGTCTGCCCGTGCCAGCCAATTCCACTTGCTCTTGGACGATGTGGCTATTACGCACTTGACGTACGGTGCTGAGTTCACGAACGCCGTCGAACAAAAGCAAGTTGCATTCCAAGATGCTGAACGATCCAAGTTTGTCGTCATGAAGGCTGAACAGGAACGACAAGCTGCGATTATCAAGGCTGAAGGTGAATCCGACGCCGCCAAGTTGATTTCCGATGCTGTTGCCAAGAGCGGTAGCGGCTTCATTGAAGTGCAACGTATTGATGCTGCTCGCGAAATCGCCGAGCAATTGTCCAAGTCGCGAAACATTTCGTACTTGCCCAGCGGCAACGGCGGTGGCATTCTCCTCGGTTTGAACGCCGACGCATAAAAAACCAATCTACAGACTTGCTTTTGTTTTCCACGTTTGTGCGTGTCATCTTTACGAGTGATTATCATGCATTACATTTCTTAAAACCCACTTGCATCTTGCAGACCTCGATCGTTGTCAGCTCAAGCCTTGTCAGGCTGTGCCAATTTCGCTTGCTCGGCTTCATATGCCCGTTGGCGTTCGACGTTGCGGGTGTACATGACGGTAAATCCGCGGGTCACATCGTAAAGTCCAAAGGCAGTGGCTCCCAAGAGGCCTGTAATCACAATCTTGTGCGCAGCGTCGGCAACTTTGGCGGCGGCAGTCATGTGTCGAACGTCCTCGAAGACAAACAATGCTCTCACTTAATGGTCCAGTGCGTCTTGATTGGCTGCGAAATTTTCGGTATTTTGGCTCAAAATTCCACTTTTTTTAAAACTATTTCACTAAAACTCAAAATTTTGACTTTCGAGCGATTTGATTGGCTACATTTTGACTCGGTGCAAAAGAAACGCAGTTTTATGTGTTACGATGAGCAAGTGCCGTATCCTTTCGGAGGAGCGACTGCTTGGAGTTCCATGGCTTCAGTGACATTCGTCGTCTCCGAGGAATTGCTGGTGCTCCAGATGACTAGAAACGTCCCGCCAATGACGGCACTGCCGCCGATAAATGTGAGAATACCAGGGAGTGAAGCCATGCCAAAGAAGATGCAAATGGCGGTGGCGACAATGGGCTCTAGCAACATCGTGACTGACACGACGATGGGCGGAAAGTATTTCATGGCAGAGACAAAGCCCATAGCACCACATGCGCTCACAATGACCACGAGGACGATCTCAATGCCAAGATAATGTTTCCATCCAAAGAAACCGTGGATCGGATCTGTCGACAAGTCGATCGGAACATGGAGCGCCCAGAGAAATGGCAGCAGCATGACCCAAGTGCCAGTGAAGAGGCAAAAGCAAAATAGCCAAATGCCCATAATCTCCCGCAGAGCTGTCGCGTAGAGCAAGTAGACCACGCCGCCGACTGCGCCGAGAAAGGCAACAGCATCGCCTTCAAATGTCGGGTTATGGGCTCCAGTCGCATCACCACCATGGTCTTGACTCGTAATGACTCCACCAAGAAGCCCCAGCATGGCACCCGACAATTCCATGGTCGCGACAGACTCACCCACCAAGCATTTGCCAAAAACCAACAAGAGCGAATGCGAGTTGCTGAAGATGTACGCGTGTCCGACCGACGTGTGATCGAGAGCCCAGATGAACGTCGACGAGAAAATGACGTAGGCGGCCGTGCACATGATGGCGTCGCGCACGACTTGGAATGTCAACGGCGGCGCGCCTCCACTGTCGACTGCCGTCAGTAGCGTCAAGGCTCCAAACAAAACCGACGAGCCAAAGTATCGCCACACCATCTTCAGCAGCGCAGGAACATCCGCGAGGGTCTGGAGGGCTGCGCCTTGTGACGACACACTCAAGAGCGCGCCTATCAAGATGGCATATCCAATTGGCGGCACTTGCTTCTGGACTGTCAGCTGAACCGCCAGTTTGCCGTCGACGACTGCAGCTTCGAGCGACACTTCTTTGATGTCCGATGGAAGCGCTGAGAGGCGCCGAATCATGCTCATGCGAGGTTTCTTGGTATCGTCGGGTACTGCTAGGACGAACGCCGCCGACGGTCGCTGGATCAAGTAGGCGGACGAGTGAGGATTGTCGACACTGCCCGGCGGCAACGTCAGCTTCAATTCGTTTGTCGAGATCATCTCTGCAGTCGATTCGTTTGCGACTTTGATCGAGAGACGACGCGGCATTAGAAGTGGCTCAGCTTCGTCTTCATGTGGTAACGAAGTAGACTTGACGTCGACAACGAATGCTTCGAACGGCTCGATTTTGTCGGAGCAGCTTGACCGGCGTTGGAGGTTCACTTCGTTCTGGCTAGAGTCCGTCGAGAGGATAATGCTCTTGCGACGGCGTTCCGGTGGAGCTGTTGAGACGGCAAAGCGCTTGAGCACATTCGTCTCAATAGCATGAACCATTTGCGCGACGGAATCGACGCCAAACCAAACGCTGTTGCCCACGACGAGACACTGAATCTTCTGGAATCCAAACGCGAGCGATTCTGGAAACGAGAGACCTCCGATACGGTCGAGGAGTTGGTCCAGCACGAGAAAGATCTTGTTCGAGACGACGTACAGACCCACGTCGACGCCAGTGTAGTCTGGAATGTCGCGGCCGACGTGGATCTTCGGAGGGTGATCGGCAGTTTGTGGCGTGCACTGGACGCGAACCTTTCAAGTCAATAAGAACGTTAAGATCGCGCTCTTGTACCTTGGATGAATCCATTCGTGCTTCAACAGATCGATCGGCTTCAATGAGAAAGCACGCGCTCAGCTTGCGACGATGACAGGCGTCGAGTCGAAGCAAGAGATCCTTGTGAAAGACGCGGTTGGGCGCGTGGATGACAAAATGACTCGAGAACGAATGCCGTGCCGCCAGGACAGTCTCGGGGATCGATTCTAGGACTTTGGATGTCACCTCGAGAAATACAATTGTCATCTCTGCGCACACGCTGGATGCTTCAATGTGTGCTCGACTTTCACTGTCTGGAGTCACTGCCAAAACGACGCGGACAATGCCGGCGAGATGGAGTTGCAGTAAACTATGCTTGAGAATGGACTTCCCTTCAAGTTGTTGGAGGTCGAGCGGGATTCCAAATGCAGTCGTGCGGGTGGATGTCAAAAGGAGCGCGTCAAGTTGTCCTTCAAACGCAATTGCATCATCGTTGTCCTGCTCAAGTCTCTCCTTGTCGTCGTCGACTTCAATATACACGCCTTGCATGCGCATCGCGTCGTCAGGATGCATGCCCGAGACGAGCTCTTCATATGAAATACCCGCAAGCTGGCTTGCTCTCCGTAGGTTCACGGGGAATACCTGGCCGGTTGTCGTCGCCGTCGTCGTCGCCATCTGCCGTTTGCGATCTTTAGAAGATTTATGAAACTGCATCGAAATGATGTCAAATATTCAACATGGATTCCACTTCAAGAGCGATCTATGACTCTCCTACTGCACGCTTCCATGCTCGACAGCTTTGTACTGGAGCCGTGAATCAAACGCTGGTGCCGTCGGTGTGCGCACGACAGCTTCCGTGACGTCGACCGTTTCATGGGATTCACCAGAGCTGGAAATCACGAGAACTGTACCGACCATGACGGCCAGACCGCCGACGAATGTGAGCCATCCAGGGACTGGAGCCATACCGAGCGCAATGCAAATGATCGTGGCAACTACAGGCTCGAGAAGCATCGTCACGGACACGACAAGCGCTGAAAAGTACTTCATGGAGCTCACGAAGCCCATGGAACCACACATTGTCACGATGAAGATGAGAACGAGTTCAATGTCGAGATGATGGACCCATCCAAAGAATCCGCGTTGAGGATGCGTTGACAAGTACTCGATCTCGACTTGGCCAAGCCACAGGCATATCGTCAGGACGATCCACGTGCCCATGTAGAGGCAAAAGCAGAAGTTCCATACTCCAATCGTCCCGCGGAGAGTTTTGGCATACGTGAGGTAAAACACGCCACCGATAGCGCCGCTGAGTGCCACGAGATCGCCTGCCATGGTTGGCTCATGGCTTCCCTCTGCAGTGTTAACGCCTTGCGTATCGGCAGTTGTGATCACGCCTCCAAGCACGCCAAGGACAGCACCAACAGCTTCAAACGGCGCGATGGGTTGGGCCATGGCACACTTGCCAACGACAAAGAGGAGCGAGTGCGCGTTGTTGAAAATGTAGGCGTGGCTGACGGAGGTATTGTCCAACGCCCAGATGAACGTGGCAACGAGCGCCGAGTACGACACGATGCACACTGCACTCTGCCACGCGATTTCCGGCGTGAAAGTCGGCAGTCCCGCGGCATCGCGCGCACCCACGACCACGAGGCCGCCATAGACAATAGAAGCGCCGAAAAAGCGCCAAACCATTTTGAGCAGCGGAGGCACACCATCGAGGGCTTGCATGGCCGCACCTTGTGACGACACGGCAACGAGCGCCACCGTCAGGATGACATAGGCGACCCACGGCACGGTCTTTTGCACAGCGAGCTGCACATTGACGAGGTCATCGATGACAGCAGCTTCCATGGTGATATCCTTGACATCCGATGGGAGGCCAGACACTCTTCGGACAAAGCTCTTGCGTTTCTTGACGACTTTGACGTCCTCTTGGACGTCCGGGACAGCGAGAACAAGTTTATGAGGCTGCTGGATCAAATACGCCGTCGTCGGGGTGGGTGTCGTCGTGGCTGGCAATGGAATTGTCGCCATGTTGTGCGCCGTCATGACGGAAGGCATGGCGCCAGCATCAATGGACTTCACTCCCAACAGCGGCTGAGCTTCATCGACAGGTTTCTCCTTGACGTCGACGACAAATCCTTCAAAGACACTTGTTGACTCGAGAGGGAGTTGTTGCTGCTGCAGCATGGTCATATCCATGGATGGAGCCATGGCCAAGACTAAACTCCGTCGGGGCTTCAAAACTGGCGCGTCCAAGGCTTGCTCCTTGCCGTCGTTGTCGTCGACCAGAATGCCTTCAAGGCGCTTGGCGTCACTCGAGTGCATCATCGAGACAAGCTCATCGTACGGGATGTGTGCAAGCTGGCTCGCCCGTTGCAAGTCGACGGCGTAGACATTGGCAGTGTCTGTCGGATCCATTGTCGAGATGGCCAAAGTAATTGTGAGATCTTTGAGAATTGCAAGATTCCACCGACGCATTCATGAAACCGACATTTCCCACGATGGGAAGTGTCCATGAAACTGCCCATGTCGGTAAGATTGACGACTCGTGGATGATGGAAGGTTTCTATTTCTACACAAGGAGGACGAGATTGCCTACGAAGAGCCAAAGCGGTTGTGCCACGTTTCATACTTGCGCAGGAATTGTTGCGCGGATGGTTTCGTCTTCTCGAGCGCCCGCACAAGATCTTCATTTGTGATTTTGTCGAGGAGATCGTGCCAATTTCCTATCGCGACGGTAAGGAAAAGACAGAAAGCATCGACAGCTCACCAGAGTCACACGTGAGTTGATTGCTCTCTGCGTCCGGGGCTTCCAGACGTGTCATAAGCCGCCGCACTGGAGCCATGCATGCTTCTTTTGCCACGAGTTTGATATCAGCGCCAGAATATCCCTAGCGTAGATGATGCTACGATTGAGGATAGACGCGTTGCTTACGTCTGTCTTGGTGACGCATTCTGTCAAGTCCAAGTCTGAACTAATGTACGGCGCAAGCAGCTCGGTAAACATTTTGAAACGGGCTTCTGTTGATGGCAAGCCGACGAGAACACGCTTCTCAAGACGGCGAAGCATGGCTGAATCCAATTCCCATGGCAGATTGCTCGCGGCGAGGACAAACACGACTTCATTTGTCTTGGCCAGCCCGTCCATCTACACCCAACTTGTAATCCTGAATTCATGAGAGATTCCATACTTGAATCAGCAACTCCGTCTTCATGCGACGACTTGCTTCGTGCTCTTGGCCCCCACCGCCATTGTCGCCGCGCTGTCCCATGATCGAGTCAATCTCGTCAAGAAAGATTGTCGACGGCGCGTGATATCTACAAAGTCCATCTTGAGGCTATTTCGATCAGCGAGACGCAAACTTGGCCAGGTCAAACAGCATGCGAACGAGCTTTTCAGAGTCGCCGCGGTATTTGCTCACGATGGACGACCCCGAGATGTTGAAGAAGGTCGTCTTGCACTCTGTTGCTACTGCTTTCGCCAGCATGGTTTTGCCATTCCCAGGTGGGCCATAAAGAAGAATGCCACACCTAAATCGAGTCAGACAATCGCGACCTGTCGGCGTCAGTCTACCATGGCGACAGGAGGCCTTTGAAGAGTTGCGGGTACTTGGACGGCATCACGACTGCTTCTTTCAAAAGACATTTGGCGTCGGTCAACCCGACGACGTCGTCCCAGTGAACATTTGGATTCTTTTGGAATATTTCTCTGCCTCCATCATGAGCGTTACCATGAGAAGACGCTTGGCTGTACCTTGTAATCGTCTCTGCCAGTGGTCTCAACTCTGAATCGTGCATGAATGGCAATGGCTTGAGCAGCCTACGATGCCACTGAGCGACGACCTCCACGTGAAAATACGCATTGTACCTTTCTTCGACGCTTTCTTCATGATCTTCCTCGGGCTTGGCCTCCTACGATGCAAATTTATCCAAGTTCAATGTGGACAAGGCCGTACCGCTCCTTTCTTTGCCTTGGTGGGTGCGCGGGTGCCTGCTTTTTGGCCAGACACTGGCACTACTGTTGGCTCAAGAGACGCAATGTCTTCGGGAACGCCTTGCTTGCATTGCAGAAATCATTCACCTTGGCGCGTGTACCTGCTTTCCTACAAGGTCAAGTATGACGCGTTTGCCGTCGACGCCGAGGACGTACGTTGTGGAGACGGCAGCCGTAGAGCCGATTGTATTTTGAACCGCTTTGAGGGCTGCGTTGTTTTCCACTCGAGCCTCTGTCGGCATGTTGGGCGACGTGTAGCTATTTCGTTTATTGCGCTTGTCCATGGCGATTTTCTTCTCATTGAACTGCGAAGCTAACGATGTCTCCATGAGCTGGAATTCGAACATTGGACGTGTACCTTTGGCTTTTTCTTCGTCTCCTGATGTGCGACGGACAAGCTTTGGCTTCTTTCCAAACTTCATCTCATAAAAGTCCTCAAATTCCTACAACCAAAGCGTCGTGCGTGGTGCATTTGACATGGCGACGTACTTGAACAATGCGAAGCAAGTCGATGTTGTCGACGACTTCAAATTTGGACAGCGCCACGCCTGCTTCTTGTTGCAATTTCTCGGCAGTCTGTAGATACCCAGTCTCAACGCAGTAGTGGAGCATGAGCACAAGCACGTTGCGCTTTCGGTCAATCAAGTTCTTCTCCACCTACGACCGACTTGTCAAATCGCCGAACAGAAAGCAATCGCGTACTGCCAAGCGGCTATCGTTCTGTGCTTTTAGCTGGAGGAGTGTCGCCATGGCTCGACGTCTTTGTCGTGACCAAGTTAGCGATGTGGCAGTTACTTCGGTTTCAAACCAACTCGGTCATGACAAACAACACATGCATTCAAATCACTCATCAATCATGCATATGCAGTATGCCGCAGTGGAGAAAACGGCGCAAGATCCACGCTGGATGCAGCACCAGTCAAGATCAATTCCGACATAGCAAGGGCAGTGCCGGGGGCGTTCAAAATTCCCCAGCAGCCATGGCCAGCCGCGACGTATAGACCATCACATACGCGACCAATGATGGGGATATTGTCCTTGGTCGCTGGCAAGTAGCACGCTTGTGCAGCTTCGATGGCATTTTCGTCAAAGGACGACTGGCCAAAGACACCGACGTCTGCCACAAGCTTTGAAATATGAGACGTATTCGGCTGAACGAGGCTTGCGTTTGCAGGAAGTGGCTCCGTTGCTCGAGGTCCACATGCGTAGATGGATCCGTCAGGACGAGGAACAATCTCGACGTCACCGTTTGTCTCTTTGATATCCCCAAAGATCACAACAGGATCAATCGATGGTGTCGCTTCCGTCCTAAGCACAACACTGTGGATCTTGTGTGTCTGGCGAGGTGCTATTGATGGGTATTGAATCCATTTGGTCAAAGCTGGAAATGTCCACGGGCCCATGGCTAACACTATTGCGTCGGCAGAAATTGTTTCTCCGTCGACAAGAACTCCACGGGTTGGTGCGTCCAATACACCTTGAACAGCCCCACGGAGAAGACGAGCTTTTCCCTTCGCGACTGCTTGATCCAACATGGTTTGTGTAAACTTTCGTGGATGGACTTGTGCATTCGTAGCCGTGGATCCGATTGAGTCAGTCTTCACGACTGGCGCTCGGATCCATGCTGGGACAACGTTATCCTTGTTTCTCGTATGTTTTGCGTTCGCCTTGGTGGATACGAGACAAGATATAGTATCCACGTGACGGTAGTCGTATGCCTTTTCTCCATCAAGTTTGCTTGCAAGCTCTTGATGCAACCGGAAGCTCAGTCGGCACAATTCATCAACGTCTTCGCCTTGGCACCAGTCAGCCGCAAGGAAACCGCCCGCCTTGCCAGAAGCAGCTGCTGCCACATCCGTTTCTTCAATGATAATTACTTCATCAGCCTCTCCAAAGTCGCTCGAGTGCGTCAAGAAGTACGCCAAGGAGCATCCGACGATGCCGCCGCCGCAGATGACAATCTTCATGTCGGTTATTCGGATACTGCACAATTATCCGGTTGAATATGATTTCTCAATTTTCAAGGTGGAAGATGCCACTGGAAGAGTTTCGAGTACGGAAACGACGGCGATTCACTGAACTTTGACTTGATATGTGTATAGTTCCCTGCAACCGTAACGTTTGCGTGCATCGTTCCTCTCCTGTGGATCTTGGGCGTGCTCCTGACGCCTGCGAAGCAACATGGTATCTTTGCGCTGTCGATTGCGAGGTACGAGCGACGTTACGACAAAGACTCATACATCAGTAGTGTGATTCTAGAACACATTCGACCATGGGCGTATATCACGGCTCCATTTTACCATCAATACCTGTGGGAGGTATGGCTTTTCTTCACCGAGGGCATTCATTTGAACGGACATTTGGACTTAGGTAGGAGTGATCGTGCCAATGACGTTATACTTGGGCGCCCGAGTCGAAAGACATTTGGGATCAATTGCATTTGTCCGTTTGATTCTCTTTGTCGGCGTTGTTTCAACGGGATTGCTCTTTTGTGATATGTTTGGTCTCTACATTCTCTTTCGCAACCCATTTTTCCTGTACTTTCCTTATATTAAGCTCAAGACTTATTGACCATTTTAGACGAACTGGCGTGTCAGGCTTTACAGGTGGTCTTGTGGCTATGCTTGTTGCTCTTGTCCAAGAAAATCCCACCCAAGCACTCTTGATTCCAAGGCTTCAATGTCGCGTACGTCAATCAACGAATGTTTTCGTGACAGACTGCATCGTAGTACTATCCTTTGCTCGTGACCCTCACTTGTCTTGCGATGTCTGTGGGAGCTGTCTGGACTCGATCTGAAATCTTGATTGTTGGTGCTGGTCCATACGCTGTCTCGGGGCTTTACTTTGGCTGGTTCTACCTCCGATTTCTCTCTAAGAATGCCGACGGCTCGATTGGAGACACATCAGACGCATTCTCATTGACCATTTTGTTTCCATCATTTCTTCGGTTAGTTTGTCGTTCATACGTCCTGGAATCATCCTTCCTTTGGTAGACCTTCCATCCAACCCATCTTTGATTTCGCGTTCAATGTGGCGAAACTCTGTGGCTTCTTCAAAAATCGACAAACAGCACCACTTCCAACTGTTGTACGCCTACCAGCAACTAGAACATTATGGCTCACTCCTTGTTTAGGCGAGCTCCTTGGCTTCAGATCCTGTCACTGAGCGTCGAAAGTAAGTCTCTCGGCTTGTGTCACTCATCAGAGTCCATAGAGCCCGCGCCATGAAGGCCCTGGATGAAAAATTGGCCAAGTTGGCAGTTATTCCACTACCAGCAGTCTTACGCTCCAGTAGCAGTGCTGACACCGACATTGACGGCAACGGTAATGCCGTGACCGTCTAGACATTAGATTTCGACTACCCAAGTCTTGCATATATTTACACAACGCTTCTTTGAGCATATTTGTGTCAATGCAACGAGCAGACGAAGGGTTTGGCGTGTTGAATCGTTAAGGAGGTCCTGAACGTGCTTGAAAGGAAGGTATAAGCTATTCCAAGACTCAAAACACACATGCTTAATTGAACAATTGGGAGACCGACTTCTTGCCGTGAATGTTGAGAATGGCTTGGGCCAAGAGGGGGGCGACATCCAATTGCTTGATCTTGTCGTTCCCTTCACATGCAGCTGGCAATGGGGTAGTGTTCACGACGACCACTTGCTTGAGCGCCGAGTTTTTGATGCGGTCGCTGGCAGGGCCGTTAAAAAGTCCGTGGGAAGCAAACGCGTACACATTGCGAGCGCCATGGTCAGCTAAGTGTTGTGCTGCTTTGCAAAGGGTACCAGCCGTGTCAATCATATCGTCGACAATAATGCAGTCCGAGCCACTGACGTTACCAACCAAATCCATTCGGTCGATTTCATTTGCCTTGATGCGCTGCTTGATAATCATGGCCAAGCCGACGTTTTCAATACCTTCCTTGCCCACAAGCCATTCTCGGAATTTCTTGGCACGGGCAACACCACCAGCATCGGGTGACACGATGACAGGGTTGACCAATTCCATATTACCGAAGTACGATACACCGACCAATCCGCCGTCCAAGTTGTCCACAGGCACGCGAGGGCCAAAGAAACCTTGGATTTGGCCACAGTGCAAGTCAACGGCAATGACACGGTCGACACCCATGGCTTCCAAAAGGCGAGCAACATCTGCAGCAGAAATAGGCACTCGAGCAGCCATCTTACGGTCTTGTCGAGCATAACCGTAATAAGGGATGACAGCGGTAATGCGGCGAGCGGAGGCTCGGCGCATGGTACTGACCATCAAGAGCAATTCCATCAGGTTTTCATTCACAGGAACGCAGGTCGGTTGCACAATATACACATCCTTCCCACGGACATTTTCGTGAACCATGACATTCACTTCACCATCGGCAAAACGCTCGACAGTAATTTTGCCAAGGTTCACACCCACGAGGTCGGCAACCTTGCTCGCCAATTCAGTGTTGGCATTGCCACTGAAGATCTTGAGACCATTCATGATCTTAGGCTGCTTCTCAGGGATAATAAGAGAGCTTGGGACACTCGAGTGAGCTTCTGATGGCCGAGTGTTGCTCATCATGCCCATACCGAGACCCACGCCCATCGCGGCGGCTGCCGCTGGTAGTTGGAATCGAGCGCGGCCAGCCAAGCGGTGGAACATCTTATTGAAAATGTCAGATTCACTTGTTTATCCGGAAAAATGATGTGGATTGAATGAACCACACAAACTTGACTTGGATAAAGTAAACAGATGCGGTTAGGGTCAAGGCCAAAGATCGCTGGTTGAAAAGCACCATGAATAGCATTATGATGCTAGAAAAGCTGACGTTTCCGCGAGGATATGTTGACTGAGGAGGCCGCCCGATACTGACTGACGGCAAAGTGCGAAGATTGTGTGGCTCAGTGGCGACTGAGGTGATGACACTTCAACATTGTGCTCGTGTAAATCTTATCCGGATAATTCCGGATAACTATCAAGACATGCATTTTTGAAATTTGGCGCGCAAATGGAAGATCCAAGAGGAGAGCAGTAAGTTCATGGACGGCAGTGCAGATCACAGACGACTTTGGATGAATAGATACAAGGGAAAGCGAGCTATGGAAGATAACATAACAATGCTTAAGGTAAGATATCGATATATTACGAGGAAAACATGGGGTAGTTCAAGGTGTACCTCTGTTTTGGAGCAAGGAAAGTGTGCGGTCTCGAGAAATTGCGTGCATTGGTGCGGTCATTCCTTAGCAGCAAATCTCCAAGAATTTCCAGTTTGTGGATCTCTGAACGAATAACTTGATATTGCACTAGACCAACGTGTACTATCGACTATGCAGACACCACAAGTTATCATGGATGAGGAGGATTGCAAGCATGGCGTGTCGCCTACTATTCAGAGTAACATCGACGAGAACCATACGTCGTGCACGTCATCGAATGTGATTCCAATGGATGAAGAGAATGACATGAGTGACTCACCCTTTTCTTTCGCCGAACACAGTAGGTGGCAAGTCTATACCAGTATTCATATGAGTTCTTTTAGAGTCCTGCTCATGCCAGAATTCCATGGACGCACTCATTATGGACCTTCAGCTGAAGGATTTGGAAATTCAGAGACTGAAAGTAAGAGGGGAGACTCTCTCTAGTTTAATGTAGTCAAGAATCAAGTGCAGGAAGTGAAGGCTCGTCATCGACGTGACACTCGACAATTGAAACGAGTAATACCAGTGCTGGAACAAATGAATAACATTCATCACAGGAAATTGAAGCCACTCATAACAAATGCGTCAAAGAGGAAAGATTGCGGCAAAAACAGTCTCGCATTCTGAAAGCTGTGAGTGTACACAGATCTCTTGCTATTGACTCTTTTATGTAGTCAATCCAAAAATCGTCAGCTACGTTGGGCTACTTCCTGACTCAAGCTGGTTGTTAATTTAATTTACTGCTCAACAAGTATCACGTCCAAAGTCATCGTCATCAATGCGAATGTTCATGGAAAATTGTTCGCCCAGAAGTACATCTCCACCAAGTACATTCAGGCGCACAGCGATATACTCTGGGTACTGTTCGTAACACCAATCATTCATGATGGGCACAGCAATCACTTTGTTCGACTCGCCGACATTGAACATGAGCTCTCCACGAGTTTGTTGATAGTCGCCACAATTTATTCGATTTTGAATCATCATTGCGGTGCATGCAGCATACCAACCTGAGTCTATGCCAACGGCATTGCGATCACTCGTTGAATATCTAGGTTTGGTTATGAAGATCAGTGGAAAAACTCCTTACCCTATTGTCAACGGCGCTGATAGATCCCCCGAGCGCGTCACGACAACTATAACTTGCCCGCTCACATCATTTTCAATTACACCAACTTCTTTGCTTGCAAACTGAAGCTGGAGAAATCGAGTGTCAAAAACATAGCCACAGCCAGCATTATTTCCACCATAACCTGGACTTCCAACTGCAAGCCGCGGACCATTGAGTGAGATAGCAAAGCCCCAATCTGCGGAGGCTGCTTTGTCATTCGACTGGAATTTTGCACTTTCTTTAGCGAGCCATCGAGGTGGAGACAATACCGTGCCAGCACCGTCCTTCACAGCGTCAACACGAGAAAAGAGGAAAATCGAGCCCGTTCTTTCTCCCAGCACGATGGTATTATTGATGTTCACACCATATTGGCCATAGGCGCCGATGACAGCTGTTCCAGTCGAGTCGTCAATATCAACAGCAAACCCAAATTTGTCGGAGGATCTCTTGTCGCTCGCTTCAAGCCGCGCTTGCAAAACCCAAGAGCATTGTAGCCTTGGAAGTTCAGTGCATTGTGAGTACGTTGCGACTGTGCCTTGTCTCTCAAATGTGTATGCAACTCCTGCGGAGTTTGTGGTAACTTGTTCAATCGGCCAGTCAAACTTGAAGTCATCAACATTGATATGACCCCAAAGAACGCTGCTGGAAGCATCGACTATGCGAATTAAAGCACTCTTGTTTTGATATGCTGTAACATTCCACGAGACTTGCCGCATCCTTTCATCGCATCTGCCGCTCGAGCGCATTACGGACAAACCATCAACAAGCAGCTCAACATACACGTATGCAATATCACATCCTCCACCAACACGGAATCGAATTCTCCGTCCTGAAATTGTGAACGCCTGTGATGACAATGTACCTTGTGGGCCATCTCCTTGAGTAGTCCCTGCAATCGCTGATCCGGGAAGTAAATATTGAGTTGCTTTACAATCACCATTTGGGAATGAGCAAGTGAATGGTGTTGGCTGTTGTGTGGCACCTGCCCCTGGACGACTTTCGTACGTCCCAACCCAATATCGACCTTCATGTCGTAGGGATCCCTGATTTACGGGAACTTTTCTGTAAACATTCCCACGCGCCATGACATTATCTCCATACGTCGGCTGTGAATCAAATGCCGTTCCCGTTTTTATCCATCCTGTCAAATCACCAGTTTCAAAATTCCAAGTCGTGGACGTTGTGGCAGATGACGTATAAGCCCCAACAATGGCAGCATTGCCATCTATTGCAACCCTGTGACCAAATCGATCAGCATGATTGCCGTCCGATGCGGTCAGCCTTGAATGAAAGGTCCACGCCCCCAACGGTACAAGCTCGACGACTTTTACTTGGCGGGTGGGGTCCGTCGCGTACCTATTCCCACAGTGACAAAACGACAAATGAATCATACGCACCCAATATTGAATGCGATGCAAATAGCGCATCCTGCTCCTCGCCAAGCTGGTATTAGTAGTGGCTGAGGAACAACTTCCGAAATAAAAGTGATACTCCAGGCAAAACCAGTCACAATATCGCCTGACCTCGAAACTTCAATTTCTGGAATTAGTGCTTTCAAAGCAATGGCCATATCTGATGCTGAAATTTGATAACTCAACGGTCTCGTTGTAGTGACTCCATTGGAAATGGTGAATTCCCCAGCGTTCAAGAGTGAATCGGCCATAAGTGAAATTACTTGGACCTGCGCAGGCAAGTAATAAGTGTACGCAGCACCTGTACTCAAGAAATCAGTGTCAAGGACTCGCTGGGGTCCATAATTTGCCTGTGGAGCGCCAACAATTATTGTACGTCGATTAATGTCAACAGAAGCTCCGAAGCGAAAAACATGAGTAACTCCAAGCAGGTAGACTTGATCAACTGCATAATCGCTTGCTCGAAGAAGAATACTCGGCAGCCAACCTGTGGGTGTACACGTGTACACAAAGACAGATTCAAGGCCCGAAGCTCCGACGACAACCAAATTTCCGTGAATGGCCACAGCACCACGCCCAGCGTAATTATCAGTTACGGATAACGCATTAGGCTCTGAAAAGGATGTCTCTAATGTCCATGTTCCAGTTGGGCTTCGTTTGTACACGATAGCTGAAGGCATTGATCCTCCCGGGCTGCCAACAACTAATCGGACTGTTCCGTATGACCCGTCAATTGCCACGGATGTCCCAAAACCAAGTCCACTGGTGCAAGCTCTTGGGGTTAGTTTAGCCTCGAGTGTCCACACTCCAGAAAGTGATGAGAAAATATAGACAGCTCCACAGGCAATCCCCATTAGTTGAGCTCTCGGTGCTCCGACAGCAGCAATATTGAGGTTATCAAAATATGCAACTGAGGATCCCATTCGACTCCCAGCAGCAGCGTCTCCTGCCAATCGAGCTGTGTAGGACGCAGTGCCAAATCCGCCGTCACCATTGTCAAGAATTGTAATTTTGGACCAAAACTGACTGGGATAGCTCGGCCACATCCCAGGTACACTTAGGCGTACATTAATTGTTTCATCAGGGTATTCAAACACGGCGTCATCGGTGGTACTCACAGAGAACGCTCCGGTAACAATCTGGGGTGTAAATTGTATTTCACCACTGCTGAGCACATAATCTGAGAGTCCCATGTAGTCATACTGGGAATCAATCCACACTGAACGATATTCACTGCTGCCGTAAGACTGTGCTCGACTATTTGCTGTGCCAATCAGAAGTGGTAGGATGAAGCGACCTTTTGGTACGAGTGGGTATGGTTCAGGCCCCATGACATCAGGATAGTATTTGGCGCCAGGTGTGTCAGGTGTCATGTCCAACATACTCAGCTGTTGAAACGGGCCAATGAATCTGAGTGTCTTGGACGGGATAAAATTCGAGCCTTTCATATCCGAGACGGCGTCTCCTGTGTCGTAATTTATATATTCCGTGGTGGAACTACTCATCTGTCAGGTGAAGTAAATATTTCAAGGAGTTACGTTGTTCTCATGATGCAAGACGCTCCCAACAAACCACAGCGTTGAATTTGAATTGACACAGACGATCCCTCCAGAACAGTGTACGTTGGGCTGGATAGTCGAAAGTCTAAGAAACCCATGTCAAACATGTACGCTGCTCCACTGTTGATAGCACTGAAGAGTGTATCTGCATTGTATGCGCCCACCATGGCAAATGGGGAACTTCTGCTCAGTGAGACTGCATTTCCAAACATACTACATGGATGGTGAATTCGCAAGGCTGAACACTCCAGAGAATTCGCCGAACCTGAAGTATTGTTTGCTTGTGGGCCGTAGAGTGGCTTGCTCTTGCCAAGTTGAGCCTGAACGAAGAAATACATAAACATTACTCCGCAAAATTGGGGGGACTCGAATATCCAGTGTGCAAATCACTTTGGCGTTATTACCTACACAAGGCTTCATCAGTCCAAATAGATAAATTTCTTGGAGAACCAAGTAATTGAGAGCCATCGACCTCAAATATTGGCACATCCCCATCGGACCCAGTGAACGTGATCGACCACGAGTAACCAGAGTTATTGTCTGGACCAAGTCGTGTGACAATCAATTCTCCAGTGGACAAGTCATTTTGCAGCTGTTGCTTCATAGCTGTTGCTGTTGCATCAAATGGAATGGGGTTCGAGAATCTATGAACACATTAGTCGTACTCCGAATCAACTCGAACGTACACAAAGTCTTCCTCGATGCCATCACTGATTTTCCGAAACCCCACGCCGAAAGTTCTGCCTAAAGTTGATGACGCCGATGTGGTGATGGTTTGAACAGCTTTGCGGATCGTCAGGGCTTGATTCGAATTGAATATCTGATTTGCGCCAACCAGCAAGACATCTTTCACCACGGCAACACTTTGGCCAAATCCATCATTCAATCGTGTGTCAGAGCCCACAACAACTTGTTGCAGTGAAAAGAGTAAATCGGACGAATAGTACACATACACAGCACCCTTTTGGTTGCGATTGATTGTACCGATTGCTATTGTGGAAGTCTGCATGTCCAAGGCCACCGTGCTTCCAAATCTATCCCCAACATTTAAATCTGCAGCCTAAAAGAATTTTCAGAAAAATTAACTGAATTCTCGCACTTGTAGTTTTTGTCGGCTAACATATTGACCATTGACAAGCTGAAAGACAAAAACTGCACCCATCCCGTTGTCATATCCTGGAGCTCCCACAACGATCGTTGTCGAAGATATTTTCACAGATTCACCGAAACGATCACCAAGTGTAGACGCGTAAGGAGACGCTGTCAATTTTTGAAACTAAGATTTTGATTAGGTTCATACTTTTGGATCATGCATTACCAGAGACCAAGTCACTCCGTCGTACAGATAAATATACGCTTCACCTTTGGTGAACGACGCACCTGGTGCTCCAACTACCGCATAATTTGCATCCATTGATACACTGGTGCCAAATTCACTCGACATTGTCTCCGACCCTTGTGTCGGTACAACTTTCACAACTTGAGTCCAAATCCCTGGCGATGATGAGGCAAAAAAGTAGACACCGCCACATGCAACACCCTTGGCCATTGGACCATCGAGTCGAAATGTTCCCTGCACAATTTGCTGGACTCCAACTGAGCCTGGACCACCTCCAAGGACAAGGTTTGTTCCGTCTAATAATCGTGAAACTTGAGACGAAATATAATGAATAGCACCTGCAGTCAGTTCAGGAATATTGCCTGAAGGGTCGGCCAAGTCCTGAGTGGCCAGGGTCAATACCACGGCCATACCATTGCACAGCTGTGTATATGCCGAAACAGTGACGGTTTCGATCTTGGATCGCAATAAAGATGCAATCGCAGATTGTAATGTTGCCTGATTGTGAGGTGAGATGAGTGAAGTCTAATTGTTGAATCTACCGCCGGTGCATTGAATGGTATGGGGGACGACACTTGACCCAAGAACGACAAAGTAAAAGTTCCTCCATCTGCCAGGCATGACAAGCTCTGCTGCTCAGTGTTTCCTTTAAACCTCTACTCAAAATGTGTTAGAGGAGTCGTCTAGATGGCCGTACCGCATATGGTGCACCGACAATTGCTCGCGCGCCAGTTGTGCACATGCCGACGCTTGCGCCAAACCGATCTCCCAAACTGGTATCCAGGCCTACTAGAAATGCAGAGATAACCCATTGCTTATAGTATGGAACGAAAATTGTGGCCGACCCTGCATTGTCCCCAAGTGAATTGCCTTGGGATGCTGGTGAATTTACAGACGGATTGACGCCAGCGTAAGCGACACTCACAGTCGCATCACTTCCCAAAAGGATTGGAATATTGTTAACAAATGTCGACGGCTGCAGTGGAGGCAAAGTCCCCATATTGCTCAAGATCAAGCCGTACATGCTTGGCGTGTTGATTTCAATAAAGGTGACAGTCCACGTGTAGCCGCCGAAGCGATTTTGAGCCGATCGAACAACATTAACTGTCTTGACCTGGCTCAGAGTTAACAACGCACCTGTCATGTCAGCAGCGGTAGCAGTCACGGGTATATTTCCTGTCGATTCAGTCCCAAGGCCCAAGCGAAAGTTGCCATACAGAGGAGCTTGTCCTTCTCGAATTGTTCGAACTGTCAAGAGAACTTGATTGCCAGTCAAAAGTACAGGGGCAGGCTGAAGCTCATTCGGATTAAAGATTGTGCTAGACGAGGAAAATGTGATGCTCCACGTATAACCATTTTGCACTGTTGGGGCTGAACGAGACACACTGGCACAACTTAGACGATGTCAATCTTTCGTCTTACCTGCGGATGGGTAAATTTAAGTCGACGGACAGTCGCGTCGCCATCGTTGCAGCATCAACGTTCGATGGCATATTTTGCGTCGTTATTCTGCCATAACGAAGAGCAAATTGCCCCGAAACGACAGGAGGTTCTGTCAAAACAATTGCAGAATTACCGCCCATGCCATCTCCAATCGTAGCCCCTTGGCCAGTCAAGTAGCTACGTGCAACCAACGTTGGGACATCGCCTAGGAAAATTTGTGAATGTGTTTGCAAGTAAAGCTGCACCTTGAGTATGAAAGGTAATCGTCCATTGATACGCATTGTAACACCCACAGTAGGTGTTTGGTGTTCGAGAGACTGACACACTTGCAGGGTCCAAGCCAAAGTCCAAGTATAGAGCAGTTTGAAGCTGCACTTCATCGTAGTCTGCCAACAAACGTCGCGTTGGCCCTGTAGCTCCAAGCATGAGAGAAAAATATCCTTGGACAGTATTCCCAGGCGCGACACTGCTTACAAGTACCTACGCAATACTTTGAACTTGGGCTAGATGATTGATGAAATTTACCTGCGTCGCATCGCGTTGTACGCAAGTCGTTTGAACGTATTGGACTTCGTCAACGAAGGCTGAAGCAGTACCGTATGCTGTGATTTCCTGTACGTTGTATTGCTTGGCATTGCCCCCCGGCGAGCCAACGATTGCAACATTTCCATTTACGTCGACGCTCCACCCAGACATGTCGCCACGGTTGGACACGTCTATCGGTGAATTGCGAACTTCCCAGACGGTTGAGTACGTCACATCAAATTGGACACTGGTAAGAATATTTGGAGGTGTCGAAAAATATATCACGTAGCCAAGCCCCATGGTGTCAATGCCCAAGTCCACATATGCAACGCGCCCCAGGGATGCTTGAATAATTCTTTTGCCATTGAGTGCACCTCCTGGAGGATTCAAGTGCGTGTTGGCCATTTGGATGGGCGATCGATTGGCTTGTGAAGGCGTCGTCATGATAGTGCCTCCATTCAATTGCAAGGCATTCGCATTCGAATAGTCCAATTTCGTCGCTGTGTCTGCAGTTTCAACACGGTATTGAAATACAATTGTGGTGCCGGGATTTCCTGGGATATAACTTGCTCGACGAAGCACAGCGCCAGTTCCAAGTTCAAGTGTTGGTGCTCCCGTCACGGTCACTTTTGTCGTAAAAGTGACGGCGATCTGGATTAAGTTGTTGACAGTATAGGTGCCGTTCGGCGTGACGAAAGAAATATCCGAGATATATGGAGTGGTGCCTCGAATGACAAGATTACTGTTGGCACGAAGTGACCCAGGGGTAGCAGGAGTAGGAAGACGCAAGTTTGCTCGGACAGTTGGAATCGTCGCTCTACCAAAATCTATCAGCCTGCTGTTGTAAATGTCTAATACCTGTGGAGAATACTCGAGCCATCAGGAACAACTAAAGACTTGATATCAATGTAGCCCAAGTCAGTGGACGTGTCGTCTTGACCCACTGTGAAATGGAAGGTCAACAAAGAAGTGCCACTTCCTGAAGTGTACACCGCAGCTCGATCGTTCAGACCCAGGTCCAATCGTAAAACGGGCTGGCCGGTCACGACAACAAATTCCGAAAACAAGACTTGGATAACTATCAAGTCACCGCAGTAATATGATCCGTCAGGTGTCATCGAGGTCACGCTTATCACGTACGGTGTCCTTGACGTGTCAATTTTGAGTCCAATGCCGAGACTTTGAGGAGATGGGAGGGCAAGATTCATATCGGTGGTTGGATTTGTTGAGAGTCGTTTGATCGTCGCTTGGTTGTAGTTCTGAGTGAGCGCATTGGTGCTGATGTACTTCAGATCTGTGGTATAATCTCCAAGTTGGACTATGTACCGAAAGACAAGCTGCGTTCGATCGACGCCATATTGCAGAAACCGAGCAGTGGCACCAGTGCGGTTCGTCGAGAGAAACAACAGAGGAACTTTGTCTGGGAACACGTCTGGCGAAGGATCAATATGGACTTGTTTGCTGGCAGTCACGACGATATCAATCACATCGCCAACGACAAATGTATTGGAATTAACCGTTGGCGCCGTGGTAAGGGCCGCGACAGATACGACAACCGGTGCGTCTGTACTGATGGCGATCCCTTGAGGTTGTAACACAATGCCAGTGCAGTCGAGATTAACAGCGACTAAGTTTGCATTCGTCACTGAGCATAGCGAGCCAGCGGCACATGAAAATGGCGACGTAGATGCCACATTCAAACTGAGAGTTGCGTCGTTCTGACCAACGACGTACAAAAAGACAAGCCTCGTTGTACCAGATCCTGATGCGTATTGAATTGCTCGTGGTTGCAAGCTGAGCTGGACAGCACCCATGACCTGAACCACGTCTGAAAATGTGACGAACACTTGAATGACTTGATTGAGGCCGTATTCACCAACAACTGTGTCACTCGTGATCCCAGTGACTGTCGTCGTAAATGCAACATTTGGATCAATCGCGACTGGACCTTGAAGGATATTTGGAGGTGTGGGTAGCGACAAATCTACTGACAAGACTGGGTTGGCTGAAAGCTTTCGAATTGTCCCGCCGTTAAGTGCAAGCGACACGAGATTATTGTACAATAACTGGTTTGTGGAGTCACCGAGTCGGACGACGTATGTGAATACTAGGGTCGTTGTGCCACTGCCACTTGTGTAGACGGCTTTTTGATTTGTGTTGAGTGCAAGCGTGGGCGGACCACCGCTGACAACCACAGCTGCCGAAAAGACCACGCTAATAAGGACACTATCCCCACGCGTATAGGTTGAGGGACCACCAGTAGGAAACGAGACGCTTGCAATTGTTGGAGTAGTGCCATCAATTTGGAGCGCAGATTGGTCAGCAAGAGCTTTTGTGGCCGTCGTGGTTGGTGCAAGTGACAAGCCAACGACTGCAGACGCCGTTCCTGCAGTAACGCTGCGCAGAATCGTCCCGCCGTTTAACACCAAGGCATTGTTGTGGGCATAATTGAGAGCTGCCGTAAAGTCACCAAGCGCAACTGAGTAGACGAAGCGAAGTGTAGTGGAGCCACTTCCACTGGTGTAAATGGCATTCTGCCCAGTGTTGAGAATCAAAAGGGGGATACCAGTCACGACAACGACCTTTGTGAACGCCACTGTAATCGTGATAGTATCACCAGGAGCATAGATGCCGTCGGGAGTAATGCTTTTAACACCGACCGAAGCATCCACAGTGACAAGAGCCGTGTCAATTTGAATAGCACATCGTGTTGGCAGAGTCAAGAGGGGATTTGTTGGCAGCGTGATCACCGCAGCTTGGTTTGGCGTTGTCGCTGCCCGCTGGATTGACCCGCCGTTCAAATTAATGGTTGTCGTCAAATCCAACCAAGTCGACGTAGTGACGTCGGTGAGCCCCACAGTGTACTTGAAAAGGAGAGTATTTGTGCCATTGCCTGATAAATATGCTGCTGTCGTAGCTGGCACCACATTAAGTGAAATGGTTGGAGGTGTTGTTCCAAGTGCAAACACTGGCACTGAGAAAGTGACTGCGATAACAAGATCCTGGCCTGGACCATACGAGCCAGGTATCGTAGTGCCTCCACAATCAAGTGATGCAATAGACGGCACAGTGGTGTCCACAGCAACAACGGGATGCAATCCAGCCGTCGTTGGATCTGGCAAAGTTGGTGAAGCAAGGTTGCCAAGGCGATCATTTATTGTGCCTGCAACCAAGGCGAGGGATACAAAGTTGAGGGCACTTGTGGAGTGTCCTGGAGTTATCCCGTATGTGAACAACAACGTCCGCGACCACGTGAGCAGCGTAGTGCATCGTGCAACTGCACCGTTGCCACTATTCAATGAAATCTGGACATTTCCAGTAGCAAGCACATCTTGCGAAAATGTGACTGCCAACACAAGATCTGTGCCAGCGCCAAATCTAGCAACGTGTCAATCGATCGATAAAGGGGTTTGAACTCACGGCGATGTAAATGTAGATGGCAATAGAGACACGTCGGTAATTGTAGCGACCACTGTAGTTGCTGTCGAGATGGTCAATGTATTGTATAAGGCCAAGCTAGGGACCATAAATACTGTCACCAACGCAAGATTTTCTGTTGAAATCACATTCGCACCACGATCCTAACGAAACAATTGTCAACGTATCTGACGACAAAATCGACCTACTCGTAATTCCAGAACGGGCTGCTTCGGTATCGGCTGGCCATCTAAACAGAATCAATGAGCAGATGATGACAGAGGCATGTACCAGCGATGGCGCTCTCTGGCGGTTGAGCGACTGCTAAGGCAAAGAGTGAGCCGACGTAGACATTGAAGCTAGGGCCAAGGACAAACAGGCCAGTCTCAACATAAAGACCCATGACGTTTGGCGTTTTGACGGCAAATCGGAGCTGATAATTATTGCCCGCAGCAGTGATCCGAAGATTCTTAAAGCTTGCTTTACCATCAATGATACCCGCTTGAGTTTCCTGCACTGGTAGCAATGCCCCTCGCGATGGGTTGGCGTAAATGGTCGCAACAACCAGCATGTTGATTTGAGTCGTTAGAGTATTGAGTCCGACGTCAATCAATGTGATTGTGGGCTGGACGACGAATGCTTCGCCACCAAACGCAGCTGACGGATGCTCCGTTATAATCATCTAGCCATTGAAGAGTTGAAATTATCGAGAAATCAAGTTGCAGACCTTGTTGGCAGGTCCAATTCCGACTGTAAATGGAAACGTGTCGAATATCTTGCCGCCTGGAAGAGCATTGACATTGTCGGCTGTGAATCGAAGCACGTATGGACCACCAGCTTTGTCGATTTTGAGGTCGAAGAATTTGCCAAGCCCTTGGTACAACATCACTGTGTAAGCGGATGTCGGTGTCAAGATGCCACCCACTGGGTTATTTAAAATTGCGACTGAGACTGTTCCTTGGTTGACATTGTCGACGACATTGCCACCTTTATCAACGATGGATACAATCGGCTGTGGCAAGAATGGTGTGCCGCCTAGCGCTGTCCCAATGTACGTGTACATGCTCAACTTATAGGCTGGGCCGAGCAAGATGTCAAAGGGAAACGACTCGGTTTGGAGTCCATGGTAGAGGGATGCAAATTTGAGAGTATAGCCCGCTCCGATCAGATCGATCGACAGGCCTGTGCACGTCGCGATGCCACCGATGATTGGAAATGTCAATCCAGTTATGCCTGAAAGCTGTCCAAACACGGGAGGGTTCACCCCAATGGAGACTGTGACGAAGCCAGCGTTGATTGACGTGAGGACAAGTCCAGAGTCGTCGATGAGTTGAAGCACTGGTGGGGGTTGGATGGCATCTCCTGCTGTGATTGTCGTCGGCTGTGAGATCACGACAAGACTATTTCCATTGACCACGGCATGTAAGAAGCCAAGCGCAGCCAAGGCAACGGCGATCCACAACATGCGTCGTCGATCAAGAAAGATCGCGAAACCACCAAAACTGTGGAAAGTGAAACGGCACAAAGCAACAAATTCCCTCATGTCAGCACTGAGGAGTGCTTATGCAATGAAAAGCAGCAAACCCCAGAAGGACGAATGGCATCTAAAGATAGCCGCCTCGTTGGCATTCTGATGCTCGGCTGGCGGTGGATCTTGTGGATCTGCGATTGCTGGTCAGCGCAACGACCTGTGGCCAAGGAAGGAATAGGTACGCCGCCGTGTTTAATTTTGTTAACAGCATTCCTCTCAGTCACACCAAGGGGAACTGAAGGTACAAGCAGTCGAGACAATTGGAGCGACGACAGCGATGATTGGAATGAAGACGAGCCCACTTTCACGGCACAGATGGCCCCTGGATTGTTTTCATTCACGTCAGAGGAAGCCTTGGCAAGAACTCCCCTTTAGTTGTTGATGAATTCAATGCACACTCTGTTGTTTACGATGTAGTTTGCCCTGGCCGGGTGAGTTTGCCCCGAGTGGTGCTCTTGAAACCGCCTCCTGTTCCCAGCGGACTATAGATAGGTATCGGAGCTGTGGGACCCCGGAGGTCTCGTCAGGTCCGAGACTTATCCGGATGAAACCCAAGTTATTTTAAGTCCAGAGTGAAAATACCACTGATAGGCTAAAATATAACTAACTTACATTTCCACCCACTGGAGGCATATCAAGATAAAAGTACACTTCATGACAATAGAATTCATGAACAATCAAGCAATAAGCTACACTAGAGCTGCAAATGAAATTAAAACGAGCAAAATCGTAGGAATACAGCTCAAATATATAACCTAACAACGCAATAGAGCATACATATGCACGCAACCTAGACAGTGTGGCTTTTGTTCTCGCAGCAAGGGCAAGACCAAAGTCCATCGACAGCGGAAATTAGCCTCCATATGCCATACAATAATAGTATTGAAAAATGAACATGTATTCTGGCTTTATTCATAAATTTCGCAGTGGATGGATGCTTGGTTCATGTTGTCATTCCTCTTGAAATGGAAAATATAACCAATGAACTTTCTCCAATTTCATATTTTCTAACCAATACTACTCTGGTCCGCAAAAAATGCTACACTGTTTTATCTTGATTTGAGTATGTCCGGATATGAGGATATATGGGTTTTTGTATACAACCTCAAAAACGTATATAAAATTTCACAGGATGTCCAATATTTTTATTCAAACAGCACTGATGTCCCGATGACACAGGTCTCTCTGTGTTCATCTTGCTTGCCCAGAACAGAAATAGCGAAGTCTAACGTCAGTATAATGTCAGTTATGTTATAGCGCATGTCAGGTGTGGCTATTAGCGGCTCTCATCGCGAGAGCGCTATGTTTGACAGTCATCTCTAGGTTTGATAGGTTCCAGCCTTCTGACGACCTGCAACCGGGCTATACACCAAGAACCAGCAGTGTTGCTATGTTAACACCATCTATCTTTGATGTTGAATCTAGATATGTAATTAAATTGGGCTCAATTCCTACAGTGAACCCACAGCGAAAAAAATGTGATCTATCCGCCTGGTCGGTCAACTTTGACACACCATATCTCGCCAACGGAGACGAATTGTAGTTTCCACAAATTAACCAATCAAAGAGGAGATCCTAAGCTGTTTACTGAGCCAATCAGCGTTGAATATTTCGATTATTTTTGAAAAAAAATTCTGCAGAGAATGTAACTGTAGCAATTATTTCGGACCAGAGTAGTAATTATATTCTTTGTACAACCAATCAAATCTTTTCAAATGCTATAAATGGATATTCCTCCCTAGGTCTCAATATATAAGTTTTTGTATAGGACCCAGGTCAGGACCCACTGTGAATACAGGTACAATATCCACTAGTTACTCCAGCTGGGCAAAATGCTTGTGTCTACAACATGGCCGTGCGTCGTCATGTTGGCCATTTGCATCAGCCATGCCATGGCCAAAGACGTCAAGTTTGTGGTTTGGGGGCAAGCGATACAAAACGCAACCTTTGCCACCACTGTAGGCGTCATCCAGTTACTTGAACTCAAGTTTGTCTAGTTGCTCGACTTGGAAGCAGATTCAACGTTCATGTTGACCAGCGAGTCATTTGGGAATGCCACCTCCAGCAAGGTACAGACACGAAGAGCTTCCTTCGACAATAATATGATATAGGTTTGGTTGGTCCCCTCAAGTAAACACAATAGCACCGCGACGACATACTCGAGTCATGTCGTTGAGTCCGAAACAACCTCGTCATTTGTTCAGGTACAGTACCTCCGACAGATTCAATCAAACCGTCAGCGCGTGCAGGTCATCATTCTCGACGAGTCGCTATTCGTCTCAGCCGGTATGAACAGTCCCTTGGCCAAGTTTCACCTGTGGCAGACAATTGCGACAACATCACGACGGTCTGTCCATCGCTAGATGCCATTCAAGCTCGTACCGACCAACTGCGATGGTTGACTTTGCGCGTCAAGCTCGACTTATTGCACATTAGGCTCAACGAAACATTGGCCAACAGTCCAGCGCAATGGCTTTTTGTCGCAGGAGATCGCCCGCTGTGCTATACAGATCACAATGGCCCCTATGATTATGTTCAATCGACTTTAGTACCGCTTCTTGAAGCGCATCATGTGGATGCCTACTTTGGACTGACAGACTTGGTATCTCAAGTTCTCCGACTTCCATTTGGGCCTAGCCATCCTTTGTATGAGTACACGTATGCATCGGCAGCGCCCATCCATTACATGGACATGACACCAACGGTAAGCCTAGCTATTGTTTGGGGCTTCATTTTTCCTTAGTGTAATCCCGTGTTTCGCGCTCCTGCGGGGAATGCAACATATACACAACACTTGCTATCAGAGTCAAAGATGGAGGTGACCATATTCAACAGCGATGGCATTTCAATCTACCACACGTCACAAGATCGCCAACGAAAATCCTTTGAAACGCATTCGGATGGAGCAGGGTCAACTTTCCAAGAATCTGTATCTCACATGAAGCCGTAGCTACGTACCTTGGCTTGCCGTGGCTGCTGTTGGGTTCACAATCACTGTGGCGACATTTTATGGACTCAAGTTCAAGGGAAAGCGATTCGACTCGGAGTATGCGTCCCCATCCATTTGCTGCTGGTATTGGAATAATCGCAGCTTGAGTAAACATGCCAATGGTAAGTCCAGATATCACCAACTTCGCGTAATATATTTACAGGTGTTGCGTCTATGACACAAGTCCAGGCGACCACGGTCGATGCAAGCGAAGACGAGTTTTCTATCTCGAGCGACGAAGAGGAAGAGGTCGAGATCCGCGATGGACACGCCATCTGAATATGCCAATGTGCGTCCTTATCCGGATGACTTGGAATTATCCGGACAGCCTGTCCTTTTCGGATGATTTGCAAATTTGGCGCCAGAGTTTGGATCATAAAAACATAATTTCAAATTGTAAATATAAATATCAAGTCTAAAACGTCTCTATTTTATAAAAATATCAGTTTGAATTTTCCCGCACTTGCATTTTTGACCTTGCCGCGTCTGCAACGCAGCGACAGCCATGTCCTTCTTCACACCTCCTTTGAAGCAGGTTAGTGCGATCAGAGATGGATGAATAGATGACAATATCATGGCAGAGAAATGGTGTATCCCAAAGGCAAGACAAGTTGAGCTTGACGCTCAGTCAAGGCAAGAGGAAGCGCACGGCCAAACAACTCGACATGAAGGATGATGATGACAAAGAAAACCATTTAAAAAACATCGTGATAACACAAGATAGCGAAGAAAGTTCGAGTGGAAGTGACAGTGAATGTGAAGTCTTTTTCGACGCCACCTCGTCAAAACCAATTGACACAACAGAGAAAATGAACAATAGCTTCGCATTGGATTTTCAAGTAGCCTTGGCGATGTTCGTGCTAACATTGAGAGCTTTTTTAGGTATCTTCTGTTGCTGTGGATCGTGCAGGTCGGTTTGTCGTGGCTGGTTTCAACAACGGTACCATTCGACTGTATCCCTTGAATACCAACAATACTACCTCTGCCCCCATTATTGTGGGCTCGCTTGAAACTGATGAAAAATCATCCATTGACGAAAATAAGCTTTTGTTTCGAAAAGGCGTCGTTCTTGAACACATCTCAGCTCGTGGCATGTATACCCAACTCCGTGTCAACGTTGTCATACCAGGTTGGCCCACTAAGTACTGCAAAAAACTAAATGCCAATTAGAGGATGGGCGCTTTATCTTTGCCGGAGTTTACCGCGGTTCGACCGAAATTTTGGTCATCGATATCGACACGATTCGCCTCCCAAATGACGTAATTGGTGTCCCGACTGCGGAAGTGAATACTCATTGTTACAATGACGCCAAGCTGCGAGTAATAATTCGAGTGGTAACCAAGTTCACTTTTTTGTAGGGATTTGGAGCTGTGCGAGCTATGCCGGGAAAATCAGCAATGTAAGTTTGTCAAACTATCCATGAGGTCACGTTTGAGTAGCACCACGGAATATCAAGTCCTCTGTGGCCTTGGAATTAAAAACTTGCACTTGTGGCGCTTCTATTGGGATCCCACATGCGATGATCCCGAATCAAAGTGGACCTGGCAGTGCATTTTCGATCGTCAAACAAATGGTAACAACATGCTTATTGAAAGTTTTACTAAATGCTTGTAGGTATTAGTCTAGAGTATCTGGCGTTTGGTGCGGCGCCAAACCAATTGATTTCAAAGTCGGAACACCAAACTATCCGTGTCTGGACGATCGATGAAACTGCAGATGCAATGACATTTGATTACGAAGATATCAAACAAACACAAGTATGCCTCTTGTTTTCCACTCTTTCATTTTGAGTCTAACTTTCTCACAGGACACGATTCAAGTTTGCGGTCACTATGCGTACGGTGGTCAAGAGCGTCTTGCTTTAGTCGACATCCAGACGAATCAGCGTATTGAATTGGTTTGTACCACCCATTTAGCTCTTCACTCAATATCTTCTCTAGGATCTGCCATCATCATCAATGGCTCCAATATCTCGACCGACTTTGAACAATCGAAAGCGCCAGCTTCGAACGCTGTCTATGCTTACAGGAGTACCAGCTGGTATCACACTTGGTGTATGCTCTGATGGTAGTGTATTCGTTCACGATTCCTCAAACAAGACTGGACTTGGTATTCACACTCCTCCCTCTCCTCTCGAAGGGTATGATGCATTTTACCAAGATCAATGTATGTCTCCACTCGTAATTCCAATGTTTATTTCGGAATTTAGCTGGCCTATTGAGCTTGTTGCCACTGGAAGGTTCCAGCGATATGATGGATTGGATAGTGGTCATGGCCAATTCAGCAGAGCTGCAAGTTCAAAAACTGCACGAATTTTTACATCTACCAAAGAGAGAATCTAAGGTTCCATCGAAGCCCCGCATCCTGAAAGAAGCACCACTAAAGCAAAATTTGTCTGAGCCATCTTCGCCGCCATCAAAACTCAACTTAGAGCAATTGCTTGAAAAGAAGTCAACAAAAAAGCCAAAGAAGGAAAAGTCTCGTTGGAATTACGATGTCTCTTCACCGAAAAAGAAGCGTGAACGTGAGACAACTCGAACAAGTATTGAGCCCGAAGTGACCAAAGAAGTCGTCCACGAGACGCCTGTTAAGGAAATCAGCAAGACGCATCTGTCAGAGTCGTTTGAAGACATTGTCAGGGTGAAGACACCCGAACTATCGTCAGTGGATTCCGACATATATCACACCCCACAAGCCAAAAAGCTGAAGCTTCGCGAGGAAGAAGTGCTATCACCTGTGGTGTCAATATCTCCAGTTTCATCCCCTTGTCTGCCCCAAACCCCTTACAACTCGCCACCGCCACCTCCACCAGCGAAAGAGTGGTCTCCATTTGTTATCCCCAAGAAGAGTAAGCCAACAGGGATAGAGACTAGCAAGACGGGGGACTTACCAAAGGAATTGCCACAAGAGCAAGAACCATCACCTGAACGAATTGCTGTCGTTGACGCTTCTGTGGAAGAAGTACGGGCAACTAAAAATGCATCGGACCGTGGCAGCTCCAAGTCATTGAAACTTGAAAATATCGTCGAAGAGAACTTGGAACATATTTCCACGAGTTTGACGAGTCTAAATGACATGGACATGCCAGACAACTCTCTTGCAGAAACTTCATCGGTTGAATATGAGACTGCTGATGAAAGTGAAGAGTCGACAAGTCAACAGTCCCTGCTTATGCAAACGACATATTATGAAATGGACGAAAGCAACTTTGTCACGCCAGGTACCACAAATCATCAATATTACCGATGATATCTCTATCAGACACTGAGTTGGTGCGATCCACGCTACAAAGATTTGAGAAGGAACGAGCTGAGCTGACACACAATTTCAGCTCAGCTCATCATAACCTCATCCGTTCGGTGTGCACTCAAATGCACAGACAGAAGAATCCCGTCCGTGTGGACCCTAAAGTGATTCGAATGCAATTTTACCAGAGGGTGAATGAACTGATGGGACAACAAAAGATGGAAGCTGATGCCTTGTATGCCTCCCATCACATGCAATGGACTGTGCTAGGTTTAGGTGGCTTTGCAATGCCACGACTCGAGCCAACATTCCCTGCGCCTCGGTTATTTGGTTAGGGGGACATCTTTCCCCACTGTGTAAATTATACATGTCAATTTGCCTTCAGGTCTAAAATATAATCGCACATTCGAGACGATAACGAGCGAAACCATTTTATTCAGCATAAAAGCCATTGTAGTTAAGCCGCGTAAGGAGATTCGACAAGTGCGAATTAAACTACTTACACACAGTCAACAAGAAGAAATTCCAAGGACCTCTTACCTGCATGAGGGATCGATGGTGCAATTGCTGCATGAAATCATTCAGTAGATCCTTAAACTGCGATTCGAGCTCATTTGTCATCGTCACAAATTCGTTATCACCCGAGGAGGTCTCCGTCAATGCTTTTCGAATATCATCCGACAATTCCTTGATTCGCGCTCGTCGGACATCGACTCCTGAACTTCGACGTGGTGCAGCTGGCATCGTGCGTCGGGATTTGAATTTTTGAGACGGGTTCAAAATTGCGTCTGCCTCGTCTCGTGCTTTTCTATCCGCTCGTCGGTCTCGCTCTGCCTCTCGCTCATTACGAATCGCTTCTTCATCCAGTCGATATGGCCGAGTTATAGCTTCGATGCTGTCTGCAAATGTCAAACAAACTGTCATGAGCTTGGTTGAAACGCGAAGGAGGTCAGGATCCGTGAGCAAACACTCCTTCAAGCATTGATCGAGAAAGTCTCTGTGGCAATTTAAAATGTCATCCACGGTTGTCACTTCAGTAAGCAATTGAGTCTCTAAAGAGTGCCAACGTGGTGAAATGACTTCGAACATCATGTAGTAGACAAAATTTTGCTGGAAGTGGAGCATTCGTTGGCGTAAGCAATATGACTTTGTCAGGGTAGCTCGAAGAGATAATTCTTTGGTAGCCTGATGGTTGCGCCACGCATCGCATAGTCGACGTTCAACGTGCTTGCAGAAAAACAAGTGTCGGAATATCATTTGGTATTTGTTCAGAGCCCCAGATGAGATTACCAGAGACAACGGCCATTTCACTTTGTAATCCAATGTCAACGCATCAATAGCTTTGTATCCTACACAAATAGTTTGTGATGCACGACATCCAGCTCTTCATTGTACCAGGATCATTTAGAGACGACGCAATCGTCGAAGACAAAGGTGCTCGTCCAACCTTTTGACCGCGTTCGTGGATAGCTTCCATTTGTGAAATCAAATCATGTGGTGACAAAAGGCAAACCAAATCATCCTTGTAGGGATCAGAGCTGCATGTTGAGCTCTGAAGTGATAAGTGCAACAGAGACTCCAATCGTGACGCAAGCAATTTATCAGCGCGATGATTTAGTTCTTTGTCAGCGAGATCCATGAAATCAACGAAGAAATCACCTTGATCCATCAAGAAATAATGCTTGATTGAACGTAAGCGATTCATGAGGTCCTGCTCCGTACGCAATAAATCGACAAGAATACGACTGGCGAAGCCATGGGCCTTGTTAATAAGCTCATCATACCTACAATACGTTTAGTCATTTCAAACATGCGAGTTGAACATACTTTCGAACACTTTCGGCGTGAGTAATTGAGATGGCAAACGGACAATTCACATGTCGTCCACACGTGCGCAGCACATTCAGGTACTTGCCAGTGGTCAATATTTTATAGGCAAGCCGCGTCAGGAAATGAGGAACATGAGATTCGCGCAGGGTGTATCGTTGCTCCCAGTACTTTGACCATGGATCTTTGTTCAATTCTTCCTTGACGAGAGAGTCATCGGATGCGACCATGAATTCATCATAAGGGTCGTGTAAATCGCCATAATATATCCACTTCTCCAACATTTTTAAGTATGGCACTGACGCTTTCTCGAGAAGAAAGTTGAGCACTGAGCTAGCTTTAGCATCACCAGACGTTGGTAGCTGAGTGATAACACTAAGGAGTGCTCCTCCATGATGTCCAAGGCACGCACGCACGAGAGTACTGAGGAACTCCATTGCTCTCAAACTTGGCTGTATGTAAAACCAAATTTTGGATAAACTCAATCCGTCTTGTAGCACGAGATGCTCCAGTTGCGCCACCACAACTGCGTATTCACGTAACAGGACTTTGAGGGCTGCGCAAAACGCATGGCATACTTGTCCATATTCATATCGCGTGTGAGTTTCAACATAGTGAGATAAGTGAATGTAATACTCGCCAAGTACAACAATTTTGCTCGCAAGCGCGGCAAGTGATGGGTCAGTTACAGCTGGGTCAATGATAAAATGTAAGTCGTCGTATATTTCAACCGAAATATCTCGGTAGACCCTTGGCAACTGAATCTGAAAGTGAGCTGCAGTAGGTCGCTTCATTTCTTGCTTTCGAATGTACTTGCCTTCAATACCCAACAGCACGTACAATAAATCGTCTACGAGCGCGCGCTCTTGCAAACTAATTGGCAACTGCTGCAATGATTTGATCGGCTCTGGGTCATCAGTTGACTTCTCCAAGACAAAAGTCCCTGTCAAAAATGTTCGTTCACGATTCCAGGGCGGGTTGTAGGGAATGCTTGCTTTTGTAATCTCCCACCCACCGAAGTCAAATTCTTGTGAGAGTTCGCGTAAGCTGACTTGACCACTCTCAGCGACAAGTGCGTAAGGACCAGAGTATGCTTTCAAAAAGACGCGGTCACCAGATTGAAGCGTTCGTTGAGCATTGCGGACTGCTGGCGCCAACGTGGCAAGAGATTCTTCGAGGCCCACGGGCTCAAAGTGGTCTTTAAAATCGTCGCGGTCTCCAAGGCGCCACTTTTCAGCATTTGACATAATTGGGCCTTTTTTGGTCGTAAGGCGTGAACCATCGACAGACAAATAACGACCCTTTGATGCCCCCGAAATGCAATAGATTGCCACTGTGTCGGAGTACTTCACTCGTCCCTCGTCACCACGCAAGGTGACATTGATTAGAACGAATGTTTCGTCAGAGTCGAACCCAGTGCCACATGCATCGATTGTTGAAACCATGTGACCCGAGGAATTGACAACGCTTCGACACCGCAAGCAATAAATATTCCCCGCGCGTATTCGAATACGCGTCGAGAGATACATGATGTCTCCACCATTTCCATTGTCACCATTTCCCAGTCGAAGTACATGTGTTGGCTGATTCGAGCTTGTCACGCTCACTTGGGTAGTTGTGAAAGTGGTTGTTCGTTTGATGCTCGTTGTGCTGCTACTAAGATTCACAGATGACGCTCGTTGCTGATTCTCAAAAGTAAAGGATCCCTTTGACCCAATTGATAGCTGACTCACAGCATCAAGAGTGCTCAACAAAGCAGAGTTGGGACTCAATGGCTCTTCAGGTGCTGGGGCAGGTGCTGGCGTTGGATAAAACGTAGCTTGGGTTTTTCCTTGGGTAACAACAGAATCTAACGTCAAACGGCTGCTTGGAGTAAGTGGATCAACGAGTCCATACTGCGCTGAAATCGTACGAAGTGGTGTCGAATCAGTTTGCAACAAGACATTTGATTCCTTTGTGACTCCGTACATCGTTCGACTGCTGCTGGCTGAAGAGGGCGCCGGCGGTGGATTCTTGAAGTGTGATGACTTGACTGCTGTTTTTACGTCCATAACAGATTGACTGCGCATGGGTGTTCTGTATGTCGACTGTGATGCTGGGACAGAATGGCTGAGTTCTGACGAGGCTTTCGATTGGGCATTTGTGCTGTTCGATGGAGCTGTCGTAAAGCGCCGTGGGGGAAGAGAGAGATTTATGTTGCTTTTTGGCTTGAATTTTGGCTTTGCATTTGCTTGTTCGTGAGGATCCATTTTGGTAGGACCGCTCAAAGATCGCCGCTCACGCCGTCGATCACTCGTCCAATTTGAAAAGCGCGGTTAAATTCCGGTTAATTATCCGTAATTCGAACAAGGGTTTTTGGGTCGTCTAGTTGGGGGTGCAGGGGCTACACTTGAGTGAGAGTCTTGCATGAATCGATTGTTTCGTTAAGGAAACTGAAGGGAATGCTCTAGCGATAAATACCCATAGACTGGAAGCTTTCTCATTGAATGCAGGCACTTACGCAGTTTGGTTCGTGGAATTGGCCAACATTTATCAAATAAATGGTAGCCCAAAACGACGTTTACCATGGACAGGGCAATTGTCATCTCGACTCAAAGCACAGCTTATTTTTTAGCTCCAAAGCAGAGCCATTGACTATTCTCATGTAACACGCGATCGGCAATAGTGTGCTGGCTCGCACGAGGTGTCAAGGATGCAAACGGATTGGGTTCATGGCGCCAATGCCAAATTAACGGCATCTCTACGTCGGCTATGGCGTCTTCGTCGTCAGTGGCTTCAAACTCGTTGTAAGATGTGACAACAATTGGAGCCAAGGGCTCTTCGCGCATCATGCGCTGGAATGTCGGCAACCACTCGTCGTAACCCCAGACACCAGCGTTGAAACAAATGATAGCAGTTGGAGATAAATATGTTGGGCTGACCAAGTACTCTTCCCAAATCTCTGTCGCGTATATCAGACGCAAGCTCTTGTCAGGAGATAGCTCGATGCGTTCGTCTTTTCCATGAAGCTTTCTTGCAACGTTTGGGCCAATCATTACAAGCACGAGCTCAGCGTATCCATGGTCGGTGGCTTTACTACTGGCTTGAGATGCATGGAAGAGCGCAATCAGGTGCTCAAAAACTTGCAACGTCTCGGCAACTTCATTTCCTTCGCGGAAGTCAGCACCGACAATATGAAGCACCAAGCGCATGGGCGAATCGACCTCGTTGGGTAATTTGTGCTTTCTCTTGAATGCATTGCTTTTGGCCACGAGAAGATTTAATCGCTGGAGCGCTTTCAGGGTTGTAAGCGATCGCGAGTGTTGATTCGTTAATTCATTCGACAAAGATGCAGCGAACGGCGTTTCTTCCCATGCATTCGGCGGGTTCAGCCACGGCGATGACATGTCCGATGAGTCCACTGATGCCAAATCCAAAGAATATTTGAATAACGATAATTTATTGGCTGAGTAAAATAAAAATTGACCAATCAAAGTAATTAATAAATTAGATTAAATAAATTGATACACAAGAAATAGTGATACATTATGATGAGTAGGTGTATGCTGCTGACAAAGCAAGATCTCAAGTAGCACAAGCCAGCGTGGCAAGCATTGCTATTGTATTGCTCTCCGATATTCATTATTCGGACAACGAATATTGATAGAGTGATGATATCGATATTGTGTTCTTGGATATTGTGAGAAATATCACCTCAAGGAATGATATTCATATTTGATATTTTAGATGTTTATTTCGCTTTCAAAAATCTTTTCAAAATTCCGTCCTTTTTGACGCCATGAACAGCAAGCCCCCCAAGGTCATCGTGGAATGGTGTCCGTATGACAGTGCACTCTTTGCTGTCGGCTCGGAGTCATTGAGCTTATACGAATGCCAGTACGAGCGAGACAATGCAACTACAGCCATTCCGAACTCATCGATCAATCGTCCTTCAGCTGCACCAACGTCCCCGCGAAAGACGACACAGCGTCGGAACAAGGATGCCTTTCGCATTGTACACACCGACAACGATGCGTTTCAAGTTAGAAGTATGCAGTGGTGCCCATTGCCGAGGCAACTCATCGCAGCTGGCGTTGGTGCTGGCAAGGTCGTTGTGTCCGATTTCACACAAACAGTGATTGAGCTTTTGCCTCCGCGGTCGAACACAAGCACGATGATGTCGAGTAGTGCTAGTGCCAAAGGGTCCAGATCATCAATTCACGCCAATATTGGCTGCAATGCAGTTGCATGGAATCAACATAATCCTCATCAAATCGCTGCTGGATTCGAAAAAGTCCGCGCCGACTGCTGTGCTTTCGTGTGGGATTTGTCCACTCAATCGGCCATTACGTCGTTTGGATCCCATGATGCATTTGATTCAAAGGTTAGCAGTTATCGAAGTATGCTCCAGCGCAGTCAACTTTTTCTAACTCTTGCCTAGATTTCTCTGTCCAGAGCCATGCAAAGCCCACAATTACGAACGAACTGGCCAACTCAGAGGCAGTCGTTGGTATGGCTTGGCTTCCCTCAGAACCTTCTTGTTTGGCAACAGGCACAGGTTTCAAATGGTTCGATATCGCCCGTGATGCAATATTTTACATCATGCTAGGCTCCGTATTTACGATGTGCGAACAAAGACGACGCCAATGGACGTGAGTGCACACTCTAAAGGTTATTTGCTTTGTGTTATTGACACTAACTCGTCTTCTTAGGTGTCTTTGGCGTGGTGTTTGATCAGTATCGTCCTCATATGCTTGCTACATTCAGTGATGATCCAAAAGAGCCCATCAAAGTATGGGATATTCGATCAATTCAAGCATCACGACAAAACGGCGGTCCAATTGTCTCCATCTTCCCAAGTGGAAAATCCGTCTCGCAAATTGCATGGTCGCCAACACAAGCCGGCATTCTCGCGACAACAACCATTGATGAACGATCCATCTGTCTTTGGGACGTCGAAAGTCAAATTCAATTGCAACCACTTCCTGCCTCCGATGGCGTCCTTCAGATCCGCAAACCCTTTAAACGCCGTTCGACCAAAGATCCCGTCATTGCTTTTTCATGGCAGTCTGCTGCTTCTACGACGGTCACTCCATCTGAAGCAGCAGTGGCCATCGCAAATCCCAATCGAATGCTCATTGCCACGGTTGCTGGCAAATTGGAGAATTTATCGATTCATGACACAATGCCTCTTGCGATTTCGTCACATGATACAATTGGCTTTGCATGTGGAAAGCTTCTATTTTCTGGTGATGTCGAGGTATACTCTTTAAGCTGACAGTGACCAAGCTAACATTGACGTAGGTTCCTCAAGACAATATTGCTGCTGACATGATGCGTCGTGTCAAAGCAGGATACTCTATGAATGTCTTGACTTCATTGCAACTTTTTGTGAAAGATGAAGAAACTCGCGACCTACGATTTGTGTGGCAATGGGTTGAACAAGTGGAATCTCTCCGCCGGCTGTCCATCGCTCAAATGGAAATTCAAAGTAGGGAAACACGAGGTAGTACTAAATGTGCGGAACTGAAGGTTTGATTCAAACTGTCTAGGTGTCTTAGCAGCCTCTTCATCAATGAATCGCGGAGTTTTGAGGGCATGGCCTGTGGATCCTCAAGCTTTGATTTCGGCTGGTGTCCAGCATCTTCTGGGTCTTTCCAAAGTTCCATCGCCCGTGGTGCCAAATGAAACATCTCTTCGTGACCCAGTGTTGGGGTGCCTTGTCTATGATAGCTTAGGACGACGAACGTCGTTGCTTGCGTGCCAGTGGGATCCAGAGTGTGGCCAACCGATGAATTTAAATTTACCCCGTACTGGTTCTTCCAAGGGACCACTCAACCAGTCACAAACTGGGTCATGGCTTTCTCCACATGATGACGAGCAGTCGTATGAAGCTCCCCTTCTTAATGCTGCTGTACCCAACTTGCAGACACTCATTCAGCAATGTGAAACAACTCAAGACTATGATCGAGCGGCTGCACTTGCTGTGTTTCATGGGGATCTCCAAGCTGCCGTGACAGTTCTTCAGCGCGGCGCTGAAGGTCCAGCTGATGCCCCAACGCGGGACGTTCGACAACTCGTTGCAATGGCCGTCGCAGGATATTCGATTGGAAATAGTGGTCCGCTTTGGGGAACTATGTGCCAACAATTACTCAAGCGGCCTGAAATTCAGAGTCGCGCGACACCAAGATATCTCCATGCTGTGTGCTCATTCCTCTTCGCTGCGCGAGAACTGAGCGCTGCTTCGCATGCTCTTCCGATTCGAGCGCCACGAAATAGTAGTGCCCCACCCCTTCGTCGACCGTCTGCTGCTGGACCAAATGGTGGTCCAAATGAAGAGTCTCAACTCTTCGCCTCCATTTTGAACGACGAAACGCTACTCCTCTCTGACCGCACAGCATTTGCGTGCCGATTTTTACCACTTGATGGCCTCACGCGCTTTATCGACAGTTGTGTTGAAATGTGTATTCGTCAAGGCAACCTCCAAGGTCTGCTACTCGTGGGCTTGGAGCCCAGCATATTGCAAGAATACTTGGACAGAACGGGAGACATTCAAACCGTAGCGCTTCTCGTGGCAAGAGTAACGAGCGACGAATCGTCAATTTTTTCAACCTGGATAGCAATGTATCGTGACCTGTTGAACCAGTGGCAACTTTTTCATCAGCGTGCTCTTTTTGACGTTGGACGTGCTCAGCTGGAAGGACAATTGAATGGCTTTCGTGACATGGCTATTGCTCTCAACCCGAACGCTCACGCTTCACGACTACCCGAGAAATCCCAATTAGGCAATCAATTTTCACCACAGCTATACGTGCGGTGCAATTTTTGCGGCTCATCACTTTCATTGTCAAGTCTTCTCCGAGTTGGCGCTGGCGACTGGCTTTTGAAGGCCAAACCTAAATTGAACAATTGCCCAAGCTGCAAGAAGCCCCTGCCACAATGCGCACTATGTCTTCTTCCGTTTGGAACATTGAATCCATACTTGGAATTGGCAATGCGTAAGGGCGATCGAAAGCACTCTGCGATTGACAACGATCCGACTTCAACAACCGCAGACAATTTATCAGAGCTGTCGAGCATTCCCTTTGTTGAATGGTTCACCTGGTGCCAAACTTGCAAACACGGTATGCTTATTTCGTCTCTCGTGGTAAATCTTAATGGACTAAAATGTAGGTGGTCATGCTCATCACATGGCAAATTGGTTCGCCACGCACGACGTCTGCCCAGTATCAGACTGCGATTGCCCTTGCAAACGACTCGATACACATGGATCATCAAAGAAGCAAACCGACTCAAGTATGTTGCTCCACGCGGTTGAGAACTGAAAGACTATTGACTTCTGTCTAGTGGAGCAAGCAACACTACCCGATGGAACCCCTCTCCAGGCCCCCACGCACTTCAAGTCGCCCAACCTGTCAAGCTTAACCCCAACAATGTCAGGGCTCACCCTTGGGGGGCTCAGCTTTTAATTGTTGTAACAGATCAAGACACCGTTTGAAATATCGCTGTCATCTCGTATCTACCCACAAATACATTCCCGCGTGGTAAATTTTGAGCTCTATGTGATTTATGAGCTCAAAACGAGAGAACAGCATCATAGCCTCTCGTTTTCTTGCGGAGCTTCCGTCGCCATCGATTCCACGCCATGCAATTCTATGCCACCTGCTGCGTAAACAGCCGAACCGTCCTGAAGATTTGCAATAAAAATGCAGTGAAAACCATATGATAAAATTCAGCCAATCATTATTCTTTATTTTGATAATTGGTCTATTTTTAGCCAATCGAATCTTACGTCATCAAATCCACACTGTGACACCACTATCCGGATACGAGATTCCAGTGTGAGGTCAGTTCATTGAATCCATTCTTTAATTGGTAGCTGATGGCACCACAAAGTGAACTTCGTCAGCGTCAAGGCGCCGCGGGGGCGGGGGCCACTAAAGAAGACAAGAAGACATTTACGTGGCAAGAAGTCGCCAAGAACAACCATGCTGGTAGTGCGTGGATGATTGTGCGTAACACAGTCTACGATGTCACGGCGTGGGTTGATAAGCATCCTGGTGGACGCGAAATGGTGCTTCTCCACGCTGGTCGCGAATGCACGGATACGTTTGACTCGTACCATCCTTTCAGCGACAAAGCAGAACAAGTGTTGGCCAAATATGAAATCGGTACCTTGACCGGCCCTTCTGAATTTCCCGTGTACAAACCTGACTCTGGTTTCTACAAGGAATGCCGCAAGCGTGTGGGTGAATACTTTGAAAAGAACAAGCTCAACCCCCAAGATGGCTTTGCGGGCTTCTGGCGCATGATTGTCGTGGTCTTGGTCGCCGCTGTGGCTTACTACGGAATGCATTTCTCCAACATCTTTGCTGTTCAAGCGATTGCTGCTGTTGTGTTTGGCTTGTGCCAAGCCTTGCCGTTGTTGCATGTCATGCATGACTCTTCGCACGCTGCCTTCACCAAGCAACCATTTATCCGTGAGTTCGTTGGTCGATTGTTTATGGACTGGTTTGCCGGTGCCAGCATGGTGTCGTGGTTGAACCAGCATGTTGTGGGACACCACATCTACACCAACGTGACTGGTGCTGACCCTGATCTTCCCGTGAACTTGGAAGGCGACATCCGCCGTCTTGTGACCCGCCAAGTGTTGCTACCCATGTATCGCTTCCAACACATTTACTTGCCTCCTTTGTATGGTCTCTTGGGATTGAAGTTCCGAATCCAAGATTTCACTGACACCTTTGGCACCCTCACTAACGGACCCATCCGTGTGAACCCTCCAACCACCTCTCAATGGGTTCAGCTCATTCTCTCCAAGTCTTTCTGGGTCTTCTACCGCATCTACCTCCCACTTGCCGTCTTTCAAATGCCTGTCAAGACTTTCTTGTACGTCTTCTTGATTGCCGAACTCTTCACGGGATGGCACTTGGCCTTCAACTTCCAAGTATGCATGAGAAAACTGGCAAATTATAACTCGATTCTCTACTTTAGGTGAGCCACGTGTCGACTGAATGCACCTACCCCAACGGTGACGAAGTGAAGACTAATCTTGACGACGAATGGGCTGTGTCCCAAGTCAAGTCGTCCCTTGACTACTCCCATGGCTCTTGGTTGACCACGTTTATGGCCGGTGCTTTGAACTATCAAGTTACCCATCACCTCTTTCCCACCGTTTCTCAGGTATTGCTCTCTTCTGTCCAAGCAATCTAAGTTGTTATTTTATAGTATCACTACCCTGCGATTGCTCCCATCATCATGCAAGTCTGCAAGGAATACAAGATCAACTACCCTATCTTGCCCACGTTTACCGCTGCGTTCTCTGCGCACATTAGCCATCTCAAAGAAATGGGTCGCCAAGGTGTGCCTGTCTCCGTCCACATGGGATAGACGATACAGTCCTTTGTCACGACTTATTGCATCGTGTTTATGCTTTCTAATACAGTTGCATTTCTTTGCGGCTCAAGACTCCATCCTTGTCGGTATGCTTATTCACTTCAATGGAAAGGTCACATGATGTCCAACGCTACACGCGCATATATTACTAGACCCCATCTGAAGGCTTAAACGCTTTGGTAAGCACTGCGGAGGGGCTTGGTTTCAACAGAATCACCACGGATGTGGTCGACATCGCGAGCAGTGTGGGCAAATTGGACGTACGCACCGATAAGGAACAACACAATCGTGGCAGCGAGGTAGCCCCACCAAGACGAAGGCACAGTGTTGATGAACGATTCGGTGGCCTTGACGTTCGTCAATTGTGCGACAGTGGGGTAGCCACCAGCGAAGTAGCCGACAGCGCCGACAAAGACGGTGGCACCGCCGAACGAAGTGGCAATGACAAGGGCAGGCTTTTCCAAATAAATGGAAGCCAAACCACCCAAGAGAGAGCCAACAATGAGAATGCCGTAGTGGTAGTAGACATGGTTCACTCCACCAACGTTCGTGAAGAACGAAGCATCAAGCAAGAAAGCGGCTGAGCCACCAGCGACGGCACCGACAGCGAAAATACCCACATCGTAGAAGTACACGACCAAGATGGCAGCAATCAAACCACCAATGAAGAAACCAACCAAGGCTGGGGTTTCGTTGGCGAAAGCTTGCAACAAGACATCATACGAGAAGACAGCTCCCAAGAAGAAAGCAGCAATGAACAAGACAGGGGTGATCAACTTGTAACCAGCAAAGGTCACACCCAAAGTGGCGAGGATGGACACAGCCCAGAAAATGTTTTTCAACCAACGAGCAGTGTTGGAATCACCACCAGCCAAATCGTTGATGAGTTCATCTTGCGTCTTGTTAAGGACTTGGTCGACCTTGGACACAGGCGCAGTGGTAGTTGTGTCTTGGGCAGCCACAAAGGCGACGCATGCGACGGTGAAAAGCAAGAGCTTGGCAAGAGAGGAGGAAGTGGTCATGGCTCCAGAGGGAAACTTGGCAACTGACGGATTCAAACTTCTTTGGTCAGCTACATCACAACCAACATTCTGACCTGAGTGCATACAAACTTCAAGTACTCACTCGTGGGAATGCACCGACTTCGACTTCGATGGGCACTTTTGACGAATGTGAATTCCACTAGATGAGTACACTGGTTTCTTATGAGACAGTCACGATTTACTACGTACCGTAGTATCAATTGGGCGAGATTTGGCCAAAGAGATGAAAGACTCCACTGTTATGCATTCTCTGCGTATAAATGCCTTTTCAATTGTTGTGAATTCTCGAGCAGTTTAGAAGCGACTCGCCGATTGATTTGAAAGGCTAGATGAACTCTACTATGACCACACTATGAACAGGACAACTTCAGATTGATTCTCATGACAAAATATTCTTCACATCGAAAGATCATGGTTTATGCATAAAGAGTTCTGTTCCAGTCTCTTGGTGGATCCTCAGGACTGCGGGGTTCTTGCCTGTTCATGAACACGGATGCAGTGACAGCCTGCACTTCGAGGCGATGAAAATGCATTGAGAACAAAATAGAATTCAACAGGTATTGCTTCAGAGTAAAGGACTCAATGGCACTGAATAAGGTAATTTTGGTCATTGACACATTGACTTTTGTTTGGGGCCGTTCTTCACTCACTGGCTCAAAAGAACGGTAGCTCAAGTTGCAAAGACGTGGCAATGGCAAGGAGAGAAATGTTGAATCAAGTGGCCAAGCCATCCAGCAAGCAAGAGTTAAGCTGAACAACTCAACTTCCAATATTCTTCGGTGGAAGGGCCACAACTCGAAACTCGAAGCAAGCGATTTAAGTACAGTACCGCAATAGCACACTCGATCATACAAAATTCCTCAGCCAGCGTCTATCGTATCCGGATGAACACACGAACGAACGACCCAAGTCAGCCACAAACCACATCGATTTAATATTAAATAGAAACGAGGTGAAGTCTAGACAAACACATCGAAGGACAGCGTCGAGACGTCGAACGTGTCGGCCTTGAACCAGTCGAAGGAATCCTCGAAGGACGTGATGTCCCAGTCTTGGAGCTTGAGGTCGACGGGTTCATCCAAGGCGAGGATGTCGTCGATAGAGAAGGTGTCACTTGGAGAGACGACTTGGAAAACTTGATGGAACAAAATGCATGTCGTGTATTTACAAAACTTAGTTGTTGCGAGGCACGCACTGCGAGTAGTAGCTGTTCCACGCCTTGCACTTGTCTTCCTTGCGGCATTCGGTCTCGCCGTTGTATCCATGACCGCCGCATTGGGACCACGTGGGAAGGCCAGGTTGGCTCAAGTCTGGCTGGCACTGCGAGTAGTACTCGTTGATCTTGACACAAATGTTTCCAGTGGAGCACGACTTGTCTCCGCGGTAGTCGACGCCGCCACATTGTTGCCATACATCGACTTGAACGTCCTTCTGTGGGTTTTGAGACGACCAGACACAACCCCAAGCACCCGTCTTGAGCTTTCTGCACGTGGCATCTTCAGGAGCCACACACTTGCCGGCCTCGACGTAGCTGCGAGCATTGCGCACACAGTCCCGCGACGCCCACGCTCCCTTCTTCGGACAGCTCCAACCCTTGTCGCCACAAATTTCACCCGACACGCAGAACGTCGCATCGCCTTCCACACTCACGTTCGTGCATCCTTCCGAGTCTTCCGCGTCCTTGCATGGCGCAGGGGTCTTCTTCGGCTCGCACAAGGACAAATATTCGTTCTTCCTGTTGCATTCAAAGTTGGGATCTTCGCAACACACGCCATGGGGCCAGTTCTGACCATTGCATTGGCTCCAGTTGGTGCTGCATTGACCAGCTTGGGTGGACACGGCGGAGGCCACAATGGCACCGACAATGAGAGCGACTTGCATCTTCTCCTGATGGCAAATGGAATTATGACTCGTTGGCCATCCCCCCCTCGACGACACAGACGGCACGATCGTCCGACGCGAGACAACCAACTCGGTTAAGTTCGACTGAGTCCTTCACGACACAGACGTGTCCATCCCACGTTGACAAAGAGTCACCCAGATGTCTTTCGACTTGCGGCCAACTTCTTGGCTTGCCTGGCTGGTGACGCAATCACGACCTCATACATCACGACCTCACTTCAAGGTCAAGAAGGTTAGGGCAAACGAACACACCCAACCTCCTCACGGCAACCTGGACGAGGTTAGGGTAGCCAGGCGCTCCCCACGGTCAGGAAAGTCACTTGGAGAGACGACTTGGAAAACTTGATGGAACAAAATGCATGTCGTGTATATACCCTAGACGGCACAGATCGTCGAACCAACCCGGTTAAGTAGCCAACTCGATTAAGTTGGATTGAGTCATTCACGACACAGACGTGCCCATCCACGTTGACGACCAGCCTCCTACCATCTCACTGGAGGCTACGACGAGGTTAGGGCACCCAACCCCTATTACCCAGTTTGTGCAGTGTGGCTCATCCGTGTCAACCTCGGTTAGCTCATTCAGCACCAAATGAAGCAAAGATGATGGCCAAAACTGGTAACGTTATTCTCCATAATTTCGAAGCATCTTTGTGCCCCTGAGTGGCTCCAGTTTCATATTGCGTATGTTGAGAATATGTACAATATGACGAGATATAATGAATCCAACTTGGATTCATTACTTGGATTATCCAAGTAAGCAATGTTTTTGCGTCATGTCAAACATATGGTAACTGTCTAATCAACGCGTGGTTCTTCTATCTTGTCACCACATGCAGTGACTTTTTCATAGCTCCGTCGGTGAGTTAGAGGAATACATTGCGAAGTAGTAGGAATACATTGCGAAGTAGTCGTTCCACGAGATGATGGACGGGTCCTCCACGGTCAGGATGGAGTACAGGTGACGAAGGAATTTGGGAACGTTCGTGTTGCGCTTCTTTTGGGTCATGAGTGTCTTGGAGAGGAAATTGTAAAATGTCAGTTCTCCACACACATCTTGGGCGGCGGGACAGCTGGTCGCTTGAACTTGCATGGCATCTTCGTCGAATCGACTCCCCTACTCCGATAAGATCACGTCACCAACACATGGCCGCGTCACATGCCCGAGAGATCTTGCACGGACACCCCCGACCGTCGCGATGGGGTAACACGCCGATGCGTGCATCGCCTCGTCCACATCGTTGGGACGACCGACCGAGCTCTCTTGGTGGACCGCGTGCCACGTCTGTCGTATCAGGATTAACTTGGCCCGTGTGCTGGCAGTGATGACGGTGGTACTTCATTTGTACTCTGGATTGGTTTCTCATGGCTTTGTAGGTGGTGGAGGTCACTGCCAGAGGCATGCTCAGAAGGTGGATACACACTCGACACAAACACAGTCGGAAGAGTCACTTGGAGAGACGACTTGGAAAACTTGATGGAACAAAATGCATGTCGTGTATTTACAAAACTTAGTTGTTGCGAGGCACGCACTGCGAGTAGTAGCTGTTCCACGCCTTGCACTTGTCTTCCTTGCGGCATTCGGTCTCGCCGTTGTATCCATGACCGCCGCATTGGGACCACGTGGGAAGGCCAGGTTGGCTCAAGTCTGGCTGGCACTGCGAGTAGTACTCGTTGATCTTGACACAAATGTTTCCAGTGGAGCACGACTTGTCTCCGCGGTAGTCGACGCCGCCACATTGTTGCCATACATCGACTTGAACGTCCTTCTGTGGGTTTTGAGACGACCAGACACAACCCCAAGCACCCGTCTTGAGCTTTCTGCACGTGGCATCTTCAGGAGCCACACACTTGCCGGCCTCGACGTAGCTGCGAGCATTGCGCACACAGTCCCGCGACGCCCACGCTCCCTTCTTCGGACAGCTCCAACCCTTGTCGCCACAAATTTCACCCGACACGCAGAACGTCGCATCGCCTTCCACACTCACGTTCGTGCATCCTTCCGAGTCTTCCGCGTCCTTCTGGGGGTCTTGAGACGACCAGACACAACCCCAAGCACCCGTCTTGAGCTTTCTGCACGTGGCATCTTCAGGAGCCACACACTTGCCGGCCTCGACGTAGCTGCGAGCATTGCGCACACAGTCCCGCGACGCCCACGCTCCCTTCTTCGGACAGCTCCAACCCTTGTCGCCACAAATTTCACCCGACACGCAGAACGTCGCATCGCCTTCCACACTCACGTTCGTGCATCCTTCCGAGTCTTCCGCGTCCTTGCATGGCGCAGGGGTCTTCTTCGGCTCGCACAAGGACAAATATTCGTTCTTCCTGTTGCATTCAAAGTTGGGATCTTCGCAACACACGCCATGGGGCCAGTTCTGACCATTGCATTGGCTCCAGTTGGTGCTGCATTGACCAGCTTGGGTGGACACGGCGGAGGCCACAATGGCACCGACAATGAGAGCGACTTGCATCTTCTCCTGATGGCAAATGGAATTATGACTCGTTGGCCATCCCCCCCTCGACGACACAGACGGCACGATCGTCCGACGCGAGACAACCAACTCGGTTAAGTTCGACTGAGTCCTTCACGACACAGACGTGTCCATCCCACGTTGACAAAGAGTCACCCAGATGTCTTTCGACTTGCGGCCAACTTCTTGGCTTGCCTGGCTGGTGACGCAATCACGACCTCATACATCACGACCTCACTTCAAGGTCAAGAAGGTTAGGGCAAACGAACACACCCAACCTCCTCACGGCAACCTGGACGAGGTTAGGGTAGCCAGGCGCTCCCCACGGTCAGGAAAGTCACTTGGAGAGACGACTTGGAAAACTTGATGGAACAAAATGCATGTCGTGTATATACCCTAGACGGCACAGATCGTCGAACCAACCCGGTTAAGTAGCCAACTCGATTAAGTTGGATTGAGTCATTCACGACACAGACGTGCCCATCCACGTTGACGACCAGCCTCCTACCATCTCACTGGAGGCTACGACGAGGTTAGGGCACCCAACCCCTATTACCCAGTTTGTGCAGTGTGGCTCATCCGTGTCAACCTCGGTTAGCTCATTCAGCACCAAATGAAGCAAAGATGATGGCCAAAACTGGTAACGTTATTCTCCATAATTTCGAAGCATCTTTGTGCCCCTGAGTGGCTCCAGTTTCATATTGCGTATGTTGAGAATATGTACAATATGACGAGATATAATGAATCCAACTTGGATTCATTACTTGGATTATCCAAGTAAGCAATGTTTTTGCGTCATGTCAAACATATGGTAACTGTCTAATCAACGCGTGGTTCTTCTATCTTGTCACCACATGCAGTGACTTTTTCATAGCTCCGTCGGTGAGTTAGAGGAATACATTGCGAAGTAGTAGGAATACATTGCGAAGTAGTCGTTCCACGAGATGATGGACGGGTCCTCCACGGTCAGGATGGAGTACAGGTGACGAAGGAATTTGGGAACGTTCGTGTTGCGCTTCTTTTGGGTCATGAGTGTCTTGGAGAGGAAATTGTAAAATGTCAGTTCTCCACACACATCTTGGGCGGCGGGACAGCTGGTCGCTTGAACTTGCATGGCATCTTCGTCGAATCGACTCCCCTACTCCGATAAGATCACGTCACCAACACATGGCCGCGTCACATGCCCGAGAGATCTTGCACGGACACCCCCGACCGTCGCGATGGGGTAACACGCCGATGCGTGCATCGCCTCGTCCACATCGTTGGGACGACCGACCGAGCTCTCTTGGTGGACCGCGTGCCACGTCTGTCGTATCAGGATTAACTTGGCCCGTGTGCTGGCAGTGATGACGGTGGTACTTCATTTGTACTCTGGATTGGTTTCTCATGGCTTTGTAGGTGGTGGAGGTCACTGCCAGAGGCATGCTCAGAAGGTGGATACACACTCGACACAAACACAGTCGGAAGAGTCACTTGGAGAGACGACTTGGAAAACTTGATGGAACAAAATGCATGTCGTGTATTTACAAAACTTAGTTGTTGCGAGGCACGCACTGCGAGTAGTAGCTGTTCCACGCCTTGCACTTGTCTTCCTTGCGGCATTCGGTCTCGCCGTTGTATCCATGACCGCCGCATTGGGACCACGTGGGAAGGCCAGGTTGGCTCAAGTCTGGCTGGCACTGCGAGTAGTACTCGTTGATCTTGACACAAATGTTTCCAGTGGAGCACGACTTGTCTCCGCGGTAGTCGACGCCGCCACATTGTTGCCATACATCGACTTGAACGTCCTTCTGTGGGTTTTGAGACGACCAGACACAACCCCAAGCACCCGTCTTGAGCTTTCTGCACGTGGCATCTTCAGGAGCCACACACTTGCCGGCCTCGACGTAGCTGCGAGCATTGCGCACACAGTCCCGCGACGCCCACGCTCCCTTCTTCGGACAGCTCCAACCCTTGTCGCCACAAATTTCACCCGACACGCAGAACGTCGCATCGCCTTCCACACTCACGTTCGTGCATCCTTCCGAGTCTTCCGCGTCCTTGCATGGCGCAGGGGTCTTCTTCGGCTCGCACAAGGACAAATATTCGTTCTTCCTGTTGCATTCAAAGTTGGGATCTTCGCAACACACGCCATGGGGCCAGTTCTGACCATTGCATTGGCTCCAGTTGGTGCTGCATTGACCAGCTTGGGTGGACACGGCGGAGGCCACAATGGCACCGACAATGAGAGCGACTTGCATCTTCTCCTGATGGCAAATGGAATTATGACTCGTTGGCCATCCCCCCTCGACGACACAGACGGCACGATCGTCCGACGCGAGACAACCAACTCGGTTAAGTTCGACTGAGTCCTTCACGACACAGACGTGTCCATCCCACGTTGACAAAGAGTCACCCAGATGTCTTTCGACTTGCGGCCAACTTCTTGGCTTGCCTGGCTGGTGACGCAATCACGACCTCATACATCACGACCTCACTTCAAGGTCAAGAAGGTTAGGGCAAACGAACACACCCAACCTCCTCACGGCAACCTGGACGAGGTTAGGGTAGCCAGGCGCTCCCCACGGTCAGGAAAGTCACTTGGAGAGACGACTTGGAAAACTTGATGGAACAAAATGCATGTCGTGTATATACCCTAGACGGCACAGATCGTCGAACCAACCCGGTTAAGTAGCCAACTCGATTAAGTTGGATTGAGTCATTCACGACACAGACGTGCCCATCCACGTTGACGACCAGCCTCCTACCATCTCACTGGAGGCTACGACGAGGTTAGGGCACCCAACCCCTATTACCCAGTTTGTGCAGTGTGGCTCATCCGTGTCAACCTCGGTTAGCTCATTCAGCACCAAATGAAGCAAAGATGATGGCCAAAACTGGTAACGTTATTCTCCATAATTTCGAAGCATCTTTGTGCCCCTGAGTGGCTCCAGTTTCATATTGCGTATGTTGAGAATATGTACAATATGACGAGATATAATGAATCCAACTTGGATTCATTACTTGGATTATCCAAGTAAGCAATGTTTTTGCGTCATGTCAAACATATGGTAACTGTCTAATCAACGCGTGGTTCTTCTATCTTGTCACCACATGCAGTGACTTTTTCATAGCTCCGTCGGTGAGTTAGAGGGATACATTGCGAAGTAGTAGGAATACATTGCGAAGTAGTCGTTCCACGAGATGATGGACGGGTCCTCCACGGTCAGGATGGAGTACAGGTGACGAAGGAATTTGGGAACGTTCGTGTTGCGCTTCTTTTGGGTCATGAGTGTCTTGGAGAGGAAATTGTAAAATGTCAGTTCTCCACACACATCTTGGGCGGCGGGACAGCTGGTCGCTTGAACTTGCATGGCATCTTCGTCGAATCGACTCCCCTACTCCGATAAGATCACGTCACCAACACATGGCCGCGTCACATGCCCGAGAGATCTTGCACGGACACCCCCGACCGTCGCGATGGGGTAACACGCCGATGCGTGCATCGCCTCGTCCACATCGTTGGGACGACCGACCGAGCTCTCTTGGTGGACCGCGTGCCACGTCTGTCGTATCAGGATTAACTTGGCCCGTGTGCTGGCAGTGATGACGGTGGTACTTCATTTGTACTCTGGATTGGTTTCTCATGGCTTTGTAGGTGGTGGAGGTCACTGCCAGAGGCATGCTCAGAAGGTGGATACACACTCGACACAAACACAGTCGGAAGAGTCACTTGGAGAGACGACTTGGAAAACTTGATGGAACAAAATGCATGTCGTGTATTTACAAAACTTAGTTGTTGCGAGGCACGCACTGCGAGTAGTAGCTGTTCCACGCCTTGCACTTGTCTTCCTTGCGGCATTCGGTCTCGCCGTTGTATCCATGACCGCCGCATTGGGACCACGTGGGAAGGCCAGGTTGGCTCAAGTCTGGCTGGCACTGCGAGTAGTACTCGTTGATCTTGACACAAATGTTTCCAGTGGAGCACGACTTGTCTCCGCGGTAGTCGACGCCGCCACATTGTTGCCATACATCGACTTGAACGTCCTTCTGTGGGTTTTGAGACGACCAGACACAACCCCAAGCACCCGTCTTGAGCTTTCTGCACGTGGCATCTTCAGGAGCCACACACTTGCCGGCCTCGACGTAGCTGCGAGCATTGCGCACACAGTCCCGCGACGCCCACGCTCCCTTCTTCGGACAGCTCCAACCCTTGTCGCCACAAATTTCACCCGACACGCAGAACGTCGCATCGCCTTCCACACTCACGTTCGTGCATCCTTCCGAGTCTTCCGCGTCCTTGCATGGCGCAGGGGTCTTCTTCGGCTCGCACAAGGACAAATATTCGTTCTTCCTGTTGCATTCAAAGTTGGGATCTTCGCAACACACGCCATGGGGCCAGTTCTGACCATTGCATTGGCTCCAGTTGGTGCTGCATTGACCAGCTTGGGTGGACACGGCGGAGGCCACAATGGCACCGACAATGAGAGCGACTTGCATCTTCTCCTGATGGCAAATGGAATTATGACTCGTTGGCCATCCCCCCCCTCGACGACACAGACGGCACGATCGTCCGACGCGAGACAACCAACTCGGTTAAGTTCGACTGAGTCCTTCACGACACAGACGTGTCCATCCCACGTTGACAAAGAGTCACCCAGATGTCTTTCGACTTGCGGCCAACTTCTTGGCTTGCCTGGCTGGTGACGCAATCACGACCTCATACATCACGACCTCACTTCAAGGTCAAGAAGGTTAGGGCAAACGAACACACCCAACCTCCTCACGGCAACCTGGACGAGGTTAGGGTAGCCAGGCGCTCCCCACGGTCAGGAAAGTCACTTGGAGAGACGACTTGGAAAACTTGATGGAACAAAATGCATGTCGTGTATATACCCTAGACGGCACAGATCGTCGAACCAACCCGGTTAAGTAGCCAACTCGATTAAGTTGGATTGAGTCATTCACGACACAGACGTGCCCATCCACGTTGACGACCAGCCTCCTACCATCTCACTGGAGGCTACGACGAGGTTAGGGCACCCAACCCCTATTACCCAGTTTGTGCAGTGTGGCTCATCCGTGTCAACCTCGGTTAGCTCATTCAGCACCAAATGAAGCAAAGATGATGGCCAAAACTGGTAACGTTATTCTCCATAATTTCGAAGCATCTTTGTGCCCCTGAGTGGCTCCAGTTTCATATTGCGTATGTTGAGAATATGTACAATATGACGAGATATAATGAATCCAACTTGGATTCATTACTTGGATTATCCAAGTAAGCAATGTTTTTGCGTCATGTCAAACATATGGTAACTGTCTAATCAACGCGTGGTTCTTCTATCTTGTCACCACATGCAGTGACTTTTTCATAGCTCCGTCGGTGAGTTAGAGGAATACATTGCGAAGTAGTAGGAATACATTGCGAAGTAGTCGTTCCACGAGATGATGGACGGGTCCTCCACGGTCAGGATGGAGTACAGGTGACGAAGGAATTTGGGAACGTTCGTGTTGCGCTTCTTTTGGGTCATGAGTGTCTTGGAGAGGAAATTGTAAAATGTCAGTTCTCCACACACATCTTGGGCGGCGGGACAGCTGGTCGCTTGAACTTGCATGGCATCTTCGTCGAATCGACTCCCCTACTCCGATAAGATCACGTCACCAACACATGGCCGCGTCACATGCCCGAGAGATCTTGCACGGACACCCCCGACCGTCGCGATGGGGTAACACGCCGATGCGTGCATCGCCTCGTCCACATCGTTGGGACGACCGACCGAGCTCTCTTGGTGGACCGCGTGCCACGTCTGTCGTATCAGGATTAACTTGGCCCGTGTGCTGGCAGTGATGACGGTGGTACTTCATTTGTACTCTGGATTGGTTTCTCATGGCTTTGTAGGTGGTGGAGGTCACTGCCAGAGGCATGCTCAGAAGGTGGATACACACTCGACACAAACACAGTCGGAAGAGTCACTTGGAGAGACGACTTGGAAAACTTGATGGAACAAAATGCATGTCGTGTATTTACAAAACTTAGTTGTTGCGAGGCACGCACTGCGAGTAGTAGCTGTTCCACGCCTTGCACTTGTCTTCCTTGCGGCATTCGGTCTCGCCGTTGTATCCATGACCGCCGCATTGGGACCACGTGGGAAGGCCAGGTTGGCTCAAGTCTGGCTGGCACTGCGAGTAGTACTCGTTGATCTTGACACAAATGTTTCCAGTGGAGCACGACTTGTCTCCGCGGTAGTCGACGCCGCCACATTGTTGCCATACATCGACTTGAACGTCCTTCTGTGGGTTTTGAGACGACCAGACACAACCCCAAGCACTCGTCTTGAGCTTTCTGCACGTGGCATCTTCAGGAGCCACACACTTGCCGGCCTCGACGTAGCTGCGAGCATTGCGCACACAGTCCCGCGACGCCCACGCTCCCTTCTTCGGACAGCTCCAACCCTTGTCGCCACAAATTTCACCCGACACGCAGAACGTCGCATCGCCTTCCACACTCACGTTCGTGCATCCTTCCGAGTCTTCCGCGTCCTTGCATGGCGCAGGGGTCTTCTTCGGCTCGCACAAGGACAAATATTCGTTCTTCCTGTTGCATTCAAAGTTGGGATCTTCGCAACACACGCCATGGGGCCAGTTCTGACCATTGCATTGGCTCCAGTTGGTGCTGCATTGACCAGCTTGGGTGGACACGGCGGAGGCCACAATGGCACCGACAATGAGAGCGACTTGCATCTTCTCCTGATGGCAAATGGAATTATGACTCGTTGGCCATCCCCCCCTCGACGACACAGACGGCACGATCGTCCGACGCGAGACAACCAACTCGGTTAAGTTCGACTGAGTCCTTCACGACACAGACGTGTCCATCCCACGTTGACAAAGAGTCACCCAGATGTCTTTCGACTTGCGGCCAACTTCTTGGCTTGCCTGGCTGGTGACGCAATCACGACCTCATACATCACGACCTCACTTCAAGGTCAAGAAGGTTAGGGCAAACGAACACACCCAACCTCCTCACGGCAACCTGGACGAGGTTAGGGTAGCCAGGCGCTCCCCACGGTCAGGAAAGTCACTTGGAGAGACGACTTGGAAAACTTGATGGAACAAAATGCATGTCGTGTATATACCCTAGACGGCACAGATCGTCGAACCAACCCGGTTAAGTAGCCAACTCGATTAAGTTGGATTGAGTCATTCACGACACAGACGTGCCCATCCACGTTGACGACCAGCCTCCTACCATCTCACTGGAGGCTACGACGAGGTTAGGGCACCCAACCCCTATTACCCAGTTTGTGCAGTGTGGCTCATCCGTGTCAACCTCGGTTAGCTCATTCAGCACCAAATGAAGCAAAGATGATGGCCAAAACTGGTAACGTTATTCTCCATAATTTCGAAGCATCTTTGTGCCCCTGAGTGGCTCCAGTTTCATATTGCGTATGTTGAGAATATGTACAATATGACGAGATATAATGAATCCAACTTGGATTCATTACTTGGATTATCCAAGTAAGCAATGTTTTTGCGTCATGTCAAACATATGGTAACTGTCTAATCAACGCGTGGTTCTTCTATCTTGTCACCACATGCAGTGACTTTTTCATAGCTCCGTCGGTGAGTTAGAGGAATACATTGCGAAGTAGTAGGAATACATTGCGAAGTAGTCGTTCCACGAGATGATGGACGGGTCCTCCACGGTCAGGATGGAGTACAGGTGACGAAGGAATTTGGGAAGTTCGTGTTGCGCTTCTTTTGGGTCATGAGTGTCTTGGAGAGGAAATTGTAAAATGTCAGTTCTCCACACACATCTTGGGCGGCGGGACAGCTGGTCGCTTGAACTTGCATGGCATCTTCGTCGAATCGACTCCCCTACTCCGATAAGATCACGTCACCAACACATGGCCGCGTCACATGCCCGAGAGATCTTGCACGGACACCCCCGACCGTCGCGATGGGGTAACACGCCGATGCGTGCATCGCCTCGTCCACATCGTTGGGACGACCGACCGAGCTCTCTTGGTGGACCGCGTGCCACGTCTGTCGTATCAGGATTAACTTGGCCCGTGTGCTGGCAGTGATGACGGTGGTACTTCATTTGTACTCTGGATTGGTTTCTCATGGCTTTGTAGGTGGTGGAGGTCACTGCCAGAGGCATGCTCAGAAGGTGGATACACACTCGACACAAACACAGTCGGAAGAGTCACTTGGAGAGACGACTTGGAAAACTTGATGGAACAAAATGCATGTCGTGTATTTACAAAACTTAGTTGTTGCGAGGCACGCACTGCGAGTAGTAGCTGTTCCACGCCTTGCACTTGTCTTCCTTGCGGCATTCGGTCTCGCCGTTGTATCCATGACCGCCGCATTGGGACCACGTGGGAAGGCCAGGTTGGCTCAAGTCTGGCTGGCACTGCGAGTAGTACTCGTTGATCTTGACACAAATGTTTCCAGTGGAGCACGACTTGTCTCCGCGGTAGTCGACGCCGCCACATTGTTGCCATACATCGACTTGAACGTCCTTCTGTGGGTTTTGAGACGACCAGACACAACCCCAAGCACCCGTCTTGAGCTTTCTGCACGTGGCATCTTCAGGAGCCACACACTTGCCGGCCTCGACGTAGCTGCGAGCATTGCGCACACAGTCCCGCGACGCCCACGCTCCCTTCTTCGGACAGCTCCAACCCTTGTCGCCACAAATTTCACCCGACACGCAGAACGTCGCATCGCCTTCCACACTCACGTTCGTGCATCCTTCCGAGTCTTCCGCGTCCTTGCATGGCGCAGGGGTCTTCTTCGGCTCGCACAAGGACAAATATTCGTTCTTCCTGTTGCATTCAAAGTTGGGATCTTCGCAACACACGCCATGGGGCCAGTTCTGACCATTGCATTGGCTCCAGTTGGTGCTGCATTGACCAGCTTGGGTGGACACGGCGGAGGCCACAATGGCACCGACAATGAGAGCGACTTGCATCTTCTCCTGATGGCAAATGGAATTATGACTCGTTGGCCATCCCCCCCTCGACGACACAGACGGCACGATCGTCCGACGCGAGACAACCAACTCGGTTAAGTTCGACTGAGTCCTTCACGACACAGACGTGTCCATCCCACGTTGACAAAGAGTCACCCAGATGTCTTTCGACTTGCGGCCAACTTCTTGGCTTGCCTGGCTGGTGACGCAATCACGACCTCATACATCACGACCTCACTTCAAGGTCAAGAAGGTTAGGGCAAACGAACACACCCAACCTCCTCACGGCAACCTGGACGAGGTTAGGGTAGCCAGGCGCTCCCCACGGTCAGGAAAGTCACTTGGAGAGACGACTTGGAAAACTTGATGGAACAAAATGCATGTCGTGTATATACCCTAGACGGCACAGATCGTCGAACCAACCCGGTTAAGTAGCCAACTCGATTAAGTTGGATTGAGTCATTCACGACACAGACGTGCCCATCCACGTTGACGACCAGCCTCCTACCATCTCACTGGAGGCTACGACGAGGTTAGGGCACCCAACCCCTATTACCCAGTTTGTGCAGTGTGGCTCATCCGTGTCAACCTCGGTTAGCTCATTCAGCACCAAATGAAGCAAAGATGATGGCCAAAACTGGTAACGTTATTCTCCATAATTTCGAAGCATCTTTGTGCCCCTGAGTGGCTCCAGTTTCATATTGCGTATGTTGAGAATATGTACAATATGACGAGATATAATGAATCCAACTTGGATTCATTACTTGGATTATCCAAGTAAGCAATGTTTTTGCGTCATGTCAAACATATGGTAACTGTCTAATCAACGCGTGGTTCTTCTATCTTGTCACCACATGCAGTGACTTTTTCATAGCTCCGTCGGTGAGTTAGAGGAATACATTGCGAAGTAGTAGGAATACATTGCGAAGTAGTCGTTCCACGAGATGATGGACGGGTCCTCCACGGTCAGGATGGAGTACAGGTGACGAAGGAATTTGGGAACGTTCGTGTTGCGCTTCTTTTGGGTCATGAGTGTCTTGGAGAGGAAATTGTAAAATGTCAGTTCTCCACACACATCTTGGGCGGCGGGACAGCTGGTCGCTTGAACTTGCATGGCATCTTCGTCGAATCGACTCCCCTACTCCGATAAGATCACGTCACCAACACATGGCCGCGTCACATGCCCGAGAGATCTTGCACGGACACCCCCGACCGTCGCGATGGGGTAACACGCCGATGCGTGCATCGCCTCGTCCACATCGTTGGGACGACCGACCGAGCTCTCTTGGTGGACCGCGTGCCACGTCTGTCGTATCAGGATTAACTTGGCCCGTGTGCTGGCAGTGATGACGGTGGTACTTCATTTGTACTCTGGATTGGTTTCTCATGGCTTTGTAGGTGGTGGAGGTCACTGCCAGAGGCATGCTCAGAAGGTGGATACACACTCGACACAAACACAGTCGGAAGAGTCACTTGGAGAGACGACTTGGAAAACTTGATGGAACAAAATGCATGTCGTGTATTTACAAAACTTAGTTGTTGCGAGGCACGCACTGCGAGTAGTAGCTGTTCCACGCCTTGCACTTGTCTTCCTTGCGGCATTCGGTCTCGCCGTTGTATCCATGACCGCCGCATTGGGACCACGTGGGAAGGCCAGGTTGGCTCAAGTCTGGCTGGCACTGCGAGTAGTACTCGTTGATCTTGACACAAATGTTTCCAGTGGAGCACGACTTGTCTCCGCGGTAGTCGACGCCGCCACATTGTTGCCATACATCGACTTGAACGTCCTTCTGTGGGTTTTGAGACGACCAGACACAACCCCAAGCACCCGTCTTGAGCTTTCTGCACGTGGCATCTTCAGGAGCCACACACTTGCCGGCCTCGACGTAGCTGCGAGCATTGCGCACACAGTCCCGCGACGCCCACGCTCCCTTCTTCGGACAGCTCCAACCCTTGTCGCCACAAATTTCACCCGACACGCAGAACGTCGCATCGCCTTCCACACTCACGTTCGTGCATCCTTCCGAGTCTTCCGCGTCCTTGCATGGCGCAGGGGTCTTCTTCGGCTCGCACAAGGACAAATATTCGTTCTTCCTGTTGCATTCAAAGTTGGGATCTTCGCAACACACGCCATGGGGCCAGTTCTGACCATTGCATTGGCTCCAGTTGGTGCTGCATTGACCAGCTTGGGTGGACACGGCGGAGGCCACAATGGCACCGACAATGAGAGCGACTTGCATCTTCTCCTGATGGCAAATGGAATTATGACTCGTTGGCCATCCCCCCTCGACGACACAGACGGCACGATCGTCCGACGCGAGACAACCAACTCGGTTAAGTTCGACTGAGTCCTTCACGACACAGACGTGTCCATCCCACGTTGACAAAGAGTCACCCAGATGTCTTTCGACTTGCGGCCAACTTCTTGGCTTGCCTGGCTGGTGACGCAATCACGACCTCATACATCACGACCTCACTTCAAGGTCAAGAAGGTTAGGGCAAACGAACACACCCAACCTCCTCACGGCAACCTGGACGAGGTTAGGGTAGCCAGGCGCTCCCCACGGTCAGGAAAGTCACTTGGAGAGACGACTTGGAAAACTTGATGGAACAAAATGCATGTCGTGTATATACCCTAGACGGCACAGATCGTCGAACCAACCCGGTTAAGTAGCCAACTCGATTAAGTTGGATTGAGTCATTCACGACACAGACGTGCCCATCCACGTTGACGACCAGCCTCCTACCATCTCACTGGAGGCTACGACGAGGTTAGGGCACCCAACCCCTATTACCCAGTTTGTGCAGTGTGGCTCATCCGTGTCAACCTCGGTTAGCTCATTCAGCACCAAATGAAGCAAAGATGATGGCCAAAACTGGTAACGTTATTCTCCATAATTTCGAAGCATCTTTGTGCCCCTGAGTGGCTCCAGTTTCATATTGCGTATGTTGAGAATATGTACAATATGACGAGATATAATGAATCCAACTTGGATTCATTACTTGGATTATCCAAGTAAGCAATGTTTTTGCGTCATGTCAAACATATGGTAACTGTCTAATCAACGCGTGGTTCTTCTATCTTGTCACCACATGCAGTGACTTTTTCATAGCTCCGTCGGTGAGTTAGAGGAATACATTGCGAAGTAGTAGGAATACATTGCGAAGTAGTCGTTCCACGAGATGATGGACGGGTCCTCCACGGTCAGGATGGAGTACAGGTGACGAAGGAATTTGGGAACGTTCGTGTTGCGCTTCTTTTGGGTCATGAGTGTCTTGGAGAGGAAATTGTAAAATGTCAGTTCTCCACACACATCTTGGGCGGCGGGACAGCTGGTCGCTTGAACTTGCATGGCATCTTCGTCGAATCGACTCCCCTACTCCGATAAGATCACGTCACCAACACATGGCCGCGTCACATGCCCGAGAGATCTTGCACGGACACCCCCGACCGTCGCGATGGGGTAACACGCCGATGCGTGCATCGCCTCGTCCACATCGTTGGGACGACCGACCGAGCTCTCTTGGTGGACCGCGTGCCACGTCTGTCGTATCAGGATTAACTTGGCCCGTGTGCTGGCAGTGATGACGGTGGTACTTCATTTGTACTCTGGATTGGTTTCTCATGGCTTTGTAGGTGGTGGAGGTCACTGCCAGAGGCATGCTCAGAAGGTGGATACACACTCGACACAAACACAGTCGGAAGAGTCACTTGGAGAGACGACTTGGAAAACTTGATGGAACAAAATGCATGTCGTGTATTTACAAAACTTAGTTGTTGCGAGGCACGCACTGCGAGTAGTAGCTGTTCCACGCCTTGCACTTGTCTTCCTTGCGGCATTCGGTCTCGCCGTTGTATCCATGACCGCCGCATTGGGACCACGTGGGAAGGCCAGGTTGGCTCAAGTCTGGCTGGCACTGCGAGTAGTACTCGTTGATCTTGACACAAATGTTTCCAGTGGAGCACGACTTGTCTCCGCGGTAGTCGACGCCGCCACATTGTTGCCATACATCGACTTGAACGTCCTTCTGTGGGTTTTGAGACGACCAGACACAACCCCAAGCACCCGTCTTGAGCTTTCTGCACGTGGCATCTTCAGGAGCCACACACTTGCCGGCCTCGACGTAGCTGCGAGCATTGCGCACACAGTCCCGCGACGCCCACGCTCCCTTCTTCGGACAGCTCCAACCCTTGTCGCCACAAATTTCACCCGACACGCAGAACGTCGCATCGCCTTCCACACTCACGTTCGTGCATCCTTCCGAGTCTTCCGCGTCCTTCTGGGGGTCTTGAGACGACCAGACACAACCCCAAGCACCCGTCTTGAGCTTTCTGCACGTGGCATCTTCAGGAGCCACACACTTGCCGGCCTCGACGTAGCTGCGAGCATTGCGCACACAGTCCCGCGACGCCCACGCTCCCTTCTTCGGACAGCTCCAACCCTTGTCGCCACAAATTTCACCCGACACGCAGAACGTCGCATCGCCTTCCACACTCACGTTCGTGCATCCTTCCGAGTCTTCCGCGTCCTTGCATGGCGCAGGGGTCTTCTTCGGCTCGCACAAGGACAAATATTCGTTCTTCCTGTTGCATTCAAAGTTGGGATCTTCGCAACACACGCCATGGGGCCAGTTCTGACCATTGCATTGGCTCCAGTTGGTGCTGCATTGACCAGCTTGGGTGGACACGGCGGAGGCCACAATGGCACCGACAATGAGAGCGACTTGCATCTTCTCCTGATGGCAAATGGAATTATGACTCGTTGGCCATCCCCCCTCGACGACACAGACGGCACGATCGTTTGACGCGAGACAACCAACTCGGTTAAGTTCGACTGAGTCCTTCACGACACAGACGTGTCCATCCCACGTTGACAAAGAGTCACCCAGATGTCTTTCGACTTGCGGCCAACTTCTTGGCTTGCCTGGCTGGTGACGCAATCACGACCTCATACATCACGACCTCACTTCAAGGTCAAGAAGGTTAGGGCAAACGAACACACCCAACCTCCTCACGGCAACCTGGACGAGGTTAGGGTAGCCAGGCGCTCCCCACGGTCAGGAAAGTCACTTGGAGAGACGACTTGGAAAACTTGATGGAACAAAATGCATGTCGTGTATATACCCTAGACGGCACAGATCGTCGAACCAACCCGGTTAAGTAGCCAACTCGATTAAGTTGGATTGAGTCATTCACGACACAGACGTGCCCATCCACGTTGACGACCAGCCTCCTACCATCTCACTGGAGGCTACGACGAGGTTAGGGCACCCAACCCCTATTACCCAGTTTGTGCAGTGTGGCTCATCCGTGTCAACCTCGGTTAGCTCATTCAGCACCAAATGAAGCAAAGATGATGGCCAAAACTGGTAACGTTATTCTCCATAATTTCGAAGCATCTTTGTGCCCCTGAGTGGCTCCAGTTTCATATTGCGTATGTTGAGAATATGTACAATATGACGAGATATAATGAATCCAACTTGGATTCATTACTTGGATTATCCAAGTAAGCAATGTTTTTGCGTCATGTCAAACATATGGTAACTGTCTAATCAACGCGTGGTTCTTCTATCTTGTCACCACATGCAGTGACTTTTTCATAGCTCCGTCGGTGAGTTAGAGGAATACATTGCGAAGTAGTAGGAATACATTGCGAAGTAGTCGTTCCACGAGATGATGGACGGGTCCTCCACGGTCAGGATGGAGTACAGGTGACGAAGGAATTTGGGAACGTTCGTGTTGCGCTTCTTTTGGGTCATGAGTGTCTTGGAGAGGAAATTGTAAAATGTCAGTTCTCCACACACATCTTGGGCGGCGGGACAGCTGGTCGCTTGATCTTGCATGGCATCTTCGTCGAATCGACTCCCCTACTCCGATAAGATCACGTCACCAACACATGGCCGCGTCACATGCCCGAGAGATCTTGCACGGACACCCCCGACCGTCGCGATGGGGTAACACGCCGATGCGTGCATCGCCTCGTCCACATCGTTGGGACGACCGACCGAGCTCTCTTGGTGGACCGCGTGCCACGTCTGTCGTATCAGGATTAACTTGGCCCGTGTGCTGGCAGTGATGACGGTGGTACTTCATTTGTACTCTGGATTGGTTTCTCATGGCTTTGTAGGTGGTGGAGGTCACTGCCAGAGGCATGCTCAGAAGGTGGATACACACTCGACACAAACACAGTCGGAAGAGTCACTTGGAGAGACGACTTGGAAAACTTGATGGAACAAAATGCATGTCGTGTATTTACAAAACTAGTTGTTGCGAGGCACGCACTGCGAGTAGTAGCTGTTCCACGCCTTGCACTTGTCTTCCTTGCGGCATTCGGTCTCGCCGTTGTATCCATGACCGCCGCATTGGGACCACGTGGGAAGGCCAGGTTGGCTCAAGTCTGGCTGGCACTGCGAGTAGTACTCGTTGATCTTGACACAAATGTTTCCAGTGGAGCACGACTTGTCTCCGCGGTAGTCGACGCCGCCACATTGTTGCCATACATCGACTTGAACGTCCTTCTGTGGGTTTTGAGACGACCAGACACAACCCCAAGCACCCGTCTTGAGCTTTCTGCACGTGGCATCTTCAGGAGCCACACACTTGCCGGCCTCGACGTAGCTGCGAGCATTGCGCACACAGTCCCGCGACGCCCACGCTCCCTTCTTCGGACAGCTCCAACCCTTGTCGCCACAAATTTCACCCGACACGCAGAACGTCGCATCGCCTTCCACACTCACGTTCGTGCATCCTTCCGAGTCTTCCGCGTCCTTGCATGGCGCAGGGGTCTTCTTCGGCTCGCACAAGGACAAATATTCGTTCTTCCTGTTGCATTCAAAGTTGGGATCTTCGCAACACACGCCATGGGGCCAGTTCTGACCATTGCATTGGCTCCAGTTGGTGCTGCATTGACCAGCTTGGGTGGACACGGCGGAGGCCACAATGGCACCGACAATGAGAGCGACTTGCATCTTCTCCTGATGGCAAATGGAATTATGACTCGTTGGCCATCCCCCCCTCGACGACACAGACGGCACGATCGTTTGACGCGAGACAACCAACTCGGTTAAGTTCGACTGAGTCCTTCACGACACAGACGTGTCCATCCCACGTTGACAAAGAGTCACCCAGATGTCTTTCGACTTGCGGCCAACTTCTTGGCTTGCCTGGCTGGTGACGCAATCACGACCTCATACATCACGACCTCACTTCAAGGTCAAGAAGGTTAGGGCAAACGAACACACCCAACCTCCTCACGGCAACCTGGACGAGGTTAGGGTAGCCAGGCGCTCCCCACGGTCAGGAAAGTCACTTGGAGAGACGACTTGGAAAACTTGATGGAACAAAATGCATGTCGTGTATATACCCTAGACGGCACAGATCGTCGAACCAACCCGGTTAAGTAGCCAACTCGATTAAGTTGGATTGAGTCATTCACGACACAGACGTGCCCATCCACGTTGACGACCAGCCTCCTACCATCTCACTGGAGGCTACGACGAGGTTAGGGCACCCAACCCCTATTACCCAGTTTGTGCAGTGTGGCTCATCCGTGTCAACCTCGGTTAGCTCATTCAGCACCAAATGAAGCAAAGATGATGGCCAAAACTGGTAACGTTATTCTCCATAATTTCGAAGCATCTTTGTGCCCCTGAGTGGCTCCAGTTTCATATTGCGTATGTTGAGAATATGTACAATATGACGAGATATAATGAATCCAACTTGGATTCATTACTTGGATTATCCAAGTAAGCAATGTTTTTGCGTCATGTCAAACATATGGTAACTGTCTAATCAACGCGTGGTTCTTCTATCTTGTCACCACATGCAGTGACTTTTTCATAGCTCCGTCGGTGAGTTAGAGGAATACATTGCGAAGTAGTAGGAATACATTGCGAAGTAGTCGTTCCACGAGATGATGGACGGGTCCTCCACGGTCAGGATGGAGTACAGGTGACGAAGGAATTTGGGAACGTTCGTGTTGCGCTTCTTTTGGGTCATGAGTGTCTTGGAGAGGAAATTGTAAAATGTCAGTTCTCCACACACATCTTGGGCGGCGGGACAGCTGGTCGCTTGAACTTGCATGGCATCTTCGTCGAATCGACTCCCCTACTCCGATAAGATCACGTCACCAACACATGGCCGCGTCACATGCCCGAGAGATCTTGCACGGACACCCCCGACCGTCGCGATGGGGTAACACGCCGATGCGTGCATCGCCTCGTCCACATCGTTGGGACGACCGACCGAGCTCTCTTGGTGGACCGCGTGCCACGTCTGTCGTATCAGGATTAACTTGGCCCGTGTGCTGGCAGTGATGACGGTGGTACTTCATTTGTACTCTGGATTGGTTTCTCATGGCTTTGTAGGTGGTGGAGGTCACTGCCAGAGGCATGCTCAGAAGGTGGATACACACTCGACACAAACACAGTCGGAAGAGTCACTTGGAGAGACGACTTGGAAAACTTGATGGAACAAAATGCATGTCGTGTATTTACAAAACTTAGTTGTTGCGAGGCACGCACTGCGAGTAGTAGCTGTTCCACGCCTTGCACTTGTCTTCCTTGCGGCATTCGGTCTCGCCGTTGTATCCATGACCGCCGCATTGGGACCACGTGGGAAGGCCAGGTTGGCTCAAGTCTGGCTGGCACTGCGAGTAGTACTCGTTGATCTTGACACAAATGTTTCCAGTGGAGCACGACTTGTCTCCGCGGTAGTCGACGCCGCCACATTGTTGCCATACATCGACTTGAACGTCCTTCTGTGGGTTTTGAGACGACCAGACACAACCCCAAGCACCCGTCTTGAGCTTTCTGCACGTGGCATCTTCAGGAGCCACACACTTGCCGGCCTCGACGTAGCTGCGAGCATTGCGCACACAGTCCCGCGACGCCCACGCTCCCTTCTTCGGACAGCTCCAACCCTTGTCGCCACAAATTTCACCCGACACGCAGAACGTCGCATCGCCTTCCACACTCACGTTCGTGCATCCTTCCGAGTCTTCCGCGTCCTTGCATGGCGCAGGGGTCTTCTTCGGCTCGCACAAGGACAAATATTCGTTCTTCCTGTTGCATTCAAAGTTGGGATCTTCGCAACACACGCCATGGGGCCAGTTCTGACCATTGCATTGGCTCCAGTTGGTGCTGCATTGACCAGCTTGGGTGGACACGGCGGAGGCCACAATGGCACCGACAATGAGAGCGACTTGCATCTTCTCCTGATGGCAAATGGAATTATGACTCGTTGGCCATCCCCCCTCGACGACACACAGACGGCACGATCGTTTGACGCGAGACAACCAACTCGGTTAAGTTCGACTGAGTCCTTCACGACACAGACGTGTCCATCCCACGTTGACAAAGAGTCACCCAGATGTCTTTCGACTTGCGGCCAACTTCTTGGCTTGCCTGGCTGGTGACGCAATCACGACCTCATACATCACGACCTCACTTCAAGGTCAAGAAGGTTAGGGCAAACGAACACACCCAACCTCCTCACGGCAACCTGGACGAGGTTAGGGTAGCCAGGCGCTCCCCACGGTCAGGAAAGTCACTTGGAGAGACGACTTGGAAAACTTGATGGAACAAAATGCATGTCGTGTATATACCCTAGACGGCACAGATCGTCGAACCAACCCGGTTAAGTAGCCAACTCGATTAAGTTGGATTGAGTCATTCACGACACAGACGTGCCCATCCACGTTGACGACCAGCCTCCTACCATCTCACTGGAGGCTACGACGAGGTTAGGGCACCCAACCCCTATTACCCAGTTTGTGCAGTGTGGCTCATCCGTGTCAACCTCGGTTAGCTCATTCAGCACCAAATGAAGCAAAGATGATGGCCAAAACTGGTAACGTTATTCTCCATAATTTCGAAGCATCTTTGTGCCCCTGAGTGGCTCCAGTTTCATATTGCGTATGTTGAGAATATGTACAATATGACGAGATATAATGAATCCAACTTGGATTCATTACTTGGATTATCCAAGTAAGCAATGTTTTTGCGTCATGTCAAACATATGGTAACTGTCTAATCAACGCGTGGTTCTTCTATCTTGTCACCACATGCAGTGACTTTTTCATAGCTCCGTCGGTGAGTTAGAGGAATACATTGCGAAGTAGTAGGAATACATTGCGAAGTAGTCGTTCCACGAGATGATGGACGGGTCCTCCACGGTCAGGATGGAGTACAGGTGACGAAGGAATTTGGGAACGTTCGTGTTGCGCTTCTTTTGGGTCATGAGTGTCTTGGAGAGGAAATTGTAAAATGTCAGTTCTCCACACACATCTTGGGCGGCGGGACAGCTGGTCGCTTGAACTTGCATGGCATCTTCGTCGAATCGACTCCCCTACTCCGATAAGATCACGTCACCAACACATGGCCGCGTCACATGCCCGAGAGATCTTGCACGGACACCCCCGACCGTCGCGATGGGGTAACACGCCGATGCGTGCATCGCCTCGTCCACATCGTTGGGACGACCGACCGAGCTCTCTTGGTGGACCGCGTGCCACGTCTGTCGTATCAGGATTAACTTGGCCCGTGTGCTGGCAGTGATGACGGTGGTACTTCATTTGTACTCTGGATTGGTTTCTCATGGCTTTGTAGGTGGTGGAGGTCACTGCCAGAGGCATGCTCAGAAGGTGGATACACACTCGACACAAACACAGTCGGAAGAGTCACTTGGAGAGACGACTTGGAAAACTTGATGGAACAAAATGCATGTCGTGTATTTACAAAACTTAGTTGTTGCGAGGCACGCACTGCGAGTAGTAGCTGTTCCACGCCTTGCACTTGTCTTCCTTGCGGCATTCGGTCTCGCCGTTGTATCCATGACCGCCGCATTGGGACCACGTGGGAAGGCCAGGTTGGCTCAAGTCTGGCTGGCACTGCGAGTAGTACTCGTTGATCTTGACACAAATGTTTCCAGTGGAGCACGACTTGTCTCCGCGGTAGTCGACGCCGCCACATTGTTGCCATACATCGACTTGAACGTCCTTCTGTGGGTTTTGAGACGACCAGACACAACCCCAAGCACTCGTCTTGAGCTTTCTGCACGTGGCATCTTCAGGAGCCACACACTTGCCGGCCTCGACGTAGCTGCGAGCATTGCGCACACAGTCCCGCGACGCCCACGCTCCCTTCTTCGGACAGCTCCAACCCTTGTCGCCACAAATTTCACCCGACACGCAGAACGTCGCATCGCCTTCCACACTCACGTTCGTGCATCCTTCCGAGTCTTCCGCGTCCTTCTGGGGGTCTTGAGACGACCAGACACAACCCCAAGCACCCGTCTTGAGCTTTCTGCACGTGGCATCTTCAGGAGCCACACACTTGCCGGCCTCGACGTAGCTGCGAGCATTGCGCACACAGTCCCGCGACGCCCACGCTCCCTTCTTCGGACAGCTCCAACCCTTGTCGCCACAAATTTCACCCGACACGCAGAACGTCGCATCGCCTTCCACACTCACGTTCGTGCATCCTTCCGAGTCTTCCGCGTCCTTCTGGGGGTCTTGAGACGACCAGACACAACCCCAAGCACCCGTCTTGAGCTTTCTGCACGTGGCATCTTCAGGAGCCACACACTTGCCGGCCTCGACGTAGCTGCGAGCATTGCGCACACAGTCCCGCGACGCCCACGCTCCCTTCTTCGGACAGCTCCAACCCTTGTCGCCACAAATTTCACCCGACACGCAGAACGTCGCATCGCCTTCCACACTCACGTTCGTGCATCCTTCCGAGTCTTCCGCGTCCTTGCATGGCGCAGGGGTCTTCTTCGGCTCGCACAAGGACAAATATTCGTTCTTCCTGTTGCATTCAAAGTTGGGATCTTCGCAACACACGCCATGGGGCCAGTTCTGACCATTGCATTGGCTCCAGTTGGTGCTGCATTGACCAGCTTGGGTGGACACGGCGGAGGCCACAATGGCACCGACAATGAGAGCGACTTGCATCTTCTCCTGATGGCAAATGGAATTATGACTCGTTGGCCATCCCCCCTCGACGACACAGACGGCACGATCGTTTGACGCGAGACAACCAACTCGGTTAAGTTCGACTGAGTCCTTCACGACACAGACGTGTCCATCCCACGTTGACAAAGAGTCACCCAGATGTCTTTCGACTTGCGGCCAACTTCTTGGCTTGCCTGGCTGGTGACGCAATCACGACCTCATACATCACGACCTCACTTCAAGGTCAAGAAGGTTAGGGCAAACGAACACACCCAACCTCCTCACGGCAACCTGGACGAGGTTAGGGTAGCCAGGCGCTCCCCACGGTCAGGAAAGTCACTTGGAGAGACGACTTGGAAAACTTGATGGAACAAAATGCATGTCGTGTATATACCCTAGACGGCACAGATCGTCGAACCAACCCGGTTAAGTAGCCAACTCGATTAAGTTGGATTGAGTCATTCACGACACAGACGTGCCCATCCACGTTGACGACCAGCCTCCTACCATCTCACTGGAGGCTACGACGAGGTTAGGGCACCCAACCCCTATTACCCAGTTTGTGCAGTGTGGCTCATCCGTGTCAACCTCGGTTAGCTCATTCAGCACCAAATGAAGCAAAGATGATGGCCAAAACTGGTAACGTTATTCTCCATAATTTCGAAGCATCTTTGTGCCCCTGAGTGGCTCCAGTTTCATATTGCGTATGTTGAGAATATGTACAATATGACGAGATATAATGAATCCAACTTGGATTCATTACTTGGATTATCCAAGTAAGCAATGTTTTTGCGTCATGTCAAACATATGGTAACTGTCTAATCAACGCGTGGTTCTTCTATCTTGTCACCACATGCAGTGACTTTTTCATAGCTCCGTCGGTGAGTTAGAGGAATACATTGCGAAGTAGTAGGAATACATTGCGAAGTAGTCGTTCCACGAGATGATGGACGGGTCCTCCACGGTCAGGATGGAGTACAGGTGACGAAGGAATTTGGGAACGTTCGTGTTGCGCTTCTTTTGGGTCATGAGTGTCTTGGAGAGGAAATTGTAAAATGTCAGTTCTCCACACACATCTTGGGCGGCGGGACAGCTGGTCGCTTGAACTTGCATGGCATCTTCGTCGAATCGACTCCCCTACTCCGATAAGATCACGTCACCAACACATGGCCGCGTCACATGCCCGAGAGATCTTGCACGGACACCCCCGACCGTCGCGATGGGGTAACACGCCGATGCGTGCATCGCCTCGTCCACATCGTTGGGACGACCGACCGAGCTCTCTTGGTGGACCGCGTGCCACGTCTGTCGTATCAGGATTAACTTGGCCCGTGTGCTGGCAGTGATGACGGTGGTACTTCATTTGTACTCTGGATTGGTTTCTCATGGCTTTGTAGGTGGTGGAGGTCACTGCCAGAGGCATGCTCAGAAGGTGGATACACACTCGACACAAACACAGTCGGAAGAGTCACTTGGAGAGACGACTTGGAAAACTTGATGGAACAAAATGCATGTCGTGTATTTACAAAACTTAGTTGTTGCGAGGCACGCACTGCGAGTAGTAGCTGTTCCACGCCTTGCACTTGTCTTCCTTGCGGCATTCGGTCTCGCCGTTGTATCCATGACCGCCGCATTAGGACCACGTGGGAAGGCCAGGTTGGCTCAAGTCTGGCTGGCACTGCGAGTAGTACTCGTTGATCTTGACACAAATGTTTCCAGTGGAGCACGACTTGTCTCCGCGGTAGTCGACGCCGCCACATTGTTGCCATACATCGACTTGAACGTCCTTCTGTGGGTTTTGAGACGACCAGACACAACCCCAAGCACTCGTCTTGAGCTTTCTGCACGTGGCATCTTCAGGAGCCACACACTTGCCGGCCTCGACGTAGCTGCGAGCATTGCGCACACAGTCCCGCGACGCCCACGCTCCCTTCTTCGGACAGCTCCAACCCTTGTCGCCACAAATTTCACCCGACACGCAGAACGTCGCATCGCCTTCCACACTCACGTTCGTGCATCCTTCCGAGTCTTCCGCGTCCTTGCATGGCGCAGGGGTCTTCTTCGGCTCGCACAAGGACAAATATTCGTTCTTCCTGTTGCATTCAAAGTTGGGATCTTCGCAACACACGCCATGGGGCCAGTTCTGACCATTGCATTGGCTCCAGTTGGTGCTGCATTGACCAGCTTGGGTGGACACGGCGGAGGCCACAATGGCACCGACAATGAGAGCGACTTGCATCTTCTCCTGATGGCAAATGGAATTATGACTCGTTGGCCATCCCCCCCTCGACGACACAGACGGCACGATCGTCCGACGCGAGACAACCAACTCGGTTAAGTTCGACTGAGTCCTTCACGACACAGACGTGTCCATCCCACGTTGACAAAGAGTCACCCAGATGTCTTTCGACTTGCGGCCAACTTCTTGGCTTGCCTGGCTGGTGACGCAATCACGACCTCATACATCACGACCTCACTTCAAGGTCAAGAAGGTTAGGGCAAACGAACACACCCAACCTCCTCACGGCAACCTGGACGAGGTTAGGGTAGCCAGGCGCTCCCCACGGTCAGGAAAGTCACTTGGAGAGACGACTTGGAAAACTTGATGGAACAAAATGCATGTCGTGTATATACCCTAGACGGCACAGATCGTCGAACCAACCCGGTTAAGTAGCCAACTCGATTAAGTTGGATTGAGTCATTCACGACACAGACGTGCCCATCCACGTTGACGACCAGCCTCCTACCATCTCACTGGAGGCTACGACGAGGTTAGGGCACCCAACCCCTATTACCCAGTTTGTGCAGTGTGGTGGTCATCCGTGTCAACCTCGGTTAGCTCATTCAGCACCAAATGAAGCAAAGATGATGGCCAAAACTGGTAACGTTATTCTCCATAATTTCGAAGCATCTTTGTGCCCCTGAGTGGCTCCAGTTTCATATTGCGTATGTTGAGAATATGTACAATATGACGAGATATAATGAATCCAACTTGGATTCATTACTTGGATTATCCAAGTAAGCAATGTTTTTGCGTCATGTCAAACATATGGTAACTGTCTAATCAACGCGTGGTTCTTCTATCTTGTCACCACATGCAGTGACTTTTTCATAGCTCCGTCGGTGAGTTAGAGGAATACATTGCGAAGTAGTAGGAATACATTGCGAAGTAGTCGTTCCACGAGATGATGGACGGGTCCTCCACGGTCAGGATGGAGTACAGGTGACGAAGGAATTTGGGAACGTTCGTGTTGCGCTTCTTTTGGGTCATGAGTGTCTTGGAGAGGAAATTGTAAAATGTCAGTTCTCCACACACATCTTGGGCGGCGGGACAGCTGGTCGCTTGAACTTGCATGGCATCTTCGTCGAATCGACTCCCCTACTCCGATAAGATCACGTCACCAACACATGGCCGCGTCACATGCCCGAGAGATCTTGCACGGACACCCCCGACCGTCGCGATGGGGTAACACGCCGATGCGTGCATCGCCTCGTCCACATCGTTGGGACGACCGACCGAGCTCTCTTGGTGGACCGCGTGCCACGTCTGTCGTATCAGGATTAACTTGGCCCGTGTGCTGGCAGTGATGACGGTGGTACTTCATTTGTACTCTGGATTGGTTTCTCATGGCTTTGTAGGTGGTGGAGGTCACTGCCAGAGGCATGCTCAGAAGGTGGATACACACTCGACACAAACACAGTCGGAAGAGTCACTTGGAGAGACGACTTGGAAAACTTGATGGAACAAAATGCATGTCGTGTATTTACAAAACTTAGTTGTTGCGAGGCACGCACTGCGAGTAGTAGCTGTTCCACGCCTTGCACTTGTCTTCCTTGCGGCATTCGGTCTCGCCGTTGTATCCATGACCGCCGCATTGGGACCACGTGGGAAGGCCAGGTTGGCTCAAGTCTGGCTGGCACTGCGAGTAGTACTCGTTGATCTTGACACAAATGTTTCCAGTGGAGCACGACTTGTCTCCGCGGTAGTCGACGCCGCCACATTGTTGCCATACATCGACTTGAACGTCCTTCTGTGGGTTTTGAGACGACCAGACACAACCCCAAGCACTCGTCTTGAGCTTTCTGCACGTGGCATCTTCAGGAGCCACACACTTGCCGGCCTCGACGTAGCTGCGAGCATTGCGCACACAGTCCCGCGACGCCCACGCTCCCTTCTTCGGACAGCTCCAACCCTTGTCGCCACAAATTTCACCCGACACGCAGAACGTCGCATCGCCTTCCACACTCACGTTCGTGCATCCTTCCGAGTCTTCCGCGTCCTTCTGGGGGTCTTGAGACGACCAGACACAACCCCAAGCACCCGTCTTGAGCTTTCTGCACGTGGCATCTTCAGGAGCCACACACTTGCCGGCCTCGACGTAGCTGCGAGCATTGCGCACACAGTCCCGCGACGCCCACGCTCCCTTCTTCGGACAGCTCCAACCCTTGTCGCCACAAATTTCACCCGACACGCAGAACGTCGCATCGCCTTCCACACTCACGTTCGTGCATCCTTCCGAGTCTTCCGCGTCCTTCTGGGGGTCTTGAGACGACCAGACACAACCCCAAGCACCCGTCTTGAGCTTTCTGCACGTGGCATCTTCAGGAGCCACACACTTGCCGGCCTCGACGTAGCTGCGAGCATTGCGCACACAGTCCCGCGACGCCCACGCTCCCTTCTTCGGACAGCTCCAACCCTTGTCGCCACAAATTTCACCCGACACGCAGAACGTCGCATCGCCTTCCACACTCACGTTCGTGCATCCTTCCGAGTCTTCCGCGTCCTTGCATGGCGCAGGGGTCTTCTTCGGCTCGCACAAGGACAAATATTCGTTCTTCCTGTTGCATTCAAAGTTGGGATCTTCGCAACACACGCCATGGGGCCAGTTCTGACCATTGCATTGGCTCCAGTTGGTGCTGCATTGACCAGCTTGGGTGGACACGGCGGAGGCCACAATGGCACCGACAATGAGAGCGACTTGCATCTTCTCCTGATGGCAAATGGAATTATGACTCGTTGGCCATCCCCCCTCGACGACACAGACGGCACGATCGTCCGACGCGAGACAACCAACTCGGTTAAGTTCGACTGAGTCCTTCACGACACAGACGTGTCCATCCCACGTTGACAAAGAGTCACCCAGATGTCTTTCGACTTGCGGCCAACTTCTTGGCTTGCCTGGCTGGTGACGCAATCACGACCTCATACATCACGACCTCACTTCAAGGTCAAGAAGGTTAGGGCAAACGAACACACCCAACCTCCTCACGGCAACCTGGACGAGGTTAGGGTAGCCAGGCGCTCCCCACGGTCAGGAAAGTCACTTGGAGAGACGACTTGGAAAACTTGATGGAACAAAATGCATGTCGTGTATATACCCTAGACGGCACAGATCGTCGAACCAACCCGGTTAAGTAGCCAACTCGATTAAGTTGGATTGAGTCATTCACGACACAGACGTGCCCATCCACGTTGACGACCAGCCTCCTACCATCTCACTGGAGGCTACGACGAGGTTAGGGCACCCAACCCCTATTACCCAGTTTGTGCAGTGTGGCTCATCCGTGTCAACCTCGGTTAGCTCATTCAGCACCAAATGAAGCAAAGATGATGGCCAAAACTGGTAACGTTATTCTCCATAATTTCGAAGCATCTTTGTGCCCCTGAGTGGCTCCAGTTTCATATTGCGTATGTTGAGAATATGTACAATATGACGAGATATAATGAATCCAACTTGGATTCATTACTTGGATTATCCAAGTAAGCAATGTTTTTGCGTCATGTCAAACATATGGTAACTGTCTAATCAACGCGTGGTTCTTCTATCTTGTCACCACATGCAGTGACTTTTTCATAGCTCCGTCGGTGAGTTAGAGGAATACATTGCGAAGTAGTAGGAATACATTGCGAAGTAGTCGTTCCACGAGATGATGGACGGGTCCTCCACGGTCAGGATGGAGTACAGGTGACGAAGGAATTTGGGAACGTTCGTGTTGCGCTTCTTTTGGGTCATGAGTGTCTTGGAGAGGAAATTGTAAAATGTCAGTTCTCCACACACATCTTGGGCGGCGGGACAGCTGGTCGCTTGAACTTGCATGGCATCTTCGTCGAATCGACTCCCCTACTCCGATAAGATCACGTCACCAACACATGGCCGCGTCACATGCCCGAGAGATCTTGCACGGACACCCCCGACCGTCGCGATGGGGTAACACGCCGATGCGTGCATCGCCTCGTCCACATCGTTGGGACGACCGACCGAGCTCTCTTGGTGGACCGCGTGCCACGTCTGTCGTATCAGGATTAACTTGGCCCGTGTGCTGGCAGTGATGACGGTGGTACTTCATTTGTACTCTGGATTGGTTTCTCATGGCTTTGTAGGTGGTGGAGGTCACTGCCAGAGGCATGCTCAGAAGGTGGATACACACTCGACACAAACACAGTCGGAAGAGTCACTTGGAGAGACGACTTGGAAAACTTGATGGAACAAAATGCATGTCGTGTATTTACAAAACTTAGTTGTTGCGAGGCACGCACTGCGAGTAGTAGCTGTTCCACGCCTTGCACTTGTCTTCCTTGCGGCATTCGGTCTCGCCGTTGTATCCATGACCGCCGCATTGGGACCACGTGGGAAGGCCAGGTTGGCTCAAGTCTGGCTGGCACTGCGAGTAGTACTCGTTGATCTTGACACAAATGTTTCCAGTGGAGCACGACTTGTCTCCGCGGTAGTCGACGCCGCCACATTGTTGCCATACATCGACTTGAACGTCCTTCTGTGGGTTTTGAGACGACCAGACACAACCCCAAGCACCCGTCTTGAGCTTTCTGCACGTGGCATCTTCAGGAGCCACACACTTGCCGGCCTCGACGTAGCTGCGAGCATTGCGCACACAGTCCCGCGACGCCCACGCTCCCTTCTTCGGACAGCTCCAACCCTTGTCGCCACAAATTTCACCCGACACGCAGAACGTCGCATCGCCTTCCACACTCACGTTCGTGCATCCTTCCGAGTCTTCCGCGTCCTTGCATGGCGCAGGGGTCTTCTTCGGCTCGCACAAGGACAAATATTCGTTCTTCCTGTTGCATTCAAAGTTGGGATCTTCGCAACACACGCCATGGGGCCAGTTCTGACCATTGCATTGGCTCCAGTTGGTGCTGCATTGACCAGCTTGGGTGGACACGGCGGAGGCCACAATGGCACCGACAATGAGAGCGACTTGCATCTTCTCCTGATGGCAAATGGAATTATGACTCGTTGGCCATCCCCCCTCGACGACACAGACGGCACGATCGTTTGACGCGAGACAACCAACTCGGTTAAGTTCGACTGAGTCCTTCACGACACAGACGTGTCCATCCCACGTTGACAAAGAGTCACCCAGATGTCTTTCGACTTGCGGCCAACTTCTTGGCTTGCCTGGCTGGTGACGCAATCACGACCTCATACATCACGACCTCACTTCAAGGTCAAGAAGGTTAGGGCAAACGAACACACCCAACCTCCTCACGGCAACCTGGACGAGGTTAGGGTAGCCAGGCGCTCCCCACGGTCAGGAAAGTCACTTGGAGAGACGACTTGGAAAACTTGATGGAACAAAATGCATGTCGTGTATATACCCTAGACGGCACAGATCGTCGAACCAACCCGGTTAAGTAGCCAACTCGATTAAGTTGGATTGAGTCATTCACGACACAGACGTGCCCATCCACGTTGACGACCAGCCTCCTACCATCTCACTGGAGGCTACGACGAGGTTAGGGCACCCAACCCCTATTACCCAGTTTGTGCAGTGTGGCTCATCCGTGTCAACCTCGGTTAGCTCATTCAGCACCAAATGAAGCAAAGATGATGGCCAAAACTGGTAACGTTATTCTCCATAATTTCGAAGCATCTTTGTGCCCCTGAGTGGCTCCAGTTTCATATTGCGTATGTTGAGAATATGTACAATATGACGAGATATAATGAATCCAACTTGGATTCATTACTTGGATTATCCAAGTAAGCAATGTTTTTGCGTCATGTCAAACATATGGTAACTGTCTAATCAACGCGTGGTTCTTCTATCTTGTCACCACATGCAGTGACTTTTTCATAGCTCCGTCGGTGAGTTAGAGGAATACATTGCGAAGTAGTAGGAATACATTGCGAAGTAGTCGTTCCACGAGATGATGGACGGGTCCTCCACGGTCAGGATGGAGTACAGGTGACGAAGGAATTTGGGAACGTTCGTGTTGCGCTTCTTTTGGGTCATGAGTGTCTTGGAGAGGAAATTGTAAAATGTCAGTTCTCCACACACATCTTGGGCGGCGGGACAGCTGGTCGCTTGAACTTGCATGGCATCTTCGTCGAATCGACTCCCCTACTCCGATAAGATCACGTCACCAACACATGGCCGCGTCACATGCCCGAGAGATCTTGCACGGACACCCCCGACCGTCGCGATGGGGTAACACGCCGATGCGTGCATCGCCTCGTCCACATCGTTGGGACGACCGACCGAGCTCTCTTGGTGGACCGCGTGCCACGTCTGTCGTATCAGGATTAACTTGGCCCGTGTGCTGGCAGTGATGACGGTGGTACTTCATTTGTACTCTGGATTGGTTTCTCATGGCTTTGTAGGTGGTGGAGGTCACTGCCAGAGGCATGCTCAGAAGGTGGATACACACTCGACACAAACACAGTCGGAAGAGTCACTTGGAGAGACGACTTGGAAAACTTGATGGAACAAAATGCATGTCGTGTATTTACAAAACTTAGTTGTTGCGAGGCACGCACTGCGAGTAGTAGCTGTTCCACGCCTTGCACTTGTCTTCCTTGCGGCATTCGGTCTCGCCGTTGTATCCATGACCGCCGCATTGGGACCACGTGGGAAGGCCAGGTTGGCTCAAGTCTGGCTGGCACTGCGAGTAGTACTCGTTGATCTTGACACAAATGTTTCCAGTGGAGCACGACTTGTCTCCGCGGTAGTCGACGCCGCCACATTGTTGCCATACATCGACTTGAACGTCCTTCTGTGGGTTTTGAGACGACCAGACACAACCCCAAGCACTCGTCTTGAGCTTTCTGCACGTGGCATCTTCAGGAGCCACACACTTGCCGGCCTCGACGTAGCTGCGAGCATTGCGCACACAGTCCCGCGACGCCCACGCTCCCTTCTTCGGACAGCTCCAACCCTTGTCGCCACAAATTTCACCCGACACGCAGAACGTCGCATCGCCTTCCACACTCACGTTCGTGCATCCTTCCGAGTCTTCCGCGTCCTTCTGGGGGTCTTGAGACGACCAGACACAACCCCAAGCACCCGTCTTGAGCTTTCTGCACGTGGCATCTTCAGGAGCCACACACTTGCCGGCCTCGACGTAGCTGCGAGCATTGCGCACACAGTCCCGCGACGCCCACGCTCCCTTCTTCGGACAGCTCCAACCCTTGTCGCCACAAATTTCACCCGACACGCAGAACGTCGCATCGCCTTCCACACTCACGTTCGTGCATCCTTCCGAGTCTTCCGCGTCCTTGCATGGCGCAGGGGTCTTCTTCGGCTCGCACAAGGACAAATATTCGTTCTTCCTGTTGCATTCAAAGTTGGGATCTTCGCAACACACGCCATGGGGCCAGTTCTGACCATTGCATTGGCTCCAGTTGGTGCTGCATTGACCAGCTTGGGTGGACACGGCGGAGGCCACAATGGCACCGACAATGAGAGCGACTTGCATCTTCTCCTGATGGCAAATGGAATTATGACTCGTTGGCCATCCCCCCCTCGACGACACAGACGGCACGATCGTTTGACGCGAGACAACCAACTCGGTTAAGTTCGACTGAGTCCTTCACGACACAGACGTGTCCATCCCACGTTGACAAAGAGTCACCCAGATGTCTTTCGACTTGCGGCCAACTTCTTGGCTTGCCTGGCTGGTGACGCAATCACGACCTCATACATCACGACCTCACTTCAAGGTCAAGAAGGTTAGGGCAAACGAACACACCCAACCTCCTCACGGCAACCTGGACGAGGTTAGGGTAGCCAGGCGCTCCCCACGGTCAGGAAAGTCACTTGGAGAGACGACTTGGAAAACTTGATGGAACAAAATGCATGTCGTGTATATACCCTAGACGGCACAGATCGTCGAACCAACCCGGTTAAGTAGCCAACTCGATTAAGTTGGATTGAGTCATTCACGACACAGACGTGCCCATCCACGTTGACGACCAGCCTCCTACCATCTCACTGGAGGCTACGACGAGGTTAGGGCACCCAACCCCTATTACCCAGTTTGTGCAGTGTGGCTCATCCGTGTCAACCTCGGTTAGCTCATTCAGCACCAAATGAAGCAAAGATGATGGCCAAAACTGGTAACGTTATTCTCCATAATTTCGAAGCATCTTTGTGCCCCTGAGTGGCTCCAGTTTCATATTGCGTATGTTGAGAATATGTACAATATGACGAGATATAATGAATCCAACTTGGATTCATTACTTGGATTATCCAAGTAAGCAATGTTTTTGCGTCATGTCAAACATATGGTAACTGTCTAATCAACGCGTGGTTCTTCTATCTTGTCACCACATGCAGTGACTTTTTCATAGCTCCGTCGGTGAGTTAGAGGAATACATTGCGAAGTAGTAGGAATACATTGCGAAGTAGTCGTTCCACGAGATGATGGACGGGTCCTCCACGGTCAGGATGGAGTACAGGTGACGAAGGAATTTGGGAACGTTCGTGTTGCGCTTCTTTTGGGTCATGAGTGTCTTGGAGAGGAAATTGTAAAATGTCAGTTCTCCACACACATCTTGGGCGGCGGGACAGCTGGTCGCTTGAACTTGCATGGCATCTTCGTCGAATCGACTCCCCTACTCCGATAAGATCACGTCACCAACACATGGCCGCGTCACATGCCCGAGAGATCTTGCACGGACACCCCCGACCGTCGCGATGGGGTAACACGCCGATGCGTGCATCGCCTCGTCCACATCGTTGGGACGACCGACCGAGCTCTCTTGGTGGACCGCGTGCCACGTCTGTCGTATCAGGATTAACTTGGCCCGTGTGCTGGCAGTGATGACGGTGGTACTTCATTTGTACTCTGGATTGGTTTCTCATGGCTTTGTAGGTGGTGGAGGTCACTGCCAGAGGCATGCTCAGAAGGTGGATACACACTCGACACAAACACAGTCGGAAGAGTCACTTGGAGAGACGACTTGGAAAACTTGATGGAACAAAATGCATGTCGTGTATTTACAAAACTTAGTTGTTGCGAGGCACGCACTGCGAGTAGTAGCTGTTCCACGCCTTGCACTTGTCTTCCTTGCGGCATTCGGTCTCGCCGTTGTATCCATGACCGCCGCATTGGGACCACGTGGGAAGGCCAGGTTGGCTCAAGTCTGGCTGGCACTGCGAGTAGTACTCGTTGATCTTGACACAAATGTTTCCAGTGGAGCACGACTTGTCTCCGCGGTAGTCGACGCCGCCACATTGTTGCCATACATCGACTTGAACGTCCTTCTGTGGGTTTTGAGACGACCAGACACAACCCCAAGCACTCGTCTTGAGCTTTCTGCACGTGGCATCTTCAGGAGCCACACACTTGCCGGCCTCGACGTAGCTGCGAGCATTGCGCACACAGTCCCGCGACGCCCACGCTCCCTTCTTCGGACAGCTCCAACCCTTGTCGCCACAAATTTCACCCGACACGCAGAACGTCGCATCGCCTTCCACACTCACGTTCGTGCATCCTTCCGAGTCTTCCGCGTCCTTGCATGGCGCAGGGGTCTTCTTCGGCTCGCACAAGGACAAATATTCGTTCTTCCTGTTGCATTCAAAGTTGGGATCTTCGCAACACACGCCATGGGGCCAGTTCTGACCATTGCATTGGCTCCAGTTGGTGCTGCATTGACCAGCTTGGGTGGACACGGCGGAGGCCACAATGGCACCGACAATGAGAGCGACTTGCATCTTCTCCTGATGGCAAATGGAATTATGACTCGTTGGCCATCCCCCCCCTCGACGACACAGACGGCACGATCGTCCGACGCGAGACAACCAACTCGGTTAAGTTCGACTGAGTCCTTCACGACACAGACGTGTCCATCCCACGTTGACAAAGAGTCACCCAGATGTCTTTCGACTTGCGGCCAACTTCTTGGCTTGCCTGGCTGGTGACGCAATCACGACCTCATACATCACGACCTCACTTCAAGGTCAAGAAGGTTAGGGCAAACGAACACACCCAACCTCCTCACGGCAACCTGGACGAGGTTAGGGTAGCCAGGCGCTCCCCACGGTCAGGAAAGTCACTTGGAGAGACGACTTGGAAAACTTGATGGAACAAAATGCATGTCGTGTATATACCCTAGACGGCACAGATCGTCGAACCAACCCGGTTAAGTAGCCAACTCGATTAAGTTGGATTGAGTCATTCACGACACAGACGTGCCCATCCACGTTGACGACCAGCCTCCTACCATCTCACTGGAGGCTACGACGAGGTTAGGGCACCCAACCCCTATTACCCAGTTTGTGCAGTGTGGCTCATCCGTGTCAACCTCGGTTAGCTCATTCAGCACCAAATGAAGCAAAGATGATGGCCAAAACTGGTAACGTTATTCTCCATAATTTCGAAGCATCTTTGTGCCCCTGAGTGGCTCCAGTTTCATATTGCGTATGTTGAGAATATGTACAATATGACGAGATATAATGAATCCAACTTGGATTCATTACTTGGATTATCCAAGTAAGCAATGTTTTTGCGTCATGTCAAACATATGGTAACTGTCTAATCAACGCGTGGTTCTTCTATCTTGTCACCACATGCAGTGACTTTTTCATAGCTCCGTCGGTGAGTTAGAGGAATACATTGCGAAGTAGTAGGAATACATTGCGAAGTAGTCGTTCCACGAGATGATGGACGGGTCCTCCACGGTCAGGATGGAGTACAGGTGACGAAGGAATTTGGGAACGTTCGTGTTGCGCTTCTTTTGGGTCATGAGTGTCTTGGAGAGGAAATTGTAAAATGTCAGTTCTCCACACACATCTTGGGCGGCGGGACAGCTGGTCGCTTGAACTTGCATGGCATCTTCGTCGAATCGACTCCCCTACTCCGATAAGATCACGTCACCAACACATGGCCGCGTCACATGCCCGAGAGATCTTGCACGGACACCCCCGACCGTCGCGATGGGGTAACACGCCGATGCGTGCATCGCCTCGTCCACATCGTTGGGACGACCGACCGAGCTCTCTTGGTGGACCGCGTGCCACGTCTGTCGTATCAGGATTAACTTGGCCCGTGTGCTGGCAGTGATGACGGTGGTACTTCATTTGTACTCTGGATTGGTTTCTCATGGCTTTGTAGGTGGTGGAGGTCACTGCCAGAGGCATGCTCAGAAGGTGGATACACACTCGACACAAACACAGTCGGAAGAGTCACTTGGAGAGACGACTAGGAAAACTTGATGGAACAAAATGCATGTCGTGTATTTACAAAACTTAGTTGTTGCGAGGCACGCACTGCGAGTAGTAGCTGTTCCACGCCTTGCACTTGTCTTCCTTGCGGCATTCGGTCTCGCCGTTGTATCCATGACCGCCGCATTGGGACCACGTGGGAAGGCCAGGTTGGCTCAAGTCTGGCTGGCACTGCGAGTAGTACTCGTTGATCTTGACACAAATGTTTCCAGTGGAGCACGACTTGTCTCCGCGGTAGTCGACGCCGCCACATTGTTGCCATACATCGACTTGAACGTCCTTCTGTGGGTTTTGAGACGACCAGACACAACCCCAAGCACTCGTCTTGAGCTTTCTGCACGTGGCATCTTCAGGAGCCACACACTTGCCGGCCTCGACGTAGCTGCGAGCATTGCGCACACAGTCCCGCGACGCCCACGCTCCCTTCTTCGGACAGCTCCAACCCTTGTCGCCACAAATTTCACCCGACACGCAGAACGTCGCATCGCCTTCCACACTCACGTTCGTGCATCCTTCCGAGTCTTCCGCGTCCTTCTGGGGTCTTGAGACGACCAGACACAACCCCAAGCACCCGTCTTGAGCTTTCTGCACGTGGCATCTTCAGGAGCCACACACTTGCCGGCCTCGACGTAGCTGCGAGCATTGCGCACACAGTCCCGCGACGCCCACGCTCCCTTCTTCGGACAGCTCCAACCCTTGTCGCCACAAATTTCACCCGACACGCAGAACGTCGCATCGCCTTCCACACTCACGTTCGTGCATCCTTCCGAGTCTTCCGCGTCCTTCTGGGGGTCTTGAGACGACCAGACACAACCCCAAGCACCCGTCTTGAGCTTTCTGCACGTGGCATCTTCAGGAGCCACACACTTGCCGGCCTCGACGTAGCTGCGAGCATTGCGCACACAGTCCCGCGACGCCCACGCTCCCTTCTTCGGACAGCTCCAACCCTTGTCGCCACAAATTTCACCCGACACGCAGAACGTCGCATCGCCTTCCACACTCACGTTCGTGCATCCTTCCGAGTCTTCCGCGTCCTTGCATGGCGCAGGGGTCTTCTTCGGCTCGCACAAGGACAAATATTCGTTCTTCCTGTTGCATTCAAAGTTGGGATCTTCGCAACACACGCCATGGGGCCAGTTCTGACCATTGCATTGGCTCCAGTTGGTGCTGCATTGACCAGCTTGGGTGGACACGGCGGAGGCCACAATGGCACCGACAATGAGAGCGACTTGCATCTTCTCCTGATGGCAAATGGAATTATGACTCGTTGGCCATCCCCCCCCTCGACGACACAGACGGCACGATCGTTTGACGCGAGACAACCAACTCGGTTAAGTTCGACTGAGTCCTTCACGACACAGACGTGTCCATCCCACGTTGACAAAGAGTCACCCAGATGTCTTTCGACTTGCGGCCAACTTCTTGGCTTGCCTGGCTGGTGACGCAATCACGACCTCATACATCACGACCTCACTTCAAGGTCAAGAAGGTTAGGGCAAACGAACACACCCAACCTCCTCACGGCAACCTGGACGAGGTTAGGGTAGCCAGGCGCTCCCCACGGTCAGGAAAGTCACTTGGAGAGACGACTTGGAAAACTTGATGGAACAAAATGCATGTCGTGTATATACCCTAGACGGCACAGATCGTCGAACCAACCCGGTTAAGTAGCCAACTCGATTAAGTTGGATTGAGTCATTCACGACACAGACGTGCCCATCCACGTTGACGACCAGCCTCCTACCATCTCACTGGAGGCTACGACGAGGTTAGGGCACCCAACCCCTATTACCCAGTTTGTGCAGTGTGGCTCATCCGTGTCAACCTCGGTTAGCTCATTCAGCACCAAATGAAGCAAAGATGATGGCCAAAACTGGTAACGTTATTCTCCATAATTTCGAAGCATCTTTGTGCCCCTGAGTGGCTCCAGTTTCATATTGCGTATGTTGAGAATATGTACAATATGACGAGATATAATGAATCCAACTTGGATTCATTACTTGGATTATCCAAGTAAGCAATGTTTTTGCGTCATGTCAAACATATGGTAACTGTCTAATCAACGCGTGGTTCTTCTATCTTGTCACCACATGCAGTGACTTTTTCATAGCTCCGTCGGTGAGTTAGAGGAATACATTGCGAAGTAGTAGGAATACATTGCGAAGTAGTCGTTCCACGAGATGATGGACGGGTCCTCCACGGTCAGGATGGAGTACAGGTGACGAAGGAATTTGGGAACGTTCGTGTTGCGCTTCTTTTGGGTCATGAGTGTCTTGGAGAGGAAATTGTAAAATGTCAGTTCTCCACACACATCTTGGGCGGCGGGACAGCTGGTCGCTTGAACTTGCATGGCATCTTCGTCGAATCGACTCCCCTACTCCGATAAGATCACGTCACCAACACATGGCCGCGTCACATGCCCGAGAGATCTTGCACGGACACCCCCGACCGTCGCGATGGGGTAACACGCCGATGCGTGCATCGCCTCGTCCACATCGTTGGGACGACCGACCGAGCTCTCTTGGTGGACCGCGTGCCACGTCTGTCGTATCAGGATTAACTTGGCCCGTGTGCTGGCAGTGATGACGGTGGTACTTCATTTGTACTCTGGATTGGTTTCTCATGGCTTTGTAGGTGGTGGAGGTCACTGCCAGAGGCATGCTCAGAAGGTGGATACACACTCGACACAAACACAGTCGGAAGAGTCACTTGGAGAGACGACTTGGAAAACTTGATGGAACAAAATGCATGTCGTGTATTTACAAAACTTAGTTGTTGCGAGGCACGCACTGCGAGTAGTAGCTGTTCCACGCCTTGCACTTGTCTTCCTTGCGGCATTCGGTCTCGCCGTTGTATCCATGACCGCCGCATTGGGACCACGTGGGAAGGCCAGGTTGGCTCAAGTCTGGCTGGCACTGCGAGTAGTACTCGTTGATCTTGACACAAATGTTTCCAGTGGAGCACGACTTGTCTCCGCGGTAGTCGACGCCGCCACATTGTTGCCATACATCGACTTGAACGTCCTTCTGTGGGTTTTGAGACGACCAGACACAACCCCAAGCACTCGTCTTGAGCTTTCTGCACGTGGCATCTTCAGGAGCCACACACTTGCCGGCCTCGACGTAGCTGCGAGCATTGCGCACACAGTCCCGCGACGCCCACGCTCCCTTCTTCGGACAGCTCCAACCCTTGTCGCCACAAATTTCACCCGACACGCAGAACGTCGCATCGCCTTCCACACTCACGTTCGTGCATCCTTCCGAGTCTTCCGCGTCCTTGCATGGCGCAGGGGTCTTCTTCGGCTCGCACAAGGACAAATATTCGTTCTTCCTGTTGCATTCAAAGTTGGGATCTTCGCAACACACGCCATGGGGCCAGTTCTGACCATTGCATTGGCTCCAGTTGGTGCTGCATTGACCAGCTTGGGTGGACACGGCGGAGGCCACAATGGCACCGACAATGAGAGCGACTTGCATCTTCTCCTGATGGCAAATGGAATTATGACTCGTTGGCCATCCCCCCCCTCGACGACACAGACGGCACGATCGTTTGACGCGAGACAACCAACTCGGTTAAGTTCGACTGAGTCCTTCACGACACAGACGTGTCCATCCCACGTTGACAAAGAGTCACCCAGATGTCTTTCGACTTGCGGCCAACTTCTTGGCTTGCCTGGCTGGTGACGCAATCACGACCTCATACATCACGACCTCACTTCAAGGTCAAGAAGGTTAGGGCAAACGAACACACCCAACCTCCTCACGGCAACCTGGACGAGGTTAGGGTAGCCAGGCGCTCCCCACGGTCAGGAAAGTCACTTGGAGAGACGACTTGGAAAACTTGATGGAACAAAATGCATGTCGTGTATATACCCTAGACGGCACAGATCGTCGAACCAACCCGGTTAAGTAGCCAACTCGATTAAGTTGGATTGAGTCATTCACGACACAGACGTGCCCATCCACGTTGACGACCAGCCTCCTACCATCTCACTGGAGGCTACGACGAGGTTAGGGCACCCAACCCCTATTACCCAGTTTGTGCAGTGTGGCTCATCCGTGTCAACCTCGGTTAGCTCATTCAGCACCAAATGAAGCAAAGATGATGGCCAAAACTGGTAACGTTATTCTCCATAATTTCGAAGCATCTTTGTGCCCCTGAGTGGCTCCAGTTTCATATTGCGTATGTTGAGAATATGTACAATATGACGAGATATAATGAATCCAACTTGGATTCATTACTTGGATTATCCAAGTAAGCAATGTTTTTGCGTCATGTCAAACATATGGTAACTGTCTAATCAACGCGTGGTTCTTCTATCTTGTCACCACATGCAGTGACTTTTTCATAGCTCCGTCGGTGAGTTAGAGGAATACATTGCGAAGTAGTAGGAATACATTGCGAAGTAGTCGTTCCACGAGATGATGGACGGGTCCTCCACGGTCAGGATGGAGTACAGGTGACGAAGGAATTTGGGAACGTTCGTGTTGCGCTTCTTTTGGGTCATGAGTGTCTTGGAGAGGAAATTGTAAAATGTCAGTTCTCCACACACATCTTGGGCGGCGGGACAGCTGGTCGCTTGAACTTGCATGGCATCTTCGTCGAATCGACTCCCCTACTCCGATAAGATCACGTCACCAACACATGGCCGCGTCACATGCCCGAGAGATCTTGCACGGACACCCCCGACCGTCGCGATGGGGTAACACGCCGATGCGTGCATCGCCTCGTCCACATCGTTGGGACGACCGACCGAGCTCTCTTGGTGGACCGCGTGCCACGTCTGTCGTATCAGGATTAACTTGGCCCGTGTGCTGGCAGTGATGACGGTGGTACTTCATTTGTACTCTGGATTGGTTTCTCATGGCTTTGTAGGTGGTGGAGGTCACTGCCAGAGGCATGCTCAGAAGGTGGATACACACTCGACACAAACACAGTCGGAAGAGTCACTTGGAGAGACGACTTGGAAAACTTGATGGAACAAAATGCATGTCGTGTATTTACAAAACTTAGTTGTTGCGAGGCACGCACTGCGAGTAGTAGCTGTTCCACGCCTTGCACTTGTCTTCCTTGCGGCATTCGGTCTCGCCGTTGTATCCATGACCGCCGCATTGGGACCACGTGGGAAGGCCAGGTTGGCTCAAGTCTGGCTGGCACTGCGAGTAGTACTCGTTGATCTTGACACAAATGTTTCCAGTGGAGCACGACTTGTCTCCGCGGTAGTCGACGCCGCCACATTGTTGCCATACATCGACTTGAACGTCCTTCTGTGGGTTTTGAGACGACCAGACACAACCCCAAGCACTCGTCTTGAGCTTTCTGCACGTGGCATCTTCAGGAGCCACACACTTGCCGGCCTCGACGTAGCTGCGAGCATTGCGCACACAGTCCCGCGACGCCCACGCTCCCTTCTTCGGACAGCTCCAACCCTTGTCGCCACAAATTTCACCCGACACGCAGAACGTCGCATCGCCTTCCACACTCACGTTCGTGCATCCTTCCGAGTCTTCCGCGTCCTTGCATGGCGCAGGGGTCTTCTTCGGCTCGCACAAGGACAAATATTCGTTCTTCCTGTTGCATTCAAAGTTGGGATCTTCGCAACACACGCCATGGGGCCAGTTCTGACCATTGCATTGGCTCCAGTTGGTGCTGCATTGACCAGCTTGGGTGGACACGGCGGAGGCCACAATGGCACCGACAATGAGAGCGACTTGCATCTTCTCCTGATGGCAAATGGAATTATGACTCGTTGGCCATCCCCCCCCTCGACGACACAGACGGCACGATCGTTTGACGCGAGACAACCAACTCGGTTAAGTTCGACTGAGTCCTTCACGACACAGACGTGTCCATCCCACGTTGACAAAGAGTCACCCAGATGTCTTTCGACTTGCGGCCAACTTCTTGGCTTGCCTGGCTGGTGACGCAATCACGACCTCATACATCACGACCTCACTTCAAGGTCAAGAAGGTTAGGGCAAACGAACACACCCAACCTCCTCACGGCAACCTGGACGAGGTTAGGGTAGCCAGGCGCTCCCCACGGTCAGGAAAGTCACTTGGAGAGACGACTTGGAAAACTTGATGGAACAAAATGCATGTCGTGTATATACCCTAGACGGCACAGATCGTCGAACCAACCCGGTTAAGTAGCCAACTCGATTAAGTTGGATTGAGTCATTCACGACACAGACGTGCCCATCCACGTTGACGACCAGCCTCCTACCATCTCACTGGAGGCTACGACGAGGTTAGGGCACCCAACCCCTATTACCCAGTTTGTGCAGTGTGGCTCATCCGTGTCAACCTCGGTTAGCTCATTCAGCACCAAATGAAGCAAAGATGATGGCCAAAACTGGTAACGTTATTCTCCATAATTTCGAAGCATCTTTGTGCCCCTGAGTGGCTCCAGTTTCATATTGCGTATGTTGAGAATATGTACAATATGACGAGATATAATGAATCCAACTTGGATTCATTACTTGGATTATCCAAGTAAGCAATGTTTTTGCGTCATGTCAAACATATGGTAACTGTCTAATCAACGCGTGGTTCTTCTATCTTGTCACCACATGCAGTGACTTTTTCATAGCTCCGTCGGTGAGTTAGAGGAATACATTGCGAAGTAGTAGGAATACATTGCGAAGTAGTCGTTCCACGAGATGATGGACGGGTCCTCCACGGTCAGGATGGAGTACAGGTGACGAAGGAATTTGGGAACGTTCGTGTTGCGCTTCTTTTGGGTCATGAGTGTCTTGGAGAGGAAATTGTAAAATGTCAGTTCTCCACACACATCTTGGGCGGCGGGACAGCTGGTCGCTTGAACTTGCATGGCATCTTCGTCGAATCGACTCCCCTACTCCGATAAGATCACGTCACCAACACATGGCCGCGTCACATGCCCGAGCGATCTTGCACGGACACCTCCGACCGTCGCGATGGGGTAACACGCCGATGCGTGCATCGCCTCGTCCACATCGTTGGGACGACCGACCGAGCTCTCTTGGTGGACCGTGTGCCACGTCTGTCGTATCCGGATGAACTTGGTGGACCGTGTGCCACGTCTGTCGTATCCGGATGAACTTGGTGGACCGCGTGCCACGTCTGTCGTATCCGGATGAACACACGAACGAACGACCCAAGTCAGCCACAAACCACTTCGATTAAATATGAAATAGAAACGAGGTGAAGTCTAGACAAACACCTCGAAGGACAGCGTCGAGACGTCGAACGTGTCGGCCTTGAACCAGTCGAAGGAATCCTCGAAGGACGTGATGTCCCAGTCTTGGAGCTTGAGGTCGACCGGTTCATCCAAGGCGAGGATGTCGTCGATAGAGATGGTGTCGTTGGACCAGACGGACACGTCGGAGGAGGGTTCGTCGAGCGCGTGTTGTTTGCGGGACACGGTCTGCATGTCGTCGGGAGTGGAATGTCGGTGGAGGTGTGTGTGGCTAAAGGTGCAGACGCACGATTGGGTCTTGGTCCACTTGCGGAAGCCAAAGTAGTTGAGTTGTCTTTGGAAGCTGGCGAGTTTGTTGTGTTTGAAATACTTGGGCAAGATCTCGTTTTCCAATCGTTGGACGCTGAACAATTGGATGGACATGCCATCGGCAGACCACGAGACGATGGACGGGTCCTCCACGGTCAGGATGGAGTACAGGTGACGAAGGAATTTGGGAACGTTCGTGTTGCGCTTCTTTTGGGTCATAAGTGTCTTGGAGAGGAAATTGTAAAATGTCAGTTCTCCACACACATCTTGGGCGGCGGGACAGCTGGTCGCTTGAACTTGCATGGCATCTTCGTCGAATCGACTCCCCTACTCCGATAAGATCACGTCACCAACACATGGCCGCGTCACATGCCCAGCGATCTTGCACGGACACCTCCGACCGTCGCGATGGGGTAACACGCCGATGCGTGCATCGCCTCGTCCACATCGTTGGGACGACCGACCGAGCTCTCTTGGTGGACCGTGTGCCACGTCTGTCGTATCCGGATGAACTTGGTGGACCGTGTGCCACGTCTGTCGTATCCGGATGAACTTGGTGGACCGCGTGCCACGTCTGTCGTATCCGGATGAACACACGAACGAACGACCCAAGTCAGCCACAAACCACTTCGATTAAATATGAAATAGAAACGAGGTGAAGTCTAGACAAACACCTCGAAGGACAGCGTCGAGACGTCGAACGTGTCGGCCTTGAACCAGTCGAAGGAATCCTCGAAGGACGTGATGTCCCAGTCTTGGAGCTTGAGGTCGACCGGTTCATCCAAGGCGAGGATGTCGTCGATAGAGATGGTGTCGTTGGACCAGACGGACACGTCGGAGGAGGGTTCGTCGAGCGCGTGTTGTTTGCGGGACACGGTCTGCATGTCGTCGGGAGTGGAATGTCGGTGGAGGTGTGTGTGGCTAAAGGTGCAGACGCACGATTGGGTCTTGGTCCACTTGCGGAAGCCAAAGTAGTTGAGTTGTCTTTGGAAGCTGGCGAGTTTGTTGTGTTTGAAATACTTGGGCAAGATCTCGTTTTCCAATCGTTGGACGCTGAACAATTGGATGGACATGCCATCGGCAGACCACGAGACGATGGACGGGTCCTCCACGGTCAGGATGGAGTACAGGTGACGAAGGAATTTGGGAACGTTCGTGTTGCGCTTCTTTTGGGTCATAAGTGTCTTGGAGAGGAAATTGTAAAATGTCAGTTCTCCACACACATCTTGGGCGGCGGGACAGCTGGTCGCTTGAACTTGCATGGCATCTTCGTCGAATCGACTCCCCTACTCCGATAAGATCACGTCACCAACACATGGCCGCGTCACATGCCCGAGCGATCTTGCACGGACACCTCCGACCGTCGCGATGGGGTAACACGCCGATGCGTGCATCGCCTCGTCCACATCGTTGGGACGACCGACCGAGCTCTCTTGGTGGACCGTGTGCCACGTCTGTCGTATCCGGATGAACTTGGTGGACCGTGTGCCACGTCTGTCGTATCCGGATGAACTTGGTGGACCGCGTGCCACGTCTGTCGTATCCGGATGAACACACGAACGAACGACCCAAGTCAGCCACAAACCACTTCGATTAAATATGAAATAGAAACGAGGTGAAGTCTAGACAAACACCTCGAAGGACAGCGTCGAGACGTCGAACGTGTCGGCCTTGAACCAGTCGAAGGAATCCTCGAAGGACGTGATGTCCCAGTCTTGGAGCTTGAGGTCGACCGGTTCATCCAAGGCGAGGATGTCGTCGATAGAGATGGTGTCGTTGGACCAGACGGACACGTCGGAGGAGGGTTCGTCGAGCGCGTGTTGTTTGCGGGACACGGTCTGCATGTCGTCGGGAGTGGAATGTCGGTGGAGATGTGTGTGGCTAAAGGTGCAGACGCACGATTGGGTCTTGGTCCACTTGCGGAAGCCAAAGTAGTTGAGTTGTCTTTGGAAGCTGGCGAGTTTGTTGTGTTTGAAATACTTGGGCAAGATCTCGTTTTCCAATCGTTGGACGCTGAACAATTGGATGGACATGCCATCGGCAGACCACGAGACGATGGACGGGTCCTCCACGGTCAGGATGGAGTACAGGTGACGAAGGAATTTGGGAACGTTCGTGTTGCGCTTCTTTTGGGTCATGAGTGTCTTGGAGAGGAAATTGTAAAATGTCAGTTCTCCACACACATCTTGGGCGGCGGGACAGCTGGTCGCTTGAACTTGCATGGCATCTTCGTCGAATCGACTCCCCTACTCCGATAAGATCACGTCACCAACACATGGCCGCGTCACATGCCCGAGCGATCTTGCACGGACACCTCCGACCGTCGCGATGGGGTAACACGCCGATGCGTGCATCGCCTCGTCCACATCGTTGGGACGACCGACCGAGCTCTCTTGGTGGACCGTGTGCCACGTCTGTCGTATCCGGATGAACTTGGTGGACCGCGTGCCACGTCTGTCGTATCCGGATGAACACACGAACGAACGACCCAAGTCAGCCACAAACCACTTCGATTAAATATGAAATAGAAACGAGGTGAAGTCTAGACAAACACCTCGAAGGACAGCGTCGAGACGTCGAACGTGTCGGCCTTGAACCAGTCGAAGGAATCCTCGAAGGACGTGATGTCCCAGTCTTGGAGCTTGAGGTCGACCGGTTCATCCAAGGCGAGGATGTCGTCGATAGAGATGGTGTCGTTGGACCAGACGGACACGTCGGAGGAGGGTTCGTCGAGCGCGTGTTGTTTGCGGGACACGGTCTGCATGTCGTCGGGAGTGGAATGTCGGTGGAGGTGTGTGTGGCTAAAGGTGCAGACGCACGATTGGGTCTTGGTCCACTTGCGGAAGCCAAAGTAGTTGAGTTGTCTTTGGAAGCTGGCGAGTTTGTTGTGTTTGAAATACTTGGGCAAGATCTCGTTTTCCAATCGTTGGACGCTGAACAATTGGATGGACATGCCATCGGCAGACCACGAGACGATGGACGGGTCCTCCACGGTCAGGATGGAGTACAGGTGACGAAGGAATTTGGGAACGTTCGTGTTGCGCTTCTTTTGGGTCATGAGTGTCTTGGAGAGGAAATTGTAAAATGTCAGTTCTCCACACACATCTTGGGCGGCGGGACAGCTGGTCGCTTGAACTTGCATGGCATCTTCGTCGAATCGACTCCCCTACTCCGATAAGATCACGTCACCAACACATGGCCGCGTCACATGCCCGAGCGATCTTGCACGGACACCTCCGACCGTCGCGATGGGGTAACACGCCGATGCGTGCATCGCCTCGTCCACATCGTTGGGACGACCGACCGAGCTCTCTTGGTGGACCGTGTGCCACGTCTGTCGTATCCGGATGAACTTGGTGGACCGTGTGCCACGTCTGTCGTATCCGGATGAACTTGGTGGACCGCGTGCCACGTCTGTCGTATCCGGATGAACACACGAACGAACGACCCAAGTCAGCCACAAACCACTTCGATTAAATATGAAATAGAAACGAGGTGAAGTCTAGACAAACACCTCGAAGGACAGCGTCGAGACGTCGAACGTGTCGGCCTTGAACCAGTCGAAGGAATCCTCGAAGGACGTGATGTCCCAGTCTTGGAGCTTGAGGTCGACCGGTTCATCCAAGGCGAGGATGTCGTCGATAGAGATGGTGTCGTTGGACCAGACGGACACGTCGGAGGAGGGTTCGTCGAGCGCGTGTTGTTTGCGGGACACGGTCTGCATGTCGTCGGGAGTGGAATGTCGGTGGAGGTGTGTGTGGCTAAAGGTGCAGACGCACGATTGGGTCTTGGTCCACTTGCGGAAGCCAAAGTAGTTGAGTTGTCTTTGGAAGCTGGCGAGTTTGTTGTGTTTGAAATACTTGGGCAAGATCTCGTTTTCCAATCGTTGGACGCTGAACAATTGGATGGACATGCCATCGGCAGACCACGAGACGATGGACGGGTCCTCCACGGTCAGGATGGAGTACAGGTGACGAAGGAATTTGGGAACGTTCGTGTTGCGCTTCTTTTGGGTCATAAGTGTCTTGGAGAGGAAATTGTAAAATGTCAGTTCTCCACACACATCTTGGGCGGCGGGACAGCTGGTCGCTTGAACTTGCATGGCATCTTCGTCGAATCGACTCCCCTACTCCGATAAGATCACGTCACCAACACATGGCCGCGTCACATGCCCGAGCGATCTTGCACGGACACCTCCGACCGTCGCGATGGGGTAACACGCCGATGCGTGCATCGCCTCGTCCACATCGTTGGGACGACCGACCGAGCTCTCTTGGTGGACCGTGTGCCACGTCTGTCGTATCCGGATGAACTTGGTGGACCGCGTGCCACGTCTGTCGTATCCGGATGAACTTGGTGGACCGCGTGCCACGTCTGTCGTATCCGGATGAACACACGAACGAACGACCCAAGTCAGCCACAAACCACTTCGATTAAATATGAAATAGAAACGAGGTGAAGTCTAGACAAACACCTCGAAGGACAGCGTCGAGACGTCGAACGTGTCGGCCTTGAACCAGTCGAAGGAATCCTCGAAGGACGTGATGTCCCAGTCTTGGAGCTTGAGGTCGACCGGTTCATCCAAGGCGAGGATGTCGTCGATAGAGATGGTGTCGTTGGACCAGACGGACACGTCGGAGGAGGGTTCGTCGAGCGCGTGTTGTTTGCGGGACACGGTCTGCATGTCGTCGGGAGTGGAATGTCGGTGGAGGTGTGTGTGGCTAAAGGTGCAGACGCACGATTGGGTCTTGGTCCACTTGCGGAAGCCAAAGTAGTTGAGTTGTCTTTGGAAGCTGGCGAGTTTGTTGTGTTTGAAATACTTGGGCAAGATCTCGTTTTCCAATCGTTGGACGCTGAACAATTGGATGGACATGCCATCGGCAGACCACGAGACGATGGACGGGTCCTCCACGGTCAGGATGGAGTACAGGTGACGAAGGAATTTGGGAACGTTCGTGTTGCGCTTCTTTTGGGTCATGAGTGTCTTGGAGAGGAAATTGTAAAATGTCAGTTCTCCACACACATCTTGGGCGGCGGGACAGCTGGTCGCTTGAACTTGCATGGCATCTTCGTCGAATCGACTCCCCTACTCCGATAAGATCACGTCACCAACACATGGCCGCGTCACATGCCCGAGCGATCTTGCACGGACACCTCCGACCGTCGCGATGGGGTAACACGCCGATGCGTGCATCGCCTCGTCCACATCGTTGGGACGACCGACCGAGCTCTCTTGGTGGACCGTGTGCCACGTCTGTCGTATCCGGATGAACTTGGTGGACCGTGTGCCACGTCTGTCGTATCCGGATGAACTTGGTGGACCGCGTGCCACGTCTGTCGTATCCGGATGAACACACGAACGAACGACCCAAGTCAGCCACAAACCACTTCGATTAAATATGAAATAGAAACGAGGTGAAGTCTAGACAAACACCTCGAAGGACAGCGTCGAGACGTCGAACGTGTCGGCCTTGAACCAGTCGAAGGAATCCTCGAAGGACGTGATGTCCCAGTCTTGGAGCTTGAGGTCGACCGGTTCATCCAAGGCGAGGATGTCGTCGATAGAGATGTTGTCGTTGGACCAGACGGACACGTCGGAGGAGGGTTCGTCGAGCGCGTGTTGTTTGCGGGACACGGTCTGCATGTCGTCGGGAGTGGAATGTCGGTGGAGGTGTGTGTGGCTAAAGGTGCAGACGCACGATTGGGTCTTGGTCCACTTGCGGAAGCCAAAGTAGTTGAGTTGTCTTTGGAAGCTGGCGAGTTTGTTGTGTTTGAAATACTTGGGCAAGATCTCGTTTTCCAATCGTTGGACGCTGAACAATTGGATGGACATGCCATCGGCAGACCACGAGACGATGGACGGGTCCTCCACGGTCAGGATGGAGTACAGGTGACGAAGGAATTTGGGAACGTTCGTGTTGCGCTTCTTTTGGGTCATAAGTGTCTTGGAGAGGAAATTGTAAAATGTCAGTTCTCCACACACATCTTGGGCGGCGGGACAGCTGGTCGCTTGAACTTGCATGGCATCTTCGTCGAATCGACTCCCCTACTCCGATAAGATCACGTCACCAACACATGGCCGCGTCACATGCCCGAGCGATCTTGCACGGACACCTCCGACCGTCGCGATGGGGTAACACGCCGATGCGTGCATCGCCTCGTCCACATCGTTGGGACGACCGACCGAGCTCTCTTGGTGGACCGTGTGCCACGTCTGTCGTATCCGGATGAACTTGGTGGACCGTGTGCCACGTCTGTCGTATCCGGATGAACTTGGTGGACCGCGTGCCACGTCTGTCGTATCCGGATGAACACACGAACGAACGACCCAAGTCAGCCACAAACCACTTCGATTAAATATGAAATAGAAACGAGGTGAAGTCTAGACAAACACCTCGAAGGACAGCGTCGAGACGTCGAACGTGTCGGCCTTGAACCAGTCGAAGGAATCCTCGAAGGACGTGATGTCCCAGTCTTGGAGCTTGAGGTCGACCGGTTCATCCAAGGCGAGGATGTCGTCGATAGAGATGGTGTCGTTGGACCAGACGGACACGTCGGAGGAGGGTTCGTCGAGCGCGTGTTGTTTGCGGGACACGGTCTGCATGTCGTCGGGAGTGGAATGTCGGTGGAGGTGTGTGTGGCTAAAGGTGCAGACGCACGATTGGGTCTTGGTCTACTTGCGGAAGCCAAAGTAGTTGAGTTGTCTTTGGAAGCTGGCGAGTTTGTTGTGTTTGAAATACTTGGGCAAGATCTCGTTTTCCAATCGTTGGACGCTGAACAATTGGATGGACATGCCATCGGCAGACCACGAGACGATGGACGGGTCCTCCACGGTCAGGATGGAGTACAGGTGACGAAGGAATTTGGGAACGTTCGTGTTGCGCTTCTTTTGGGTCATAAGTGTCTTGGAGAGGAAATTGTAAAATGTCAGTTCTCCACACACATCTTGGGCGGCGGGACAGCTGGTCGCTTGAACTTGCATGGCATCTTCGTCGAATCGACTCCCCTACTCCGATAAGATCACGTCACCAACACATGGCCGCGTCACATGCCCGAGCGATCTTGCACGGACACCTCCGACCGTCGCGATGGGGTAACACGCCGATGCGTGCATCGCCTCGTCCACATCGTTGGGACGACCGACCGAGCTCTCTTGGTGGACCGTGTGCCACGTCTGTCGTATCCGGATGAACTTGGTGGACCGTGTGCCACGTCTGTCGTATCCGGATGAACTTGGTGGACCGCGTGCCACGTCTGTCGTATCCGGATGAACACACGAACGAACGACCCAAGTCAGCCACAAACCACTTCGATTAAATATGAAATAGAAACGAGGTGAAGTCTAGACAAACACCTCGAAGGACAGCGTCGAGACGTCGAACGTGTCGGCCTTGAACCAGTCGAAGGAATCCTCGAAGGACGTGATGTCCCAGTCTTGGAGCTTGAGGTCGACCGGTTCATCCAAGGCGAGGATGTCGTCGATAGAGATGGTGTCGTTGGACCAGACGGACACGTCGGAGGAGGGTTCGTCGAGCGCGTGTTGTTTGCGGGACACGGTCTGCATGTCGTCGGGAGTGGAATGTCGGTGGAGGTGTGTGTGGCTAAAGGTGCAGACGCACGATTGGGTCTTGGTCCACTTGCGGAAGCCAAAGTAGTTGAGTTGTCTTTGGAAGCTGGCGAGTTTGTTGTGTTTGAAATACTTGGGCAAGATCTCGTTTTCCAATCGTTGGACGCTGAACAATTGGATGGACATGCCATCGGCAGACCACGAGACGATGGACGGGTCCTCCACGGTCAGGATGGAGTACAGGTGACGAAGGAATTTAGGAACGTTCGTGTTGCGCTTCTTTTGGGTCATAAGTGTCTTGGAGAGGAAATTGTAAAATGTCAGTTCTCCACACACATCTTGGGCGGCGGGACAGCTGGTCGCTTGAACTTGCATGGCATCTTCGTCGAATCGACTCCCCTACTCCGATAAGATCACGTCACCAACACATGGCCGCGTCACATGCCCGAGCGATCTTGCACGGACACCTCCGACCGTCGCGATGGGGTAACACGCCGATGCGTGCATCGCCTCGTCCACATCGTTGGGACGACCGACCGAGCTCTCTTGGTGGACCGTGTGCCACGTCTGTCGTATCCGGATGAACTTGGTGGACCGTGTGCCACGTCTGTCGTATCCGGATGAACTTGGTGGACCGTGTGCCACGTCTGTCGTATCCGGATGAACACACGAACGAACGACCCAAGTCAGCCACAAACCACTTCGATTAAATATGAAATAGAAACGAGGTGAAGTCTAGACAAACACCTCGAAGGACAGCGTCGAGACGTCGAACGTGTCGGCCTTGAACCAGTCGAAGGAATCCTCGAAGGACGTGATGTCCCAGTCTTGGAGCTTGAGGTCGACCGGTTCATCCAAGGCGAGGATGTCGTCGATAGAGATGGTGTCGTTGGACCAGACGGACACGTCGGAGGAGGGTTCGTCGAGCGCGTGTTGTTTGCGGGACACGGTCTGCATGTCGTCGGGAGTGGAATGTCGGTGGAGATGTGTGTGGCTAAAGGTGCAGACGCACGATTGGGTCTTGGTCCACTTGCGGAAGCCAAAGTAGTTGAGTTGTCTTTGGAAGCTGGCGAGTTTGTTGTGTTTGAAATACTTGGGCAAGATCTCGTTTTCCAATCGTTGGACGCTGAACAATTGGATGGACATGCCATCGGCAGACCACGAGACGATGGACGGGTCCTCCACGGTCAGGATGGAGTACAGGTGACGAAGGAATTTAGGAACGTTCGTGTTGCGCTTCTTTTGGGTCATAAGTGTCTTGGAGAGGAAATTGTAAAATGTCAGTTCTCCACACACATCTTGGGCGGCGGGACAGCTGGTCGCTTGAACTTGCATGGCATCTTCGTCGAATCGACTCCCCTACTCCGATAAGATCACGTCACCAACACATGGCCGCGTCACATGCCCGAGCGATCTTGCACGGACACCTCCGACCGTCGCGATGGGGTAACACGCCGATGCGTGCATCGCCTCGTCCACATCGTTGGGACGACCGACCGAGCTCTCTTGGTGGACCGTGTGCCACGTCTGTCGTATCCGGATGAACTTGGTGGACCGTGTGCCACGTCTGTCGTATCCGGATGAACTTGGTGGACCGCGTGCCACGTCTGTCGTATCCGGATGAACACACGAACGAACGACCCAAGTCAGCCACAAACCACTTCGATTAAATATGAAATAGAAACGAGGTGAAGTCTAGACAAACACCTCGAAGGACAGCGTCGAGACGTCGAACGTGTCGGCCTTGAACCAGTCGAAGGAATCCTCGAAGGACGTGATGTCCCAGTCTTGGAGCTTGAGGTCGACCGGTTCATCCAAGGCGAGGATGTCGTCGATAGAGATGGTGTCGTTGGACCAGACGGACACGTCGGAGGAGGGTTCGTCGAGCGCGTGTTGTTTGCGGGACACGGTCTGCATGTCGTCGGGAGTGGAATGTCGGTGGAGGTGTGTGTGGCTAAAGGTGCAGACGCACGATTGGGTCTTGGTCCACTTGCGGAAGCCAAAGTAGTTGAGTTGTCTTTGGAAGCTGGCGAGTTTGTTGTGTTTGAAATACTTGGGCAAGATCTCGTTTTCCAATCGTTGGACGCTGAACAATTGGATGGACATGCCATCGGCAGACCACGAGATGATGGACGGGTCCTCCACGGTCAGGATGGAGTACAGGTGACGAAGGAATTTAGGAACGTTCGTGTTGCGCTTCTTTTGGGTCATAAGTGTCTTGGAGAGGAAATTGTAAAATGTCAGTTCTCCACACACATCTTGGGCGGCGGGACAGCTGGTCGCTTGAACTTGCATGGCATCTTCGTCATCGACTCCCCTACTCCGATAAGATCACGTCACCAACACATGGCCGCGTCACATGCCCGAGCGATCTTGCACGGACACCTCCGACCGTCGCGATGGGGTAACACGCCGATGCGTGCATCGCCTCGTCCACATCGTTGGGACGACCGACCGAGCTCTCTTGGTGGACCGTGTGCCACGTCTGTCGTATCCGGATGAACTTGGTGGACCGCGTGCCACGTCTGTCGTATCCGGATGAACACACGAACGAACGACCCAAGTCAGCCACAAACCACTTCGATTAAATATGAAATAGAAACGAGGTGAAGTCTAGACAAACACCTCGAAGGACAGCGTCGAGACGTCGAACGTGTCGGCCTTGAACCAGTCGAAGGAATCCTCGAAGGACGTGATGTCCCAGTCTTGGAGCTTGAGGTCGACCGGTTCATCCAAGGCGAGGATGTCGTCGATAGAGATGGTGTCGTTGGACCAGACGGACACGTCGGAGGAGGGTTCGTCGAGCGCGTGTTGTTTGCGGGACACGGTCTGCATGTCGTCGGGAGTGGAATGTCGGTGGAGGTGTGTGTGGCTAAAGGTGCAGACGCACGATTGGGTCTTGGTCCACTTGCGGAAGCCAAAGTA